>OV121123.1:1165000-2582500 GCA_921293315.2 Nemurella pictetii | reverse complement strand
GCAAGCAAGCAAGCAAGCAAGCAAGCAAGCAAGCAAGCAAGCAAGCAAGCAAGCAAGCAAACAAGCAAGCAGCAAGCAAGCAAGCAAGGAAGCACGTGCAACACGTGTCAAGTGAAAGTGCAACACGTGTCACGTGCCTACCTGAGCGCGCGCTGGATCGGGGAGGCTTTGTGCGCCCAGAACGTGCAGTTGTCTGCGCGGAGCGACGCGACGAACAGCTCAACAGAGCGCTCTTGCGGACAGAGCTGGTAGCGGATGATAGCTGCAAACACCGAGGTTCAAGGTCAAGCTGATGACAGCTGCTGTCACCGAGGTGGAGCAGCCAACGGGCCGTGTCTAGCTGGAGCGGGGGTTGCTATAGGTACGTTGGAAACACCGGCTGGATCATCAGAGTTAAGTAACATCGCGGTATTGGATGGGTGACCATCATGCACATGATCAGTTCTGTTCGGGAGAGAGGTCGGAGGGTTTGAAGTTAGTACGACAACTTTACTCGCCTTGCTTGTCAACCTCTCGACAGCACGGATTAGCGGAGGAATCCTGTCGTTCGAGTTGAACCGTCCTTTGGAAGGGACGTAAAGCCGGTGGTCCCCTCGGTGCTTTTCGACAGGAGTAGGCTACGTGCCGGCACCGGGTTTCCCCTCCTCCCTTCTAGCCATAGGTTAGGTTCATCATCACCCTTTCATTATAGACTAGCGCCGCAGGGCCAGTTGTCGAAACAGTGCGTCGTTAAACACCGGCAATCGATCATCAATCAAGCCGGGCTACCTAGCTTGATGGATGAGGGCATGTCGTAGGTCCCCCCGAAGAACTGGGGCACGAGCTTCTCGAGGCAAGCCTCCTGGTGCCAGCCGCCGTTGACGTAGACGTCGACGTGTCCGATGGGACGCGACGAGCCTGCGCCTGCGCCGAAGGGCCGCGCGTCGGTGTGCACGGCGTCCACGAAACGGGCGTCGGCTGCCGTCAGACGCACCGCCTCGTCGAAACCGTCGAAGCCACGCCCCGCCGGGTCCAGCGCTGCCCCCGGAAATCCAGGTCAAGCAGGTCAAACAACCAGGATATAATAATATAAAGCGTAATTTTAAGTCAGAGCAAATAATTCCTTCTGCAAGGAGGGTTCAATACACCTAGTCCATTCAATCAAAATTCTATCAAAATGACGTCATGATACCCACTCGCTAAAGCCAGGTAGAGCAATTCGGGTTGTGATTTCCCTGTCTTCCTTTGTTATTTAGCAGAGCTAATTAATATTTTTGCAAACTGGTTTTATGTCCAGTGGGTATCTGACGTCATTTTTCTCTGAGTGAATTAAGTGCTGCTATTAGACACGAAAAATCCACCCCAAGTATCCGTAACCGGGCGCAACCAGTTGCATAAAAATATTTATAGTCACTAGATTAGTGGCATCAATTAACGGCTACGTTGTGTCGGTTTGCCGAGAGTTGAGATTGGAATAAGGTGGCCCATTCAGCGCTGGTGACGTCACCGTTGTCGTCGACGCTTCTTGTAGGTGCGGGAACAGGGGAGACGCACCTGTGATTCGTCCGACACCGGGCACCGCCTTCCCGACGTAGCCCGCCGCGTGCGCGCCCACGCCCCAGCCAATCAGATGCAAGCGTTCTGCGCTGGCGCCGTGCGCGTCTATCAGGTGCTGCACCAGCCTGCGCACAACGTTATGCGCATGTTCAGCCTTTACACTCCACGCCGGCCATCTTGTCGGAGCACACTTGATTTTATAGCTCTGCTGGCAACACGTTGTACGGGAATTTACAGGTTGTGTTATTATACTAAATAGTAATATAGCAAATGGTGCAATTGATTAGCGTAGATATCAGTAAGAGGCAAGTTTTTTCAACGGTAGCTAACAGGTTGGATATTTCTTGCCCGTTTCTTGGAATGAATACAAGATAAATAAAATTGATACAGCAAAAAAACTGAAGAGGCTGAGGCTGGAGCTTTAAAAACTCTAACCAAGAGACGATAAAGTTGAGGTGGCCTTTCTCTTCTTCGGGGAATTAAGTGTGATTAGTTTGGTAGTTGGTAGTTAGTGTGAGTTTTATCCTGAATGCAAATACTCGTTGCATGTCCGGTAGATAATGATTATTAGAAACGAAATATGAAGTCTAAAATTTATAAATTTTAGACTTCATCCCGGCACGGATGTATACATCCGTGCCGGGATTCGAATCCGGGTCTTTGCCTGTCCGGGGCACTGCACTTATCCATCATGCTACACGGATAACCACCTCAAATAAACCTAATATCATTTCCACGGTTGGTTGTCCAGCTTAACGGATAAGTGCAGTGCCCCGGACAGGCAAAGACCAGGATTCAAATCCCGGCACGGACGAAAATTTTGGAATTGTTATTTCGTTAGTCGTTACTAATAATTATTTTAGTAGTTAGATGTGTCTGACAAGATGGCGGGGCAAGATGGCGGGGCAAGATGGCGGGAGGTACTCACTGCACAATGGATGCTGCGACGACGCGCGTGTTTGCGGCCACCTGGAGGTAGTCGTCACCCAAAGCCCCCGCGCGCCAGTCGACCAGCACGACGTTCACGTCCGCCTAGAACGTGTCCGTCAAGGTCACACCTGTCAAAGTCACAGCTGTCGAGGTCACAGCTGTGGAGTTCATCTGTCACAGAGCTCCTGGCGGCAAGCTAATTGTTGCGGTTAATAAAAGATTACTTTCTTAATCCGAATCTTAGCACGTTGGTTTTCAGTAGAGTTATGTAACTGGGTATTGAATGCTAAACCCTGATACCTGAAAAAATTTTCAGTTTTTTCTGAAGAATAAGAGTGAAGATTGATAGGTGCAATAAACGATTTAGTTTAGATGGCATTACATAAGTCAAAAAAAAAATTAGAGGTACAGAAGTCTTAACCAGAGTTAAGGGGAGCTAAGAAGAGAAAGGTAGAGTTAAGAAGGGTAAAAACGAGCGGTGGTGACCTTGGCAAGCAGCGCGTTCTTGACACTCTCCGCCAGCGGCTCCCATCCCATCCCCACGAAGCCGTGGATAACAAACACCGTCTGCTTGCTTCCGTCGTATTCCGCGCCGTCAAGGCTGTACACACCGTCCGCTGGATGCAAGACGTAGAACCTGCGAACCGTGGCAACACCTGCAGCTCGTGGCAACACTTTACTGCCACCTGCAGCCCATGGCAACACTGTACAGCAACCTGTAACCCATGGGAACACTGTACCTACTGTACACCGAACTAAAGTGCGTGCAAAGCGTCAAAAAAGTGCGTGGCGAGGGGCGTGCCCGGCGGCACCCACCTGTAGCCGTTGGCTCGCGATTCCAGGACGAAGGACGTGCCGATCTCCGCGGGGGGGGCGGGGCGCGGGCATCGGACGCCACCAGCTGGCCCACGGGGCCGTGGTAGGGAAGCAGCCCAGCGATCCGTAGCACGGCCCCGTCGCCGCGCCCGTCGCAATCCCTGGCGGACGGGTGGCGAGACATTATACACAGCAGCAAGCAGCAGCAGCAGCAGCAGCAGCAGCGGCAGCAGCAGTAAGCAGCAGCAGCAGCAGCAGCAGCAGCAGCAGCAGCAGATAATGAAAATTTGGCGATGCTTCCCACGCTTATTTCTCATGTGCAATTCCAAAATGTTACGAATTTCAAATATTTACGTGCACGCCCTCTGTGCAACTATCAAAGGAAACATCTGCAAATGACAAGAAACTCGAAGAGAAACTGGTAACTCACCCGGGCAGAAAGCTGCCAACAGCATCAGCCCAGCAACAAGTCGTGTCTTCATTTCGGCGAGGCACGGCATTGCAGGACGCGGAGGAAGCACTGAACAGCGCTTCCCCGGCCACTTGGTACTTGTACACTTGGCCACTTGGACAAACACCACCTGGCCGATCGCTGTCTGATTAAGTGATTTATTGCTGCTCTGCTGTTTTTCACGGCTCGTTTGATTGCTGTGTGCGTATGATTGCAGGCTTTGTTTACGCAGCAGCCTTCTAGACTGTCTCGCGCATGATCACACCATGAAAAAATACGCTGCTAACTCGTGTCTGCTTTTTTTTAAGTACCCAAATGATGTAATGTTTTTCACTAAAACATTACTGGCTTTTTAACTGGTATTTAAGTCCAGCTTTCTCGATGACATTTCTTTCCTGGAATGATCATGATTTAGCCGGCGTGAAATTATTCCAAAATCGCTTCAAAACTTTAAAAGCTGTTCAATTGATTTGCTTCCAAATATTCTTTTTGAGATTTATTATGCACACTGTAAATTTTGTTAATGCCATTCAAGCGGGGAATATGCGCAAAAAAACACGCTGCAACCGTTTTTTGATAATATTCATTTTAAGTAGTTGTTATCACGTATGGGAAAAATATTTTACTTTGCGGAAAATACAGGAATATTGGCGGGAATCTCTAAAATGTATGTTTCACGCACAAGTGTGGTTTCATGATAAGCCATAAAAGAAAAGTATCTAGTATTTTTTTAATGCGTAGAATGCTTCTTTTTGGTTTCTGACACATTTTTATTTTTGTTTCTTATGCCCCTTTCGAAGATATAATTTTTTGATTATGTCAAATATTTTGCTAAAAAGCATAATTCTTTCACTGGTTGTCACAAGCAGACGGTAAAACTTATAGAGAAAATAAAACTTTTAGTAAAGACTTGTGGCTGGTTGGCCCAAATATTATTAAAACCTCTCTGCCATCAACCTAGCACCCAGCACCTAGCACCATAGCACCCAGCACCTAGCATCTAGCACCTAGCACCTAGCACACAGCACCCAGCACCGAGCACCCAGCACCTAGCACACAGCACCTAGCACCCAGCACCTAGCACCCAGCACCTAGCACCCAGCTCCTAGCACCATAGCACCCAGCACCTAGCATCTAGCACCTAGCACCTAGCACACAGCACCTAGCACCGAGCACCCAGCACACAGCACCTAGCACTTTGCACCTAGCATCTAGCACCTAGCACCTAGCATCTAGCACCTAGCACTTTGCATCTAGCACCCAGCACCTAGCACCCAGCACCTAGCACCTAGCACCTAGCACCCAGCACCTAGCACCGAGCACCCAGCACCTAGCACCAAGCACCCAGCACCTAGCATCTAGCACCTAGCACCCAGCACCCAGCACCTAGCACCTAGCACCTAGCACCTAGCACCCAGCACCCAGCACCTAGCATCTAGCACCCAGCACCTAGCACCTAGCACCCAGCACCAAGCACCTAGCACCTAGCTCCCAGCACCTAGCACCGAGCACCCAGCACCAAGCACCTAGCTCCCAGCACCTAGCACCTAGCACCTAGCACCCAGCACCTAGCACCCAGCACCTCCTAGCACCCAGCACCTAGCACCCAGCACCCAGCACCTAGCATCTAGTTTTTAAATGAGTTTAATATCTTATTGATCATCTTTAATATTGAACTGCCCGTAGTTCAAAGTTGGTACATCTTATGTTACAATGTCTATAAAATCAGATAATTTATAAATTAATTATCAAAGAGAAAACGAACGAAAATTCATATTCAAAAATGCCGGTCGAAACAGGCTCGCCGGCTAGCGAATAGCTAGCAACATCTGTGAAGCGAGTCTCTGGTCTCGCTGTGATTCTTCAGTTCGAGCGTGGCTGCAGCACCGGCAATCTCGTCAATGGCGTCCGCTCGCAATATTCGCGTTGTAACCTTTTTACTTCAACATTCGCTTGAGTTTCATTTAATTTCAGTGCTTGGCAATAACGGAATGCTAGTCTTTCTAGTTTCAACAGTGTAGTGTGCGGTTATCAGTTCAGTTATGCAGAATTGTGCAGTGATTAGTTTGATGTCATCTTGTACGATGATGGTGCAGTTCGTTCCATGGATTCCCTTGCGCTGTCTCGATGGAATATGCTGTATTATTGAAATACCAGGTTAGTAATTGATTCGTTTGTCTATTTGTGTACTTTCTTGTGGCAGCAAGTAAAGTGAATGTGGTCGAATCTATGTTTTAAAATGAATAATTCGCATGACACCATCGGCATTTGGTACTCGAGGCATTTGCACGTGGTTTATTGGAGTCTGGGAATGGCTTGTGCAGAAGCATTTGAACGCATCCAAGTGCATGTTTCCAAGCTTCACACTGTTCTCTTCACGAATTGTACAAGTGGCATGATACACACGGCTTTTTCTGAAGCAAATAACTTTCCAATGAGAGTCTCTACAATATTCCTGTATCAATTTGATACGGTAAAATGAATGGGTGGCAATTACTGCGAACTGTTTACAAGCGTAGAAACAATATCAACATTGTCGGCGCGGTTGATGACTTACGAAGGCTAGCAGGTCATAGCTTCTGGGTAGTGAGTCACTTCACAGCTAACCTAGCCACACGATTGCAGCCTTGGCTAGACTATTTGAGCTATTTTCTTGGAATAATACATCCAAAGTTTGTCTTCTTACAGTCTCGTTGGTTGCTGCCTCATTTTATATTTTCAAGGAAAGGAATAACACGTGTTTATTGAATTCAAAACTTATGGACCGAACCAAACCGTTGGTAGTTGATTCGATTCTGAAGATTTAAGTAAGTTCCTGGATATATGGAACAAAGTTAAAAGAATAAGTTACCCTCTTGAAAAAAGTATGCAAGGAATAATTACCACATGACAAAAATACACACTAAATTAAATAAAATGTAACCGCAAGGGCACAAAATGCCAGACCATAGCAGATATAGAGAGTTGTTTAGCTCTTCCCCAGAACGTACATGTTTTTCATAAATTTGCTCGTTAGTTTCGACTAAATTGCATTGAATGCCTGACATCACGCGGATAGTAAAATTGTTTCAAATTGACTTGGGGTTGCATTGTAAAAACTGGGTTATAAAACAGCAATAAAATAACCGACCGAAATATTTGTAATGCAAGCAGGGAGAATTGTTTAAGGGTTGCATTTGCAGCTGCAATTATAAAAAGCTCGACACTGGCATCAGCAATTGTTACATCTAAGAATACTTGGAAAGCTTATCGGATTATGACAGTAAATTGTTTGATGTGCGCGGCGGCTTTTCCCGGCGGCTCGTCCCGCTCGTAAAACATGTCAGCTGTCCGAATTGATGTAAACAACCGCGTGGGCAAAACGATGCGGCTTGCACCCGGTTCAATGCACGGAATGCAGGCAACGGCGACCCTCGAGCGGGCGAGGCAAGAAGGGTATGATTACTGTAGACACATGGCAAGTTTGACATGAAGCACTACAAAGATCCGTCCATCTCATTACCTCTTCAAGGGATGCAATTTAGCGCAGTTTCACGCAGTTTGTTGGATCTGAGAGACAGCGACACCGCTCATTGCGAAGGTTCGCTTGACACGCGCCGTCGTGCGTCATGTTTGTTAAACATCAATGTGTCATCTCAGCGAGACTACGTAATGGGCGAGATATTTAAAATAAATCCAGTAATTTTCCAGCTTTTAAGCCGAGACTGTCATCCGAAGACAAAATGTTGACGTGCTGTTCGACATTTCAATCGATCTCGTGCCGCGACGTGGTTTGTTTTAAATAACCACAAATAAACTGACGTCTTTCACATCCCCCACCCCCCTCAAAAAAATAATTTAAGAAATGTCTGCTTTCAAAATTTGTGAAATCGGTTAGTAGCTGGTCTTCTCGGGACATGCGAAGTCAAGTAATCGGAAGCGTTGCATCCCTTGTAATCATGAGTCATGACCAAACAATCGTGAATTGTTGTGTTTTGCGAATTGCGATGCATATTAGCATGTTAACGGCATATTCTACGTCCCTCATCAACTTCCTTATGAGGGAATGCAATTTTGCAGATGACAGTGAAACAGCGATTTTTAGCGGAGATAAGCGGAAATAAAGGCTGTTGACTTTGACTAAAAAGTCAAATAACCATTCACCAAAAACCACCTGAACAAGAATCTTTGTTTATTCTTAAATTTGAAGAATTTTAATAGCATGGCTTGGTATTTTAGGTACCTAATCGTTACTGAATAGTGTTACTTCTGGCGTCATGAAAAGCATGTCATAATACCACAGAGCAACTTTTCGCCAATCATCCCTATTTCTTGCTAAACCCACCCTGGGGGGTTTTAACGCCCGACTTTGAAATTTAGGTGACTTGATCCTCTGGCTGCAGCGGCGAGCCACAAGGAGCTTAGGGCAGCGTCTTTGCAGAGTCAACTCTCAGACAGACTTGCCGCTAGCAGCAGGTAGAGAAGGATTAGAACGGTGATAGCAGCAAGCCAACATTCGGGTACCTACGAGGAATGCTGGATTGTATCCCCTACACGCTGGTTTACTGTCATCTTTGTGTTGCCGCGATAATCAATTCAACGTTCAAGTGGGTTATTTCCGACGAGAAATCTATGAAACATAAACTGCAACCTTTTTTACCGTCTGAAGTTGTTGGAAACACTGGTTCTCTTGCGATCACCGATGTTAAGCAATATCGCGCTGTTGGATGGGTGACCATCATGCACACGATCAGTTCTGTTCGGGAGAGAGGTCGGAGGGTTTGAAGTGGCAACTCCGACTCGCCGTGAGAGTGGCACATTGCGCTGACGTCATTCTGTGTCGATCAAAGCAATCAATTAGATAACGATGAACAATTCGATAAAGTGAATGGCTCCACGCTTTCTGCGAAGTTCGCGAAGTGCGCGTTCCCTCGGTTGCTAGGCAACTTGTCTTACTCGCACGTGCTCGCGCTCGGAGGCGAGCTTTTCACAGGGTTTCTTTGAAGCCAGTGTCATTTTGCAGACATTTTCTCTTATCAATCAAGGCTGACATTCATAATGACATTCTCTTGGCAAACTTTGACGCATTGAGCTGGTTTGGCTTGATTTGCTGTCTTTCAAAATGTGTAACCGATTAAGTATGCAGGTCTAAATGTCCTTGTACCTTGATTAGCAAGCCGCAAGAGCTTGACATCCAAAGCGTAGCGATCTGTCATAATAAGATGCGCCTAATTGCGCTTAAATGTGTTACCGATAAAGTTTGCAAATTCTTATCGTCTATGTTCCTTGCATACCAAGCCGCAGGAACCATTACGCTAAAAGGTTGCAAGCATTCTCATAGAGTAGCAATCAGTCGCTTTTTGTAGGTGAACGAAAAAATAACCTCCAAGTAATTTCAAGGCATGTTCCTTCGTTGTGGGCGAGGTGAAATTTAGCGCGGATTCCACCACCTAGCGGACACGAGTAAAACTAAAACCTTCCTACATCATTTCGGTCGATAAGAAGCCGAACATATTATCTGGCCAGGACTTGTAAGCAACCAGCAACAGCAGTCGAACCTAATGGACAAACATTATAAGCCATCATTTCCGTCGATTAGGAAGCAAAAACTTTGTGTGGCATAGGGAACTCCGGTTAGAATGTGGATACGCCGGGCGGAGTCAATCAGGAAGTTTCATCGGGATGCCCCTCGCTGAGCTGAAACAGGAGTCGAAGCTGATCAATCGGGAGTAGACACGGAACGTATACATTGACATCATAATATGGCTAGAAACGACTTGGCTCTGATGTAAATGTTTTGGGGGGCCTTGAAAAAGGCCGGTTGTTTGAGGGACGAGCAGGCAAGGATGGCTTATGCCTTCTTCTCGGTCTTCTTGGGCAGAAGCACTGCCTGGATGTTGGGCAGGACACCGCCTTGCGCGATCGTCACGCCGGAGAGCAGCTTGTTGAGCTCCTCGTCGTTGCGGATGGCCAGCTGCAAGTGGCGCGGGATGATGCGGGTCTTCTTGTTGTCGCGGGCGGCGTTGCCGGCCAACTCGAGCACCTCGGCGGCCAGGTACTCCATGACGGCGGCCAGGTAGACGGGCGCCCCGGCGCCGACGCGCTCCGCGTAGTTGCCCTTGCGCAGCAGCCGGTGGATTCGTCCGACGGGGAACTGGAGTCCGGCGCGGGACGAGCGCGACTTGGACTTGCCCTTCACCTTGCCTCCTTTGCCGCGGCCAGACATGTCGGTGTGTTTGAAGAGAGCACGGAAATTCAACGCTGCTACAACGCTGGTAGCAGGAGCGAATTTGGTATGAATTTTGAGGCCTTTCGGCCACCTTTATGTTGGCGGCGGCATCCGACAAACGATCCAGCCTGAAGATCCGGAAAATGCTTTGACGCGCCGCACTAGCCAATCGCCATTTCCCGGAAGAGTGCTTTGATGCAACAAGGACTTAAAAATCGTTTGACGACGCATGCTGTTGACGTCATCGTCGTGACGACAAATTTTGCATAAGTGAGAGTTTGCGTCTTACGCCGTTGTTTCGTAAATTCGTTCTTAACCGCCAAATTTGAGTCGCACAAACGATTGGAACGAATTTTGAACAATTTACAACACAAAATAACCGCTCCAAAAAATGTACTTCACTTTCGAAGCAACATGCCTCCCAAGACCAGCGGAAAAGCAGCGAAGAAGGCGGGCAAGGCCCAGAAGAACATCAGCAAGGGCGACAAGAAGAAGAAACGCAAGAGGAAAGAGAGCTACGCCATCTACATCTACAAGGTGCTGAAGCAGGTTCATCCCGACACCGGCATCTCGTCGAAGGCGATGAGCATCATGAACAGCTTCGTGAACGACATTTTCGAGCGCATCGCCGCCGAGGCCAGCCGCTTGGCGCACTACAACAAGCGTTCGACCATCACGAGCCGCGAGATCCAGACCGCCGTGCGGCTGCTGTTGCCCGGCGAGCTCGCCAAGCACGCCGTCAGCGAGGGGACCAAGGCGGTCACCAAGTACACCAGCTCCAAGTAGGACGTTGACAAGACGTTACAGCCACTCTTTCCCGCCAACAATCGGCCTTTTTAAAGGCCACCCAAAACACTTACATCAGAGTCAATACGTTTACTACCAGCCCCACAAGCTAAGCCAGCCTCTAGCCGTCCCGGTCACTATCGAGTGTAACCAGCTGGCAACTCGTCGCTCCCATTTATTATTCACTTCCCGGCTAAATCAATATGCCGTTTTGTAATGTTAACTCACATGTGATTACAGTTCTGTGGGTAGTTTGCTCTGCTAGCTTGTGGTCTGGTATCATCCTCACCAGCTATACAAGTTATGGAAAATATTCAGGAAATTTCGGTAGCAGAAACCTTGTTCGTGTTTGTTGTTGGGTGCCGACTGCGTTGGTCCCATGCCTCCTTTGAAAACGAGTACGTACGTGGCATACGTGGCGTGTAAAAGCGTATCCAGCCATACACCTTCGGTTCAAAACTTTGATGGCATTAAAGATATTATGTCGTATTGTGTGTGCTTACTACGTATTAGAAACGTCGGCGAAAGTGCAACAATTAAAGTTGATAACGTACAAGGCTCAGATGAGAATTGAATTTGGTGGTCCTGAAAAGGACCTTTGTTGTTTCGTGTAGCGAGGTGTCGGATGGTTTAGCCGCCGAATCCGTAGAGCGTGCGTCCCTGGCGTTTGAGCGCGTAGACGACGTCCATGGCGGTGACGGTCTTCCTCTTGGCGTGCTCGGTGTAGGTGACGGCGTCGCGGATCACGTTCTCGAGGAACACCTTGAGCACGCCGCGCGTCTCCTCGTAGATCAGCCCCGAGATGCGCTTGACTCCGCCTCGGCGAGCCAGACGACGGATCGCGGGCTTCGTGATGCCCTGGATGTTGTCACGCAACACCTTCCTGTGTCGCTTCGCGCCTCCCTTTCCGAGTCCTTTGCCTCCTTTGCCGCGTCCGGTCATGTTGAGTAGAGTTGCTGTTGGGAAGTCTCGGCACAATATGCTCAAAATTTTAAAATTTGCACCCGAATCAACTTTGCTACTTTCAAAGCGACTAATCAAATTCTTGGAATCTCAACTGCCCCATCGGCGGCGTCCTTTGACGGCATCGTCAGACGTTTTTTGACTGTCAAAATTGAGTGACGCGTGGAAAGTATTTTGAACCATTTTTTGGGCCTGATTTGTGTAGCCCTGCTTCTTTCTGGGCTGGAACAAGGGTGGATAAACGCCTCGACCTCGGGTCACCGGATATTTCCACCAATCAACGAATTAACCAATCAAGACGCTCCGAAAGTTAACAAAAAGGGCAAAATCGAAATTTTGAGATCACAAGCAGCATCAAGCAGCAATGGCCCGTGGTGGTGCGAGTTCCTCGCACACCAACACCGACAACAAGTACGGACGGAGCAATGGCCCGTACCAAGCAGACAGCAAGGAAGTCGACCGGAGGAAAGGCGCCGCGCAAGCAGCTCGCCACCAAGGCGGCCCGCAAGAGCGCGCCGGCTACCGGCGGAGTGAAGAAGCCCCATCGCTATCGGCCGGGCACCGTCGCCCTGCGAGAGATCCGTCGCTACCAGAAGAGCACGGAGCTGCTCATCAGGAAGCTGCCCTTCCAGCGGCTCGTCCGCGAGATCGCGCAGGACTTCAAGACCGACCTGCGCTTCCAGAGCTCGGCCGTGATGGCGCTGCAGGAAGCCAGCGAGGCGTACCTGGTCGGTCTCTTTGAAGACACCAACTTGTGCGCGATCCACGCCAAGCGAGTCACCATCATGCCGAAAGACATCCAGCTCGCCCGACGCATCCGAGGGGAGCGCGCTTAATTCCACACCTCTTCTCATCACCCCTCAAAGGGAAACAAAAGGCCTTTTTCAAGGCCAAGAAATTGGTCACAACGGAGCTACTCGTTAATATTATGAACCATTTTCAGCGCTGTCGGCTGACGGATCGGTACATCATCGAATTTTAAATAGCTAGGCACAACGGTCGGAATTTTAATGCTCTATTATTAATCTAACATTGGCCCTCATCAAATTCTGGGCCCCAAAAAATTTTATTTACTTAGATCACATTCTTAAAAGGCTTTCATCCCAACATCGGCAACCCCACAGACAGGCGCGTCATGCTGGCAGCCTACGTATGTGTCTTGTGTAACGATTTGAATTTTATCTGTTACAGACCTGGGGATCGGAAGCCATCAATCTTCAACACGTCAACAACCTCACCACGGGAGACCACGCCTTCCTAGGTGTCCGTCAAAGGGCAACCAAGTCGGTTTAGTAAGTAGGTCTGCCAAATACTTTCCTTACATCCTTACTAAGTTTTTGTGACTGGATACATCGATAATTACAGCAAGTGCAACAATTTCTGCAGCTTGCATCCCTCCTTAGACGGTATTCGGAGTAAATATACCTTAACCATCACAATCTGTGGCAGTAAATTAAGCTAAAAGCGCACACATCTGCGACTCTTGCATAACCAAGATTAATCATCAAAATGAAAAAATGCGCCTTTTTCTCAATTTTCGTGATTTAAATGACACGTTTGGGTTCATATTTGTCAGCAGATTGAATGTTAGTTTGTATAAAAGGCCTAGCAGAACATTTTAAATCATGACAAAGAATTGGTGGCACGTCTGCCACCAAAATTTCATTTAGTAGTAGATGCCGATAACACAAATCAATCAGAATTTGTTTGCGATGCGATTTTATGAGTGTTCGCATAGCCTAGAAAAATTAATTAGCTACTTCCTAATATCTAGTATCTAGCATTTAACATCTGGAACCGAACGGCATTTTAGAAACACCGGTTCTCGTGAGAGTACAGATGTTAAGCAACATCGCACACACTTATGTGTTGAATGGGTGACCATAATGCACAATATTGCGTGATTGCAGAACGCATCTTCACAAAGTGGAATTTTCTTTAAGTGTTGGTGCTATAGATGGAAAGCATGTGGTGATACTAGTGAGTAAAGGGTACCTACCCATCTATTGAGGACATAAAAAAGTCTAAATAATAATTCTATTGATATAAATGGAAAGTATCCACTTTAAAATTTTGATATTCTCTTTTTAGGCCCCAAACAATGCCGGGTCTCTTTACTAAAATTACAAGTGAGGCCACAGCTTGGTTTTGTTGGCTATTTGCGATGCTGATTATCGTCTAATGATTGTCTACTGATCATATTCAAGTTTATCGAGCAACATGCGATATTTGACCTCGGACCATGGACTACTGGCAGAAGAGGCAAGCAGGTCTTGAATAAGCATCTTTGTTTTCATTTAAATCTTTTTTAAAACCATAAAAAGAGATTGGAAGAGGAAGAACATGACATTGAAGGAATAAAGAAATTAAAAGCGAAACACTTAAGATTTCATTGTTTTATTTTGTTTTTATTTTTTTTCAAGAATCGGTCCCATATTCCGCTTCGAAAATCAAATCGTGCAACTTCCGTCGAAGCACGGCGGCAGCCCTAGATGGTAACCTCTTAAGAACGTGGACCACCATGCCGCCGCAATGGTCGTTCTCGTCCAGGCTTGGTGGTTGGGGAGGCGTCGAGGCAGCAGCCTGCAACGCTTTCAGCGCTTCGTCTATTGCCTGCTGCATGACTGAAACAGATAATTGATGAGCTAACGAGCGCAATCTTCAATTACACTTTACTGCTAAAAAATCCGAAATGTGTATTTTGTTTCTTTGTTTTTCTTTTGTGTTTGTTCGCGCTCTTCAGGCCAAACGCCTGAACGGATTTTGATGAAAATTTATATGAACCTTAGTTTTCTTCGAACTTAGATCTGCCACGGTTTTGAAGCAATTCGGACAGGTAAATTTTATGTTATTAAGATTTTACGCAATTTTTAAGTTTTTTCAAAACACGTTTTCCACTCTAGAGGCCAAGGATCAGAATATAATTTGACGAAACTTTCCAGATATGTTGACCCTCACGATTTAATGTTTGTGTACAACTTTAAGTGTTGTATGTTCAGCGTTTTTCTTTAAAATTGCGCTTTTATGAGGCTTACCTCAATTAAATTATAATATAAAGGCTAACCTTTGTTTGATGGTTGGATGCTGGACATCGACAAGGTGGCAGCAGTGGAAGAGTCGGATGCTGAAGAGCCTGGTCTCGCTGTTTCAACACACACCCGCTTTGCCGGTGGAGTGAGAAGCACTCCTGTCTTGCTATCAATCGCATTGTCCCCGACATCCTCCGCCTCCAGCAGAACTTCGATGTCTTCTTCTTCCACCCCATAGCCGACAAGCATCATGGCAGCCGGAGGCTCGAAGTTCACCGACGATCTTTAAAAACAATAGAGCGCTCAGATTAGTACAGACTAGGTTTAGTACTTACAAAGAAAATAATTACTACAAAGCAGCCGTTTTGCGGCCAAATTCTATTTCTTATTTGTAGGTAAATACTCACTTTCTTCCTCCTTTGAAGGTCCCTAAAAAGCCCAGGACTTTTTCAAGGGCCCACGGAGCCGCATCGGGTTTGCCGGAACCGCCCGGCAGAGCTTTCCTGCGTCGCTGCAGCTTGTTTTTGATGGATTTGAATCGCACCATGCACGCTCTCACGCCTCTATCTATTAACAAAACGACAAAGAAAAAATTAAATTATGAATTTACAAAATATAATCATCTTCGTCTGGAACCCTGGTGCAATTGATGTTAACTCTCGTTAGGAAGTACTTACCACCACTACAATGACGGGCGACCCTTGCCCATGCAAGAGCCTTCGCATCTTTATTTTTGTACCGTGGACTCGACACATCCCACAGTCATTTCTCACATTTAATCGCACTAACTAATTCAAAATCAAACTCCGACTCAAGCTTGTCCGCCATTACCGTACTTGCACTCTTGCCACAGTTAACACGGAACCGCGGTCGGTTTACAGCTCGGCGAGATCTCTACTGAATAGGATTCAACATTTCTGGCGCAGCGCAAGCAGCGATCGTAACGCTCGCAACGCTGCGAACTCGGGCTCTGATTGGAGAACGCTCACAGCGTCACACTCCAAACTCAGGCTCTGATTGGAGAATGCTCACAGCGCAACGCTTACAAAGCTAAGCAGTAAACGGGGCATCATGCTCAAGTTAAGCGACATCAGTTGTGATCAGTCCTTGGATGGATGACCGATCCAAGAGGAAGGTGAGGTTCGTCACTCCTCACACACACACACACACAGTACACACACCTCGGGACGTGAATGACGCGGCGAAGCCGCGTCATTTTGGGGTTTGGGAAGATGGTTATTGCTCCCTTATCTCCCTGGTGTACTCCTCACTGGGCAGACCGTGGTATATCGTAGCAGAAAGACAGGATGTGGTGAAAATGGGGTGGAGGAAATTGATTGTCGTTGGTGCCAGCTGCTCTTTTTGAATTGTTTTGGAGGCCTTGAAAAAGGCCGTTTGTTTCCTCGACACGGCTGCGAACGCCAGCACGAGCGAGCTCACTTGCGGCTGCGACTGGTGGACGTCGCCTTCTTCGCCGGCGCTGGTTTCGCCTTGGGAGCGACTGCCTTCTTCGGCTTGGGCGTCTTCGGCTTCTTGGCGGGCGACTTGGCCACCTTCTTCTGCACCTTGGCCGGCGCGGCAGCCTTCTTCGGCTTCGCTGCGACGACAGCCTTGGCGGCCTTCGGCGCCTTCTTGGCAGCAGCAGGCGACGCCGACGTCTTCTTGACGGCGCTGACGCTCTTCTTGGCAGGCGACGACGCCGCGCGCTTGGTCACCGACTTGACGGACTTCTTCTTGGCGGCCGCCACCTTGCCGACGGTGGACTTGACCGCCTTGGGCTTCTTGACCACGGCGCTGCTGCTGACAGCACCGGCAGCGGGTTTGGCGCTCGACAGCTTGAACGAGCCAGACGCGCCCTTTCCCTTGGTCTGCACGAGGTCGCCGCTCGTCACCGCCGACTTGAGGTACTTCTTGATGAACGGCGCCAGCTTCTCCGCGTCGACCTTGTAGTTGGCGGTGATGTACTTCTTGATCGCCTGCAGGGACGAGCCTCCGCGCTCCTTCAGCGCCTTGATCGCGCCGTTGACCATCTCCGAGGTGCGCGGGTGCGCCGGCTTGCCGCGCGCCTGCTTCGACGCCGCCGCCGACTTGGCTGCCTTCTTGGCCGGGGAGGCCGCGGCCGCGGGGGCGGGCGCCGGTGCTGCGACTGCTGCTGTGTCTGCCATCTCGAAAGCTGCGGTGAGTTGGTACGTTTGACGGAGAAATACGTTCGATTACCGGGAGAATTTAGAGTTGACGCACTCAGAGGCATAAGGTCGTATTAAAACCAGAACCGGGTGGGAAAAACCTAGACTGCTTTTAAACATGAAAATGTCTGGGGTTGTCAAAAAATGGAAATATCGACAAATTTTAATGTGCGCCGGGCATCGAATTAGGGACTAAATGGAAGGCAAAGAATTGAACTTGGTTTTGTCGAAAACCAGAAGACTGTGGGCCTTGAACAAGCGTGTTTTCCACTCTCGTGAAGTTGGAAATCGATTTCTGGAGAATGACCGTAGTCTTCGATAGAATAACATATTTTGGGCGTCTGGCTAAACTGATCTCGACCAAATTTGGTACGCATCTAGCTCCATCTTTTAGCTCGATATCGTGAAAGTTTCACAACGATTGGACCCATAGCAACGCTTTTGTGTTTTTTCTTGCAAAGCTCTGCGCCGAACGTTCGTCACTGAAATAGTCGTTTGAATTGAAAGACTCGCCGGAAAAACGCTAAGTGAATCTTTGGGGTGCCGTGGGGATTTCCTGTTTCTTGGAAATGTGCGCTTTCCAACGGCACCCCGCGCACCCTCGTGGTACCAGAGGAGGCCGAGCGATGGGCTTCGCTAGATTACCATGTCGCCGTGTTTCTGTCATCAAAGCACCTGACAATGTCACTTCGTTCCAATCGGACCAGGCTTCTCCGTCCAAGCGCGCTCGCAAGAATCTAGAGACTGTATCTAGATACAAATCGAGTATCTTGTATCTTATCTAGATACTTTTTTTGGGATTATCTTGTATCTTATCTAGATACTTTATTTGTGTATCTTGTATCTGTTTTTTAGGCTAAAGATACAAGATACAAATATCTGTGCAAAACCATGCACTAACACGGAATTGCCAATTATGTCATGGTTTTTTTTTTTTTCAAATATCCCACAAAAACAAGAAAGTAGGTTCGCGGATATGTGACTCAAGCGGGAGTCGAGCGGGACTTGACTTGCAGCCAGGGTTCAGTGAAACAATTTCTTGTTGATGCAATTGTATACACCCATATTTCCAAGCATGTTTTAGTGAAGAAAGTATCTTGTATCTACATATTTGTATCTAGATACATTTCACAGTATCTTGTATCTGTATCTAGATACAAAAAAAAATAGTATCTTATCTGGTATCTAGATACATTATTTTGTGAGTATCTTATCTTGTATCTAGATACAATTTAAAAGTATCTACTCACAACACTGCTCGGGATTGGTGGAAATTCCGGAAGGTGTCGGTCGTGTTTGTCGAAACATGGCCTTAAAAATATGTGGAAATGAAAATAACCTGTTAAAATTGTTGAGGTTTTGGAAAGGCTTTACGATGAAGTAGAATCATGAGTAATGATGCTTTTGTTCTGTTATCACAAAATGAGAATCTTAAATCCTTTTCGAGGAGAAGTGTAAACAAAGATGGGAATCAGAAACAGTCGAAACAGTTTCAAAAGATGGCTGGCATGAAGCCGTCAGGTGCGAACAACATCTTGTCAAGTTGAATACCACATTTTAACAGTTATTTCTTTGTTTGCATTTTATTTCCATCAAATTCCATGCATTTTCCGTCCAAGGAAAAGTGAGGATACACAAAAATAAAAGCCACCTGGGTTGTGATTTACTTATCTCGTTATGAAAGACAGGGAAATAGCCCAACTGGCTTTTGTTGGAAATCGGAAATCGCTTTGATTTCAGATTTGAGATTATTATTTAGTTTTTCAATTTAGTCTGAAAACTGGGCAGAGATGCCTATTTTCTTCTTGTTATCAGAGTTCAAATATTGATAATCCAATCTTTGTTCACTTGAGAATTGTAAATGTGATTGAGTCCTTCCAGGCTCGTTGGACATGGACAGAGAAGATGACGATGATGCCTAGGTGTGGGATGCCAGACAAGAAAGCGACAATATAACACCTCGTGGATTCTCTGAATGTAAAAAAAATACACATGAATACTTCCCCTGATATGATCAACTCTAGCTTGCCTTTGATTCAACAAACACTGAGAGAAAAGTTGAAAATTCGTTCTGAATTAATTGTGAGTGTTCTTAAAATGAAAAAAATTCCTACTAATTTGATCAATAATGCAATTTAAATTCGAGCTGGAGCGGGAAATGATGTTCATTCCACTAAAGGGTTCAGAAATCATTAAAATTATCTTTTTTCACGCGTTTTTGAATGCCTACGAAACTTCCCAATATTTCCTTATTGATCATTGACCATAATTATGGTGTAGGCAGGTACTAGGTAGCATGTGTAAATTGCACGACGTAGCTGGAGGTCAACACTTTCAGGTCAACGTAAAACTAGATCAATTACTGTAGAGCCCCCAATTTTAAAAGGCAAGCTTTTATATGGCAATTTTTTGTGCGTCGTTATTGCCTGTTAGTGATGGAAATCCTGCCGTTATAGTGCTGGAACCTTATCGGTGCCACGGCGATTTCAAATCGGTGGTCCTGAAAAATAAGTTAACAAGAAACTAACAAGCAAATTTTTATTTCACTTGACTTTCTCCAAAAATGCATTAAAAAGTCTTCCGCACCTTTGATTTAAAAAAAAGGCGTATTTTCAATCAATTTCCCCTAGGAAATCTTTAGAGTTGTTAAACCAAGATGTTGGTAAGACGATAACGAGGTATCTGACCCTATGACAGCGGATGGCGGCTGGCCGAAGAAGAAGCTAAGCTATCGCGTCACTGCGTACCCAAGCAGCACCCTGAGCAAAGAACAAGTTGACCAGGAGATCGCCAGAGCGTTTGACGTCGGACATCGACCTCGAGTTCAGCGTGATGCCCGACGGCATCCCCGACATCAACATCCGGTTCGTGGACGGCGGCCACGGGGACGGCGCTAGCAACGCGTTCGACGGGCCGAGTGGAGTTCTGGCGCACGCGTTCACTCCCACCGATGGCAGGGCGCACTTCGAAGACGCCGAAGAGTGGACGCAGGCAAGTGATGCTGGTGAGGAGCAGGAGCAGGGAGGTGGAGCCATTGGGTTTCCGTGCTCAATGGTGGAGGTAGTTACGTGGCGCCAGATAGCAAAAATAGGTGGGTGCTGAATGGTACATTTTTTAATAGCAATATGACCCAGCAATAGAAAATTGTTATCGCCCAAGATTTGTGATTTTTAACAAGTGTTAGGACTTAATTGAGTAAGTAGGTTTGCTAGGCAGGAAAAATGCGCGTCCGAACCGGGATACGAACCCGGGACCTTCCCCTTGCCGGGCGGATGCTCTGGCCAAACTGAGCTATCCGGCCGCACAAGATTCCTGCTTCGCTGGGTGAGGAAAGGGCTCTCGGGAGAAAAGGGGAAGAAGCAACATGTCCTAATCTCCAACCCACCAACACCCATAAACATTTGCTTACTGGCGTAAGCTCAGTGCAAACCAATTTCTCATCCAATTGAGTAAAAGTTATTTCTAACAAATTACTTCATCCAGTTAATTTGTAATGCAATTAATTGTTTTCTTGACTAATTGGTAGTGGCTAATTTGTAATGTGATTGAATGACATCTGAAATCCTTAAACAGCTGCCATAGAAGAACATTTGAAAAGTAATTGATTCTACACTGTCTAAAACCCACACATATAAATTGCTTGTATAAATGATTACATGTGTTAGCTTCTCACTTCTCTAAACTCTCCTCTCAATGAACAACAACGAACGATTCCCTTTTAAACACTCTTTTAATTCGCACACAACTCTCTTACCACACAACACAATCCTCTCTCAATAACTCATGCTCCCTCTCCGCTCTCTCTCACAACAACCGCTCCACCCCGAGTCTCTCACTCGACTGCTTGTTGGGGTGAACTCTCATGGTTCACCCAACCTAGCTAAGCGCTTCCGCTCGCCTAGCGCTTCCGCTCAGCGATGGCGGACAACCCCGCTATACATTTGAAATATAAATTAACCTATCAAATAAATACATCGCTAACATCGGCCATTCTGCAAAACAATTGTCCTCAATTGACTATAAGCTTAAGAAATATAAAAATACAATAATACAATGAAATACATGACAACAATCGACTGCAATTAAACGCAGATCAGCGACTCTCTCTGGGACGACTCGAAGAATCCCTCCGCAGGTTTTTCCACCGCTCGGTCATCCTCTCTGTCAGCACGGTAGTTGTCAGCATTGTCTCCGGGGTTCCACTGTACGCTCCTCGTCTTCTTCCATCTAACGGATCTCGGTCTCGTCCTGCGTCTGCGGGATCTCTTCATCCGTGTCTTCACAGACTTCCGTTCGTCGAGAATCTCCTTGATGTTGGCACGCTCCGCTGCAGTGGTACGGTATGGTTTGCAGGCGACTGGCTTGGCTCCCGGCGTCTCCTTAATTTCCATTTCCACAAGATGAGTGCAGCCTAGCTCTGCCATGGTGAGGGCGAAGCCATCGCGATACTCGCACACCAGGTCGTGGAGTTTGCTCAAGTCTGCGGGTGCGATGTCCGGCTCGACGAGCAGGTCTTCCCTCTCGATCGGCGTCCACGATGTTGGTTGCGGTCTCCTTGGAACAGGTCCGATGGATGCAGCACGCTCCAAACAGGCTCCCTGATGCAGCTGCACATCCTCGTTACCTCTCACCTCAACTGTAAGCATAGGACTATGTTGGTCGCTAGCCTGTGCATCCCCTGTCGCGCAAATCTCCACGAAGTTCACTGTATTCTGAGACAGTAATTGCTCATGCTGGGCACTCAGGGTGACACTAGTTGTCAGAGGCGGGAGTTGCAGGTCCCGGAAAGGAAGCACATCCTTTTCCCCTATCACAAGTCGATTGTCTATCTTTACATAGGCCACGTGTGGCAAGTCCATATACGAACGGCCAATGATCATTGCGGTACTCTGGGCATTATCCGGCACTACCCACACTGTTAAAGGGCCACCTAAAACACCGTCAATTGTCAGACTTGCAGAGAAACTGCCAATTGCCTTCACGGCAGGGGTGACTGTATCCCCAAACCCGTAGAACTCGCATGTTGGGGTATCTAAAGCAAAACCACCTGCACATGCAATGCTAGCCTGGATGGTGCAGCAAGAGCTACCACTGTCGACAAGTCCCATTACACTCAAGTCCCCATTTACCATCACTTGTTTTAGATACTTTGTCGGAGGCGTGCTGGCGACGTCTGCTATGACGCTCTGCGTGTGACTGCTGGGCACAACTAGCTGCTGACTAGTCGTCGTCGTGACTGAGGAGCAGTTCCTCGCTAGATGACCTTCATGGTTGCACTTAAAACACACTGGCGGGCGACGAGGTTTCGGGCAGTCTTTGGATAGATGACCACTATTGTTGCAGTTGTAGCACTTGATGCCTTCTTGTATTGGTACAACTGTTCTCGCTGGCCCTCGATTGTTACGCCATGACTCTTGCTGCTGAGGTTGGCGTTGCTGCTGTTGACGTCCACCTCCTCTGCTCGGAAAAGCTGCTGCTAGTGGTGGTACAGCCGCGCTCGTGGTCCTCTGGCCGAAGTTCTCACTTCTCTCCACCTCGAATTCTTCGAACCTTCGCAGATCGTTGAGTAACTCGTTTAGGTCTGTGTGGCGCTGCGCCATCAAATGACTGCAGGCCTGGCGCGACCACAGTCCCGCCACAATCTGTTGCTTCGTGTCACTGAATCCCAGATCCAGGTCACGGCAGTATCGAACCTTCTGGTGGAAGTAGTCGTGGGTATTGTCGCCTTTCCTCTGCACAAGTTCAGTTAGTCGTCTCCACTTCAGGGGGAGACCGACAGACGTCGCGAAGGTCGCGCGAAAGTTTGTGCAGAACGTGGCCCACGTGGTCACGCCCTCCCCACATCCCGCGAACCAGTGGTGAGCGGCACCCACAAGATGCGTTCGTGCTGACTCCAACATGAATGCTTCTGGCCATTTGTGCAGGTTGGCCACAGACTCTATCTGCCGCAACCACTCCGAACTATTCATTCCATGGCCGTCACCGGAAAACACACCTATCGACTTGGCGAGGTCCGGCATGATCTGGTAGTCCACGCTGCTGGGTCCTGGAGTTCCACGTCCACTCGATGACGATGCAGCGTCACGCTGGTGCAAGGTGGCAATAAGATCAGCCATCTGCTTGCGATTCTCTTCATCGCGGCGGCGGTTTTCTTCATCGCGGCGGCGGTTTTCCTCACGCATGAATTGAAGCATCGTTTCTATCATGCTGCCGTCGGTGTGTTGTGGCAATTGGTTCAGGCGACGCGACGCGATGACCGGAATACTCCCAAAATTCTCGGTAAAATCAGATGTCCCTGGGGCCACTGGTTCCCCGTTCGTGGACTCTTCGAACTCTCCTAACCCGAATCGGTTAAAACCATCCATTTCGACGATGTACTTCGATTCTTTGTCCTACGCCCTGCGCGCGAGCAAATGGCGCACCGGAAGTTGCAACCACGAGGTTACAATAATTCGCTTATCTCGTCACAAAGCACAAAATTATCGCATCACTGTCTCTTACACATAGTTAACACTAACAATAACACAAGGTTGCTCGAGTCTTTCAATCTGTGGTCGCAACAAACGCACTAAAACACGAGAACACTTTGTCCGCGCTCGCTGCCTCGTGGCGACGCAAAAACACACTCACAAGTCTCTCTCTCGTCGGGCACGCGTAGATAGAAATCCCACTTCTGATATGTTAGCTTCTCACTTCTCTAAACTCTCCTCTCAATGAACAACAACGAACGATTCCCTTTTAAACACTCTTTTAATTCGCACACAACTCTCTTACCACACAACACAATCCTCTCTCAATAACTCATGCTCCCTCTCCGCTCTCTCTCACAACAACCGCTCCACCCCGAGTCTCTCACTCGACTGCTTGTTGGGGTGAACTCTCATGGTTCACCCAACCTAGCTAAGCGCTTCCGCTCGCCTAGCGCTTCCGCTCAGCGATGGCGGACAACCCCGCTATACATTTGAAATATAAATTAACCTATCAAATAAATACATCGCTAACACATGTAATCGTCCCATATCTCAACAAGGCAACAGCTGGTTTTTACCGCAAAGAAACAACGAAGTGAAAAACAATGCAGGAATGGCCGGCATTTGCCCGCGGCAGGCACCAACCTGTTCCAGGTGGCAGCCCACGAGTTCGGACACAACCTGGGGCTGGGTCACTCGGCGGTCAAGGCCGCTCTGATGGCACCCTTCTACAACGGATACCAACCAGACTTCCGGCTGCACGAGGACGATATTCAAGGGATACAGGTAATTTATGTTTTTACCTAATCTTAGCACGGTAGTTCTTAGAAAAACTATTTCACTGGGTTTGAAACCGTTGATAAAACAGGCGGCACAGCTTCGCGAAACGTCGGGAAAACTTTGAGTTTTTGGGACTTTGCATTCGTTACCCACTTTAATAGTTTTTATCATTTTTTAAAAAATTTTTACGTCTATGCGCTGCTTGAGTTGCTAATTGCTATACTATTTTGTTTTGTGTATCGATTGTTGGCTTCCCCCTCGCCTAACGCCAACAATGGTGACACATTAGCAACACTAGCTGCGCCTTAGCAAGTTAGTGGTCGTATTGGTGACAGCTAGACATTCTGCTTGCAGAGTTTTTACGGGTCCCGATCGCTCTGCCAAAAACCAAAGGTGGACACGATCTTCACGGACCTCAATGATGTCACCTACCTCATCACTGGTAAGTTACAGATGAAATCCACTATCAACATGCATGAATTTTAATTTTATGAAGTGTCTGCATTAATGGGACCAATTGTTGATTTAAGTCAAACTAAAATTACTCGTTGAATTCACAGTAGATTATTATTTGAAACGAAATATTCATTCCAAAGATGTGTCTGTAACAGAAGTCGAACCGGGTTCTTTCACCTTACCGGTTTGGAGTAATATCAACAATGTTTTGGTCGGGTATATGGTTTTGCCATTTTTTTCTAATGCAAAAATTCTGTGATTACGGAAGTTTCTCTTTGCTCAGGTCAAAAATACTGGATCCTGGACAGCGCCGACGTCAGCAACAGCTTCCCTGGCGACGTGCAGACAATGTGGCCGGGACTTCCGGCCTGCGTCGCGACGCCGCGTTCTCGCATCCGGAGTTCGGCAAGACCTACTTCTTCTCCGGCGCGAGCCTCTGGCGTTACCAGGACAACACGTTGGACGATGCCTACCCGATGCTCATCTGCAAACGCTTCCCGGGTATTCCTGACTACGTGGAATCGGCCTTCGTTTGGCCACCAAATGGACAGATTTACTTTTTTAAATGTGAGGTAAAGGTAAAGGTAAAGGGAGGTGAGAGTTAGCTGTTTGATGGGTGACCATCATGCACATGATCAATAATACTTTTCGGGAGAGATTGATTGATTGATTGTTGCGTTTAACGGCGCGTCAGCATCAAGGCTATTTGCGCCGGTCAGATGGTTTAAAATATACAAAAGACAACCATTCTAGCAAAAATTGTCAATGGATAAAAATCAATGCCAGGTTATGCTTAAAAATTAAAAGTGTCATTTCCAGATGCACTCTTTATAAATACGAGCGCTGGGATTTAAAACTGCTTTAAAAACTTACTAAAAAAAAGGTCAGTTTTTAACAAGTCAGTCTTATTTAAAAATAAAATAAAATGACAACAAAGACAACAAAAATAATTACTCTAGTAAAACACAAATGAAAATTTGTGTTAAGTCCGATGAGTAAAAATTTGTCAAAGGTTAAAAAGCATTTAAAACAATGTTAAAAAACCAGTTGTCATTTCCAGGCGCATTTTTTACAAATACCTGCGCCTGGAATATGAACCGCATTAAAAACTTACTAAAACTATATAAATATCAGTCATTTATATCATTTATAAAAGTCAGTCAAATTTAAAAAACGTAGGACTCGGTGAATCTCCATGGCGTCATCCTTCAATGCCTCGGACAAACTTCCGGGAATCTCCATGGCGTCATCCTTCAATGCCTCGGACAAACTTCCGGGAATCTCCATGGCGTCATCCTTCAATGCCTCGGACAAACTTCCGGGAATCTCCATGGCGTCATCCTTCAATGCCTCGGACAAACTTCCGGGAATCTCCATGGCGTCATCCTTCAATGCCTCGGACAAACTTCCGGGAATCTCCATGGCGTCATCCTTCAATGCCTCGGACAAACTTCCGGGAATCTCCATGGCGTCATCCTTCAATGCCTCGGACAAACTTCCGGGAATCTCCATGGCGTCATCCTTCAATGCCTCGGACAAACTTCCGGGAATCTCCATGGCGTCATCCTTCAATGCCTCGGACAAACTTCCGGGAATCTCCATGGCGTCATCCTTCAATGCCTCGGACAAACTTCCGGGAATCTCCATGGCGTCATCCTTCAATGCCTCGGACAAACTTCCGGGAATCTGCAGGGTGTTACGCAGTTGCCTGTGAACGGCACACTCGACAAGGATGTGTTTGACCGAGAGAGGTTGATCACAGGAGGTGCACATCGGTGGGTTTGACGTTAGTACGACAACTTCAAGCGCCTTTCTTATCAACCTCTCGACAGCACGGATTAGCGGAGGAATCCTGTTTTTCGAGTTGTACCGTCCTTCGGAAGGGACGTAAAGCCGGTGGTCCCCTCGGTGCTTTTCAACAGGAGTAGGCTTCGTGCCGGCACCAGATTTCTCCTCCACCTTTCTAGTTTGGGTTAGGTTCATTATCACCCTTTCATTCACCGACACAGTAAGACCAGTGCCACGGGGCCAGTTTTCAAAACAGTGCGTCGTTGAACACCGTTAACAAACCGATCAACCAGAGAGTTGAGAGTCGCAAATAGGTATCTTCCGAAGTAGCTCAAGATAGTGTGGAGATTTCAAAGCTAACTACTATTCTGTATTTTTTTTTAGAAACTCATATTTGGGCCATTATATCAAGTATTTTATTCCCCCCATCCGGAGACGTCATAAATCTCTGCAAGGTCTGCAAATCTCGCCGCTTAGCGTTTATCTATAGGAAGGAGTCAAAAAAGGCTATTAGTCTATAGTCTAAAAGAAGCTTGATAGAAGAGAAAAAAATAAAAAAATGAGAACAAGGAACACTGGGAAGTGCTCTAGAGAGTTCAATGCACAGTCTGATCAATTTCTAGTACCTACGTTTAATGTCTGGCTAACACATCTCCGTACGTGTAGGCGGAGATTTCTGTAGGTTCGACTTCACAGCGACGCCAAATGTGAACGCCGCGTATCCCCGACGCATCTCCAAGTGGTGGCGCGGGGTGAACGCCGCGTATCCCCGACGCATCTCCAAGTGGTGGCGCGGGGTGAACGACACTCCCGACGCCGCCTTTGTTATGGCCGACGGACAGAGCTACTTCGCCAAGGGCGGGTCCTACGCCAAGATCAACGACCGCAAGAGAGGAGTCCGTCCGCAGGTGGGACCGGGGCTCAATCAGTTTCTACATCATTGTGATCAATGCGATTCAGAATCCGATTTTTGTTTGATACGATGGATAATCCTTGCGGCGTCAGCTGGTAGTGGTGTGATTAAATGCAAATTAAATGCTAATACTCGTTGCATGTACGGTCGATATTTATTGCTAGAAACTAATGATTGAAAAGTTGTACCCATGTCGATGCAGCCATATCCTAAATTTTAAATCAGTCAGCACAAAATTAGGTCCTTTAGTGGGGTTTTTTTGCAAATACTTGCCATCTCAACACTTTGCAATTATTTTCATTTTTTTAAGAAATTTTGGGAATGCACTTGAGATCACTTTGGTTTGGCCAATATATTCACTTTTTTTAGGGGTGGGGGGGTCACTCCGGTGGCCCAGAAGCAGAGCCCTCCGGCGGGGGCCTCATGAGGCCCTATAGTGTGATTCATATTGACTTGTTTGATCTTTGCAGGTGGATGTCGAGGGTCCTAAAAGCATCAGCACCCTGCTGGGATGCGGCAACGTCGCCGGCGACTCGGCTGGCAGCACGTTCACTGTGTCATCCTCAGACGAAGAGATCATGTCCACAGACGCGATGGACAGACTCATGGAGAAGCCTGATGTTACCAGGTGTAAACCATCCTGTCCGGCAATGTGAACGTCGGTCAGATGTGTCTTATGAATTACACCTACACGAGTCGACAAAGACATACAATTTGTGCTGAACTTGATGTTTGTTTTTGTTACACGTATGGAAATAGATGTATTCCACTCAGAGAAAAATTACCTACGTCAGATCACTGGACGTACTACCAGTTTTGCAAAAAAATATTTATTAGCTCTGCTAAATAACAAAGGAAGATAGGGAAATCCACCATCCTAGAAGATCTGGTTATGATGCTGCTGCTGCTGCATCAAAATGGCATTGATAAGGCAGTCGCATGTTAGTGATCCACATTTATAGACAGTACAAAGTACTCCGACCAGGTACCAATTGGCCGACAGAGTAAGCTGATTGTTAATTAATCGACCAGCATCCTTACCCATCACTAATTTACGTTGGGACAAAATAATCCTCCAATACCCCCTTGCATCCAGATGTGAAATCAGAGGCTTGGTGGGTTCTCTCTCCCTACCATCAAGTATCTTGCCTCCTCCTACCCTAAGCCTGAGATTCGATTGCCCCTGACCATCGACATACTGTAAAGAAAAGCACATGGCGAGTGAAAGATGACCGGGTATCAAATCTCATTTCCCAATTCCATCCTCTTTTTTTGTTTGTTTTGTGTTGTTGTTGTTGTTGTTGTTGGTGATGGAAAACGTACTTACAAGGATTTCGGATGCTCTGTCGGAAAATCCAGGTCAAAATCCCGTTGGTGGTATCCAGCAGAAAATTCCCATGTCTGTATTTATGAGAGAAATCATATAAAACTCAAAGTTTTATAATGACTTAAAAATACAAATAATAAACAGTACAACTTGATGGGTTGATCTTAGAATTATAAAAAATTTCATTAATACAAGTGATTGCTTGGCCCTGTGGTCTGGCATAGTTAAAAAATGCATTTTCGGTAATAATTGAAGTGATTTTGTGAAGATAATTTAGATCGAGGTGTCGATAGTTCTGATTGATGAGCGTCGCGAGTTTTCGGTGCTCGGTGTGGTGGGCTTTACCACCAAAATATTCAAATTCATAAACTTGTTGTGTTTCTGCTATTGATTTTTGCCAAATTTCTGAGGAAAAAACATGTTATTTTATCCGAATAGTGACTAATACGCGGATAACAGCTTAGAAACATATAATGTGCATTATTAAAAAAAAAAAAACGGTATTATTCCCCATCTCACTTTGACAGCTCCATAAAATCGCCCACCCGACGGAAGTCATCGCTAGATGCACCCCCCAGTGCCATAAAAGTTGGCTCTGCAGGGCTCAACTCTGCTAAATTGTTGGTTTTCTGATTGTTTCTTTGGTCGCGCTTTTCAGATATCGATATCGCGATGGTAAGCTTGATAAAAATTCGAATACTTTTTAAAATGGCTATTATTAGTTTTTAATTCAGACCAGTGACAAAATGTGGGTCAAATTTAATTTGATATCGCATTTAAAATGAGTATTCAATATTTTACAAAGATAGGTACGTCCACGCCGTGATGTAGGAATCTGATCTTTCAATATCAAATCTGTTTCTAAACCCGCTACCGTCCATGAGCACCATTGTCAATACCACTTGGCAAATTCATTTTAAATTTGAACTTATTTTTATGACGAATGTTTTTATGAATGCAACTAATAAGCATCTTAATTGAAGAGTTTCTTATCTTATTTATAATAATTCCTTAGTATTACTCTCTGTCTGACATATCTATAATGATGAGATAGGCAATGGACTGAACAAATATTCAAATTCAAAACTGACGGGCAAAACAGTCTCGCCGGCTGACCTGTGGGTGGCTCCCACAACAGCGAAGCGAGTCTCTGCGTTCCCTGGCACGCAGACTCACTCTGGCCAATAGCGGCGTGGATACGTTATCGGCAAGGCGCATCGGCGTCACCACCAGTCTAACGTCAACATGCTCTCTGAGTTCATGTAATTTCGATGCTTGGTAATAACGAAACGCTTATAGTCTTCGGCTGTCGGCATTCTAGTTTATACTGTGCAGTGTGCTGATAACTATCAGATCAGATCAGTTACGCAGATTATTGAGAAGTGATAGTTTGATCAGTTTAATATTGTCATCTTGTCCTTGTGCTGTGATGGAATTCAATGGTGATGACTGATGGTGTCTGTGTTCCCTGGCTTCCATCACGAGGTCCCGATTGAAAATGGTGGATTATTGAAATACCAGGTTAGTAATTGATACGTTTTTCGAAATGTGTATTTTCTTGTGGCATCATGGAAGGTGATGATAATGTTTTCAGAATAGTTTTATGGTGGCATCTTTCGGGAAATTCAATAATGCACATGACGCCATCGTCATTTTTCCTTGTGACATTTACAGAGTCTGTTCAGAAGCATTTGCACACATTACGAGCAGTTTATAGGAAATTTGCGCATTGTTTCCTTCGAGTATTGTACTCTCTACTCTACATGATCACACTCTTCAGCATTTTTGAAGCAATGAAAATTCCAATTAGAGTTCCTAGAATATTCCCCTGTCATTGTGTTTAGCTGTAGCAGTTTGTACTGTGTAGCAGGTACCATTCAAGGAGGGATATTACTGCGAATTGATAACGAGTATAGAAACAACATCGACGTTGTGGCATTGCTTTGTCGGTTTGGCCTCACAAAGGGCAGTGCAGCTTCTGCGTAGTAAAGTTAGCTGCTTGCATAGCCCCTTTAGCAACCCAAGTTAAAGTATTTGAGGTTAAACTGTATGAAATAGAAATCATACGGCCAATGTTTGTCATCGTCAATACACGTCGTCGATTGCCAAGTTTCAAATTCACTATACTATTGTGGTCTACAACTGTGTTTGTAATTCGTGATTCGATGATGACTTATGACTAATGGAACAAAGTTACCCACTAGAAAATATTTACGGAAGGCTATGCCAAGCTATTAAAGAGATCAAATGTTTGCAAGCATCGAAATTAATTAATCATTAGGTATCATAAGCATTGAATTTGGAGTTGGTAATTAAAAGGCACTAGTATTTTCTTAAAATTTACAAACGAGGAAGCAACTGAAATCGGTCAGGCACGCAGCTAAAGTAAAAGCAGTGGAGGGTTTGTCACGGCCGCATCTCGGCCGATTGTTGTCGCTTGAAGTGAAATGCTTTTCACGCGACGCAAATTCCTGTCAACAAGTCGGCAGATGTCATTGTTGAAATACCAACACCAACCATTGCAACCGCTTGCACTTGATGTGCTATCAACAATGGTATCTTACAACTAAATGTAGGAAATACAAACCCGCAAGTGATTACCATGAACCACCTTTTGATGCAGGAATCTGATCTTACAACATTCAATCTGTTAGCTAAAGAGCTTAATAACAATGCCATCTTTTAACCCACCATCATTAGCACCAGTGTCTACCATTTGTCATTGTCGAAATTCAATAATTCATTAAATCGGACGACACTCAATTCACATTCAATTGCAAATCCTATTGCAATTACACATCCAAGCAGGGGACCGAGAACCTGACACTTCTTAGTAATTTCATAGACTTGCAAAACCTTTCGTGATCTTAGATCAAAAGCAGAAATATTTGTCGGAAAATAGTTTCTATTCACCAACATTTTTACTTGGAATCCACTCACAGCATGCCAGCTGTGTGACTGAGATGCATTCCAATCCATCATCTTAATTCATTATTCTTGGGATTTCCAAAGCCCAAGATTCTGATGAATCAAACTTAATCAAGTGACACTCTATCGAAAAGATTGGGAATTAGTTTGACTTAGTGTTCGAAGTGTGAAATATTTCAAGTGAAATATTTCAATTTGAAAGTTTCAAAGTGAAATATTTCAACCTCTCGTGAAATATTTCAAAAAAAAGTGAAATATTGGATTTTTTTGTATTTTTGGGCAGAGAATTAATTTCTATGAAGTTTGACACCCTTCTTTCCCATATCCGGCAAGCGGCCATTGCTGGGGCGGGTTGTTTGCATTTCCTGTTTGAGTCCTGCACTCGCCACTGATCATGGGGAAGAAGCGCTGCAATGTTCACAAACTGTTTAACATCGCTGATGGTAATGTCCGCTCCTGTAAATATTGTGCGTGGAAAACCATTAATAATGCAACAAGAATGATGCATCACATCAACAAGAATTGTACGAAGTGTCCGAAACATGTACGGGACAACATAACCTCTACTCACCATGTGGCTACTCAAGGTAAGAAATGCAAGAAAATAAGTAATAATAGTACTCTCGATCTCCCTTCCATAATTTCTGGAATAATTTTTAAGTAACTACCAATGATCCTCAGGCACTGGTCATGTATTTAAAATAAAATGGCTTTCCAGGAACAAGAAGCAGCAGTTCTGCTGATGCTTCTTTCGGAGCATCGGTTGACGTTATACAGCGGCCAGCGGAGTACCGTGTTCGCCAGCAAGTTTCTGCCCTGCCACTACCAGCAACACCGCAATCTACCAGGGCTGATGTGACATCGCCACTATCGCCGTCCTCAAGCTGTGAAATGCTTTCTCCGTCACCAAGTCCGTCGCCAGCTCCGAGTCCAATGGATTTTTTCTGTGATCGCATGACTAGAGCAGAACAGGTGAGCAATGGGGAACAAGATGATTACATGCCAGTGCCAACATGAAGCGTTCAAGAAATAGATGGAACTGAAAATCTTTTAAAAATAGTTTTGGCTGCCAATGTTTGTGCTCTTAGCCATTTAACCAGTTTTTCATTTACTCATTTTTGATCTGATGTTATTCTTAACCATTTCATTTTACAGGAAAATTGTAACGAGTTGCTGTGCCGCGCCATTTACGCCACTGCTGCTCCTCTATCATTGGTGGAAAATCCATATTGGATTGAAGTTATGAAGAAATTGAGGCCAGCGTATCATCTGCCTAGTGCGTACATGGTTTCAAACAGCTATCTGAACGCAGAAGTGGATAGAATTTCCAATTTTACCAAGAGCATGATTGCAGAAGCAAATTCAGTGGGCCTCATGTGTGATGGATGGACCAATGTGAGGCGAGAAAGTATTATCAACTTTGTGTTGACAACGCCAAACCCGGTTTTGTTCAAATCCCTACCATCTCTAACATCACGTCACACTGGTGAATACATGGCGGAGACCATTAATGAGGTATTGGTTTCAATTGGTCCTGCCAAATGCTTTGGCCTCGTTACTGACAACGCCGCTAATATGAAGAAGGCGTGGGAGATCGTAACAAAGAAATACGACCACATCAGTGCGTATGGGTGTATTGCTCACGGCCTAAGCCTACTCATAAATGACTGCATAAAAGAAAATTCTCTAAGGGACCTTGTCAGTCAAGGGAAAAAGATCGTAACGGAAATTACGAATCGACATGTGCTGAAAGCCGTTTTTCAGGAAAAGCAAGCACAGGCAGGCTCAAAAATATCACTGAAACTTCCAGTTGTGACCCGGTGGGGTTCGGTTGTTTTGTTTTTGAAGAGTCTTCTGGCAAACAAGGGTGCCATTAGAATAGTGAACATCGATGAACGATGTGAAAGCGACCTAACAGCAGCCACAAAAGCGACAATAACCAGTGAGGTTTTCTGGGACAAAGCAAACCACCTCTACGAGCTTCTTAATCCGATTGCTGCTTGGATTACGAAAATTGAGGGGGACAGACCTCAACTAAGTTCTGTGTGCCGTATTTTCTTCGAACTCGAAGAGAGTTTTGACGTAAATGTACGAAAAGCCCCATGCCTGGTGTCTGAGGAGAAGAAAATTTTCTCCCTTTTGGAGAAGAGAAAAGAATTCTGTGTGTGGCCAGTTCACAAGGCAGCAAATATGCTAGACCCAACTTTCAGGGGCAAGCATTTATGTCCGGAAGACGAAATCGACGCTGCGGAATATATCCATGACATGGCTGAAAGAAGAATAGACGTCGACGCAGGTCGGGTGATGGCTGAGCTAGCCCAATACAAAGTAAAGGAAGGGCTCTTCTCAAAGAATTTCCTATGGGCAGCAGCAGAAAACGAAAGCATCTCAGCATATGTCTGGTGGAATGCCTATTGTTCGATGACACAGCTCTCAAAAGTCGCTGCCGTCATTCTAACTTTGCCGGCGTCGTCTGCGGCCTGTGAACGTACGTTCAGTTCGTACAAAGATGTACACTCGCTAAAGCGGAATCGCCTCACAACCGAAAGGGCTGGCAGGCTAGTTTATGTGAAGCATAACCTTAAGGTAATTGAACTTTTTACTCTCAAATTCTGATTTTTTTTTCGTTTTTAAACCCCATTGTTAATCTTATGAGCTATGAGTAAGACAAAGACTATCTTTGCTGGAAAATGGAAAGGACAAATTGGTTTTGTCTTATAGTTTTTGCTTTACTGTTATTATCTTATATTTATTTATTGGTGGTCTTTTGAATTTTCCAGCTCCAAGCAGAAGCCACAGCTCCTGTCTTGCCCAAGGCCAAAGTTCGTGTAAGTCTCGACATGCAGCCGCAACCTACACCGTCTACAAGTAGACAACGCTCCACCGGCACCTCTGCTCGCGATGGGGGCGTCCCGGCACCGACTCTTCCAGCCTCCGATTCTGAATTTGAAGATGATGTGATCGCCTTTTCCGACTCCAGCTCCCCGAATGAAATCGATATGAATTTGTCAACCGATTCTGAATAAATTCCTTCCTTTCTTCTCCAATCTCGCGCCATTTTATTTTTACCCAGTCATAATCGTCCATTGATAGTTGATACTAATGTTGTAACTTGTTTGCAAGTAGGAAGGGTTAAATAAGCTGCAAATATTTCTTTAAAATAATGAACAAGTAGGCTCAAAGTAGGTTCGGTACATAAATTTGATAAATTTTTCTTCCAATTATGAAGTAGCAATGTGTGTACTATTTTAAAAAGAACTTGGCAATCATTCTGAATGATAAAGCAATTGAAAATTTCAATATTTCACAAAATTTCAATCTTTCATGAAATATTTCACGAAATATTTCACGAAACTTTCAAAAAAATAAATTTCATGAAATTTTCGAACACTAGTTTGACTGCATACTTATAATAAAAAACTAATTACTACGTCAACACTAAAATTGCCACGAAATCAACTATGTTATTCAACTATTGCAACTACCTAGGTATAATAAATACAAAACAATACTTTGTTCATTTCACGATTAACCTTATGATTATATCCCACGTATTTTATAAGCTCTATGAAATATACGTGCATAGGGTGTGCCGAAATGGGTGCATTTGCAGCTGCAATTATAAATATCTCGACACTGGCATCAGCAATCGTTACAAGAATACTTGGAAAGCTTATCGGTTATGACAGTAAATTGTTTGATGTGCGTGGTGGCTTTTCCCGGCGGCTCGTCCCGCTCGTAAAACATGTCAGCTGTCCGAATTGATGTAAACAACCGCGTCAGCAAAACGATGCGGCTTGCACTCGGTTCAATGCACGGAATGCAGGCAACGGCGACCCTTGAGCGGGCGAGACAAGAAGGGTATGATTACTGTAGACACATGGCAAGTTTGACATGAAGCACTACAAATATCCATCTTTCTCATTACCTCTTCAAGGGATGCAATTAAGCGTAGTTTCACGCAGTTTGTTGGATCTGAGTGACAGCGACACGGACACCGCTCATTGCGAAGGTTCGTTTGACACGCGCCGTCGTGCGTCATATTTGCTAAACATCAATGTGTCATCTCAGCGAGACTACGTGATGGGCGAGGTATTTAAAATAAATCCAGTAATTTTCGTGCTTTTAAGCCGAGACTGTCGATTGACGGCAAAATAATTAACCTGCTGTTCGTTATTTCAATCGATCTCGAGTCGCGATGATGGGTTGTTGTAATTTAACGGTGTTTGTGGTGTTCCCCGGTTTTCTCCATTGACAAGAGATGCGAGGCTGCTTGAAACCCTTACCCCGTTCACACTGGAGAACTTAATCACTGTTAGCGGCGTAACTATGATCAAGAGGCCAGTGTGAACGGAACGCTGTTAGCGTTAACTCGGATTTGGCGTTAACAACGTTTCCAGAACGTGATTAGCGAGCTAACTCAGTTAGTTCGCTCACCGCCCCCCGGAACTGCGCTGCAGGAACGTTTTGTAGGATTGGGGAAGGCTGTGCCAGTGGTGATATTGTTTTTTAAAATGGCGTCAACGGGAAATAACGTTTGCGAAGCAAAAGAAGAAAAAAGAAAGGGGAATTGGACGGACCACGAGGTGCTGATATCGATTCACGTTCCATGATTGAAACGGCCGAAATCGGAGTTTTAGAAGGTTATGTATGTGGACGCACAGATTTAGAAAAAGATAACCTAACCTAACCTGGCGTTAACCCCGTTTCAGTGTGAACGCTCAATTCAAACTCGAACACAGTTAGCCCACAATGCACTGCGCATAGCTGATCATAGTTGAACCTAACAGTGATTAAGTTCCCCAGTGTGAACGGGGTAGTAGCTTGATTGACATACATACTGCCAGTTGTACTGGTGGCTTTGCAAAATCCTGTCTGGACGCGACTGTGACGTGTTCCCCGAAGAAATGTCTGCACAATTCGGTTGTAGTATGGTTGTAGTCATCGGCTCTGTACCATGTGAACGCAAGTGAAAAAATCTGTGCAGTTACATTTCCGTACACCTGACTTTCTGTTCACATGGGTTCCGGTTCAGTTGCCCCGGCCTGGCCCCCCGACGAAAGTGAGCAGATGGGAGTAGCCTAGTGACGTCACTGAAACAACCGCCTGTCATCGTAGGCAACCCAATCAGAAGGCATGTCATGCGGGCTCACTTTAGGCAACAATGTCAACACTATATAAAATGCCACCTTCATCGGTTTTAGGGACGGGCAAAGCGACAGTTAGTTTGGATAAGCGATAATTCACGAAGGAAGTAAGATCACAGGAGCATAACAAATACTTTTAATGTCATCCAAATGAATTCAAAAGCGATTATTAAATTGTGAAAACAAGGAGGCAGTGATATGTAGCTAAACTAGGGCTTCGCCGAACGCTACCTGTGGACGCGTTGTTGGATGAGCGTATTTCTTTGTATACCAGTATATAGTGTATACGGTATAGTGTATACCAGCCCAGATTTTGATCTTCCAAAGTTCATCAAATTTGATTAATAATTTTGGCATGTAAGCTAAGTAAATGATTCTTGGAAGCGAATAAATCCACACACGTCTTGATTCTTTTGCCGAATTTCCACATCACCTTATCATAACTTTTTTTTCTGTTAAATCTGTAAATTTTCGTACATTTGGATTTTTGAGAAAAGTTTTAAAGCTATCAAGCTAATACGTAGAATGATGAATTCACTGCAACTTGAATTTGTACCTAGAGATTCAAAGATTCAAGCATTATTTTAATTACCTCTGGTGAAAGCCGATCGAATCCAGAGGCAATTAATTTTCGGCCAAGCAAAATCAGTACCTATAGCTGTCAAACTTTGTCCAGCCTAGACGACGGATGGAGTTTTTGATATTTTTCATATAAAAACAATTTCAAATCGCTGGAAAACTGTTATAACGGTACACCTCACTACGGTCAACATATTTTTAACGTTTGTTGAAGAAAAAGCAAGGGTAATTACAGTTTAGATATGCTAAACGGCAAAAAACTTGAAAATTTAATCGAAAAATATGATTAAAAAACGTATTAAAAACATATAAAACATATTTCTTGGTAAACCAGTATAGTGTATACGGTATACAAAAGCTATTCTGCAAATTTCATCAAAATCGGCTTGGTATTTTAGCTAGTAGAGTAAAAACAAACAGCGAAATGATGGCGAAAAATCTGAAAATTTTCGTAAATTTGGATTTTTGAAAAAAGTTCTAAAGCTATCAAGCTGAAAAACGCAGGGGGTCTAAGTTCAGAACAAGTTCAGGTACACTGAAAATTTCATCAAAATCGGATCAGCCGTTTGGACGGTAGAGCGCGAACAAACACACAAAAAAACAAACAAACACATGGACTTTTTTTCTACGGGTGGTCAAATTGAAGTCTTCGCTTCGCTCGCTTCGCTCATCCAAAAAACGGTGACGTCATAGAATGAAGCCCGTGAGTCGTTTTTAGGCCAACCACTCACACATTAGTAGTTCCTTCTTTTTGAAACATACAACAATATTTTATCTTTTTAATTTTTTAATTCGAGTGGTATTTTTGGTAATCGTAACAATATAAATTTGTAAACTAAATGTACGTGATTTAATCCTTTGGTTCCTACGGTGAGCTGTCAAACAGCCATGACTTAAGGTGGATCCGTACTGTTTCCTTACAGTTTTTCTATTGTTTTTGTTTTGGTAAAATTTTACTCATATATGGTCATATGCCGGAAGGAAATATTAAAAAAAATATTTTAAAAAATATTTTGCTGGAAATTTTCCGGAAAATTAAAAAATTAGTATGGAAAATTACGCTTGCTGACCTGTCCCTTGTCCCGCTGGGGGGGAGTATCAGTCTTCCGATCGAAATGAAATTAATATTTATGGAATGTCCAAACTTCAGGGATTATAATAAGACACTTAATTCAATTCGCGCTGACATTCTCTAAATTTTGTCAATGGTTAAAATATGACGTAAATTTGCCAATTTTTTTGCTTTGTTTCAAAATTTGTTACTGAAAAAGTATGCAGTTCTAAACTTTCATCTTCCTTTATTGGCAAGCTGCAAGTGTCTTGATCGAAAAAAAAAATAGTCGATAATGATATCACCAATATTTAGACCTAATTGAGGGAAGGAGTAGTGCCATTTTTACCAAACAAATTTTCAAATTTTCCGGAAAATTTCCAGTAAAATATTTTATAAAATATTTTTTTGAGTATTTCTTTCCGGCATAGACCACATCTGATTAAAATTTTACCAAAACAAAAACAATAAATTTCTGTACGGATCCCCCTTAAAGCGATCTCACGTCTTGCACAAAGCGGCCACCTAGCGGACATGCTTGAGACTATTACCCTGTCGTCGTTCCGGTCAATAAACAAGGAGACTCCTTGCTCGACTTCAGGCGGTTTTAAAACGGAAGGCAGAATCAAACCTTTTGACAATACAAGGCTAGAAGCGACTTGGCTCTGATGTAAGTGTTTTGGGGGGCCTTGAAAAAGGCCGGTTGTTTGAGGGACGAGCAGGCAAGGATGGCTTATGCCTTCTTCTCGGTCTTCTTGGGCAGAAGCACTGCCTGGATGTTGGGCAGGACACCGCCTTGCGCGATCGTCACGCCGGAGAGCAGCTTGTTGAGCTCCTCGTCGTTGCGGATGGCCAGCTGCAAGTGGCGCGGGATGATGCGTGTCTTCTTGTTGTCGCGAGCGGCGTTGCCGGCCAACTCGAGCACCTCGGCGGCCAGGTACTCCATGACGGCGGCCAGGTAGACGGGCGCCCCGGCGCCGACGCGCTCCGCGTAGTTGCCCTTGCGCAGCAGCCGGTGGATTCGTCCGACGGGGAACTGGAGTCCGGCGCGTGACGAGCGCGACTTGGACTTGCCCTTCACCTTGCCTCCTTTGCCGCGGCCAGACATGTCGGTGTGTTTGAAGGGAGCTCGGAGATTCGACTGCTACAACGCTGGTAGCAGAAGCTAATTTGGTATGAATTTTGAGGCCTTTCGGCCACCTTTATATTGGCGGCGGCATCCGACAAACGATCCAGCCTGAAGATCCGGAAAATGCTTTGACGCGCCGCACTAGCCAATCGCCATTTCCCGGAAGAGTGCTTTGATGCAACAAGGACTTAAAAATCGTTTGACGACGCATGCTGCTGACGTCATCGTCGTGACGACAAATTTTGCATATGTGAGAGTTTGCGTCTTACGCCGTTGTTTCGTAAATTCGTTCTTAACCGCCAAATTTGAGCCGCACAAACGATTGGAACGAATTTTGAACAATTTACAACACAAAAACCGCTCCAAAAACCTGCCATCACTTTCCAAGCACCATGCCTCCCAAGACTAGCGGAAAAGCAGCCAAGAAGGCGGGCAAGGCCCAGAAGAACATCAGCAAGGGCGACAAGAAGAAGAAACGCAAGAGGAAAGAGAGCTACGCCATCTACATCTACAAGGTGCTGAAGCAGGTTCATCCCGACACCGGCATCTCGTCGAAGGCGATGAGCATCATGAACAGCTTCGTGAACGACATTTTCGAGCGCATCGCCGCCGAGGCCAGCCGCTTGGCGCACTACAACAAGCGTTCGACCATCACGAGCCGCGAGATCCAGACCGCCGTGCGGCTGCTGTTGCCCGGCGAGCTCGCCAAGCACGCCGTCAGCGAGGGGACCAAGGCGGTCACCAAGTACACCAGCTCCAAGTAGGACGTTGACAAGACGTTCCAGCCACTCCATCCCGCTGACAACAATCGGCCTTTTTAAAGGCCACCCAAAACACTTACATCAGAGTTGATTCGTTTACTACCAGCCCGACTAACCATACCCCAAGTCATATTTCGCAATTCTAACCCAGGAACGTGCATTCCCGAATGTATAACATCTCCAGAGAGCATTTCGCCACAATACACACGTCGGGACGTGGATGAGGCGGCAAAGCCGCGTCATCGTTGGGTTTGGGGAGGAGGGTATTTTCCCCTAATCACCCTTGTGTCTGGATTCCCCTAAACGTATTGGGATTTATATGGCACACGACTCCATTCTGACATTATTATGGCGACGATTCGGCGTGTACCTCACGTACACGTTATAGGAATGAGTTGTACATTTTCAACATTAGCGATTGCCGGAAGAAATGTGTTTATTTTAAATTGAGTCCCTTGTTGCACGACAAGCTCGTATTACAAAGTTGTCTACTCACACAGACTTTAACTTGATATCCCCTAAAGCAAGCGACAAGGCACAAGGTCTGTCTACACAGTCATATTAGTGCATACTACGCTTTGCGCTGGGGAGTTTCCACAAAAAATGTGTAACTTATCTCAATGTGAATAGAAATTGGTCGTCCTGAGCTGACAGGGAGGTTCAGTTTGACGCATATTTTGTGTGCATTTATACAAACTATCAACGAAAGTTGGTAACGTACAAGGCTCAGATGTGAATTGAATTTGGTGGTCCTGAAAAGGACCTTTGTTGTTTCGTGTAGCGAGGTGTCTGATGGTTTAGCCGCCGAATCCGTAGAGCGTGCGTCCCTGGCGTTTGAGCGCGTAGACGACGTCCATGGCGGTGACGGTCTTCCTCTTGGCGTGCTCGGTGTAGGTGACGGCGTCGCGGATCACGTTCTCGAGGAACACCTTGAGCACGCCGCGGGTCTCCTCGTAGATCAGCCCCGAGATGCGCTTGACTCCGCCTCGGCGAGCCAGACGACGGATCGCGGGCTTCGTGATGCCCTGGATGTTGTCACGCAACACCTTCCTGTGTCGCTTCGCGCCTCCCTTTCCCAGTCCTTTGCCTCCTTTGCCGCGTCCGGTCATGTTGAGTAGAGTTGCTGTTGAGAAGTCTCGGCTCGGCACAATATGCTCAAAATTTTAAAATTTGCACCCTAATCAACTTTGCTACTTTCAAAGCGACTAATCAAATTCTTGGAATCTCAACTGCCCCATCGGCGGCGTCCTTTGACGGCATCGTCAGACGTTTTTGACTGTCAAAATTGAGTGACGCGTGTAAGGTATTTTGAACCATTTTTTGGGCCTGATTTGTGTAGCCCTGCTTCTTTCTGGGCTGGAACAAGGGTGGATTAACGCCTCGACCTCGGGTCACCCGATATTTCCACCAATCAACGAATTAACCAATCAAGACGCTCCGAAAGTTAACAAAAAGGGCAAAATCGAAATTTTGAGATCACAAGCAGCATCAAGCAGCAATGGCCCGTACCAAGCAGACAGCCAGGAAGTCGACCGGAGGAAAGGCGCCGCGCAAGCAGCTCGCCACCAAGGCGGCCCGCAAGAGCGCGCCTGCCACCGGGGGTGTGAAGAAGCCCCATCGCTATCGGCCGGGCACCGTCGCCCTGCGAGAGATCCGTCGCTACCAGAAGAGCACGGAGCTCCTCATCAGGAAGCTGCCCTTCCAGCGTCTCGTCCGCGAGATCGCGCAGGACTTCAAGACCGACCTGCGCTTCCAGAGCTCGGCCGTGATGGCGCTGCAGGAAGCCAGCGAGGCGTACCTGGTCGGTCTCTTTGAAGACACCAACTTGTGCGCGATCCACGCCAAGCGAGTCACCATCATGCCGAAAGACATCCAGCTCGCCCGACGCATCCGAGGGGAGCGCGCCTAATTCCATCCCTTACACCCCCTTCATCGGGAAACAAAAGGCCTTTTTCAAGGCCAGAAAATCTATCACTATTGAGCTATTTCGTTTCATGTTTTGTACCTACGTGCCAATATCGTAATCCTGTTTTTAATATTTGCGATTTATGAACGTTTTAATAACATAACGACCAGGCTAGCCTACGTGAATGCCACGGTGTAAATGCTTGTACATCACTTGAAATGAACTAACTATTTGAACTGTTTCTGTTTCAGGCTTCGTGCTCCAGGCTGAAGGCGTCGTGAGGCTGGAGGTGGCTTCTGGGACGCGTGCATCAATCCTCAGACGCCGACGCTTAGTCGCCGCCAGGAGCAGCGGTAGGTCATAGGTAGGTCATAGGTAGGTCACAACTCATCGCCAACAACCGGTCCTTGCTTTAGCTACGCTTTTGCTTTAGCTTATAGCTGGAGGAGCCGGGTTCGAGTCCCTGGACTGGTTGATGCACTCGATCAATAAAGTTAAGCAACATATAGATTAATAGTCGTAGGAGATTATGAAATTTATTTAACGAGTTTCTAGTATCTCGCATGTAGCATCTGGAACCGAACGGCATGTTGGAAACACCAGTTCTCGTGTGAGCACTGAAGTTAAGCAACATCACGCAGCAAAAAATTCGTTTTGAAGATTAGCGCTAAAAAAAACAGTTAAATTTGTACGCAAATAAAAAAAAAATGTACGAAATATGTGAAATGGTATGGCTTCTAGTGAAACGTGATTAAATAAAGCTGCAAATTTTCTTAAAAACTGATACCGAACGTTGGAAACAACGGTTTTATTGAGATCACCGAAGTTAAGCAACATCGCGCAGAGTTAGATGTTTGATGGGTGACCATCATGCTCGGTTCTGTTCGGGAGAGAGGTCGAAGGGTTTGAAGTTATTACGACATCTTCACTCGCCTTGCGTATCAACTTCTCGACAGCACAGATTAGTGGAGGAATCCTGTTTTTCGAGCTGTACCGTGCTTCGGAAGGGACTTAAAGCCGGTGGTCCCCTTGGTGCTTTTAATAATGAGTGCCCCTCCTCCCTTCTAGGCTAGGTTAGGTTCATCATCACCTTTTGTCAAAAAAGTGCCTCGTTTAACACCAGTAAGCAATAATCAAGAGTTTTTGGCATCTAGTTTCAAGGGTACCATGAGCGTTAAACGCAAACATGATTTTTCCAATTGGAAAAGTTGAGCGACATCGGATTTAGTCAGTATTTGGATGGGTGACCGGTCCAAGGTGAGCTTTGTCGGTACCTCCTCACTGTGCATATCGTTGGGAGGGGACAGGAAGGAGTAAGATGGGGTGTCGTCGGTGCGGGCTGCTCTTTTTGGATTGTTTTGGAGGCCTTGAAAAAGGCCGTTTGTTTCCTCGACACGGCTGCGAACGCCAGCACGAGCGAGCTCACTTGCGGCTGCGACTGGTGGACGTCGCCTTCTTCGCCGGCGCTGGTTTCGCCTTGGGAGCGACTGCCTTCTTCGGCTTGGGCGTCTTCGGCTTCTTGGCGGGCGACTTGGCCACCTTCTTCTGCACCTTGGCCGGCGCGGCAGCCTTCTTCGGCTTCGCTGCGACGACACCCTTGGCAGCCTTCGGCGCCTTCTTGGCAGCGGCAGGCGACGCCGACGTCTTCTTGACGGCGCTGACGCTCTTCTTGGCAGGCGACGACGCCGCGCGCTTGGTCACTGACTTGACGGACTTCTTCTTGGCGGCCGCCACCTTGCCGACGGTGGACTTGACCGCCTTGGGCTTCTTGACCACGCCGCTGCTGGCAGCACCGGCAGCGGGCTTGGCGCTCGACAGCTTGAACGAGCCAGACGCGCCCTTTCCCTTGGTCTGCACGAGCTCGCCGCTCGTCACCGCCGACTTGAGGTACTTCTTGATGAACGGCGCCAGCTTCTCCGCGTCGACCTTGTAGTTGGCGGAGATGTACTTCTTGATCGCCTGCAGGGACGAGCCTCCGCGCTCCTTCAGCGCCTTGATCGCGCCGTTGACCATCTCCGAGGTGCGTGGGTGCGCGGGCTTGCCGCGCGCCTGCTTCGACGCCGCCGCCGACTTGGCTGCCTTCTTGGCCGGGGAGGCCGCGGCCGCGGGGGCGGGCGCCGGTGCTGCGACTGCTGCTGTGTCTGCCATCTCGAAAGCTGCGGTAGGTTGGTACGCTTGACGGAGAAATACGTGCGATTACCGGGAGAATATAGATTTGACGCTCCGTCCGTACTTGTTGTCGGTGTTGGTGTGCGAGGAACTCGCACACCTAGCCGAGGATGGGAGGGATTATCCGCATTACGCGTGATTCCCTAAGTGGTGGTTTGGAAAATTCATGTCGGGGTTGTTATGTCTTGAAACCGGCAAGCCGGACACGCTAGAGGGGCAGGGCTGCGTGTGGCCTCGGGTACTTGTCATGAGGCATTGTGACGTAGGCAGCTTGGCCTGAGATCAGTGGGTTCTTATTGGAGGGCAGCTCCGCAAAGAAGTCCACGTTCAGCCTGTTGACGAACTCTTCGAGAGTTTCTACTTCGAGTTCTCGGTGGATATCGTCGGTGCGTGTGAACTGGGGCAGGCCGGCGACTGCGCGAAGGGCCCTGTTCTGCACGCGCTGCATCTTGGCAAAGAGACTTAGCTTGCACATGCACCAGACTGGCGATGCGTAGCTGATGGTTGGTCTGATGATGGTCACGTAAAGTCTTCGTTTTGAATCGATGGACATTGTCTTCGATTTGAACAAAGGCATCAGTGATCCTATCTTGCCGATTGCGCGGTTCCTGACTGTCTCGACATGGGGCTTCCAGCTCAGCTTAGAATCCAGGATGACTCCCAGATACTTGCTGGTGTCTGACCAGGTGATTTGCTGTCCTTGCAGTGTGATGCTCGGAGGGTTGGCTTTGGCACTTCGCTTCCTGGTGAACAGGGTGGCGGTGGTTTTCGCGGTGTTGAGTGCGATACGCCAGTCCTCGTACCACGTGCTCAGACGGTCGAGTGACGATTGGAGATTCTGCTCGACCAGCCGCATGCTGCGAGACTGGACCAGGATGGCCGCGTCGTCTGCGTAGAGTGCTAGCTCGGTCTTGGGCAGGTCCACCGGGATGTCGTTGGTGAACACATTGAAGAGAAAGGGCCCCACTAGGCTCCCCTGCGGCACACCGGCTGCGATGGGTCGGGTGGATGATCGCTCCCCTCCCATGGTGACATGAAAAGATCTCCCGCTGAGATAATTCGACACCAGATTCACAAGGTAGTTCGGAAACTCCATCTTGATCATCTTTCGCAGTAGCCCTGTATGCCACACCCGGTCAAACGCCTTGGCGACGTCCAGGAAGACGACGCCGGTGTGTTTTTTCCAGTTGAAACCATGTGAGATGTGGTTGACCACGCGCAGCAACTGATGGTTAGTCGAGTGCTCGGGTCGGAATCCAAACTGCTGGTTGATTAGCAGCCCCCTGTTCTGACAATGGCCTGAGAGCCGTGTTAGCATGACCTTTTCGAGCAGTTTGCTAAGTCCGCTCAGAAGACTGATTGGACGATAGTTTGCTGGATCTCTTAGCGATTTGTTTGGCTTTGGAAACACAATCACCTTGGCTTCCTTCCATGGCCGTGGAAAGTGCTGTAAACTCAAGCTAGCGTTGAAGATAGCGAGTAACCTTGTGCCTGCGGATGATGGCAGTTCCTTCAGCACAAGGTTGGTGATACCGTCCTCCCCGGGCGCCTTGCCGTTGGGGAGGTTGCGCAGGTAGTGTAGCACTTCAGAAGCCGTGGTCGGGACCGCGAAAGAAGCTTGCTCGGCCGGGGGATGTGCAGCCAGGTGGTCGGCGACCTCCGTCTCCACTGCCGGTGTTATGCGACTCGGGGGGTTTGGCTCAAATTGCGCTTCGAGTGACTCGGCAAGAACTTCTGCTTTGTCTCTCTGGCTGCAGGCGAGATGAGTCTTTCCCTGGATGGGCGGGCTTGGCGTGGCTTTGTTTAGAAGCCTGCGTGTCATGCGGTAGACCGAGTTGTCAGCAAACTGCAGCTTGGCGACTGCTTCGTCCCAGAGGTCTCGCCGGTGCTGTTTGATCAGCTCGTCAACTGCACGCTGCTGCGCTTTCCAGGCCAGCTTCAGGTCAGCGGTTCGGAGTCGGTTCCAAGCCTGGCGTGTCTTGTTTTTGGCAGCGATCGCAAGCAGAATGCCCGGGGGCAAGTCGAAGATGGAGTTTCGAGTCTGCTTTGCGAGGGGAACGCTGATGTCGATCGCTTGTTGGATGGCAACTGTCAGCTCGTCGACTGCGCGGTCTAGAGCTCCGGTAGAGTCGAGTTGCGTGCAAGCCACTCGTCTACCCACTTCCTCGCGGAAAAGCTCCCAGTCCGCGCGCTTCCAGTTCCTTCGGGGTGGTGGGCGAACCGTGTTTAGCTCGTCGCCGACCGTCAGCAGCACCGGGCTGTGATCGGAAGACAGGGCTGTCAGCGTCTCGAGCTCTAGTGACTGCGTCATGTTCTTTGACAGTGCAATGTCTAGAACGGCCGGCCGGTGGCGGTGGCTAGCGGGGACACGAGTAGGCTCAAGGGGGCCGGACACGGTGAAGTCTGCGCGCATCGAGTGTGCGAGAAGCAAGCGGCCCTTCTTGTTGTCGGTCGGGCTGTTCCAAGCGGCGTGCTTGGCGTTCAGGTCTCCGGCGATGAGAGTGGCCTGTGTCGAGTCGAACAGAGCGTCAACATCGCCGGGCAGCAGAGGGGTGTTAGGTGCTGAGTATGCTGCAAAGACTCGCAGGGGGCCTGTCGCCGTGTGCAGGAGCACGCCGGTCGTTTCAAGCAACTGCAGGGGGGGGAGGGGGATCTCTTCGTGGCGGATTGTGGATCGCACCAGCACTGCCGTGCCGCCGTGGGCGTTACCACCAGGCCGGTCCGTTCGGTAAACAGTGAAGTTTGCGAGGGGGAGCCGATGTGCTGGTAACAGGTGCGTCTCATTGACCAGTGCCACAGAACACTTGGTTGCCTCGAGCAGTGCGAGCAGTTCAACTGTACGGCCGCGAATGCCATTCGCGTTCCAATTCAGGATTCTGATGCTGCGCTGTTCAGGGCTTGCTGGCATTCTGGGTTTTGGTCAGGGTGAGGAGAAGGGCCGGGATCACTTGGTTAAGTGAGGCCATCGTTTCTGACATCGAAGTCATCAACTTAGCGAAGAGAGACAGCAGGGCAGCCGTGGGGTCCGTAGCCGAGGACTCCTCCTCGGCAGGGGCTGCTGCTGGTGATTTCGCCGCCGTGGCGAAGGACACCGGCAGGACCGGAGTGGGCTTGGGTCGTGCTGTGGAGGCGGCCAGCTTTGCTCGAAGAGCAGGCCAGTCAGCCGACTTGCTCGTACTCGCGGCGGGGGGTGGCACTTCGAGACGGGGACGCATGGTCGGTCTCGGGGCTGGCTGGGTCTGCCTGGAGGGGCCGGTATCGTTCTTCATGGCGCGCTTTAGGTAAGCGCAGCCACGATAACTTGCCGGGTGGTTGCCGTCCGGACAGTTGCAACACTTGGTTGCAGTGTCGCGGGGACAGGAGGAGGCGCGGTGGTCGCCTCCGCAGCGCACGCAGCGGGCTTGCTGGTGGCAGAACGCCGACGTGTGGCCGACGCGTTGGCAGCGGTAGCACTGCACCGGGCCTCGGCGAGTGCGCGCAGCCTCGGTGCTCACCACGCAGCGTTGGAGTCGACTGATAGTCGACACGTCCACTGGTGGCTGGCCGGGGTTGGGTTCAAGGGTGACGGTGAACAGGGGGAACGGCTTGCGGCTGTTGTTGTTGCCGGGGTCAGCTGACGACATGAGCTGGACCACTGACTTGACTTTAAAGCCAAGACCCGTGATCTCGTCAGTGATCGCCACCGCAGAGGCGCTGGCTGGCAGGCCGCGAACGACAAAGCGTTGCGAACGCTGCTTCGTCAGCGCGTACGTGTGGTAAAGCACGTTCTTCTCCTTTAGCATCGTGGTTACGGCCCTGTAATCATCGATGTTTTTCAGGGTCACTTTCGTGAGCCCTCCCGTCGGTTTGGTGAAATAGCCCTTGTCCGTGACGTGGGCATCCAGGAGTTTTAGGAGCGCATCGTGGCCAAGCTCCGTCTTCACCACGATCGCCGGGATCTTGTAGGCCTTGGCCGGGGGTTGGGTGGTAGCCGAAGCAGTGTCCATAGGATGGACAGCTGAGTCGGCGATGGCCGAGAACCGGTTTGTCGTGTCGACCGAAGTCGACGCGACTGCCGCCGGAGAGGCACGCTGCCGCGACCTCTTCTTGTTCGGCTCGGTGAAGGGGTTGGCGCCCGGTCCGTCACCGGGACGCTTGGCCTTCGGGGTGCTGGGTTCGCCGGACGCAGCCACGAACGGGAACACAGCGGGGGGCTCAGGCGTTGGCTCGGGGAAGCCAGCGAACTTGGGCTGTAAGGCGGTAGCAGCCTTACTCTGGGAAGGGGTCGGGGAGGGGGGTTTTTGGGAGGGTCGGGGGTTCTCCACCGGGTTCTTTCCATACACATACTTAATCCCGTTTACCGTGACCTTGCGGCGTGGTGGGAAGTTCCCGTTGGTGGGTGGGGATTTTCGCCACGATACTGGAGAGTTCATGGCGAAATTCAAGGGGAGTGCGGCTTCACTGGAAGTGGTACACCGCGCGTCTTTGGGTGGGCTAAGTGCTTGTTTGCTGAAAGTTAGACACGCACCGATTCCGGGCAATGAGCTAAGGTGAACAGCGTTTAGGCACTAGTTGGGGAACGGCAAGGCTACTCGATGGCTTCGCTGGTGCGGCCACCAAATCGTAGCTTGGGTTCGTGGGATGCACAAGAGCGGGCGGCTTCACTGGGAGTGGTACACCGTGCTTCTGAGTGCAACTCGTGGTTTCGGGGGGCGTGCAGTCACTCCGTAGCTTCGCTATTGCGGTACACTAGGGCGTGGGTCTGACGCGGAGGGACGGCCTCTCGGCGGTTTAACCCTACCTAACGTTGAGCACAATGCTCGGGACCTCGTGCAGAGCTGACCGCCGACCCGGGGTCGGTTGACTTTCTCTGACGAGTCGGGATCTGCCTTGCTATCAGGGTTGATTAAACCAAGGTCAGGGACGCAAAGGAGGCGAAACGCAAGGACGTGCAGTTCAATCGAAATTGATGCCCTTGCGAGTGCGGGATTTTAGGTGGTGGCTAAGCCGGTCAGAGAGTAATCTTGCGTTGTGCCTGGGTCTTGAAGAGACCGAACCCACTCTGACTTTTTCGCCGCTAGGCTCTTCTTGCTTCTCCTGGCTGAATCTTACTCAGTGTAGTCGGTAGAGACTCGGCCAGTTCTTCGGTGAAACTCGTGACAACGCTCTTTTTCAGTCCGATCGCAAGGATGGCTGTGTGACCTTAGACAGCGCGGTGAAAACCACGGGCAGTCGGGGGGCCGAAGGGTTGCTTCCGTCAGCGACGGTCGCGGCAGGGCTGCTCGGGGAGCGGCGGTTGCTTAGGGGGCAATGGCGCGGTGAAAACCACGGACGATTACCACTTCAGCACAGGGTCCAGGACGTTGACAGGATCGAACAGCAGCTCCGCTCTCCTCTCCTGTCGTATCTCTTGTCTCTTTTCTTCATCGCACTCAGAGCCATAAAGTCGTATTAAAACCAGAACCGGGTGGGAAAAACCTAGACTGCTTTTAAACATGAAAATGTCTGGGGTTGTCAAAAAATGGAAATATCGACAAATTTTAATGTGCGCCGGGCATCGAATTAGGGACTAAATGGAAGGCAAAGAATTGAACTTGGTTTTGTCGAAAACCAGAAGACTGTGGGCCTTGAACAAGCGTGTTTTCCACTCTCGTGAAGTTGGAAATCGATTTCTGGAGAATGACAGTGGTCTTCGATAGAATAACGGATTTTGGGCGTCTGGCTCTACTGATCTCGACCAAATTTGGTACGCATCTAGCTCCATCTTTTGGCTCGACTTTGTGAAAGTTTCACAACGATTGGACCCATAGCAACGCTGTTGTGCGTTTTCTTGCAAAGCTCTGCGCCGAACGTTCGCCGGTGAAATAGTCGTTTGAATTGAAAGACTCGCCGGATAATCGCTAAGCGAATCTTTGGGGTGCCGTGGGGATTGCCGGTTTCTTGGAAATGTGCGCTTTTCAACGGCACCCCGGGCACCCTCGTGGCACCAGAGGAGGCCGAGCGATGGGCTTCGCTAGATTACCATGTCGCCATGTTTCTGTCATCAAAACGCCAGACAATGTCACTTCTTTCCAATCGGACCAGGCTTCTCCGTCCAAGCGCGCTCGGGATTGGTGGATATTCCAGAAGGTGTCGGTCGTGTTTGTCGAAACATGGCCTTAAAAATATAACCAGAGACGCCCACATCTAAGATATTATTTTCAAAGCCCTTCATTGGGCAATTCCAAATCATTTTCCCCGGCTCACGCTGGTCCGATAGACCACGCTCCGAAAATATGTGGAAATAAAAATAACCTGTTAAATTTGCTTAGGTTTTGGTAAGGCTTTACGATGAAACTAGCAGCGGAGCCCTTGCCTCCGGCACTATGTGGTTAAGCCTTTTACTTGTAATTAAATATTTTTTTTCATTTAATTGTAAGCTCATAAGGCAGCTTCTTTTTCCTTGAGGCTAACCCAGTGCTCATAAGGCATAACAATGCCCATAACCATTAGGCAAAACTATATGCCCGTAGGGTATCCCTATGTGCATTGGTGTCGGCGTAGGTGGATGCGCCGACGTTAGCGTCGGCGTTGGTGTAGGCTTCGACGTTGCCTGCCCGAAGCCAACGCTTACCATATCGTCATCTGTGAAACGAATGAAAAAATAAGTCATCACGTTGGCGTGTAAAATAATATTAGTTTCAAATAACGATTATATTAATATTAAAATTATCAATACATCAATATAACTTCAAAATAAATAATTTTATCTAATACATTACCATTCAAAACCATATCTTCGAGAAATTTATCGGATAAATACACGTCAGTCATTATTCAGGATATTTAATACACTGAAACGAAGAAATACTTTTTTATCAGCAATAATGAGCTATAAGCTATATCAGTTTTGTTTTGTTTTAACTAAGAACCCAATATGCTGAGTTCAAAGCTTATAACAAAAATTACCAAAATTCAAATAATACTTGCTGCCACACCATGAAATGTAATGAGAAAAAAATAAACTAAAATTTACAGTGCAAAAACTTTTATTTATCATATATGTGTGTTAATAATGCAAATAAACTTACAAAATAGGCCATTATAATTATCATATTATGTCATATCGAAAACAAAATTAAATTCCTTACCTTCTTTGACAGCAACAGAATTTACCCGGCAAGGGACAAACTTTGTCTTCGTCATACACACGCAAAGTATTAGTAATAGTCAATATCCACAGCACAGGCAACGTGTATATCTGAATATATTGTTACATATTATATTACGGCGCTACACACGTTGCAAACAGCATCCATCGGGCCTGGAAAGTGCTTCGTGACGTGGGCCACGCCCAAAATTGCGGCGGCGAGGTGAGTCCTGACCAGATCTAAGGGCGCTAAGTCGGGCGCCACCGGCTCGTCACCTGCGTGCGGCTCGTCGAGGAGCTGCCGGCTTTGCTCCAGCTCCGCAGCGGCAGCTTCATGTGGGGAAATGATGGCACCTTCGCGGCTCGACTGAGAACGTGTTCTTTCCATACACGCTCGCACGGAGGCTAAGCGAGCGTCCCGCTCTTCGACGTCCTCGTCGGCAATACGGGCCTAAAACCGCTGGGCCTCGGCAGCTAGCCGGCGGTTCCGTAGAGCGTCGGTATCCTCGGCTAAGCGGCGGTCACTCCTGTCGATCATCTCTGCGAGCCGAACACGGCGCTGATCCCCGGTTTCAACTTCCTTCGGCTTCTTGTAGGCATCAGCGTTCCATATGCTGCGCATTGATCTTTGATTTGAGATTGGTGTCTGTAAAAAATTAAATTTTAAAAGTAGTAGATATTCAAATTTGTGTAAGAATGAAATGCTCTCACTTATTATAGTATGGATCCAAAATTTAATTACCTCCACACCCATGACAACGATATTGTCGCGCGATGTGCCGAAAGTTGTTGCCGATAATCTGGCAGATGTTGGCAACTGGGCGACCAAAGAAACAAGATTGAGGTATTGTATGAGACCATCACTGTTCACGTGTGAACGGGTCCTGAAATTGGTAACGAAGAACTCAGTCATTCATTACACACTAAAGGTGTTAAAAAGTTTGACATTAGTAGGTAGATAAACTAGCGCCGCTCGGTTAGCCCTGGGCATGGCCACTTTTTTAGAGCTCTTTTTTGACAGTCGGCTTTTGTCCAGGGGGAAGGGTGCTTGCAACGAAATGATATTTGTCCTCTTTTTTTCGCAATGAATTATGGCAATCCTACGTGCATTAGTTCCGCAAATACCACTTCAACAAAAATCAATTGTCAGTTAAAATAATCGGCACATAACGCTTTGCAGGCGGCAATTTCTGGGAGTTGGACGCCACTGACGCCGTCTTCTCCAAGTCTGACAGACGGAGCTACTTCGCCAAGGGCACCCGCAACGCCAAGATCAACGATCAAGAGAACAATATCCGGCGTGAGTGAGACCGATAGCCCATATCAATACACCTATTCCACTCACAGAAAAATTACGTCAGATACCCACTGGACCAGTATGGAAAAAAATATTAATTAGCTCTGCTAAATAACAAAGGAAGACAGGGAAATCACAACATGAAATTTCTCTGCCTGGTTTTAGCGAGTGGGTATCATGACGTCAATTTGATAGAATTGATCGTCAGCGCAATCGTTGTCGGTGTTGGTGATTCTACTGGCCGATGACATGCATTTGTTGAACACCGCCAAAGTTAAGGTCAGTTGGGATATCAGTTTTAAAGTGCAGCCACCTCTGTTAGATCTTTGCTATTCACATTTTCAAACATTTAACCAACTTTGGGTTGCAGTGAAAGTAATATCAGCAATTTTATTTTGAACAGATTATACCTTCTCAATCAAAATTCTATCAAAAAGACGTCATGATACCCACTCGCTAAAGCCAGGCAGAGCAATTCTCGTTGTGATTTCCCTGTCTGCCTTTGTTATTTAGCAGAGATAATTTTTTTTCCAAAATGGTAGTACGTCCCGTGGGTATCTGACTCAATTTTTCTCTGAGTGGAATAGGTCTATTCGCTTCACTCCTGTGTGTCTTCTGAGGCCTGCTTTGCATAATTTACTCTCAGAGATAACTTACAGAAGCAATAGACCTTTTCCATTCAGCAAAATATGAAGCCATTTACACGCTAATAGAACTATTAACCAGTTGGATAAAGATTTCTCTGTCTTCCTTCGTTAAACTGCAGAGAGTGAATTAGATTTAGTGTAGTTTTCAACCGAATAGAGCAAATGAAGACCCAAGTGGCTTTATCAAGAGGGAATTTAAAGTCATCTTCATTGAATTGAAGGTCTTTTAAATTCCACTTTGCTGTTTGACGAAGTCTAGGCACAAATAATACTTAAACTCCGAGTTTATGAAATATAGTGAAAGCATAGGTAAAAGATAAAATTCCACGGTAACACTGCAATTACATGCAGCGCAATTTAATTATAACTCTTAGATCTCTTATATCTCTTAGAATTCAAACATCAAAAATTAAGTAGCACAGGTCCAAAATAAATTTATTGAATTACATATTGTACCAATCTTGTATATTTCCCAACAGGATTTTCCCTATAACATCACATATTTCTAAAAAAAAATCTACGGTCATTTTTACCAACAATTGGTACTGTTACATTATTAAATTATATCTTTCATTATAATGGCAAATAAAACATTTTTTAAGTGCAAAAGTCTGTGATTACGGAACTTTCTCTTCGCTCAGGTCAAAAATACTGGATCCTGGACAGTGCCGACGTCAGCAACAGCTTCCCTGGCGTCGTGCAGACAATGTGGCCGGGACTTCCGGCATGCGTGCAGGGGCGGATCTAAGACTCAAAAGGCGGTCAGAAAACGTATCCAAGGGGCCCTCTTTGTTGGGTTGGTGTTGGTGTTGCAGGGGGGTGAGGGGGTATCTGTCACGCAAAAAAATGTTAGTCCTAAACGGCAATACATCTTATAATATTATTTAGTACCTATTACTAGTTTTAATTTGAAAACATAAAATTTGTCGGACGAGGAAATTTTATTTATTTCATAATGTTAAATGTTATATTTATTTAAATTCGTTGACTCACCCCATCTACTTGAATGTGGCACAGCGGCGGCTTTTTACCTTGGCAAAGGTATCTATTAGCGACGACAAGTCCAGCTTCCTTGCCTACTTGAAACAACGTCCGCACGAGGAGGAATTCTAACCCGAACTGACTGCATGGTTTTTTTATTTCTATGTGCGCAAAACTCGAGCAAATTTCCTAGTTCTTCATTTGCCTCTTATATCAGATTCAGTAACTAGAAACAATTTCCACCCAATACGTACATAGTACTTCTTTTCACACTGTCGCAACCCTTTGTCGGCGCTGACCGGCAAAGGGTATAGCGGCGCGACAAGCGAGTCGTCGGTCGTCGCGCCGCTATACCCTTTGTTCGTAATTATGTGTACGTGAAAATATTATATTATTAAGATATTATCAAATTTATTAACATTTATTTTCTTGTCGTAAAAAATATCGACGCATATGCCGTGGCCCAGAGGGGCCCAGAAGGCAGGGGCCCGGTCAGCATTTGCTGAAATGCTGACCGTTAGATCCGCCCCTGCATGCGTGGACGCCGCGTTCTCGCATCCGGAGTTCGGCAAGACCTATTTCTTCTCCGGCGCGAGCTTCTGGCGTTACCAGGACAACACGCTCGACGATGCCTACCCGATGCCCATCTCCAAACGCTTCCCGGGGATTCCCGCCTACGTGGACTCGGCCTTCGTTTGGCCACCGAATGGGCAGATTTACTTTTTTAAAGGTGAGGTAAAGGTAAAGGTTAAAGGTTAAAGGAAGTTGAGAGTTAGCTGTTTGATGGGTGACCATCATGCACATGATCAGTTCTGTTCGGGAGAGAGGTCGGAGGGTTTGAAGTTAGTACGACAACTTCACTCGCCTTGCTTGTCAACCTCTCGACAGCACGGATTAGCGGAGGAATCCTGTTGTTCGAGTTGTAGGTACTGTTCTTTGGACGGGACGTAAAGCCGGTGTTCCCCTCGGTGCTTTTCGACAGGAGTAGGCTACGTGCCGGCACCAGATTTCTCCTCCACCTTTCAAGTTTGGGTTACGTTCATTATCACACTTTCATTCAACGACACCGTAAGACCAGTGCGACGGGGCCAGTTGTCGAAAGAGTGCGTCGTTGAACACCATTAACAAACCAACTATCCAGAGAGTTGAGAGTCGCAAATAGGTATCTTCCGAAGTAGCTCAAGATAGTGTGGAGATTTCAAAGCTAACTACTATTCTGTATTTTTTTTTAGAAACTCATATTTGGGCCATAATATCAAGTATTTAATTCCCCCCATCCGGAGACGTCATAAATCTCTGCAAGGTCTGCAAATCTCGCCGCTTAGCGTTTATCTATAGGAAGGAGTCCGCAGGTGGGACCGGGGCTCAATCAGTTTCTACATCATTGTGATCAATGCGATTCAGAATCCGATTTTTGTTTGATACGATGGATAATCCTTGCGGCGTCAGCTGGTAGTGGTGTGATTAAATGCTAATTAAATGCAAATACTCGTTGCATGTACGGTTGATATTTATTGCTAGAAACTAATGATTGAAAAGTTGTACCCATGTAGACGCAGCCATTTGTAATTCAAATCCTAAATTTTAAATCAGCCAGCACAAAATTAGGTCCTTTAGTGGGGTCTTTTTGCAAATACTTGCCACTCAACACTTTGCAATTATTTTCATTTTTTTAAGAAATTTAGGGTATGCACTAGATTCAACATGAGATCACTTTGGTTTGGCCCATGGTACAAGTATTACTTGACAAGGTATAGCACTCCGGTGGACGCGTTTGCGTCCGCCTCGCGCATGACGTCAGCTGGTGAGGAGAACTTGCCGCTCGGCGTATCAAAATCGTATCGACTGTATCAAAATACTACTGCACTTAAGAATTAGCAGACGATGCAATCATCTCATGTCATACGCTTTCTGACAACCCTCTTCTCGCCTCTCAATCGCCTTTTAGATCGGGAGTTTTCCGTGTCCATGCTTGATTGAACTTTGCGACCTTTTAGCGTGGGAACAGACCCCGGGGCCACTTTTCGCGACTGTTTTGGGGAGTAATTTAGTAGCCGATGTCGCAAATCCCACCGAAAGCATCCCGAGGCAAATTGTTCCGTGCATATTGTCACGTACTGACAATTAAATTTATCATCTCGCCTACAGAAAGCTACCCATGCTGTGCATACTTCGGCTTCTTTGATTGGAAATCTTAAAATCGATATATTTACTTCGGTACTGCGTTTCGTGGATTCGATCTTACAGCCATTCACTGCACATATAATAAAACCATGACCATTTAACACGTAAAATGTCCAACTGTGACTAGAGCATAACTACACATTGTTTTGTTGTGCTCTGACATTCTGATATTATTGTTCTTTATTTCTTTAAAAAACTAAACTTGTCCTACTACTAGAAACCAATAGTAAGCAAGACTAGTGCGTCAACAAGGTAAATGTAATAATATCACCAAATATTAGCCTCTTTCCAAGACGCAAAGCAAGCCAGAACAGAACGGAAACTGATCCATTGCCATTATTTCTTAAATTCCTACGAAATACGCCTATAAAAGAGAAATATTCGAAGGAACAAGAGTTCATGCACGATAAATTAATTCCTTGGTAAGGATAAATCAGGAGTTTGACACCCAAACGCTCATGTATGCAATAGCACATGGGCCATTCAAGCATGTACGGCTCGGCTCGGCCAGCGATCTGCTCACCAGCTGACGTCTCGCGGCGGCTGAGTGGAGGGGGGACCATGCGCAATGGCATACCTTGTCGAGACAACTATACTTATACCATGGGTTTGGCCAATATATTCCCTTTTTTTGGGGGGGGGGGAGGGGTGGTCACTCCGGTGGCCCAGAAAGCAGAGCCCTCCAGTGGGGGGCCTCAGGGTCGGAGGCCCTATAGTGTGATTCATATTGACTTGTTTGATCTTTGCAGGTGGACGTCGAGGGTCCTAAAAGCATCAGCACCCTGCTGGGATGCGGCAACGTCGCCGGCGACTCGGCTGGCAGCACGTTCACTGTGTCATCCTCAGACGAAGAGATCATGTCCACAGACGCGATGGACAGACTCATGGAGAAGCCTGATGTTACCAGGTGTAAACCATCCTGTCCGGCAATGTGGACATCAGTCGGATGTGTCTTATGAATTACACCTACACGAGTCGACAAAGACATACAATTTGTGCTAAACCAGATGTTTGTTTTTGTTACACGTATGGAAATAGACCTATTACACTCAGAGAAAAATTACCTACGTCAGGTACCCACTGGACGTACTACCAGTTTTGAAAAAAAAAAATATTAGCTCTGCTAAATAACAAAGTAAGATAGGGAAATCCACCATCATAGAAGATCTGGTTGTGATGCTGCTGCTGCTGCATCAAAATGGCATTGATAAGGCAGTCACATGTTAGTGATCCACATTTATAGACGGTACGAAGTACTCCGACCAGGTACCAATTGGCCGACAGAGTATGCTAATTGTTACTTAATCGACCAGCATCCTTACCCATCACTAATTTACGTCGGGACAAAATAATCCACCAATTCCCCCTTGCATCCAGATGTGAACTCAGAAGCTGGGTTCTCTCTCCCAACCATCAAGTCTATTGCCTCCTCCTACCCTAAGCCTGAGATTCGATTGCCCCTGACCACGGACATACTGTAAAGAAAAGCACAAACTTTAATTTAATATTTTTGACACAACCTATTGCAACCAAAAGGAAAAAAATGTGCTCTATGTATCCATTGTCCAAAGTTGTAAGTAGACTCCTATTCTATTCTAAAAAGATGACCCGGTATCCCATCTCATTTCCCAATTGCGTCCTTTTTTTTTTGTTTTGTGGTGTTGTTGTTGGTGGTGATGGACAAACGTACTTACATGGATTTCGGATACTCTGTCAGAAAATCCACGTCAAAATCCCATTGGTATCCAGCAGAAAATTCCCAATCTGTATTTTTGAGAGAAATCGTATAAAATTCAAAGTTTTATAATGACTTGCAAATACAAATAATAAACAGAACAACTTGACGGGTTGATTGTAGAATTATAAAATATTCATTTATGCAAGTGGCTCCATGGTCTGGTATAGTTAAAAAAAGCATTTTCGGAAATTATTCAAGTGATTTTGTGAAGATGATTTAGATCGAGGTGTCGATAATGCTGATTGATGAGCGTCGCCAGTTTTCGGTGCTCGGTGTGGTGGGCTATACCACCAAAATATTCAAGTTCATAAACTTGTTGTGTTTCCGCTAACTATGTTTGCCAAACTTCTGAGGAATTTTATTTTATCAGCATAGTGACTCTAATACGCATATAACAGCTTAGAAACATATAATGTGCATTACTAAAAAAAAACGGTATTATTCCCATCTCACTCTGACGGCTCCATAAAATCGCCTACCCGACAGAATTCATCGCTAGATCCGCCCCCGAGTGCAATAAAAGTTGGCTCTGCAGGGCTCAACTCTGCTAAATTGTCTCCATTGTTGGTTTTCAGATATTGCGATGGTAAGCTTGATAAAAATTCGAATACTTTTTCAAATGGCTATTATTAGTTTTTAATTCAGACCAGTGACAAAATGTGGGACAAATTTAATTAATTTAATACTCAACTTCGTGATGTAGGAATCTGATCTTTCAATATCAAATCTGTTTCTAAACCCGCTACCGTCCATGAACACCATTGTCAATACCACTTGGCAAATTCGTTTTAAATTTGAACTTATTTTTATGACGAATATTTTTATGAATGCAAATAATAAGCATCTTAATTGAAGAGTTTCTTATCTTATTTATAGTTATTCCTTAGTATTACTCTCTGTCTGACATATCTATAATGATCAGAGAGAAAATGAACAAATATTCAAATTCATAACTGACTGGCAAAACAGGCTCGCCGGCTGACTAGTCTTGTGGGTGTCTCCCACAACAGCGAAGCGAGTCTCTGCGTTCCCTGTCACGCAGACTTATTCTGACCAATAGCAGCGTGGATACGTTATCGTCAAGGCGCATCGGCGTCACCAGTCTAACGTCAACGTGCACTCGGGGTTCATCTTGGCAATTTAAAAGTCTTCGGCAATCCAGTTTATAATGTGCAGTGTGCAGTTATCAGATCAGATCAGTTACGCAGATTATTGTGAAGTGATTAGTTTGATCAGTTTAATATTATCATCTTGTCCTTGTGCTGTGATGGAATTCAATGGTGATGGTGTCGTGTGTTCCCTGGCTTCCATCGCGAGGTCCCGATGGAAAATGGTGGATTATTGAAATACCAGGTTAGTAATTGATACGTTTTTCGAACTGTGTTTTTTTCTTGTGGCATCATGGAAGGTGGTAATGTTTTCAGAATAGTTTTATAGTGGCATCGGTAAAATTGGGGTTACCCGCCGCACACGCCCCGCCCATAAAATGCAATTTTAATTCGAAAAACCCTAAAAAATGACCCTGTTTTCAAAAGTACTTTAACTTTTGACAAGAAAAAACCAAAAATAGCTGATTTCAATCAAAGTTTAAATTAAAAAACCTTAATAAACTACATTGAACATCTCAATCGGCAAATTTCGGCGGCCATCTTGCAGCAAGGTCAAACTACACACCCAGTACTACCAACCAAACTGCACACAGCGAAAGTCACTAACACTACCCAATTGCTGGTTTTCAAAGTACAACCCCCCACATCTAACCGACATCTCTAGATTCCAGGTTGTTAAGTTCTAGCAAAACTCGCACTAAATTTCCTGCGCCGCCCCCCCCCCCCCCCCCCCCACCTCTAACCCTACCTTTCCGGACCCTACCTAACCTCCTAACCCTTTGTGTACTTGAATCATCGATTTAACTCACCACTAATCGCTCCAATATTCCGACGAAGAACCTCGATACGCTCCTCCAACACCAGAACATAACGCAACAGGAACAGCAGTCTCTTCGCACCACAAAATTGCAACGCACCTTAGCGACTTTCTTACTAGCCCGAACAGTACTAGTTTTTCCACAAACAAAACGAAAATCAATCTTCATTGAACAAACTGACGCGCACTTTCCACAATCCAATCCTCCTCCTTCAACCATTCCACCATTACCAAACGCTCTAAATCACGCACAATCTCATAAAACTCAAAAATTCGTAACACACATCCGTCGCGAACCATGGTGAAAAACCAACTGGCAAGAACTCATGACTGACCCAGAAGGTATTCACATCGAATTCCATAACCAGTCCCAAGTAATTAAAAAACAGCTTAACGATAATTACCTCAAGATGACTCACCATCAACTCGCAAATCGCAATGCACAAACCACATATTTGATCCATGATCAATAACCCGCCAAAACACAAAATATAACTATATAGGAATAAAAGTTAACAGTTGGCACCACTGAACCCCGCCAAACGCCTGCTACATGGCCGCCTTCAAATGTCAGAATGACACTAAATCACCACATCTTTAAACAGACACCGAACCCACAATATTAACAGAAATTAACGTGCGCCAATACCAATCGATTCAAAATCACGCAAGGAATCCAAAAACACCAACAAAAGTCTCCTCAGATCAAAACTGACAGTGCGGCACCTTGAGACATAATTACCGTGGCATCTTTCGTTAAATTGAATAATGCACATGACGCCATCGTCATTTTTCCCTAGTGACATATTTTACAGAGTCTGGTCAGAAGCATTGGCACACATTACGAGCTGTATTGAGGAAATTTGCGCATTGTTTCCTTCGAGTATTGTTCTAACGACATGATCACACTCTTCACCATTTTTGAAGCAATGAAAATTCCAATTAAAGTTGCTAGAATATTCCTCTATCATTGTGTTTCGCTGTAGCAGTGTGTAGTAGGTACCATTCAAGGGGGGACATTACTGCGAATTGATAACGAGTACAGAAACAACATCGACATTGTCGCATTGCTTTGTCGGCTCGGCCTCACAAAGGGTAGTGCCATTGAATTTGGAGTAGCCCAGAAGCCTAACGTAGTGCTAGGACAGCACGCTCGCAGCTTGGCTTAGTTCCGCCAGGCGCCGTGGGATTATGCACGCTAGTGTCGCACACAAAACCAAGAATCCCAGAAAATCCCAGAGCATAGACCGCGATTTTCAAATGCTGGGATTCGCAGCGGTGCGACGACGGGACTGTAAATGCATTGAACAAATTGACGAACGATCACGAATCGTTGTATGATCTATATGGCTTAATTAAATTACGGTGTATTTGTATTTTGATTTGATTCTTTCACAGCTATGATGTGACAAATTAATAGCGCAAACTTGGCAACAATTAGTCCCATTATATTATGCTATTATGCTATGCTCAATATCTTTTTTTATTCAGCAGACCTTAACTATTATTGAATTCATGGAGGAAAGTGATTATTAAAAGATTCACGTCTACTTTTCGTTATCGACTGCGAATGTGCTCATCAGCCAGGTATTTATTATTAGAAACGAAATATCAATTCCATTCCAAAATTCGTATCCGTGCCGGGATGAAATGTTGGAATTGATATTTAGTTTCTGATAAAACTATCGACCGTGAATGCAAACCGAGCGCTGTTTCGATGCAGCGCATATATATATGTGCTTTTAGACAAACAATAATATATAAGAAATAAATAAACTTCCTCTTCTCTGTAGGCTGTCATTTAGCCAGCTGAATAGTCAATCATTAATCAGAATTTTAGCAATTAACGGGTGTGGTTGGGAAAATTAACAGTTTTGCGAGATTTCGTTGGTTTAGGACGATCTTCCTGATCCTTCCGTTCACCCATCAAAGGGTTGCTGTCGAGGATCTAGAAAGTGAGAGTGTGCATGTGAGAGAGAGAGAGAAAAAGAGAGAGAGTGAGAGAGAGAGAAATGATGGTTATCTGCTGGGAATTCGTAGAAGCAGCGGCCGTCGCGCCGGCCGGCCGACTCAAAGCGTGAAATTCACCGCGGAGAAGTAACAACAACAAATTGCTCACCCATTAAAAATGTCACCCCACACGTGACGAAGTTATAGCTGTATTACTCCGTCCCCTCGCCAAATAGATTTAATAATTCAGATAAAAAAATGTATCTACGATCAGGTGAATATTTACAAATATTTACACCGTGAGGAGGGCGCTCAATCTGCCATCTCCAACCCAAAATCCTGGCCAACATTCATCGTTAAATAAAATAGTGAATTAACAAATAAGTGAATAAAGAAATTGCATGATAATAACTAAATATCTTGAGCCACAAATTTCAACAAAACCTGTAACCAATACAATATCAAAACCTTATACATTAGAACAACAATATCCCAGAACGAAACAATGCAAGTGCAGAGTGACTTCACATCAACTTGACAGAAATCGCAACAATCGACTCGAGTCCATTGCCTTTCGCCGTCGGCAACTCGCTCTCCATCGTGGCATACGCATGTTACGAAGCAAATTGAAATGCGCACGACCCCAAGTTCCCAACGCATCGCGTACGACGCTCACATGTGGGTGCCGATGCACAAAATTAATCGCAATAATCGAGTCATTGCCTAACGCCGGCGGCAACTCGCCGAGATCGTCAATCTTGGTCGCTGAGTCGCAGAGTTTGCATAGATATTTATTATTTAACCCGTGGCTTTTTTTCTACGTGCCACAGATTCTTATGATTTCGACGTGTTGGTATCGCTCGCAGACATCGTTTGCACAGAGTTGCGCGGGTGAAATTAGCACGAAGCTAGATATTCGACGTTTTCACATCTCATTAGGCAGGAATAATGTAGCAAGTGTTTGCTTGCTCGGGAGGGTTGCTCGGACCGCGGTTGACCGTTGAAAAGGGTAGACATTCCGCGTTAGGTTTTACGAGACTGGACCGGCCTCTCCAAACGGGGGAGCTGAAAGTTATTCGAGATTTCGTGTTTTTGTTGAAATTTCGGTTAAGTCATTTAACATGGTGGCTTATGGGAGTACCGAAAAATTGCAAAGTTCGAACGGGGGGACATTTGCGGGATATCGAAATATATATTTATGGATAGCCCCGGTGAATTTGCATCTTTTATATAGAGTAGTTGTATCTTAAGAAGTTGAATTTTCAAAAGTTATAACGATTTCAAAATACGTAAAAACTTAAAACCGCAATAAATAAATAAATAAACGTTAGATTTGTATCAAATTTGTAACAAAGATAACAGACCATTACAGTTGAAGGATTTTGCAATTTCATTCAAATCCATCATCAGAAAAAAATTATTAAAAAAAAGTATTTACGTTCCCAAACTGTCATGCCTAGGTTATTCCCATCTACCAGCCTCTGTCTTGACGATTATCTCAATTTTACGAAAACTTCTTCTAAGATAAGAAACGGAATTGAATGAAATTTTGACTGAGAGTACAAAATAGGTGGGTGAGCTTAAAAATAATTTTTCGGAAAATTCGCTTGGAAAATTTGGCCACAAAAAAATAAAAACCGCCTTATCAGTTAGATCTCGATAAGTAATGATCCGATCGAGCTGAAACTTGGAAGGTGCATCCGTATAGTGATTTGGCACATTCTATCAGAGTTTGAAGAAAATCGTTTGGAAAATTCGGAAAATATAAAGGAAAATATTTGTTATCAACTTTTTTAGTATGTTGTGATAACGGCAAGGTAGGTTTGGGCATATCGGTGGATAGCTCTCATTAATACGCATATTTTATCACTTGCTCAATTTGCCTTAGAAATTGAAATTGAAAGAGATATGAAGGATTTAGTTTTGCAAAAATTAACATGGGCTCTTATGGGAGATGTGAGCGCGTGCGGGGTAATCGATGGTGCGGGCGAAAGAGCATTCGGCGGGACTCGAACCGCATACTTATGTACAGCCTCGGTGAATGCGCAACTTTTAACTCTGATTGAATTTTGCGGAGAAATTGAATTTAAGGAAGTTATTGAAGATTTAGTGTTTCGATCCGGGCTTATTGGAGTTGCGGGGAATGGTAAAGTCCGGGCGCGGGGACATTCGCCGGGAGTCGAACCGAAAACTAATGGATAGCCCCGGTGGGTGCGCATCTTTTATATCTGACATGTACCGGCATAAAGCCATTCTTAAATATGGGATAAATCCACTGGATTAACACCATATGCTCAGGTGGCGAGGTTTCATTAGTTTCAACGAAATGATGCGCTCGCTGCGACCAGGTTTTGCGATCATATCCATTGCGGTTTCGCATGACCGAGAAAAGGTTTTCAAACCCGGGTCCTGGCATAATCTACCCGTCATCAAATTACAATCTTTCGCACATTCAAACACTGCACCACGGTCGACATCGAATAATATTTAGTCATCGAGTCAGGAGAGCAAGTATTTCTTAGAGAATTAAAAAACAGTGTAGCTCGTGAAAAATTCTATTCCCATTCCCAAGTCTGTCTGGCAACAGGCGATTCCTCGAACTCGGGATTACCAAAGGCTCGCAAGCGAGGATCGGTCTACACGCATATCGGCAACAATGTATTCGGTCTACAAACTCATGGCATTTGCTTCAACGGGATACTTTGAGTTTGATAAAAGAAATGGTTTCATTCATGCACTGCAGGCAGTTCAGCACACGTATTGTTGTTGTTTGTTGGTCACGTTGGGAGCCAGCCCGCGTGGTGGTATATCAAGCTGAATTTCTTACCACGTGCTCGGCACACTATTGGATATTCTATTTTAGATTTGATGCAGTAAATCGCTAGTAAACTCGTTAGTAAATTGAGGAAGCTGCGCCACTAAAAATCTCACGCTCTAGCCTTGCTTGCCTTACCCCTAAATCGAGCCTGGTTCTATTTCGGTTCCATCAAGGCCCAAAACGATAGAAAACAATTCCTTTCGGTTCTAAAAAAAGCTTGTATTTTCTTTAGCTAATCGTCTATTCTTTTGCCGCCTGCTAATACACAGCACTTGCAGGATGCGGCAAATATATTCAGTCAAAAATGATCAAAGATTGTACTACTTCATTATTGTCATGATTCGACTTGTCGCTTGTAGGTAAATCTTTCTTGGAGGCGAAGATTCTTTTAAGAGAATATTTTAATATGACAATTAATATCTAATATTTGTGTGTTTTTATGTCGGTACCTGGAAGAAACTGTCAAATCGTTTGCATGGATCTGCCAATGATAAAAATAGCCGTCTTCAAATTTCACACCGCCCGGCAGTGGTAAGATTGCTGTATTTCTGAAGGTCGACGCGCGAGGGGGATTTTGTCATTTTTATATATTGATACACGAATTAATCATTTTATCCAATTTTAGATGTGTTAACTGTGAGCGGCCAGAAGGCTGGAGACGTTTTAAGAAACCTTAAAAAACTGCGGACAAACAACAACTTGTCCAATTTAACATTTCTGGATGGCCAAGTTTCGGCTGAAAGTGGCCAACGAACTTTTCCGCGGGGAGTTGTGCGCTTGAGTGTGGGGTGTTTGCCGCGTTGTTAATTGTTGCTTGGGGTGGGGGGGGGGGGGGGGGGGGCTTTATTATTTTGGTACCGACTGTCACTTGCTATAGGCCTGTCCATCCTGATATCGCGGCAACTTCCTATTTCAAACCGAAGCCATCAGTTCATAATTGCGTGCACGGCACGAAGATTTAAGTAGACACATTGAGCATTACGAAAACTAGAATTTTATTATATAAAAGCTACTTCGCATCTATTTGCTGTTGTTACTTCTCCGCGGTGAATTTCACTCTCGGCCGGCCGGTCGGCCGGTCGGCCGGCCGGCGCGACGGCCGCTGCTTCTACGAATACCCAGCAGCTAGCCATCATAATTCTCTCTCCCTCTCTCTCACTCTCACTTTCTAGGTCTTTCATACCTGCCTCGACAGCGACCTTTTGACGCCTGACGGGTGAACGGAAGGATCAGGAAGATCGTCCTAAACCAACGAAATCTCGCAAAACTGTTAATTGCTAAAATTCTGATTAATGATTGACTATTCAGCTGGCTAAATGACAGCCTACAGAGAAGAGGAAGTTTATTTATTTCTTATATATTATTGTTTGTCTAAAAGCACATATATATATGCGCTGCATCGAAACAGCGCTCGGTTTGCATTCACGGTCGATAGTTTTATCAGAAACTAAATATCAATTCCAACATTTCATCCCGGCACGGATACGAATTTTGGAATGGAATTGATATTTCGTTTCTAATAATAAATACCTGGCTGATGAGCACATTCGCAGTCGATAACGAAAAGTAGACGTGAATCTTTTAATAATCACTTTCCTCCATGAATTCAATAATAGTTAAGGTCTGCTGAATAAAAAAAGATATTGAGCATAGCATAATAGCATAATATAATGGGACTAATTGTTGCCAAGTTTGCGCTATTAATTTGTCACATCATAGCTGTGAAAGAATCAAATCAAAATACAAATACACCGTAATTTAATTAAGCCATATAGATCATACAACGATTCGTGATCGTTCGTCAATTTGTTCAATGCATTTACAGTCCCGTCGTCGCACCGCTGCGAATCCCAGCATTTGAAAATCGCGGTCTATGCTCTGGGATTTTCTGGGATTCTTGGTTTTGTGTGCGACACTAGCGTGCATAATCCCACGGCGCCTGGCGGAACTAAGCCAAGCTGCGAGCGTGCTGTCCTAGCACTACGTTAGGCTTCTGGGCTACTCCAAATTCAATGTCATTAGGTATAAGCTATGAATTTGGAGTTGGTAATTGAAGGGTACTAGTGTTTTCTGAAAATTTACAAACGAGGAAGCAACTGAAATCGGTCAGGCACGCAGCTAAAATAAAAGCAGTGGAGGGTTGTCACGGCCGCATCTCGGCCGATTGTTGTCGCTTGAAGTGAAATGCTTTTCACGCGACGCAAATTCCTGTCAACATGTCGGCAGATGTCATTGTTGAAATACCAACACCAACCATCGCAACCGCTTGCACGTGATGTGCTATCAACAATGGTATCTTACAGCTAAATGTTGGAAATACAAACCCGCAAGTGATTACCATAAACCACCTTTTGATGCAGGAATCTGATCTTACAACAATCAATCTGTTTGCCACCTAAAGAGCTTAACAACAATGCCATCTTTAAACCCACCATCATTAGCACCAGTGTCTACCACTTGTCATTGTCGAAATTCAAAACTTCGTTAAACGGACGACACTCAATGCACATTCAATTGCAATTACACATCCAAGCAGGGGACCGAGAACCTGACTCTTCTTAGTAATTTCATAGAGTTGCAAACCCTTTCGTGATCTTAGATCAAAAGCAGAAATATTTGTCGGAAAATTGTTTCTATTCACCAGCAGTTTTACTAGGAATCCACTCAAAGCATGCCAGCTGTGTGACCGAGATGCATTGCAATCCATCATCTTAATTCATTATTCTTGGGATTTCCAAAGCCCAAGACTCTTAATCAAGTGACACTATCGAAGAGATTGGGAATTTGTTTGACTGCATACAAGAAGTAAAGTAGTTTCAGTTTAACTTCTGAAATAAAAAACGAATTACTACGTCAACACTAAAATTGCCACTAAATCAACTATGTTACGCAACTATTGCAACTAGGTATAATAAATACAAAACAATACTTTGTTCATTTCACGATTAACCTTATGATTATATCCCACGTATTTTATAAGCTCAAGTAAATATACGTGCATAGGGTATGTCTTATAAATGCGGCCGACTCAAAAAGGGTTGCATTTGCAGCTGAAATTATAAATATCTCGAAACTGGCATCAGCAATCGTTACAACTAAGAATACTTGGAAAGCTTATCGGTTATTACAATAAATTGTTTGATGTGCGCGGCGGCTTTTCTTTCCCGGCGGCTTGTCCCTGTCGTAAAACATGTCAGCTGTCCGAATTGATGTAAACAACCGCGTCGGCAAAACGATGCGGCTTGCACTCGGTACAATGCACGGAATGCAGGCAACGGCGACCCTTGAGCGGGCGAGACAAGAAGGGTATGATTGCTGTAGACACATGGCAAGTTTGACATGAAGCACTACAAAGATCCATCCATCTCATTACCTATTCAAGGGATGCAATTTAGCGTAGTTTCACGCAGTTTGTTGGATCTGAGAGACAGCGACACCGCTCATTGCGAAGGTTCGCTTGACACGCGCCGCCGTGCGTCATATTTGTTAAACGTCAATGTGTCATCTCAGCGAGCCTACGTGATGGGCGAGATATTTAAAATAAATCCAGTAATTTTCGTGCTTTAAAGCCGAGACTGTCAATCGAAGACAAAATAATTAACCTGCTGTTCGATATTTAAATCGATCTCGAGTCGCGATGATGGGTTGTTGTAATTAAACGGTGTTTTTGGTTTTCCCCGGTCTCCTCCATTGACAAGAGATGCGAGGCTGCTTGAAACCCTGAGTAGCTTGATTGACATACGGCCGGTTTTACTGGCGGCTTTGCACAATCCTGTCTTGACGCGACTGTGAACGTGTTTCCCGAAGAAATGTCTGCACAATTCAGTTGTTGTCATTGGCTCTGTACCATGTGAAGTGAACATGACGCAAGTGAACAAATCTGTGCAGTTGCATCTCCGTACACCTGACTTTCCCTTCACATGAGTTTCTGTTCACATGGGTTTCCGTTCAGTTGCACTGGGCTTAGCCCGGCCTGGCCCCCCGACGCAAGTGAACGGAAATGCAAGTGAGCAGATGGGAGGAGCCTAGTGACGTCACTGAAACAAGCGCCTTCATCGTAGGCAACCCAAACAGCAGGCATGTCACGCGGGCTCACTTTAGGCATCAATGCTCAACATTTGTGTCAACACTTTACAAAAATGCCACCTTCATCGGTTACAGGGACGGGCAAAGCGACAATTAATTTAGATTAGCGGAATTCACGTAGGAAGTAAGATCACAGGAGCATAACAAATACTTTTAATGTCACCCAAATGAATTCAAAAGCGATTATGAAATAGAGAAAACAAAGAGGCAGTGACATGTAGCTAAAAACACGGTGAAGTCATCTACTATCATGTCATCTACTACTATAAGTCATATCTACTATCTTTACTAAGGGCCGGTTTTATCAAGTTTATTCCCAACTATTAGTTGGGTAACTCATGGTTCAAACTCAACTATGAGTTGGAGGAAAATGAGTTTTATCACTAGTTCACATCTGGTGGTTACGTAACTAATAGCTGAATTTCGTTGCCATGCAATTTTTCAAAGGTTGGTATGAAAATACACATATTTTCTGAAAATCAAATCGAAAATGGCGGCTAATGCAAAGTTGAGAATGAGAGCTACTTTCAGTTTTTCTGATCAAAAAAGATTAATGCTAATGGTGACGAAGTATTCCGGAGTTTTAGAGTGCAAGAAAACGGACAAGCACACTTGGCAGCAAAAGGTAATTACAATTGACAAGTAACTGCATCAATTATTTCCATTATAATGCCGGGTAATGTTTCTAACATTTATAATTTGAACGAAAAATCTTGCCTAATTAACAGGAGGATGCATGGATGCAGCTGGCAAACGACTTCAATTCGGGTGTGGAAATGCCCAAGACCAAAACAGCCTTGCAAGCAAAATTTAGGAATATGAAGAGAGACTACCGAGCCTGCATTGCAAAGCAAAGGCAGTCTCTCTATGCTACCGGGGGAGGACCGGCTGACAAAATAGAAACTTATCCTTTTTCCGAGGAAATGGAGAAACTGTTGGAGCTCTCTGCCAAAGGACTCTGCAACGAGTTTGACAGTGATGCTTTGGAACGTAAGAATCAAACCAACACATTGGATCAAAGAAAGATATTCTTAATATTATCACACAACCATGATATCTTTCCGATTCAACTCCACAGCAGAAAAAAAACAAGAGGACCAGGAACAACCCGCCAAAGAGAGAAAGGAGGATGTTTCTGATTACGAGGAAAATCCAGCCCAGGCGGTAAAATTTTAAAACATTATTTACATCACAGATCTTTATTAAAAATGAAACATTAAACACGAATTTCCCCCTCAGCTGAGCGACCCGAGCGTTGAAACTCAAGACATGTCAATGCTGTGGGAAGGATACGTTCCTGTCGGAGATAGCGTCCGAGACTGGAGCCACTATTCTCCCGAAATGCTTAAGCATCCAATCAACAAAGCATTGGTTGTCTTGAAAGGTATTGGAACATTTATTTTAGCATGGAAATTTCAAGTTAAACATTCATTGAAATGGATGGGTTAATAGTTACTTACCTACTGATAATGTGCTCAAACCTTTCTCGCAGAGTCCACTCATACCAGCGGCAGCAGCAGCTGCACATCGAACCCGGATACAACAGCCAATTTTCCAGTGGAAAGTATCGCAAAAAGCTCGAATGGTAATCATAATTAATGCATTATCAAAAATTGAACACTTAATATCATCTATACCTAATAACAATTAATTTTAACTGAAAATAAATGTCTGCATCTATTTCGGAATCAACTATCTGTCATAAAGAAAAGCACTAATAAATGGTTCCCTTTGTGACACAGATGGAAAATCAAACCCATTCAAGGCTGTCAAAAATAGGCCGTCCCTGAAGAGCTTCCAAGAAGCAAAGCGAAGTGCAACTGGCGCTAAGTATATAGCATTGGCAGAACAAAAAACAAAACTTACAGCCTGCAAAATCAACTTTGTTGCAAGAGAGTTAGCCATGAAAGAAGAAAGGCATAGAAAAGAGATGGAACTTCTGCAGATAAAAATTGAAGCTGAGAAATTAGAATTAGAAATAAAGAAGATGCAGTTTTCTAAGCTCAAAACACCATGAAGAAGTGAACATGCACCAATACCAACTTTTTTCAAATTTTTATTAGTACCTACTACCTTAGGTAGGTACTCACTTTGGGTACTTTACCTATTAACTTCTTATTAACTTCAGAGCTGGAAAATCATAAATCATAAAAAAATCTACATTGTGGCTGACTTCTTTTTTTCCTAGCGGAGAAGTGTTCGGAAGTAATTTTGAATTAATTCTTGTCGAACAGCTCCGTCTCCCTGCAGGTTGTCTGGTAACGGATCAACAGGCACCTGGTCCTGTACTATATCCAAGACTGCCGGTAGATCAGGATCTCTCGGGGGTTCTCCCTCTCCTGCGTCGCATGCCATGTTATGCAGAACTGCCGTGGCAACAATTATTGCCAGCACATGATCGATACGGACTCGCATTCCTACCGACAACACTGGAAACCTTCTTTTCCATACTCCGTATTGCCGCTCTACAGAATTCCTTGTTCGGATCTGAGACTCGTTAAAGAGCTGTTCTTCAGCCGTCACAGGGTGCCTCAATGGCACCATCATATATCGCGAAAGAGTGTATCCCGAATCCCCGATGAGAATTCTTTTACCCATATCACCCCTCTCAAACCTTGCTCGAATCCTAGAGTTGTTGAATATTGTGCGGTCGTGTGCAGAGCCAGGCCATCTTGCACAGATGTCAAATATTCTAAGGTTTGGCCCACATATGGTCTGGACGTTGATTGAAAATACACCCTTCCTGTTCCGGAACGTTTCAGCCTGGTCGCCTCCTGAAAAAGTATGAACCATCTTAGAGAATACAGGGCAGATTTTCAGTTTTTCTGCACTTGTTAACCAACTAGTAAGATTTTTAAAAGTACATTGAAGTACCTACCCCTTTTTCTTCAAGTAGGATAACCTCTTTTCACATGACTACATTTAAAAAATAAACTAGTAAGAGTTGGTTTAAGTTTATGAGATCGATAAGTTTGGAAACATAACTAGATCCTGATAAAAGGAAGAGGCACACTAACCGGGTGACTGGATTTTGACATGAGTGCAGTCTATTGCTCCAGCCACTTGGGGAAAGTGTGCTATGCTGAAAAAACCATTCGTAACTGCATCGATTTCTTCAGCAGTCTCCGGGAATCTGACAATTTGTGGGCTCAAATGGGCTATGGCAGCGGTAACTTTGTGCACAATTACACAGGCTGTTGACTTGTGTACACCTGCAAAGTCACCTGCAGCAATTAGCATTGATTCTAATGCATAAAAACGAAGGGTCATTAGCAGCCGATTAATTGCAGACAAGGCATTGTTCTTGTCTGTTGGTGCGGCTACTTCGCCCTCGATTGCATTGTATAAATCTAAAGCAGTAGCTTTTGTCAGGCGGAATCGAACAAAAAACTCTTCGTCGGCCCATGTCTCGAAGTGATTCGTTCTAGGACGGATGTTTTTCTTTGCCCTGCCACGCATGGCAATATTCTCCATCATCTCATCCTCTTCATCAGATCATCATCTGTCATTACGTTCATCCTGATCTACAAAACAAGGAAAAATTACATTTAATATTCCCCACTTACAGATTGAGATATCACTTCCTAACGTAAAATACAATTAAATGACAAATAGGTATGTTTGCAAAGTAGCGATGCAATATTATTTACCTTTTCTATTATGCCAACGCTTTTCGATCTTCTATCAAAACTCAACGCAAAGAGCTTTTAACACGCACAACAGATGACATTGACTTGACAGCTTCTGACACTTCTGACCATGCTGAGACCAACTCCAAGGTTATGTTGCACTTAAAAACCGGTTCTTTTCAAATAAGGAAAAGAACCCATTTATAATGTTTTCTCTGCACACGATCGTTCTTCAACACTCACTGAAGTATCACAAATAATGTAAATAATTTACATTATGTTCACAAACTATCGATTTGATAACCCCAGCGCCATTTAAGTTTTCTCAACTAACAGTTACAATCCTTGAGCAGTACTTGAAGTGTTAGTTGGTTCAACTATGAGTTACAACGCCAACTAATAGTTGAAAAAAATGGTAAAACGCCAAAATTGGCTCAACTCTTAGTTACAGCCTAACTAACAGTTCAACTAATAGTTGAAAAAGTTGATAAAACCGGCCCTAAATGTACGTGAATTAAGCCTTTGGCGAGCTGTCAAAGTGGCCATGACTTGAAGCGATCTGACGTCTTGCCCCAAGCGGCCACCTAGCGGACATGCGCGAAACTAATACCTTGTCGTTCCGGTCAATAAACAAACAGATTCCTTACTCGACATCAGGCGAATTTCTAACGGATGGGTGTCACGATCAAACCTTTTGACAATACAACGCTGGAAGCGACTCAGCTCTGATGTAAGTGTTTTGGGGGGCCTTGAAAAAGGCCGGTTGTTTGAGGGGCGAGCAGGCGAGGATGGCTTATGCCTTCTTCTCGGTCTTCTTGGGCAGAAGCACTGCCTGGATGTTGGGCAGGACACCGCCTTGCGCGATCGTCACGCCGGAGAGCAGCTTGTTGAGCTCCTCGTCGTTACGAATGGCCAGCTGCAAGTGGCGCGGGATGATGCGTGTCTTCTTGTTGTCGCGAGCGGCGTTGCCGGCCAACTCGAGCACCTCGGCGGCCAGGTACTCCATGACGGCGGCCAGGTAGACGGGCGCCCCGGCGCCGACGCGCTCCGCGTAGTTGCCCTTTCGCAGCAGCCGGTGGATTCGTCCGACGGGGAACTGGAGTCCGGCGCGGGACGAGCGCGACTTGGACTTGCCCTTCACCTTGCCTCCTTTGCCGCGGCCAGACATGTCGGTGTGTTTGAAGGGAGCTCGGAGATTCAACGCTGCTACAACGCTGGTAGCAGTGGTGAACGATACCTCTCGTTCGCTCCGTCCGTACTTGTTGTCGGTGTTGGTGTGCGAGGAACTCGCACACCTAGCCGAGGATGGGAGGGATTATCCGCATTACGCGTGATTCCCTAAGTGGTGGTTTGGAAAATTCATGTCGGGGTTGTTATGTCTTGAAACCGGCAAGCCGGACACGCTAGAGGGGCAGGGCTGCGTGTGGCCTCGGGTACTTGTCATGAGGCATTGTGACGTAGGCAGCTTGGCCTGAGATCAGTGGGTTCTTATTGGAGGGCAGCTCCGCAAAGAAGTCCACGTTCAGCCTGTTGACGAACTCTTCGAGAGTTTCTACTTCGAATTCTCGGTGGATATCGTCGGTGCGTGTGAACTGGGGCAGGCCGGCGACTGCGCGAAGGGCCCTGTTCTGCACGCGCTGCATCTTGGCAAAGAGACTTACCTTGCACATGCACCAGACTGGCGATGCGTAGCTGATGGTTGGTCTGATGATGGTCACGTAAAGTCTTCGTTTTGAATCGATGGACATTGTCTTCGATTTGAACAAAGGCATCAGTGATCCTATCTTGCCGATTGCGCGGTTCCTGACTGTCTCGACATGGGGCTTCCAGCTCAGCTTAGAATCCAGGATGACTCCCAGATACTTGCTGGTGTCTGACCAGGTGATTTGCTGTCCTTGCAGTGTGATGCTCGGAGGGTTGGCTTTGGCACTTCGCTTCCTGGTGAACAGGGTGGCGGTGGTTTTCGCGGTGTTGAGTGCGATACGCCAGTCCTCGTACCACGTGCTCAGACGGTCGAGTGACGATTGGAGATTCTGCTCGACCAGCCGCATGCTGCGAGACTGGACCAGGATGGCCGCGTCGTCTGCGTAGAGTGCTAGCTCGGTCTTGGGCAGGTCCACCGGGATGTCGTTGGTGAACACATTGAAGAGAAAGGGCCCCACTAGGCTCCCCTGCGGCACACCGGCTGCGATGGGTCGGGTGGATGATCGCTCCCCTCCCATGGTGACATGAAAAGATCTCCCGCTGAGATAATTCGACACCAGATTCACAAGGTAGTTCGGAAACTCCATCTTGATCATCTTTCGCAGTAGCCCTGTATGCCACACCCGGTCAAACGCCTTGGCGACGTCCAGGAAGACGACGCCGGTGTGTTTTTTCCAGTTGAAACCATGTGAGATGTGGTTGACCACGCGCAGCAACTGATGGTTAGTCGAGTGCTCGGGTCGGAATCCAAACTGCTGGTTGATTAGCAGCCCCCTGTTCTGACAATGGCCTGAGAGCCGTGTTAGCATGACCTTTTCGAGCAGTTTGCTAAGTCCGCTCAGAAGACTGATTGGACGATAGTTTGCTGGATCTCTTAGCGATTTGTTTGGCTTTGGAAACACAATCACCTTGGCTTCCTTCCATGGCCGTGGAAAGTGCTGTAAACTCAAGCTAGCGTTGAAGATAGCGAGTAACCTTGTGCCTGCGGATGATGGCAGTTCCTTCAGCACAAGGTTGGTGATACCGTCCTCCCCGGGCGCCTTGCCGTTGGGGAGGTTGCGCAGGTAGTGTAGCACTTCAGAAGCCGTGGTCGGGACCGCGAAAGAAGCTTGCTCGGCCGGGGGATGTGCAGCCAGGTGGTCGGCGACCTCCGTCTCCACTGCCGGTGTTATGCGACTCGGGGGGTTTGGCTCAAATTGCGCTTCGAGTGACTCGGCAAGAACTTCTGCTTTGTCTCTCTGGCTGCAGGCGAGATGAGTCTTTCCCTGGATGGGCGGGCTTGGCGTGGCTTTGTTTAGAAGCCTGCGTGTCATGCGGTAGACCGAGTTGTCAGCAAACTGCAGCTTGGCGACTGCTTCGTCCCAGAGGTCTCGCCGGTGCTGTTTGATCAGCTCGTCAACTGCACGCTGCTGCGCTTTCCAGGCCAGCTTCAGGTCAGCGGTTCGGAGTCGGTTCCAAGCCTGGCGTGTCTTGTTTTTGGCAGCGATCGCAAGCAGAATGCCCGGGGGCAAGTCGAAGATGGAGTTTCGAGTCTGCTTTGCGAGGGGAACGCTGATGTCGATCGCTTGTTGGATGGCAACTGTCAGCTCGTCGACTGCGCGGTCTAGAGCTCCGGTAGAGTCGAGTTGCGTGCAAGCCACTCGTCTACCCACTTCCTCGCGGAAAAGCTCCCAGTCCGCGCGCTTCCAGTTCCTTCGGGGTGGTGGGCGAACCGTGTTTAGCTCGTCGCCGACCGTCGCCGATACCTCTCGTTGCTCCGTCCGTACTTGTTGTCGGTGTTGGTGTGCGAGGAACTCGCACACCTAGCCGAGGATGGGAGGGATTATCCGCATTACGCGTGATTCCCTAAGTGGTGGTTTGGAAAATTCATGTCGGGGTTGTTATATCTTGAAACCGGCAAGCCGGACACGCTAGAGGGGCAGGGCTGCGTGTGGCCTCGGGTACTTGTCATGAGGCATTGTGACGTAGGCAGCTTGGCCTGAGATCAGTGGGTTCTTATTGGAGGGCAGCTCCGCAAAGAAGTCCACGTTCAGCCTGTTGACGAACTCTTCGAGAGTTTCTACTTCGAGTTCTCGGTGGATATCGTCGGTGCGTGTGAACTGGGGCAGGCCGGCGACTGCGCGAAGGGCCCTGTTCTGCACGCGCTGCATCTTGGCAAAGAGACTTAGCTTGCACATGCACCAGACTGGCGATGCGTAGCTGATGGTTGGTCTGATGATGGTCACGTAAAGTCTTCGTTTTGCATCGATGGACATTGTCTTCGATTTGAACAAAGGCATCAGTGATCCTATCTTGCCGATTGCACGGTTCCTGACTGTCTCGACATGGGGCTTCCAGCTCAGCTTAGAATCCAGGATGACTCCCAGATACTTGCTGGTGTCTGACCAGGTGATTTGCTGTCCTTGCAGTGTGATGCTCGGAGGGTTGGCTTTGGCACTTCGCTTCCTGGTGAACAGGGTGGCGGTGGTTTTCGCGGTGTTGAGTGCGATACGCCAGTCCTCGTACCACGTGCTCAGACGGTCGAGTGACGATTGGAGATTCTGCTCGACCAGCCGCATGCTGCGAGACTGGACCAGGATGGCCGCGTCGTCTGCGTAGAGTGCTAGCTCGGTCTTGGGCAGGTCCACCGGGATGTCGTTGGTGAACACATTGAAGAGAAAGGGCCCCACTAGGCTCCCCTGCGGCACACCGGCTGCGATGGGTCGGGTGGATGATCGCTCCCCTCCCATGGTGACATGAAAAGATCTCCCGCTGAGATAATTCGACACCAGATTCACAAGGTAGTTCGGAAACTCCATCTTGATCATCTTTCGCAGTAGCCCTGTATGCCACACCCGGTCAAACGCCTTGGCGACGTCCAGGAAGACGACGCCGGTGTGTTTTTTCCAGTTGAAACCATGTGAGATGTGGTTGACCACGCGCAGCAACTGATGGTTAGTCGAGTGCTCGGGTCGGAATCCAAACTGCTGGTTGATTAGCAGCCCCCTGTTCTGACAATGGCCTGAGAGCCGTGTTAGCATGACCTTTTCGAGCAGTTTGCTAAGTCCGCTCAGAAGACTGATTGGACGATAGTTTGCTGGATCTCTAAGCGATTTGTTTGGCTTTGGAAACACAATCACCTTGGCTTCCTTCCACGGCCGTGGAAAGTGCTGTAAACTTAAGCTAGCGTTGAAGATAGCGAGTAACCTTGTGCCTGCGGATGATGGCAGTTCCTTCAGCACAAGGTTGGTGATACCGTCCTCCCCGGGCGCCTTGCCGTTGGGGAGGTTGCGCAGGTAGTGTAGCACTTCAGAAGCCGTGGTCGGGACCGCGAAAGAAGCTTGCTCGGCCGGGGGATGTGCAGCCAGGTGGTCGGCGACCTCCGTCTCCACTGCCGGTGTTATGCGACTCGGGGGGTTTGGCTCAAATTGCGCTTCGAGTGACTCGGCAAGAACTTCTGCTTTGTCTCTCTGGCTGCAGGCGAGATGAGTCTTTCCCTGGATGGGCGGGCTTGGCGTGGCTTTGTTTAGAAGCCTGCGTGTCATGCGGTAGACCGAGTTGTCAGCAAACTGCAGCTTGGCGACTGCCTCGTCCCAGAGGTCTCGCCGGTGCTGTTTGATCAGCTCGTCAACTGCACGCTGCTGCGCTTTCCAGGCCAGCTTCAGGTCAGCGGTTCGGAGTCGGTTCCAAGCCTGGCGTGTCTTGTTTTTGGCAGCGATCGCAAGCAGAATGCCTGGGGGCAAGTCGAAGATGGAGTTTCGAGTCTGCTTTGCGAGGGGAACGCTGATGTCGATCGCTTGTTGGATGGCAACTGTCAGCTCGTCGACTGCGCGGTCTAGAGCTCCGGTAGAGTCGAGCGGCGTGCAAGCCACTCGTCTACCCACTTCCTCGCGGAAAAGCTCCCAGTCCGCGCGCTTCCAGTTCCTTCGGGGTGGTGGGCGAACCGTGTTTAGCTCGTCGCCGACCGTCAGCAGCACCGGGCTGTGATCGGAAGACAGGGCTGTCAGCGTCTCGAGCTCTAGTGACTGCGTCATGTTCTTTGACAGTGCAATGTCTAGAACGGCCGGCCGGTGGCGGTGGCTGGCGGGGACACGAGTAGGCTCAAGGGGGCCGGACACGGTGAAGTCTGCGCGCATAGAGTGTGCGAGAAGCAAGCGGCCCTTCTTGTTGTCGGTCGGGCTGTTCCAAGCGGCGTGCTTGGCGTTCAGGTCTCCGGCGATGAGAGTGGCCTGTGTCGAGTCGAACAGAGCGTCAACATCGCCGGGCAGCAGAGGGGTGTTAGGTGCTGAGTATGCTGCAAAGACTCGCAGGGGGCCTGTCGCCGTGTGCAGGAGCACGCCGGTCGTTTCAAGCAACTGCAGGGGGGGAAGGGGGATCTCTTCGTGGCGGATTGTGGATCGCACCAGCACTGCCGTGCCGCCGTGGGCGTTACCACCAGGCCGGTCCGTTCGGTAAACAGTGAAGTTTGCGAGGGGGAGCCGATGTGCTGGTAACAGGTGCGTCTCATTGACCAGTGCCACAGAACACTTGGTTGCCTCGAGCAGTGCGAGCAGTTCGACTGTACGGCCGCGAATGCCATTCGCGTTCCAATTCAGGATTCTGGTGCTGCGCTGTTCAGGGCTTGCTGGCATTCTGGGATTTGGTCAGGGTGAGGAGAAGGGCCGGGATCACTTGGTTAAGTGAGGCCATCGTTTCTGACATCGAAGTCATCAACTTAGCGAAGAGAGACAGCAGGGCAGCCGTGGGGTCCGTAGCCGAGGACTCCTCCTCGGCAGGGGCTGCTGCTGGTGATTTCGCCGCCGTGGCGAAGGACACCGGCAGGACCGGGGTGGTCTTGGGTCGTGCTGTGGAGGCGGCCAGCTTTGCTCGAAGAGCAGGCCAGTCAGCCGACTTGCTCGTACTCGCGGCGGGGGGTGGCACTTCGAGACGGGGACGCATGGTCGGTCTCGGGGCTGGCTGGGTCTGCCTGGAGGGGCCGGTATCGTTCTTCATGGCGCGCTTTAGGTAAGCGCAGCCACGATAACTTGCCGGGTGGTTGCCGTCCGGACAGTTGCAACACTTGGTTGCAGTGTCGCGGGGACAGGAGGAGGCGCGGTGGTCGCCTCCGCAGCGCACGCAGCGGGCCTGCTGGTGGCAGAACGCCGACGTGTGGCCGACGCGTTGGCAGCGGTAACACTGCACCGGGCCTCGGCGAGTGCGCGCAGCCTCGGTTCTCACCACGCAGCGTTGGAGTCGACTGATAGTCGACACGTCCACTGGTGGCTGGCCGGGGTTGGGTTCAAGGGTGACGGTGAACAGGGGGAACGGCTTGCGGCTGTTGTTGTTGCCGGGGTCAGCTGACGACATGAGCTGGACCACGGACTTGACTTTAAAGCCAAGACCCGTGATCTCGTCAGTGATCGCCACCGCAGAGGCGCTGGCTGGCAGGCCGCGAACGACAAAGCGTTGCGAACGCTGCTTCGTCAGCGCGTACGTGTGGTAAAGCACGTTCTTCTCCTTTAGCATCGTGGTTACGGCCCTGTAATCATCGATGTTTTTCAGGGTCACTTTCGTGAGCCCTCCCGTCGGTTTCGTGAAATAGCCCTTGTCCGTGACGTGGGCATCCAGGAGTTTTAGGAGCGCATCGTGGCCAAGCTCCGTCTTGACCACGATCGCCGGGATCTTGTAGGCCTTGGCCGGGGGTTGGGTGGTAGCCGAAGCAGTGTCCATAGGATGGACAGCTGAGTCGGCGATGGCCGAGAACCGGTTTGTCGTGTCGACCGAAGTCGACGCGACTGCCGCCGGAGAGGCACGCTGCCGCGACCTCTTCTTGCTCGGCTCGGTGAAGGGGTTGGCGCCCGGTCCGTCACCGGGACGCTTGGCCTTCGGGGTGCTGGGTTCGCCGGACGCAGCCACGAACGGGAACACAGCGGGGGGCTCAGGCGTTGGCTCGGGGAAGCCAGCGAACTTGGGCTGTAAGGCGGTAGCAGCCTTACTCTGGGAGGGGGTCGGGGAGGGGGGTTTTTGGGAGGGTCGGGGGTTCTCCACCGGGTTCTTTCCATACACGTACTTAATCCCGTTTACCGTGACCTTGCGGCGTGGTGGGAAGTTCCCGTTGGTGGGTGGGGATTTTCGCCACGATACTGGAGAGTTCATGGCGAAATTCAAGGGGAGTGCGGCTTCACTGGAAGTGGTACACCGCGCGTCTTTGGGTGGGCTAAGTGCTTGTTTGCTGAAAGTTAGTCACGCACCGATTCCGGGCAATGAGCTAAGGTGAACAGCGTTTAGGCACTAGTTGGGGAACGGCAAGGCTACTCGATGGCTTCGCTGTTGCGGTCACCAAATCGTAGCTTGGGTTCGTGGGATGCACAAGAGCGGGCGGCTTCACTGGGAGTGGTACACCGTGCTTCTGAGTGCAACTCGTGGTTTCGGGGGGCGTGCAGTCACTCCGTAGCTTCGCTATTGCGGTACACTAGGGCGTGGGTCTGACGCGGAGGGACGGCCTCTCGGCGGTTTAACCCTACCTAACGTTGAGCACAATGCTCGGTACCTCGTGCAGAGCTGACCGCCGACCCGGGGTCGGTTGACTTTCTCTGACGAGTCGGGATCTGCCTTGCTATCAGGGTTGATTAAACCAAGGTCAGGGACGCAAAGGAGGCGAAACGCAAGGACGTGCAGTTCAATCGAAATTGATGCCCTTGCGAGTGCGGGATTTTAGGTGGTGGCTAAGCCGGTCAGAGAGTAATCTTGCGTTGTGCCTGGGTCTTGAAGAGACCGAACCCACTCTGACTTTTTCGCCGCTAGGCTCTTCTTGCTTCTCCTGGCTGAATCTTACTCAGTGTAGTCGGTAGAGACTCGGCCAGTTCTTCGGTGAAACTCGTGACAACGCTCTTTTTCAGTCCGATCGCAAGGATGGCTGTGTGACCTTAGACAGCGCGGTGAAAACCACGGGCAGTCGGGGGGCCGAAGGGTTGCTTCCGTCAGCGACGGTCGCGGCAGGGCTGCTCGGGGAGCGGCGGTTGCTTAGGGGGCAATGGCGCGGTGAAAACCACGGACGATTACCACTTCAGCACAGGGTCCAGGACGTTGACAGGATCGAACAGCAGCTCCGCTCTCGTCCAAGTCTCCTTGTCCTATCTAGTCCTGGTACAATCAATGTCAATATCGATACCTCTCGTTTTCTGGAAAACGTGACTTTAAAGATAGCTGCATCCGACAAGCGATCCAACCAAAGATCCAGGAAATGCTTTGACGCGCCGCACTAGCCAATCGCCATTTCTTGGAAGAGTAATTTGATGCAACAAGGACCCAACAGTCGTTGAACGACGCAAGCTGTAGACGTCATCGTTGTGACATCATAATTTGCATAAGTGAGAGTTTGCTTCTTATGCCGTTGTTTCGTTTATTCTTTTTTAACCGCCAAATTTGAGCCGCACAAACGATTGGAACGAATTTTTAACAATTTACAACACAAAAACCGCTCCAAAAACCTGCCATCACTTTCCAAGCACCATGCCTCCCAAGACTAGCGGAAAAGCAGCGAAGAAGGCGGGCAAGGCCCAGAAGAACATCAGCAAGGGCGACAAGAAGAAGAAACGCAAGAGGAAAGAGAGCTACGCCATCTACATCTACAAGGTGCTGAAGCAGGTTCATCCCGACACCGGCATCTCGTCGAAGGCGATGAGCATCATGAACAGCTTCGTGAACGACATTTTCGAGCGCATCGCCGCCGAGGCCAGCCGCTTGGCGCACTACAACAAGCGTTCGACCATCACGAGCCGCGAGATCCAGACCGCCGTGCGGCTGCTGTTGCCCGGCGAGCTCGCCAAGCACGCCGTCAGCGAGGGGACCAAGGCGGTCACCAAGTACACCAGCTCCAAGTAGGACGTTGACAAGACGTTCCGGCCACTCCATACCGCTGACAACAATCGGCCTTTTTCAAGGCCACCCAAAACACTTACATCAGAGTTAATCCGTTTACTGCCAGCCCGACAAACGTAACCCCAAGCCATACTTGACACTTCTTAAACAGGAACGGTCCGCTTCTTCGTCCCCTAAATGTGTTGGAATTTATATGGAAAGATGTTAGGAAAGCTGTGAAACTATGCATCCCTTCATGTATTCCATATTCTCGAATGTGTCCAGCTGCAGATGACGATTCTTCGTGTACGAGTTGTATATTTTCAATTTATTTCCAAATGATACAAAATAATCTTAAAGCCGGCATCAGTATGCGGTTGCAATATCGACATATTGCATGTCCCATATTGTTTGTAAACGTCACGCTCATATTACAAAATTGGAGGAGGAGCTGAGGAGGTAACACATAGATTGCATAAGCTCGGTTGTGAATGGAACTTAGTCGTCGGGAAAAGGACCTTTGAAGGAGTACGGGGCTTGAAAAGCGGAACCAGCAACACATCATCGGTTCAAATGATTGATGAGCGTAACGAGCGTAGCGAGTGAAGCGAAATCTTCAATTACACTTTACTGCTAAAAAAATCCGGAATGTTTTTTTTTCCTTTTTTTTTTTTTTGATTTTTGTTTGTTTTTTTGTGTGTTTGTTCGCGCTCTACAGGCCAAACGCCAAAACGGATTTTGACGAAAATTAACATGGACCTTCGTTTTCTCTGAACTTAGATCTGCCACGTTTTTGAAGCAAATCGGACCAGTAAATTTTATGATATTAAGTTTTTACGAAATTTTTCAGTTTTTCCAAAACACGTTTTGCACTCTAGAGGCCAAACTTCTGAATATAATTTGACGAAACTTTCAGGAAATGTTGACCCCCACAATTTAATGTTTGTGTAAGAATTTCATTGTTTTATGTTAAGCACTTTTTTTGAAAACGTCGCTTTTATGACGATTTTTTGCGGTTTTTAGCGTTTTTTCAGTTTTTTGCAACTTAAGCAACTTTATCTTCAACCGATGTTCACAAAATTTACTGTGTACATTAAAAATCGTAAAAAGAGTATGCTGTATTAATTTGAACCAAATCAATTGAATAATTTTTCTTTAAATCGATTTTTACGTTTTGAAATATTCAAATGTCATTGAGAAAACTGCTAAATTCTTACTGGACATGTTAAATTGATCATAAAAGCCTCTAGGCTATGCGCACACGCAATATAATTGCGTTGAGGGTGAGCGTAAATATTACGCTCATCCACAACACGATTATATGAGTGTTCGCATAGCCTAGTAGTTTATAATTTATTGATCAAATTCTGTAACCTATAGCAAGTTACAATACCTTAGATAGTTTGGTTGCTTGCTACGTACTAGTAAGTAGTAACGTTAACTACATAGGTACTACATTTGTTCGCGCCGGCAAACGTTCAGTTATCCAAGTTGGTAACGTACAAGGCTCAGATGTGAATTGAATTTGGTGGTCCTGAAAAGGACCTTTGTTGTTTCGTGTAGCAAGGTGTCAGATGGTTTAGCCGCCGAATCCGTAGAGCGTGCGTCCCTGGCGTTTGAGCGCGTAGACGACGTCCATGGCGGTGACGGTCTTCCTCTTGGCGTGCTCGGTGTAGGTGACGGCGTCGCGGATCACGTTCTCGAGGAACACCTTGAGCACGCCGCGCGTCTCCTCGTAGATCAGCCCCGAGATGCGCTTGACTCCGCCTCGGCGAGCCAGACGACGGATCGCGGGCTTCGTGATGCCCTGGATGTTGTCACGCAACACCTTCCTGTGTCGCTTCGCGCCTCCCTTTCCGAGTCCTTTGCCTCCTTTGCCGCGTCCGGTCATGTTGAGTAGAGTTGCTGTTGGGAAGTCTCGGCACAATATGCTCAAACGCTCCGTCCGTACTTGTTGTCGGTGTTGGTGTGCGAGGAACTCGCACACCTAGCCGAGGATGGGAGGGATTATCCGCATTACGCGTGATTCCCTAAGTGGTGGTTTGGAAAATTCATGTCGGGGTTGTTATGTCTTGAAACCGGCAAGCCGGACACGCTAGAGGGGCAGGGCTGCGTGTGGCCTCGGGTACTTGTCATGAGGCATTGTGACGTAGGCAGCTTGGCCTGAGATCAGTGGGTTCTTATTGGAGGGCAGCTCCGCAAAGAAGTCCACGTTCAGCCTGTTGACGAACTCTTCGAGAGTTTCTACTTCGAGTTCTCGGTGGATATCGTCGGTGCGTGTGAACTGGGGCAGGCCGGCGACTGCGCGAAGGGCCCTGTTCTGCACGCGCTGCATCTTGGCAAAGAGACTTAGCTTGCACATGCACCAGACTGGCGATGCGTAGCTGATGGTTGGTCTGATGATGGTCACGTAAAGTCTTCGTTTTGAATCGATGGACATTGTCTTCGATTTGAACAAAGGCATCAGTGATCCTATCTTGCCGATTGCGCGGTTCCTGACTGTCTCGACATGGGGCTTCCAGCTCAGCTTAGAATCCAGGATGACTCCCAGATACTTGCTGGTGTCTGACCAGGTGATTTGCTGTCCTTGCAGTGTGATGCTCGGAGGGTTGGCTTTGGCACTTCGCTTCCTGGTGAACAGGGTGGCGGTGGTTTTCGCGGTGTTGAGTGCGATACGCCAGTCCTCGTACCACGTGCTCAGACGGTCGAGTGACGATTGGAGATTCTGCTCGACCAGCCGCATGCTGCGAGACTGGACCATGCTCAAAATTTTAAAATTTGCACCCTAATCAACTTTGCTACTTTCAAAGCGACTAATCAAATTCTTGGCATCTCAACTGCCCCATCGGCGGCGTCCTTTGACGGCATCGTCAGACGTTTTTTGACCGTCAAAATTGAGTGACGCGTGTAAGGTATTTTGAACCATTTTTTGGGCCTGATTTGTGTAGCCCTGCTTCTTTCTGGGCTGGAACAAGGGTGGATAAACGCCTCGACCTCGGGTCACCCGATATTTCCACCAATCAACGAATTAACCAATCAAGACGCTCCGAAAGTTAACAAAAAGGGCAAAATCGAAATTTTGATCGAATTTTGATCGACTGGCCTGCTCTTCGAGCAAAGCTGGCCGCCTCCACAGCACGACCCAAGCCCACCCCGGTCCTGCCGGTGTCCTTCGCCACGGCGGCGAAATCACCAGCAGCAGCCCCTGCCGAGGAGGAGTCCTCGGCTACGGACCCCACGGCTGCCCTGCTGTCTCTCTTCGCTAAGTTGATGACTTCGATGTCAGAAACGATGGCCTCACTTAACCAAGTGATCCCGGCCCTTCTCCTCACCCTGACCAAAACCCAGAATGCCAGCAAGCCCTGAACAGCGCAGCATCAGAATCCTGAATTGGAACGCGAATGGCATTCGCGGCCGTACAGTTGAACTGCTCGCACTGCTCGAGGCAACCAAGTGTTCTGTGGCACTGGTCAATGAGACGCACCTGTTACCAGCACATCGGCTCCCCCTCGCAAACTTCACTGTTTACCGAACGGACCGGCCTGGTGGTAACGCCCACGGCGGCACGGCAGTGCTGGTGCGATCCACAATCCGCCACGAAGAGATCCCCCTCCCCCCCCTGCAGTTGCTTGAAACGACCGGCGTGCTCCTGCACACGGCGACAGGCCCCCTGCGAGTCTTTGCAGCATACTCAGCACCTAACACCCCTCTGCTGCCCGGCGATGTTGACGCTCTGTTCGACTCGACACAGGCCACTCTCATCGCCGGAGACCTGAACGCCAAGCACGCCGCTTGGAACAGCCCGACCGACAACAAGAAGGGCCGCTTGCTTCTCGCACACTCGATGCGCGCAGACTTCACCGTGTCCGGCCCCCTTGAGCCTACTCGTGTCCCCGCTAGCCACCGCCACCGGCCGGCCGTTCTAGACATTGCACTGTCAAAGAACATGACGCAGTCACTAGAGCTCGAGACGCTGACAGCCCTGTCTTCCGATCACAGCCCGGTGCTGCTGACGGTCGGCGACGAGCTAAACACGGTTCGCCCACCACCCCGAAGGAACTGGAAGCGCGCGGACTGGGAGCTTTTCCGCGAGGAAGTGGGTAGACGAGTGGCTTGCACGCCACTCGACTCTACCGGAGCTCTAGACCGCGCAGTCGACGAACTGACAGTTGCCATCCAACAAGCGATCGACATCAGCGTTCCCCTCGCAAAGCAGACTCGAAACTCCATCTTCGACCTGCCCCCGGGCATTCTGCTTGCGATCGCTGCCAAAAACAAGACACGCCAGGCTTGGAACCGACTCCGAACCGCTGACCTGAAGCTGGCCTGGAAAGCGCAGCAGCGTGCAGTTGACGAGCTGATCAAACAGCACCGGCGAGACCTCTGGGACGAGGCAGTCGCCAAGCTGCAGTTTGCTGACAACTCGGTCTACCGCATGACACGCGGGCTTCTAAACAAAGCCACGCCAAGCCCGCCCATCCAGGGAAAGACTCATCTCGCCTGCAGCCAGAGAGACAAAGCAGAAGTTCTTGCCGAGTCACTCGAAGCGCAATTTGAGCCAAACCCCCCGAGTCGCATAACACATGCAGTGGAGACGGAGGTCGCCGACCACCTGGCTGCACATCCCCCGGCCGAGCAAGCTTCTTTCGCGGTCCCGACCACGGCTTCTGAAGTGCTACACTACCTGCGCAACCTCCCCAACGGCAAGGCGCCCGGGGAGGACGGTATCACCAACCTTGTGCTGAAGGAACTGCCATCATCCGCAGGCACAAGGTTACTCGCTATCTTCAACGCTAGCTTGAGTTTACAGCACTTTCCACGGCCATGGAAGGAAGCCAAGGTGATTGTGTTTCCAAAGCCAAACAAATCGCTAAGAGATCCAGCAAACTATCGTCCAATCAGTCTTCTGAGCGGACTTAGCAAACTGCTCGAAAAGGTCATGCTAACACGGCTCTCAGGCCATTGTCAGAACAGGGGGCTGCTAATCAACCAGCAGTTTGGATTCCGACCCGAGCACTCGACTAACCATCAGTTGCTGCGCGTGGTCAACCACATCTCACATGGTTTCAACTGGAAAAAACACGACTGTCAGTCGATCCTGTCAACGTCCTGGACCCTGTGCTGAAGTGGTAATCGTCCGTGGTTTTCACCGCGCCATTGCCCCCTAAGCAACCGCCGCTCCCCGAGCAGCCCTACCGCGACCGTCGCTGACGGAAGCAACCCTTCGGCCCCCCGACTGCCCGTGGTTTTCACCGCGCTGTCTAAGGTCACACAGCCATCCTTGCGATCGGACTGAAAAAGAGCGTTGTCACGAGTTTCACCGAAGAACTGGCCGAGTCTCTACCGACTACACTGAGTAAGATTCAGCCAGGAGAAGCAAGAAGAGCCTAGCGGCGAAAAAGTCAGAGTGGGTTCGGTCTCTTCAAGACCCAGGCACAACGCAAGATTACTCTCTGACCGGCTTAGCCACAACCTAAAATCCCGCACTCGCAAGGGCATCAATTTCGATTGAACTGCACGTCCTTGCGTTTCGCCTCCTTTGCGTCCCTGACCTTGGTTTAATCAACCCTGATAGCAAGGCAGATCCCGACTCGTCAGAGAAAGTCAACCGACCCCGGGTCGGCGGTCAGCTCTGCACGAGGTCCCGAGCATTGTGCTCAACGTTAGGTAGGGTTAAACCGCCGAAAGGCCGTCCCTCCGCGTCAGACCCACGCCCTAGTGTACCGCAATAGCGAAGCTACGGAGTGACTGCACGCCCCCCGAAACTACGAGTTGCACTCAGAAGCACGGTGTACCACTCCCAGTGAAGCCGCTCGCTCTTGTGCACCCCACGAACCCAAGCTACGATTTGGTGACCGCAACAGCGAAGCCATCGAGTAGCCTTGCCGTTCCCCAACTAGTGCCTAAACGCTGTTCACCTTAGCTCATTGCCCGGAATCGGTGCGTGACTAACTTTCAGCAAACAAGCACTTGGCCCACTCAAAGACGCGCGGTGTACCACTTCCAGTGAAGCCGCACTCCCCTTGAATTTCGCCATGAACTCTCCAGTATCGTGGCGAAAATCCCCACCCACCAACGGGAACTTCCCACCACGCCGCAAGGTCACGGTAAACGGGATTAAGTACGTGTATGGAAAGAACCCGGTGGAGAACCCCCGACCCTCCCAAAAACCCCCCTCCCCGACCCCTTCCCAGAGTAAGGCTGCTACCGCCTTACAGCCCAAGTTCGCTGGCTTCCCCGAGCCAACGCCTGAACCCCCCGCTGTGTTCCCGTTCGTGGCTGCGTCCGGCGAACCCAGCACCCCGAAGGCCAAGCGTCCCGGTGACGGACCGGGCGCCAACCCCTTTACCGAGCCGAACAAGAAGAGGTCGCGGCAGCGTGCCTCTCCGGCGGCAGTCGCGTCGACTTCGGTCGACACGACAAACCGGTTCTCGGCCATCGCCGACTCAGCTGTCCATCCTATGGACACTGCTTCGGCTACCACCCAACCCCCGGCCAAGGCCTACAAGATCCCGGCGATCGTGGTCAAGACGGAGCTTGGCCACGATGCGCTCCTAAAACTCCTGGATGCCCACGTCACGGACAAGGGCTATTTCACGAAACCGACGGGAGGGCTCACGAAAGTGACCCTGAAAAACATCGATGATTACAGGGCCGTAACCACGATGCTAAAGGAGAAGAACGTGCTTTACCACACGTACGCGCTGACGAAGCAGCGTTCGCAACGCTTTGTCGTTCGCGGCCTGCCAGCCAGCGCCTCTGCGGTGGCGATCACTGACGAGATCACGGGTCTTGGCTTTAAAGTCAAGTCCGTGGTCCAGCTCATGTCGTCAGCTGACCCCGGCAACAACAACAGCCGCAAGCCGTTCCCCCTGTTCACCGTCACCCTTGAACCCAACCCCGGCCAGCCACCAGTGGACGTGTCGACTATCAGTCGACTCCAACGCTGCGTGGTGAGCACCGAGGCTGCGCGCACTCGCCGAGGCCCGGTGCAGTGTTACCGCTGCCAACGCGTCGGCCACACGTCGGCGTTCTGCCACCAGCAGGCCCGCTGCGTGCGCTGCGGAGGCGACCACCGCGCCTCCTCCTGTCCCCGCGACACTGCAACCAAGTGTTGCAACTGTCCGGACGGCAACCACCCGGCAAGTTATCGTGGCTGCGCTTACCTAAAGCGCGCCATGAAGAACGATACCGGCCCCTCCAGGCAGACCCAGCCAGCCCCGAGACCGACCATGCGTCCCCGTCTCGAAGTGCCACCCCCCGCCGCGAGTACGAGCAAGTCGGCTGACTGGCCTGCTCTTCGAGCAAAGCTGGCCGCCTCCACAGCACGACCCAAGACCACCCCGGTCCTGCCGGTGTCCTTCGCCACGGCGGCGAAATCACCAGCAGCAGCCCCTGCCGAGGAGGAGTCCTCGGCTACGGACCCCACGGCTGCCCTGCTGTCTCTCTTCGCTAAGTTGATGACTTCGATGTCAGAAACGATGGCCTCACTTAACCAAGTGATCCCGGCCCTTCTCCTCACCCTGACCAAAACCCAGAATGCCAGCAAGCCCTGAACAGCGCAGCACCAGAATCCTGAATTGGAACGCGAATGGCATTCGCGGCCGTACAGTCGAACTGCTCGCACTGCTCGAGGCAACCAAGTGTTCTGTGGCACTGGTCAATGAGACGCACCTGTTACCAGCACATCGGCTCCCCCTCGCAAACTTCACTGTTTACCGAACGGACCGGCCTGGTGGTAACGCCCACGGCGGCACGGCAGTGCTGGTGCGATCCACAATCCGCCACGAAGAGATCCCCCTTCCCCCCCTGCAGTTGCTTGAAACGACCGGCGTGCTCCTGCACACGGCGACAGGCCCCCTGCGAGTCTTTGCAGCATACTCAGCACCTAACACCCCTCTGCTGCCCGGCGATGTTGACGCTCTGTTCGACTCGACACAGGCCACTCTCATCGCCGGAGACCTGAACGCCAAGCACGCCGCTTGGAACAGCCCGACCGACAACAAGAAGGGCCGCTTGCTTCTCGCACACTCGATGCGCGCAGACTTCACCGTGTCCGGCCCCCTTGAGCCTACTCGTGTCCCCGCCAGCCACCGCCACCGGCCGGCCGTTCTAGACATTGCACTGTCAAAGAACATGACGCAGTCACTAGAGCTCGAGACGCTGACAGCCCTGTCTTCCGATCACAGCCCGGTGCTGCTGACGGTCGGCGACGAGCTAAACACGGTTCGCCCACCACCCCGAAGGAACTGGAAGCGCGCGGACTGGGAGCTTTTCCGCGAGGAAGTGGGTAGACGAGTGGCTTGCACGCCGCTCGACTCTACCGGAGCCCTAGACCGCGCAGTCGACGAGCTGACAGTTGCCATCCAACAAGCGATCGACATCAGCGTTCCCCTCGCAAAGCAGACTCGAAACTCCATCTTCGACTTGCCCCCGGGCATTCTGCTTGCGATCGCTGCCAAAAACAAGACACGCCAGGCTTGGAACCGACTCCGAACCGCTGACCTGAAGCTGGCCTGGAAAGCGCAGCAGCGTGCAGTTGACGAGCTGATCAAACAGCACCGGCGAGACCTCTGGGACGAGGCAGTCGCCAAGCTGCAGTTTGCTGACAACTCGGTCTACCGCATGACACGCAGGCTTCTAAACAAAGCCACGCCAAGCCCGCCCATCCAGGGAAAGACTCATCTCGCCTGCAGCCAGAGAGACAAAGCAGAAGTTCTTGCCGAGTCACTCGAAGCGCAATTTGAGCCAAACCCCCCGAGTCGCATAACACCGGCAGTGGAGACGGAGGTCGCCGACCACCTGGCTGCACATCCCCCGGCCGAGCAAGCTTCTTTCGCGGTCCCGACCACGGCTTCTGAAGTGCTACACTACCTGCGCAACCTCCCCAACGGCAAGGCGCCCGGGGAGGACGGTATCACCAACCTTGTGCTGAAGGAACTGCCATCATCCGCAGGCACAAGGTTACTCGCTATCTTCAACGCTAGCTTGAGTTTACAGCACTTTCCACGGCCGTGGAAGGAAGCCAAGGTGATTATTTATTTTATTATTTCTTTATTGAAACAGATTTGTACATTTTGCATGCCAGTGTGTCTGAGTCCCTAACCTTCACCCTGTCCTTTTCTTATCCCTACCTTAAAATTCTTCACACTTTCCAACATCTCTTCACTTATTCTTGAACTGTTCCATTCCTCGACACCCCTTTCTAAAATTCCTATCTTTCTCATTCCTTTCCTTTTCATGTCCAACTTAAACTCATGATCATTCTTCCCAATAAACCTCGCTCTTTCCAATCTACCTCCCAGCTCTTTCCACGCCAACTGCCCACTTATTGCCTTATAAATATAAACTAATCTACTCATCTTTCTTCTTTTCATTAAATCTTCCCACCCAAGTTGGTCAACAAATTTCCCTATACTTCTATAGTTGTACGTGACCAACTCAATTGTCTCAATCTCATTTTCATTCCTCCCTTCATTTTTATCTTCTCCATCTGCTACTTCATCTTTTTCCTCCTCCTCCTCATCATCTTCCTCTTCTTCCTCTTCTTCCTCTTCTTCTTCTTCTTCTTCTTCTTCTTTTTCTTCTTCTTCTACTTCTTCTTCTTCTCCTCCCTCTCCTTTTTCTTCTACTTCCTCACCTTCTTCATCGTCTACTCCAACTTCTCCTCTTCCTCCATTCGCAGCCCCCTTTCCAAATTCCTCTTGTCCTTTTCGTGCCTCTCCGTCCTTGTTATTTATGGTTTCCAATAGTGTTTTCAGTAAAGTGTCTTTGTTGCCATTGATTTGAATTCCTCTTTTCCTTAACTCCTCTTTAATTTCATTACTTTTAAGGTCTCTTATATTCTTTTTCACTATGCATTTCTTAACATTTTTTTTCCCCAGTATATATTTTGCTGCTCTTCTTTGTACAGAATCAATTTTCTTATTATTTCCAACACTTATTTCTGTTCCTGTATTCCAAACACCAGACCCATATTCCAATACTGGACGTACTATTGTTAAGTATGCTCTTTCCTTAACTCTTCTTTTAGTGCCTTTAAGGTTTCTCATTACAAAATGGAGTTTCTGGAATGCAACCTTTGTCATATGATCTATATGATGCATCCATCCAAGTTTTTTGTCAATTACTAGTCCCAAGTATTTTACCTGATCTTTTTTTTGCAGTATATGGTTATTTCCAATGGCATAATCAAATTCATCAAGCGTTCTCTTCCCTAATGTTATTGTTTCACACTTATTGTCATTTAGCTTTAAGTGAACCGATTTGAGGGCATTCTCCAATGTTCTTAGGTCATCCTGTAATTTAACTTGGTCTTCTAAACTGCGAATTTCTTTATAAATGGTACAGTCGTCTGCAAATAATCTGACAGTTGAATTTAATATTCTCTTCGGTAAGCTATTAATGAAAATAAGAAATAACAGTGGGCCTAAAACACTCCCCTGGGGCACTCCAGAAGTAACATCAATCTTTTCTGATATTTCATCGTTAATTTTGACAACTTGTGTTCTTTTACTTAAAAATTCTCTTATCCATACTTCAACACGATTATCAATTTTCATTTCTTTTATCTTCTTATGTAAAATATTGTGGTCAACTGTGTCAAATGCCTTGCTGACATCCAGAAATATCATATCTACCTGACTTCCCTTCTCTATTGTATCACTCACATCTTGCACGATAGTCGCAAGTTGTGATTCGCAAGAATGCCCTTTCCTAAATCCATGCTGATTTTCATTAAACCATTTTTTTACTTCACAATGGTCTCGTACATATTCTCCAATTATTTTTTCTAAAATTTTACATGCTACCGATGTGAGGCTCACAGGTCTGTAGTTGCTTGGATCAGTCTTCTCTCCTTTCTTAAATACTGGGACCACTATGGCCTTCTTCCAATCTTCTGGAATTTCTCCACTTCTTAAAGACTCGTTGAATAATAACATGAGATATGGAACAATTGCTTTTGGCACTAACTTATAATAATCAACACTTATGCCATCTGCACCACATGCCTTATGTGCCTTCATATGTTGTATCGTTTTTTTAATCTGGAGATAATCTATTGTAAAGGGTTTATTTTCCATGCTTTCTTCAATCTCTTCATTGTCATCAAAATTAATTTTCTCCTTGTGCTGATTACCATTCACAAAGACTTTGCCATAGAAACAGTTTAGTAAGTTTGCCATGTCCTCATCCCTTACCAACATCTTTCCTTTTTCTTGGCAGTATAAACTTTGTATTTTTTTCTCTCCGATGCCTCTTCTTCGAAGATATGCAAAGAATTTTCTTTCAGCTTCCTGTTTACTTTCATTATAATTTGTTTCCATCAATGAACATAAATACCCATCTCTTATTTCCTTCTTCTTTTTTTTAAATTCATTGCTTATGGTTTTAAATTCCTTAATGTTTGATTCACTAAGGTTTCTGTGCTGGTATTTCTTCCTGCATTTTCTTTTTAAACTCCTGAGTTCTCTGTTGAAGTATTCCGGCTCAGAGTTATGACCTACAACCTTGTGAGGAATAAAAGATTTACTCCTTTCTACAATTTGTTTAAAACCTTGCCAAATTTCTTCGACGCAATTTCCTTCAACCGACCATTTTTTATAGTTTTCATTTAAGAACATAGTTAGTCCAATTTTTTCAGCTTTTCTGTATTCCAAGACTATTTTTTTTCTTATTCTTGTTTCTTTCCTTTCATATTCTAGCTCCAATATGACCATCTTATGGTCACTCATCCCTTCTTCCAATTTCACTGATTTTATTATTTCTGGTGGTCTTACTAAAAACACGTCCAGCAAATTTTTTTCTCTCGTTCCTCCCTCCACACACTGTTCTAGACCTTCTTCTTTCATTAATGTATTTATTAATTCTTGAGCTTGACCCCTTCCATATGCTTCCATTCTCCAAGAGACACATGGCAAATTTAAATCTCCTCCAATAATTACATCATTTAAGCTCCCAACTTCCTTGGCTAGTAAAAGTTTCAGTTGTCTTATAACTTCTAGGCCTTGATTTGGTGGCCTATAAATTCCAGCAACATATATCTTCTTTCCTTTTCTCAAATTTACCTTCAATATCAGCATCTCTTCTTTTCGTTCCTCGGTTTTAACTAATTCTGATTCATACTGCACTTTAACCCCCATTGCTACACCTCCTCCCCAACTTATTGTTTTCCTGTCTTTTCGAAATATTGTATAATCTTGAGGAAATATTTCACTGTCTCGAAAATTCTCACTTATCCATGTTTCGGTGATTATGAATATGTCTGGGTCATATATATCAATTATATCTCTGAACTTTTTAACTCTCTCTTGACTCCTAATACTGTGACAGTTCATCTGTAAAATTCTTATTCCACTGATTTCTTTCCTTCTTCCTTTCTTTTTCTTATCCATTCCTATTTCTGACATTCTTTCTTCCCCAACAACATTTATTAATTTTTCAGACAATGATCCTTCTCGTTTGCGCCCCCCTTCTCTTAGTTTTCCGCGATTAATTGATCCATGTCCGTTTCTCTGATGGTACCATTTTGATTTGATTTTTGGAATGCTCTCAATTCTTCCTCTATAATTTCCAACATTTTTATACCCATTTTTTCATTTCCATTGTAATTTAAGTGAATACCATCCATTGCTGCATCTTGCTCATCTATAAACTCATTTGGATCCACAAATTTCACTTTTTTCTCGTCACATACCCATTTTAAACTGTTGTTAAGTTTTAAGATAGTACTGCTCCATACATCATCTCGATAAATAATTCCATTAACAATCCATCTCGCTTTGGGCATTTTTTCTTTACCTTCATCAATAAGCTCTCCAATCTCCACCATTAGGTGTTTGTCCCTTCTTCCCTTTAGGTTATTTGTTCCCACATGTATTTGAACAATACTTGGCTGCATATCTTCGTTTATCTCCCTTCCACTAATCTTCCTTTTCAATTCCTCAATTCTAATCCCTGGGTAGACTTCGGCATGACATCCATTAGCTTTGCAGATCTCACTAGCCCCTCTTATAACTGAGTCTCCCAAAATAACCACCTCTCCTTTCCTAAATCTTTTTCTTTCACTGCCTCTATTCATGATTTTCTTATATTTTTCCTGTTGATTTTCTTCTAATGTATGCTTGTGGACCTTTACAGCTTCATCTATTATCTTAAAATGTCCCACTCTGTCTTTTATCTCTATTCCTCCATAGATTGTTTCCATTTTCTCCCTCATTTTACTTTGTTCCTCTGCTTGTAACATTTTTTCTTCCAAGAATTTTACTTTTTCACTTAATAAAACTATCATTTCTTCCTGCACTTCAAGTCTTTTTTTCATTTCATATTTCAACTCATTAGAGGCATCACAATCTTTACACCCTTTTGAATCAGCTTTCTTGCTGCAAGAAATATCAGCCATTCCTTCTATTATATCTCGATCCAATTCATTATCTTTCTGACAAGAATTATCGTCCTTTTTTTTTCTTCGCTGAGACATTTTAAGTTTTAACTGAGACATTGACTCTGGTAATAAAAGTATCAAATATGTTTTGGAAGCAAATTTTTTCCTTTGTTTTCAGTGTAGTAAATTTAATAAAATATTCCACTTTTAAAAATCAAAAATGTCAATCAGTACTTACAATATCTCTTCAAACTCCAACTATTCCAACAAGACCTCTTTTTCACGTTTCTCCTCGAACCAAACTCAACCTTCTCCGCTCTATACTTCCACAGATAAACTCAAAACTATGGGAGCCCATAAATCGTCAACCTTCCCCAAATTGAAACCAGAGCCAAATCATTGATCATCATTGATTGTGATTGATTGTGATTGATTGTGAACACAATGATTGTGTTTCCAAAGCCAAACAAATCGCTTAGAGATCCAGCAAACTATCGTCCAATCAGTCTTCTGAGCGGACTTAGCAAACTGCTCGAAAAGGTCATGCTAACACGGCTCTCAGGCCATTGTCAGAACAGGGGGCTGCTAATCAACCAGCAGTTTGGATTCCGACCCGAGCACTCGACTAACCATCAGTTGCTGCGCGTGGTCAACCACATCTCACATGGTTTCAACTGGAAAAAACACACCGGCGTCGTCTTCCTGGACGTCGCCAAGGCGTTTGACCGGGTGTGGCATACAGGGCTACTGCGAAAGATGATCAAGATGGAGTTTCCGAACTACCTTGTGAATCTGGTGTCGAATTATCTCAGCGGGAGATCTTTTCATGTCACCATGGGAGGGGAGCGATCATCCACCCGACCCATCGCAGCCGGTGTGCCGCAGGGGAGCCTAGTGGGGCCCTTTCTCTTCAATGTGTTCACCAACGACATCCCGGTGGACCTGCCCAAGACCGAGCTAGCACTCTACGCAGACGACGCGGCCATCCTGGTCCAGTCTCGCAGCATGCGGCTGGTCGAGCAGAATCTCCAATCGTCACTCGACCGTCTGAGCACGTGGTACGAGGACTGGCGTATCGCACTCAACACCGCGAAAACCACCGCCACCCTGTTCACCAGGAAGCGAAGTGCCAAAGCCAACCCTCCGAGCATCACACTGCAAGGACAGCAAATCACCTGGTCAGACACCAGCAAGTATCTGGGAGTCATCCTGGATTCTAAGCTGAGCTGGAAGCCCCATGTCGAGACAGTCAGGAACCGTGCAATCGGCAAGATAGGATCACTGATGCCTTTGTTCAAATCGAAGACAATGTCCATCGATGCAAAACGAAGACTTTACGTGACCATCATCAGACCAACCATCAGCTACGCATCGCCAGTCTGGTGCATGTGCAAGCTAAGTCTCTTTGCCAAGATGCAGCGCGTGCAGAACAGGGCCCTTCGCGCAGTCGCCGGCCTGCCCCAGTTCACACGCACCGACGATATCCACCGAGAACTCGAAGTAGAAACTCTCGAAGAGTTCGTCAACAGGCTGAACGTGGACTTCTTTGCGGAGCTGCCCTCCAATAAGAACCCACTGATCTCAGGCCAAGCTGCCTACGTCACAATGCCTCATGACAAGTACCCGAGGCCACACGCAGCCCTGCCCCTCTAGCGTGTCCGGCTTGCCGGTTTCAAGATATAACAACCCCGACATGAATTTTCCAAACCACCACTTAGGGAATCACGCGTAATGCGGATAATCCCTCCCATCCTCGGCTAGGTGTGCGAGTTCCTCGCACACCAACACCGACAACAAGTACGGACGGAGCTGGAAAAAACACACCGGCGTCGTCTTCCTGGACGTCGCCAAGGCGTTTGACCGGGTGTGGCATACAGGGCTACTGCGAAAGATGATCAAGATGGAGTTTCCGAACTACCTTGTGAATCTGGTGTCGAATTATCTCAGCGGGAGATCTTTTCATGTCACCATGGGAGGGGAGCGATCATCCACCCGACCCATCGCAGCCGGTGTGCCGCAGGGGAGCCTAGTGGGGCCCTTTCTCTTCAATGTGTTCACCAACGACATCCCGGTGGACCTGCCCAAGACCGAGCTAGCACTCTACGCAGACGACGCGGCCATCCTGGTCCAGTCTCGCAGCATGCGGCTGGTCGAGCAGAATCTCCAATCGTCACTCGACCGTCTGAGCACGTGGTACGAGGACTGGCGTATCGCACTCAACACCGCGAAAACCACCGCCACCCTGTTCACCAGGAAGCGAAGTGCCAAAGCCAACCCTCCGAGCATCACACTGCAAGGACAGCAAATCACCTGGTCAGACACCAGCAAGTATCTGGGAGTCATCCTGGATTCTAAGCTGAGCTGGAAGCCCCATGTCGAGACAGTCAGGAACCGCGCAATCGGCAAGATAGGATCACTGATGCCTTTGTTCAAATCGAAGACAATGTCCATCGATTCAAAACGAAGACTTTACGTGACCATCATCAGACCAACCATCAGCTACGCATCGCCAGTCTGGTGCATGTGCAAGCTAAGTCTCTTTGCCAAGATGCAGCGCGTGCAGAACAGGGCCCTTCGCGCAGTCGCCGGCCTGCCCCAGTTCACACGCACCGACGATATCCACCGAGAACTCGAAGTAGAAACTCTCGAAGAGCTCGTCAACAGGCTGAACGTGGACTTCTTTGCGGAGCTGCCCTCCAATAAGAACCCACTGATCTCAGGCCAAGCTGCCTACGTCACAATGCCTCATGACAAGTACCCGAGGCCACACGCAGCCCTGCCCCTCTAGCGTGTCCGGCTTGCCGGTTTCAAGATATAACAACCCCGACATGAATTTTCCAAACCACCACTTAGGGAATCACGCGTAATGCGGATAATCCCTCCCATCCTCGGCTAGGTGTGCGAGTTCCTCGCACACCAACACCGACAACAAGTACGGACGGAGCGAAATTTTGAGATCACAAGCAGCATCAAGCAGCAATGGCCCGTACCAAGCAGACAGCCAGGAAGTCGACCGGAGGAAAGGCGCCGCGCAAGCAGCTCGCCACCAAGGCGGCCCGCAAGAGCGCGCCGGCCACCGGCGGTGTGAAGAAGCCCCATCGCTATCGGCCGGGCACCGTCGCCCTGCGAGAGATCCGTCGCTACCAGAAGAGCACGGAGCTGCTCATCAGGAAGCTGCCCTTCCAGCGGCTCGTCCGCGAGATCGCGCAGGACTTCAAGACCGACCTGCGCTTCCAAAGCTCGGCCGTGATGGCGCTGCAGGAAGCCAGCGAGGCGTACCTGGTCGGTCTCTTTGAAGACACCAACTTGTGCGCGATCCACGCCAAGCGAGTCACCATCATGCCGAAAGACATCCAGCTCGCCCGACGCATCCGAGGGGAGCGCGCCTAATTCGACACCGTTTCATCCGCCCATCAGGAAACAAAAGGCCTTTTTCAAGGCCAATAAATTTGTCCCAACGGAGCTGCTCGTTCAATCGAATTCTGCTATCAAATTTTAGCGCTGTAGGCTGAAGTCTTTATAACGTATTTATGAACGCTTTAACTTCGATCATAAATATAGAAGGGCGCAACGGGCGTCATCTCTTCAGCTTTTCAAATGCTGGACCCCAATCCCAAATTTCTGTACATTTTTCTTTACATTCTTAAAGCTTTCATGTCACCCCAACATCGGCAACCCGACGGACAGGAATGTCGTGCTGGCAGCCTACGTATTTGCCTTGTCTAACGATTTGAATCTCATCTGTTGCAGGCTTTGCTATCAGAAGCCATCAATCTTCAACCCACCAACATCTTCACCACGGGAGACCGCGCTTCTAAAGGTGTCCGTCAAAGGACAACTAACTACTAAGACGGTGCAGGAAGTAGGTCTGCTAAATACTATGCTTGGTTGTTGATACTGCTACTACAAAGTTACTGAGAGCAGGTGCAACAAATTCTGCAGCTTAATGATAGCTAGCTTATGTGTTTATTCCAACCTTCACGCCAGCATTTTGCATTTCACTAACACAAGTATATGCAACATCTGCATTCTTAGGCCTTTTTCTATCTCTATTTATGGACTGTCAAACTCCAGAAATCCAGAAAAATGATGAAAGAGACAAGAGATACGACAGGAGAGGAGAGCGGAGCTGCTGTTCGATCCTGTCAACGTCCTGGACCCTGTGCTGAAGTGGTAATCGTCCGTGGTTTTCACCGCGCCATTGCCCCCTAAGCAACCGCCGCTCCCCGAGCAGCCCTACCGCGACCGTCGCTGACGGAAGCAACCCTTCGGCCCCCCGACTGCCCGTGGTTTTCACCGCGCTGTCTAAGGTCACACAGCCATCCTTGCGATCGGACTGAAAAAGAGCGTTGTCACGAGTTTCACCGAAGAACTGGCCGAGTCTCTACCGACTACACTGAGTAAGATTCAGCCAGGAGAAGCAAGAAGAGCCTAGCGGCGAAAAAGTCAGAGTGGGTTCGGTCTCTTCAAGACCCAGGCACAACGCAAGATTACTCTCTGACCGGCTTAGCCACAACCTAAAATCCCGCACTCGCAAGGGCATCAATTTCGATTGAACTGCACGTCCTTGCGTTTCGCCTCCTTTGCGTCCCTGACCTTGGTTTAATCAACCCTGATAGCAAGGCAGATCCCGACTCGTCAGAGAAAGTCAACCGACCCCGGGTCGGCGGTCAGCTCTGCACGAGGTCCCGAGCATTGTGCTCAACGTTAGGTAGGGTTAAACCGCCGAAAGGCCGTCCCTCCGCGTCAGACCCACGCCCTAGTGTACCGCAATAGCGAAGCTACGGAGTGACTGCACGCCCCCCGAAACTACGAGTTGCACTCAGAAGCACGGTGTACCACTCCCAGTGAAGCCGCTCGCTCTTGTGCACCCCACGAACCCAAGCTACGATTTGGTGACCGCAACAGCGAAGCCATCGAGTAGCCTTGCCGTTCCCCAACTAGTGCCTAAACGCTGTTCACCTTAGCTCATTGCCCGGAATCGGTGCGTGACTAACTTTCAGCAAACAAGCACTTGGCCCACTCAAAGACGCGCGGTGTACCACTTCCAGTGAAGCCGCACTCCCCTTGAATTTCGCCATGAACTCTCCAGTATCGTGGCGAAAATCCCCACCCACCAACGGGAACTTCCCACCACGCCGCAAGGTCACGGTAAACGGGATTAAGTACGTGTATGGAAAGAACCCGGTGGAGAACCCCCGACCCTCCCAAAAACCCCCCTCCCCGACCCCTTCCCAAAGTAAGGCTGCTACCGCCTTACAGCCCAAGTTCGCTGGCTTCCCCGAGCCAACGCCTGAACCCCCCGCTGTGTTCCCGTTCGTGGCTGCGTCCGGCGAACCCAGCACCCCGAAGGCCAAGCGTCCCGGTGACGGACCGGGCGCCAACCCCTTCACCGAGCCGAACAAGAAGAGGTCGCGGCAGCGTGCCTCTCCGGCGGCAGTCGCGTCGACTTCGGTCGACACGACAAACCGGTTCTCGGCCATCGCCGACTCAGCTGTCCATCCTATGGACACTGCTTCGGCTACCACCCAACCCCCGGCCAAGGCCTACAAGATCCCGGCGATCGTGGTCAAGACGGAGCTTGGCCACGATGCGCTCCTAAAACTCCTGGATGCCCACGTCACGGACAAGGGCTATTTCACGAAACCGACGGGAGGGCTCACGAAAGTGACCCTGAAAAACATCGATGATTACAGGGCCGTAACCACGATGCTAAAGGAGAAGAACGTGCTTTACCACACGTACGCGCTGACGAAGCAGCGTTCGCAACGCTTTGTCGTTCGCGGCCTGCCAGCCAGCGCCTCTGCGGTGGCGATCACTGACGAGATCACGGGTCTTGGCTTTAAAGTCAAGTCCGTGGTCCAGCTCATGTCGTCAGCTGACCCCGGCAACAACAACAGCCGCAAGCCGTTCCCCCTGTTCACCGTCACCCTTGAACCCAACCCCGGCCAGCCACCAGTGGACGTGTCGACTATCAGTCGACTCCAACGCTGCGTGGTGAGCACCGAGGCTGCGCGCACTCGCCGAGGCCCGGTGCAGTGTTACCGCTGCCAACGCGTCGGCCACACGTCGGCGTTCTGCCACCAGCAGGCCCGCTGCGTGCGCTGCGGAGGCGACCACCGCGCCTCCTCCTGTCCCCGCGACACTGCAACCAAGTGTTGCAACTGTCCGGACGGCAACCACCCGGCAAGTTATCGTGGCTGCGCTTACCTAAAGCGCGCCATGAAGAACGATACCGGCCCCTCCAGGCAGACCCAGCCAGCCCCGAGACCGACCATGCGTCCCCGTCTCGAAGTGCCACCCCCCGCCGCGAGTACGAGCAAGTCGGCTGACTGGCCTGCTCTTCGAGCAAAGCTGGCCGCCTCCACAGCACGACCCAAGACCACCCCGGTCCTGCCGGTGTCCTTCGCCACGGCGGCGAAATCACCAGCAGCAGCCCCTGCCGAGGAGGAGTCCTCGGCTACGGACCCCACGGCTGCCCTGCTGTCTCTCTTCGCTAAGTTGATGACTTCGATGTCAGAAACGATGGCCTCACTTAACCAAGTGATCCCGGCCCTTCTCCTCACCCTGACCAAAACCCAGAATGCCAGCAAGCCCTGAACAGCGCAGCACCAGAATCCTGAATTGGAACGCGAATGGCATTCGCGGCCGTACAGTCGAACTGCTCGCACTGCTCGAGGCAACCAAGTGTTCTGTGGCACTGGTCAATGAGACGCACCTGTTACCAGCACATCGGCTCCCCCTCGCAAACTTCACTGTTTACCGAACGGACCGGCCTGGTGGTAACGCCCACGGCGGCACGGCAGTGCTGGTGCGATCCACAATCCGCCACGAAGAGATCCCCCTTCCCCCCCTGCAGTTGCTTGAAACGACCGGCGTGCTCCTGCACACGGCGACAGGCCCCCTGCGAGTCTTTGCAGCATACTCAGCACCTAACACCCCTCTGCTGCCCGGCGATGTTGACGCTCTGTTCGACTCGACACAGGCCACTCTCATCGCCGGAGACCTGAACGCCAAGCACGCCGCTTGGAACAGCCCGACCGACAACAAGAAGGGCCGCTTGCTTCTCGCACACTCGATGCGCGCAGACTTCACCGTGTCCGGCCCCCTTGAGCCTACTCGTGTCCCCGCCAGCCACCGCCACCGGCCGGCCGTTCTAGACATTGCACTGTCAAAGAACATGACGCAGTCACTAGAGCTCGAGACGCTGACAGCCCTGTCTTCCGATCACAGCCCGGTGCTGCTGACGGTCGGCGACGAGCTAAACACGGTTCGCCCACCACCCCGAAGGAACTGGAAGCGCGCGGACTGGGAGCTTTTCCGCGAGGAAGTGGGTAGACGAGTGGCTTGCACGCCGCTCGACTCTACCGGAGCTCTAGACCGCGCAGTCGACGAGCTGACAGTTGCCATCCAACAAGCGATCGACATCAGCGTTCCCCTCGCAAAGCAGACTCGAAACTCCATCTTCGACTTGCCCCCGGGCATTCTGCTTGCGATCGCTGCCAAAAACAAGACACGCCAGGCTTGGAACCGACTCCGAACCGCTGACCTGAAGCTGGCCTGGAAAGCGCAGCAGCGTGCAGTTGACGAGCTGATCAAACAGCACCGGCGAGACCTCTGGGACGAGGCAGTCGCCAAGCTGCAGTTTGCTGACAACTCGGTCTACCGCATGACACGCAGGCTTCTAAACAAAGCCACGCCAAGCCCGCCCATCCAGGGAAAGACTCATCTCGCCTGCAGCCAGAGAGACAAAGCAGAAGTTCTTGCCGAGTCACTCGAAGCGCAATTTGAGCCAAACCCCCCGAGTCGCATAACACCGGCAGTGGAGACGGAGGTCGCCGACCACCTGGCTGCACATCCCCCGGCCGAGCAAGCTTCTTTCGCGGTCCCGACCACGGCTTCTGAAGTGCTACACTACCTGCGCAACCTCCCCAACGGCAAGGCGCCCGGGGAGGACGGTATCACCAACCTTGTGCTGAAGGAACTGCCATCATCCGCAGGCACAAGGTTACTCGCTATCTTCAACGCTAGCTTGAGTTTACAGCACTTTCCACGGCCGTGGAAGGAAGCCAAGGTGATTGTGTTTCCAAAGCCAAACAAATCGCTAAGAGATCCAGCAAACTATCGTCCAATCAGTCTTCTGAGCGGACTTAGCAAACTGCTCGAAAAGGTCATGCTAACACGGCTCTCAGGCCATTGTCAGAACAGGGGGCTGCTAATCAACCAGCAGTTTGGATTCCGACCCGAGCACTCGACTAACCATCAGTTGCTGCGCGTGGTCAACCACATCTCACATGGTTTCAACTGGAAAAAACACACCGGCGTCGTCTTCCTGGACGTCGCCAAGGCGTTTGACCGGGTGTGGCATACAGGGCTACTGCGAAAGATGATCAAGATGGAGTTTCCGAACTACCTTGTGAATCTGGTGTCGAATTATCTCAGCGGGAGATCTTTTCATGTCACCATGGGAGGGGAGCGATCATCCACCCGACCCATCGCAGCCGGTGTGCCGCAGGGGAGCCTAGTGGGGCCCTTTCTCTTCAATGTGTTCACCAACGACATCCCGGTGGACCTGCCCAAGACCGAGCTAGCACTCTACGCAGACGACGCGGCCATCCTGGTCCAGTCTCGCAGCATGCGGCTGGTCGAGCAGAATCTCCAATCGTCACTCGACCGTCTGAGCACGTGGTACGAGGACTGGCGTATCGCACTCAACACCGCGAAAACCACCGCCACCCTGTTCACCAGGAAGCGAAGTGCCAAAGCCAACCCTCCGAGCATCACACTGCAAGGACAGCAAATCACCTGGTCAGACACCAGCAAGTATCTGGGAGTCATCCTGGATTCTAAGCTGAGCTGGAAGCCCCATGTCGAGACAGTCAGGAACCGTGCAATCGGCAAGATAGGATCACTGATGCCTTTGTTCAAATCGAAGACAATGTCCATCGATGCAAAACGAAGACTTTACGTGACCATCATCAGACCAACCATCAGCTACGCATCGCCAGTCTGGTGCATGTGCAAGCTAAGTCTCTTTGCCAAGATGCAGCGCGTGCAGAACAGGGCCCTTCGCGCAGTCGCCGGCCTGCCCCAGTTCACACGCACCGACGATATCCACCGAGAACTCGAAGTAGAAACTCTCGAAGAGTTCGTCAACAGGCTGAACGTGGACTTCTTTGCGGAGCTGCCCTCCAATAAGAACCCACTGATCTCAGGCCAAGCTGCCTACGTCACAATGCCTCATGACAAGTACCCGAGGCCACACGCAGCCCTGCCCCTCTAGCGTGTCCGGCTTGCCGGTTTCAAGATATAACAACCCCGACATGAATTTTCCAAACCACCACTTAGGGAATCACGCGTAATGCGGATAATCCCTCCCATCCTCGGCTAGGTGTGCGAGTTCCTCGCACACCAACACCGACAACAAGTACGGACGAAAGAAATCAATTATTTGATGTGTTTCACTTGGACCCAATATTGGCTGCTGTGAAGCTGACTGCTGACGACATTTCAAAGTTAACGTGGACTTGTGTTTCTCGACAGCGTCGGCGGCAGAAGCTAGCAGCGGAACGGGGGAATGGCAGCTTCAACGGAGATCTGGGCGGGGAGTTGACATGACACTGCTTCAGCTGGGCTGCCGAAGGTTAAGGTATCGCAATGTTGGCAGAGATCGAACCAACTGTTCGTTGTTCAAATCGCTGGAATTTTCTGTACCAACATTCAACGTAAGAAGTCTGCTTCATTAAAAAAAAAAAAAAAACTTATTAATTTAAAATTGTATAAACCTTGAATTGAACGAAACAATATCATAGCACAAAACAAGCAAATTGTTTTTGCACCTTTGTTTTGGGTAGAACTTTCTGCCTTTTCGTGATTGCCTCTCTCCTCTGTAATTTATACAGCATGTTTAATTTTACTCAGATCTTCTCTGCTCTGAACTCGGAGAGAAAATGAGACGCAAACGAAGCAAGGTTTTCGTGTCTGAGTTTCCACCGTGTCTCGCTGTTTCAGACACGCGAGCCGAGCTCCTCGTCCATCAGATGACGACCGTGCAACGAACGACGCGGCACAAACAAGTCAACGCCTTCGCAAACGCGGACGTCCCACTAACGTTCCAACTTCGGTAGCCGCGAACGTCCTACCAAATGTCTTGCTGTTGAAATTTAGGTAATTCTCGGCAAGATCGCGTGACAAGGCGCTGGTGGCGAACCTGGTGGACCGGGATGAAGTTAAAGTAATCAAGTGCAGTTATCATCCGGAAAAATGTCAACTGTCAGTTATTATAACAATAATAAACGTTAAAAATACATTTTTCATTCTTAAATTCCTTTGGTATGTACACTTTACTGAATTATATATTTGAACAACTCATTTTGAATACTTTTACATCATGAACATTCTCTACAACTACTGCTAAATTGTTATACTTTCCACCAAGAAAAATCACTGTGTTGTCTGCATACACATTTAACTTACATTTTGTTGGCACAAAGTCCAAAATCATTTATATTTTACTAGGAACAAAAATGGGCCCAGTACTGAGCCTTGACGGACTCTTATATTGACCTCAATCTTGTCACTCGCATAATTTGCCAACTTGGTTCTTTGTGTTCTGTGTTTGAGGTAATCTTTAATCCATTTCAGAACCTTACCTTGCACATTATAAATATATTCAAGCTTCTCTAATAACCCACTCCTATCAATGGTTTCGTACACTCCTTTAAAGTCCAGAAATATTGCTACTACAGATTCTTTAAAATCTCTCCTGCTGTTAATTTCCGTAACCAGCCATTGAACTGCTGTTTTGCCCCGTCCTAAATCCCGATTGATTCCCCATTATAAATATGCCGCCCAGTGAAGTATTCTTCCAATTGCATGCGCTACTCTTTCAAGTTATTCTTCGTTAAGTGGCAGCATGTTAATCGGGCGAAATTCATCTATCATTTCAGTCATTTCAGCAACGAATTATCTGCTTCAAAATTGTATAGTTACCGGGAATCGAGCCCGGATCTCTCAACATAATTTAGCCTGATACAAAAGTGCTAATTTTCTTTATCTAGCCAACTGACTGACGTATTTAATAAAATACAATTCATACTTAAATACTACTGCAATAAACAAAAAAGGGTGGAAATGCACATGGTAAAAGTAATCTTTATTGCGAATTCATTTCTTTTCAGTTTTTGTACAAATACAACATTTGCGCATTTTTCCACAGCCTGTTTGAAAATTCTGTCTGCTTGAAAAATTCGGTGCGTTCCTCTCCGCCGCGCTCATACCAGCAGCCAAGTGAACCTGCCTGGCGGCCATCATGGATTTCAGTGGACGTTACGATTTCTAGCGGGGCTGTGTCGCCGGTCAAGTTTTTCACTGAAATATCGCGTGTTCGAGTTCCGAACCAGGCAAATGTCGTGTGATTTACAATAAGCAACACGTAAGCCTTGTGCACAGCTATATTTTTGAGTCGGGGCTGCGTGTTTAGTGTCAAAAAGTTGTGAAATCATATTCGTCTTTTCGGACCCGGCCAAGGCTACCTGCTTGTTGCCTGGCGAGCCGAGATCGCATGCTCGCGCTCTCTAGCGGCACTCGGCGAAAACAACAGGTCAGTTTGCCGATAATTTTATATCGACTTACACTATTCATGTTTGATGATGTTTAGTTCGTATGCTGATTGAAGTTACGAGTAATAATTTTATATTCAATATAGAACTAGGCAGACTGGGTTATTCAAGAAAGTAGAACTACTCAAGAGAAAATGAAATCAAACAATTATTGTAAGTTTTAGAGTAAAAAATAAATTATTAAAAAATTCTTGATTTTAACAATATTTGTTTCTTTCCTTTCAGGAAGCCTGGTCAAGACATCCAAGAAAGTGACAAGACAAAGTGAATCTGAACAAAGTGCGCAAGAAAGAAGCCATCGCGGAGACGGAGGTTGCAGGGGAGACACCTACGGCACGACCGTCGCTGTCGAACGACCGCGAATCGATCAATTAAGTCTGTAAATGTGTCTTGCAATGCTTGACCAGTCAGAGAGGAGGAACGTCAGGCGTGCCACGATAATTGGACTAGCCAAGAGCTCAGTGGACGACCTGTATTAGGGCCCCGATGGCCACTGGCCACCTCATGGTCAGTTCCACTCTCTCATGCGCGCGCACCAATCTTCAGACGCAGCCGCTGAGACGCTGGCCGGAGAAACGGTAGGTGAAGGATGGATCGAGACTTGCCGCTGACTGGGGACCTTTATTGTGCACTTTTTTCAGAAGGGCATTTCATACTGTCTGTCTAGCTAACTCTCATCACTGTTTGGCCCGTTACAGTCAGCTTCGCGAAATTGCGTGTCGAATCAGGTTCCCATTTCTTAGCCAACGAACAGAGCAGCGTCTGCAACATTTACCCGGGTAAATTTAGGATGCACTAATCACTGATAAATTCACCCTCCGGGGCGTCTCTTGCCTTCCAGTTTCTTCCGGCTCCAGGTTTCCGACGAGGAGGAGTCCATCTCATCTCATCGCCAACGCCCGGCCCTCGCTTGTGCTAGAACTTCCCTCGTTTTTAGCGGCTAGACACGAAGGGGTTGCACTAGCTGGAGGTCCGGGTTCGAGTCCCCGAGCCCCCTCGAGTCCTAACAGACAGAACAACTCGGACAGCAGGATTCCTCCACCGATCCGTGCTGTCAAGTTTCAAAAGTATAGCTTTCTTAGGGAACTGAGGAATAGCAGCGAAATTTCTTACCCTTGCTGTTGCTATACTATTGGTGTAAAGGGGTATTGGGTTACTATATGAGTATTTTATGTGATGACATGGCCTGGAGACCGGGGTTCGAGGCCCTGAATTGGCAGGCTGTTCTCACGGCCAAGTTGAGAGTGAACTCGAGGCACTTGTTTGTGCGTGCGTCACGCATGGCCACACCTCGATGTGTTGACAGACATCTAGGGAGCTTCAGGACAGCACAAGCAGAAGGGACATAGGGATTAGGATGGGATTTCATGAAATGTGATGGGCGTAGCTGGGAAGACGGGGTTCGAAGCCCCGGACCTCCCAACAGACACAGATCAAGCTGTTGCATCGGCTTCAAACAACGGTCACCCATGCAACGTTTGGCACGGCACCATGTTGCTTAACCTGGTGAATCTCACGAGATCTAGGAATTAACAACGCCTAGGATTCTTTGCATGGACTAGGATCGAGGACTAGGAACAACCACTTAGGGGAAGGCGATAGGAATTGAAATCAGGGAAACTTGGGTTGGAATAACGGAAGAAAGACGTGACCTGCAAAAAGAGTCGGAGCTAGGAATGCACAGAGGCTGGGAATCTATGTAGGGGCGAGGAATAGGATCTAGGATTAGGAAGGGACATTCGGGGTTTCTTAGCGTAGAGTCAGTAACGTAACACGGGGTCATTGCAACAGGTCCCCCCCCCCCCCCCGAAAGGCGAGGGCTTCTAGACGTGCCAAACGTGCGCCAACCCCGGGAACTTCGAGAACTTCTGGCCACTAGGGTAGGGTTGCCATATCCAAAAGTGGGCTGGGCGGGACAAAATCTTACCACTTTGAAAACCAGGGGGTCTGGGGGGCAAAGCCCCCCAGAGAAAAGGGGGGCCCGGGTCGAATTTTTTGGAAAAGTCAAGGTCATTTTGATGCAAAACTACGTGTTCTAGTAAATTTAAGACATCCTAAGCAAGATAATTAATTTCGTCGTTTTGCTACATTATTATCACTATTTTTTTATCTACCTCTAAATATTATTTTCTCTGAAGATACCTAATTCATTGAAATTGACTTTATCTACGTGCTAAATGCCCAAAAAAAACCAACAACGCGCTCGCGTCACTTCGTGACTGAGAAAATTGCGCCAAATCGGGGCTGAATCAGCTGTCCTTCTTCATCCCTGTCAGATTGCTTGTTCTGTCAAGCAACTGACACCAGCGCCGGACGGCCAGCTGACTTGATGCATTCAACTCATTCGCGTCGGCGAAAAAGTAACTTACAGTGGGCTACAAACTACATAGACTAAAAGAAAAAAAATAGACCTCACATTATTTTTAATAATTATTTTGACATGAAGTTTCCGGGACAATTCAAAAGTCATCCGGGACGCGGGAATGAAAATATTTAGGTGGGACGTTCCCGAGTAGATCGGGACGCCTGGCAACCCTACACTAGGGCAGTGCTCCATCGGAGACCGGCGAGCTATTTTGCCCCGGGGTTTTAGAGTCAGCGGCAGTCGAAGTTCACCTTAAAACACTTGCTTGTTGCTAGGATTTACTGAGCCGAGCAAACGAAACAACCTTTGTCCAATCGACAGCGTTGACAAGTTTGCTCGGCGATTGTTTTAATCGAATGTCTTGCTTGATTTCCTCGGGAACGTCGTGGGAATCGGGGAGGCGCTGACTTGCTGAATATGAACAAAAAACATCTCCAAACGGGAATATTTTTCCAGTATTTTTTCCATTAAATACAGCGGCTTCTGACGAATGGCATGAGACCAACAAAACTTTGTCAGCGAGTCCAAATTAAAATCCGACAAGACAGGCGTGTAGGGGATGAAAAATTGGATATGCAGAGTGAAATTCAACGTCCCAGCGTGCTTGGGTGAAAAATTGGCAACATCAGGGAAGGAGGCGGCCGTGGCGGGATTTTGATTGATGTTGACGTTTAACCATTGAAGTAATACTCACCTCCATATTCAGTATCGATTATTTGGTAATTTTGAGAAGGACGACCTCTTGATCGAACGCTGGAGAATTGTTCAATATTCAGGATATTTTTTTCTCTTCAGTCAAAGAAAATAAGATAATAATATTCAATATTTGAGTGATTATTGTATAGTTTGTGGAGTGGACTTGAAACAATCGTTCAGAGAACCGCCTCATCACTAAAGCATCGGACAGCTGGAGAATCTGCTAATCCACCCGTTTCAAGATTGACATTCGGACGAACAACAAGATTGGGAACTGGAAGATGGGTACAGAATTTATATTAAAACCACAAGATGGCGGCGACAAGATGGCGGCGACAAGATGGCCGACCGGGCGTCCATGCAGCCGGGCGTCGGCTAGGCGGGGAAGATCTCAGCGGCGGGCACCTTGGCGAAGATCCCTTCGAAGACCTGCCGGTAGATGTCGGAGTACGCCTGCCGGAAGCTGGGCTCCATCAGCTCCACAATCTCCTGCCAATTCTCGTTCATGAACCTGTTGAGTTGCCCACCTGCCAAGCAACGAGGCTGAGGTCAATACAGTTAGTCTCATCGCCGGTTGGCAGCTGCTACACTGTGTCTCACCGCCAGTTGGCAGCTGCTACACTGTATCTCACCGCCAGTTGGCAGCTGCTACATTGTGTCTCACCGCCAGTTGGTAGTCGCTACACTGTCTCACCGCCAGTTGGCAGCTGCTACACTGTGTCTCACCGCCAGTTGGCAGCTGCTACACTGTGTCGCACCGCCAGTTGGCAGCTGCTACACTGTGTCTCACCGCCAGTCGGCACCTGCTACACTGTATCTCACCGCCAGTTGGCAGCTGCTACATTGTGTCTCACCGCCAGTTGGTAGTCGCTACACTGTCTCACCGCCAGTTGGCAGCTGCTACACTGTGTCTCACCGCCAGTTGGCAGCTGCTACACTGTGTCGCACCGCCAGTTGGCAGCTGCTACACTGTGTCTCACCGCCAGTCGGCACCTGCTACACTGTGTGATGTGTGATAAGTGGGATGTGGGTGGAAGTTCTACCCACCCAAGAGCTTGTCACCGCTGAAGAGGTTGTCCAACTGGAAGTGTCCACGCGTGGTGTTGACTTCCACCACCGAGTCGGTCACTCTATAATGTTCGGCACCTTCCGGCAGCTCGAACCGAATGGTCTGCGTCCAGAAGCCATTCTCTGCAAGGAGGGAGGACATCGACATGATGCTTGATGACATGATGGCCATGAGGTAATGGAGATGATTGCCACCCACCCATCGTAACGTTCAAGTCGCCGCTGCCCGACACCGGAAGCAGCGCCACCCGGCCCGTGATCTCGTAGCGTCCCAACGCCGACCAGAGGGGTGTGAAGCCGACGTACTCGATCTTCCCGCCGGACACGTCCACGCTGTAGAATGCAGACACAATGCAGAGGCTCGCACGGATCGGTGCAAATACCACAAGTTACTTAGAAAGGGTTGTTCTAGATACTTATTTGTAATAGGATTGATTGTATGCCGTTCTTTATTTTTGATGATTGATGCCGTTGACGAGTCAACTAGTCTAAAGCCCCTAAAAGTGATCTTAAGGCTTGAAATACAGCATGATACAGGCTTAAAACACAACGTGCTACGGGCTTGAAACACAGCGTGCTACGGGCTTAAAACATAGCGTGCTACGGGCTTGAAACACAGCGTGCTACGGGCTTGAAACACAGCGTGCCACGGGCTTGAAACACAGCGTGCTACGAGCTTGAAACACAGCGTGCTACGGGCTTGAAACACAGCGTGCTACGAGCTTGAAACACAGCGTGCTACGAGCTTGAAACACAGCGTGCTACGAGCTTGAAACACGGCGTGCTAAGGGGCCAAGGGACCTACTTGAGTCGCTCCAGCGTCATTTCTTGCAGCCCGACGAAATTTACGTCGACCAGCGTCAGCTTGAGCCCCCCGGTGTCCATGCGCAGTGACGTCACCTGCACCGGGTTCAGCACCGGCGTGCGCAACTTCCGGTCACCTTCCGGTTAAGCAACAGTTTTGAAATAAATGTCTTACACGATTCAACAGCGAAATTCGTGTCTTCGACCTAGATATCCAGGGATAAAAACGTACTATCGAACTTTTATTATCTAACCTTTTTTGAAGTTTTTTGCAACCAAACCAACTTTACCTTCAACCGATGCTAACAAAATTTTTATTGTGCGTTAAACATATCTAAAAGAAGACACTATGCTATTTTGAAGCAAATTAATCCATCAGTTTTTCTTTTAATCGATTTTTACGTTTTGAAATCTTCAAATAGTTTCATGACGACTACATCATGATATTTCCAAGTAACAAATGTCATCGAGAAAGCTGGGAAATTATTGCTGAACATTTAAAATTGATTTTATTCGCTTCTAGGCTGTGCGCAAACTGAAAATATTCGTGTTGAGGGTGAGGGTAAATATTAAAATCGTCCACAACAAGATTATATATAAGTGCTCGCATAGCCAGGTATATAGTATAGTAGAATAGTAGATAATTGTGTTGTGGATGAGCGTAATATTTCCGTTCACCCACAACACAAATGTCTGAGTGTGCGCATAGCCTGGCCTAGTAAATCCACCGCTGGTGCTAAGCCTTCTTGACGACACCAGACTCGAGTCACTGGTGCCGTGACCGAATGGTTTGGCAACGTTGGAAACACCGGTTCTCGTGAGATCACCGAAGCTAAGCAACATCGCGCTGTTGGATGGGTGACCATCGTGCATCGTGGTCAGTTCTGTTCGGGAGAGAGGTCGGAGGGTTTGAAGTTAGTACGACAACTTCACTCGCCTTGCTTGTCAACCTCTCGACGGCACGGATTAGCGGAGGAATCCTGTCATTCGAGTTGCACCGTCCTTCGGAAGGGACGTAAAGCCGGTGGTCCCCTCGGTGCTTTTCGACAGGAGTAGGCTACGTGCCGGCACCGGATTTCCCCTCCTCCCTTCTAGCCATAGGTTAGGTTCATCATCACCCTTTCATTATAGACCAGCGCTACTGGGCCAGTTGTCAAAACAGTGCGTCGTTAAACACCAATAATCAATCAATCAATCACTTTCGCCGTGTCTTAGCTGGACACGTGACGTCACGCACCTTGCAAGATGAACGGCAGCGCCGCGCGTGCGCTGGCCAACGCACACTCCTGGAACTCTGGCTCCGACTGGCGGCAGGCCTTCAAGTAGCTGGCTGCGGGGGAACACCATTTAGTGTGACCGAGTTTTCTGTGCCTCAAGGCCAATAAAGGACAAAAATGAGGGACAAAACCATATGCAATAAAAATTTTAGGCGATACACATTCTATATATTAATCGAGTTTAATGTCTATATAAATTAGAGTATGAAAAATTAGATATAGCTCAAAAGTAAGCTAGGAAAATTCTTCGGGGAATCTTGTATTTTTTAATTTTTGTACGTTTGCCCTCTTGCTGCAAAAATATGTGATGTTGATTTGATTGTTTGATTCGAGTTCCGAAATAGATTCGAACGTTTCATGATTTAATCGAGCTCCGCTCATTGTGTATTAATAATTTAAAATATACTTGGAAAGTATTAAACGAAGTTGTGTTTTCTGATCGACGAAACCTGAGCTCTCCGCAGCCGACAAGACCAAGTCTCGAATCATCATGATTATTATGCAACGCAGCCGCAGCGTTCATCTCAATCCAACCCGAAACCACGGCCAAGGCAGCCACCTTCTGCATGTGCATCTTTGAAAAACAGCTAAGCTACCATGTTCGGAGTTTCAGCCCCGTCGGACTCGCGGTGGCACTATTGAGACACTTTCAATTATATATTCATTTAATTTTTATTAATTTTTATTTATTTATCCATCCCTTTTTTCGACGGTTGGTAATACAATTTAACATGAGGTTCATGAGCAGCATATTCAAGTTCCTTTCTGTTCAGGCCGATTTTAAAATGTTCGGTAGAAACCAGAAGCATTATTAAGTGGCTATCCTATACAGGTAAAAACTCAACGTCACGGTATAAGTGCTTCTATTTTCCTCCTAACTGGAGGTCACGAATCTAGATCCCCTATAACAATGCACATTGAAATCGTTATCATCACAACAGACCTTTTAATTTCACACTCTGACTGCATACAATGATATACGCCGCCCTAAAAAGTATTAATATAATTGAGTACTCACGAAGTTTCTTGCCCTCCATGCCCATGAGGGCGGCGAGGGCGACCAGGGCAACGAAGAGCTGCGTGGAAGGCTTCATGATGCGCAGTGCTGCACTCTACGGAACCGTCTGCGCTTTTAACCCTTGCATCGGCGCGGAGGGGGGCTGCTGGTGCATGTCAACCATTAGTCCTAGAACGACCTTGTGCCGCGATGATTTGTAGGTAATTAAACGTTTCGCTTGCAATTAATGCTTCAATCGACAGACGGTCAAGGTGTTGAGGGATGACTTCATTCGCGGTAAAAAGTGTGGGAACTGATTATCAACCGACACGAACGGTGAATATTCGTTTTCTTGTTCGTTTTTATTGGAGTCATAATATTTATGTGAATCTTCATGCATCGTTGGTTGCAGGAATACGTTCACGTGTGGAGTTGTTGTGGTTCTTGCGTGGAAACTCGTGGCCCGACGAGATGTCTAGCTTTTACCTGTACCACTCCTGCAGGAGAAAATATGCATGGGGAGAATTTTGAACGGAGTGGTCTTTCTTAGAAACCATGTTCAAGCAGCTTGCGGAAATCAATGCTCTGTTCTGGGAGTGTCTCCGTTTATTTTTTGTTAATTTCTATTGTTGCTTTCAACAAACAAATCCATGTGATACTCCGGCCGAAATCTGCAACCTCGTTTATAAATTGCAAGAAAGTTCTGTGATTGCCAATTGCTATACTAGGCTATGCGAATACCCAATATAGTTGGGTTGTGAGTGATCGTTGATTTTAACGCTCATCCACATCACGGTAATGTGTTTGTTCGCATAACCTAGAAGCGTGCAAGGTAATTTTTAAATGCTGAGCAATAACTCGGCAGCTTTCTTAATCACATTCGTTACCCGGAAATATCGCGATTTATACGTCGTGAAATTATTTGAATAATATGTAAGAACGTAATAATCGATTAAAAGAAAAATAATTGAATTGATATGCATAAAAAACACAATTTCTTCTGTGTTAAGATGTATAAAGCACGCTGTAAATTTGGTTAACATCGGTTGAAGTAGTTGCTTAAGTTGCAAGCAACTGCCAAAAAATCTTAAAAAGTGCAGTTTTCAAGAAAAGTGCTAAACACGCAACAATGAAATTTTTAGAAAAACGTTTGATCGTGAGGGTCTACACTTCTTGAAGGTTTCGTCAATTTATATCCAGGTGCTTGGCCTTGAGAGTGCAAAGCGTGTTTTTGAAAAAAATGGTAAATTTTGTAAAACCTTAATTACATTCATTTTACTCGTCCGTATTGCTTCAAAATCGTGGCAGGTCTAAGTTAAAAGAAAACAAATGTTCAAATTAATTTTCATCAAATCCGGGTTTGGCGTTTGGTAGAGTGTGAAATAACACAAGAAATAACACAAGAAATAACACAAGAAATAACACAAGAAATAACACAAGAAATAACACAAGAAATAACAGAAAATAAACATTCAGTTTTTTTTCTTAGCAGTAAGGTGTAACAGGTACGCCAGCTTGATAACTAAGCCCAGAAATCTTACTTTAAAAGATTGGTAACACTGACGAAATAGCTTTGTTGATCTGGTGACGGAACCGTCAGCGCCACCTATGCGGCTTGGTTAGGAATTAAAGCACCACAGCCATCTCGTCATCTCATGAAATATCAAGGAGGCCTTGTTTGCCACTGATGCTCAATCTCAAGCGTCAACTCACAGCTGGCATATAAAAGAGTACCTTTGCAGCAGTGATAACTGGCACTTGTTTAATTTAACTTCCAACTTTGCCGCCAGTCTCGCCACCAACGCTTTGTCGCCCAATTGCGCCGAGCGTTTCCCCTAATGTAGCTGTAAGATATTTTCTTCGAGCGACACGGCTTTCCACAGAACTTATTAAACCAAAAGATGGGACTGGGTTTCCTTCCCGGCAGTGTTGGGTCAATTACTTTTGAAAAGTAATTTAATTACATTACCAATTACATGACTCTCAAAATAATTAAATTACATTACAAATTACCTAAAACCAAAAGTAATTCGTTACATTACTAATTACTTACTAAAAATACTCAATTACTTTTCAAATTACTTTTTTTTTTGTATTTTTGCATATCTCTGCATATCTCATACCTATAGCAATATTCGGTTCTTTGAGTAGTTTCGTGTTTTTTACTTTTTTAAGACAATTGCTGCCAAATAAAATGGTTTTCACGTCAAGCCCGTTCAGAAAATTTGCCCAAGCTCACCCCAGAGTTAATACGCGTAATCTGGCCATGGGAGCCTATTTAACGTGGGCCACCTCCACAATATCATCTAGGTTCTAAACAATCGTCTATTTCTGAATCGGACATGTTTGAAGCTGATCACTTGTCACTAGAGATGGGATTTTACGGTTTTCCGTTGGCCCAGCCCGACCTCGGCCCGACCAGTCCCGAATCCGGCCCGACCCGAAGCCCGACAGGCCCCCCAATTTTTTCGGCCCGATCCGGCCCGAAGTATTTTCCCAAAATTTACATCCGTCCGAAACTGTCCGAAGGCCCGAAGCTGTCCGAAACTGTCCGAAAATCCGAAAATTTTCGAAGATCCGAAAATATGTACGATCCAAACATAAAGAAAATCTGACTCACTGTAGTAGAAGAGCTCATTCACAGCGCAGCAGGTGCAATAAATCCCGATTAGGCAGTTCTCCCTATCTAGTTTTGCTTCACATATCACATTATCACATTGAAAACTACACTAGCAGTGACTGCATCCCGGTCGGCTCTTGGGTGAATACTGAATTAACATCGCATAATATTTACGCATGGAGTGGAAGGCATTCGTAAGAGAGGCAAAATTAATTTTAAAAAACTTAAAACAAGATAACTCGTGACTAATTCTATTCTAATCTCCGAATCCGTCAAAATGCCGACCGGCTGGCTGGCACCAGCGAACTCGAGCATAGTCTGCAAATCTCATGCCGAAAATTCTTCGAACTCATGAAGGACCAAAGGCCTAAAGCCTCGCAAGGCTGCGTGAGATCGGTCTAACAAGCACATGGCATGGGAAAATTTTCACTATCGCTGTGATACAGATACAGACGTAGTACGGCTGTTTGGGAATTAGCTTCGACTGCAAAACGAGGGATAATGTTATATACAGAAGCCAGCTGCGAGTAAACAATATCGACTTGAAAGAAACATTACGGTTTGAGATATTGGACGGGAAAGGGAATTCCAAGTGCACGGGCCACTCCTCGACAACGCGACAGCCCGAACCATCTCTACTTGTCACACTGCATGGAAGAAAATTTCACATGCCTCACCGCGTTAAAGCACGCAAGACTAAATCCCGGCAAACAGCAACAGCAAGGCGCTGGCCGGCCGGTGCGTGCTGGGGAGGAAGCGGACTTTGGGTGACATGTAGACGCCACATAGGAGAGCGGGAATTTAAATTATGCTAAAAATAGTTGCTTAATCCATCCATTGTTATAAAAATAATTTTAGGCAAGGCAAAATGTAAAGTAATTCGGGATTTTTATAACTTTTCAATTACATTACATAAAATAATGTAATTAAATTACATTACTAATTACCTTCTCTTAAATGTAATGCATTACATTACAAAGTACTGAAAAAAGTAATTCATTACAGTAATTCAATTACTTTTACTCAATTACTGCCCAACACTGCTTCCCGGTGAAGGGGCAGCCAGGTTTACCCGCGTGGGGGGGAGGTTACACCAAGGGGTGATGGCCGGGGAGAAGCGAGGGGGTGACGCAGGGGATCCCCTCACCCCCCCCCCCCCCCCGCCCTTCCACGCACCCACCGTCGTGCGGCTGCAGTGTGTTTTTCATCCTGCATAAGAGTGTTTGCAAACCAGTTCCCACGGACCAAGGACGACATCAAGCACTCAGGATCAAAAAAAGAGTGGACCAGGAATTCGAACACGACAAGCTTTACCAAAAAAAATATATTTATTTTCAATTGGAATACATTTCAAGCCAGCCAGCTCCTGACGGCTCTGCTCATAATGTTGTTTACATGGGAAACAAGCAGCGAGCGCAGGCCCCCAGAGTCCCGAGCAGCCGACTGCAGCCTCTTTGGTAGGAAAAAGTACACCGAACGCGTCGCACGTTCCCAGCCGTCCGCCTCGCACCCAGCGTGCTACGCGCTTCAACGTCCTACCGAACGCGTCGCACGTTCCCAGCCGTCCGCCTCGCACCCAGCGTGCTACGCGCTTCAACGTCCCACCGAACGCGTCGCACGTTCCCAGCCGTCCGCCTCGCACCCAGCGTGCTACGCGCTTCAACGTCCCACCGAACGCGTCGCACGTTCCCAGCCGTCCGCCTCGCACCCAGCGTGCTACGCGCTTCAACGTCCCACCGAACGCGTCGCACGTTCCCAGCCGTCCGCCTCGCACCCAGCGTGCTACGCGCTTCAACGTCCCACCGAACGCGTCGCACGTTCCCAGCCGTCCGCCTCGCACCCAGCGTGCTACGCGCTTCAACGTCCTACCGAACGTGTCGCACGTTCCCAGCCGTCCGCCTCGCAGCCAGCGTGCTACGTGCTTCAACGTCCCACCGAACGCGTCGCACGTTCCCAGCCGTCCGCCTCGCAGCCAGCGTGCTACGTGCTTCAACGTCCCACCGAACGCGTCGCACGTTCGACAAGGGCGAGGGTTTGGCTAGGGTGAGGACTAGGCTGAAGGCAGATGGATTGGCTAAGGCTTGGTGTCTGGAAAAGCGTCATCGAAGGGCACCAGCTCGAAGATGTTGGCCAAGATGCGTCTCATCGTCTCGCTGACAGATTCACCGATGATCGGCCCGATGTCCTTCACCAGCTCCTTCCAGTTCTCCTCCATGAACACGTTCATCTGGTTGCCTGCAACAATAAATCCGATACGTCAACATCAATCATTTCGTTACCTACGACTACGAGCCACGATCTACGTGCTACGAGCTACGTGCTACGAACTACGAGCTACGAGCTGCTAGCTACGAGCTACGAGCTACGAGCTACGAGCCACGAGCTGCAAGCTACGAGCTACGTGCTACGAGCTACGAGCTACGAGCTACGAGCTGCTAGCTACGAGCTGCAAGCTACGTGCTACGAGCTACGTGCTACGAACTACGAGCTACGAGCTGCTAGCTACGAGCTACGAGCTACGAGCTACGAGCTACGAGCTACGAGCTGCTAGCTACGAGCTACGAGCTACGAGCTACGAGCTACGAGCTACGAGCTACGAGCTACGAGCTACGAGCTACGAGCTGCTAGCTACGTGCTACGAACTACGAGCTACGAGCTGCTAGCTACGAGCTACGAGCTACGAGCTACGAGCCACGAGCTGCAAGCTACGAGCTACGTGCTACGAGCTACGTGCTACGAACTACGAGCTACGAGCTGCTAGCTACGAGCTACGAGCTACGAGCTACGAGCTACGAGCTGCTAGCTACGAGCTACGAGCTACGAGCTACGAGCTACGAGCTGCTTGCTACGAGCTACGAGCTACGAGCTGCGAGCTACGAGCTACGAGCTACGAGCTACGAGCTGCTAGCTACGAGCTACGAGCTACGAGCTACGAGCTACGAGCTACGAGCTACGAGCTGCTAGCTACGAGCTACGTGCTACGAACTACGAGCTACGAGCTGCTAGCTACGAGCTACGAGCTACGAGCTACGAGCTACGAGCTACGAGCTACGAGCCACGAGCTACGAGCTACGAGCTACGAGCCACGAGCTACGAGCTACGAGCTACGAGCCACGAGCTACGAGCTACGAACTGTAAAATAAGAGATATGAGCAGCAATACACCTATTCCACTCAATAAAAATTGTTTCAAAATGAAGTCATGATACCCACTCGCTAAAGCCAGGCAGAGCAATTCGGGTCGTGATTTCCCTATCTTCCTTTGTTATTAGCAGAGCTGGTTATTTTGTTTTCAAAAACTGGTAGTGCGTCCAGTGGGTATCCGACGTCATATTTCTCTGAGTGTAATCGGTGAATTAGTTGACGCTACGTACCCAGCAGCTTGTTGCCATTGAAGAGGTTCTCTAGCTTAATGTAGAGCCTGGTGGTGTCGAAGACGAGCTTCGTGTTGTAGGGACTGACGTACTGGTAGCCGTCCTTCTTCGTCGGCAGGTCATAGTCGTAGGTGTACTGGAAGGTCACGTTCACTGCGACAGACCACCGGGCGATGTTAGCAAGCAGACTAGCACCGGTGTGAATTCCCACCCAACTACCAGGAAACAACGCGTCAGGTCCCTTCGTTATCGGCTACGTTATCAGGTTCATCCAGCGCACTGGCAGCAGCAACAGAAACCAGGTCGTACGCCTGAATGTCGGTAACTTGTCAGACAGCCAAGCATCGCGGGTTGACCAGCACCCAGGCACCTACTCCTAACTCTGAAACGCCAGAGTGAAGATACGACCTCTAGTGACCTCCCTCCCTCTCTTCTCACTCTCGATAAGTAAACAAACACGTTTTAAATACAAGACTTGTTGTCGATGCATTAATTACCCCATGATTAAGTGAAATAGGCAAACTCGATCACCCTGAACAAATCACGAATGCAGACAAACAATCGTCTTCCTCACATGGTTCCTACTTTGGTTCCTGCTCCGTTGACCAATAAAATTCCAAAACATGACGAATGATATTAATTGAATCTGCCATTCTCTTACAGTGTCCAAAACAGTCTGCATTTGATTTAAACAACATGAGAATCAACTGCAACCGATTGATGTTGGTTAAAGTCTCGTCTCGATAGAACAGTAATGCAATATGCAGACCCCTCGCTGCGTTACCAGTGCTGCTTTGTGGAATGTTCACTTTGACCCCTACTTCACCTAATACCAACAATCGAAGCACCTTAGCAAAACTAGGGATACATGTTTGTAAAGTCTATTTAATTTAAAAATAACCTTGTCTGCTCAGCGCTAGTAGTTAATACCACTACCAACATGATAGAAAATAAATTTACAATCACCAATTTACCTTTATTTCTTACTGTATAAGTTGATAACTGTGATATATGTTGGTATAAGTGTTGCCTCCTATAGCGCTGAGCGAACAGGGTAGAGCGGATAGAGCGGGTAGAGCGGGTAGAGCGGATACTGACTGAGCGTGATGTTTCCGGGTCCGGTGCCGGTGATGGGCAGGATCAGGATGCGCCCCTGGATGTCGTAGGTGCACTCCACCTCGACCCGCGGGATGAAGATGTCGTAGCGCACCTTCCTCGTGTCCAGCTTGATGCTGCGTGCCACAACGAGATCGAGATTACTTTCTTGCTTTATTATTGTAGACTTGGTAATGCGGAGGGGTTCAGAACCTTTGCTTGATGTTGGTGACAGCTACGGCTTGGCTCAGTTGTAATTTTTAGTTTGTGGTCCTGAGACGGACATTGGCAGAAGCCGACGTTTGGACCGTAATCTTGATCCTGAGCGTCATCTAGAAGATGATCGCGCCTTAGCGACTTTTCAGGACCACAAACTAATTATCACAGAGCTAAACTGTAGCTGTCACAACACTATTATAGTATTAGCTAAGATAATCGCTTATCAGATGAGGTTAACGCTGTTGATTCGAGCCAAACTGCAATTATAAACGGGCATGCACGGCAGATGTTTAATTATTAGAAGCGAAACAGCTATCACAAAATTTTATCTGTAGCGGGGGTCGGGCCAGGTTCTTTCTACGTTTTGCGTCACTAAATTCAGCGCCATATATGTTTTCAGAACTATCTATGTTCACTTCATTCATGTTTCTATCTCCATGGAGCCCAACAACTCAAATAATACTTAATATTGATTCCACAGTTCGTTGTCCGTGTAGCATAACTGGTTATGAATAGCCCCGGTTAATAGACCCGGGTTCGTCCCTTTGAACGGAAACATTATTTTCCAACAATAAAATATCATTTATTGTTTTGACAAATCATGGAGACTTTGGAGTCCAAATCATGTGAACATTTTCGGACATTATTTCTTAAATTACTTGAGAAAATTTGAAGATTGAATGAGCTGAAAGTGTTAAGGAGTCTCCTTAACAAGGCTTATAATTGCAGTCTAAAATGAAAGCAAAATCTTTTAACTTCTTTGACCTATAGTCACTGAGCCATGTCAAACATTTCATACTTTTTCTGCACTAAGTCTCCATGAACATTTCGCTCGAGACGCAATCAAGAATGGTGCAACTCTGACAATCGCTTCCCGGCTTCCTTCGTGCAGAGCCAATAAAATCAGGCGACGCACACTCCGCGCTCCTGCCTTGATCTTTGAGAGACCCCCGGGTCGATTAGCATCTTAATGTCTCCACACTTGCTCGGAGCACGCGTGCATATCATTGACTTTACCTGCTCTTGCGGTCGGCTCCTTCCCTGATGCATAATGCATGGTGCATGATGCATGAGACATGGTGCATGGTGCATGAGACATGGTGCATGGTGCATCGTGTTCATATCAATGCGAGTCTTGGCAAACAGACAGTTGTCGCAACCGGCCGCGATCATGTCTGTGCTTCTTGCTGATCGGTGTGTGTGTGTATTTTAAAAGCTGACTAATCGTCACACATTTATACTAATTTTTCCTGAGATAATTTCCTTGAGATTGAGAGAAGCGTTTGGTGAGACTCACTCGATGCCGGTCATCTGCGCCTGACGCAGCCCGGTGAGCTTGAGGTCGGTGACGGTCAGGTTGAGTCCCAGCACGCCTTCGTTGACTCGCAGCATCGTGATGGACAGCGGGTCCAGCAGCGGGATGCGGTACTTGCGGTCGCCTGTCCACATCATCAGGATCATCGTCATCAGGATCATCATCAGTATCATCAGTATCATCAGTAGCAGCAGCAGCAGCAGCAAGCAGCAGCAGCCTAGGAGCAGCAGGAGAAGCAGCAGCAGCAGCAGCAGCAGCAGCAGCAGCAAGTCAAGATTGAATCTCGTTGTCTTTACCAAAACTAATCAAGGAACCATAATTTGTAGGCTAATTCGCAATCAAATTATTTGATTTCTAATTTTAATTAATCTAAAGCAATGCGATTTGGATTCCACTAAAATTCCGACATCAATTTTATTCCCAAGTCGTATTTTTGTTTCCTCTTTACGAATCAAAAACTGAACTTCAGACTCAGTTTCAAATAATTTGAGTTGGTGATTTGGTGATTCAGTGATTCGGTGATTCGGTGATTCGGTGATTCGGTGATTCGGTGATTCGGTGATTCGGTGAGACGTACTCACCGTCCATGAACTTGGGGATGGCGGCGCGTGCGCTTTTCAGCGCGCATGCGTTCAGGTCGGGTTCGTTGCGCGAACAAGCCGTGATGTACTTCGCTGCAAGCAAATAATCAACCAAACAATCAACCAAACAATCAACCAAACACTGTTTTATCAATTTTATCAAGCTAACATATTTTTATCTTTCATAATATTATCAATAACAATGAACTCTGCTATCAGGAGACATGAGTTGCCTCTGCAATCAGAATACGTGCTTGCACAAGCGCGACATGCACCTGCTTCGCTGGGTGAGGGCAGGATTTTTGGGAACGAAGGGGATTATTAAGGGGATGAAACAACTCGTTACCGAACGTACGACCTACCACTTCCAACAACTTAGTTCATCCAAGGCGTTTTACTCGTAAAACCAATGATTTCACAAACTGTTATTTCTTAATAAAAATTTCAATGTTATGTGCTAATTAACACCTCAACACACACAATCCCAACAATCAACATGCGGTAACTTCTCACAGCATGAATATGAGTTGAAGACTCAGCTTGGAGCAAGATAACTCCACGCTCATGTTATAGGCTTGTAGGCGTGAGATTTAATATCACTGTCATCTCCTCTGGCAGTTGCAGAGTACTTTCGGTTGAGGTCTTTAGTAAATAGCTCACGTCAAAACACCTATCCCTTTGCAATCAAAATCACGTCATTATTTATAGTCTCTGTAACGCCAGGTAAAGGTATTCGGGTTGTGATGGCCCTATCTTCCTTGGTTAATTACTGGAGCTTATAAAAAACATTCCAATCAGTGGGTATCTGACGTCACTTTTCTTTGAGTGTAATAGGTGTTGGTATGACGGAGTGGTTCAGAGGCACGGAAAGATGGTTGAGTAATTTTGCTCAGATTTGTCAGACTTTTGGTATTAAAAAGGACCTTGATCGACTTTTCTTCAACATTTGCGTGGACGTCTTCAGGACGGCGACCAAGGTTCTTTTTAGAACCAAAAGTCTGTCAAAGGAGAGCTAAACCGACAACTACTCAACCTGTAGGTGTATCCTGCATGCGAGTGTCTGGCAAGACGTTTCGAATCAAAGAGAGATCGCTTGAGCGAGTCTAACGACATTTGCGTGGAATAACTCTGCAATGCAGACGTGCAAGTTGAACCAATCACGCGGCTACTCAGCGCCAATAGAATGCGTATTTTGCAACAATTTTGCAGCAACTCTGCGGCGTAATTTCCAGTTCTTACGGTCGTACGGGAGATAATAGTTTGTCAGCTACGCCCGGTGCATTGCTAGTTCATCGAAGCTGCCTGCTTCACTTGCCGGCACCATGACTGTCACGAGTTCCTACCTCCGTTGCGAAGAGACCTCGATTTCAACAGCAATGGTCACTGCTCCTTCACGATGTTGCTTAACTTCGATGTTTCTCATGTATAGCTGGTGGATCAAACGTGGCCCAACGTTTGGTTTATTTTCTTCTGACAACTGTTTTATGTCGTGTGACAGCTGTCAGTGTATTTTGACAGTCGAGAGTCAGGGGGTGTCCATCCATTGATCCATATGACAATGTTGCTTAACTTCGGAAGTCTGATGAGATTCACGGCAAATATTGCAGTTCTGTCCGTGTCACGTGGTCGCTGCCAGTGTCACGTGACAGCTGTCAGTGTCAAGTGACAGCTGTCACCGGTCACGTGACAGAGGGCAATGTGTGCCAAGCCGGCTGGACGGGTGACGCAAGGCAACGCAACGCGACGCAACGCGACCTTGGGAGCGCAAGTTGCGTCAGCGCCGACATCGGAGCGCAATGTGCTACTTGTTGCACATAGACGGCGGCCTTGCCCCCCCCCCCCCCCCCCCCCCCCCCCCCCCACCCACCGCGCCGGCCGACCAGACAACAGCACTAGTTTCACCGCACTCTCCCGGTGCACGGCGTTGAGATGCATCGCGAGGTGTTCCGCTGGTCACAGTCTCCGTCCGATCGGAGTTTCCTAGTCGGCATCGTCTTCGCCGGGCGTCCTTCACCCCCGTGCCGAGTTTCAGCCCCGTCGGACTCGCGGTCGCCGAGATACGAAACCTGACATCAACCCAAATCCAGCCACGACCGCCTCCTTGTGCACTGTCCAACCCTCCATGACGGCAGGAGACATGAGCTGCACGATGAAGGATGCACGATGCACGGTGCACGATGCACGATGCACGATGCACGATGCCCGGCAATTCTCGCTACTCACGCATTTTTGCCGCAGCGGCGACTGTGAGGCTCCCAACGAGCGCCAGGAGCAACATGTTGACGTTGCGACGGTGGCAATCCATGATGGCGTCGGGCGTCGGCGTCGGGTGTCGGCGTCGGCGTCGGCGTCTGCGGCGGTACTGGACGCCGTCGGGAGCGTCGCGGTGCCTTTATAAGCGGCGGCGGCGGCGGCGGCAGTTGGCAAAGAGTGGGCTGCGAGAAGGAGGTCAACGCCGCTGCTGCTGAGGACTCGCCGGCGACGTCGACGCCGTCGAGGAGAGAGTGAGGGGCGATGCGGTCGGCTCGTGGGTCGGTCACCCGACTAGCGGTGTGACGCGTCGGGATGATGCTTAACCGCGCGGGTTTGCGATGGTGGAAGACGTTGTTTGATGTCTTGGAGTTGGAGTGACCGGTGTTCCACCAATTTGACAGTTCGTAGAGTGTTCGTATGAAGGTGGTGCGAAGGTTGTTGCTTCATTTTAATAAAGTTTGCATGCCTTGATGGGTTGGAGTCAACGTGAAGCCAGGAATCGTGGTGCTCTCATCAATCACTGCATCAAATCATGCTTCTAATTAATTACAAATATTAAAGTCTTACAAGCCATTGTTCGTATTTGATACAATGTTTTTAAAAATAAATTATCCAACTGTCATAATGAATGCAAAGCTTTCGCACAATTTTCCATAATACAATATACGTTCATCCGTTCGCAACTATGTTCGTTCCGGTGGCTGACCCTGTGCATTGTCGCTTAACCTTGCCGCCCCCTGTAAGATGGTTTTAAAGCCTGATCATTAATAGTCAAGAAACTGCGCAATAAACCATTTTTAGACTAAAATTTCTGACGTTCGTTTGTCGTTGCAACCAACTAGAAGCCTCGTGCTTGTTTCGTGTTTACATCCGCCATCCCAGGTTTTCGATCTTCGTGGCCGGTCCCCCTTCCGGTCGCCGGCCCGGCGCGCTCTTGCTTAACTCCGGCGTTTTCATACGCTTCCGCCACGGATTGGCTGATGACAATGTTCGAAGCTACGTAGCTTTTAGCTTCAGCGTATCGTGACGGTTCGCCTGCCAAGTTCATTTTGTCTTATTTTAGTTATTTTGGTTGTGTTTAATGGCGGTCACCCATCCGCCGGTTGTTTCGACGCAGGACTGCTTAACCTCGCTGTCAGATTGTTCTTGCGGCGAATCAGTGCGCGTAGATAGAGTTCGCGATTTATTCGATTCGAGTCAGATGGCGCCACTTGGCCGATTAGGGTAGTCGTGAAGAGATTGATTATTGGTGTTTAACGACGCACTGTTTTGACTACTGGCACCGTGGCGCTGGTCTATAATGAAAGGGTGATGATAAACCTAACCTATGGCTAGAAGGGAGGAGGGGAAACCCGGTGCCGGCACGTAGCCTACTCCTGTCGAAAAGCACCGAGGGGACCACCGGCTTTACGTCCCTTCCGAAGGACGGTACAACTCGAACAACAGGATTCCTCCGCTAATCCGTGCTGTCGAGAGGTTGACAAGCAAGGCGAGTGAAGTTGTCACACTAACTTACAAACCCTCCGACCTCTCTCCCGAACAGAACTGATTATGCATGATATGGTCACCCATCCAACATCGCAATGTAGCTTAACTTCGGTGATTTCTGCGTTTCCAACGTTGCCAAACCGTTCGGTGTAAGTCGTGAAGGTATTGCGGCGAGAACTGGAGGATGTGACATGATCGAGTCGTAGAGAAACAAGTTGTAGGTGTGTTTATTGCGATTTCGTTGTGAGATTTGTGATGTTATTGACTGTGTTTGTATTGTGTAGGGAGAGGTAATTAGTCAAGTGTTTAAGTATAGCGTTAAATTAGTTAGAGACTCGAGTGGTTAAAGTTTTTGCCCTATGACGCCGTCCAGGGGCTTCCGTCGTCGACACTTGCTTGTTGTTGTTGACAACGAAGTCATCCACGTGTTGCTTTGACATCGCGTCGGTCACCCAGTTGGTGACGTCAGGCTGCTTGACAACAATCCAGTCTTCGTCTCGAACGTTCAACAGGTTTCGTCGCTTCTCATCAAGTTTTGTAATGTTGATCATAAATCTCACTTCTTAAACGCAGCGTTGTTTCAAATATTAACGTAAACATCAGCTAGGTTTAGGATTCACAAAGGTCTAAGGTGGCGTAGTGCTAGAGGCTGGTGGTAATTGCTACCGAGAAGGCTTAACGAGAAGGACTAAGGCCTTAGACGAGCTTGTATATCTGGAATAGCAGCGATCTCATCTCAAGACATTGTAATTTGGGCTAGAAGTCTTTGTAATATCGGTAAAAATCTGCTTAAGGACTCTAAAGTAGATTATGTACTAATCAATTGAATTACAATTGAAGTAAATTCAACCACACTTACTGCCTTACCTTTTTTTAAACAACTTTTTTTTACGGATTTTCATTTTTTTTCTAGTGAACTTTAAAAAATTGTTCAAGCAACATCGTACAATAAAAACGTTATTCTACTACCTTCATTCATAAACTTTCGCAAAGCCCTAGTACTATACAGAAGTGTGTGATTTGATTTGTCAGCTTGAAACGCTAAACAACTCGACACACAAAGCAACTGTCAACGCCAATGGCCAACAAAAACACAAAACAACTCACGTATCGGCAACTGTTTTCCACCGACCACCGCCACCATCGCCAGGACCACCAACACCGCCCAGTAGACCACCGCTGCTGCTGCTGCTGCCATGACAACCGTCTGTTAAGTCGTCGCAAGTCGCTAATCAACCCGTTACGCGGCGTGTGCTCTCTTCAGAGGTCGGTACACAATGATTGCTGGCCATCCGTCGCGCTCGCTTTTTGTTTGCAACCCGAAAACCAGTTTGCTCGACTTTTTGCCGGGCGCTGTCAGTGAAGCGCAAACTAATTATCAACCGGGGATTTTCGGTAATCTATCTCCACCCCGTTGGAGAGGAGCCTCCACTTTGTGCTAAGCCCGTAGCACGCTGTGTTTCAAGCCCGTAGCACGCTGTGTTTCAAGCCCGTAGCACGCTGTGTTTCAAGCCTGTAGCATGCTGTGTTTCAAGCCCGTAGCACGCTGTGTTTCAAGCCCGTAGCACGCTGTGTTTCAAGCCCGTAGCACGCTGTGTTTCAAGCCCGTAGCACGCTGTGTTTCAAGCCCGTAGCACGCTGTGTTTCAAGCCCGTAGCACGCTGTGTTTCAAGCCCGTAGCACGCCGTGTTTCAAGCCCGTAGCACGCTGTGTTTCAAGCCCGTAGCACGCTGTGTTTCAAGCCCGTAGCACGCTGTGTTTCAAGCCCGTAGCACGCTGTGTTTCAAGCCCGTAGCACGCTGTGTTTCAAGCCTGTAGCATGCTGTGTTTCAAGCCCGTAGCACGCTGTGTTTCAAGCCCGTAGCACGCTATGTTTCAAGCCCGTAGCACGCTGTGTTTCAAGCCCGTAGCACGCTGTGTTTCAAGCCTGTAGCACGCTGTGTTTCAAGCCCGTAGCACGCTGTGTTTCAAGCCCGTAGCACGTCGTGTTTAAAGCCCGTAGCACGCTGTGTTTCAAATCCGTAGCACGTTGTGTCTTTAGTGCACAAGACATTTTAAAATTTCAATTGAGGAATTGAATCCAGTCTTCTGAAAAAAGTATGTGTGATAACACAATTTAATTATTTAAATAATCACGATTTATATCCCTTTTATTTTGAAACAAAGTTTTACCAAATCAAGCTGATTGCAGAAACGAAATGATGGCCGTCTCGGCTGACAATCAAGCATGGGCTCACCCCTGTCTTTACACTTTGCAATCTGCGCAAACCACTTGAAATAAGTGAGCGCCCATTTTAAAACTTCAACCAGTTTGTCAAGGTGTCAAAGAAGCGGCGTTTATGCCAATCGATTGTACAGATGCACGACAAACTCCAGTTTTGCAGTAAAAATCGTTTCCTCAGTGGATGACAATTATGACATTACAAATTTTAAATCAATTAACTTTGTTTCCTGGGGATAAGTAGAGTGTTTTCGTGTCCGTCCACATACTGATATGTAGTACCATTTAATGCAATATGTTTATTGTTAAACTCTGGTTCCGATGAAAACATCATGTTTTTGTGCTGTTTTGACATGAAATGTTTCGGCTTCATCCACGATTTCGCAGACACAAAGTCACTGCAAACGATAACACAAGCAGCTGTCAGCTGTGAACGCTGACAGCAGCTAACTTCTGTTTTGAAAAGAGTGCGTTTCAAAACAAAATACATCCCAATGACCGGAAGAAAATAACCAAGAAGTGACGCATTCATTGCATTTTGTGCTAAAACCATGACAGAAATCACCGCTTTGCAATCGCACGCTGCACTGTCCTCGAAAATAAGAGCGAATTTAATATCACAACATTTATAAAATGGACGAATTCCTACACGATGCTGTTCATACGTCAGCTGCAAACCGTTTCGCAAAATCGTTTTACGCATTCTCATTGCTTTTTCTGCCGAAAGGACGTCATGCAAATGTCGAGGAGCCTCTCCACTTGATCTTAGGTAGCAATAACCCATTAAAGGAGACGGTGTTGGGAAGACAGATTGAAGAAGATGTGCCCCCGGAGAGGATGGGCTTGATATTCGCGGCTCGTTCGCTACGCATGAGTGTTTTTATTATACCCTCGCGGTGGTTAGTTGTAAATCACTCCATAACCTGCTCTCTTCCGAGGATCTCTAGTGCTCGGAATTGACCTAAGCAGCCTGGACCCCAGCTAGTGTCAAGGCTTCGCTTTGCAGATATCATCCAACGCGAGCCTCTGTTCCACATTGTGCTTGTTTTAGACATGAGATAAGAATTCGAATATTTTTTTATTCATAGATTAGTAAAATTTTAATACATGACATTTAAATTGTTTCTATTATAGTTTCACAATCAATTTGCAATTATATAGACACTTATTCAACCTGAACCACTTCGTTGGCCAAAGGAAATTTGACTCGACTCTTTCATCGTGTGGTTATTTTTGGTCTCATAGCTCTAAAAACTTTTTTTTTACATCTTCAATTTGAAGCAAACGGGCTGGAATTCTAACGCTTTCTTCCAATATGTTGCGAATGGACCTATTACACTCAGAGAAAAATGACGTCAGATACCCACTGGAAGTACTACCAGCTGGGAAAAAATTAGCCCTGCTAAATAACAAAGGAAGACAGGGAAATCCCAACCCGAATTGCTCTGCCTGGTTTTAGCGAGTGGGTATCATGACGTCAGTTTGATTGAATGGAATAGGTGTATTGTCGACAATGAACGCCAATTCAAATTCCGACTAGCACCAACCTAGCGGCAGGCGATCGAACTTTTGACCAAACAACCGAGACTCGGCCGGTCAAGGCACCCTATCTCGACGAATGCAAAGTAGCTTTTTGGAGGTGCGCGCCTGATTGCAATTAGCAAATAATTGACCGGTACGCATGCGTGTTACGTTCCAATCAACAGGCTGCTGCTGCCATAGCAACAAGTGCGCGTCGATGTAAACATTTTTATTGCTTGACCTTGAGCGTCATCTGTACGACTTGCTCGCCTGTCTTTCAAATACATTGTTTTTATGGCAATTTATAATTGATAGTTCACAACGTTTTTTAGATTCAACTATAGGTGTTTTTTGCCGTCCTTACACCATATCTGATGTGAGTTGCTTGCTTTGATCGCTATACTAATTACTAATTACTTTGTAATTAAACTAATTATTTGTTGCTCGCGTTGTGGCTAAGTCGGCTACAGGGGTTATCTACTGGCATTGAGCGAAGACAAATTACTCATTTTTTTTACTTTTAAATTTCAGAAGAATCAGCTAAGCGACGAGGGAAAATAACAAAGTGGGGCGAAATTTTTCGATTTAAATTATGACAAAAAAACACGAGGATTTTTGTGTGCACGATTCCGGGCGGACAAAAAATCCACTTAAAAGTTTCAGAAACATTTACAATGTTCAATATTCAACCTGGAACCAATTTACTTGCTACACTGTGTTTCACCGCCAGTTGGCAGCTGTCTCACTGCCAGTTGGTAGCTGCTATACTGTATATCACCGCCAGTTGGCAGCTGCTACACTGTGTCTCACCGCCAGTTGGCAGCTGCTACACTGTGTATCACCGCCAGTTGGCAGCTGCTACGCTGTGTCTCACCGCCAGTTGGCAGCTGCTACACTGTGTCTCACCGCCAGTTGGTAGTTGCTACACTGTGTCTCACAGCCAGTTGGTAGCTGTTACACTGTGTCTCACCGCCAGTTGGCAGCTGCTACACCGTGTCTCACCGCCAGTTGGTAGTTGCTACACTGTGTATCACCGCCAGTTGGTAGCTGCTACACTGTGTCTCACCGCCAGTTGGCAGCTGCTACACTGTGTCTCACCGCCAGTTGGCAGCTGCTACACTGTGTCTCACCGCCAGTTGGAAGTTGCTACACTGTGGCTCACCGCCAGTTGGGAGTTGCTACACTGTGTCTCACCGCCAGTTGGAAGTTGCTACACTGTGTCTCACCGCCAGTTGGAAGTTGCTACACTGTGGCTCACCGCCAGTTGGGAGTTGCTACACTGTGTCTCACCGCCCGTTGAACAGGGAACGAATAACTGGAATACAATCTGGGGCTCAGGAGAATTCCCTCCAGACCTCTTCTTATGCGTGTGATCGATGAAATGACAGCTCGACCCGATGACGGATGACCTCTTTGGCTGAACACGTGACCCAAGCCACAATACTCGATACTCGATGGGAGAAAGTTCGTTGCAGCTCAGAAGATGATGTCATTTGCCACCAGAGCACTTGTACTTTGTATTTTAATCAACTTGCCAATGAACCGTTATCTGTTGCTGGACTTCAGGATGTCTTGTGTCAATTACGTGCCGTAAAGTCGTGTTGTGGATGAGCGTAATATTTACGCTCACCCACAACGCGATTATATTGCGTGTGCGCATAGCCTAGAGGCTTTTATGATCAATTTATAATGTTGGGCGTTAATTTAGCAGCTTTCTCGATGACATTAGTTTCCTGGAAATATCATGGTGTAGTCGTCGGGAAATAATTTGAATATTTCAAAACGTAAAAATCGATTTAAAGAAAAACTGTTCAACTGATTTGCTCCAAAATAACACAGTATCTTCTTTTTACGATTTATAGGGCACACAGTAAATTTTGTGCACATCGGTTGAATATAAAGTTACTTTAGTTGCAAAAAACTGTAAAAACTTTTTTAAAGTTGCATAAAATCGACATTTCCAAGAAAAGGACAAAACATGCATCAGTTAAATTTGTACACAAGCATTGAATCGCGAGAGGGAAAACGAAGGTTCACAGAAATTTCCATCAAAATCCGTTTTGGCGCTTGGCCAGTAGCGTGCGAACAAACACAAAAAAAAGGAAAAAACATTCCGGAATCTTAGCAGTAAAGTGAAACTGGAGATTTCGCTTCACTCGCTTCGCTCGTCACGCTCTTCAACAAATCTGATCAAAATTTAATTTAAAATTAAAATTAAAATTAAAATAATAAAAGTCCAAGTTGTTTCAACTCGGACGGCAATACCGCGTGGCCGTGCCCGCCAATCAGATTATATGAAAAATAACAACAACCGCCCACTGGATACCAAAAGATACACAAACTTCAGAAAACACTCACGCAGCGGCAGCGCCTTGCCAGCGGCACCAGCGACACCAGCGACCCCGACGACAGCCAGACAAACTACAAGACACAACATGGCGCTGGAGCGATCTACAGCACCTGATGACCGACGTGGCAGAACAACGGCGCAGCGGCCGGCGCGCGTGGCTTATAACCACGCGACGGCGATGAGATGCATGCAACTGGTTCACATTGACTCTTGGCTTCGTGGGAAGCCGCCGCAATTGCACCAACAATGACACGCTGCGGCTAGACTGCATTTTATTCCACCCAATGCGCTCGATGCGCACGCGCGCATTACTTGGCGTCGCTCCAATGCTTCCGGCAAGGGTCGAACAAGCTGGCTGGCAATTCCTTGTCGGTAATCTGTTCACCCTTGAGGTGTAGAGCGCTGTTTGGTAGACTGCTTGCTGTTAAACGAGGAAGTTATCGTGATAGACATTAAAGTAACGAGGAAGTTTTAAATGATTTTACTGTTAACATAAAGCGTATTAAGAGCATATTGCTGATGGCAAAATACTCTCTGATCGATTGTGGTTACAAGTATTTGACGTATGTAAGACAGAAAAGGCTGGGCGTCAGGAGCAGGCAGGGCGGTGCCAGCAATGCATGCACACCTCCTCGAAGGCTCCCTTTGAGCAACGCTTAGCCTGAGTTGTCGGAGCTCGCGCCTACGGCAGCCCTAGCTGCTGGCTCACTCTCTGGAGTCAGTAAGAAAGGACATAGCAGGTGGATTATGACTGAGCCGGCTCCTTGTTCTGGGGTTGTTCATTGACCGGTGCGACCCCTTGGGGAATATTCAACGATAGCGGCCATGGTTTTCCTTGGGGAGGCCCAGGCCTGGACCAGCCGAACCCGTTCGGCGGCCTGTTAAGAGGACCCGGCTGTGCCCATGGCTGTCCGTTAGGAAGACCCGACTGTGGCCATGGCTGTCCGTAAGGAAGACCCGACTGGGGCCATGGCTGTCCGTAAGGAAGACCCGACTGGGGCCATGGCTGTCCGTTGCCGGACCACGGAGCCCCATTCGGAGTCTGATCCTGCGACGCCCTAAGCACCACGTCATCGTCGGTGCCGACTTCGCCACCAACATTGGCATTGAACGCCTTCTGGCCTTCCTGAGTCTGGTAGGGGTAGTACGGGTAGTAAGGGTAGCCGCAGCAGTTGCAGCCGTTGTTCGAGTTGTTGTCGCAGTACTGCAGCTGGTTGAGCAGCTGCTGGATGAACTCGAGCAGCGCGGCGACCGAGTCCCGCTTGGCCGGCCTCGACGCCCAGATGGCGGCGAGCTGGGCAGCCACGTCTTGCTCCGTGGCGCGCTTCACGCGGTCCTCGACGGCGTCCTGGCCGCCGCGTCGCGGGCTCCCGCGGCCTCGGCTCGCCGCCCCTGCCTTCTTCGGGCTCGCTGGCTCCTTCACTTTCTCCTCGGCTTCGTCTAGAGTTTTGTCTTCAGTACTGTCCTCAGGTTTCTTGGCTTGGTTTTCAGGTTTCTCGGCTTCGTCCTCAGCGTCGTCGTCGGCGTCGTACTCAACTTCGTCCTGAGATTTTTCTTGAGATTTGTCTTCAGCAATGTCCGCGGCTTTGGGCGAGGCTTTGTCATCGGACTCGGCAGTAGCGTTGGCTACAGCAGTCGAGTTTATGACGGTGCCGTCAGCGAGGGGAGCGTCCAGGGAAGCCCCGCTGTTTTTCAGATTTTTTTTCGATTTTGGTGCCACTTGCGCTGCGTTCTGTGATGCTTCGGACGACGTGCTGGCGTCGTTTAGTGGCTCTTCGGTGCCGTTTTTTGGTACTTGGTCGCCGGTCGCATTCAGTGGCACCAGGGAGGAATCGAGCCCACTCTTGGTGGCATTGGATGACACTTTCACGGTGTCCAGTGTTTCTTGCGCTGGTACAGGGACATCTGAAGGCGATTATTTGTGTTAGTGTCGATTTATAAGCTTAGAGGTGAATGACAGGCTGATGATGAAGCTAACCTAGCTTAGCGGTGAGCTGAGGGTGAACCCGGTGCCGGTTAATGACAGGCTGATGAATGATGATGAAGCCTACCTAGCCTAGCAGAATGGAAGGGCTGGAGAAATGGATGGAATGTTTCGTACCTGGGATGGAGGATTCCTTGCCAACGCCAGCAAGCTTCTGAGATTTCCCAGCAGCTTTCCCCTCGCCCTTTTTGATAGATTTCTTTGCGAATAGTTCCTTGATGTTCTTTGTCGGTTTGACAGGCTTTGCGGCAACCTTTACGATTTCTTCGGAGGCCTCCGGGGACTCCAATGGGATTTCCTTGCATGCGGCGAGACCCACTGAAACATGAGGAACTGCTAAGTCAGTCGAGACGGTGACAAGCAGCTGAATAGTGTCCCACGTCGGACACGGCTGCTATAGTAGCGAAGTTTGGAGAATTCGGCCCTTATATTTTAAGTAAATTAAAAAAATTGCATTAAAACCTTAACATTTTTATCTTATTCGTGAAAAGCCTGCCCTTCGGCTAGGTCAGTTCAGCTTCAAGCTTTCAGTTTTATGACATTTACTTGCGACAAGTCACATAACTTTTTATTACATGAAATGAAAAAGCTATTCGTAGAATGGTGAAGTATTTCTATCTTTTTCAATGGCAAGTGAATTTATAATAAGATGGAGAGTATGAAAATTCCCTGCTGCACTTTCACTTGAAACTGAGTTTATTTTATACATTTTTTTGAGATTTTATATGGAGCAGTTACAAAAATGTAAGTATTTGACGCTGCAAACCTTCACAGAAAAAAAAGCTATTTCTCCACAAGATGAACACTATGCATCCGCCGTAGACCCTCGTGTAAATAATGCAGAACAGCGCCATCGACTCACCGAGCAGCACGAAGAGCAGCGAACAGCGCATGATGTCGCCTGAGCTACCTTCCGAAGAGACTGTTGCTGGCTGGGAACGCTCTGAACGGGCCTCGGAACTCCTGCCAGGCTGCTGCAAGCTGCGAGCTCGCTCTGCCTCCTCCCTGGCCCGCACGGCTATTTAACCCGGCAGTCCCGGCCGGGACGTGGCACGCGTGATCCTCGGACAAAACACGTGGTCGCCGTGACAAGCCGGTCTTCCGAAGCGTGGCTTATCAGCAAGCCGTGACGAGAAGCTCCAACAACGGCGGGTTCCGCCGTGCGATGTGGTAGCTTGCAGAACAACGCGCTACCTGTTGAGGTTAGTGGACCTTCAACACCTGCCGGGAAGGGACGGGTCTCGCGACGCGCAGCGTGGAATCTTTGACGCAGTCTCGGGTTGGATCCATCGGCAGCTCTGTGAGTATGAAAGAAATATGTCTGGAGATTTGAACAGAGATTGATTGATTGATTATTGGTGCTTAACGACGCACTGTTTTGACAACTGGCCCTTTGGCACTGGTCTAATGGCGTCGGTGAATGAAATGATGATGATGAGGGTGATGATGAACCTAACCTAGTCTAGAAGAGAGGAGGGGAAACCCGGTGCCGGCACGTAGCCTACTCCTGTCGAAAAGCACCAAGGGGACCACCGGCTTTACGTCCCTTCCGAAGGACGGTACAACTCGAACAACAGGATTCCTCCACTAATCCGTGCTGTCGAGAGGTTGATAAGCAAGGCGAGTAAAGTTGTTGCACTAACATCAAACCCTCCAACCTCTCTCCCGAACAGAACTGACCATGTGAATGATGGCCACCCATCAAACACCTGACTCAGCGCGATGTTGCTTAACTTCGGTGATCTCACGAGAACCGGTGTTTCCAACATGCCAAACCGTTCGGTTTGAACAGAGATGGGAGGCTGATCATACATTATAGTTTTCAGTCTTTTCGTCCTAAATTGATATACGGGAATAAGGCTTTCATAGATTATGGTTTTTTTCCAGTGTACTTTTATAAACATGTAGTCGGTCATCTTAGATTATGGTTTTGCTTTGAAAATGAAAAGAAAATTCGGGGAGTATGAAAAGGGCAAAGTTTGCCATATGCGTTTGATTGATTGATTATTGGTGCTTAACGACGCACTGTTTTGACAACTGACCCTTTGGCACTGGTCTAACGGCGTCGGTGAATGAAATGGTGATGATGAGGGTGACTGATGATGAACCTAACCTAGTCTAGAAGGGTGGAGGGGAAACCCGGTGCCGGCACGTAGCCCCATATAATCCCATATATCGAATGCTGCTGGTCCGGTGGATCGAAGCCAAAGGACGAATGGCTTGGATGCGTTCTAGTGCCACCGAAACAAGACAATATGACACTCAAGTCTTGTTCCTGTTAATTTGTTGGGTTTCCACAAAACAGAGACAGGGTCACATGGCTTTATGGCTGTCTGTAGGAAGCAGAGACCATATTCTAAATGGACTTGTTGCGGTTTCAGAGTGAAAGTTTTATCTTGTTCTGTCTTATCTTGTGTCGGCAACCCCTGCCAAGCTTGAATCACCCTTTCGGCTCCTTTGTCGCGTGCTGGCTAACGCGACTCGAATTCAGTCAGGTTTTCAACTATGACCATTCTTCAGTGGGTTTTTTTTCAAGGGCCAATATGGTCCACACGGATTGTCGAATAGGGAACTTTTCCGAGAGTATTTCGGTGGAAAACTCCAGTTTTCTTTTCTTCATCTGTCTTAAGGCTGGTTCACAATCAACTTAGCAATAGACATAACTTAAAATTAGCAGCAACTTAAAAGTTTGACATGGTCAAACATTATGTTTAAGTCATGTCTAAGTTAAGTCCTTATCTTTGTTGTAGACAGTCTAATGGAGATCCATATGTCAAACTTTTAAGTTACTGCTTATTTTAAGTTATGTCTATTGCTAAGTTGGTTGTGAACCAGCCTTTAGACGCAACGACGTAATCGAATCAATATCTAACGTTTTCAGAATAAATAAACAAGTGGGAATTAAATGCTTAAGTCTCAAACTTAAACTTTTTCCGACGTTTCGCGAACCTTTGCTGCCTGCTTTATTAATTTATAAAAATTACCTAATTATAATTAAATTTTAGTACTTGTTTTTATATATTTACTGCTTCGTCAGTTGAGACCCTCGATAAAGCAGGCAGCACAGCTTCGCGAAACTTTGGAAAAAGTTGAGTTATTGCAACTTGGCATTCATAACCCAGTTGAATTGTTTGTTCTCGAAATGATCGTGTTTAAGATTAGGAAAAGACGTGTGTCTTAAGGAAGCAAGATCGAACGTGTTCCCGGACGTGCCACCGACACCCGGAAACCAGAAGTGTTGCAAGATAATCATCAGTGATGATGATAAACTGTTTGTTTTCATTAGAAACACGTTCGCATGATAAGAGAACAGTCAGCCTTGAAACTTGACTGACAACTGGACGGTCTGTTATTCCATCAACTAGCTGGAATACACCATCACGTCCGTTGAAATTGAACTTTAACAACGCACTTTCACCGATTATGACTGCACTACATTTCTCTCAAACATAACCCATCGTGCTCACGATGTCAGATCTTTGGTTCAGGCATTGTTGGTATTTCGAGGTCTTCCTAAGGTTGCTAGTTTCGATAGATCTGCAATTAATTTCCGATAGCCATGCATGCAATGTGTGATCGCTCCGCCCTCGATCGTCCTTCTAACCTTCGAGCAAGGCCAGGTTGGGTGAAGCTCGGGTCAATTCGCACGTTGAAACTGCTTCCTATACCTGTGTGTGCAATCTGCAGTTTGCAAGAGTTGAGAAGCTCCACTTCGTTCTGCATCAGCAACGAAAGAATACGTGATCATTGTCTGGAATGTACCGAGTAACATTCCATCTAACATATGCCATGCACTGCAGTTAATCTTTTTGTGTATAAGTGTGTCAATTATTTGAGATTTGAATGTGTTACTGTCGCAGTCAGTCAGGGCTGTCAGAAAATTATGAAACGTGTCAATTGCAACGCTACGGTTAGCTCGCTACCCTCAGCTCGCTGCTAGGCTAAATTAGCTTCACCCTCAGCTCGCTGCTAGGCTAAATTAGCTTCACCCTCTGCTTGCTGCTAAGGCTAGGTTATAGCTTCACCCTCAGCTCGCTGCTAGGCTAGATTAGCTTCACCATCAGCTCGCTGCTCGTTGCTAGGCTAGGTTAGCTTCACCCTCAGCTAGCTGCTAGGCTAGGTTAGCTTCACCCTCAGCTCGCTGCTAGCTGCTAGGTTAGCTTCACCCTCAGCTCGCTGCTAGGCTAGGTTAGCTTCACCCTCAGCTCGCTGCTAGCTGCTAGAATAGCTTCATCCTCAGCTCGCTGCTAGGCTAGGTTAGCTTCACCCTCAGCTCGCTGCTAGGCTAGGTTAGCTTCACCCTCTGCTCGCTGCTAGGTTAGGTAAGCTTCACCCTCTGCTCGCTGCTAGGTTAGGTAAGCTTCACCCTCTGCTCGCTGCTAGGTTAGGTAAGCTTCACCCTCTGCTCGCTGCTAGGTTAGGTAAGCTTCACCCTCAGCTGGCTGCTAGGCTAGGTTAGCTTCATCATCAGCCAGTCATTCACCGGCACCGGGTTCACCCCATAAAATCGCTGCGTCGTAGACACCCTCTGTTTGACATTGACCGTGGACCGAACAAGCTGTCTGACAATCCTAGATCCCAAATAAAAAGTCAGTTTAGTTTCCGTTTTGACACAGTTTTATTGCATGCATAGTCTAATAATGTATTGCTGATGGCTAGATTTTGTCTGATCGATTGTGATTACAAGTATTTGATGTAAGTAATAGAGTAAATTCCGGCTGTCAGGAGCAGGCAGGACGGTGCTAGCATCGCAGGTCCTCGAAGGCTCCACGTCCTAGGGTCGCGCTGAGCCTTCCTAAGAGTAGTTGCAGTAGTCGCCTCCCTTTTCGCCCTTGTTAGAACCCTTGTTATGACCCTTGTGGTAGGGAGACATGCCCATGTGCCTTTCATCGTTCTCGCCATCTGGCAGCGGCGTGGGGATGTCGTCTCCTTCCTCGGGTTGTTCCTCCAGATTTCTTTGTTCCAACGCGTCAGGTGGTGTCTGAGGTGGCGCTGCTGGCGCCTGTGGGTCCGCCTGGGCCTGCATTCACAAAGAGTTTTGACTACGGGACCGAATGGAGCTTCTTCCGACTAACATCATACTTTTAAGAAGTTTTCTCTCAAAGATTGTTTGCTGATCTTTTATTTGGATTTCTAAAACTACATTTTTACTGCAAAACGCTTGTTTAAAATAAGAAGCTCGGGACGATAAATGCGACTTTTCATAATTCTTGTAAACTGAACAGTAATGATCGATAGGCCTGATGATTTGATTTTTTTCTTCTGTGGGACAGATGTTATTTTGAACAAAGCTATGAAAAGCATCAATACTTTTTTGAAATATCCTATGTGTTTCGAGTTAGCGTCTGCTGTTGACACGGTACTGGACATGAAACGTATTAGGGCCTAGGTACCTTTCGTGGATCTGGGCCCTGGTTCGGATTCGGGCCTGGTCCGTTTCGAAAACCATGCGCCAGAAGCCATTGCGGTACGAAAGGATGATACGACTGCGACCAGTGCTCTCCGTTAGGATGGTCCGACTGGTGCCATGGCTGTCCGTTAGGGTGGTCCGACTGGTGCCATGGCTGTCCGTTAGGGTGGTCCGACTGGTGCCAGTACTGTTCGAAGAAATTCAACAGATTGGACGATGGCTTTCCATTAGGACGACCCGATGGGGGATTGGCATGCGTCCAGTCGACGCCGAACCCGCCACCAAGATTGATATTAAACGCCTTCTGGTCATCCTCAGCTCGGTAGGGGTAGTACGGGTAGTAAGGGTAGCCGCAGCAGTTGCAGCCGTTGTTCGAGTTGTCGTCGCAGTACTGCAGCTGGTTGAGCAGCTGCTGGATGAACTCGAGCAGCGCTGCGACCGAGTCCCGCTTGGCCGGCCTCGACGCCCAGTGCCGCGTCTCGTCTCGCTCCGTGGCGCGCTTCACGCGGTCCTCGACGGCGTCCTGGCCGCCGCGTCGCCGGCTCCTGCGGCCTGCTTTCTTCGGGCTGGCAGCCTCCTCGGATTCGTCCTCAAATTCATCCTCATAATCATCCTTAGATTTGTCATCGGATTTATCTTTAGCATTGTCCGCGGACTTGGGTCCGGTGCCGGCGACGCGGGGTGCGTCCAAAGAGGCGCCGGTGGCAAGCAGAATTTTTGTCGCGCCCGGCACTCCTTGCGACGCGTCCTGTGATGCTACGGCATCTGAAAGCGATTGGATGTGTTAAGAGGGTCGATGCGAACACTGCGTTGACGCCGTCGTCTTTTCTCATGATCTTTTGCCTGGAGGGCAAATGACATGCTAAGGGTGAAGCTAACCTAGCAGCTAGCAGCGAGCTGAGGGTGAAGCTAACCTAGCAGCTAGCAGCGAGCTGAGGGTGAAGCTAACCTAGTAGCTAGCAGCGAGCTGAGGGTGAAGCTAACCTAGCCAAGCAGCGAGCTGATGGGTGAAGCTAACCTAGCCTAGCAGCGAGCTGAGGGTGATGCTAACCTTGCCAAGCAGCGAGCTGAGGGTGAAGCTAACCTAGCCTAGCAGCGAGCTGAGGGTGAAGTTGGTGCTGGCACCTAGCCTGCTTTTGTCCAACAGCACTAAGCGTAGTTTAACCTTGTCCCAGCGAGACAACTGGTGGTGAACAATGGACGTGATGGAAAAATGAATGGTGTGCGTCGTATATACCTGGGCTGGAGGATTCTTTGCCAGCAAGCTTCTGTGATTTTCCAGCAGCTTTCCCGTGTGCGTCGCGTTCCTTAGCGACCTTTGCCCCTTTGGCCGGCTTAGCGGCGACCTTTACGATTTCTTCGGAGTCCTCCAGGGATTCCGCGGAGATGTCCGCGATTGCGGCAAGTCCCACTGGAACATGGGGAATCGCGACGTTGGTCGAGAAGACGTCATTATCATTGATGATGGCTTTGTGGCAAGGTCCCAACCATGATTTCCAATAGAAAACAGCCTTCTTATTGGTTGAATAAGCAATTCAAGATGGCAAATAAAGTTAATCTACCACAACATCGTTCCTAAAATTTAATATTAATATTTTTAATATAAAATTAATATGGATGCCTTTGGCCGCATCAAATACCTCCGCAGAAATGTTGATAAAATATGTGTAGAATCGAGAAGCATTGCTCTCTCTATATATAAATATCTGAGAAAATATCCTGTACCCTCCACACGAGAACCCTAGCGTCCACAAAGTAAAGAATTAAGAACAGCGCCATCGACTCACCGAGCAGGACGAAGAGCAGCGAACAGCGCATGATGTGATGAGCTACCTTCCGAAGAGACAGTTGTTGGCTGGGAACGCTCTGTGCGGGCCTCGGAACTCCTGTCAGGCTGCTGCAAGCTGCGAGCTCGCTCTGCCTCCTCCCTGGTCCGCACGGCTATTTAACCCTGCAGCCCCGGCCGGGACGTGGCACGCGTGTTCCTCGGACAAAACACGTGGTCGCCGTGACAAGCCGGTCTTCCGAAGCGTGGCTTATCAGCAAGCCGTGACGAGAAGCTCCAACAACGCGGTGAGTCGGCGAGTACCACCGTGCGATGCGGTGGGTTGCGGTTGGCTTCATCATCAGCCTGATATTCACCGGCAACTGCTTCACTCTCAGCTCGCTGCTAGGTTAGCTTCACCCTCAGCTCGCTGCTAGGTTAGCTTCTCTCTCAGCTCGCTGCTAGGTTAGCTTCACCCTCAGCTCGCTGCTGGGCTGGGTTAGCTTCATCCTCAGCTTGCTGCTAGGCTAGGTTAGCTTCACCCTTAGCTCGCTGCTAGGCTAGGCTAGCTTCACCCTCAGCTCGCTGCTAGGCTAGGCTAGCTTCATCACCAGCCCGCCGTTCACCGGCAGCCAAAAGACAATGGCTGCACAGGGAGTGAGTCAACTCAGACACGCAGTCATTATCATGTCAACAACCACTTTTCACTATCATCAAAACAAATTTAATGTCCTAACATCAAACATCCTAATCAGACGACAATCGCTCTTTGTTTTGGTTTGATCATAGCGCCTTGGAGCGTGCGGTACAAGGTCGTGTCCTCAGCCGTGCGGTTTTCAACAGCAACGGCCGCCATGTTGACTGGCGACGCACGCTCGTTGCCCATCGCGAAGGCACCGCGTTGTTATAAAGGTGGCCGTGCCGGCGGATCGCCTTCATCATCACGCCGCCATGACACCTCGCCGCCTGCCGCTGTTGCTGCTCGGTGAGTCCCTTCCACGGCTTCGCCGGGACGGAAACTTTGTTACGCGTTGGGACACCGCTTTTTTTATCAATTTAAAACCTGGTCAAATGGACGCCGTGTGCTAGCAAGCCTAGAGGAGACTTTGTGGATTTTTCGGCTGTCTAATTGTCAGTAGAATGTTATTTCGCTCCTCATTCGGCGTTAGTAGGCACCAACCTGTCTGCGTTACTGCTTCAAACCATGGAGGGCGTTTGCCCGCTGCCGTGTTCAGGGGCTTCTCGCTGTCTTCAAGCTTTGGGAGGCGTTTGACCGGGATGTTTCCTTGCAGTCGGCCTGCTCGCTCTGTTCACTTCCGGTCTCCACGACGGCGTCGACGCCGAGTCCGTCGATGGCGAGCCGGTCGCACAGTGCTTCACCATAGCAACAGTTAAATCTAACTTACCGACCAGGACGACTCCTTTATCGACAACGGCGACTGCTCTTCCTGTTGGTGGACAGAGGAAGCTTACCGTTGGCCAGGTGGGTACATTTATGCGGCAGACATCTTGTCTTCGCCGGTCGAGTCTTCAAGAAGGCAGCTATATCTCATGGTAACCCTGCCTTATGGGTTGTTTCGTTCCTGTAATTCCTGGGGCAGATGTGGGCTACGTTCGGTGGAGGTTTGTTAGGGAAGCATTGCGACCCGGATGCAACTTTTATGTTTACTCAAGTGACGTTTTTTAAATCATTTTATTCTCTGGATATTTGGATTCTGCTTGGAAAAGCATTATAAGTACTTATATATTGCATGTGATAACGAAATAATTATCTGATAACTATTTTATCGTGTCCACACCCGACTCTATTCAATACTAATATTGCGTGGGCTCGATAGCGGGGGTCGCTCATGAGCCTGGCCTAACTCAAATCGATGGAAGCAGACACCATGCATCGAAGTGTCTGCAAGAATTCACCAAATCGAAGTTTCTAAAATAAAGATTGTTTAAAATGAAAGATGATGGCATATGAGTAATACAAATCGGTGAACTCTGTCCTGTTTCCAAAAAAGGGTGGCACCAAAACTGCCAAGCATCGGTCTTCTTCGTCGTCCTCCTCGTCGTCATCGTCGTCTTCGTCTGAATCTGAGTCAAAATCGAAATCAGAATCAGAATCTGAGTCTGAAGAAGATGGCTCATCGTGCGAGGCGAGGGCTTTGGCTACCAAGACCTCGTTGCCGGCGAAACGAACTACTTTACCGACATTATCGACCGAAGAGCCTACTTTATCGACTGATGCGACTGCTGCCCCGTGGTCGGGAAGATTGCTCGACGATCAGGTGCGTCCACCCCGCCGTGTTCACCACCCATCTCTTAACGCGATCTCTCTTTCCTCGAGCACCTCAGTAGTCATTGCATTTCTAGAAAACAACCCATGAACTGATTTCACAAATTTCTTTGAATTTCTCCTTGTGATTCTAAAAAACTTACTTCCCGAGATTATTTCTCCCAAAAACTACAAAGATCAGGTCAAAAGAGCCAATAAGGAAACAAATTTCTTAAAAGTAGTAATATCTCATGTAGTTTGTAGGTTGCTTTAAGAAACTCATGCGCTCATGTCAAAACAGAGCGTCTCAAGACACTCACTAGTAATCAATCAAAAAATCTGGTGTTAAATTCTCGATTTTTCCTGTGGCGTGCGGTCGATGGGACCCACGCGTTGCCAACGTTCCTGCAGCACTTAACCCAGCCAGCCTTCCATGCCCGCCCGCCGCTGACCAGCCCCTCTCTTCACAGGACGGCGCCACTGCGTGCCCCGCCTCGCCCCCAGCCAAAGACACTTCCTCCTCCGAGGAATCTTCCTCCAAAGAACTGTCCAAACAACTGAAGGCGCTGGTCGGTGAACTGATCCTGGATCGGCTGGCTTCGGGCGCCGGCCACGCAGCCTTCCTTCCTGGTGGCCTCGAGGCCCTCCAAGCTGCCGGAGCTGGAAACATCGGTCTGAGTCAAACAACGAAGACCACGGACGCAACAGAGAAACCCGAAGAGAAGCCAGTTATCGGCAACATAACAGGTCCAGGCGGTAACGAAAGCAAAACCGACGCCGGCGGCAAAGACGGCGAGACGCTGAGGTCGCTGGACGGCGACGCCCCCGACGCCGAACCCGGTGAAACGCCTCCTAGCGAGGTGAAGCCCGGTGAAACGACTCCTAGCGAGGTGAAGCCCGGTGAAACGACTCCTAGCGAGGTGAAGCCCGGTGAAACGACTCCTAACGAGGTGACGCCCGGTGCGACGCCAGCTGCCGACGCCGAAGACTTCTATCCCGACGTCGACGAAGACGGCGCGACGTCTGGCAATGGCACGCAGGTTCCTGGCGACGTCTTCTACGTCAGCGCTAGTGACGTCAAGGTGATGCATGAGAAGATTGTCGACGTGTTCGATATGCTGAAAGCGGAGATCAAGATGGCGGACGAGGAGCAAGCCATGATGGACGAGGCGTTGAAGTACATCGGCGAGGAGGTGATGCCGATACTCAAGTACAATCCGGCGTCGTAGCGGTCGACTCCGGACGTCGACGCCGTCTGCTGGACGGGGGACGTCGACGACGTGATCGTGTCGCAACGCCTCGACGTCCGGGTGGCGAACTAGCAGCATCGGCGGTAATTGCCGATGGGTGGCGCTGGCGTCGTTGTTTCGACTTGAAACTCGGTACTGTTATTGTGGTCACGTGGGTATTTTTGGTGGACTGTGGTGTCATGCATTGCCAGGGATGTCAGCTTGACTTTGCGCTTTTCATGGTGTCTGTGTCTAAATTTTGTGGGAATCTTAACATCAGACCCATTGGTGAACTGGTATAATTATGCAGTCATTGTTAATTACCTGAAAATCTGCTGGCCCATGACGGCTGGTGATGAAGTCGACAGATTGTCTTCACAATATTTCAAAACAAACGGTCACTAACCGTTTTATTGCAGACCGAAATATCACTCGTCGCCGATTGTAGAACTGGCCCTAAACGCTAGGGTGGCAGCTTGACTGACTAAAATATACACCACCAAAATTTCGTGATTGGAATTTTTAAAAATCACGCTAACTTTTTAACGACCAGCCAGGAGATATCTGCTGCAGACGACAATTTCTTCACTGCTTTTACAATTTTGTTATCAATTTTAGTTTTGTTATTTGTTTTGATGTGTGATGTTACACTTTGTTATGCTGAATGTACGAATATCACTGGGATATAAATATCAGAGTCTTTATTGACGATACTTCTGTTAGCTGTTAAGACATTTCTTTGTTTATTTCTCCAGAGTAAGTGTTCAAGTCAAGTAAATCCAAGAAGTAGTAGAAAATAAGTATTTAGCCTGCAATGCCACGCCTGAAATATTGACAACTGCACCATATTGTATACTGCTTAGGCTCAGGGTCGGAATTAACTACTTTAATTCTAATCATTAATTAGAAATACAACTAACAAAACTTCAAATACTGTATAATTGACAGCACATTATTTGACACATTTCAGTTCAGAATGTCAAAGAATTTTCGCGGTGTCAATTCAAGTTTGGAAACTCCTCCCCCTTTCAAACAACTGCATAAATGCAAGATGGCTGCAGCCGCCTGTTGCGCTCACGCCGGCTCATGTGCATATTTTAACTAGTGTCCACACGCGTTTCACCAGCCCAATCATTAAACTGTCTCACATCAAGAACTGGCCATCGCACAAACTCATCGCCCACCGTGATCACAAGCGCGTCGCGAGTCGATAGCACGAAATGCCTTCGAGCAATCGCCGCCAACACTCTGACAGAGACAGGGACTTCCAGCCAGCCGAGAATGCGCCCAGCACCAGCAAGACAACTGTGCCGCTGATACTGAAGAAGCGAGCCGGCCGCAACGGCGAGTTCTTCGTCGTCCGTTGCCCGTCGCCGGTGTCGCTGCCGAGCGTTGCGGAGTCCGAAGGAGATTCCTTGTCCGACGCGATCGTGGGCCGCCGATCGAATCGCAAGGCGACGCTTGTCAAGCGCATGTTTCCCGGCGAGGACAGCGACAGCGATTCGCTCTTCAGCGACGACAGCGCGATATTTCCGAAGGTGGCGAAGCTGTCGCCGACCAAGGGGTCTTCTCCGAGAGTTTGTGGTGATGCGAGGTTGGCTTCAAAGCAGTCGTCGCCTAAGATAAAACCGTCGTCTAAGAAGCAGCCGTCTTCTACGAAGCCTCAGACGTCAACCAAGGGGTCTTCTCCGAGCGTTCGTAGCGATGCCTGGTCACCTTCAAAGCGGCAGTCGCCTTCAAAGTGGCAGTCGCCTTCAAAGTGGCAGTCGCCTTCAAAGCAGCCGTCTTCTAAAAAGCAGCCGTCTTCTACGAAGCAGTCGTCACCATCAAAGCCTCAGTCGCCTACCAAGGGATCTTTGCCAGGCGTTGGTGTCGATGGGAGGCCGGCTTCGAAGCAGCGCCTACTGAGGGCATTGGTCACATCAAGCGACGACGACGACGTTGACATCATCATGAAAGGTACGGGATGCATGGGCTTTCTTAGTTCGGTTGGTGGCTTGGTTCTCTTTTACAAATTTGCACGCCCATCATATTGGTGAGATGCCTTGCAAGTTGCATGAAAGTTTGAAGTCTGGATATGATATTAATTTATGTAGCCAGAAAAATATGAACTTGAAAGCTAAATGGAAATATGTAGTAGAAATACAGAGTTATTTGCATTGTCTTAGAACCTCCTTGCTTCCAAGGAAGTTATTTTATGGTTATTATGTTATATTATGTTTATTATATTAGACTTGTAAATTATGTCAGATCTTTTATGTTTGTAGAGGCAATTCAACAAGGTAATTCCATCAATGAAAGAAATTGTGTCTGGTAACGACAAAATTCAACCTTGAATTATTTTCTTAACTATCTTTGTTGTTTTACAAAGCAAGATTTAGAATCAGAACCCACCTGGAATTCTGAGTTTGCACCTGACATTGCTGTTGTACAACTTGAAATAAGAAGCATTTTCTTTGCTTCCAGGTAGCAATAACTGCTAAAAATTGCTCTTTTCATTATCTTAGTATTTGAGTTTTCAAACTAACTTTTAACTGGGCTTAACTGGGTTTAAATAAGTTATTGAATGCTAACCTAGGTACCAAACTAAATACCAACTAAACCAACTTTTGTTTCTAATAATCAAAGATTGTAGTATGGACGGTCTAATAATCAACTTTTCCCGACATTTTGCAAAGCCTCCTTGATCAAGATTGAAGGGCATAAAATTTATTGATGTGGTGTGGTTCTTTTGTTCTAATTTTGGTTTAAAATCAGGGACTTGATTTTAGACCTAAAATTGGCAAAAGTTTTTGGTAGATTGACATCTAATAATCCAGTTAAATAGTATTTAACAAAACCGCTCCATGCTCTTGCCGCCTTGGACCGTCGGATTGGCAGAGCGTTGGAACATAACCTCCCAACTTGCGTTTCCTCCGCAGTGGACGACACGCAGGCGGAGTCCTTCCAGCCGCGGCCGGCCCGAACGCCTGCCAGCCCGGCGCGGGCGGGGCCGCGGCGTTCGCACACCAAGTTCTACACGGACATCATCCCCGAGGTGGAGCTGCCGCCCTCCCCCGCCACCCCCAGAAGCTCGGCACGACGGCGTGCCCGCTTTGAGGTTAGCTACGCTGCTTCCCTCCTGCTTGTCCGGGAACCTCCGGTTTAGTAGTCAAAATTATTTTGTGGTTACACGAGTAAATTTTTGCTCAAAACCTATAGTGTCATGGAGGTGTATGGTTCAGCTCTGTTGGACAAGGTTTGTGGTCTTGAAAAGCAGCTTGGCGTCAGCCGATGTTTCGACCGCAATGGCATGTGGCTTAATTGAAAGTGCCACCGGACAGGTAAAGATCCCGGCATGGATACTAATTTTGGAATTGATGTTTCGTTTCTAATGATAAATATCTACCGTACAAGCAACGAGTATTTGCATTTAGGTTCGAAAGTGCAATTTGAGGAGGGACTTGCCCGATGTACGGGAAATTAACTTTGGAAGCATACAACTGGATCTGCTGTGAAGCGACTTTGGTTAATGTTTATTTAACATAAAACCCGGTCCACTCACCGCTGGCAGTCAATACAATTACCAACATGATGCCAAATGAATTTGCGGTCACCGATTTACCTTGATTTCTGACTGTATGACTGCTAGAATAAACTTACAAAGCAGCAAGTGGTGATTAAAACACTTAGCCACTGTTCTAGTCTATGATTTTGAAACTTTGATTTAGCGCCTTGTGGAATTATTACCATGAGTTGGTGAAACGTAAGTGGCGGCCATTTGTTGCGTGTGACCTGACCCTGGATGGACTTGAGTCGGCCTGTGTGCGTAACGTCGGTCCTCGTATTCCCGGCAGACGGAGCCGGTGGCCGCGAGCCCGGCTGCTTCGCCCGACGAGCCGCCGCCAGACCGGACGCTGCAGGTCAGACTCGTCAAGTGCGACAGCGTCAGCCCCGAGAAGCAGCCTGCCGTCGGTGAGTCTCCGCAGGGCGTCCTTCACCCCCGTGCCGAGTTTCAGCCCCGTCGGACTCGCGCTCGCCGAAATACATTACCGTAAACCAACTCACAGCTGCCTCCTTCCAGTACGGGTCCTAAAAAAGTTGTTCTAAAATCAACAAATATTTTCCCTACACAAATTTTCTCATCAGCATCGTCTTCTCCAGGCGTCCTTCATCCCCGTGCCGAGTTTCAGCCCCGTCGGACTCGCGCTCGCCGAGGTACAAGATCTCACATTCACCCAAAGCCAGCCACGGCCACCTTCTTCAGTGCATACCGATGAAAAACAGCCGTAGAATCCACAATTCCGTTTTAATGGCAAAAACCTTGTCAGCATCGTCTTCCCCGGGTGTCCTCCACCCCCGCGCCGAGTTCCAGCCCCATCGGACTCGCTGTCGCCGAGATACATAACCTCAAATCGGCTGACGTGTTTTTTTCGTTGCGGGCGTGCAGGGGCGGTGACGCCGGCGCGGGACAAGCCCAGGTCCCGCCCCCCCAGCAACCTGTCGATGGTGTCCGAGGAGGGTGAGGAGCTGGTCGTCGTGGCGACGCCCGTCCGCCACCGAGCCGTCAGCAGGCTCTCTCTGCGCGCCGCATCGCCCGCGGCAACCAGGACCGAGACCAGGTACGAGCCAGGACCAGGACCAGGATCTGGGGGCCGATTTTGTAATAATTTCGTTAGTCTTCTCGATGAGCGCATTCATTTGTTGGAAATCTTATTAAAATTCTTACAGAGCTAATAAAATGGTTAAACTTGGCCGCACTTTCACAACGTGGTCATTTTTAACACGGTCTCCCCGAAGCCGCTTCCGTCCGTCTCACCCCCGTGCGTTTCCCCCGCAGATCCCATCCGTGCAGCCCGGCGACGCCCCCGCCCGGCTCCCCCTCGGAGGCGGGGCTCCGTCGCACGCCGCGCTCAACGGCGGGCCGCCGCGCGCCGCCGTCGGACAGTCGTTGGGACGACGGCGCCGCGGAGGACCGCCCGCGACGGACGCCGCGGACGCGCCGCCGGTCGCCGTCGGAGCCGCCGTCCGTGACGCCGTCGGCGAGCCAGCGGACGCCGTCGGCGAGCCAGCGGACTCCCGGGAGCGCGGGCGGGGAGGCCAGGACGCCGCGTGTGCAGCGTCGGACGCCTTCCGCGGCGGCGCTGACGCCCACGATGCCGCGACGCGAGGGCGCCGCCGTAGCGACGCCGTCGACGCCGATGGAGGAGGCGCGCGCCGTGCTGCACGTCTCGGCCGTCCCAAAGGTGACCGGGTGGCGGGTGCACGCAATACTTGCGGTTTTGGGTTTTTTTTTTTAAGAGGCTTCTTAGGTTAATGTTGGTAGGTACTTTGGTTTCGATTCGTTGCTGTTTGGAGCTCGATTTTAGACCAGGTAGGCGATTTGGTAAGAATTTCGTTAGAGAAGTCAATTTTCTTCTCGATGAAAGCGGCAATCATTCAATAATCGTCACCCTGTCATTTGCCGGCGCCGTTAGACCAGTGCCACAGGGCCAGCTGTCAAAACAGTGCGTCGTTAAACACCGGCGATGATCAAGCGGCCTGCCACTAAACGCACTCCCTTCCCTCGGCAGGAGCTGCGTTGCCGTGAGGCGATGAGCGACAAGCTGCGGCAGTTCCTGGAGGCGCGTCTGTCGGACGGGTCGGGCGGCGCGATGTACGTGAGCGGCGTGCCGGGAACGGGCAAGACGGCCACCGTGCGCAAGGTGGTGGCCTCGTTGCGCAGCCAACACCGCTTCCAGTTCGTCGAGGTTCGTTGCGCCGTTTTGACGTTTTCGACGTTTCGACGTTTTGATCGCTATGAACAGTTCGGCATGTTGGAAACACCGTTTTTCGTGAGATCACCGAAGTTAAGCAACATTGCGGGTGATGGGTGACTATCATGCACATGATCAGTTCTGTTCGGGAGAGAGGTCGGAGGGTTTGAAGCCTTGCTTGCCAAACTCTCGACAGCACGGATTAGCGGAGGAATCCCGTCGTTCGAGTTGCACCGTCCGTCGGAAGGGACGTAAAGCCGGTGGTCCCCTCGGTGCTTTTCGACAGGAGTAGGCTACGTGCCGGCACCGGGTTTCCCCTCCTCCCTTCTAGCCATAGGTTAGGTTCATCATCACCCTTTCATTCACCGACGCCGTTAGACCAGCGCCACAGGGCCAGCTGTCAAAACAGTGCGTCGTTAAACACCAATAATCAATCAATCATCATCACCATTAGACCAGTGCCACCCTCAATCATCAATCACCAATCTAAAACAACAGGAGCATGACCGTCGTAATGAAACGCAAGCCATCGCGGTTCCTCCCCATCAAGCCGGTGGTTGCCAGCCCTAACCGCACCGTAATCGCAGCATTTGCCCGCCAGGTGAACGGGATGTGCATGACGACGCCCTACCAGCTCTACGTGCAGATCTACGAAGGACTTACGGGGGTGCGGCTGCCCTGGCTGCAAGCCCTGCGCAAGCTCGAGCAACGCTACGCCAGCACTGCTGCAGAGGGAGCCGTCGTCTTGGTGGATGAGGTAGGCGCTCGTTGCTCGTTACAATCCGTCGGCGCTTTGTAATTCGTTGTGTGCATCGCCAGTCCGTCGAGTCGGCTGCTCGCCGTGTCTAACGCTCGTAACGTTTGCGTTGCTCGTCAGCTGGACTTGATCTGCAACGGGCGGCAGGACGTGGTCTACAACCTGCTGGACTGGCCGCGGCGTTCGCGGCTCGTCGTCATCACCATCGCCAACACGATGGACCTGCCTGAACGGTTGCTGCACGGCAAGGTACCAACCCGACAAGCACGCAACAGGTGCAACAAAATGGGTCTTGTAAACTTGATCGACGTGTTCTGTTTGGCAGGTGGCCAGCCGCCTGGGTCTCACCAGGACTGTGTTCAAGCCGTACACGAGCTCCGAGCTGGAAGAGATCGTCACCTGCCGCCTTCTCGGCATCGACGCTTTCGACCGCGATGCCGTCAGGTGAGTCCTCCGTCCACGGTTGCCTCCTTAATGCCTGCTGCCGTCTTCTACGTTTGCCATTCAGACAACTGGGGTTAATTTCTATTTCTGCACGCTGCTAATGCAAGGCTGGGCTGTAATTTGTGTTTGCGCACTCTGCTATCGCAAGGCAGGGCTGTAATTTGTGTTTGCGCACTCTGCTAACGCAAGTCTTTGCTGTCTGCGCAGGTTTGTCGCGAAGAAGGTGGCGTCGATATCCGGGGATTGCCGCCGCGCGCTGGACATCTGCCGGCGTGCAACCGAGGTGGCCGAGAGCGCTGGCGCTGGCGCTGGCATCGTCACCATGGAGCACGTGCAGATCGTCCTCGACGAGATGATGAGCTCCTTCAAGGTGAGGAGTTTCGTTACTAATAATCAATGTTGGTAAATGCTTGCGAAGGCAGAATGGCCTGCCAACGTAGCAAGTCGTACCTCGTTGAGACGGCTGTGTGTTTTTTGACGCAGGTCAAGGCCATCAAGGGTCTGAGCCGGCTGGAGCAGGTTTTCCTCCGCGCCGTCACCAGCTCTCTGAGCCCCGGCACCGAGGAGACCGTCTTCTCCAAGGTAGGTTCTTCTCCTCGGCGGCATCGTCCTTCAACCCCTTGCCGAGTTCCAGCCCCATCGGACTCACAGTTCCAAAGATAGATAACCTCGCCTCAAGCCAAATCCAGCCATGAGTCACTAATTTAGTGATGTGTAGGAATGCTTTCTGGAAAGTGATACCACAAAGTACAGTCATCGAGTCAGAAGAAGGGTAGAGGCTGAGCGCTAACGGCAAGCAGTCGGCTTGTAGCTATCGATGTCCGTCGGGAGCGCTGTAGTAGAAGCGATGTGGATCGAGCCGAGATGCGGTGCGGAGTTTGTATGACCGGCACGAACAACACAAAGGCAAAACTTCGACTCTTGCATTTTATTGATCTACGTCTTGATATCTGCATGTCTAGTTTTCCAACAAGTACCAACTCAAAATATTTTACCATGAGTGTGGGGTCGGTACCACTTCCATGCAATGATTCTTGTGCTGTATCAAAATCCATCACACTTTCCATCAAATCCATCGCACGCAAGGTTTCGACCACGTGAAAGCGTCTCCAGCTTCTGGAAGCCGGTCGTAACGATTGTCCGTGTGCCAGGTGTTCCGCGACCTGGTCTCCCTGTGCGTGCTGGAAGGCGTGGAGAGGCCGACGCCGACTGCTGCGCTGGCGGCGTGCACGCGGCTCGGCCAAGTGCGGCTGCTGATAGTCGGCGGGCCGCGGCACAACGTGCGCTCGCGTCTCATCCTCAACTGCGACCCCGACGACATACACTACGCCCTCGCCGTCAAGTGAGCCCCACGGCCCGAGTTCGCTCGCCTTTTCTGTTTACGACTCGGCAGAATTGGGTTAATAGACCTACTCCGCTGGGAGGAAAATGACGTCAGATACCCACTGGACGTACTGCCAGTTTAGAAGAAGAACATTAATTAGCTCTGCTAAATAACAAAGGAAGATAGGGAAATCACAACCCGAATCGCTCTGCCTGGCTTTAGCGAGTGGGTGTCATGACGTCATTTTGATAATATTTTGATTTTGTGGATTTTTGGCTTTTGTTTCCTCTACTTCCATGGAAGCAAAAGCAAAGATTTTCCCAATGCAGCTGAGTTATAAACTTAAAAAGTCAGCAAACCGGAGGCCAGATGCTGGTGTCCGATCGTGCAGCACGAGACGGGCTGGTCTGCTTGACTGGTTGTCGAGATTGAAGGCCGGACAAGGATCGGCACCGACGGCAAGCAGTTCGCTCGTAGCGTGTTGGAAACCGTAGGCTGCACTGTGGATGGAGTCGTGATGCGGTGCCCAGTTTGGACGACCGGCACGGAAACACGGCGGCGTGGCGTTGCTGTGAGTGAAGCGCTGTTCTTGCCGCTCGCTACCGAATTGTTTGAATGTACGAGCCAGTTGTGCATGCCTTAGCAAAGAGAACGAACAGAGCTTCGCTCGCGGCAAATCTCGCCGCCGTGTTTTCGTGCTGGTCGTTCAAACTCGGCTCACTTAAACTGCTAGCGACCGTAACGGTTGCCTACACGCTGCAAGCAACCTGCTTGCCGTTACCAATACAAATCTACCCTCCTTCAAATTTCATGCTCTAGTTTACGTTGCGTGCGATTAGGAAGTCAAGTGACTGTCCAGGACGGTTTCTTTAGCTTTAGTCGGATTCGGAGGCTTACGACTGCCAAGACTTTCTAGGTATCTTACAAACTCGATGGCACGATGATTTGTTTTAGCTTTAGTTGTTTCTGATCGGGATGTGATGAGGCTGCCAGGATTGCATGTTTAGCTTTAGTTGCGTCTAATCGGTAGGTTTAGGACGGCGAGGGTTTGAAGTTACTGGGTTGATTACAGCCGAGACAGGGAAAGGTTTGATGCGATCGTAACGTAGCTTTCCAAGCCCGTTGGTAGTACGGGATTGTTCGAAACAAGCGGCAATCAAGTGAACTCAAACGCTGAAAACCGTCCACCTCCTGCCACGATATGTAGCAAAGAAATTCAGGAGGAAAAAATCTCAAGTGTCATCGTAAATAATAGTAATAATTGTTTTTGTTTTTTTATATACAGTCAATATACAGTGTGATAACTTCTTTAAAGGCTGAGTTGCTTTTCATGTTTAGTTCCTTGGTATTTGGGAACCAATCTTCTAGCATTCCAAGTTGTTCGCAAGCATTTTGCCACTGCCTAGTTTTGGGAAACGCCTGAACGTTGGGAATAACAACTGGCTATTGGTCATGATAACCATCCTTTCCTTGCTCTCATAGAGATCCTGGTGCTTCCTTTCTTAAATCGACAGCTTTAGAATCGATGTTTCATCAGTGTTGCTTATGCAACTCTGTTATTGAAGCAAAGCAGAAGGCAACGTAGCAACTACTCAAATGGAACTCATATAAACTTAACATCCATTCCACAGTTGATTGTCCGCGTAGCATAACTGGATAATTCATTGTCCGGGGACAGGTGAAAACCTGGCGCCTGAACAAATTTTTGAATGGATATTTCATTTCTAATAGTAGACGACTTAGCATTTCTTATATGGCCATGTACTATTTTCATTTAATTCCAGTTACATATTTACCTAGATTTACCAACCTAATCAACCTTGAAGCATCATTCATCTACAGCGCGGTTAAAATAAGCTTTTGCAAGGCCCTAATCATTTGAAATTAAATACCCAATCTAAAATCTGTGTCCAGCTGGTGAAACAAAAACCAACCCTTCACCTAGCTGGGCCACTGCTCTATCAATGGATATATACAGTTTGCTTTGATGCCTAAATAATAAATAGTAAATCTTCTTCCACGCTAAAAGTAAATGGAGACGTTCCCAATTAAATCAACGCCAACAGTGTAAAGTAGACATCTTTATTTCATCATCCCATAAAATCTGGAGCAAAAACAAACAAGCGGCGGTTGTGGTTGTGGTTGGCGGTGGGGCAGGCAGGCAGGCGGTCAGTCCTTCACTTTGAGAGGGCCGAGCTCTGTGATTGGCTGACTCGCTCAAGCTTCTCAAAGTGTTTCCGTGCGTTTCGGATGTTGATGAGCGTTGCTTCCGAGGCTGCAACAGCGAACATGCAAGTCAACAAGTGTGTCGAAACCCGCGACTCGACAAGTCTGTGGCGGCATCCCTTTATTACACAGCTATCAGGCCGCTAAACGTGATGTTGCGTATCCCAACCTAGCCTTGCTCGAAGGTATCATCAGGCCGCTAAACGTGATGTTGCGTATCCCAACCTAGCCTTGCTCGAAGGTATCATCAGGCCGCTAAACGTGATGCTGCGTATCCCAACCTAGCCTTGCTCGAAGGTATCATCAGGCCGCTAAACGTGATGTTGCGTATCCCAACCTAGCCTTGCTCGAAGGTATCATCAGGCCGCTAAACGTGATGTTGCGTATCCCAACCTATGCCTTACTCGAAGGTATCATCAGGCTGCTTGCTAAACTTGATGTTGCGTCTCCCAACCTAGCCTTTGTCAAATATGAAATTATGTGCAAGTTACTTAGGTTCGGTATGAAGTCTGAGGTTGTCGATAGCTGATACAGATTTCAATAGAACACATGTATAACACAGTGAGGGGTGAAGTGACTCACGTATTGCTGGGTCCGACATGATGACCATTACGTAGGTGTTGGAGGTGAAGACGTCAATGAACGCCGCAAAGTTGCTGTTCCGCACCTCCATACTCTGGAACTGCGCAGCCAGCTTGCTGTGGGAACAGGTGACACGTTAGCTGTTGGCTTGGTTACGATTAAAGCACTGCAGCCAAGGTACAACTTTATTTTGATGGACCTATGTTTGCCACTGATGCTCAATCTACGATGTTTGCCGGCAGAGTGCCCTGCATCCAACAGGTGAGATGTTTGCTGGCAGAGTGTCCTGCATCCTACAGCCTGGTGAGATGTTTGCTGGCAGAGTGTCCTGCATCCTACAGCCTGGTGAGATGTTTGCTGGCAGAGTGTCCTGCATCCTACAGCCTGGTGAGATGTTTGCTGGCAGAGTGCCCTGCATCCAACAGGTGAGATGTTTGCTGGCAGAGTGTCCTGCATCCTACAGCCTGGTGAGATGTTTGCTGGCAGAGTTTCCTGCATCCTACAGCCTGGTGAGATGTTTGCTGGCAGAGTGTCCTGCATCCTACAGCCTGGTGAGATGTTTACTAGCTGAGTGTTCTGCATCCTACAGCCTGGTGAGATGTTGGCTGGCAGAGTTTCCTGCATCCTACAGCCTGGTGAGATGTTTACTAGCAGAGTGTTCTGCATCCTACAGCCTGGTGATATGTTTGCTGGCAGACTGTCCTGCATCCTACAGCCTGGTGAGATGTTTGCTGGCAGAGTGTCCTGTATCCTACAGCCTGGGAGATGTTTTCTGGCAGAGTGTCCTGCATCCTACAGCCTGGTAAGATACTAACGTAACAACGCACCTGCAACTAAGCTTGAACTGCTTGATGATGTTGGAAACCTTCTCGAAGCGGTGGACGTCGCGGTGTTCCCGGCGTTGGCAGTGAGAGATCACCAGGAAGGTGGCGCGTTCGAAAAGCAGTACTTCGTCGGCGTCGATGATGTTGGCAAACTGGTTCAGCGAGTTCTCCAGCTCCTTGACGTTCGGTATGAGCATGTAGACGATGCTGGACCACGCCTGGGTGACAGTACGTACACGCACGATGTTACATTTCACCTTCAAATGCAACATATTCATCACGAGCCAGGTATAAAACTTACCTACTTCACAAAATATATACTTTTTTTTATAGAGCTCTGCTAAATAACAAAGGAAGATAGGGAAATCACAACCCAAATCGCTCTGCCTGGCTTTAGCGAGTGGGTATCATGTCGTCATTTTGATTGAATGGAATAGATGTTCTCAGGGTTGCAACAAATTGTAAGATTGGCCATAAGTTGTCCTTCAAGTTGGAAACCAACTAGAGACGTGCTTCGAACGGCTGAGCAAGAAGCAACCGTCCGAGGGCCTTGCGTCAGGAAGGGGAATGGGCGACTCACCCGGTAAAGAGTCTCGTCCCAGATGGACGTGCGGAAGCAGGTGCAGTCGAGCGGCTTGGACAGCCTCCGCAGGTCATCCTCTCTCTCGCGGAAAATCTGTCGGCAGAGTCCACACAACACTCAGCTGCGTCGTTACAAGTCACACGCCCCACCTTCCTTACCGATCGGACACCATATTCGTTCTAAGCATGCCGAGTGTTCCTCCGTCGAGTATCTAGGATGCCGGGTCGCGATGTAAACAAACGTTGAAAACCTAACATGGTGCCCTATAAGTGTCTGGACTGTCACTGGCAAAGTAAAGAGACAGATTTCAATTAATTTTGACTCGAGACATTGATTCTTTCGATGAAAATTCGTCCCGCGTTCGTCAAGCGCTTACCAGGTCTCGCTGGTCCTCCTGCACGAGGTCCATCTTGTGCACGAGACAGAACACCTTGGCTTCGGGCGAGTTTTGCAGGATGGCCTCCAGGCAGCTCTGGTAGTAGTGCATGTCCTTGTCGAGCTCGCGCGATTCCACGTCAAACACGTAGATCAAGACCTCGACGTTGCGGAAGATGTTGTCTCGCTGCGACGCAAAGTAGTTCTCCATGAACGCCTCCTGCCCGCCGCAGTCCCACAGGTTCAGAACCAGGTTGCCGAGGAAACGGACGTGCGAATGCTCAACGTCGACTGCGGGACGAGAGTGCGGTTAAGGCGGGCGCTTTGTCCGTGAAAATCGTGGGCGTTTTTTTTTGCAGCTCATTCGGTTGTGATTGCATGGTTTTTGTCGTCCAATTTGCTTGTGATTAGCTTTGTTTGTGAGAAATAGAGTAATTAGAATGATTGGCTGTTGTTGGTTCCCTGTTAAATAGTTTTTAAGTTGCTCTAGCTGACTGCGTTTGTCATTTGATAACAAAACAGTTGAGCATGCGAAAGCCAATGGAAAATGTGTCACAATCATCTTCATGGTAGACAGTTAAGCTTTGGGTTTATTTGAAATCAGAACTGCCTAGAATCAAAGTTCATGACCTAATATCAAACCAGTCTGATCTTGACAATAGCAAATAAAACTTGGTACATTCAGGCCTAGATAGTAGGCTCTAGTTCTAAATGTAATTAAAATTCTGGCAATGTTCAAACCCCACATTAAGCAAACGCATGTTGAGAGCCTATTCAAGTTCAAACCTTTGGTTTGAAATTAATGTGTAGATTTCCAATCTAATGGACAACTTCATCGGCAGAATAAACATTTAACAAGCAAATGAATTTCAAAATAAGACACATTTTTAGGCGGTGCCAGGTAATTTGCATTATCCTCGCAGCGCAAGTCTGCAACAAGTGATTCGACAGTTCGAGACTTACTCGTTGCCCCCAGCCGTCTCGTGTCCCGAGCAATGTAGTTGGCGAAGATGATGGACCTCATCGAGGTTTTGCCCGAGCCGCTTTTGCCCATTAAAAGCACCTAGAACAAAGAGTGTGGGTTCAACATCACATTTTTGGGATCTCAAGTCAAATATATGTAAAAAAATGTGAGGTTAATGTGCAGACAAATACGCCCATCGCATGTCAGTGAGTCAGAGTTGACACAAATAATCACTGTTTTGGTGAAAATTCTAACATTTCTTTGTTAAATATCCTCAAACATTACCTTTTTCTTCATCTTTAGAGAGTATTTGTCCTTAAAAAAATCGAATATAGGCTATCTTACAGCTAAATTATTATTTTTGGGATCACCAAAACAAATCACATCCCCTGACTTCAAAGTTCATAATTTAGTTCAAGGCCACAAAGGCGCTATTGTTATTTTTTCGTAGGATTAGCAAATTTTTAATTTAAATTTTTGTTTAAACTTCTTCAGAGATGAAAAAAGTATGACCTGTTTTATTAATGTTTTCAAATTTCAGAGTACATTCAAACACTTCTAACTTGGTCTGCTTAGAAAAATTCTGTGTTTTAATGAAAAATCTATCAAAGAAAATCATAATTCTTATGGAAGGCAATGAAAAGTAATCAATGACAATCAATGACAATCAATGACAGCTAAGCAGCTAAGGATCAGCTAAGCTTCTCTACAGAAATATTTGTTTTGTGAGCATGTGATCATTATTCATTCATTATAGAAAATTAACATCAAAACGTTCTGTAATTGTGCTCGAAATGCTCCAGTAAATAGACAAGTGATTATGGAAATGATGATTTCAATAGGGGATCACAGAGCAGTATCTTTTATCTAGATATAGCCATGAAGTTAGCTTTCTAGCCATAGTTCATATCCCAACCCCACATTTTTATTTATGTTATGAAAATTGCTTTTGCAAGAACAACAGAAGTAAATATTATAAAATATAAAATAATACAACTTTTTTAGGTACGCCTTGGCATTTTACGGTTTATCATATTACATTTAAAAAAATTAATTCACCAGATTAATTAACTAATAAACTAATTAACAAAAAGACGTTGCTAAACGTAAAGTATAACGCGGCAGGCAGCAGGTAGCCATCACGCCGGCAACTCATCCGGCGGGTGTGAACGCGGCGGCCAGCGTCCGGCCCGGTAGAGTCATCACGTCGGGAACGGCGGAAACTGAACGCAGCGCTTGGCTGGAGGCCGAGAAGCCGGCAGCGACGCACTCTTGCTCCGTCTCCCCGCGGAGCATCGCAGCCATGAAGCCGGCGGCAAAACTGCGGGGAAATCAAGACACCGGTGGAACTGTTGCGTAACGTCACAAAGGTACGTTCATTATTAGCAGTTTAAAAACAAGCTGGTGATATAAAAACTTTAAGATTATTAGTTTTATCTAAGGAAGCAAGTAGTTAAAAGCATGTAATCAAGGGCGAGCAACGAGCACGGCTTTCAGAAAACCTATTAAATCGGTTTTTACCTGGAGTATTGAATGCTACGTCCCAAAACTCAGACTATTCCCATCGTTTTGCAAAGTTATGCTGCCTTCTTGATGAAGGCTTTATCTGCTTATCGCGTTTAGACCGTTGATAAAGCAGGCAGCATCGCTTCGGGAAACTTTGGGGAGAGTTTGAGTTTGGGAATCAGCAAACCCAGATAAATAGTTTTACTGAAAACAAACGTGCTAAGATTAGCAAAAGAAAGTAATGACAAGCTTGTCTGATTGTTTGTCGTGGCGTCGTCTCACCAGTCCCCGGCTCCCGACACGTTGACGAGGTCGCCGACCTGCTCGACCGCGTAATGTCGCGCAGACGTTCGCGCTAACGCCTTGCCCGCGAACGTCCCGCCAACGAAAAACGCTTCCGTGCCCTCGCCCTGACGAACAATCTGCAAACATTCGAGCGTGGGTCAAACATTATCGCAAATCTCATGACTACTGGTGCGGAGCCTACTCCTGTCGAAAAGCACCGAGGGGACCACCGGCTTTACGTCCCTTCCGAAGGACGGTACAACTCGAACGACAGGATTCCTCCGCTAATCCGTACTGTCGAGAGGTTGACAAGCAAGGCGAGTGAAGTTGTCGTACTAACTTCAAACCCTCCGACCTCTCTCCCGAACAGAACTGATCATGTGCATGATGGTCTCCCATCAAACCCCTAAATCAGCGCAATGTTGCTTAACTTCAGTGATCTCATGAGAACCGGTGTTTCCAACATGCCAAACCTCTCAAACTAAATATCCACTTGAAAATTGTATCCTTACGGGAAATCGATTTCCATTGTAATGAACAGGATCTATGTTTGATTCCCGGCATACTAGATGCAATTTTCTAAAAATCTACGACTGCCTGTTTCTTCATTGAATTGAGCTGTCAGGCTATGTAAGCAACTCTTACCATGATTCCCTGCATTCCGAGGGTAACGCAAGCGACAATGCCTTGCGCCACGATTGGTTTTGAAAGACGCAGCGTCTCTTCAAGTAGCAAATCCAATCTCGTATCGGCGACTGAGTACTCTTCTTTTACCGAAACGCCTGCAAGACTCCAAAATGTTAGCGGAACACAGCTCAGAAGACTTTGCTATGTGCATGTGGATCGTGTTGACGCATACTTACCGATTGATTTTGCCATCGCCTTGAGCTCGTTGAAGTTTGGCGAAACAAAAGCGAGACTTTTCCATGCGTCGGTTTCAAACGGCTTGGAAGCCTTTTGCACGTCTGTGGGCTCGAACCACACTGAAACAAGTGAAAATAGATCGTTTCAATATACGTTTGCGTGCGTTGTCCTTTTAAATTAAAAAAACTATAGGAATATTTCGCGCTGTTATTCGAAAATACATTCGGACAATTCCGTGACCTTCGGTTACTTTCGTGCAATACATTCGGAACACGTCGGGAATCACCGGAAGCCTGTTCAGAGTTGAGTTGAGTGAGAGTCGAAGAAGAAGGCAAGATGGGGTCGAAATCGAAGACGGGGCTGGCCGCTATTTCATTTACTGCCGTCGGATTTCTTTTCGTTTTCATTGCTTTCGTCTCCCCATACTGGCTAGAAACTGACGGCGTATTGACGAATCCAAAGTTTCAGCGTATCGGTAAGTTATTGACTGTAGATATCGTGATATATTCTAACGGCGTACCCCGCTGGTGGCCATTGGCACACCCATCTCGTCTTTCGTAACTCGACTCGAGCATCCCTAGAATTCGGTAGTTTTGTGCCTGAAACTTTTGAGACACAGCGAACGGCACAATTTAATTTCGCTGAACCCTTGTTCGGTTACAGGTCTTTGGCAAATCTGTGTCAACAAATTAGAGGACACCAGGCATTGGTATGATGTCAAACTGTCTGGATGCTGGTGGGTGTTCGAAGAAGAATTCTACATCATTCATGATATCCTGCTGCCTGGTAAGTTGATCTTGATAATGTTATTCTAGCCATCAATAACTTGCTCTATTCACTGTTTTAACTCTTGATTAAGACAATGCACTTGCGGAGAGACAAGTATGGGATAGCCCTAGGCCATCATAAGCCATTGAGTTTGGAGTGCCTAGGTCATTGGGTTTGGACTAGGCTGTAAGGGGGTCTCCAATCTTGTTTCTTAAGTTTATCTCGGTCATATTAGCAGCACTTGCTCTACATTGCTCTATCATTTCATTATACTTAATCTTAAAGGAACCTGGTGCTCGTATGCATCGCCAGTCCGTCGCGTCGGCAGCCCATTCGTCATGTAGACGTCGACTCAGTGCCACGGATTGCAATCTGTTTCGATCTGGATCTAAAACGCAGATTGCCTGTTGTCGTGTACATCGTCACTGGCAGCCTGTTTGTCGTGCAGACATTAATTGTCGCATCGGCAGCCCGTTGGTCGACCCAGCTTCACCGAGCAGAATGTGACACGTGGTTGTTTGCGGTTGTGCAGGCTTCTTCGTCGCAACCCAGTTCTTCTTCACGCTGAGCTTCACGCTGGTGCTGGTGGGCTGCCTGCTGGTCGCGCTGTTCGCGTGCTCCAGCCGAGACCACGAACGCTACATCCTGCTGCTGGTCGCCATCGGCGTTGCTCTGGGCCTATCGGGTGCGTTTGCGCAGCGGATTTCCCGCGCGTTGCGTCTGTTTCTGTTTGTCGTTTGTACTCGGTCCATCCGTCCAGGGTGGTGGGGAATGAAATGATTCATAATTAACAGCCATTGTCAATTTCTTAAGATTCGTGTCTTCCTAATCGTGGCATGTCAAATCCTTTGGGAACTGCTCATCCCCCATGCAATTAAAACAAACGCTTGGGAAACTCCCAACAAAGCCGCCCCTAGCCGCAGCTACCGCTAACCGCATTGTCCGCCCGCTAACCGCATTCTCCTCCCGCTCTGCAGCCGTCAGCGGCATCGTCGCGGTGATCATCTTCGGCGCGTACGGGGACGGCCGGGACTGGATGTCCGACTGGGAGCACAACGACGTGTCGTGGGCGTTCGCCCTGGCCGTGCTCGGCTCGTTCTCGCTGCTGACGGCGGCGGCGTTGTTCTTGGCGGAGGCCCGCGTCAGCGCCGCGCGCCGGCGGAAGGAAGACGGCCGCCGCGGGGAACTCGGCATGCAGCCCGTCAAGGGACACACCGCCATCTAGGTACCGGCGTCCCCGGCCGAACCCTCGCGTTCCCGACGCTTCGCATCCCGATTCACGGGCATTTCGTTATCTGCCGCTAGCGCAAACCAGCACTCTTACGTTCATCTCCTGCCGTCGCTAAGTAACTCGTCGATTTACTCGTGTTACGCCGTTATCTGCGCATTTTATAACATCGTTTGTAAGGAGGTGGCTGCGTTCGCGAAGCTCCGAGCGCTTGCGACGCAAACCGCGGATTCCTTTCTGGCCTGTCGTCTGTTTCGATTGTTTGCGCTGGCTCGGAGGTTGGTTTTTGCGAGCGTTGAGGAACGGCGGCGGCGGTGGCTGGGGTTCCTCGACGAGGGAAGAATCTGCGAAGAAGTAATCGGTCCAAACCAAAGACTGACTGAACGTGTTTCCGTCCGCTGCGCATGGCTCTGAAGTCGTGTCGACGCTAGCAGTATTTTTATATGCGTAATCTTATCGCTTTTTACTCTGTTTTTATACTCCCGGAAGTTTTTTATTCCGTGCGAATCTCGATTGTGTTGTCCCGAGCTCTCAATTTAACGGTCCCCTAGTTTTTACCCGTGCTTGTACATTGTAACGGCCTCCAAACGGCTGCGTGGAAATCTAACGCGGCGACCTCCACCGCCATCACTCTGCCGGTGATCACGGCATGCGTTCGTAGCCGACGGAATCCTGCTTGGCGAGAATGTCGACGGAGCCGAGAGATGCTCGCTGGTTGGAAACGGCCGGCAAGTTTCTCGGCTGCGGCGGTCGTTTCGCGGCTGGCACGAAGCCCCGAGGCTGCGATATTCCCGCGTAGAATCCCCGGCCGAGTACGTGCCGGCTTGGAGTTCATGTTGCCGACGCAGCGTGGAATCCCGGGGGCCGGCTCACTCTTCGATTTCGATCCCGTCTTGTCGGCCGATTGTGCGGCCCCGCAAATCCTTGAGCTTTTGGCTTATTTTTTTTAGTGTAGTTGCGTTAGTTGTGGGGTTAAGTGGATGTTTTTTTCGAAACGGAAAGCTTGATTGTGTTACGTATCTATTTCAATGGCAGATCTGAATACCTGTCTGTTTATTTCGGCTTAATTTCCTTGCGGCTTTTGGTTGGTAAAATGAGTTTTTATCGTGTTGATTCGGGAATTTTATTTTAGCTCCGGCGCCTATAGATTGGTGTCGGTAAATTGTAGTGCTTTATAGTAGATATATACTCAATCGTTGGTCAACTTATTCTCAGAGCTAATCCGTCAAAACCATTTAAATGTTGACTTCTCTTCCATAATGAAATGCAAATTATTTCGACTGTCCAAACTTCTAAAGACTCACAGAGTTTGCACTCCAACCCAGACACTTAACGATGCGAGCAGACCAACGTACGATGAATTAATTCTTAAATTTTAGTCGGAGGCTTGGGTTAAGTTCTTAGCTTACGTTCTTAAATCATACTCAGGCTTAGGTTATTATAGTTGATAGTACTTCCTGCATTAGAACATCTGGACTAGTGTATTGCTGACGTGTGTTTGGGGGGGGAGAGGGGGGTCGAGTGTTACTAGCCGTGTCAACAGCGTCTTGATCTGATTCCTCCGACTCAAATTGTCTACTCAAACCGACATGCAAATGCGTTAAGAAAACAAATTTTGAAAAACAAGCCGTTTCTACAGGCACCTAAAGTCAATTATTTTCATACCTACTAACTTTGTATCTACTAAACCCAAGAGATAAAATCTATTTCATATGTTTTCCTTGTAGTGGCAGCTAATAACTGTCACAAACGGCCAACAAATCTATAACTTTTGCTGCATCATGTTAAATTAGCCACATTTTGCGGCTCGAATTGGCTCCGTGCTTCGAAACGCTCGGCGCAGGAAAAAGATCAGATCTCGTGCTGTTGACGTCGTGTGCGAATGTACGACTCTGCCCTCGCTGTTGAAACCCCCTCCCCTCGCTGTCAAAAACCCCCACCCCCTAGGTTCAAGATGGCGATGCCAGCGTGGATCAGGTAAATAGTTGAACAAGTATCTAGATGACGGTGAAGGCGAAAAGATGCTTGCGTCGCAGTACCCACATTTTGCCGTCGATAGGCTAGGCTAGGATAGGTTAGGTTAGGTTAGGCTAGGCTAGGATAGGCTAGGATAGGTTAGGCTTGCAGTGAGCAGGGCGTGTTCTCAAGTAGCCCCAATTGGTATCAATAGAGCTGCGTTGTCGCTGGTATTGGCAAGGATTGCAAGCGTTGTGAAGCAATATGTTGCGTCACATTACAGTAGACCGCATTCAAAGGGAAATGATGTCAAATATCCAGAAAGAAAATCCACATGGGCATATCTTATATCTTCATATTTTCTATCTATATCATATCTTCTTTGTTTAAAAGGTTCAAGGCTCTGCAACTAAGAAATTGTAAAATCTCAATTCAAACGGCTTTTGTTATTGGGTATATTATGTTGACTTTTCTCGAAAGGGAAGGGTGTATTGAATATGTGTATGGCCAATGTTAAAAGAACTATCGAGGAAGAATTATGTCGCATACCCAATGAGAAAAGCCACTTAGTTGTGATTACTCTGATTTCCACGGTCGAAAGCATCAAAGCAAATTGCGTTACTATTTAACCCAACCCAACTGGTTTCTCTTATCTGGTCTCGTACATCCTCGTCCCTGGACAGAAATGGTCTCTGCTTGAAACCTTGCCGGTATCGGCGGTGTTGCATATTTTAAATTTCAAGTCGGTGGCTTCGTTGGTTAGCGTTCTGTAAGCATCACGGTCATGTTAGGTTAGGGTATGTTAAGTTAGGGTATGTTAAGTTAGGTAAGACTGCACTTCCCGTGGCACTGTCCCCACACAGGCCCGGGTTTGCGTTTCGTGGTGTCCTTTGGTCGGCATTAGAAGAGTGGACGACGTGCTGGCATTCGATGCCGTCGTTCGATTCACTCGATAGTTGTACATTCCTAGCTGTAACTACTTGGTAAAAAGCCTATGCTGGAATCCAGCATAGAAAGAGTATTTTCAACTTATTAATAAGAGTTGATGTTGGAAATAATGAGTACAACCCCTGAACTCATTAGAGATGTACATAACGCTAGCTCGTAGGCTTAGGTTAGGTTTCTGTTTCATGGCTAGAGTTTTGCACGAAGGAGCTGGAAGTAAGATGGTTGGTCTTTCTGTCGTTTGTTCCGGCATCTCGCCTGATGAAGACACTAGCGTCGAGCCAACAACTTTGCCGAGTTGTTTCGTTGGTTTAGTTACTGAACGATGTACGAGGCAGGCATTGGCGCTGCGGGACGTTGGGAGAAATAATCGGAAGTCTAACCATCTTATTCCCAGTTCTTTCGGCAGTTCTTTTGGAAAATATCGGCTAGATTTCTCACCTGCAGTTTTTTTTTGTTGTACATTAATGTTCTTAGTCTGTTAATATGTAGATTTCTGTGTCGATTCGGCCGTTTAGGTAGTTGTAAATATCATCAAACCACGTTTTAAGTTGTGAAGTGACCCGACAGGAAACACATGCATTAGAAGAACGCGCTGCGAAAAGACCCAACAGTCCCAGTACCAACAGGCCTCGTTCGATAATTCGGTTATAAGCACTAGGTTAGGCCTTAGATTTAGTTTTAATTTATCTGCGTAGCCGTTTCGATTCCCGAGTCGTTAGTTGCGCCTAGGTTTCCGATTCGTTCCGAAATTATCGATGCATTTCTCTCTGGAGATTTGAAACTATCAAACTTCTTGATTTTAACGGAAATAATTGTTCATCCTTGCTCAAACAGGACATGAACTCACCACTTCAAAATCATTCTTACAACTTTCAAACAAATCATTAATAACTAACGCCATCTTCTTCAGGGGAATCGATACACATTTCTTAGCCGCTTAAATACATACAATTTAGTATGCAAATACACGTCAATCCATAAAATTATTTAATTAGTAATAAAGGTATTATGTCGGTTTTAGCATTTAGCATAGAATAGTAGTAGCAGCACAATTAGCACATAGTTTAGTATTAAGTACACTGAGTAAATATGGAATATGCTTGTAATCAAGTTAGCAATAACTTCTCAGGCTCCCAGTTAGCTAGAGCGTCTCCGATTTGAGATTGCGTTTGTATGCAGCGAGGATACCAAGCTATCTGACGCCGGCTTTTCAATCAAAACGTCCAGATTTCACGGTGAGCTCAGCTCGGAACTAATAACCAGCCCCGAATCATCTAGAAATCCATGTTGCGTCTGCAGCTTGCTGAACAAGCTCGTAGACAAACCTGAAAGACTGGACGAGCAGCCTCGATATCCGCACCTTTCTTGACCTTGCAACCCTCCTAGCTGTCCGTTCTTAGCCGTTGCAATCAACGATTCTATAGTCGGTTTCGCTCGATATCTTGGTATCCGCTCTTCGTACGAACATTGGTCGGTAGTTGTCTCTATAGCGGTACGAGTAGGTAGTAGTTTTATCCGAGCAAGAATGTGGCTAATGCTAGGTACTATGCAACAGATGCGAGCAAGAATATTAGGTAGTTGACTCCGAAGCGAAAAGACCTCGAGTCCCAGTAGCGTTCAATCCCGGGGTTAGTAGTGACATAGCGTAGTAACGTAGCGTAGTAACATAGCGTAGTAACGTAGGGTAGTAACGTAGCTTAGTAACGTAGCGTAGTAACGTAGGTAGTAACGTAGCGTAGTAAAATACCTTTAAAAATTGCGTAGTAGTAACAGCGTAGTAACTGGAACAGATTTACCGTTACAAATCTGTTCCAATTTCTGATTTGGAAAAATAAATCTGGCTAGGGATCAATTTTATATCCACACAATTTTTTATTTTCATTGCATTAAACATTCAGTGACAGCATTCTGTCCAATTTCTATTTCTGGTCCTGATTGCTGCTTGCTAGTTAGTTTTCTACCCATCAGGCAAAGAAGAATAGTGTCTAGGTTTCAATATAGATCATTTGATATTAATATCCTATAGCAGCTTTTTACGTTTTTTAAAATATGTGAGCCAAGCATATTAGAATTTAGTTTGTTTGAATATGAGAAAATGTAAATACTAATTAGCATATAGCTAAGCGCAGTTTTGTGTGGAGTAGCTACTACTAGGTCTGATTAGTGTAGCAGCTTTGTTATTTAGTTAGTCTTTAGTCTTTAGATAGCTTCTAGATGGTTAGGCTAACAATTTTCTTTTATAACAGTTTATAGGCTAGTTTTTTAGCTAAGATTTAGCGTATTTTAGGTGAGCGGGGAGTGAAAGGGAAGTGATGTCCCCGAGTAAATAACCCCGCTCGATACGGTCAGCTAAAGTCCGGCATCGCAGCGTCGAAAGCGCTGCGAGCGGAGCAGCGTTCAAACGCCAGCGTTGGCAACCTTCGGTCAAACTAGCTTTTCACGTGTAGTTAGTCTGTGGTCGCGCTTGCACCGGCAGAAGGGCGGAGAATGGGCTGGAATAACCTAGCAACCACTCTGCTCGCCCAGGAAAATAAGGTTAGATGCTAGGTTAGATTCACTCCCCAATGACTCAAAGCTTGGCTTGTCGTAGCATTTATCGTGAAGTACGTTTAGTGTCCATATCGCGATGGAAGCGTCACATCGCGTCAGCTTGTAAATACTTGCGGTTTCGGTGGCGTTGGTTAGATTTAGGAGAGCGAGGAGGGAAAGGGAATTGATTCACCCCGAGTAAACATCCTTGCTCGATTAGTGTTAGGCGCGGTCGGGCTCGATTCCGAGCTTCCACGCGGCAGATTTGGATGCCGGTTAGAAGAGCGCCGCAGCGAAGAGTCCCTCGCGTCCCAGTAGCAAAGCGGCGGTCGATAGTCGGCTGTACATACTAATTATAGCTTCATTATAGGCTAGGTCTAGGCTACTGGCTGTCAGGCCATTTGCTGGATATCGGTTCCAAGTCATAAGTGGTAGTTCCGTACAAAATAGATTCCCTCCTAGACTATTTATCTGGTCTTACATTTTCATTTAAGTGAGCTATATTTTTGTGCTATGATTAGACTGAAATTCTTCGTGAAAGTAAAAGTGTAGTTTTTCTAAGCATTTCCAACAACTTGACAGCCCAAAACGGCACAAAGATGCATCATACTCGATCGGAATGCCAGATAAGAAATCTAGGAGGTAAAATACTTTGTTTCAAGCTGCCCTGATGACAAGCACTTAAGGTGGATCCGTACTGTTTCCGTACAGTTTTTCTATTGTTTTTGTTTTGGTAAAATTTTACTCAAATGTGGTCATATGCCGGAAGGAAATATTAAAAAATATATTTTTAAAAATATTTTGCTGGAAATTTTCCGGAAAATTAAAAAATTAGTATGGAAAATTACGCTTGCTGACCTGTCTCTTGTCCCGCTAGGGGGGAGTATCAGTCGTCCGATCGAAATGAAATTAATATTTATGGAATGTCCAAACTTCAGGGATTATAATAAGACACTTAATTCAATTCGCGCTGACATTCTCTAAATTTTGTCAATGGTTAAAATTTGACGTAAATTTGCCAATTTTTTTGCTTTGTTTCAAAATTTGTTATTGAAAAAGTATGCAGTTCTAAACTTTCATCTTCCTTTATTGGCAAGCTGCAAGTGTCTTGATCGAAAAAAAAAATAGTCGAGAATGATATCACCAATATTTAGACCTAATTGAGGGAAGGAGTGGTGCCATGTTTACCAAACAAATGTTCACATTTTCCGGAAAATTTCCAGTAAAATATTTTAAAAAATATTTTTTTGAGTACTTCTTTCCGGCATAGACCACATCTGAGTAAAATTTTACCAAAACAAAAACAATAAATTTCTGTACGGATCCACCTTAAGAATATAATTGTTGGAACTGAAGACCACCAAATGTTGGCAGCTATCTGGTTTCTTCCCAAGACCAATTAGACACTAAGCAAGGAGTACAATAAGATAGTAGAAGTTAAGTAGTAATATAATATGTCTTTGGACCAGATCTTACAATTGTATATTAGAACTATTTTAGTAATCTATGAGTATTAATAGCAATAGGATTTACTTGGGTTGTGTGTATATTGACCTATGTTTTAATTTTAGTGCAAGTCTTTCTTTTGTGAATGTTTCATGACGGTGATTCAGAAGTTAGGCTTGCCATCAAATTCCCAGGTTGAAAGACAGTGATTTCAAAGTTAGTCTCGTAGGAAATTTTAGGAGATTTGATCTAGCGTAAAAAAGAGGCTGCTGTTGGAAGCGGGTTGATTCGGGAAGCTCGTTCAGTCCTGTCGTTACCGGCAGGGGTGAGGTTTGATTCCAGATTCAAACCCCAGTAGACAATACGTCTCGATAGTAAGCCGTTAGTTTTAGACATTATCGATAGGTTTAGTGGGTCTGCTCGCATCTCACCATGTCGTATTTTATTGTGTATCGTCTTTTAGGATTCTCTCTCTCTGCGAATATATTTTGTCCGCTGAGTCACGTTTTGGACTAGAGTTTAGGGAGTCTGAATTGTTCGACCAACTCATTCTTACCAACCAAGATTGAAAAAATTTCAAACTTTGTCACCAACTTTAATTATTACTTTGGAAATAACCATGGAGGATGTTTTTATTTTCTCATCAGTCAAGCTTTCATTGTTTTTTCACTCCGGCAACTATTTGTAACTGATTACATTTCTTTCATACAATTTACATGTTCATAATTGCTGTAATTGCCTAGGATGCTGAAACTCGTGTAGTGAATCACGTTTATTTAAAGCAGCACATTCACGTGCGAGCTGAGCTAACTCAGCCGATGCATCTCTGTCTGAAATATATTCCGTCCGGAAAACAGCTCAGCATTTAGTCGGCCCCGCTCATTCACGCATCTTCGGGAAGAGCACAGATTTGGGGCCGTGCGCACAAGAATAAAATGTATTATTTTATATAAGATTGTTACAAGTAAATATTTTTCAGACAATTGACATTGTTTTTAATTGATCCTCTCCCCACTTTCCCCTGTCAAACTGAAATTCCAATACTTCAATGTCAAATCCCTAACACAAAGAGATTATTATCATCTCTTTATCTTCGGCCATGTAAATTGGCAAGACATTTTGCATGTGTATTTTCTTGGGAGAGCTATTGTTTATTTCTTGTTCCAAGGTTTCGCGGTGTTACAGGCATGCTTCACACCGATTCCTCCCAGGAAATCTTGAGCAACTGCAAGATGTAAGCTTCTGCGACTGACTCAATCCCAGTAAGTCATCGCGACGACCTTCCGTCAAATAATTACGGCGCTGGGAATTTTTCTGTTCATAATTGACGAGCATAAAGGAAGTAATTGTTTTCAGTTTCGTCATGACGTCTCATAGCTAGTGCCACTTCCCACGGATGCAATCGAACGTTTAGTTGAACAAACCGCCGCCACCGTCTGCGCCGCGCTGTGAAACTTCAATTCGATGGGAGTACAGAAATTGGGCGTCACCTCAAGCAAAGGTGGCACGAAAACAACGTAAGTTATTGACGTCTGCGCTAATTGCTAGCATCACAAACTTTCCAAAATCACAATCACCTCGCTTGCGTTTCCAGATTGGTTAGTCGATAGATGGGTTGTTGAGGCGATAGCAGCCTGATTAGCATTCAAGCTTGATGGTTATAGGTTAGACTCCCTGCCCTAACTGGGTGTCTGGGTGTGCTATCAACTTAACTTTCCCTTTTGCGTTGTGATAGTGTGAAGTCCCCATTCGTGTTTGAGGTTCGCCACCGAGTAGTTACATCGAGTTCTGTCACAGATTCCAGCACCTCGACTCAAGAAAGATGAAATCTCGGGGACTTTCCGGCAACTGTGGCATCGGCGTGTTCTGCCTTGCGTTCATCTGCATCTTCGTGTCATTCTGCGCGCCTGCCTGGCTGCAGAGCGACACTCGCATCACCGGAGCCGTGAGTTGACTCGTTGTGTTTGTTACAGACACCCGTCGACTTCAATTTGCATCCGAGTCTGTCAGAATTTCAGATCTGGATAGCAATCAAGTAAAAAATGCGACACCTGCTTATGTCATTCTGTTTCATTTGATTTGTGTAAGGCATGGATGCAGTTTCAGAGAGAACAAGTGTAAACTAGGACAAGCACAGCAATTGAATTTTTAGCTGCATTGCCATTGTGGTCTGCAACGAAGTGTGTTGCAACATTATTTAAATGTTATGACTCATGTTTCTTCAATTATTCAATGATTATTTAAACACAATAGCGGCTCATTTATTGGAGTTTCATCTTAAAAACTTGAATATGAAGGGAGTTTTCCCTGATCCTGCTTGTGCTCTTATGTAAAGATTTCATTTTTCCATAAACTATCACAAACAAAGCAAATCTTATATCTGCATTTACAGAAATGCATATTTATTTTTGTTTGCAAACTGCCTTTTTTAGGGGAATTTGTTATTTTTTTGTGCGTTTGTTGGCCAAACGCCTAACTGATTTTAAGTAATATTTCTCGGAACCTTGGAAATCTCTGCTTACATCTGCCATGTTTTTAAATTAAATCAGCCAAAGAGTTTTCTTTCAATGAAAAACATGAGTAAAAATAGTGAGTGGAAAACATTGTTTTCCAAATAACGTATTTTCTCATCCGAGAACCCTCCAACCTCTTTCCCAAACAGAACTGATCATGTGCATGATGGTCACCCATCCAACACCGCGATTATGCTCAACTTCGGTGATCTCACGAGAACCGGTGTTTCCAACGTTGCCGAACGGTTTGAGTTCGGGATTCAATCTCCAGTTACATAGTTCATCTGAAAACAAGACGCGTTCTTTTAACTCAATTTTAACGTTATAAATAAATGTTAAAATTCCGCGCTAACGCCTCGTGCTTGCCGTCCCAATGGACAGAAACTGGACCGGCTGGGGCTGTGGTCGCACTGCTTTCGTTCGCTGCCCGACCCGCTCGATGACACGTGGCGGCGGTTCTTCGTCGGCTGCCGCTGGGTCTACGATCCGTTCACCACCGGCTACGACCAGATCCGTGGCTTCCTGCTGCCAGGTAACAGCAACCTCCTCGGAGGAGAAGGAAGATACGCAGCCACTCGAAACACCCTCCAGGTGGAGATGCAACCTCTGAGACTTTGTCTTGTCTGACCCCCTATTCGCTTACTGTATCTGTGTTGGGCAATGTACCGTTTACATTCACGGAAATATGATGCCGTGATTGTGAATGTAACCTATGGCTAGAAGCGAGGAGAAACCCGGTACCGGCACGTAGCCTACTCCTGTCGAAAAGCACCAAGGGGACCACCGGCTTTACGTCCCTTCGAAAGGACGGTACAACTCGAACAACAGGATTCCTCCGCTAATCCATGCTGTCGAGAGGTTGACAAGCAAGGCGAGTTAAGTTGTCGTACTAACTTCAAACCCTCCGACCTCTCTCCCGAACCGAACTGATCATGTGCATGATGGTCACCATCTCAACTCAGTGCGATTTTGCTTAACTTTGGTGACCTCGTGCCAAACCGTTGGGTCTGACGATATCTTCGTGTTGCTTGCCGGCAGGTTTCATGATCGCCACGCAGTTCTTCTACACGCTGTGCTTCATCGGGATCCTGCTCTCATTCATCTTGGTGCTGCTCTACTTCCTGTGCTGCGGCCCGGAGCAAGGCCGCTACGTGCAGCTCATCAAGGTCATCGCGCTGCTCAACCTCGTCGCAGGCAAGTCTAAGTCTTGTACATCCGCGCAGAGTTTCGGCCCCGGCAGACTCGCGTTGGCCGAGATAGATTCCGCAATTCTTTTCCCGTCACGATTTCCTTGTCGGCATCGTCTTCGCCGGGTGTCCTTCATCCCCGTGCCGAGTTTCAGCCCTGTCGGACTCGCGCTCGCTGAGATACAAGCTCACACATCTTCCTGGATCCAGATAAGGACAACGGAGATATTCCACTCAGTGAAACATGACGTCAGATTCCCACTGGGACTGGACGTGCTACCAGTTTGGAAAAAAATATTAATTAGCTATGTTGAAAACAAAGGAAGATAGGGAAATCACAACCCAAATTGCTCTACCCGGCTTTAGCGAGTGGGTTTCGCTACGTCATTTTGATTGAAGGGAATACGTGTATTGCTTTGTAATAATCTGTAAGATCCCCGTTCATTTTCCCATCGTAATTTCTTGCCAAAATCTTCTACGGGTGTTCTATACCTCTGTGCCGAGGTCCCCGCTCGTTTGGACTTGTTGTTGTTGAGATAAACTAATAAACGTGGACCCATATAACTAGGAAATACACCGCCCCTGAATGCTGCCTGGGCTGCTTGGCTAGGAATAAAAACATCACCACAGCCTTGTAGTTGCAGCGTCACTCACGTCATCTTGTGTATCGTCGGCAGGGTCTTCGATTAGCACTATTGCTCAATCTCAAGTGTCAATCTCAAGTGTCAATCTTAAGTGTCTTTGCCGGCGATAACTGCACTTGCTTTCTCCAGCTTCACCTCGGTCCGCCAGGTTCGCCAACAGCGCCTTGCCGCCCGATTTCGTCGCTCACCAGCCGAGCACACGATAGCGGTCTGCGTGTTGACCGTCGTTTGTTTGTTTGTTGGGCAGCGTTTGCGGGGCTGATAGCGGTCATCGTGTTCGGCGCGCTGGGCAACTCTGCCGGCTGGATGCCGGACCACGCGAACAACTGGCTGGGCTGGGCGTACGGCCTGGCCGTGGCCGGCGTCGTGCTGCTGTTCGTCTCGTCCGTGCTCTTCCTGGTGGAGCTGGCGACGCAGTCGCGCAGACGCGCCGAGGTTAAGGAGTCGCAGATCCGGTTCTCGCTCGAGCACGAGACCAAGGCGTAGGCGCCGTCGCCGGCTTTGTCCGCTAGCACTCTCGGCCACGTTCTTTGAATCTTTTACTAATATTCTACACGCCGGATTTAACATCCCATGTCCCTGCTTTTAATGCCTTTTTAATCCTTGACTTCTGTTGTAATGGACCTATTCCGCTCGGAGAAAATTGACGTCAGATACCCACTGGACGTACTACCAGTTTGGAAGAAAATAATTAATTAGCTCTGCTAAATAACAAAGGAAGATAGGGAAATCACAACTCTGCCTGGCTTTAGCGAGTGGGTATCGTGACGTCACTTTGATATAATGGAATAGGTATTTTCACCAACAACTTTGTTTGTTTTAATTTGCAAGTACTTCTGTTTCGGTAGACCACGTGCATAATATGCCCATTCCCGGACGCCTGTGCACTAACTTTTCCTATATCTAGGTCTGCGTGTTCGGGCACATTTCTGCATTTGTTTCCGATACCACTTTTGGAAAATAAGGATGAAATGGACCCAATTCTTCAGATTTAGAAACATAAAAAGTTAGTGAATAGGGGTTCAGGGTCAAAAAGAAATTATTGCAAATGTATTGTCACCTATCTCTTAACTGTCTCAAAGTGAGTTTCGGAATCGGTCCATTTCCGTAGACATTTTCTGGAGGTTATTTACCACGGAGCGAATCTCCCCCAGCCTATTTTTATGTCGTTAGTTTTAACACAGTATTCGTTGCTCTGTCGCCGGCAAACGGTTTACGGTTTTTATAATGCGGTGTTTGTTTTTTGCGGGTGCAGAGCAATCGTAACGCACATTCCGTCCAGGCCCGGTTGCAAACGCAGCCGAGCCCGTCTCGATCCTCTTTTCCGCAGCCTTCCCTAACAACTCCCGCCTACTTTCCCGCCTAATTTCCCGAGGGGCTAGAGGTGGCCTTTTATAAACGTAACGACTCGACGTTGGAGTCGGTGATCCATGCCCGCCGGAGCAAATCAATCAACGTGCACACATCCATCCAAAGGTTGGCTGTAGCAAGTCGGCAATGTCCATAGAATTAATCTCCGACCACATCTCAGTCAGTGTTCATCAGTGCATCCTGACTAATGCTAGGATTATTCCACGCGCGCTAGGTTCTTAGCCGAGCCTTAGCCAAGTGTTATCGTTAGTTTGTCTCATTATTATTAATTATCATTATTATTATTATTAGGAAATAACGTGGCTACTGCACGTTGTGATTGATAAATGTAAGACTCATCAGCAGCCAGTGGTATAATGTTCACACGGCTGGAAGATTTTAACATTCCGACTGTTTTCGTTAGTGTTGTTTTGAATCGATTTAAGTGCCTTGTAAAATTCTAGTACCGTATCAGCTGTCTGGCGCAATTGAAAGCGGTTCTGTCCTTTACGCCAACAAAGGTTCAAATGGTTTTTTTGTCATGTTTAGTGCGTAGTTCATGGGGCGTAGTACCTATTAATTATTCGTATTATCGGCTTAGATTGTAATAGCAAGGAATCTCAGCCTGGAGTGCGAAGGTCCGTCCACTGGTTTCAACGATCTCTCGGCAAGGCTGCTTTGCTCTTGCAGCAGCATTCGGCCGAGAATCGTTGAAGTCTTATTTAGGTTTACTCTGCTCGAAAGGCGAGCTCTAAAGCTGCAATGCGTAAGATACACACGTAGTATTTTTATAATCTGTGTTTATGATGTCATTTAGTACAACGTTATGGAATTGTAATATTATATGCAAATTTTATAACCAGCTTTGTGTTTGCGTTTTTCACTGAGAGACAGTTTTCTGTTAGATTTGAGATATTGAGCAAGTAAGCACCCAGCAGCTTGATTATTGCTTGCTTTTATTGAAAGCTAAGGGTCACTCCAATTATCTATACTTAAGTTTAATTGCAATAACTGTGGGATTGGAGCCAAGTAGATACAAGTTTGTACAAGTTTTAGTACAAGAAATCCGTTGTTATAGATTTAATAAATTTAGGAGCAACCTTGTGATCTTGGGCAAGTTCAAGAGACAAGACAAAGATATATTTTACAAGCTCTGTCAAATTCTAGTTTCGAAACCAGGCGTAGAAATAGCTTGACACGTAAGTGTTGTCATTGTCCCTGAGCATACGGACGGTAGAGTGCGGTGGATGACGATCTCCCGGTGATCGCGGTCGACCCGCCCGCCAAGCCAGAATCGCTCGCGCGCGGACTCACCTCGTGGGAGTGGCAATAAACATGGCGGCTGATTGACGCTCCAGCTCAAATTAATCGAATAAAGTTCGTCAATTCACGCGCGCCGCTGCAATAATCGTCTGCAATGTCGACTGACTCCAAGCTCGACTACCCAAAGGCCTCGGGTGAGTTGAAATCTAGACGATCCAGTCGTTAAATTCGCAACGATTCGCAATGTTATTGTGTGGGCAGGCCAGTAACAAGGGAACAACACATTTAGGGCTTGGCTCGGGGAACAACATTGTCCGTTATTTTTGCATAATCCAAGTTTATTATCGGGCTGTATAGTATGTAATTTCCTATTTTAGCATGTACCTTCCCATCACTACACACAAACTTCTGTACGTTGCTGCATTGTTACAGGGGCCTTGGCTTTCGGCGGGATACTCACATACATCAGCGGACTATTTCTGCTGATGTCTTTTGCCAGGTAAACCTTTAATTATTTGATCAACCATCAGTTTCTATCAGTTCTTAAAAGAACGAGTTGCTTTGCACGTATGCTTGACTAAATCACGCCTTTTCTCCGTAGCCCGTACTGGATCCAATCATACGAGGAGACATTTAGCGACTTCAAACACATGGGCCTGTGGGAATACTGCTTCGACCAGTTCCGCTACCCATCCTACCAATTCGACAAGCTGTTCGACGGCTGCCACTACATCTTCAGCCAAGAATACCACGTCATTCGGGAATGGTGAGTCATTCGGTCAAACCCAGTCGTTGGTATCGTGTCCCTGCGTCGTCATTGTCTCGTGACCGATGGCGTGTGATTTCAGGCTGCTGCCGGGATGGCTGATGGTGGTGCAGGCTTTCGTGACGTTGGCGTTGATGGCCAGTCTGTTCTCTCAGCTGGTGGTGGCGCTGGTGCTTGTGCGCTGGCCGCTGCAGTTTGTGCTCACCTACGAGTGGGTGCTCTCCTCTGTGTGCTTCGTGTGCAACGCCACCGCAGGTAATCCTTGATCATCCCCTGGTGGACCGGCCACTAACTGCATTTTGCTTGCTTGCATCATGTTGTGCTGCATGTAGTGGCGTCATGACAGCTTGACAAGCCCGTGTACCATTGCCCACCCGACTGCTTGGATTCTAGCACCAAGCGACACAGTGCAACCACGGTGTATTTACTGCTTGACAACGTGAATCGCTGATGAAAGAAGCAACGTGGGGTATGGACGGGAGTTTCTCGGAAGGCGGGCCGTAGCTCAGAGTGTTTTCGTCGCATTGCAGCGTCCCTGCTCTTCCTCGCGGTATCCATCTTCGGGGGGGAGTGCTGGCGGCGCGACTGGCTCATGTACCCCAACCACAACCACCTGTCGTGGTCGTACGCGTTTGCGGTGGTCGCGTTCTTCCTGCACGCCGTCGCCGCGCTCTTCATCTACGTCGTAAGTACCGGCTTTACATTGCCCTCGAGTTGCACAGTGCATTACACTTGGAAACGCATTAAATTGACTTTCCGGTTCAAGTTGCATTCATTACAACCCCAAACATACTAGGTATTTGTTTTACCGAAATCTCAATTTAAAAAATATATTAATGGTACCTAGGTAGGTAGCTATGCAAGAAAAATTTGCATTGAAACCAGGAAATTCCAATAGTTAACTGATCCTCATGGAATGCTGACATTTATTTTGCAGAAGAAAAAATCAGATCTCATACGTTGCCTGTCTTCCCAGTGTAGATATGGTAGATAAAAGATACCTAATATGCAGTTGTAGGTTCCCAAAGTTTATTCCATACTAGAAATCGGCATTTCTCATTAATGGACCTATTTGTTCGATTAGAATTTGGTGTCTTCTATAAATAAAGCATCGATAAAGGGATGAAACAAAACTGCTGCTGCTACGACCTAGTGTCCGCCAAGTTCGCCACCAGCGTTTTGTCTCCCCATTTCGCCGAGGGTTTCCCGCGTTCCCAAGCCGAGCAAGACGTTTGCTAACGCACGATTCGTCGCCGTGTTTCATCAGGACTCGCGCGGCAGCTGGGAGAGACGCAAGGAGAGCCGCAACCTGGTGGTCCAGATGCACCCGAACCCGGGCCGCAACGGCTTCGTGTGAACTCCGCCGCCGCCCTTATCCGTCCTGGAAGCCGGGCATCGACGCCTGGCTAACGTTTTCTACTTCGCCGGCAGCAATCAAGGCAGCCGTCGTGGCTCGTTAGTTATTAGTTATTATTGTATCGACTGCGATGTCTGTTAGATAAGTGTCACCATAACACGCATGTTAAGGAATGTGAATAACTGCATTTCTAACCTTTGAGTGTACGAAATTCTCCGAGTCAAGTTAAAGTTCTGCGAGTATTCTCCCGATCCCTGGCTTGGTTTTCCGTCCGATGGACTGGCTAGGCGTAGGCTGTTCTTTTATTAAAATGGTGTGAGACCGACGGGAATCGTCTGCCACTTGGAGAAATTATCGGCTAAGCAGAAAGCTTGTTTGGCCGCCTGAAACGGCAGCGAGCCTACCAAACAGCATTTTCCTTGAATCTCATGCATTGGCAGACTATCACCTACCCAAGTATACTCGTTTTTTTTACAAGAAGATTATTTTTACAAATAAGACATTCCAACTGCATGCATTATGATCTGAAAACCAACATGCATCCGCAATTTTCTGACTTCCATTATTAACTGTTTACATTTTGTGGATTGTCGACATTTGTGTGTTGTCTAAAATAAAGTGATGTTGACTAATTATGGATTATTTCCGTGTTCTGGCAACTGTCTCGCAAAATGCCCACAACACGGCTAAGTACTCAATGTACTCCATGCGTATATTGTACTCATGAAGTCCTCGCTTGGATTGGTGGAGGCGCCTGAGTGGAGGTGCCAGGTTTGATCGAATGGACAGACAGAGAAAATTATCAATAATCAACTTATTGACAATCAATTTAGCTTATTATTATTATTATTATTATTATTTTTTTATTATTATCATTATTATTACTAGCAGCGGAGCCTATGCCTACGACACTATGTGCTAACGTCTTATACTTAGAGTTTTTTTTTTTTTTCATTTCATTATAAGGCCATAAGGAAAACCTATATGCCCATAAAACCAACCCCTATGCCCATAAGGCAAAAACCTATGCCCATAAGACAAACCCTATGCCCATAAGGCAAAACCCTATGCTCATACAGCCAACCCCTATGCCCATAAGGCAAAACCCTATGCCCATAAGGCAAACCTATATGCCCATAAAGCCTATCCATGTACCCGTAAGGCATACCTACATGCCCATAGGGCAAAACTATATGCCCATAGCGCAAAACTACATGGTCTTGGTAAAAAAACAGTATGCCCATAGGGCAAAATCCCGGAAAAAACAGTTGTAAAAGTGAGCAGGCAGGCCCGAAAAAGTTAAATGGCTATTAAAATTGGGATATAAGGTTGATTATTATTATTATTATTATTATTATTATTGGTCTCTAATTTTTTTTCTTACATCACATTTACAGTTATTTGTTTTTATCTTTTGACCCCCAAGGTCTCAAATGATAATTGTGATTATTAACGTAGTATCTCACTGGGTGAGATAGAAATAGTCTTTTCGATGATGTGAGCTTAGAAATATTCGTATGCCAGATCCAGGTTTGTTGTTTTAACGAGTGATTACGACGTTGTGCCTCGTGTATTGAGCTCGTGATCAGGCATGACGATTGATGGGCAATCAGAAACGTGGAGTAACGAAGTCCCTTAGGACGAAACTCCAGCCACACGACTTGAAAATACCTCCTGGACTTCGATGTGTCCCCCAGTCACTCCAGTCACCAATCACTCCACGCTGCATCACGTCGAAAGAATCAAATGGTTCTATAATCTGTTGATAGTTGAAACTCTTTGGTTGGGCCACGGTGTTCATCGTGCCAAGAGCACGGCCACACTGATTGACGACGAAATCATCTCCTGGTTATATAGTCTGTTGATAGGTGAGCCAACAAAATCAGAGATTGCGCTGTAGTCAAAAACACGCCGCTATCACTTTGTTACGTTCAAACTGGAGATTTAATAAGGGGGAGGTGGATTCTACCCAAAAATTTTGTAGACATGAGCTGTAGGCTCGTCAAATGCCAAATTCTTGGGAAGCTCAGTGCGCTGTGGACGACGTCCACAGACACACTGGACGCTTCACTCGACGAGCAGTGCTCTTATAAGACACAGGTCACGTGTTAGCAGGCACGTCGCGTACAAGTATCCCTGCAGGGGGGGACGGATTTAGAAACCCAATCAAGTCATGTGAGATATTGGAGATAAATGCTGTTAAAGCTTTGGATGGTAAATAATAATCGGGCTAATTTTTAAAAACTCATACCGTCTTTTCACATGAGGAACTATATTACTCGACTCATCCAGTAGGCGAAATGGCTTGTGGGTTATGTCACTATCTTCTCAATCCGGATTGCGTTTGAGCCTGGTTCGAACCCAGTAGCATCCGACTTTTTTACCATTGTAAAGATCTTTCAAAATATATATATATATTATGAAAAATATCAGCCACAATCATATCCCTCGAATGGCCGAGTGGGTAAGTCGCTTGGTTGAAAACGCAAAGGTGGTGCGTTCGAATCCGAGTGGCTTTTGAGCTTTGCTCATGAATTGGGGTAGCGGGGGTACGCCAGCTCCTTGTAATTTTAATAAGTACAAAAGGTAAACAAACCACTTGTAATTCATATGCCTTAAAAATCTCCGTGTATGTATCGTGTCTCAACGGCCGAGTGGTTAAGGTACAAGACTGATAACCCCAAGGAACCGGGTTCGAATCCTGGCTAGTACAGAGACGCGAGAGCTTTTTTGCATTTATTTTAGGCGAATGTAATTAAAGATAGTAGCAAAAACTCAAACCTCGGTCGCTTCGCGACCTCGTTTTGAATTTTTGCGGAAAATTATACGCCCCACCCTAACACCCTAAGCTTTTGCACTCACCTTGGCCAAAATGTTTGCTCCAAACGGCCACGAGTGTGCACAAATTTCGTAGACAGCGCCATCTGGTAGATAAAATTGAACAAATCTGTGACTTAGTATTTTTTTTTTTCGGTACCACCTTACTACAACTTCGTGGCTTTGCAAGAAAGAAACAATTTTAATTGATTTTGAAATTCCAAAAAGCTGGATGGTCCGGGAATCGAACCCGCGTCGCTAGAATACTAGGCAAGTGGGCTCTCCAATGCACCACGCTTTCGATGTTTATTCGCCTCGAATTCTCCCTACACATTGAAAATGTTAAGCTGGCGTGCTTTTTTAAAGGCGATTGACTTGTGTGTTCGTCATCGTCGTCATTGTCGTGTTTGTCATTATTTTGACAATGCCAGACATTGCCAAAAAGCTACGCATGCTGCTGGAATCGAACCCGAGTCGCACTACGCGCTCATTCGAGACCCAACGTCCTAACCACAGGACCACGCTGCTGTTGGGATCTTAACTGTTTAATTTCCTTCCCGTTCATTGGGTTGAACCTAGAGGCTGTAATAAATTGGACATCTCAGTCACGTGTCTCATCTCGGCTCTTCGTGACGCGAGAAGAAGCAAGCATCGTTCAGCGAAGTAGTTCCAGCCAAAGATTGTTGGAGAAAAAGCCACGCCGGCATCGGGAATCGAACCCCGGTCTTCCTGGTGGAAGACAGCGAGGCTGTGCACTCGACCACACAGCAGATGACGATGATGAGGCATTTGTTGCTTACTCAACGCTCATTGACTACGGCCTACGGCAAGTGGGCTATCCAATGCACCACGCTTTCGATGTTTATTCGCCTCGAATTCTCCCTTCACATTGCACATGGTAAGCTGGCGTGCTTGTGGTTACATTAAATTTATAACATCATTTCATTAAAGAACTCTATTACTCGGATAACGCGTAGGGCGTAATGGCTTGTTGGTTAAGTCACTACCTACTCAAACAGGAATTTCTATGAGCCTAGTTCGAAACCCGTGGCATCCGACTTTTTTACCATTGTAAAGATCTTTATAAAAATATATATATATATATATAATGAAAAATATCAGCCACGATCATATCCTCCGAATGGCCGAGTGGGTAAGTCGCTTGGTTTATACCGCACAGATTCTAATCTGAGGGGCTTATGAGCTTTGCTCATGAATTTGAGGGTGGCGTGGGTACGTCCTCACCTTGAAATTTTAAATAGAACAAAAGGTAAACAACCCACTTCTTGTAATTCATGTGCGTAATCTACCGTGTCTCGGCAGCCGATTGGCTATGTTACGAGACTGATAGCCCAAAAGTACCGGGTTGGAATTTGGAAACCCGGATAAAGAGACGCGTGATTTTTTTTTTTTGCATTTAATTTAGGCACCCCGAACCCTAAGCATTTGCACTTATCTCGGCCAATATGTTAGGCCGGCACAAATTTGGTAGACAGCACCACATGGTAGATAAAATTGAACAAATTTGTGACATAGTATATTTTATTTATTTTCCTACATCATCTTACAACAAGTTCGTAGCTTTACACGATACATCTGAAAAGTTTCAATTGAGTTTTGATTGCCAAAAAGCTGGACGGTCCGGGCATCGAAACCGCGTCGCTAGATTTCTAGGCAAGTGATCTATCCAGAGCACCACGCTCGCGATGTTTGATCGCCTCGAAGTCACCTTACACATTGCACATGGTAAGCTGATGTGCTTTTTTAAGCGATTGTGTGTTTGACATTGCAGACGACCAAGTCCTATACTTCACTGGTTTTCAGTGTGTATTCAGTATTTTGCCAATGCCAGACATTGCAAAAAGCTAACGCGGGTCGCACAGAATTTTCATCTGAAAGCCAACGTTCATCCACAGGACCAGGCTGTCCTTGGGTACAGTGCGTGGATATTTCCTTCCCATCATTGTGATGAACCTAGAGTTTGTTTTAATTGAATGGCTAAGTTGTTCTCTGGCTGTCAGGTGTCTGAGCTTGGCTCTTCGTGAAGTAAGAACTAGCAAACATCGTACAACGAAGATGTTTCAGCCAAAGATTGAGGGACAAAAAGCCACGCGGGCATCGGGAATCAAACCCCGGCCTTCCTTGTGCCGGGAGACAGCGATGTTAAGCACTTAACCACACAGCAGGTGATGTTGATGAGGCATTTGTGTTGTACTCACGCTAGAAGTAACTTATCGAGAAAATCACAACGCAATTGCATTTGCGTCGCAAGCGCGGAGTTGTGGTTCCCATTTTGATTTTTTAACAAGCTTTGCTTCTATGAAAGTACAGACAAACTTGGGTTCGAGTCCCGACTAGTAGAGATAAGTGTTAGGGGAATTTAATTGAAGAGAGTAGCAAAAATTCAAATCTCGGTCTATGAAAAATGATGGCTAAGTGATGAAAAACTGGATGCGAGTTCATCATCATGACCTGCTGTGATACATGATTTTTATTTTACACTCAACAAAAAACTTTTCATACTCCAACAAAGTTTGTAAAACAAGCAAAACCGTTCAAACGACATTTTTTGAAGTGGTTATACTTCAGAAAACTGCCGAAATGGCATCGAAGAACTGAAAACAACAAACGCCCTATCTCTGCTTTGTAGACATGATAACCATTACAAGCAGCAACCCGCTTGGCACCTACAAGGCGCAAACAATTTGCCCTTAGGGCATGGGGCAAACCCATGGTAAAATCTCTTATCCTTTCTCCCAAACAGAAGATGGTGGGACAATAAGCTACGACGGTACGGGCATTCGGACCCGTTCCATCTACATAGCATGGTTCATGACACATAAAAATGCCCCATGCAAATTAAAATGCCTGCAAGAAAAAAAGGAATAATCGGGTACCCACTCATTAAGTAGTGATTAGAATCAGGAAATTTGAGGAGAATGTCCCATGCTGCGTGCGCACTCACCGGGCACTGCCGCGTCCCGCGCAATGCGCAGCACGTCGCGCAGCGCGCCTGCGCCGATGTTGCCGTCGGCCGCCACGAGCCGCGCTGCGCGGATGCGCGGCTCGTGGTGCGCGGGCGAGACCTGCGCGTGCGCGGCCATGTCGCCGACGCCGAGCGCGCAGTCGCCGCGCGCGTCCACCACGCATGCGTAGCTCGCCGTTCGCAGGCCGGCGACGCGGGACACGCACGACGCGTCCTGCGCAGATTGATTATTGATTATTGGTGTTTAACGACGCACTGTTTTGGCTGGCCCTGGCCCTGTGGCACTGGTCTATAACGAAAGGGTGCTGATGAACCTAACCTATGGCTAGAAGGGAGGAGGAGAAACCCGGTGCCGGCACGTAGCCTACTCCTGTCGAAAAGCACCGAGGGGACCACCGGCTTTACGTCCCTTCCGAGCTTTCACGCTTTCCAACACCTTTTAACTTGTAGCGCCTTAACCGCTTAAGTCACAGAGCTGAAAATGATGTTTATGGAAAGCTGGGAATATTCACTTTCATATAAATACCAAATAAAAAACTACCCTAATCGCAGAAGCATCCCTTAACATGAAAAATAGTAAAACGAAGCGACTCACGAGGTGCTGCAAGGTGCGCGTGCGCAAGAAGTCCCCTAGCGCGTCGTCCCCGACGGCCGAGACGAGCAGCGTCGCTACCCCGAGCTTCGCCAAGGCGTCCGCTAGATTGCGTCCCACGCCGCCGCCCGCCTGGCGGATTGCGCCGCGATGCGTCCGTCCGTCGGTCTGTCGGCACAAAGAGATCTGTTTTACCGACCGATAGCAAGTTGCGAGGAACGAGGCGGCCGTGGTGGGATTTGGGTTGATGTGAGATCTTGTATCTCGGCGACCGCGAGTCCGACGGGGCTGAAACTCGGCACGGGGGTGAAGGACGCACGGCGAAAACGATTCTGACAAGTAAAATGTGATATAAAAATAACTGTTGATTTCATAGCCCTTTTTCGAAGGCTAAAAAACAGGGGGTAGCGGCATTCAGGTTGATGTGACGCTTCGAAGCTCGGCGCGGGGAAAGCGACGGCGTCGGAGACGCAGGACGCCGTCCCGTCGTGACGCGGCAACAAATCAAGCAGCGTGAGATCGCCCCCCCCCCACCCGCCCACCCCTCACACGACGCCGACGCCGACGCCGACGCATGCGCAGAACGCGAGGCGTGGCGTCGATGTCGGCGGTGGCGTCGCGACGCCAGTGAGTGAGACGCCGGCGAGGACGAAGGTCGAGAGTGAAGCGTGACGCCGACGCCGACGCCGACGCCGACGCTGTCAACCGGTGAGTGTTCGCCGCCTCCACGGGGCGCACGGTTGTGTCGCTGGGGGGGGGGGGGGGGGGGGTTGACTGGATCGACGATATCCGACTCGGAATCGGCGTTTTATTGCTCAAGGGGGGTTGGGAGCTGCGTTCACGCACGGGCCGGCGTTGCGTGCGAGGCCGGTGCGTGCGGTGCGTGCGGTGCGTGCGGTGCGTGCGGTCTGGAAGGGTGTTTTAATGGCGCGCTGATTGGCGGCGTCAGCGACGCATGGCGCAGTTGTGACGGGCGCAATGACGCCTGAAACCTCGGCCGAGGCTGCCGGGAATGTCGAGTGCGTGGACGCAGGTTTCTGCGCAGAATTCCAGCCGCCGCCGCCGCCGCCGCCGCCGCCGCCGCCGCCGCCGCCGCCGCCGCCGCCGCCGCGTTGATATCGAATCGGAGGCCGAGCTCATAAACTGTCAATTAAATCCAACCCGCATGTCAGATTTCCCGCCAAGATTGTTCTAACCGGGCGTAACCGCGTGCTAACGTGCCGTTATACCGCGTTCTAATGCACGGTGCACGAGATCGAGCGACCGCGGTATAGATGGCTTAGCGCGTGCTGCTATGGCAACGGCTAACGGACTGTTGACGGATTGTTGACGGACGGTCGGCATGACGACGGGGTAAGCTGCGAGTGATTGATCCCGAGGCACGGCGGGCTTAATCCCACGCTTTGCGTCGGGCGGCGAGTTGACAGAGTCTGGCCGAGCAGCACGCAGAGCGGGGCGCGAGCTGACGGAGTCTAGGCCGGCAGGCACGCTGGGCAAGATTGCATCAATCATCCACCGGGTCACCACGCTGGGTGAGAGATGGCACCAGATCGATAGACAAATTCCACGGTCGCGTCCCGTTACACACTCAGGATTCAAGACGTGATTCCTGCGATATTGCTGAGAAGCACGCACTTTCACTCGCTGTTGATATAGAAGTGCAGAAAGTTTTTCAATGCGAGTGTCTAAGTATAAAAACAGTCTCGAAAAGTTGGGCTCTCTGTGGCACGCTGGCTGCGAGGCGGACGGCTGGGAACGTGCGACGCGTTCGGTGGGACGTTGAAGCGCGTAGCACGCTGGGTGCGAGGCGGACGGCTGGGAACGTGCGACGCGTTCGGTGGGACGTTGAAGCGCGTAGCACGCGGGCTGCGAGGCGGACGGCTGGGAACGTGCGACGCGTTCAGCGGGACAAAAACTAAAAGCAATTATCCAGTAGAATGCTGAGTTTAAATTGTTAAAAGGTTTTCCAGGGATTATTCCTGCAAACTTAATTATAAAATCGTCAGAAGTTCTGATGCAGTCCGATATGAAATTTGTATGGGCTTCCGAAACTCGGAGTGCTACGGGCTTGAAACACAGCGTGCTACGTGCTTGAAACACAGCGTGCTACGGGCTTGAAACACAGCGTGCTACGGGCTTGAAACACAGCGTGCTACGGGCTTGAAACACATCGTGCTACGGGCTTGAAACACAGCGTGCTACGGGCTTGAAACACAGCGTGCTACGGGCTTGAAACACAGCGTGCTACGGGCTTGAAACACAACGTGCTTCGGGCTTGAAACACAGCGTGCTACGGGCTTGAAACACAGCGTGCTACGGGCTTGAAACACAGCGTGCTACGGGCTTGAAACACAGCGTGCTACAGGCTTGAAACACAGCGTGCTACGGGCTTGAAACACAGCGTGCTACGGGCTTGAAACACAGCCTGCTACGGGCTTGAAACACAGCCTGCTACGGGCTTGAAACACAGCGTGCTACGGGCTTGAAACACAGCGTGCTACGGGCTGCTTGAAACACAGCGTGCTACAGGCTTGAAACACAGCGTGCTACGGGCTTGAAACACAGAGTGCTACGGGCTTGAAACACAGCGTGCTACGGGCTTGAAACACAGCGTGCTACAGGCTTGAAACACAGCGTGCTACGGGCTTGAAACACAGCGTGCTACGGGCTTGAAACACAGCGTGCTACGGGCTTCAAACACAGCGTGCTACGGGCTTGAAACACAGCGTGCTACGGGCTTGAAACACAGCGTGCTACGGGCTTGAAACACAGAGTGCTACGGGCTTGAAACACAGCGTGCTACAGGCTTGAAACACAGCGTGCTACGGGCTTGAAACACAGCGTGCTACGGGCTTGAAACACAGCATGCTACGGGCTTGAAACACAGAGTGCTACGGGCTTGAAACACAGCGTGCTACGGGCTTGAAACACAGAGTGCTACGGGCTTGAAACACAGCGTGCTACAGGCTTGAAACACAGCGTGCTACGGGCTTGAAACACAGCATGCTACGGGCTTGAAACACAGCGTGCTACAGGCTTGAAACACAGCGTGCTACAGGCTTGAAACACAGCGTGCTACGGGCTTGAAACACAGCGTGCTACGGGCATGAAACACAGCGTGCTACGGGCTTGAAACACAGCGTGCATTCTCATAGAAACACATTATATAATTCCTACATCAGAGACTTGGTTCATGTGAAATCTAATTACCCCTCGTAAAAGCAATGGTAATAATACTGAGTAATAATGAAATGTTTATATTCCGTACAATTACCTGCATTGGACGACAGGCACGTTGCACGAATAAAGATAAGCTGATGACAAAGTAACGACCATAGATATAACATCCCGCATTCGCCGCCGCTGTTGCATCGGAGACGTCGCAAGACAAACAAGAAATTTCCCGTTGCATTTCCCTGGCAAAGATGCACGAGATGCACTTCATCGGATGCACGGCGAATCGGGCTTCCTTTGTCTCGTGCAATTCTTTATCTTTGTGAGTGCGGCGTCGTGGGAGGCTGCGCGGATTGGTCGACGCCGACCTCCTTGATTCATCCCCACGAGCCAGACGCTATCTGGAAGCAAGCTGGCAGGGTCGACGACGCGGAATGCGCCGGGTTCGAAGCCCGGCCTGCGTTTGACAGCGTCGATCCGAGCGAGTTGCTGGTCACAAGATTCACCCCATGCTTTTTTAGGCGGGTTTCTTTGCTGGTAGATTATATTCTGAATTTTAAATTCTAGTTCTTATCTGTTATTATATTCTAAAATGGTCAGTTAGCTTGTTTTGCCAGCGTCGAACAGCAGGGAGTCTAGCAAACAGCAAGGCTCTGTATCTCAAGGGTTGACAGACTACAGGCTAGCATCGCCAGCCAGCTTGTTTGACCCGCGTCGAACAGCAGGGAGTCTAGAGTACAGCAAGGCTCTGTATCTCAAGGGTTGACAGACTACAGGCTAGCATCGCCAGCCAGCTTGTTTGGCCCGCGTCGAACAGCAGGGAGTCTAGCAAACAGCAAGGCTCTGTATCTCAAGGATTGACAGACTGCAGGCTAGGATCACCAGCCAGCTTGTTTGGCCCACGTCGAACAGCAGGGAGTCTAGCAAACAGCAAGGCTCTGTATCTCAAGGGTTGACAGACTACAGGCTAGCATCGCCAGCCAGCTTGTTTGGCCCGCGTCGAACAGCAGGGAGTCTAGCAAACAGCAAGGCTCTGTATCTCAAGGGTTGACAGACTGCAGGCTAGCATCGCCAGCCAGCTTGTTTGGCCCGCGTCGAACAGCAGGGAGTCTAGCAAACAGCAAGGCTCTGTATCTCAAGGGTTGACAGACTACAGGCTAGCATCGCCAGCCAGCTTTTTTGACCCGCGTCGAACAGCAGGGAGTCTAGCAAACAGCAAGGCTCTGTATCTCAAGGGTTGACAGACTGCAGGCTAGCATCGCCAGCCAGCTTGTTTGGCCCGCGTCGAACAGCAGGGAGTTTCGGCATCTCAAGAAGCAACGGAGAGTGGTTCAATGTGATAAAGATTCAACTTTACGACATGGCGATAATTTCCTTCCAGTGAAAAACAAACAAGGCGCCGGTAGAAACCAAGAGACTTGTAACTAGGAGCGAGATGAAAAGAGAAAGAGAAAGAGAAAGAGGTAGAGATAGTGAGGGGAGAGGGAGGGCGAGGCGGAACAAACACCGGTGTTTGGTTTGGTCGGAGCCCAGCTCTACTCCACCGGGCCGTGGTGGAGGGGGTGGGGGGGGGGGTGGTTCCGGTGGCGTCGGGGTCACGATCCATTGACTCTGCCCCGGAAACGGAGCGCGTTTCCGGTCAGACTCGATGGATCGGAACGACGCCGGGAAATTTCTCGCGGTTCGACGCCTCCCCCGCCCCGTCCGCCCGGCGGGGGCGTTTGACAAGCTTCGTGACGGACGACCATCCGCCGGTCGCAGCGAAATCAATGCTCGCTTCCAGGAATAGGACGAGCCAGCGAGGGGGGCGATAGGTTAGCAATAAAGTTAGCGAGGATAGATTTCATGTCTGGGTTTATCTCGGCGACCGCGAGTCCGACGGGGCTGAAACTCGGCACGGGGGTGAAGGAAGCCCGGCGGAGACGATGCCGACGGGGAAATTAGGGTGGTTTGAGAACTGTGTGTTTGATAGCCAGATTGTGACCGTTAACCACAACTAGACGTTTGTTGGTTCAACAAAACGCCGGCCGGATTTCAACGGAGTGGACGATGTTTGCTCGGCGCGTTTGACCGACGGCGACCCGACCAGGGAAGGCGAGACCGCCAGTCTGTCTGTTGTTTGTTTTTTGCTGTCTGTTTGGTGGGAAAAGTGTTTGACAAACGCGCGGCGATCCGTGACGGATAGAAAGCCAGGACGGGCTGGAAAAACTGCGCACGTTCGTCGTTTTGCGGCCGAAAAGATTGTCTGACAAGAATTTAAATGAAACCCCCCGTCGTTTGTGAATGCAAAGCGATTCGTAGCAGCTATCTCCGTGGAGCACGGCAACTCAGAACGCACTTAAGTCCACTCGATCCGTGTGTCTATGTGCATGAATGTGTATGTATGTGTGCATGAATCGGTCGCCAATATCGCTTTGTATAACGACATCTCGACCCTCAACTTCTCGACCGTCTTCGAAATTCTCATCCCCTATTTCTGTGCCAAAATTCCTGAATGCCAAAAAGACATCTCTGACTCGTGGTTTAGAGTTCACAGAGAGCACCTATTTGCTCAGCTTGTTGGCGGAAGCTGGCAGAGTTAGCAATTGAGTCGGTGAGTCTCCATCCCCGAGCCTTTCTTCGTGCAGAGTTTCTCAGCAGGCGACCGCTGGGCCATGTGACGTGTGAGTGCAACTCACAGCGTGTGTGAATGTATGTGAGTTCTTGTGAGTTAACTCTGATTGTGAGTTAACTATGCCTGTGAGTTAACTATGCCTGTGAGTTAACTATGCCTGAGCCTGTGAGTTTGAGAGTTGAAAGATTTTCCGCAAGAATGCGTGGTCAGACGCATCGATTGGGTCGTGGCGGGACAAAACACAAACACTCGGTTAATCGATTCCCCCTCCCCCTCCCAGAGGACCACCCCCACCCACCCCCCACCCTCCAACCGCAGTCTACACGACAGGCGACTTAAAGTTGCACAACTTCTTTGTGTCATGAGGGTGTCATGTGTCATGGTGCCAGCACGTGGATTCTAGAGTGGAGTGGGGGGTGTCATGGCTGATAAAGCCATGGCCTTTTCGTCGCTATCTGGGGTTGGAACTAATCGCCAATCAATCATTCATGCACCAGCATCAATCAATCAATCAATACATCAGCCAGTACGTCGCCCGGCGGATCCAGTAATGTTTACAAACGAGTTCGCAATTTCTTTGCAGAAGTTTTAAAATACCGGCGATCGTTTAAGTATTAATGCAATGGCCGTTCGACGATCGCTCGGTTTAATCATTTTTTGTATTTTGTATTTATTTGTTTTATTTCCTTGTTGATCACATACATGATATTGGAAACGTCAGTTGAACAATAAAATATATTTTACAATATACAATCGAATACAGTGTGAACACAATATGTCAAAGCTTATAAAATTCGTCCACCTTGTAAAAGCTTTTTTCCAAAAGAAAAGATTTAAGGTTTTGCTTAAAACTAGTTGTGTTATTTTTAATATTGATGGGCAATGCGCTATACAATTTTACACCCGCGTACAGTGGAGACCTTGTGTAGTACTTATGCCTATGCTTCTTTGTTTTTGGGTTTTGTTTTGTTCTTGTGTCATGTGAGTGTGTTAATTCCCCCTTGTGTGCATTTGTTTTTACAACATACATTATCACCTGATAAATATAGATACATGCTAAAGTCATTATTTTAAAACGTTGGAATAACGTCTTACATGAATCTTTTATGTAGACCTCAGCTGTTGGATTTCTGCTCGCATTGGCCATATACCGAACAGCTCTTTTTTGCAGTTTAAATAGTCTTTGGGTTTTTGAGTGATTGCCCCATAATATGATACCGTAATTGAGTTTTGCTTGTATGTAAGCATGGTATACTAGCTTGCTTGCTGCTAGTCCGGCCACCTCCATTAATCTTTTTAGCAATAGACAACTTGACGCAATTTGTTTGCTTATTGTGTCGATGTGTGTGCACCAGTCAGTCCCGTCACCGAGGTGAAGACCTAGAAACTTCGTATTCGTTTGTAGCGCGATACTTTTCCCGTGTAGTTTAATGTAAGGGCTTGTGTCAGTCTTTTCCTTGGCCGTGTATTTCATGCAAATTGTTTTCGCGTCATTCAAGAAGATGTCATTTTGGTTGCACCAATTATCTAGAGCGCTTACTGCCTTGTTTGCTTGTTCTATTAAGATACTCTGGTCCGGGTTGGATAGAAAGTGAGTGGTGTCGTCCGCGAAGAGTGTCAGTTCTCCCTGTTCTACACTTTCGGGAAGGTCATTTGTAAATAAAATGAACAGCAAAGGCGATAAAACCGACCCCTGGGGGATTCCGATGTTAGTTGTAGTTTCTTGAGATATGTAAGTTCTTCCATTACTGTATATATGTACCGATTGTCTCCTATTTTTTAAGTATGATTCTATCCATTTGTTTCCTATCCCAGCTATCCCAAGCCTTTCTAGTTTTGAAAGCAGCCGCCTGTGGGAGATTAAATCAAACGCTTTTTTAAAATCATAAAATATTCCAATCGCTGGTTTGTGGTTGTCACGTGCTTCTAGAATGTTATTTACAAATCCTGCTACCGCCGTCGTTGTGGATTTTCCTCTTGTAAATCCATGTTGGTTATTACTTAGCAGTTCATATTGAGTGATAAAATTTTCCAGCCTTTTATACATCGCAGTTTCAAAGATTTTAGCAAAAGTGGAGAGTAAGGCTATTGGCCTATAATTACCGATTTCCTCTTTGTCCCCCTTTTTATATATGGGAATGATTTTTGCCTCTTTCAATTTGGTTGGGAAGCATCCTTCCGTGAATGATGCATTAATAATGTGTGAGAGCGGTTCCATTATGTTTGTACCTATGCTTTTGACGATGTTGCCAGGTATGTCATCATAACCGGTTGATCGTTTTTTGCCTATTTTATTGATTATTTCTAGAAATTCTTTTGCTTCAATTGGCTTAAGGAATATTACTTTATTACTAGGCTATGCGAACACTCATATAATCGTGTTGTGGATGAGCGTAATATTTACGCTCACCCTCAACGCAATTATATTGCGTGTGCGCATAGCCTAGAGGCTTTTATGATCAATTTAACATGTCCAGTAAGAATTAAGCAGTTTTCTCAATGACATTTGAATATTTCAAAACGTAAAAATCGATTTAAAGAAAAACTATTCAAATGATTTGGTTCAAATTAATATAGTATATTCTTTTTACGATTTATAATGTACACAGTAAATTTTGTGGACATCGCTTGAAGATAAAGTGGCTTAAGTTGCAAAAAACTGAAAAAACGCTAAAAAATCGTCATAAAAGCGCCATTTTCAAGAAAAGTGCTTAACATACAACAATGAAATTTTTACACAAACATTAAATCGTGAGGGTCAACATTTCCTGAAAGTTTCGTCAAATTATATTCAGATACTTGGCCTCTAGAGTGCAAAACGTGTTTTGGAAAAACTGAAAAATTTCGTAAAAACATAATAACACAAAATTTACTCGTCCGATTTGCTTCAAAAACGTGGCAGATCTAAGTTCAGAGAAAACGAAGGTCCTTGTAAATTTTCATCAAAATCCGTTTTGGCGTTTGGCCGGAATCGTGCGAACAAACACACAAAAAAACAAAAAAAAAAACACAAAAAAAAAAAAAAAAACAAAAAAAAAAACATTCCGGATTTTTTTAGCAGTAAAGTGTAATTGAAGATTTCGCTTCACTCGCTACGCTCGTTACGCTCATCAACAACGTTTGCTATCTTTAACTTCCTGTAAATTCTCTTTCGTCAAGTTTTTTGTCAGGTCGTTTACGGTTTTATCGAAATAGATATTGAATAATTCTGCAATTTCCTGATGTGACGTTATTTCAGTTTCCTTAATCTTTAGCGAGATATCCTTCCTAGCGTTGCCCTTGCTATTTATTTTGGAATTTATTATGTTCCATGCAGCTTTGCATTTGTTCGGTGCATTGGCTACTATGTTGTTATTATGGGTTCTTTCTGCTTTCTTACATGCTTGTCTGTATTTCCGTTTAGAGACTTGATATTTTCTGTTACCTATCTCACTTATTTTTGAGTAGATATAGTCTGATTTTACGTTGTTTGCTAGTGTTTGCAGTTCTGGTGTATACCATGGTCTCTTAGGCCCATTTCCTGATTTAGGTTTTATTTTGTGTGGATCAAGTGGGAATGCTTTATTAAAATACTTGTTGAAAATTTCCGTAAATTCTTCAAACATATCATCTACTTTTTCGTGTTGGTAGACGGTAGTCCAACTTTCCTCCCTTATGAGTGCTTTAAAGAGCTTCCTGTTTTTAGTGTTAAATATCCGTTTTGTTACAATTGGTGCTTCTTCGGGTGGCCTCTCACTATTCCATAAAACTATTTGTGTGTGGTGGTCTGCTACATGTAGATTTATGTTTTCTATTCTAAAGATGCTGTCGTTGTTTGTAAAAATGTTGTCAATGCATGTACTTGTGGTTAGGGTCACTCTTGTCGAATCTTTTATACATAGTTTTAAGTTAAAGGTTGCAAAAATACTTATAATATCATCTTTCTCTGTGTTTGATGTTTTGGCATTAAAATCGATATTGAAGTCCCCACATACTGTGATGGTACCTATTCTATTAGTAATTAAATCTAACACTGTGGATAAAATGTCAATAAATGTTTTTATATCTCCTGTCGGTGACCTATATATACACATTACAAAGTGTTTACCATTAGGCTCATTGCCCTCAAGGGCAGCGAGCTCACAATGTTTTTCCTGGCTCAGTTTGTTTATGTTCTGTAACTCTTTATATTTGATGGTCTCTTTGCATAAGATCATTGCGCCGCCATTCTTATAAGTTTGACGGCAAAAAGCTGATGCTATGGAGTAGCCTTTTATACAACAGAAGTCAGTTTCTTGCTGTTTGAGCCAGTGCTCTGTTATACATAAGTAATCAGGTTTTCTGTTTTCTAAAATACCTTCTATGATATTAATTTTGTTTTTGATACACTGTACATTCATGTGCATTAAGCTAAGTACGCTCCTATTTACGATAGCAGATGGATTTTTAACTGATGCTATTTCTAGCCTGCCTATATTTTTACTAGTGCATTGAGTATTACCATGTATGATAGTTGGATGCGAAGCGAGCTGTTGTTGATATTCAGTATCTTCAATGTTCTGTCGTTGCTACGATGTCGTCTCGTACTCAACTCTTGATTTCAGGGCTTCTAATTTCTTCTTATAACTCGGGCAGTTCCAACTTCTTGCGTCGTGGTCCCACTTAGAGTGGAATTTGTCCTGGGATCGCGCACAGTTCACGCACTTGAGCTCATTTTTACAATCCGTTTCGTTGTGTTCGTCACCACACTTACTACATCTCTTCTTTCTATCACAATTTTTGGCTAAGTGGTTGAAGCCTAAGCAGTTATAACATTGAATAACACGCAAATGATCATAGATCTTGTACCGGCGCCATCCAATGTTTATCTTTCCTTCTTGCATGAGCGTTTTCCGCGATTGTGGGTCCACTTCGATGATTACACATGAGCCTGATGCTTTCTTAATGGTGGTGATGATTTTCAGGTCAAACTTGGGGTCGTCTTTGTGCAGGTTGTTTTGCGTAGTGATGGCTTCGCAGATTTTGATATCGTCCATGTCGCTCACCTCCAGATTCACTATTTTCAACCTGGGTTTGAATTTGAGGGCGATTCCAGTTTGATAAGTGTCTCCCAGCACGTTGCCGACTTCTTTCACTAAATTTGCGGCCGATAATTTATTTGAGCAATTGATTATCACGTCCCCGTTTTTCTTTTGTGTAACACGCTCGATCCCAATTTGAAGTTTTGTTGGGTTTACTACCTTGGTTATTTCTGTGAGATCCAGTTTTTTGCTGTTCGCTTCTTCTTTTTGTTTAATGAAGACGGTCTCCGATTTCTTTAGTTTCGTGATTGCAAAGTACGTGGTTGCTAGCTCAGCTTCTGGTGACTTGATAGATTTTTCCAGCCATGATATTTTCTCATCTTTTAGTTTCATTGCTTCTTCCAGTCTTGTGACTAGTTTATTCAGGATTCCATTTTCCTTCAGTAGGCGATCCATTTCCCCTTGTATTGTGTTGCAGTACATACCGTCGGGTTGACCGTCCATCTTGTCGGCGTTTGCGTTGCTCGTAACACACGCGGCACAGGTCCACTTTTCTATGTCGTCAATTGAGCCAATATTAATCAGATCTTCACGGTCAACACAACTTAGGTGAAAGCCCTTGTTGCAATTAGCACATTGATATCCTTTGGGTACATTTTTATGGCACTTATTACACTTTAACTTCGTAAAGACTCGAGCGCCAAGTGACGGTTCGTCAGCACCAGCCGCCATCTTGCAAGCTGCAATGTGCAATCATGCAAATGATGGACATGACACGAATTCCGGGTGGACGCTTGGTTTATTAATTGCTGCTGCTGCTTGCTGCTTGCTGCTGCTGCTGCTGCTGCTGCTGCTGCTGCTGCTGCTGCTGCTGCTGCTGCTTGCTGCTTGCTGCTGCTGCTTGCTGCTGCTGCTGCTGCTGCTTGCTGCTGCTGCTTGCTGCTTGCTACTGCTGCTGCTTGCTGCTTGCTACTGCTGCTGCTGCTTGCTGCTGCTGCTGCTGCTGCTGCTGCTGCTGCTGCTGCTGCTGCTGCTGCTGCTGCTGCTGCTGCTGCTGCTGCTGCTGCTGCTGCTGCTGCTGCTGCTGCTGCTGCTGCTGCTGCTGCTGCTGCTGCTGCTGCTGCTGCTGCTGCTGCTGCTGCTGCTGCTGCTGCTGCTGCTGCTGCTGCTGCTGCTGCTGCTGCTGCTGCTGCTGCTGCTGCTGCTGCTGCTGCTGCTGCTGCTGCTGCTGCTGCTGCTGCTGCTGCTGCTGCTGCTGCTGCTGCTGCTGCTGCTGCTGCTGCTGCTGCTGCTGCTGCTGCTGCTGCTGCTGCTGCTGCTGCTGCTGCTGCTGCTGCTGCTGCTGCTGCTGCTGCTGCTGCTGCTGCTGCTGCTGCTGCTGCTGCTGCTGCTGCTGCTGCTGCTCGGAATTATATCAAAACAAGATTGTGAATATTAGCAGTGCGCGTGGGGGGGCAAGCACCGGGTAATTGGCGTTGCGTTATTCCAACAAATTCAGCCGCGAGACGCGAGGGTTGCTTAACTTCGTTATGATTATACTTGATCGTCGAGCTTCGAGGAGCCCGGCCGCAAATCGCGATGGACATTCTTCTCTTCCAGAAACAACAGTGCGGGGTTATGGGAAATTAGTTTGTAAATCTAGCTGATAATATAATATGTGGAATATTAGCCTGTTAGCGCCAGGGTGCAATGACATAGTGTTTGGTTTCAATCCCCCCAGTCGACATCAACTTATGTGTTTTTTCACGGCTAGGATATTCATTCTATAAAGTCTTTCCTTGAATACCTAGGTACTTCAATCCTGCTGCCTCCATCATTCTTCCATTTCAATTCAAATAATTTTAATAACAGGGACAATCCTGAAAGTTTCGTCTCAGCAATCGCAGCAATCGCAGCAATCGCAGTCAGTTGCCTGCGGTTTGTTCCTCAAAAGCTCCGAGCCGCCAGCAAATCTTCGATAGTAGGTATTTCAAACCTGTCCTCTCAGAATGGCGTCTGACTTGATTTTTTAGAACGTTTACGTTTAATGTTGATGCGAGTGAACTTTTCCATCAAATTGATTAGGTAGCTTACTCGGGCTTCCCGCTAGTCCAGGGGTTGAGAAGTCTTCAGCCAGCACTTGTCATGCTGGTGCAGGGACAGGCGTCCGAGACGAGAGTAGTCATAACCACCAACGTAATTACTGCTTTATTACTATACTTATTTGCTACGATAGTTATAATTATTTTATTATAATTACTGTACTAATAATGACTATAGTACCGCTACATAATAACACGTCTTAAGATAATTGCATGGAAATTGGACACAAACACAGCATCCGGCCCGGTGTGAATTGTGGAACGTTTAGTCCGGGCCGACACCACGCCTCAATGCCTACCTGCACAGTAAAGCTTGGCGCCAGCCGAGGAAATGTCTAAAACCACTACAATTTTTAATATTACACACATTGACATACTTTCAGTTTGATAGCCATGTGGATATGAAAGTTAGCCTGTCACAGATTGAAATGTCTGCAATGTGTGACCGTAATCGTAGTTAACTGTCAAGAAACACAGCTGTCCCGGCTGTCAACGTGGTCATATGCTTGCAATAAACCCACCACCAGGCAGCGCTGCCGTCGACAATGTTGCCATGCTGTCGCCTCACGCTGGATACCATCCAGTGTAGCCCTGTGTGTCCAATGTCCATAACCCTGGCGACGGGTTCGCGCGACAAACACCAGACGCCGACACTTGCCTAGTCGGCCGTTAAACCAGTCGTTAAACAGCGGCAGTCGTTAAATGCGGGCAGTCGTTAAGCTAAGGCGGTCGTTAAACAGGCGTCTGGCGGCTCATCGCGCAGTGTGTCGCGCTGAAGACGAAATAATCTATCAAATTCGTTGGTTTCGACGAGGCGCTTCGCCCTTGAGATGGCAGACAACGCGGCTTTGCGTAACGTCAACAACATTTTCACTGAAGCACACTAAAGATTTGGTTTATGTTTGGCTTTGTTGCGAGCGTTGCTCTGTGGCTTTACTAGCGCCGTTTTTTTTCTTACAGTGGAGCGTTGCTCTGGCTTTACTAGCGCCGGGTTGCTTACAATGGAGCATTGCGCTGTGGCTTTACTAGCACCGGGTTGCTTACAATGGAGCATTGCGCTGTGGCTTTACTAGCGCCGGGTTTTTTTTTGCAGTGGAGCGTTGCTCTGGCTTTACTAGCGCCGTTTTTTTACAGTGGAGCGTTGCGCTGTGGCTTTACTAGCACCGGGTTTTTTTTTGCAGTGGAGCGTTGCGCTGTGGCTTTACTAGCGCCGGGTTGTATAAACAGTATTTTCCGAATAACTCAATCCTGCCTCGGTCTATTGAACTGAATATTTTTCAATCAGCATCAATCAAATATCGCTCATTCATAACGCGAATAAAATAAGCGTTAAAATAAGCGTTCGCGAAACACTTGTTTTAAGAAACATGAAACTGTGCGTTTCCTATGTAATGCCACGTGTGTCGGGGAAGATATTGGATGAGAGGTCGATGCATTTTACGACGTGGGTCTTGGAAGATAAATTAATTTTATGTCGACGACTTTTCGCGGAATTAAGCACGGGCAAGTGATGGACCGCGTTTCAAGGAAAGGTGGTTCGTGCTTCTCAACACTTCACAGCGAACAGAACAGAGAACCCATACTTTTCTACGTTACCACTGATGGCCAGCAGCCAGTAGGGTGGTGATGCTACAAGTTGCTACGATTGCTGGCATACGAGCGTAGCAACACTGGCATTAGGCAAGGCACATAGTGATTCCAACAATCGTAGCAGCGTGGCAACACTAGCAACAGCAGTGACACCGGTGTTTGCTGGCATTAGGCAAGGCACATAGTAATGCCAACAATCGTAGCAGCGTGGCAACCCTAGCAACAGCAGTGACACCGGTGTTTGCTGGCATTCGGCAAGGCACAGTAATGCCAACAATCGTAGCAGCGTGGCAACCCTAGCAACAGCAGTGACACCGGTGTTTGCTGGCATTAGGCAAGGCACATAGTAATGCCAACAATCGTAGCAGCGTAGCAACACTAGCAACAGCAGTGACACCGGTGTTTGCTGGCATTAGGCAAGGCACATAGTAATGCCAACAATCGTAGCAGCGTAGCAACACTAGCAACAGCAGTGACACCGGTGTTTGCTGGCATTAGGCAAGGCACATGTAATGCCAACAATCGTAGCAGCGTAGCAACACTAGCAACAGCAGTGACACCGGTGTTTGCTGGCATTAGGCAAGGCACATAGTAATGCCAACAATCGTAGCAGCGTGGCAACACTAGCAACAGCAGTGACACCGGTGTTTGCTGGCATTAGGCAAGGCACATAGTAATGCCAACAATCGTAGCAGCTTAGCAACACTAGCAACAGCAGTGACACCGGTGTTTGCTGGCATTAGGCAAGGCACATAGTAATGCCAACAATCGTAGCAGCTTAGCAACACTAGCAACAGCAGTGACACCGGTGTTTGCTGGAATTAGGCAAGGCACATAGTAATGTCAACAATCGTAGCAGCGTAGCAACACTAGCAACAGCAGTGACACCGGTGTTTGCTGGAATTACGTAACGATCGTAGAACCGTAAAGCAACGCTAGCATTTTCGTAACAAATGTGTTAAGGATTATCTCATTAAGTCCGGAGCAATTAATATTTGAAAGTTTACCCCCAAAAGCCGACAAGATGAATATCGAGGCTCAATTTTAACTAATTTCCTCGGCATTTTCCATTAATTACCAGCAGTATTTCAGACAATTCGACAATTAAATACCAATTTTAATTACCATAAAGTACCAACTTCGCCGAAGAGGTTACTTAGGCGTACGCGGCAGCCAGATGGCCGTGGGGGGGGGAGGGGGTGGCCGGAAGGAGATCGACGGACACAGATAGTTACACTGGCCGTGAGCGTTCGTCCGGGAATCGGTTAACCTCGTTGTTTGATGAGATCATAGCAGGCGGTGAGCCGGGGCACGCGCCACCTGGAACGTGCTTCAGCAAAACACTATTTCATTCAATGAAATTATATGAAAATGGCGTCATGATACCCACTCGCTAAAGCCAGGCAGAGCAATTCGGGTTGTGATTTCCCTGTCTTCCTTTGTTATTTAGCAGAGCTAATTAATATTTTTTCAAACTGGTAGTACTCCAGTGGGTATCTGACGTCATTTTTCTCTGAGTGGAACAGGTCTGTTCCTCGCCGCACACTAGCCTTGGTCGGAAAATTCCGCGCGAAAGTACGATCATTTTTCTTAAATCTGTTGGAATCTAAGTTCCCAATCGGGAGGTAGAAAATAATTTGCCGTTTCGTTCAGTTTCCCTTCGATATCGACCTGCATACGATTTGCGATGAGTTTATTTTATCCCATCGCCTTCAACAACAACTCAGCCAGGAAAACCTGATCAACACGGATCATGGGTTCAAACCATGCCATTTTCAAACAAAGAATTCCACAAAAAGCCTTTTATAGCAACATTTCTTTGAGCGAAGGATGGAAATAGTGGCTTAAAATACATACAATATCAGCGCCGCTTATAAAAAGCTTTCAACAACAAGAGATAAAAAATAATTTGACAGATTTCGATTGTTTCCACTAAATTAACTGCTTCCTGGAAATGCAGTGCTGCTCAAAGAAACGGCGTCCCGTGAAAAACTGTTTTACCAAGAAATCGATTTCCCGGGAAACTGTAACCATGGCTTCCAACGTTTCCAGAGAAACAGTTGGCCTGCGCGTTTTGGGTGCCGCGCGTCACGGCTGCCGCAGGAACGCAACGCGGTGACGCGTGACGCCGCGGAAAACACGGCTTCCCGGCACCGGAACATCGCGTCCGTCGCGCGCTTTCCTCGCACGCCACGGCCGCCTGTACCTCGGCGTCCGATTCACTCACTGATCTCAGTTACACTAGATGGCGCAACGTTTTGAGCCCATGTCAAATTTTCAAAATGTCTAATTTTCGCCATTTTGGTCGCCCTAAATACGACAGACACCTGAAGCCTCCTGTTCGTGCAATTAAAAGCTACGCAAGTTGACATCATTGATTTAATGTTAAAGCTAAGATTTTAGCCAAGATGTTAATGTTTAACATAATAATATATTTATCAACCGAGGTCTTCTCAGGCCATGGTTGCAATCAGAATACTTCAACAGAGATTCTATTAACATCAAAAACACCAACTAAATGTAAAGAGATCGATTAAAATGACAGAAAAAGCGCGCGAAATCACGACGAATAAGCATTGGTCTGATACCTATAACAGACAGCTTCATGGGACTTCCAAGATGGCGGCCAGAATGTTAATATGGCATCAAAGTCTCACCACATGATGCGCTATCCATGTTACTGAAATCAGTGGATTGACTCGGTGCGGCTGCCGACGCTATATGTCGTTAAACCGCGTCCACGACAAGCAACAGCTAGGAAAACGGGCGGACGGTTCACTGTGCAGTCGTTTGGTGCTTTACTTTAATCCTCTCAGCGTATTTAAGCAAAGAAAACACGAAAGCCATAGAATAGAGCGATCTCCAAGGAGGCCAATGATTACGGGCGACCTGCTTAGGACTGAGACAGAGACAGACAATGTGCTTGGAAAGAAATGGATGCTGGATTTGGACGCAGAAGCAGGCTTTGCTTGGAGAATTTGATTCAAGCATCGTGGCCTTGTTGATATTCAATCACGGATGCAAGAACATTAGGAAATGGATGCCTGCTTAAACGATGAAATGGCAAAAAGACAGTTATGGAATATAATTAACAAGGCGAGTGAGGCGGTACTGTTTAAAACTATAATCTCACTCTTTTTAGCACTTGTTCTGTCTCTTTCTCGGTCCGAAGTAGATCGACCATATTCCTTGTCCTTTATGGAGTCTATATGTTCGATGGTCATTTCCATCGCCATCTTTTACAAGGTTAGATATTAGAACTATTTCAAGACAGAAAGTCGGAGTTACACCAACTGTAATGGCCGCTGCCGAATTGATTCTTGAAACGTACTTTGGTTTCTAAGGCAACTTAATTGTATGCTGAGTAATTCATTGGCAATTGTCATCTCTGAGTGGGTTAGGCTCAAGTAATCCGGCTGAATGTGACGGCGCTGTTGTCAATGTTCTGAGACTTTGAGGTTAAGCGACGCTCGCCCCTCGTTGACCTTGGAGTGCAGAGCCCGCGAAGTCTCAGCCTGGCCGCGGTCGACCTTGACTAGGCCATCAATCACCCGCCATTACCACCCCACCTCGGCTCGCCGAACCGTCCCGAGCTTTGCCGAACTTGATACACTTCCAATACCGAACACAATGCAGCAGCCACACAACTATTGTGCACTTTCGCAGTGATTTATGTTTGACATTTTGGAAGAGGATGGCCATTAGACAAATTACCGAAAAAGGAATAGCGCAAGATTTCTCTGCATCTTGTGTCACGGTCCCATTTATATTAACGTGTCTGCGTCCCGGCTTTGAGAAGGTCAGACACATTCAGACGCTCGTCTTGAACTACATTTTCTTGCTTTTTGAGTATATTTCAAGATAAAGTCTAGAATGTGGTCTGTCAGAGCAGGTCCATACAACCCAAAGATAATACTGGAATGTTTCCTGGCAAAGATAGTCGACTACAAAGACATAATATATATGCCATTTTAGTCGACTTCCTTAACAGAGTCACTGTGAAAAACTTTAACCTATTATGACACAATTACAACAGCAATTTACGAATAAAACAAAGGCAAACATCGGCTCTGGCAGCCTTTAGGAAAAAAATTGTGTCATTCTGTCCAAAAGATAAAGCTATTCGTCAGTATCACAGATAAGACACTTGACAGCACGGCTTAGCCAAGCTGATTGGACGTCGTCGGCTATCACGGCACACAAATCACACGTTATCAATGTCTATAAATCCCAGCATATCACGGCACACAAAACCCAGCATATCACGGCATATCACGGCACACAGAACCCAGCATATCACGGCACACAGAACCCAGCATATCACGGCACACAGAACCCAGCATATCACGGCACACAGAACCCAGCATATCACGGCACACAGAACCCAGCATATCACGGCATATCAGGGCACAAATCAGCTGCCATCTATAGCAGTCTTAGGGCATGTTTCTGCACAAGTGCGTCTGTTAGCAGATCTCCTTCGGCGCCGAGTGGCACGCATTAATCTTGGTTCGCCTGGTTTGGCGAGCGTCGAGGGGTGGGGGGTGAGGGGATGAGCCACTCTGCTGGCAAGAGTCAGCAACCAGCACTCTCCAGTCGGGTTGTGTCAAGGTTTCAGCCTCTTCGTATCAAGGACTAGCAATCCACGACCTGCGAATTGGGGGAACTTTATGAGTTTTTATGAGATCATAGCTTAATAGCCCCTAAGGCAAAAGTTAAGCATCCTTGGTCCAACAAGCCAAGCGAAAAGGCACAAGGTTCAGGGTAACTCCGAACATAATTTCCTTGTCAGCATCGTCTTCGCCGGGCGTCCTTTACCCCCGTACAGAGTTTCAGCCCCGTCGGACTCGCGGTGGTCGAGATACTTAACCTCAAATTTAGCCAGCGTTGACCGGAAAAGTTTGTATGTATTTTCTTCGAACGATGTTCGTCGGTGCTAAAGGTCAGAACAAAAAAAAACGCGGTTTATTTTTTTTCTCTGCCAAAAGGGCAGAAGCCAACTGAACGCTGACGGCGTCAGCTCGCCGGTGAAAACAGCTGTTGCAATTTGTCGCTGAACTTCCGCCCGGGGGCGCTTGGGGCGCTGGAAGCGGCAGGTTTTTCCGACGAGGAAGGGGTTGGGGGGAGGGGGGGGAGACTCGACCGGAATTCGGGGCTAATGGAAAATGTTTTTTCCCGTCGCCAGGCGCGACTACCCAGGCTTAATTAATTCGGTGCGCGTAGCAACTCGTGCACGCACTCGGACGCACGGGTGCGAGAGAGAGAGGGGGAGAGGGGCGGGGAAATGAGTTCTAGTGGCCGCTGCAATTTGTTAGTTGGCTGCGGGGAAAAAAGGAGGACAAAAAGTTGTGAGATTGAAAAAAACAAACGGCGAGCAAGTGGCCACGTTGGGACGGTTCTTCTAGAGGGCTGTGACAGGTTTCTCGCTGCTCTTGCCGCCTGCTTTTTGTTCACTGGGCGGACGTTACGCCCTGCAACATGCACAGCGTGTTTATTGCCATTTTATCAGCAAACGCGGATCGGTTTCAACTTAATTTTAGGTTTTTTGCAGCAAAAGTTAAACACGATTCAACGGCTATCCATTTTAAAAATCAGCCATTTTAAAAGAAAATTCGCTTAAAAAACTAAGCTGTATTAACTTGAAAGGTTTGACATTCAGTCTTGTGTCCAACATGGCGTCCACGCGCGGAGTCGGCCACTCTCTGTCTACCACGGCCTTCTAACTTCATCTCACGTCACAAGCTCCTGCCGGTAAGACAGCTTGTTGCTTTGCCGCCCGACAACACAGCGCCCGAGGTTTTGTTATTTCGTCATCACCGACGTTGCTATGACGACGCCGGCACGCTGCCAATTAGAGGGGGGTTGAGAGGGTGGTGATGACGTCAACAACTTTAGCATCGCATCATCTCCCCCCCACCCACTTTGATCGGGGATACGATGCGGCAGCAGCGACGAATCGGTAATCAGCAATCAAGTTTCCATGGCTGCAGCCCGACGCCAGCTGTTTCTTGATAAATCCAACCCCATCCCAGAAGATGAAAATCTTGTCCTCGGGCGTGAGCTATAAATAAAATCGAGGCTTTCCATTTCCCTGAGCGACGCGCGGAAAGAGCGACGGGCGAGATAAGTGTGGGAGGGTTTCAAATCCCGAGCTGACAAATGTCTCGCTTCTGTCGTAGATTTCACGCCTGCTGTCGGGATAAACCCCGGGGATTTGTGAAACCTTGGGGATAAAATTAACCCCGGATGACGGGTGCTGGGTGCTGGGTGCTAGGTGCTAGGCGCTAGGTGCTGGGTGCTAGGTGCTATGTGCTGGGTGCTAGGTGCTAGGTGCTAGGTGCTAGGTGCTAGGTGCTGGGTGCTAGGTGCTAGGTGCTAGGTGCTAGGTGCTCAGTGCTAGGTGCTAGGTGCTAGGTGCTAGGTGCTACATGTTCAGTGATTGCTATTATATCATGTGTTGTTACCTGCAACCGCGGCTGAATACGGCTTTACACAACGCACCAAAATCAATTAATCGAACGAACTGAATGAAATGCAGTGAACAGCTGTAGTTTATTCCGTTAGGGACCCACTTCTGTTTGACGAGGTTTCTTTCAAACAGAAACAGCCGAGTGCTTTGCAAGGCTGTGGAATTAGAAGGCGGTGGAATCAGAAGGCTGTGGATTCAAAAGGCTGTTGGATTAGAAGGCGGTGGAATTAGAAGGCTGTGTAATTAGAAGGCGGTGGAATTAGAAGGCTGTGGAATTAGAAGGCTGTGAAATCAGAAGGCGGTGGAATTATAAGAAATCGGAAGGCGGTGGAATTGGAAAGCTGTGGAATTAGAAGGCGGTGGAATCAGCAGGCGGTGGAATTATAAGAAATCGGAAGGCGGTGGAATTGGAAAGCTGTGGAATCAGAAGGCGGTGGAATCAGAAGGCTGTGGATTCAAAAGGCTGTAGGATTAGAATGTGGTGGAATCAGCAGGCTGTGAATTATCGTAGAGACAGTCGTACCTGTCGTATCAGCGGAGGCACCGAGCGGAATTGGGAGAAAAAGAGAGGGGTGAAATTGGTTTTCTAAAACTAATATTAAAAATTAACAAATTGCCATTTAAAGCTCGCTCTGCATAATGCAGCACTCCCAGAGTGTGGGGGGGGGAGGCCCGCCAGCTGGCTTTTCTTTTTGCTGAAGTGTCTGACGTCACTTCGTTCAATCTGATCGGAGAATCGTGGCCATGGCTCGATTCGACGCCGCTGAGGGTGGGGGTGGAGGTGGTTAAGGGGGGGGGGGGGCACTCCCCTACGCCCGTCATCACTTTGTCGTGACGTAACTGGATTAATTAATCAATCATACAATCAGTCACCAGGACAAATACGATATTAGAATCGACTATGTTCACACGCAGGCAATGATTGTACCGGTGACCTGACATGAAACCGATGATCGTAGCTTGGAGATATCGCATCACATTTAACACACACAATCACACAACGAGTATATTTTTTTTAAGGATCAATATCCTTGCGTTTGATATCCTTGCGTTTGATATCCTTGCGTTTGATATTGATATCATTGTTTTTGATATCCTTGCGTTTCAGCAACGAAGAGGACTCTGAAGAAAATAAGTTTTCTTCAGTAAACTAAGCCGATTTCATCTACAAAGTTTATAAAAATTGTTTGCCAATACTAATACCCTCGTCATTCAACCAACGAAGACAGGGAAATCACAAGGCAACTGGCTTTTCATAGCGGGTGTCTGACCGCGTCATGTCTGTTATAAGAATAGTAAATTATAGTTAGAAAGAAAGGGAGTGGTTTGCACAAAGGGGAGTTTGCCCCGCAGAAGTAGAAAAAGGAGACACTAGCGGCATGTGATTGCCAGCTCCAAGCTCCAAGCCCAAAGCTCCAAGCTCCAAGCTCCAAGCTCCAAGCCCCAAGCTCCAAGCTCCAAGCTCCAAGCTCCAAGCTCCAAGCTCCTAGCTCCAAGCTCCTAGCTCCCAGCTCCAAGCTCCAAGCTCCAAGCTCCAATCCCCAAGCTCCCAGCTCCAAGCTCCAAGCTCCTAGCTCCCAGCTCCAAGCTCCAAGCTCCAAGCTCCAATCCCCAAGCTCCCAGCTCAAAGCTCCAAGCTCCAAGCTCCAAGCTCCAAGTTCCAAGCTCCAAGCTCCAAGCTCCAAGCTCCAAGCTCCCAGCTCCAAGCTCCAAGCTCCAAGTGGAGCGACAGAAATAATTCATCCCAATGAAACGCGAGATCAACTCGATCCACAGCGTGCTCTGCGGAAGCCACCGGAACGCGTCTAACCTGTTGGTAACGGGAACCCCTCGCCACTCGCGGCGGTAACTAATGGATACTAACGGCCAGTTAAGACTTCGCCGGCGCCCAGCCAGCAGCCCGTCATGGACATGATTATTTAAATTCAATTTCGAGCTTTCGCCGCGTTGTCTTGCTCGCCGAGTAGCAGGCTTGCTACGTGCTACCGGAAGCGTAAATTTAGCGGCGAGGCTGGAAAGCATCGTGGCTCCAGTTGCAAGCGGTGGCTTCATAAAGCTTTCAGCGACAAGGTGCTTGAAGCAGCGCACCGGCTTCACAGTAACGCGTCAAGGTCACGTAGAGGCGGGTTAAGCGATACTGCGACCGCGACGTTTGTCGGATGGGTCACCGGTTGATGAAAAAATGGCCAAAACTCTCAAGGTTTTCCTCCGCTCAGCGTTTCCTTCCAGATCGGGATTTATAGACCTTCAATACAAGCTTCGAACGAATGTAACGTTGTGTTAACTTGTAATAATGTAAAAAGATGGCCGTTGTTCTGTAATTCCTTACCAAGTCGCTTATTCTGCACAAACTCAACAATGCTATTTCGGAAGGGTTTTCTGCAATATAAAACCTGGTGAGATATTTCCTGGCAGAGTGTCCTGCATCCTACAGCCTGGTGAGATGTTTGCTGGCAGAGTGTCCTGCATCCTACAGCCTGGTGAGATGTTTGCTGGCAGAGTGTCCTGCATCCTACAGCCTGGTGAGATATTTTTACTGGCAGAGTGTCCTGCATCCTACAGCCAGGTGAGATGTTTGCTGGCAGAGTGTCCTGCATCCTACAGCCTGGTGAGATATTTGCTGGCAGAGTGTCCTGCATCCTACAGCCTGGTGAGATGTTTGCTGGCAATGTCCTGCATCCTACAGTCTGGTGAGATGTTTGCTGGCAGAGTATCCTGCATCCAACAGCCTGGTGAGATGTTTGCTGGCAGAGTGTCCTGCATCCTACAGCCTGGTGAGATATTTGCTGGCAGAGGGTCCTGCATCCTACAGCCTGGTGAGATGTTTTCTGGCAGAGTGTCCTGCATTCTACAGCCTGGTGAGATGTTTGGTGGCAGAGTGTCCTGCATCCTACAGCCTGGTGAGATATTTGCTGGCAGAGTGTCCTGCATCCTACAGCCTGGTGAGATGTTTGCTGGCAGAGTGTCCTGCATCCTACAGCCTGGTGAGATGTTTGCTGGCAGAGTGTCCTGCATCCTACAGCCTGGTGAGATATTTTTACTGGCAGAGTGTCCTGCATCCTACAGCCAGGTGAGATGTTTGCTGGCAGAGTGTCCTGCATCCTACAGCCTGGTGAGATGTTTTCTGGCAGAGTGTCCTGCATCCTACAGCCTGGTGAGATGTTTGCTGGCAGAGTGTCCTGCATCCTACAGCCTGGTGAGATGTTTGCTGGCAGAGTGTCCTGCATCCTACAGCCTGGTGAGATATTTTTACTGGCAGAGTGTCCTGCATCCTACAGCCAGGTGAGATGTTTGCTGGCAGAGTGTCCTGCATCCTACAGCCTGGTGAGATGTTTTCTGGCAGAGTGTCCTGCATCCTACAGCCTGGTGAGATGTTTGCTGGCAGAGTGTCCTGCATCCTACAGCCTGGTGAGATGTTTGCTGGCAGAGTGTCCTGCATCCTACAGCCTGGTGAGATGTTTGCTGGCAGAGTGTCCTGCATCCTACAGCCTGGTGAGATGTTTGCTGGCAGAGTGTCCTGCATCCTACAGCCTGGTGAGATGTTTGCTGGCAGAGTGTCCTGCATCCTACAGCCTGGTGACATGTTTGCTGGCAGAGTGTCCTGCATCCTACAGCCTGGTGAGACAGTAGAGCCTACCGGTAAATGAAGGGTGGCTTGCAGGTAAATGAAGGGAGGCTTCCAACCCCCGCGCGGCTATTTGTGTCCCTGCCGACGGCTTCCCGGTTGTCAAGGCCGCCGCGCGGCACGCGACCTCGTAGTGACGTCTTCGCCACACCACGCGTCATCGGGCATCGATTCCCTGCATATTTCAGTGTGTTAAACGTGGGGCTAACGAGGCGCGTGCACGCACGATCACGGCAAAGTGCGTGAGCGTGTGGGTTTGTTGGATTGGCGCGGGTTGCCGGCAATAAGGGTTGCTCGAGGGTGTTGATACCTCGCGTTAAGAAGGAGGCTAGGGTTGTGTGCAAGCTGTGGGGTTGGTGGTTTTTTTCCCTCTATGTCAGCAGTGATCAATGGCCCGTTTAGCTGTGCACAGGCACTTCTTGCATTTTCTTTTTCATAGAATTTTAGCAGTATTATCGAGTGCGACTCGGGAAATAGTTACCAAAATAAACATACATGTCCCACGGTTTAAATTTCTTGCAGATGTGTTTTTAGTAAATGGATTTTGTCAAGTGTCGAATGCGATATTTTTAATGGGGGCTGAAAGTCTGCTGACGTCACTGGCAGAGAATGGTTCTCTTGAATCGTTAATCCACCGTTTGGAAGACTGACAGCGTGCTCATGGAAACCATGGAAACTATGCCATTATGACGTCACAGGAGAACAGGAAAAACTTGAAAGTGTATTTTTAGATAAAAGTAAAAAGATAAGTAAATCGAAGGAAACTGTAATGTTACATATTTAAGGGTTTTTTAATGGAGATCAAACATTGAAAGAGAATCCGCTGGTGGTGGTGATTTCCCACGTCGGTTATCTGGTTTGCAGGCTGTTACAGCAAGGGTTGCTATCCTCACGGAGTTTTGTGAGATATTGGGCAGATTTCAGCCGCAGCAGCAGCGTGTTGTCAAATTATATTCTATTTTTTGGCTTAGGCCCAGTGTTTAAGTGTCTTGATAATCATTATAAACGGTCTCTCAACACGATATCTATGCGTCTGATTGGTAGTTACCATGGTAATAGCAAACTAACGGTCCGTTACGCACTTAACGGGTCCTTGGTTGGCAAACGAAGCCTCTGATCCCGGAATGAAGACACCTTATGTGCGATTGAATGCAGGGTTTGATGCCAATACACCGATTCCATTCAATAAAAATTCAATCAAAATGACGTCATGATACCCACTCGCTAAAGCCAGGTAGAGCAATTCGGGTTGTGATTTCCCTGTCTTCCTTTGTTATTTAGCAGAGCTAATTAATTTTTTTTTCAAACTGGTAGTACGTCCAGTGGGCATCCGACGTCATTTTTCTCTCGGTGGAATAGGTCTAATCATCGCTTAATTTAACTGACCAGACCAACCCGAGGTGCCAAAGTGGAAAAAGTCTGCCGAATTAATTTTAGCGCGAAGTGTTAGCAAACTAATCCACCTCGCATGTACCCACATGGGATGTGCCACGCTGCCCTCTAAGTGCCTAAGTGCCCGGTAGGCTAACAAGGAAACATAGTTAACTACACTGTTGTTAACAATGTAGTTAACTTCGCTGGGTGGCGGCACACAACCGCCCGTTACGAACGCAGTCCCCGAGGACCGGGACTAAATGTGTGAAATTCATGCGTTGTTTGCGCGGCGTTTTGCACAGCCATCGACCTGCGCGGACTTGGTGCGCAGCACTCATAACACGTTGCCGGTCACCCACCCGGCTGCCGGCACACACGCTTTGTTGCTTAACCCGGCTTTAAACTAAATGCAGTTTGGTGCCCAATGGTTCAGCCGGCGCCGGGGTCATTTTGGCGTGAAGGTTCAGGTTAAATGGCCGTAAAGCGTGTCGCAAAGTTGAAAAAATGTAGCAGTATTGTCTTCGATATTTATAATGGTAACGGACTGTTACAGGTGTTGCCTGGTAACGAACTGTTGCCTAACGAACTGTTTTCATTGTTGCCTGGTAACGAGCCGTTAGTGTCTCGTAAGGAGCGTGTTAACAGCCGGGGAAATAACACGGTTTGCCGAGAAAGTTTAACACGCCAACGACACGCAAAGGTCACACCGGGCCGGGACCGGTAATTCTAGGGTAGGAGGGCGAGTAGTTTCGACCCTTAGCTTGGGGGTGGTAGAAGCCTGGGGTGACTTAGCGGCGGACACCCTGAGGGTACGTGAGCCCGTGGGGCTGTAGGATGCAGGACACTCTGCCAGCCAACATCTCACCAGGCTGTAGGATGCAGGACACTCTGCCAGCAAACATCTCACCAGGCAGTAGGATGCAGGACACTCGCCAGCAAACATCTCACCAGGCTGTAGGATGCAGGACACTCTGCCAGCAAACATCTCACCAGGCTGTAGGATGCAGGACACTCTGCCAGCAAACATCTCACCAGGCTGTAGGATGCAGGACACTTTGCCAGCCAACATCTCACCAGGCTGTAGGATGCAGGACACTCTGCCAGCAAACATCTCACCAGGCTGTAGGATGCAGGACACTCTGCCCGCAAACATCTCACCAGGCTGTAGGATGCGGGACACTCTGCCAGCAAACATTTCACCAGGCTGTAGGATGCAGGACACTCTGCCAGCAAACATCTCACCAGGCTGTAGGATGCAGGACACTCTGCCAGCGAATATCTAACCAGGCTGTAGGATGCAGGACACTCTGCCAGCAAACATCTCACGAAGAAAGAACTTAAAGCAACACAGCCATGTGCAGCTTACAAAAAAGTTAGTTATAGGTTGTCTAACGTAATATTTATGGGGCTTTTTTGCCATTGATGCTCAATCTCAAGCGTCAACTGACAATTTACTTAAAAAAAGTATCTTTGCAGGTGATAACTTCACTTAAATAATTTAACTTCATCCCGGTCATCCAGGTTCGTCTAGCAAACATTGTGCCATGTCGCTTGGCTGGAACCAATGGGTTTTTACTTTTCTGCACGAGGGTTGTTGTGTGCTATTTGTATTGGTTCCTCGATATATTCTCCAGCTTGGTGCGATGTGGTGCTGCCTTCTAGACCAGGCCGATATGATATTATCTGTGTCTGCAATTGACTCGATGGTCGATTCGTGACTCGTGGCCAATCGGCGACGGCGGCCAGAAATACACGAGTGTAAAATTATGTTCACCCAGTTTCCTTTTTTCATGGCCGATGTGTTTTCAACACGCAGTCGGATTTGCATCCATATACCGCTCGATTCAGTTTCCGGCCAAAAGCAATGATTAAAATCGCTTTAATGGCAAACAATTATTTGGCTCGGAGACCGACCAAGAAAATCAAAGTTTGGTGGCAAAGTTTTCTTCGCAGTTTACATTTACATTACATCTATGACCTGGGAATGAGTAATTTTGTATATGGTCTATCATTAGCCAAGGAAGACAGGGAAATCACGTGGCAAATGGCTTTTCTTAGCGGGTGTCTGACCGCGTCACGTTGCTTGAATGGAATCGGTGTATTGACTCTGCTTATTCAACCAAGGAAGACAGGGAAATCACAAGCCAACTGGCTTTTCTTAGCGGGCATCTGACCACGTCACGTTGCTTGCATGGAATCGGTGTATTGACTCTGCTTATTCAACCAAGGAAGACAGGGAAATCACGTGGCAACTGGCTTTTCTTAGCGGGTGTCTGACCGCGTCACGTTGCTTGAATGGAATCGGTGTGTTGACTCTGCTTATTCAACCAAGGAAGACAGGGAAATCACAAGCCAACTGGCTTTTCTTAGCGGGTGTCTGACCGCGTCACGTTGCTTGAATGGAATCGGTGTATTGACTCTGCTTATTCAACCAAGGAAGACAGGGAAATCACGTGGCAACTGGCTTTTCTTAGCGGGTGTCTGACCGCGTCACGTTGCTTGAATGGAATCGGTGTATTGACTCTGCTTATTTAACCAAGGAAGACAGGGAAATCACAAGCCAACTGGCTTTTCTTAGCGGGTGTCTGACCGCGTCACGTTGCTTGGAGGGGGTCGGTGTATTGACTCTGCTTATTCAACCAAGGAAGACAGGGAAATCACAAGCCAACTGGCTTTTCTTAGCGGGTGTCTGACCGCGTCACGTTGCTTGAATGGAATCGGTGTATTGACTCTGCTTATTTAACCAAGGAAGACAGGGAAATCACAAGCCAACTGGCTTTTCTTAGCGGGTGTCTGACCGCGTCACGTTGCTTGGAGGGGGTCGGTGTATTGAATAATAATTTTGCTCCTGTCGAAAGGGTTTTATAACGAGGGTAGCTAGGATAGGTATATATATAAAGTGTGTTTTTGTGACGTCATTTCCCTTTTAGTACGCCTCGTAGATTCCAAATCCGAGAAACAGCTGACTTATCAATTTCAAGTCCCTAGCAACCGTCAACAACACGCCTAGCAACCGGCCGGTGACGTAGCTTTGCTCCAACCGCTGTTAAAATCGCGCCAGATATTTTCCTATTTAGACCGGCGATAAAACAAGCAAAGAAAACTCTGCATATTTAATTTAAAGTACACACGGCCGCTGTTCTCGGCAAGCTCGGTGCATGGACGACGTTAAAAAGTATGTCTGGCTTCCGCCCTGTTGTTTCTCCGGTTCGAGTTAGAGGTAAGCAATCTGGCTCGGGGCCCATTCGTCTCTCTTTCTCTGGCACTCGGTGCGATGACGCATTGGAGTGAAGCAGCACTAGCAGGACATGTTTTTCATAGCTGCTTGTTTAGCAACAACCTCATGTTAGCAGCCCGGCAGCAACGTCATGTTAATGGGGAAAAATGTCGCGTTTTTTAAAAAATATCGAGCCCCTAACATAAACTACTCCGATATCAGAGCACAAGGACCAAAACTAACGGCAAAACGTGGTAAATTTAGGAAAGCCACATCGGAAACACCAACCACAGACATTTGAAGTGACATTTCAGCTGGAAGACTGCGACATTTAAACCGTCGAATGAAGAAAGTTCTAAGATTTTCTGAGAACCTACTTAAATGGGTAGTGAATGCTAAGTCCCAAAACTTTTCCCGGCGTTTCGCGAAGCTGTGCTGCAGCTGCTTTATCAACGGTCTAAATTCGAGTGTCAAATCCCAACAAATCAAAACAAAACAACAATAACCTAAGCCTCCTAAAAAAGCCGCAAAAACTCCAAAACCAAACCAATATATTGACCCTGCTTTTCAAAAACTAAACCCCGAAGAAATTATTTGACTCTGTACCTTCCTGACCAACTATTTCCAACCAGCTTATCTAATTCCTTCCTTTCTTCTATCTCACTTTATAGCTGCTGCTTATCTAATAACCTTATTTAAAAAATCCAAAATGGCGTCCTCGCCCTTAACGGCCACTCCCTGCCAGGACACCGCCCTCTCTACGAGCAAGAGATCAACAAACAAACAAACAAACAAACGAAGCGGGCTCCGCGGGGCTCCGGCTTTGATGAATGTTTAAAACGCCGGCAGGCTACATTTACCGGAGCAGGGGTTGTGTGGTGGGTGGTGGTAGGGGGGGGGGGTGGGGTGGCTGCGCAGGTGATGAATTAAAGGTGGGTGCGCAGGGCAGGTGAAACCTCGGCTGCAATTAGTGTGAGCGCCGGCCGCTAGACTGCGTCCCACACAAAGTAACGCCGCCGGCGGCACGCGAAGAGATCAACGTACCACTGGGATGCTGCAGCAAATGTTTCCAATCGATTCAGAAAACCGGCCGAACTAACTGTAGATCTGCGTGCTAATTGTGATGGCCGCCATGTTATAATTGAGAATTGACCCCGGCAATGGATATCGAGTGCTAATTGTGCTGGCTGATTGATTGCTGGTGTTTAACGACGCACTGTTTTGACAGCTGGCCCTGTGGCGCTGGTCTGTAATGAAAGGGTGATGATGAAGCTAACCTATGGCTAGAAGGGAGGAGGGGAAACCCGGTGCCGGCACGTAGCCTACTCCTGTCGAAAAGCACCGAGGGGACCACCGGCTTTACGTCCCTTCCGAAGGACGGTACAACTCGAACGACCGGATTCCTCCGCTAATCCGTGCTGTCGAGAGGTTGACAAGCAAGGCGAGTGAAGTTGTCGTGCTGACTTCAAACCCTCCGACCTCTCTCCCGAACAGAACTGATCATGTGCATGATGGTCACCCATCAAACAGCTAACTCAGCGCTATGTTGCTTAACTTCGGTAATCCGTAACCGTATCCGTAACCGGTGTTTCCAACGTTGCCAAACCGTTCGGTTTTCATTTATTGCGGCGATATCCATGACAAAAGATATCCAGTGCTAGTTGGGGGGGGGGGGGGGGGGGGACACCGGTGCCGATACCTACGATTGGCAAGTTACAAATTCCCGGTGACGCTCGGGATCCAAGTTGCTTAGGTTGTCTTCAACAAATGCAACGGCGCAAAATCGCATATCCTGTTGCATGAAGCCGGGCGCATTGCATCCAGCGATATGGTAATAAGGTTCGTCGGAAGTTTAATCATGATGCAAGTTTCAAGTTTAGCAAGCAGCCGGACCAGCGAGGATCCAAGATGCACGTGGCTTACACGCCCCGCTTGCATTGATCGCTTCTTCGGAAACTACGAGAAGGGATTAGAGTTTAAATCCGAGTTGAAATTAGTTTCAAATCAATTAGTTGCATCAACTGCGGGTGGAAGCCGGTATTACAGTCTGCGGGATGATCAATGCTGATGTGAAAGCATAAAAGTTTAAACAAACGCGTTGAATTATTCAGACCGACTGCTCGCCAAATCCCTCGCCACCGATTCCAAGGTCATCCGACGAGCGGCAAAGGATCAAGTGGCGACCGCCGCCGCCAGGGGCGACACTCTCGCTGACACGTACTCTAGCGGCAGGCCGCTGAACCCTCGTCCGCTCCATTAGCCGCTCCGTGCGGCAGCAGCAGCAGCAGCAGCAGCAGCAGCAGGAGCAGCGGCAGCAGCAGCAGCAGCAGCAGCAGCAGCAGCAGCAGCGGCAGCGGCAGCGGCAGCGGCAGCGGCAGCGGCAGCGGCAGCAGCAGCAGCAGCAGCAGCAGCAGCAGCAGCAGCAGCAGCAGCAGCAGCAGCAGCAGCAGCAGCAGCAGCAGCAGCAGCAGGGGCAGCGGCAGCAGCAGCAGCAGCAGCAGCAGCAGCAGCAGCAGCAGCAGCAGCAGCAGCAGCAGCAGCAGCAGCAGCAGCAGCAGCAGCAGCAGCAGCGGCAGGGGCAGCGGCAGCAGCAGCAGCAGCAGCAGCAGCAGCAGCAGCAGCAGCAGCAGCAGCAGCAGCAGCAGCAGCAGCAGCAGCAGCAGCAGCAGCAGCAGCGGCAGCGGCAGCGGCAGCAGCAGCAACAGCAGCAGCAGCAGCACCAGCACCAGCAGCAGCAGCAGCAGCAACAGCAGCAGCAGCAGCAGCAGCAGTATAGCAGCATCAGCAGCAACATCAGTAGCGTTGAATGCCAATGAGCATCCTTTATTTCGCCTGTCCGTCATACTTCACTAGCCAATGACGAGCTGAGGGTGAAGCTAACCTAGCCTAGCAGCGAGCTGAGGGTGAAGCTAACCTAGCCAAGCAGCGAGCTGAGGGTGAAGCTAACCTAGCCAAGCAGCGAGCTGAGGGTGAAGCTAACCTAGCCTAGCAGCGAGCTGAGGGTGAAGCTAACCTAGCCTAGCAGCGAGCTGAGGGTGAAGCTAACCTAGCCTAGCAGCGAGCTGAGGGTGAAGCTAACCTAGCCTAGCAGCGAGCTGAGGGTGAAGCTAACCTAGCCTATAGCAACTAGCTGATGATGAAGCTAGCCTAGCAGCGAGCTGCGCGTGGACTCGGTGCCGGTGAATGACAGGGCGTCTGTTGCTGCACAACAACAACCTGCCTTACCGGAGGAGAGCGGTCACCCAGCCGACAGCTGACCGCGCGCAGTGTTGCTTAACTCCGGCGGTCCGCTACATCAGTAACATCGGGGCCAAGTGTCGCCGTCCTTCGGAAGGTCACAGCGCGGGGTGGGGGTGGTCGGAGGGGGTGGAGGGGCGGTCGATGCGACGTCTGAAGACGGGTGCTTGATGGCTTTGTCTCGGTGCTCGCAGCGAGGTAACCCCGACTCAAGAGGATGTCGATGTCACTTTGTAGTCCGAGTACATGGAGTACCTCCTGGTCGCGGGGTGTGCTCTAACCACGAGCTTCAAGGTGCATTCTATGCGCGGAATTTCACGCTGATGCAGCTCTTTGCTGGGATTTACTAAAGTAACAACCTTCACCGAGCCAGAATAAATATCAGCACGGTGAAATTTTCAAAGAATCAACATGAAACACCATCCAGGTGTATGAAGGTTGAACCTAGATGCGTTAAGCACTCGCGTATACCTGCTTATTGTCTTTAATTATAGCGTAACATTATTATTACAGTTATTAACTAATGCAGGCTGTAGAGTGAAGGTGTATAATTGGTAGCTGCTAAGGTATTAATTCTTGCTACAAGCTGCTGACGCTGAAAGGTGAAGTAGGATTCAGATATGAAACGGAGGTCTGACATGCAGCAGCTAGCTTCACAGCGTGCCGGCGGGTGGGAACTATTTGCATAGCGAAATACAGCAAAGTTCCCACGCTGCTGGGGTAACTTCGCAATCATAGCCTGATTAAAATAGCTTTGAGTTCGTCAGTAGGTTTCCGATTCTTGTTTTCTTATCAGCATCGTCTTCGCCGGGCGTCCTTCACCCCCGTGCCGAGTTTCAGCCCCGTCGGACTCGCGGTCGCCGAGATACAAGATCTCAGATCAACCCAAATCCAGCCACGGTCGCTCCGTTTTCAGCCTTTGCTGAGTTGAAGGATGAAGGATGCCTTAACCCGTGTTTAAACCTAAGTTGCAATGCAACCTGGGATATAGACACCACAGGATGATGAAGTGTTGTAACAAATATTAAATTCCTGTGACAAATTTCGTGCCAAATTATTAATTCCTGATGGTGTTTCAATCAGAACTCTTAAAAGTGCACAGTGATTGCTCAGGAAAGTTAATGGCAGAAGGGATTTTGCTGAAAATACTATACAGCACTTGCCAACATTCTTGCCAAATTTCGTAAAGATCTCTGGCTCTAAATAGGCCTACTTTCTTTCATTACAAATAAACGAAATCAGGAAAAAGTTCAAAAACTATTTTCGCATGCTTGAAAATGAAGCATTTTGTTCGATCATCCGATATAGCTATAAGTATTATTTATTATTTATTAAAATAAAACATGTAGCGTGCATGCAGCCCATAATTACAGCTTGGTACGATAATGACACTCCGAGTTCGTGACAGTGTTGCCGTGTATTTGCGGGACTCGGCGTAATGTTCCATCCACCGTGCGTGCCGAGGGGAAGATTGGCAAGCTTCACTTTGCAACCACAACAGCGCTCTCCGCAGTCGAATAGGGAAACCGGGAAGAAAGCAATTTTCCAAATTGGCGCTTCTGAAAGTAATCCACTCAGCAAGCAGTCAGAGCCGCGGAGTTCGAGTCCTCGACTGGCGAAGGAATGGCTCGATGACGGGGAAGCCACCGAAGACACAAAATGACGCCGTTCAGTCAGTTTTATGTAACAAATCGCCCGGTTTATCACAGCGCTAGTGGTCCTAGGAAGGCTGGAGCCAGGAAGGATGGCAAGTTAGCGAAAAGGGCTTCATTTTATGCCAGATGGATCACATTAGTGGAAATAATGTATCAAAAATAAATCCGTTCTTCCGTTATAACACAAGCTTTATACATAAAACGCTTGGAAAATGGTAGTATATGCAAAACAGCATTCCCAGAAATCAAACGACCAATTTTGTGAAGAGAGCTCGCAAGGTTTTGTACAAAGGGTTGGTTGCAGCCTCGGGCTGTCAAATTAAGGGTGTAGAGAGAACCTTCCGCGTCGCGACGCCGACCAAGCGTCGCTTTCAAACAGGCGTCGATAACTTCCGCTGTTTCAAGCCCGTAGCACGCTGTGTTTCAAGCCCGTAGCACGCTGTGTTTCAAGCCCGTAGCACGCTGTGTTTCAAGCCCGTAGCACGCTGTGTTTCAAGCCTGTAGCACGCTGTGTTTCAAGCCCGTAACACGCTGTGTTTCAAGCCCGTATCACGCTGTGTTTCAAGCCCGTAGCACGCCGTATTTCCAGCCCGTAGCACGTTTCGCACCAAACGTGCTACGGGCTACGTGCTTCTGATGCAATAAACCTGCGCTACGCCACACACCTAGGTAATTCACGAGGCGGCATAATATAGCTTTCAGTGGAAACACTTCAAACTGACGGAAAAACTTTGCAAGAGCCGAGATTAGCTGAGTACCTACTGGGGTAAGAAAAGCTCGTGAATTGGACCCGAGGGAATGGGGGCGTCACAGCCGACGAAGGAATTTCGGCACAGCTGAAGTTTGCAGATTAGTTGAATTATTATGACCTAGATGGGTTCCCGTTCAATATGAGCGCGCGGTGGGCATTGGAGTGACATAACTCAAAGGGCTGCTCCCTGGCGGCGTGGTAGGGATCGACGATGAGCGCAGGTCCTTTTAATGGCTGGTTCTAGCCACGCGTCGGGACGGCAAACGTCGGGGTTTGATGATTAACAAGCCAATTAGCAGCGAGCCTGGCACACGGGTTGTTCTTCCATACGCCGACGCGATGGTCTAACCGTGTTACGCATGTAACGAGCTCCGTGGCTCGTTTTGACTGGCTGTACAAGGCGTTTTCATGCCGAAGTCAAATAGCTTACATGTCAAAGAGCTTAAAGTCAAGGAGCTTACACGTTAGAGTGCTGAGGACTTTGTGTTTAGGCTCATATAAACATTAATAGCGTTGAATCAGAGCCATTGAAATGTTCGGAACATTTGAAGCTTCAAAATTATGATAAACGTGTTAAATGTCTTCCTACGATTAACTGTCAATCTTAGAAATGTAATATTTCGGTATTAAAGTCTCACCAGACATAAGAAAAAACACGCTGTGTAGAAGTCAGCTGTCAAAATGACGTTCAATAAAAACAATCAAGTCGAATGAATTTTTAAAATGAAGCCAGTGCAACTTGATTGTCCCCATTCTGTTGGTTGCACGTGGGCCCTGCTGCTTGTCACCCGTTGCAACTGTCACCTTTGAATGTTGACTTCGAATGTCAGAAACGTTCATGAATAGAACACTTCCATTTATACATTAACCTTTATTAACCTTGGAATAGCAGGTTGTTTCAATTCAAAGCAGGGAAACTAATTGACAGCAAGTGCATTTGTAATTGTGAATTGCATTGAAGTGAGCACCAGCGCTCAGAAATAGCTCTCAATTGTCTCAACTGACAGCGCTTTGAGTTTGCCTGCGAGCGGTTTTCAAGCTTGAACATGGCTTGGCAAATGTTGCCTCCACGGTAAGTTGGGGGAAAGTTTTTAATTGTGTGGGCATATTTTCGAAAACCACGTTTGAGGTTTGCGAGGCTTGAAAGCCGCCTAAAAGTTAAGACCCACATTTTGAAAGATGCGGTATGGCCTGGCTCTAAAATGATCTGCGGAGATAGACAGTGAACACTGGCTACTGCTGTTTAATACTGTTAAATTCTGGCAGCTTCGACACCAACTCTGCTGCAGCTTTAATCAAGCGCTTTGACTTGAGTCGCCGACCGAAATGACCGCAGGAAGTCGACATCTCGGAAGTTGAAAGCAAACATCTCGTCTCTGTCTCGCTCAACGCAAACATTCGCGCTGTTTTGTTTATGTTTAGCTGTCAAAAGCACCGCCGTCTGGAGATGTCTTGATGAGTCCCTTGTCAGACTTGAACCTAGGAAGCGCGTTACCGAGCTGCTTGCATTTCGCTGTTCGAAGATTTCGATGAAAATGTAATTTCTGAAAGTTAAACATGGCATCAGTTTTACAAGAAACAGGAGAAGCCTGCTCTTAAACTCCATTTCACTGCGTAATTGAATGCTAAGCCTTCCACTAAAACTCGGCAACGTCTCGCAAAAGCCGTGCTGTCAGCTTCATTAAGGGTCTTGGCTCAAGTCTCACAATAAACCAAAAATTCCTCGAAAGAACCGCAAAAATAATTAACAAGGCCTACACAAGAACCCCATATAAATTGAATCGTTAGGTTAGTGATTACACAGTTTGGTTTTTTTAACTAACCGGCTTTAATTATGGAAGTATCTAGATGTTTGCTTAAGGCCCGATTTTACAATTTTGCCAACTCCAGGTTAAAGTGGGAGTTAAGTTATTTGTTATGGCAACGGCCAATGGGATGCAGTGGAATTCATTTGTTTCTAGGAGTTAGATGCTTAACCCAGAGTTGACAAAAGTTGTAAAACCGGCCCTAAGAAGTATATCTCGATACGAGTACTTTGAACTCCCAACGTTTTAAATGCTCTCGGTGTTGCGATCGTGTGAAAATTCGAAAAGAGTTGTGACCCATTTTCTTCTCTTTTCCATTGCATTTATTTTTCAGAACGGAGATGACATCTCCAGAAGGGAATGAAATACAGCCGACGCGATTTCCTAAACAATCACAGCCAATTGGCCCACCGTCCTGCATTTGTAATTATGACACGCTTTCGTGTTGTGTTGTGAAGAAGAGTCTCCCTCTTTGCTACCCCAGGCTGTTCCGCTTCACGAAGTTGCTGGATAAAGATGCCACTGTAGCGGTTTAGTCATCTCGGGTTTGCCTGTCCTCTTTCCAGGCTGCCTGTCATTCCCAAATAACGTCCTAGTCTAAACTGTCACCGCCAGATAAATACTAAACAATTTTGATCGAAACTTACAAGAAAAAATAGCATTCCGATAGATTTTGACACATTGATTTCGATATGTTCATGGTCATAATCTTAACTTTCCTATATCGAGGAGTATTTCTCACCAATTGAAAACAATAAATTTCTGACAGATATGTTGACAGTTCGCCAGCCAACTTGAAAACTGTCTTCTGGAAAAAATCCGGTGAAAGCCTATGAAAACACACAGCGCAAATCGGAAGAGTGTCGCTATCTTTCAGAATAGTGGATAAATACATACACTTTCGCAAGCAGAGTCTGGCCTGGTATAAAAAGTGTAATATGGCCATTAACAGTTGGCCATGCTAAAGGTGACAGAGTTAAGCAACATCGAGGCCGGCTCTGTCCTTCGATCGGGTGACCATTCTTATAAATCTCCACAAAGCATGGATGGTACTGTGTCCTCGAACCTAACATCTAGGCACCACATTCTAATGTTTAAAAACTAGGGCAATAAAACGCTGAATTTAAAGACTTATGAAACAGAACCAAATAAAATAAACAAGCAAACAAATAAACTATACGCTGAATATTTTCAGCATATATAATATTTTCTATATGAAGATTCGTTCCCTCATTTCTCTTGCATGGCACGTATTGCTAATGAAACATAGCGTCTAGAAGACAGTTTGATGTTGCCATGCTCGCGACATGACAACAATGTCGCAACCAGTGCAACAATGCGCGCCTAGTTCCACCGGCAGCCGCCAGCAGCAGCAGCGAACAGCGCGTGACATCGCCAGTGACGTCACACAAATCAACCGTGCCGTTATTAGAAACGAAATATCAATTCCAAAATTTGCATCCGTACCGGGACTCGAACCCGGATCTTTGTCTATCCGGGACACTGCACTAACCAATTGTGCTATACGGACGACCAACTGTGGAATTGATATTAAGTTTATTTGAGTTGTTGGGCTCCATGGAGATAGATTCAGGACTATGAGTGACCATAGAAGGCGCTGAATCTAGTGACGCTATGCTGCGATCACACACCAACAAACTCGACTAACCCCAATTATGACGTTGGGTACGCTTGTATTAGTGTGAATTTAATCCTAAATCTCTAGGATTAAATTCACACCAACCGTGCCGTGTTCGAAATATCGATTGGAGCGCGCGGGTCGGACGCGACCGGGGATCGCTGGGTTAATTCAATTACCACTCCTTCAAAGAGTCGTAAAACAGTTGCTTAAACTAGTCAGACAGTCGTTAGAGAGTCGACAAGAGCCCTTAAGAGCTGGCACGGTCATCGGATAGCAAGAAAGAGACGTTAAGATCTGTCAAAGAGCCGCTGAAAGCTTGCCAGGACCTTCGATAGCTGTCAAGCCATCAACGAAAAGTCCAAGCGTTATTTAAGAGCCGTCAAATCCGTTAAGAGCTGACTAAAAAAACATTAAAATCATTCAGAAGCGGTCGTAGCTTTCAAGAGCCAGCAAAAAGCAGTCAAGAGCCGTCAGCTTCTTCAAAGAGCCGACGAGGGCTTTAAATAGCTGTTATAATCCGTCAAGAAAATTCAAAGGGCCATCTAAAAGCCATTAAGAGTTGTCAATAACTTTGGATGTTCGTCATTGTGGCCATTAGCTGTCAAACGGCAGAGTTGTGCCATTGTTTCTGCCTCGTACGCGGTGTCCTTAGGTTCGAATCCCGGTGCGTGGGCATCGCGTGTCAGATGTTAATTATGTTCCATGTCGATGATAACAATTGCAGCTCGAAGCGGCGACGTACAAAGTTATTGACATTAATTACTATATCCACAAAAACGTTTGGCGGCCACTAATCATAAGCAAATAGTGAAAAGAATGATTGCAAAGCAAAGTGGGATAATGAATGCCAGGATTTCCACTTCAATTTGTTAGACGTTTCGCGAAGCCGTTCTGCCGGCTTGCTCGGGGCTCTTAAAACTTGGCTGCTGGCTTTACAGAATGTTAGACAGCGCGCTTGCGGCTTGAACAATTCGAAGGCGGCTGAAAATCAATTTGCTAAAGGCCAATGGAAACAAGAACTGAGGACTAACTAAAAAAACAGTGGACAAAGGACTAAGGACCAATGACCAAGGGCTGAGGAATAATGACTATAATGACTAAGGACTATAAGGACCAAGGATCAACAACTTAAGATCAAGGATTAAGAAGACAGGACCACAATGCACCGCCTGATTCGTCAGAAGCAAGTGAATAATACCGGATTGACCCACTTGTGGCAAGTCAATAATGGGACGCTCCCCCCATCCCCCCCCCCCCCTCGCCCACCCCCACCCAACCCTTAACCCCGGCCCACGGCGAACATGTTAATTGCGGCGAAGGGCGGAAGGGTGCACAACAACAGGCCGTTCATCCATTCGTTTCAACCCGCCGGCTGGATTCGTATTACGACGGCCGAGATTTGCAGCAAAGAATGTCCGTCCACAGCCTGGCCCATAGAGGTGTTACACGCGCTGTCTAGACGTATAGAGACGGCGGCGTGGTCACTTGATTCGGTGCTGCTGTGGACGATGCCAGCGACGCATCGGCGGTTTTCTGTCCTTTTAACACAGGAATTCATGGAAGGCAACGACTTTTCATAACACTTTCTATGGTTATTTTCCGACTGACCGTTGTTGTTCCTGTATCAGGCAAAGGAAATTTCAGACGTGTTTTAAAGAAGTGGTCAAAGAGTTCATTTTAATTTTTGCACAGTCGCCGTCTATGTGCTACAGTAGAACCGGCTTAATACCAGCCTGTAGGCAACACTTAACACTTGTTTGACGTGACGTCACTGGTATAGGTAAAATTAGTGATAAGCTACAGCAGAGTCGCTGTTAAAAGAAGCCCGGTCGTGGAGACCCTTAGATTCTGGAGTTTTAACCGAGATAGGAAATCGGTGTTCCTCACGGGCAATTAAACCACGGACAGAAGATAGTTGCATTCAAAATCTCACACCCATGGCGTTGATCGCGGTAAGATATTCAAATTCGAAAGCGGGATCGCACATAACTGCAAAAAATCATTACATGCCCGCTATAGATATTTAGTTTGCTATATCTATTCCGAAGACTGTGTCCGAACCGGAAGTAAAACCCGGAGAATTATGTCAAACAGACAGCCAACTTTAAAATGGTGAACGATCCGGGCTCGATCTCCAATGCAGATACAATTTTGAACTGTACTTGTAGTTTATAATTCTAAATATCTTTCAATTCTGTTTTGTCAGGACCCAGGCACAGAGATGAACGCCTGTCATTACTTCACTTGCCCGATCTGACAACGTCGCAGAACACTTCTTGGTGCACAATTTGACAACAATACGATTCATTGCCTCGGGAACTGTCCTCAAAAACATCCTATAGTCTCGCCTAATGGGATCTCTCTGAACATACCTTCAGAAGGAGCGAGCGAGCGAGAGAGAGAGGGACAATTGAGCACCGGCATGCCAAGTGCTTTTCAATCTGGCCAAGTTCCCATCACCCCCCACCCCCCCCCCCCCCCCCACATCGTTGATTGAGAAGGGAGGGGTGGTGGAGGGGGTGGCATTAGCGTAGGGGTGGTCCACCAACGTCACTACGTCACCTACAACTTATAACTCGATCAGCAGCTCGCGGCTATTCTGATTGGCCGTCGAGCTACGCCAAACGGCACTAGGAAACACCGCTAGACCTATTGACACCTTCATTGGAAAATTTCTTCAACTACCTGCAAAGGAAAATCACTCGAGTTTGGATTTGATTAAAAGGTCCACATATAATATTATTGGCTCTGAAATTTAACCATAGGAAATTAGAGAAATCCTCATCTAATCGGCTTTTCTTGTTGAATATGTTACGTCATTGGACGCATGCTGACGCAGGACTTTGCGTTGATAGAAAAGCCAGCTGCGTCGTGCCTCGCCCGGTCTCGCCAATGTTAAACAAGCACGTTTTGAATTCTGAAGAGAAATAGCTGACTGATTCTGACAGACGAGTCGGACAAGCTGGCGCGTGACGTCACAGCGCGACGCAAGGGAAGGTGCCGGCGGACTTGTGTGGGATGACGTCGTCCAAGTCCGGGCTTTAAGACGTAGGCAAGGTTGCCATGACAGCCGAGGCGAAGCGAGCGCGGCGTGCGACGTGGCGCCGAACGTTTCAATGGGACGTAAGCCCGCGGAGAGAGATGGCGAGGGGGAGGGATGGGGGCGGGGGGGCGGTCGACCAGCTGACGTCATCGATCTCGCCCATCCAGCCACCCCCACCGGCCTCGTGTCTCGCAGACAGTCTCCGTCAAGACATGCGGACCGTTGGACCGCAGAAACACAGTCCCGCAGACCGCAGTTTCAACAGGATCGAAGCCTCTTTGTCGGCATCGTCTTTGACGGGTGTCCTTTACCCCCGTGCCGAGTTTCAGCCCCGTCGGACTCGCGGTTGACGAGATACAAGATCTCACATCAAACCCAATCCAGCCACGGCCGCTTCCTTCTGTATTTAACTCCAGTTTTTTTTTCAAGATGGCTTCGCGAAAGTTTTTTGCAATCGCGTTGTGGATGAGCGTTTTTTTAATGATGCTGATTGGTAAATCTTAAATGTTCAATAGATTGTGCCAGAGTGTGTTGAGCAGGGAAAAACTAGAAAACCAACAGTAATATGAAACATCAGCTGTAGCAGTAAAAGTAATTGAATATTTACTTCACTCGCTTCGCTTGTCACGCTAATCAACAGCTCCCTGTTCCTTCTTATTCCTGTTTTAAATTTCTGGAGGGCGTCCAGAACCGAACTTTGACACCGTCAACGTGAGCCGGGAGCGAAAATGTTTAAAAAAATACCTCTAATCTGAAATGCATGTGTAACTGCAGTAAAATCCCGTCTTTCAGGCCGCCATGTTGCCTCCTTGCACAGCAGCCATTGGTACCATGCATTGAGTGACATCCACTGCTACTAACCACGGCCACGACGAAATCCCTTGCGTATTGCGCGCTAACGGCGAGCTATTTCAAAACGCGTGACGTCACCCGAGTGAACGCACTCCATGGGCCGGTGACACGTGACCCACGAGGCCGGGACACGCGACACTGGAATACACTGGAATGAGGCCACCTTACAGGAGTTCCCGCTTCGGGAATCGACAAAATATGTTCAAATTTAGCATTGGAACGTTGAAGCGCGTAGCACGCTGGCTGCGAGGCGGACGGCTGGGAACGTGCGACGCGTTCGGTGGGACGTTGAAGCGCGTAGCACGCTGGCTACGAGGAGGAAGGCTGGGAACGTGCGACGCGTTCGGTGGGACGTTGAAGCGCGTAGCACGCTGGGTGCGAGGCGGACGGCGGGGAACGTGCGACGCGTTCGGTGGGACGTTGAAGCGCGTAGCACGCTGGGTGCGAGGCGGACGGATGGGAAAGTGCGACGCGTTCGGTGGGACGTTGAAGCGCGTAGCACGCTGGATGCGAGGCGGACGGCTGGGAACGTGCGACGCGTTCGGTGGGACGTTGAAGCGCGTAGCACGCTGGCTGCGATGCGGACTGGCTATGAAAGTATCGACACAAAAATTGCCATAAAAAATCTTTATTAGAATAGCGTGTTTAAACTCTAACAAAATGGTCTACCTGGTGTTTTATGGCATACCGTCATTCCGCCATATCGTTATGGACAGATCTCCACCGCCGGTTTAACGGCATCATACAAGTTCCTTCCGTCGTTTAAACCAGCGATGTTTTGCATCGTAACAGAATGGCAACAGCGCCAGCGGCAGGTTTTAGTACTGATAAAAAGACATTTGATATAAATGCTAGTTTAGACATTTCCCTGAACGCCGGGCTGAGCGTGGTCACGTGTTTAACGATCTGTCCGTGCGTGCGGCCGGTGCGTGGAGTAAACGTTTTGCGTGACGCTGTCCCTGTGTTTACTTATGCAGAAACGTAGCGTCATCAGAAGCCACGACATGGCAACATGGCAACATTGCGGGCTTGGAACATTGACCGTGCAACCGCGTGTCCGATGAGATATTTATTAACGAAGGCAATAAACTGTGTTTCTAACCCCAGCGGTACTTATAGAGTTCGTCTCACTCTCAGTTGTCAGCATAGTCCGTCTCACACTCAGTTGTCAGCATAGTCCGTCTCACACTCAGTTGTCAGCATGGTCCGTCTCACACTCATTGTCAGGATAGTCCGACTCACACTCAGTTGTCAGCATAGTCCGTCTCACACCCAGTTGTCAGCATAGTCCGTCTCACACTCAGTTGTCAGCATAGTCCGTCTCACACTCAGTTGTCAGCATAGTCCGTCTCTCACTCAGTTGTCAGCATAGTCCGTCTCACACTCAGTTGTCAGCATAGTCCGTCTCACACTCAGTTGTCAGCATAGTCCGTCTCACACTCAGTTGTCAGCATAGTCCGTCTCACACTCAGTTGTCAGCATAGTCCGTCCCACACTCAGTTGTTAGCAAAGTCCGTCTCACACTCAGTTGTCAGCATAGTCCGTCTCACACTCAGTTGTCAGCATAGTCCGTCCCACACTCAGTTGTCAGCATATTCCGTCTCACACTCAGTTGTCAGCATAGTCCGTCTCACACTCAGTTGTCAGCATAGTCCGTCTCACACTCAGTTGTCAGCATACATGTGAGACATAGTATAAACTGCCAACGCTGGCAACTGGCGGTGAGACACAGTGTAGCAGCTGCCAACTCGCGGTGAGACACAGTGTGGTCAGCGTGCCACGAGATTCCGATAAGAAGTTTCGTGTTTGACTCAAATATGCCAACAATTCAGGAAAGAACAATAAAAATTTCTCCAAGAAAAAGTTGTCTGAAATTTATTCAGGAAAACAACATACTTTTGAAAGAATTTGCATCGAGCGGCAAGAAAATCGTGAGGAATTCCGACTCCGAGCGAAGACCGTGTGACGTCGACGGGCTTCCGGTAGGTAGCGTGCGTCACGCGGCGGCCATTGTTGCCGTGCTAGTCTAGACCTGCGCGCCTGGCGTGTCTATGTGCCGGCTGCAGGCGTGTTATCGAACAGCACTGGGCGGCTTTACACGGCCGCAGAGATCGCCACTGATAAAGCATCCACTCACGAAGATGGCGGAGTTTACGAAGCTATAAATACTGGCTGTGTTTTTATTTCTCGGTAAAACGTGATTCCGCTCAACCGCCAAAAAGAATCGAACGCAAGCGGATTCGAAACGAACGCAACAATTTGTACCGGTTTGAAAGAAAATAAGAATATTGATTAATCCCTGAGAACTTGTAGCCGAAAGATTGGGAAAATGGCGAAAATATTGATTTTTGAGAAAGGTTTGGGTAGAAATTTGCTGTACATAGAAGTGGGTGTTGAGATATCAGGAAGATTTCGTCAAAATCGTCTATCGTGCTGCGAGGAAATTGTATAACGAATCAATGCTCTATCAAAATCACGTCATGATACCCACTCGCTAAAGCCAGGTAGAGCAATTCGGGTTGTGATTTCCCTATCTTCCTCTTTTATTTAGCAGAGCTCTTTATATTTTTTTCCACACTGGTAGTGTAACGAGTTACATGTTTTCGATACGAACAGTATCGAAAACCAGTTTAGAACATTCGAGTAGTTAAAACTACCTGGGTCGGGACCCTTCTGGAATATTCGAGGAGCTTGGATAATTCTAGAAGGTGTCACTTATATAAAGGAGGGACAGGCGGTATGAGCGAGTCAGTCTGGATATAGCTTTTGAAGTGTAACGAACAAGTGTATTTGTAGAGTGAAGAATAAATAAGTTTAAATAGAGAGCACGGTTTTAGTTATTTTACCTGGGAATAAATAACTTGGCGCCCAAACCCACAGCGTTATAATTTGGTGTTTAGCGGAAGCGTTACAAATTGGCGCCCAACGTGGGGCAAACGGTTGAAATTCGTGGTGAAGATGGAAATTAACAGGCTGTCGAAGGATGAGTTGACCTACGAACTAAGTATTCGCGGGATCACCGAAGTCGCCACAGTTGAAGAAATGCGTAAGTCCTTCCGACAGTTGCTGAAGCTAGAACGTGAAGGGAAATTAGTCATGCCTTCGATCGTTATGGAAGTCAAAGGAGAGATCAGGAGTTGCGAAGAGAAACTGGTGGAAATAGAATCGTTGCTTCTTACTTTCAAAGGAGGCCGACTAGATCCAGTTTATAAATTAATCGACAGTAAGTTGACGCATGTGCTTGGAAGGGCCGAGAGAATTCAAGCCTTGGAGTCATCGGATATGACGTCCCGGTCGACCATCTTACGCAAGGTTCTATCATTATACAACCAACTTAATTCTTCGGCCGAGGGAGCAATGGACGAGTCCGACGAGGAAGCAAGTCCTGAGCTTCCCGATGTTCATGAAGGATTCGAGAAATTCATTTCTAAAGCGGAAGGCGGTCGTATCAAGGAGACTCCTGTCAAAAACGATAAGACTATTCATCATTCGGTAATTCGACATCAGACGCCTGTGTGCCAATGGAACCTTCGTTTCTCGGGAGACGAAAATAGTCTTAGTGTCCACGAATTTCTTGAAAGAGTTGAAGAATTAAAGACTGCCAGGAATGTGGACGACGAAGATCTTTGGAGATCGGCGATTGACCTCCTGGAAGGAAGTGCCCTTATGTGGTTCCGCACCGTGAGAAGGCAGTTTAATTCGTGGGATCACTTTGTCGTAGGCCTTAAAGAGGAGTTCCTTCCGGTGGATTATGAAGAGAAGCTCTGGGAGGAAATTAAAAGGAGAACACAAGGATCTGGGGAGAAAGTGGGTCAGTACGTACGCACCATGCTATGCCTGTTTGCGAGGCTACCCAACCCGGTAACAGAGCAATCAAAACTCAGGATTCTAAAGAGAAACGTCTTACCATATTTGATCGAAGCACTCAGCTGTTTGGAGTTTGAATCTGTGGATGAATTTTCAAAGATTTGTAAGAAATTGGAACTAGGAAAGATCCAAGCAGAGCAATATCGACCCCCACCAACAGATAGCCGGTCCTTGTTGGAACCCGATCTGGCATACCAAGGTAGAAGACATGCAATCGCAGGTGCTAACTCGACCAACATGAGTAAGATCACGAACCACGGGAGGGCTATAGAAGCCAGAAAACAATACGACATCCCTCAAGAAAAAGCAAGGAAAACCTTCTGCTACGGTTGTGGGGCGGTGGGCGTTATCCGCCGATCCTGCAAAAATTGCAATAATTCGGAAAACGAGAGGGGAGAAAATTTGCGATAGGTCCTCGGCAATTTTCTCCGACCAGAGAAGAGGACGCATTACAAGAATTGACGGGAGGAGAGATGCAACTAGACCAATTACTCTTTATGGGAAAAGATGCAAGAGCTTACCTTTTCGTGAAGATTATGGGGATTCATTTAAAGGGTTTATTGGATAGTGGCGCCAATCGCACCGTGATTGGAGGTGAAGGATGGAGGTTTATCTCCCAATTAGGGTTGAAGCGGAGCATGGAGAAAGTAAACACGTTCATCACTGTGGCGAGCGGACAGCGATGCGCAGTCGATTTTGTCGTCTATATCCCATTCGAACTAGAAGACCGCCTCCGAGTGATACCTGTGTTGGTGGTGAAGAGCTTACCGATCATCCTAACCCTGGGCATAGATTTTTGGAAGATTATGGGTATCATTCCGAATGTAACCACTGCGACCTGGACCTTTACGAACCCGAATGTGGAACAAGATGACTACAACACTGTGGATTCCATAGAAGAAAAGTCAATCCGCGAAGAAGAAAGAATGAAACTCGCCGAAATAACAACGCGATACTTGGCGAAGATGTCCGAGAATTTGGGATGTCACAGGTCGATCGAGCACAGGATTGATACAGGCAACGCTTCGCCAATAAAACAACGGTATTATCCAGTTTCTCCGGTAGTACTGCGGTCAATCCACAATGAACTGGATAATATGATCAAGCTAGGAGTAGTGGTAAAATCAAAGAGTCCATGGTCGTCGCCTATGCTTTTAATCAAGAAAAAAGACGGTTCCTACCGATTTGTGGTGGACTTTCGCAAAGTCAACGCTGTTACCGTCAAAGATGCATATCCGATACCTTATGTGTCTTCTATTTTGGATCGCCTGCGAGAAGCGAGATATCTTTCATCTTTGGACTTGAAGAGTGCCTATTGGCAAGTGCCTCTAGAGAAAGATAGTCAAGAAAAAACCGCGTTTACGGTGCAAGGAAGAGGACTGTTCCAATTTACCCGGATGCCTTTCGGCCTACATAACAGTGCGGCGACTTGGCAACGACTGATCGATCAAGTTTTAGGTCACGACTTGGAACCGTATGTCTTTGTTTACCTTGACGACATCATTATAGCCACGTCTACCTTTGAGAAACACACGGAAGTCCTCGAAGAAGTTCTCCGGAGGTTAAGGGCGGCGAACCTTACGATCAATAGAGAAAAGTGTGAAATTGGAAGAAAGGAGTTAAGATATCTCGGCTATGTGGTGGATCAGTACGGTCTGCACGTCGACCCTGAGAAGATCAGCGCTATCTTGGACTATCCTGCACCTAAGTCAAGCAAGCAGGTAAAGCGTTTTGTGGGAATGGTGTCGTGGTATAAGCGTTTTATACCTTCATTCGCCATCCTCATGTCCCCACTTCATAATTTGACACGCAAGTACGTCCAATGGAACTGGACTACAGAGGCCGAAGAAGCTTTCAGACAAGTCAAAGAAAAGTTAGTTACGCCTCCTATACTCACTTGCCCGGATTTTGATCGTCCTTTTTCGGTACAAACGGATGCATCCGCCTATGGTATCGGGAGTGTGCTATCTCAAGAATTTGAAGATGGAGAGAAAGTGATCGCTTATTATAGCCGGTCTTTGACGAAAGAAGAGAGGAATTACTCGCCGACCGAACGGGAGTGTTTGGCCGTCATTTGGGCTATTGAGAAGATGCGCCCTTACCTGGAGGGTAGCCGTTTCTCGGTAATTACCGATCACCATTCTTTATTGTGGTTAAACAATTTAAAGGATCCCACTGGAAGACTAGCCCGCTGGGCTATCAGGTTGCAACAATTCGATTTTGACATCAAGCATAGGAAAGGTAGTGAACATGTTGTGCCGGATGCTTTGTCGAGAGCGATAAGCCCTGTCCTCGACCTCATCACCGTCCACGAGCAAGTAGCGGATAAATGGTGGAACAAGATGAAGTCAAGAGTCACCGGAAATCCTCAGAGTTTCCCGGATTGGAGGGTGGAAAATTATAATCTATATAAGAAGGTCAACGATAATTCTCAGCTTGACATGGGATTAGGGAGCAATTGGAAAATTGTCATCCCAAAAGATCTGAGGAACAAAGTGTTACACGAATCCCATGACGCCGAAACCTCAGGGCATCTCGGTATTTTTAAAACCTGGAAAAGAATTGCCGAATGTTATTATTGGCCAGCCATGAAGAGTGATGTTCGCAAGTACATAGGGAAATGCCACGTTTGCGCCCAGTATAAAGTGGAACAATGCAAGCCCGCCGGATTAATGGGACACCGACGGATGGTTTCAAGGCCATGGCAAATGATTTCGTCCGATTTAATGGGCCCGTTCCCTCGGTCTTCAAAGAACAACAAGTACTTATTAGTTGTATCAGATTTCTTTACCAAGTTCACATTGCTGTTCCCGCTGAGAGAAGCTAGGACTGCTACGATTTTGAGACGCCTCGAGGACCAAGTTTTCCTGATATATGGGGCTCCGCAATATCTACAGTGTGACAATGGCCCACAATATACGAGCTCTACCTTCAAGGCCTTTATGAAGAAGTTCGACACGAAGATCATTTATAATCCCAGTTACCACCCACAAGTTAACCCAACTGAACGGGTAAATCGGGTTATTAAAACTATGATCGGGAGTTATATCCGAAACAAGCATAACCAATGGGATAAACACATCCACGAAGTTGGGTACGCGATAAGATCAGCCAAGCACCAAAGTACTGGTTGCACCCCGAATCTCTTAAACTTCGGACGCGAGATTTATTTTTATTTTATTTATTTATTTTTATTTAAAGAACGCAGATACAAATCTGGCCCGTGACCACACAGAGTGTTGGTATGGGAATAATAATAGTATTTTAGTGAATAATATTGTAAAATTACAATAATATGTATAAGTGTTTCATTTTTTTTATATATTTTTTCTAATTTATTTGAAAAACTCATCAAGGGTATAGAAAGGGTTTTGTATGAGAAAAGATTTTAGATTTGTAGTAAAAGTGGAGAGTTCCTCGACACTGGTGATAGTTGAAGGGAGGGTATTATAAATTTTTGTACAAAGATGAATGGGGCTATTAGTAAATAAAGAATGCTTGTGATTGGTGGTGTGAATAAGGTTTTTGTTTCTAGTGGAATGATTATGAATATCTGAATTTTGTGTGAAAAGGTGTGGATGGGAACGGACTAAAGTGCTTGCTATTTTGATTAGTGTGCACGTAAGGGTTAGGATGTTTTGATTTATAAAATGAGTCTTACAAGATTTTCTTCTAGAAATACCTGAAATAATCCGGACTGCTTGTTTTTGGATTAAAAAAATTCTTTTTGCTTGCGGGGAAGTACCCCAGAAGAGAATACCATATGATAGATGGGAGTGGATGTATGAATGATAAACTAGTTTTAATGTGTGATGGTTTACAATTGGTTTAAGTCTGCGTAGAAGAAAGTTGCTGCTTTTTATTTTGTTTAATGTTAGTTTTATGTGAAGGGAAAAGTCAAGATTTGGTGTTAGATGGATTCCAAGGAATTTTGTAGTGGGTGTATCATGAATAATTTTATTGTTTACTCTTATCAGAGGCAGTGAAGAGGGAATATTAAATTTAGTATGGAAGTTAATGTATAGAGATTTTGAATGTTGAATGGCTAGTTTGTTGTTGAGGCAATATGAAGAAATGATAGATGATTGCTCGTTAGCTATTTGAGAAAGTGAATTTATAGTGGTGTTTTTTGGTGCAGTTATTAAATGACTAGTGTCGTCTGCAAATTGAAATAGTTCTCCGGTAGTTATTAAATTCGGTAGATCATTTACATAAAGTAGGAACAGGAGGGGAGATAAAACAGAGCCTTGAGGTACGCCTTGCTTTATATTTAGGGGAGATGAATATGTTGTATTGTTTTGGGGAAAGGATTTTACTTTTACTATTTGAGTTCGGTTAGAAAGAAATGATTTGAACCAAATATTTGAACATCCTTGAATGCCCAAGTCATTGAGTTTAGTAAGTAGAAGGTCATGGTTAATTGTATCAAAAGCTTTACTGAGGTCATAAAAAAGTCCTAATGCATGGTTTCCCTTGTCAAGTGCACTATATAGCGAATTTAGGAAATTAAATATAGCAGTGGTAGTAGATTTTTGTTTTTGAAATCCATGTTGACAGTCAGTAATGATGGCATGAGTAGTCAAATAGTCAGTTAGGCGAGAATGCATGATTTTTTCAATTAGCTTAGAAATGGACGAGAGTAGTGAAATTGGTCGATAGTTTGTTATGTTTGATTTGTCTCCTTTTTTATGAATCGGAATGACAATGGCTTGTTTTAGAAAATTAGGAAAAGTACCACTTGTAAAAGATGAATTGATAATCCATGTTAATGGTTCGGAAAGAAAAGTGATATTCTTCGTTAGTAGTGATCCTGGTATTTCATCTAAACCACTGGAATGTTTATATTTCAAAGATTGGGCTATAAAGGCGATTTCCTTAGGATTAGTTGGATAGAGTGAGAAAGGGGGGTAGGGGTTAACTTTAGGATTTTGAAAATTATTTGATTGGGAAGAAATGGGGATGGGCGAAGCAATGTTACCTGAGCTAATAAAGAAGCTATTAAACTCATTTGCGAGAATAATTGGATTAGTTATTTCATTGTTTTTAATTATTATTTTTAGATTTTCAACAGGTTTCTCGGATTCAGCTTGAGTGTTTATAATATTCCACGAGGTTTTAGAAATATTTTTGGATGAAGCAATTTTACAGTCATGATATGACTTTTTTGTTTTCTTACAATTTAGAGAGTGTTTTTTCAGTTTATCTGAATATTCAACCTTGAGGTCATGACTGCTAGATTTATTTTTAATTATTGAGTGCATGTTTCGAAGGTTTTTGCTTGTTTTTCTAATTTCGGGGGTAATCCATGGATGTGGTGTTTGTTTTCTTTTTTTAATTCTTTGTAAAGGAAACGCTTCATTGAAATGTCTTTGTAGAGTTTTTAGGAAGGAGTCAAATAATTGGTTTGTATCTGAGTTATCGGTCATTAGAGACCATTTCTCTTGTAACAGAAGTGATGAAAAATGCTTATGATTTTTTTCGGAAAATCTACGTATTGTTTCGTAGATGGGTTGAGTATTCATTTTATCATGGTTATTTAATTCCATTTTGAGAGCAAGATGGTCTGAAATTCCGCTTTCAAATGTAGTTGAAGTAAAAGCTGAATGGGGGTATGTAGTAAAAATATTGTCGATAAGTGTTGCTGAGTGTGAAGTTATTCGGGTCGGTGTTGTTATAGTTTCCAATAGATTATATGAATGAAGCATATCGATAAATTTTGTTGACATTGAGCATGTGTGAAGAAGATTAATGTTGTAATCACCACAAATAATTAAATGTGCTTTTGGGTATTTTTTTGTAATATGAATTATGAGATCTTCAAGTGATTTTAGAAAATTGGGTATGAAGGATGAAGGAGAACGATATATGGCAATGATGATAGTTTTTTTACCTCTACAGGGAGTCCAGATTATTCCAGATACTTCTAAAATTTTTTCCTTAGTGAAGTCTTTGAGGTCAAGAGGAGTTGTTATTAGATTCGGTTTGGTAAAAATTGCAACACCACCATGAGATGTGGAAGTACGGTGATAAATGCTGGCTTTACAATAATGGGGTATGTTAAAAAGTGTATCTGTGGGTGGAAGCCAGTGTTCTGTTAAGCAGAGGAAATCGGGGGTATAATCGTTAGTAAGGATTTCCAGCTTTTCAATTTTGTTACGTGCAGATTGAATATTAATTGAAATTATTACATTTAATAACTTATCTTTGGGTTTGGAATTTCGTTTGGTTACTGCAGGTAATTGTCATAAGGCAGTGCCTGATGAAGTGGGGGAGTTAGTATTGCTTGCATTGTATACCCTTGATAAATCTACTGAGTTGTTTATAATCGATGTCCGGGCGAAGATATCCATGCTTGATGGCTTAAGTGAGTTGTCCTGGCTTGATGGGTACTTGGGTTGGATCATGCTTGGAGTGTTCGATGTTTTCATGCTTGATGTGTTGTCCACTCTTATTCTGGAGGGATGGTTCACCCTAGATATAGTAGGGGAGTGGTGTAGGCTTGAATTAGTAGGAGAGTTGCTCATCCTTGATGGGTAGGAAAAAGTTGTGTCTTTCGTAGATGCGGTTTGGATAACGTTGATATTTAATTTTGTTAGAAGTTCCGAATTAGTTTTTATTTCTATTAGAGGTAAAATTGGCTTGCTTATTTTTTGTAAAACGGTGCAGGTAGTACGAGAAATCTGTGTTTTTATTTTGTCACATAGCTGTCTTTTTCCAGCCAAGTTTAAATGTAGGCCATGTTTTGTATGGCTTGTCTTCGGAATGTCGGATGTGTTGACGATTTTGATATTTGGGAAGTCTATCATCAGATCATTGATTGCATTGTTGATATCAAATATGGTAGGATTAAGACTTGGCATGTCGTGTCTGTAAGGTAAATTTACTATAATAATTTTAGCTTTGGTTCCAATGTCAAGCAAACATTTTCTAAAGGTGTTAAGTATTTTTTTTTTTTCACTTCCGTTTAAAGAATTGATTATATTGTTTGTACCACAAGCCAGTACTATTACCTCAGGATAGTTCCAGATCTTTGAATCTAGTTCCTTATTGATATTAGCTAATATGTTTTTGGCACTGGCGTTGGGTTTTATAATACAACGGACGTTCATATTTTTGACAATTGGTTGAAGAATTTCTCTGCAATTTCTTAAGTGGCTGTCACCTAGTAGAAGTATGGTATCCTTTTTTGGCTGCTTTCGGACCTTACAATAATCGCTAGCCCTGCCCCTGGTGGAAATCTCTGCTTTCTGCTCGATCGTCTTGTTCTTGTCTATGGTTGTTGTATCTAGACATTTTTCACATAGCAAATCCTCATATACCTCTTCGACTTTATCTCCTGCGTCCTCTCTTGTGGTCTTTATTTCAAAGTCAATCTCGTTTTGTCTCTTCCCAACCTTTCGTTTGTCCTCCTTATCTTTCCGACTTTCCAAACACACTAGCTTACCCTCTAATTCTGCAACACGTCTCTCAAGCGAACTGTTCTTTCTCATCTCGACAAGTATCACTTCATATTTCTGTTTTACTGTAACTTCAGAGTCATTCCATCTTCTTACCAAAACTTCCAACTCTATTGCCATTTTTTTCTTTTCCATTTCGCTTTTTCCCAATTCCTCTTCTACTTGTCGTCGTACTTTGTATTCATTTTCCCAACCTTCTTTCCATTTCTTGCAAATTTCCTTATCTTTCTTAAAATCAATTTCCATATTTAATAATATCTTTTTCATATCTTGTGCTTCTTCTGCGATTTTTTCTGCATTAATTCTGAGCTCCCAAATATCTGATTTTAATTTATCTACAACATCTTCTAACTTCATCCCTCTTTGTGATTTTCTTTGGGACGACATAATATTGGCTGTCAAAATTTGACGTCTAGATGTTCATATATGATGTCTAGATTAATCTATCTGGGAAGTTCCCCGGTGATGCTGATACGGTACCCGAAAATGCCCCTATAGAAGTCGGGAATCGCCAAAACTTGATCGAAAGACATAGAAGATTAGAAGAATTGTACGAGGAAGTCCGACTCCGACTCAAGAAAGCATACGATGCCAACCAAAAGGTGTACAACCTACGACGACGCCACAGGGAATTCGAAGTCGGAGAAGAAGTTTGGAAGAGGAATTTTGCACAGTCTAACGCAGCTAATAAGTTCACCGCGAGTTTAGCGCCGAAATACACCGGCCCTTTTGTGGTCAGGAAAAAGAGGTCCCCGTTGGTCTATGAACTGGTCGATCAACAGGGTAAGCCAATTGGTAACTGGCATACCAAAGATTTGAAGCCGGTACATAAAGTCGAAACCGAAGATGACTGCGACATCGCCCAAGAAGAGGACTTTTCAGAAAATGAGTCAGAAGTTGAATAGTTTATTTTTGTATTACATTAATGGTATTTTGTATTTTTGTTAAGATAGGGGGTAATGTAACGAGTTACATGTTTTCGATACGAACAGTATCGAAAACCAGTTTAGAACATTCGAGTAGTTAAAACTACCTGGGTCGGGACCCTTCTGGAATATTCGAGGAGCTTGGATAATTCTAGAAGGTGTCACTTATATAAAGGAGGGACAGGCGGTATGAGCGAGTCAGTCTGGATATAGCTTTTGAAGTGTAACGAACAAGTGTATTTGTAGAGTGAAGAATAAATAAGTTTAAATAGAGAGCACGGTTTTAGTTATTTTACCTGGGAATAAATAACTTGGCGCCCAAACCCACAGCGTTATAATTTGGCGTTTAGCGGAAGCGTTACAGTAGTACGTCCAGTGGGTATCTGACTCTCTGAGTGGAATCGGTCTATTGTGCAGCCAATGACGCGTGTCTGTCCACGCGCCGCCTGGATCTCACAGCTTGCTTCATCTGATTCCAGGCGGATCTTTAGCCACGGTCTTCCCGCCGCAACGCTGACGTCACCGAGCCATGCCGCGTGCCGACCGCACGCCACTGCCAGCAACAAAGACGTCATAGCCAGGGGTGCCCAGCGCAATATGCACCGCGCACAGGGGTGTCCGAGCAGCGAGTGAACGGGATGCACAGTGGCGCCGCGACGAGGGGCAGCGGGCGGACGCGCGACTAGCCTCGGACAGACTCGGGAAACTACGGAAGAACTCGGAACGGACGCGCACAAAGCCACGCAGGGGCGTGCAGGACTCAGGAGGGAAGCTGGGAACGCACAAGGGTATCCCAAGAGATAGAGGCGCCAGGGAGACCAAAAAGATTTAGGAGACTGACGAAGAAACTGATGAAATAGACATCTTGCCATTTCTAAGAACTTAGAAAAGACCCAGGCGGGAAGTTAGAAACATATTCAACTTAACAGCGCACCGCTTCTTATTGAACAAGAACTCGGGAACCAAAGATAGAAGGTCTACAAGTCACAGGTCGAGGGTACACTTATCATTCAGTGCGGTCACGAGGGCAGAAAGGGAGGGGGTGGACAAATAGACGCTGAACAGACTATATCATAAGATAGCAACGGGGTGTCCAACATTTGGAAGTCTTGCACAAGTGTTTGCAGCACGGTAAACGAGCTGGCAACAAAAGGGTGACCAAACCAGACAGCCAGCAAGCCGAGAAAGACACGAAAGGGTGACCAACACACGAAGGCAGCTAGGTATCCGAGCGGGGCACCCAGGGGTGACCAACTCGACGCGTTCGGCGCGCAGGATCCCGCCCGCCGTGCCGGCGCCCGATGACCGTGACGCTTCTGCAGAACGCCGCCAGGGGTCCGATCGCCGCCGCCACCCGCGCCGCCGCCGGCAACAAGTTCTTCGCGCCGACGCCGCCGACGCCGACGCCGACGCCGCGCGTCGCGGCGCCCATGAAACTGACCGGCGCCGCCGCGGCCATGCACTACTACCGCATCTGGATCTACACGTGCAACGCCGTGCTGCTGGTGAGACGCCCGTTGGGAACGATTGGTCACCGGGGTTAAGCAACATCGCGGTGTTGGATGGGTGACCATCATCCATATGATCAGGCCTGTTCGAGAGATCTGAGAATCTTGCGCTTAGAACTTTCTTAAGACCCGTTTCTTTTTCTCATCTTAGCACGTTACTTTTAAGAAGAAAAATACACTATTCAACCGTGTATTGAATGGGAAGTAACCCTGAAATTTAAACCGTTGATTAAGCAGGCGGCACAGTTTGGCGAAACGTCGGTATAAGTTTCAATTTGCGACTTCACATTCACTAGGTACCCATTTATTTTATTTTTTCCTGCGAATCTTGCGCCTAGCGTATCCCCGTCGTCTAACTGTGTGGGGTGCCCCAAGGTATCCGTGCTGGGGTTCAGCTGCGTGGCCGCGCGGCTCGTGGTGAGCGACCCGAAGCGCTACCTGGTTCCGGGACTCAGCCTGTCCCAGCCGAGCTTCCTCTACGCCTATCTGGCGCTCGCCACGCAGTCGGGAGTCATACAGGTGGGTAACCTTCAAATACCACCTGTCTAAGCCGACATGGAGGCAGCGTGAAGCAAGAAAAGATGGTGACGTCCGTGTTTGTAGCGTGCAAGCATGTACGGTTTGGATTTAACTAGGCTATGCGAACACTCGTGTAATCGTGTTGTGGATGAGCGTAATTATATTGCGTGTACGCATAGCCTAGAGGCTTGTATGATCAATTTAAAATGTTCAGTGATAATTAAGCAGCTTTGTCAATGACGTTCGTTGCATGGAAGTATCATGATGTGGTCGTCGTGAAATTATTTGAACATTTCAAAACTTAAGAATCGATTTAAAGAAAAACTGTTCAATTGATTTGCTTCCAATTAACACAGCATCTTCTTTTAACGATTTATAATGCACACAGTAAATTTTGTTAAGATAGGTTGAAAATAAAATTGCTCAAGTTGCAAAAAACTGCAAAAGCGCTTATAAAGTGACATAAAAATGCCATTTCCATGAAAAGTGCTAAAAATACAAGCAATGAAATTTGTACACAAACATTGAATCGTGAGGGTTTACATATTATCTAGAAAGCTTGTTTTTGTTTAAATTTTCATATCATAGCCACCTCGATTTTGCCCAAATAGTGTTAACTCTGATTGTCGACTATCAAGTGCTAACGGACGGTTGTCAAGCGCTAACGTACGGTTGCCAGGTGGTGGGCTGCCTGGGCGCGCTCCGGCTGAACGAGCGGCTGCTGAACGTCTACTGGCTGCTGCTGCTGGTGCTGCTCTGCGGAGACGCCCTCGTCGGCGTCGTCTGGATCTTCAGGTGCGTCGCGACGCCCTTTTGACCCCCTCCACCCCCCGCCAGCCGAGCACGGCGTCGCCTTTGAACTTTGTGATGTCTTCGTTCAAACACTCGGGGAAATTTATCACTTCCTTTATGCATTTTCAATATCTCGAGTCTCTTTTCCGATCGATACGTGCCTTCCCTTTTGTACACTACGCTTTCTGCCTCCTGTATCTCCGGTTGACAGCTTCACGTAAATCCGCTCTGCTTTTCCACATAAATTATACACAAATAAACCAGGTTGGGACGGGGGGCGAGCACGGGACGCCCCACATCTCTAATATTACCAGGGATCCATTATTTCTGCATCAAAGCCTGTTGCACGCTGTGTTTCAAGCCCGTAGCACGCTATGTTTCAAGCCCGTAGCACGCCGTGTTTCAAGCCCGTAGCACTCTATGTTTCAAGCCGCTAGCATCCGGTCACGCGTCTGCGCACGTAGCTAATTCCCGCGCTGCGCAGGTTCGACAAGATCTGCGCCGAGCTGCGCCCAGCGCTGCGCGCGCGGCTGAGCGCCGAGTACGGGGTCGAGCGCGACTTCACCGCCCTCTGGGACGCCGTGCAGCGCGACCTGCAGTGTTGCGGGGTCGACGGCGCCCGCGACTTCCCGGTCGGCAATCGGTCCGACGAGCCGGTACGTCGACACAACCCCCCCCCCCCCCGCACTCTTGGTACATGATTGAGTTCATTGCTGGGAAATGGTCGGAATTTCGACCCAATAGACCTATTTCACACGAGAGATACCCACTGGACGTGCTACCAGTATGGAAAAAAATATTAATTACCTCCATGCTAAATAACGAAGGAAGAGAGTGAAATCACAACCCCTATTTGCTCTGCCTGGCTTTAGCGAGTAGGTAAATCATGATCATGGGTATCATTTTATGGGAGGAGGGGAAAACCGGTGACGGCACGTAGCGTACTCCTGTCGAAAAGCACCGAGGGGACCATCGGCTTTACGATCGGCTCGAACAACAGGATTCCTCCGCTAATCCGTGCAGTCAAGAGGTTGACAAGCAAGGCGAGTGAAGTTGCCGTACTAACTTCAAACCCTCCAACCTCTCTCCCGAACAGAACTGATCATGTGCATGATGGTCACCCATCCAACAGCGCGATGTTGCTTAACTTCGGTGATCTCACGAGAACCGGTGTTTCCAACGTTGGTGCGTCAAGTATCGTGTAAGACAGTGACACGTGTCGCGTTGCAGATGGAGCCGGGCGTGCCGGCATCGTGCTGCCGCGACGGCGGACCTGCGCGCGTCCCTCTCGCCTTCAGCCTCCTTGCGCCGGCGAGCGCAGCGTCGGGCGCAGCGTCGGGCGCAGCCGCGCAGCCCGCCGACAACAGGTCGCTCAGCAGGGTGTTGGACGCGCGGGACGCGGCGGCGCCCGAACAGGTGGGTGTCATGTCGGGACCGCAGAGCGAACCTTGGGGGACGCCCTTTTCTGCTTTTATCTACCTTGCGCCGCATTATGATGTCTGATAATATGTACTCAGAATGTTTCCAAATAACATGTGGCGTTACGGGTGAGCAATTACGGATTATAATTTAAAAAAGTCATTTCGACTTGACGTACTTTAACTTAAACCCAATAAGTTTCTACACATCATACCTGGAAATCTTAGTGGAAATTAAATGGCTTGGCCTTTGAAGTTAAAATCTATTTTTTGTAAAATCAAATTTAAAAGGCAAGTTGCTAAAAGGCAATGACGTGCTAGTATGGCATAGGATCTAGATGTAAATTGAAATAAAACTATCCAAAGATTTAAACAAAATCAGCATATGCTGTAAAGCCTGTAGACCCTGTAAAACGGCAACAGACAAAAAACGCACCGGATATTTCCCAGCAATAAGTGTGCTACAACGCCCCCCCCCCCCTGTCTGTCCTGCAGATCCGGCAGGGCGAACCATGTCCAGGACAGTTGCACGCGACGGGCTGCGAACCGCGGCTGCTGCTCTGGCTGCGTCACCGAGCGGACGTGCTCTTCGTGCTCGGCTTCTGCGTCATCGCCTTCCTCAAGCTCTGCTTCCTCGGCATCCTGCGGTACGAGATCCGCGAGATGATACAGAAGATCAAGATTCTGCACAACGAGGTACCTACGTCACTCCCTTGAACTTCCAAGAGTTGCTGGCTCTCTTTTGTGCTAGGTCGAACTATTGGTTAAAATTTTAGTGAACAGGGGCTTGCAAAGCTTTCTTTAAACGGGCCGTCGCACGCTGGGTGCGAAACGGACGGCTGGGAACGTGCGACGCGTTCAGTGGGATGTTGAAGCGCGTAGTACGCTGGCTGCGAGGCGGACGGCTGGGAACGTGCGACGCGTTCGGTGGGGCGTTGAAGCGCGTAGCACGCTGGCTGCGAGGCGGACGGCTGGGAACGTGCGACGCGTTCGGTGGGGCGTTGAAGCGCGTAGCACGCTGGCTGCCAGGCGGACGGCTGGGAACGTGCGACGCGTTCGGTGGGACGTTGAAGCGCGTAGCACGCTGGCTGCAACGCGGACGGCTGGGAACGCCGAGAGCTTCCCAAGATGTCATGTAAGATGTTTGCTGAAGTTAATACATCTGTGGCGCGGTTGCCAGATCAACCCGCCGGTGCTGCTGCTGACCAATCAGGCGGCGACGCCGGCAACGTCGCCGACCGCAGCGCCCCTGGCGGCGGTCGCTGCGCTCAACGCGCATGCGCCGCGCAGGGAGAACGGCGAGGCGACGGGCGCAGGCGCGCGCAGGATGACGTCATCGCACCTGCATCCGCCGGCCATGCAGGTGACTAACTTGCCGACGTTTGAAACTCTTTATTCAATGTTTTCAATCGTTTCACTGGGCGCTTTAGCTACGATTACCAATTGCTAATAAATAACCGATTTTCCCGCTCTCATGTTCACCTGGTAATAATTGCTCGTACGTAGGACAAAACGAGATGACCATAGGGAAAAACGATATGCACAAAGGGCAAAACGAGATGCCCATAGGGCAAAACGAGATGCCCATAGGGAAAAACGAGATGCCCCTAGGGCAAAACGAGATGCCCATAGGGAAAAACGATATGCACATAGGGCAAAACCCAACGCATAACAAAATCTTTATCGAAGCAACCTAAGGTATCGAAAGTGTCCGACACAAGCCGATCCGAGCCGACCTGGTTGCAGACGCTCGGCGGGGAGTCTGCGCAGACGACGCCGCTGCACGGCTGCGCGACGGCTGCGCGCCAGCACCTGTTGCTCAACGACGGCACGGACTCGGACACCAACAGCAGCTGCGCGCTCATCCTCGCCGACGAACGCGTCAAGCGCGCAGGCGTGCGCAGTACCGAGCTGCACGAGCTACACGAGCTCGACAGGTGGGCGATACCTTAATTATTGCCGGTGTTTAACGACGCACTGTTTTGACAACTGGCACCGTGGCGCTGGTCTATAATTAAAGGGTGATGATGAACCTAACCTATGGCTAGAAGGGAGGAGGGGAAACCCGGTGCCGGCACGTAGCCTACTCCTGTCGAAAAGCACCGAGGGGACCACCGGCTTTACGTCCCTTCCGAAGGACGGTGCAACTCGAACGACAGGATTCCTCCACTAATCCGTGCTGTCGAAAGGTTGACAAGCAAGGCGAGTGAAGTTGTCGTACTAACTTCAACCCCTCCGACCTCTCTCCCAAAACAGAACTGACCATGTGCATGATGGTCACCCATCAAACAGCGTGATGTTGCTTAACTTCGGTGATCTCACGAGAACCGGTGTTTCCAACGCTGCCAAACCGTGCCAAATACAAAAACAATCGCAAGCAATCGGTTGCAAATCACACGGAACTAGTGATACTACTGCCTGCAGCCGTCGCCCTGATCTAGTTCCCGTCGTCTGCCACCAGGTTGCTCTCGCGGCATCGATCCGAGATCTGACTAAGGCGGTGGATGGCGGCCATCTTCCCGTCGCGCGTGCAGGCACAGGAGCGAGAGGCGCGAGCGATGCGCTCGAACCTCTTCAAGTACTAGACGCCACCGCCAGGAGGCCCGCATGTCATGGTTTCACCGGCGCCCTCTTGATCCTTGACCACTTGCCCAAACCGGCATCCCGTTGACATGTCAACAGGCTACAAGTGCACAGTATCGCTTGAAAATCAACCCTGAAGATATCGGCCTGGACATGATCTTAGCTACCTTAAGAAGCGGGCGATTCGCTGAAACCATGATGGTCCTCCTCGGTCGAATCGAGGCTAGGCGACCTGCTGCCGGGGGCTGACAGGTGTCCGGGCCTCGACAAGAGGCTAGACCAATGCTAAACGAGGCGGTGGCTGCAATCGCGAGGCCGCCATCCTCAACCAATGAAGGCTTTGTAAGAGTTAACCAATTAGAAACGTAGGCCCCGCGGCGCGAGGCTAGCTCTAGGGCCTCGCGTCCACTAACGGGCTTTGCCGAGCTTTTCCGAGCTTTGTCGAGTTTTGTCGAGAGCTTTAGCGCGCAGGACGCGGCAGTCTAGAACGCGTAGTGCGCACGCGCACGCCTGGGTAGACGCACAAAATGGCGGCCGGACGAGTGGAATGCTTGGCGGTAGTTTTAGTGTGTGAGTGTGTGAGTGTGAGAGAGAGTTATAGAGAGAGTTAGAGAGTGGGAGCAAGACAGTTGACGGACGCTGGATCCGTGTGCAGTGCTCGGTGCGGTTCATCAAGAGGCTGTGCCGAAGAGATCGACGAGCTGTGACGTCATGACACGTCATCGCCGCAAAGACTGCTCGAAACGTTGTCCAATTAAAGCTGGTCCTCGCGGACGGACCAAAAGACTGGTCCAAATACGTCACTGCTTTTCCTTGCCGGCGCTGGAGACGGCTCACTGGTTGGCAGGTGGCCGGTGACCTCTCCTTGACCTTGACCTTGCGTTGAGGGCTTGACGGACTTTTAAGGGACCTCGGCCGCGCGTGCGCCTGAAGCAACGGAACTTAACGAAGGCTTGAGGAAGCCGTGGTGGACGCACAGAAGATCGACGGACGAACAAAACGAACAAAACGAACAAAACAAAACACAAGACAACACCAATTTTACCGAATTTCTCCGGCTTGCTCTAATTTCGTCCTTTTTAGTCGCATTATTCGCGCCACCTAGGGCCAGATTGCTGAACTAATCGCCTCAAGAAGCATTACCTTAATTGTATTATAATAAGAATATTATAAATTTAAAAAGTATACATATATATATTGAAAGAAAATATGAAAAATAATTTAAACGTTCGTTGTGTAAAATTCGAATAAAATTTCCATTTTAAATCGATGTCATTTAAAACTCGGTCTATGAGAGAAGACTCGGTGATACGTCGTGCGCTTGATCGAGCAGAGTTAATTATCAATTAGACTGCCGCTGTTTCGCCGTTGACCGGCGCAGGGCATGCCCTCAGCGCCCTGGCCGACGGACGAACAAGCGGCTAGCGATTCGCTGTGCCTCGTAGATCCTATGCTGCATCCGGTCTAGAAGACCGAGCTTTGCCAGTGCTGACATCTGGCGGCGATTGTTTTGTGTTAACTGTACGTCCTTGGGGTCGCCATTCCCTTCAACAGCGACCTAGTTGGACAACCCACCGCTAGGCGCCACCACTTTCTCAGCTCCTTGGTAACGGGTAACGACCCGTTAACTTGTTGTTTTCATGGCTACAGCCAATCAGAATTAAATAACGGGGTTTCTATCTCTGATTCGTGTTTTTTCTCAGCAGCCAAAGGATCTGGGAACTGTCATCTTGAAACTCCGGATTCTTTGGCTGCGAGCTGGGAGAACTCAACTACGATAGCAGCGCTGGGAGGATATCTCAAGGTGGAGCAAGCAAGCAAGAGACTACAAGCAGTCTAGGAAATGAGAAAGTGCCAAGTGGCCAAGGCGAGATTGTCGTCGTTTCCATCTTCGTGGCTCTAGCATTCGACCGAAAGCCGATTCTCAGAACGTTCTCGAACGAACGGACGTCCTGCAAGAATCGGTTCTCGTTTGGATTTTCATAGATAATTAAAAAATATGTTTATTACTGTGTTCAACCCTCCTGCCGCGCAGCTGACTAACCCAGGGTTAACTAACCACGCGGCTAGCGTTAACCTCGCGTTAGTTGCCGCCGGTGCTGAGATGCGGTCTGCGTGTTTGTGTGTGTCGGTGTGCGCATGTGTGAGTAAGTGTGCGTGTGAGTGAGAGAGAGAGAGGGAGAGAGAGGGGGAAGGGAAGTGACGTATTTCTCTGTAAAACAAACTGTTGACTATTTCTGACTTGGATGTATCATAAACTCTATTGACTCTGTTGTCTCTTGGGGAGAAATAATACATATATCTGTTCCTAGAAAACTTAACGTCTCGTTAACTTTAACTCATGTTCTTCCCGAGTCCCACCAGCTACCACAGAGTAACGGTTTCCTGCATCCTACAGCCTGGTGACATGTTTGCTGGCAGAGTGTCCTGCATCCTACAGCCTGGTGAGATGTTTGCTGGCAGAGTTTCCTGCATACTACAGCCTGGTGAGATGTTTGCTGGCAGAGTGTTCTGCATTCTACAGCCTGGTACGATGTTTGCTGGCAGAGTGTCCTGCATCCTACAGCCTGGTGAGATGTTTTCTGGCAGTGTGTCCTGCATCCTACAGCCTGGTGAGATGTTTGCTGGCAGAGTGTCCTGCATCCTACAGCCTGGTGGGATGTTTGCTGGCAGAGAAAAACTTTGCATCGCGTTTATTCACCGCATAGGTAAGCCTAACGTTTTAAAAAAGGTTTTTAACTCGGCGCTAAAAAACCTTCATAAAAATAAAAGAAAGCTTTTTTTAGAATTCCATACGCCAGCAAATAGTATTACTTATGCGTAAAAAGCCGGAAAAATTCAAAAAATAACTCGTTGAGTTTCATCGGATAGATTCTTTTGTAACCACCTGTATTCAGACATAACGCCGATTCCGAGCTATTTTCCGTTGGGCGTAGGTAAAATCCATGCTATAAGCTTGGTATCACGGTAACAATCAGATCCGGTGAACCTCGATATTTCCAAGGATAATCTCGTATCACCTCGCCGCAACAAACATTGTAAAACCCGCAGTAAAAATATGTGAAGATCCACTGAGCCGGGCGAGCTCTCCGCTTCGCACTTGTCGGCACTTCAAGTGTCGCCGGATCCGGGGCGGAGAGCGTCTAATCTGACGGGAATATTCATGGCGCGATATTGATTGATGCCAGGTGCTTGAGACGCCCGGAGCGTGGGTGGAGGGGTGGTGAGGCAGCGTGGGACGATCACGACAGGTAGACGCTTAGAAACATTCTGTTGTCATTGGCCAGCGTGCACTGTGGCCATCGAGCAAGGCTAGGATGGGATACGGCGCAGCTCGAGTCGAATCGCATGTTCGGGTAGCAAATGCATAATAAGATATTTGCACGTGGCTCTTATATCTGTTCAGAAACGTTCCCGTTCACTTGCATTCCAGTTCCTAGCGTCGGGGGGGGGCTTAGGCCAGGCTAAGTCCAGGGAAACTGGAACGGAAATGCAACTGGACGGATCAAGTTAACTCAAGTTCCGTTCACCTGGTACAGCGCTGCATGATGGAACCACTTCCTACCTCTGCAATTGAGAGGCTTGAACAAACTCTGAAATATCAACGAATACGTAACTAATGACTGGAATGTACCGAGTTACATTGAATGCATTAAATCACAGTGTTTAAATGTGTTAATTAAGTCATATTTCAATGAGTGAGAGGGGAAGCCGGTCAGGGCTATCAGAAAATATGAAACTTGTCAAACAATGATTTTCCCGGCATCCCTTTTTGACACAGATATCAGGCTGCTAAACGTGATGTTGCGTATCCCAACCTAGCCTTGCTGGAAGGTATCATCAGGCTGCTAAACATGATGTTGCGTATCCCAACCTAGCCTTGCTCGAAGGTATCATCGAAGCTGTAGGGAGCCCGAACCCGGGTCTCCCCAAGCCCAAGTATCATCGTCTATCCGCGCCCCTTGAGAGCAAGCCGATGCGAGCCCGCCGAGCACGGCGGTACGTTGGGTTGCATAACTCACAGGCGCTATCACCGAAGAAGGCAGCAATCACAGTGTGCCGTGCTCAATGGCCGCGCCTCGTTAAAAACTTACAGCGCTGCAGCCAAAAATAGCAATCTCTTTTGTTCCCAACAACCTAGCTGTCATAACTCTACGCGCTGCTGCAGCATTAATACACTTCTGATTGCAACCTTGTTTTTTGGATTGCTTTAAAATGCAGATTGTAGCAATTTTTATTTTCCAAGAAAGCAGTATACTTTTCTACTTTGTGTATGTGGCAATTTGCTTGTTATGCAAATTGTTACGCAGGAAACAGGGCGACAAGGTTTATTTGCAGGAGTTCCACAAAATCATGAAACTTTGTACGCAATCTAACACTCGTAAAAGCCAGCATCGACGGGCAAAGTTTGTCAGACTTTTTAAGAAATGTGATATCCGCAAAGTTTTAGTCGGATATTGTAAGTTTCGTTGGATTGTTGCGATAATATGCTTGAAAATGCAGTTTTCTGCAAGTGTCTTAGGTTTCTACTGTCTTTCAAGCTGCATTGCTTCAAACTCCAACTCAGGGGCTGGGTGAAGGTCAAGATTCCAAAATCAAATTCTAACTTTTAGTCTGCCTTGAGCTGCTACAATTTTGCAGCTATAATCCATCAGCTGTTCTCATTAGCCAAAACCAACTCAAAATGATAGGTTTTTGCAATCTAAAGAGGTTGAATTTTCTGGAGTTGTTCCCGGCTCGTATGAAACATTTGTGTGGAAATCTTACACGATCGTACTAGCGACGCCATAACAAAAATCTCCATCAAACCATTCTTGATAATTGTCTACAAACCTAAGAACCACCACAATTTTCTAACTCCAGATTCATATAAAAAATTGTTGGTAATCCAACAATACATATATTGCAATAATATTGGGAAACGCATGAGCAATGCATTAGGAAATGAGACCATTGCAGACGTCAACAAACATTCAACAAACATAGTTTTCGAGAAAGTCATTGTCTGCCGATTGCTAAGAGCAAGCAGTGGGCCAAGTCAAAGATTTAGGTACTCACAGCCAGCTGGGAGTCTTGCACTGAGATGACACAGTCCACCACGGATCCTCCCACCACCACCTGTTCACAAGAAACAAAAACAACCACTTTAACACCGAAGATTTCACAGGAAAGTGATTTTCATTTGGATTAGAACTGATATCAAATATCTTGCTTTACTAATGAGTAATGACAGAAACTCTGCCACAATAGCATTGTCGAGCTGGCAACAGAATCTTCAGCGCAAAGAAGGAAATGAAAGCAGCACAGCCATCTAGATACAACTTGAAACAACGTTACAGACGTTATCTTACGCAATATTTAGATGGCTTTGTTTTCCAATAATGCTCAATCTCAAGTTTCAACTGACAGACTTGGACATATAAAAGAATATCTTTTAACTGCACAGGTTTTGTTTAACTTCAAACTTTGCCGCCAGCGCTTTTTAAAAGAAAGATATTTGCCGAAATGTTCTGCAACACTTTTTTACTCCTACGACTCTGTAGTCGGCATCTAACCAAACTCACCTGCTGACTGCTAGCTGCACTTTGAGCAGGTGTAGCGATTTGAGATAGTGAAAACACGTAACTGCTAGTTAAACCGTTAAACCTTTACGTTTTACAACGGGACATTGGTGGACTGTGGTTTAGACCAGTAGGAATGATACTGGTTTTTGTCAGAAGTTAAGTTCATGTCGAGTTGTTATTGAGATGTTGTGCTATCGAAGCGAAGCGATTCTGAGAGACTTACGGCCGTGGCTTCGGTCGACGAGGCACTCGGCTCTGTTGCACTCGACTCTGTTGCACTCGATGCTGTTTCCCTGGAAGTGCCGGCAGCGTTGGAGCTGGAACAAGGCGGGTTACGCAAGGCTGTTAGTTTTTCCCATTCCTCGTCCTTTCACGATTAAACGAAACTTTGTTCGCTCGTGTCAAGTTACTTGCTCAGTGCAGACAAGTGTCAGCGTGAAAAAAAGTTTACTCTGTTTGGATAGAGGAGTGAGACATATTCATAACAGCAGCATGAGCAAGAAAGTTCAATAAAAACCAACAAAATCATTGATCTAACGGCTGGAATCCCGTTCAACTGTTCCTAAGCATGAGGTAGATGTGAGACAAACTGAATTGGTTGATTTTTGGCTACAGATGGGATTATTTGGTTAAAATACCTGGATAATCTGCTAAAAATTAACTATTGCATCTACAGAAGCATCTACTACTTCTACTCCTATTACAGGCACTACCACAGCAACTGAAATTTTATCCTCTGCCTCTCCATTCTTCTTTCCAGCCATTGCCAATTCCATTTGCAAATGCTAAATTTTTCACCACTGAAAACCAAGAATGGCTCGGGCAAAACATTGACAAAAGACAGACGCAGACTACGTGGTAATTCTCTGCTAGACATTCGTACAAGAATTACACAAGAAATACAGCTTTCAACCCGGCAGGTAAAGCGTTTGAAGAATCTACCGACCTAACCCACTGCTATTCCATTCTAGCACCGTGAGATTCCACCAATTTTCAGCTTGATTTATTCAAGACAGTTACCTATTCATGATCTAAGCCCTTAGCCTTGCTGTTAACATTGGACCAAAGTTACAAACACAAGGAAAATAAAAAACCATTCGGGGTTTCGAACAAACCAAGTGAAATGAATTCCAACTAGATGTCAAAAACCAGAGCAATGTTGCGACAATTTCACAAATGCTTAGGTTGGCCACACAATAATAATTCCTATTTTTATTTGCTTCATAAAATGGGAAAACAATAATTGTACTCGTAATTTGGCATTCCCAGAGAGTCCTTGGAGGGCTATGTCGTTACTTCCACCACGGTGAAATGATAAAATGAGATCTACCTTTTTGTCAATGTTTTCAACGGAAAAAAATTAACACTCCTATCTCACCAAGATTAAAGTTACAAAAGTCTCAAAGGCCATCCGAGCATGTGGTGGCTACAGGTGGCGCTGGCGCTGGCAAGACTCACCCCCGGCGCTGGATCCGGCTGAGTTCCACCGCAACCTGCGCGCCAACCAGCGCGTTGTTCTCTATCAGCGCCACGTCTGCGCCAGAGTCAAGGAAACAACCGCCACCTGCCATGGAATCGCTACTTGTCAATTTTCGCACTGTCGCGATGTTACGAAGTTTGGATCCAGCGCGAATGCTTGTTTTAGTTGCGCTGTGGATGACCGTTAGTTGAATGATGCGGATCGGACATTATTAATATTCCACTCGGAGAAAAATGACGTCAGATACCCACTGGACATACTGCCAGTTTGTAAAAAATATTAATTATCTCTGCTAAATAACAAAGGAAGACAGGGAAATCACAACCCGAATTGGGTGGGCGTCCAACTGTACTAAAAAAAAACTGTCCTAAAATGAAACTGCCCTAAAATAAAACTGCCCTAAAATGAAACTGCCCTAAAATAAATCTGTACTAAAATAAATCTGTACTAAAAAAAAACTGTCCTAAAAAAAAACTGCCCTAAAATCCAACTGCCCTAAAAGTCAATGTTTTTGCTTTTAACGTACTACGCAGAGGCAGCGTTCGCAGCGAACAAAGTAATGTCCCCCCCCCCCCGCCCCCCACTAACCCATCCCTTTCCTGACCCTACCTAACCACCCAACCTTCCTCTGCGTAGTACGTTAAAAGCAAAAACATTGACTTTTAGGACAGTTCGATTTTAGGGCAGTTTTATTTTAGTGCAGTTTTTTTTTAGTACAGTTTTGTTTTAGTGCAGTTTTATTTTAGGGCAGTTTTATTTTAGGGCAGTTTCATTTTAGGGCAGTTTCATTTTAGGACAGTTTTTTTTTAGTACAGTTGGTGCATCCCCCCCGAATTGCTCTGCCTGGCTTTAGCGAGTGGGTATCATGACGTCACTTTGATAGAATTTTTATTGAATGGAATCGGTGTATCTCCTAGGTTCAATAGGCTGAGTCAGGCGAAATATATCGGGAAAAAAACTGAAAAATGTTTTAAAAAAGTGTGGCTTGGGTTGGCAATCCTGCAAGAGGCTGTAGGTGATTTGGTAGGACTGTAGGACTGAGTCCCGGGTTTGGTAGGACCGAGTCCCGGGTTTGGTTAGTGCGTGGATAAAAAAGAGGGCTCGAAGTCGACGCGTTATGCGTTACACATGCGTTTTTGGCCACACGGTTAACGCGACGTAAGGATACTGGCCAGAAGGCTGTCACCGCCGGTGAGTTCACTGACGCGCGCCAACAGGAAGGGCGTGATCTCCTTGCCGCTCACCGATTGGTCGGCTGCTTCGCGCAGAGCCTGCGCGATAGCCACCTCCATCGCCTCTGCAATCCCAAGCAAACGACAATCATCTCCCAGCCGACGAAACAGCCTCTAGACATAACCCCAAGACACGACCATTGACCACGGATCGCTGCTCGGCCGTTGCCAAGATCCCGCGCATTTCAAATCTCTGGTTGACATAGCGCTTAACGAATAAAAAGTGAAAATATTTAATATTCCTTGTGCGTTGTATCGATGCCGTGTGCGCTCAAGGTCGCTAGTGTTGCTGCTATGTCAGTTGCGTGTGATCCCAACCTCTAACCCACGTTTAATTTCCTTGTGCATTAAGACTGTGCGTTGTGCTTAATGGACAGCGAAGGCACCGCCATCTTCAGGAAACCTCTGGAAGGCCAGGACCCTTTTAAGAGTGACAAACCACTTCCACAAGAGCAAAACCGTACCCTTCAACAACATTTCTAGTTCACAATGTTAATTTCGGGAGGTAAATCAACAAAATGAGGCAAAAAGCGCTGGCGGGGAACCTGGCGGCAACGTTAGAAGTTAAATCATACAATTTCAGTCATCATTCGAGAAAGAAACTCTTCAACGTGTCAACGGCTGTCCGCCGAAACGCGACAGTTTGACGGGGGCGGGCGTCGCCGGAGCCTGCTCACCGATTGGCTGCGCGTGTTCCGCCGGGATGGGCGTGGCCAGCAGGAGGCCGGCCTTGGAGCCCAGCTGGAGGGAGGCGTGGACCAATCGAGCGGCGGCGGCGGCGTCCGCGGCCTGGACGGGCGAACGCAGCCCGGAACGCGGCGAGTAGAACGCGGGGAAGTCGGCGCTCGGTCCAACCGTCGCCACGCAGACTCCCTGCGTCTCCTAGCAACCACAGCCTGTCAATTAACACTCCCTGCATCTCCAAGCAACCACAGTTGGCATCCAACACAAATTGCATTAACACAGTGATTAGTGTGAAATCCTAAATGCAAATACTCGTTGCATGGACGGTAGATAATGATTATTAGAAACGAAATATCAATTCCAAAATTTACATCCGTACCGGGACTCGAACCCGGATCTTTGTCTATCCGGGACACTGCACTAACCAATTGTGCTATACGGACGACCAACTGTGGAATTGATATTAAGTTTATTTGAGTTGTTGGGCTCCATGGAGATAGAAACAGGACTGTGAATCCATGGCGCCCAACAACTCAAATAAACTTAATATCAATTCCACAGTTGGTCGTCCGTATAGCACAATTGGTTAGTGCAGTGTCCCGGACAGGCAAAGATCCGGATTCGAATCCCGGTACGGATGTAAATTTTGGAATTGATATTTCGTTTCTAATAATCAACACAGTGATTATTTTCACTGGTAAAAATGTATAATCTTCCATTGCTTATGCTACTGGTAAAGAGAGTCAAAGAGAGAAAAGTGTGAGAAATACAGAGAGAGAGATAAAGTCTTAATAATTTAAGAATAACCAGGTCCGCTCAGCGCTAGAGTCGATACGATTGCCAACATGATGACAAATAGATTTGCAGACACCGACTTGACTATATTTCTAACTGTTTTTGTGTGTAGTCTATACGTATAAGCTAGAAGATATGAGTGGTGAATTAAACGGTTAGGAACTGTTCCAGTGTATGATTTTGAAATTTTGAATAAGCGCCTTGCGGATTTAGATTCCTGCATCGGTGAAACGCAAGTGGCAGCCATTTTTTAATGGCCCTACAAAATCCAGAATCCTGGAAAGACTACAGGCACTCACGAGGAACTCGAGGGTGCGCCCGATGTCGAGGATGGCCTTGACCCCGGCGCAGACGACGGCCACTGGGCAGCGGCCGAGCTCGACCAGGTCGGCGCTGACGTCCATCGAAGACTCGCCCCCGCGGTGCACGCCCCCGATGCCCCCTGCCCCCAACAGCCGCCCCCAAGTCAAGACACCGGCAACGTCGGAAACACCGGTTCTCGTGAGATCACCCAATTTCAGCAACATCGCGGTGTTGGATGGGTGACCATCATGCACACGATCAGTTCTGTTCGTGAGAGAGGTTGGAGGGTTTGAAGTTAGTGCGACAACTTCACTCGGCTTGCTTATCAACCTTTCGACAGCACGGATTAGCGGAGGAATCCTGTCGTTCGAGTTGCACCGTCCTTCGGAAGGGACGTTAAGCCGGTGGTCCCCTCGGTGCTTTTCGACAGGAGTAGGCTACGTGCCGGCACCGGGATTCCCCTCCTCCCTTCTAGCCATAGGTTAGGTTCAATATCACCCTTTCATTATAGACCAGTGCCACGGTGGCAGTTGTCAAAACAGTGCGTCGTTAAACACCGGCAATCAATCAATCAATCGGAATAACGTGGGCAACAGCAATGAAAGAGGATTCTGTGGAATTGGGTTTCCACGGCAAACAAGGAAGTGAAGGACAGGAAGTGAAGGACAAGGAAGTGAAGGACAGGAAGTGAAGGACAAGGAAGTGAAGGCGGGGCCTACCGGTGACGAAGACGTGAATGCCTGCTGCCGCGGCAACGAAGAGCGTGGCAGCGACGGTGGTCCCTCCGTCCGCGTTGGCGGCGACGGCGTGAGGGAGGTCGCGGCGGGACGTCTTGGTTGCGGCGGCCGAGCGAGCCAGCGCTTCGAGCTCGGCGGGCGTCAGCCCGACCTTCACCCGGCCGCCGAGCACAGCCACCGTTGCCGGCACCGCGCCCTGGGAACGCGGCGGGAAGGCGATATTATTGCTGCGTAGTGTCACTAGATACACAGCCTCATTCCTAGTGCTGATTCTATCTCCATGGAGCCACGTTATAATCGGGGTTAGTCGAGTTGTTGGTGTGTGATTGCAGCATAGCGTCACTAGATTCACCGACTTCTATGTTCATTCATAGTCCTGTTTCTATCTCCATGGAGCCACGTTATAATCGGGGTTAGTCGAGTTGTTGGCGTGTGATTGCAGCATAGCGTCACTAGATTCACCGGCTTCTATGTTCATTCATAGTCCTGTTTCTATCTCCATGGAGCCCAACAACTCAAATAAACTTAATATCAATTCCACAGTTGGTTGTTCGTATAGCATTATGGATAAGTGCAGTGCCCCCGATAGGCAAAGACCCGGGTTCAAGTCCCGGCACGGAAACAAATTTGGGATTTGATATTTCGTTTCTAATGATGAGTATTTGCATTAGATTCTAAACACACAAGTGGGACAATGTTGTTGAAGAAGAAAGATGGTGGAAAACAAAGAGAAGTGGAAATAGTTTATCGCACGAAGGGAAGCCGATGGCGAAGAAGTAGACTAATAAATGTGTTGTGGACGGTATCCTAGTGCCCATGTCAAACAATTTCAACCCGTTGTAAAAGTGGAACAGAATTAAAAGATAATAAGAATAAATAAAACACATCAGCATGGAGTGTCGCGTGCACCAACCTGGCTGCGAACGATCTGTTCGACCTTCAAAGCAGTCTGCAGGTTCTTGGGGAAGGGCATCCCGTGCGTGATGATGGTAGACTCCAAGGCGACCACCGCCCGCCGAGCCTCGAGCGCGGCAGCGACTTCGGGAGCGATGTCCATCAGCTCGCCGCCGGAATGCAACGATCGCACGAAGCGCGGCGGTCTCAGCGGCGTCAGCAGCCGCAGCACGGCGTGCAAGCGCATCTCGCGTCCGTTGCTAGTACGCGATTCGGTGCGGGGATGTTGGCGTGGGGTGTGTCTGAAAGTCAAGGAGCTGGTCAGCGCGATTCCAATCTAAATGCAAATACTCGTTGCATGTGCGATGGATAACGTCTATTTGTTTTAAGAATAAGTCGGTCCGCTCAGTGCTCGTAGTCAATACGATGATCAACGTAATGGTAAATGAATTTGCAGCCATCAATTAACATTTGTTTATAATTGCTTAAGAAATAAAACTGTTAAAATAAAGTTATTAGTTAAAAGCTAGTAGATATGCAAGTGGTAAATAAAATGTTTAGCCACTGTTTTAGTGTTTCATTGAGAAATATTGCAATAGCAACTTGCAGATTTAGTGTCATTTTACTGTCATGAGTTGGTGAATTGTAAATGGCAGCTATTTTTTGAGTATAAGCTTATTCTGGAAAGACTATATTTATTACTAAGAAAAATGTCAATTCCAAAATTTGTTTCCGTTCCGGGATTTGAACCCGGATCTTTGCCTGTCCGGGGCTCTGCACTTTCCATTGTGTTCTTTGGACAGCCAAATTGATATTTTGTTTCTAACAACAAGCTGCTTCGTGTTTGCTGCTAGATTATTGCGGAGTCAGAGCGTGAGAAGTTGAACCTAGCTAAAATACGTTGCCAATTATTTAGTGTATTTTTGAGCAATATAAAGTACAGACCACAAATGATTGAAATTTTGATGAAAATTCCATCTAGTTCTATATTCTACATTCTAGTTCAACAGGCTCCATCCAGGAAAGTCTATGTAGATTTATCGATGAGATCTTTGGCTATGTTCGAATCTTTCATTGACTGGCAAAATAAACCACTGGGATTTTGTCTTAAAACAACTTTTAGTATGGGATCTTTTTTAACTTCTAAATTTAATTTGAATTTTTATGAAGAATTAACTTTGAACACCGATTTTGGCTTCAAAAGTTTGGCAGGTGATACCGTTTAAACGTTTATTGAAAAATTTGTGCCAACTTTCGATTTAAGAAATATCGGCACCGAAGCATGAGAAAATAATATGTCGCATAATTAATTACTGGAATATTTTAAAATGTCATAGATCACATGCATATTTTTTCAAGATTTTATTTTTTTATACAAATGTGGCAAATGGCTAACATGAAACATATTTATTGGACGAATCTAAATATATATATTTATATTAGCCAAAAATAACTAGTCATTTAAATTCGACAACCACTTGTCTTTTTGGCCATGTGTCTTATTCCATGATTTCCACAATCCTAACCTAACATTTCCGAAATATCCGCGCAAGAATTCAACGCTTTTGAGGAATTATCAACTTACCATAAACGCATGACTTGAGACCGATTGAAGACTGGTTGAGACAAACTGGATGAGACAAACTCTACCAATCAGTCTGTCAATTTCTTCCAACAGTTAACTAAGACAGCGGACAAATTCAACCTGCCAGTAAAATCCCAACATGGCGCCTCATTTCCCTTGCAGCATTGCGCCCTTCCTGGAACGAAATTCAATTCTGAGATTTTGTTTTCTATTTCATTTTCTAATCGAATTTAACACCCCAAAATATCAGTTTGACATAGTAATTAGGAACCCAACATGAAATACGCCAACGTTGCAGGAATGAACACAATAGCTCGAATGATTCTAAGTGGAAACATACTACAGAAGTCAAAGGAGATGGGAAATGGAATTTGGATAACCATGGCTATGATTTTTGCCAACTTAAAGCCATCAATCACTAAAATCAAAGTCGATAGCATCAAAGGTCACAAAGCACACACACACCATTATCATTTTGAAAACATTTATCGGCTAAAAAACAAAATAATTGTTCACAAAAAAGAATCCCGCCACGAGCGGCTAGCAGCCCCCGCGGCGGCGACTATTCATCGTAAATAACAGACAATTTTCTCTCGAGTTAGCAAAAAGTAGCGAGACCGCCGCGTTCGGGACGACCTCGCGATTATGTACACGCTCGTTGGGCGGGTGCTGGACGCGGGCAGGGAGGGGCAAGCGACGTCGCACCCAAAACAAGCCGCTGACAGGCGAACCTAGCCCGTTCACTCGCTCGGCCCGATTCAACATAACCCAAACGCGGCAAGGGCAACCACAACGTGATTGACACGCAATAAACGACGGCACAGAACACTTTCGGAGCGGATTATTTCTAAGAGACCATCGCTTTACTTATGGCACTATAATTCATTGCCTCTGGAAGGCAGGTGCTCCGTTGAAATAATCGCGTTTTTTTTTCACGAAGCACCTACGAATCTTTTGTCTTTCATTTACGAGATCGGCAGAAGCAAAACAAATTGGCCGGCCGTTTGCCACTCGATCAACATTGTCCAAACGCAATCTTGATGTTGATTTTTCAAAGTCAAGCACCTGATCGTGGAAACGCTAGGTCCGATTTCTGGCGAGACCTGCAGGGATGCCAAACCTTGCCGTTGATAGTTCCTCGACAGACGGCGAGACAAAATAAACTTTTGGAACCCTTCAGTTTTGCCAACGTTGGTCTCGTTGTCGGATCCCTTCAGCATCTCTTCCCAAGACATTGATAACGAGGATGGAGGAGAGATCGGCAAGAAGTGCCAAGAATTCAGGAGCAGCACACCTTCGAGTCGACACTAGACAACCTCGTGCTGAAACGTTTTACTCACGCTTCTCCGCACCAGTTGCCAGCTCCTAGAGCCTTGCAGCTCAACTTGATGCCTCTAATTTTCACGATATTACCATCATTAATATCCAATCACGATTAGCAATCAGATCCGTGCATTGCACCGACAGCCCCTACGACTTCCCGGCAACAAAAGCAAATCCGTCCTAGTTCTTCGCGTTCCGCCGAGACAATCACAACCTCAATAAAAACACATTTTCCCCGTTTGCATTTCACCAACCGCGCACTTTTACGACTTTCAACAGCCGATTCCCGTTTTAAAATAAATAAGCAAAGGGTCTAGGTAAAAGGATAAGGCCTAAGATATCAACCGTCTGAATCAGTTGTCCGAGTTAAAGCGTCGGACGTACGACGATCGCCAGCTTGGCCCGCGCTTCGACGGAGATCATTGCAGCCCGACGACGCTGGAACGAAGCCGCTTCTTCACGCCGACGATCCGTGCGGGCCGAACGAACCGGCCGACAACGGGACGACGCTCGGACGGCTGGAAAACCGCGATGTCGCAACCGCCGACGACCAACAGAGAATATCCGTAGCAAAGAGCGACGTTTAATAAGTGCAGAGAGAATGGAGAGCGTATAACTTAGCGAACAGGATTAGATGGCCGTTGCTGCGGGGCCCAGCGAAGCCGAAACAACACCCTGCAAGTGCAGGGTTCGGATAAACGATTGATTGCGCGACCTTGCCCACCCCTGCCGTAGGGTCTTAAGAGTCCCGGGGAGTCTAGGGAGTTCTGGGGAGTCCGGGGAATCCGGGGGAATCCGAGGAGTCGGGGGAGCCCGGCTAGGCCAGCGGCCGGGTCAGCAGCGGCCGGGCGTACTCCACGAAGTCGTCGATGAGAACGGGCCACGCCCCTTCCTCGTCGTAGTTGGACATGCGCTCGTCGATGACGAGAGCAAAGTCCAGCAGCAGGTTCCACGTGTCCTTGGGGATGGACCGCCGGTGGTTGTCCTGCCGACATACGGACTCTGTGACGTTGGCCGAAAAACTTCTCTCTCTCTCTCTACGGGGAACATCGTACGCAGGTGGGTCACAGTTTTCATTAGGTCAAGATTGCCGGTATAACGTCATCGTTTGATCTTGATTACTTTTTACAAATTTGAAATCTGATTAGTTTGTAAAACTGTCAAAATCTGGTGACAGATCATTTTCATGGGGATGAGGTGTAATACAGGACAGAATAGAACTGTTCCAAAGTAAATTTACGTCTAACACCCACTAGGTACTTTTGATTTTCCTTTTGAATTTGGTTGAAAGGTGCACAAAAAATACCATCGGCTCAGCAATTTAACCTGGAAAGTTATGGAAATCTCAATCCAACTGGCTTTGGGTGACTGGGTCATGAATGCAAAGTCTCAAAAACTCAAACTTTTCCCGATGTTTCGCGAAGCTGCGCTGCCTGCTTTATCAACGGTCTGAACTCGAGCTAAGCACTCATTAGCACTTAGCATTCATTACCCAGTTAAATGGTTTTACTGAAAACTAACGTGCTAAGATTAGGAAAAGGCAAGAGTCTTTCGGAAGTAATTACACAAACTCCTGGCTCTGCAAATCGGCGTGAACAAACGTGATCTTTGCGAGGACCAACCTGCAGGAACTGGCACCAGAGGTCTAGGAAGCGAAAGCGTCCCGGCAGTACGATGCGCCAGTAGATGATGGCGACGTCCAGGTCGATGCCCTTCTGCTCGGCCTCCTTGGCGTAGCCGAACGTAAAGTGGTAGAAGTCTCGGAAGCGCGCCGCCTCCCGGATCTCCAGCTCGAGCGAAGGCAGCCGCTGTTTCAGCTTCTCCACGCAGTCCACGCTGCAACGTCGCACGCAACCAACGTTGACAATCAACCGCTGTTCTACGTGTTCCACCTTTCCACCCTTCTCACAATTATTATTTGTAAGACAATAGTACATATTAATTCCTCCATTGGACAGTTGTGTCCAACTGTGTCCAGTTGTGTCAGGGGTATAGCAAGATTTGCTAGAACTACTTTAACAGGCAAAGCAGGCACCATTAAACCATAAAAGTTTGACTGATGACGTGTTGGAAACCGTCAACTTGCCAAGACAGCAAGCTAGAATGCAAACGCCGAGACGCGGCATGCGCGAACGACTCACCCCAGCTCCGTCATGCCCGTCATGAACTCCTCTCGGCTGAACTCGCACTGCGCCTGAGCTCGGAACTTCCACGCGATGATCAGCACGAGCCGCGAGTCGGGACTCAAGCCGAGCTCTTCCAGAAACCGGATGATTCCCTGACCGGTCATCTTGTCGGGTTCCGCCGGATCTGCGCCGACACATTTAGGTTATGTCGGAGACAATCCGCTACTGGTTTCATCTAACGAAGGTGTCCACAATAACGAGGCAGGGTTTGGAGACAAACTGTCACCTCTGTATCGTGAGAAGAGAGCCTCCAGTCGCTTGCGATCCACGGCGATCTTAGACTCGCGGTAGTACGCATCCGGGTTCTGAAAGTAGTTGTCCGAGGCGAGCTCCAGCTTCCACTCGTTTTGCGAGAGGCAGAAGATCGCGGTGTTCTCGCCCGTCTGCGTGAACGAGATGAATTTCTTCACCTTGTCCCGCTGCGAGCTTTTCAACTTGTGCTACAAATTGGGAACAGAAAAACCTCCCTTGACCGAGCTGTCAGACGAGAAACTCAGTGCAGGATCAAATAAGGGCGGATCAATAGCGGATATGTTTCTATTGATTGGGGGATCAATTGGTAGGGCGTGAATTAGAGATTTCTTACCATTTTATGCCGTTTTTGGTTGAATAAACCATAAAAACCTTTAATATTAGACACAGTAATGCCATCGGGCGGCCATTTTGAATTACAGTGCTTAACATCGAAACCGTTTCCGGTTACCAGGTGGCGGTAAATTATGAAATCCAGTGACCATTCCTCATAAAACATCAAAATAATTTGTCTGAAAAACAATAAAATCTGACAGCCACTTCCTTAGCTCACTGTCCCATGTTTGCTACCCAAAAAACCGTCAACTTAATCAAACGATTTGCGCTTCTACATTGATGCTTTTATTTCCAGCATTCAACAATTCTTAGATATCTTTTTTTTGTCTAGTTTTCGCCACCATCGGATTCGGCTCCGTCGAAATAGGCCGCACGTTGCGACGTCCCTCTCGGATTGTTCAACGATATTTACACTTGTGTCGCCGACGGCAATTGACGGAGGAAATCGCCGCGGTGCCTTCGACAGAGCCCTCGGTCCAAGAACGGAAATATTCACTTCGCGCGCACACACGAAAGCACACTTCACGTCGTCATCGTCGTCGTCGATCAGAACTTTGAGGTTAAAATGTTGTCGGATCCGTAAACAATCCGCGTTAATTAATTTCATCGTTATACTGTCTCTCGTTAAACTGTCTCGCACGTTTTAACTAACTGATCCATTTGATTCTTTTCACAGAGTCCAAAAAATTGTTCATTGAGTTATTAAATTGTTTGTTTCGTTTTTTAAACCATTATTTGTCCGCACTAAAAAAATTGTTTGTTTGCTATCGCGACCGTCTGTACGCTGCGTGCATCGCAACGGATAACAAAGGCATCCAATCCAACGGTGGGCTTCCTGCCGTCGTCTTCTCCCGTTCTACAGTGTATTGGATAGGTTCTAGGTTCCTCCGAACGCCCTCCGAACGCCACGCCGCCCCCGAACGGCTAGTTGGGTCGCGGGCCGCCGCCCCCGCCGCCGCCACCGCCGCCGCCCCGTCCCCGGCCGCGGTTGTCCCCGCGGTTGTCTCCACGGCCGTCCCCACGCTCCTGAAACATTCACGCAAACGCACGCTAAACAAACACTTCGACAAACAGACCTATTTCAGTCATAGAAAACTATGTCAGACACCCACTGGACGTAGCACCAGGCTGGAAAAAAACATTAATTAGATCTGCTACTCTCATCTTGGTATTCTCTCTTTATCCATTCTCTTACATTTCCAAACCAACACAACCTTTCTTTTCCTTGTGTTACATTTATTTAATTAACTATTTTAATATCACATAGGCATTTTGACTATTGGCACCGAGCGTACTGTGTTATTCATAAAATAAATAAATTCTCTACCTTGTGTGGATGTTGCCCGTGTTGGCCATGCTGGCCATGCTGCCCGTGTGGCCCGTGCACGCCGTGCGGCCCGTGGGGTGGCCCGCCGCGGTGCCCCTGCTGCTGCTGCTGCCCCCGGTGCTCGCCCCCCGGTCCCGGTCCCGCCCCCAGGCCCGGCCCCGGCGCCGGCTCCGGCACCTTGCGGCTGTCCTCCTCCTCCTGCCGCGTCTCGTAGTGCACAAAGTCGTCGAAGATCGACGTCGAGTGTCGGTAGCCGTGCAGGATGCGCAGGACCTGCAACCATTGGCCCGTTACTTCCTCCAGTCCTACAGGCTTTGCTCCCCCGTTTCTTGTTGGTATTACGGCGGTGCTACTGTAACCTTGGTGCCACGACACGGTATTACTGTAACCCCGATTTAGGGCGGCACGTCGGTCCTGGTATTATCGTTGTTTGTCGGTGCTACTGTAATTCCACTAGGGAGCAGTGCTACCGCGGTGCTACCGTGGTGCTACCGTGGTGCTACGACTAAATTATTCAAAATAGCGCTTTTTGCAAGCAGCAGCCTGCTCTCATCTCGCGAACAATTTTGTGTAAGATATTAAACGTGTGACCGACGTGAGTGATTACTGCACATGGACCAGAGTGGATAGAGGAACACAATGTTTTGGACCAGCTCGAAGAAGATTTGTTTGCGTGAAAATGAAGGAAACTTTGCTGTGTCTACGGACACGCGAGCTGTCACTTTTGGCAAGATGCGTCCTTTCAATTGACTGTTGGTGGGCTGAAAGGTGTTTCGCAAACTGCTTGAAGCGGAATAATTCGTTGAATTGTCGCTAGCCTAAATCAGGTTGCAATTAACTATGTAAAATTTCCGTCAACTGCTGCTGAATTGAACGATATCAAACACAACTTTTACCTATCAGCAGCATATGAAATTTGCACACACTAACCTGTCTTCCCTTCTCGAAGGGCACCTCCTGGGTGTCGCGCGAGTTTGTCACCGGCTTGTTCTCGTTGTTCTCCAGCCGGATGTGCCTGAGCTGCACGTTGGGCACGTCCTGCAACCCCACACGCGCAATCGTTCAGTCGCAGTCGAAACTTAGGGTAGGCTCCGGGGTGGACAGAGACGGTGGTTCAAGATGCCCACGCCATCGCGTTCGAAACGCCTAGCTCCTCTTTAGAATCACAAACCACTTCCCACAGAGCAAAACCATACACTTCAATTACATTATCATGGCTTTTCCCTGGGTCCAGGGGGGCGATTTTGTAAAATTTTTGTTAGAGAAGTCACTCGTCTTCACGATGTGAAAGTTCATTTGTACGTTAAATAAATCGACAAAAATGGAGATCTGATGGAGAGGTCGGCTGACTTCTTTAACAAAATTCTTACAAAATTTCCTCCCCCCCGTACCCGGCTTGGTACGGAATCTCCCCGCGGCACGGTGACGGTGCGAGAGCTCACCTTGACGTAGACCCAGCGCACGCGGAACTGGCCCTTCCACTTGTCCTGCGACCAGACCGAGCTAGACGCGTGGTAGTCGATGGGGCTCGACATCTGCGCCATGCCGCAGAAGTGTCCCGAGCCGTTGACCGAGAAGAACAGGTAGACGGGTCCCTTGCCCTCGCGCTCGCGCCACGCCTGGTCCAGCCTGCTCGCCGACCAGAAACACTTTCATCTCGCTGACAAACGCTCGTCTCGGTAGTGTGGTGTAACAAGCGCTGCTATCATAAAATTATAACGACCTAGTTATACGTTTTTATTGATTTTAATGATAATTGTTGAATGTTAAGTGTTCCATTCATTGGTGACAAAAGGTGAGTGTTTCAGGCAACTGTTCTTGCCTAGGTCTAAATTAGCTCTGCCTGCGGCTTGCAGTCTGTTGAACCACAAAGTCTTACAATTGCTGAACTGCTTGCTCATATCAGATCATAGTGCATGCAATTTTGCTGGAATGTTTGAGATGTAGCTAAATGTTTGTGAAAGAGCAGTGACCAAATGTAACCGTTGTTATAGTAGTTCATATATAACTTTGTTTTCGTCTTGTGTGTCTCGATGCAAAGGAACTTAATTTGTTGTTACTTTCTTAAAACACTTGTGTCTTTCCCTAATCATGGATCCTCATGTAGTTTGGATTCAATGGGACAAAACAACATAGACCCAGACTCATGGTGCTGCTAGGTACCTATAAAGCTAATGGAATTTTGAACTGTGATTGTCTCAGCTTGTGTAAAAACAAATAGGTGGAGGAGCCATTTTTTGACAAACTATTCAAATAAAACACCTTTTTTTTGCTATAAATTACCAAACATTAAATTATCTAAAAGAAGGATGTGAACCATTATTGATGTACCATTATTTTAAGCTCAATAATTTCTCAGAAATCAATGCTTGACATTTTAAACACTGACGATGTAGAAACTTGAGCAAGGGTCATTTTTTTAACTAGATAACTGTTATAAAGATAGCTCTTATAAATCTTATAGATGGCCAAGAACAATGTTCGTAGGAAACGTCATCATCATTATACGTTGAAACTGTCAGGCTGCCGTCTCCCACCTACAGCCTGATGCTCGTGTATGGTATAAGGTGTTGGCACCATCCTACCCAAATTAGATGGGTTCTGTACGAGTATTGCAGGGTTTGGGTTTCCTTCAACCATGGCTGTGTCCGTGGCCGAAGGTTGCCGCTAGGGAGAGGTGCAGGCCCTGGGGCGGCATCGGCAGTCAGAGCAGAGCGGAGTTAAGAGATGGACACATTTGTGTAGGAAAGACTTAAGGTAATAAAAGAGAGGTTCAATGGAAAATTGAACGGTGCTGCCAATGACAGACCCTAGACCCATCAAAACCATGCCAACCGATGGCCGAGAACAATGTCGATAAGAAACGTGGTAACCGTCGATCGACTCACCGCTTGTTGCCGTGCTCGGTGGAGCACCAGATCTCGTACTTGATCGACCGGTGGATGTCGTCCTCCGAGTACGACTTGATGACGAAGAAGCGCGCGCCCTTCGCCGAAAGGTCGTAGTCGTGCGGGTTGTAGTCGTTCTTGACGCAGAGCTCGTCCAGCACGGGGTGGTGAGGCGGCGGTGGCGGCGGCGGCAGCTGCTGCTGCTGCAGGGGCTGCGGGGGCAGCAGTGCCGGCGCCGGGGGGTGGGGGTGGGCGGCGGCGAGCAGCGGGGGCGGCGCAAACTGCGGCGGGGGGCCACCGCGACGGCCGGCTCCACCTGCAGCAGAAACGACACTTTTAGAAGGTGCGCGGCCTTTCGTGATGGTGGCGCGGTAGTTAGCGGCACTCTACACACTACACTCTGCAACTACACTCTTTTCTGAGTTCCGGTCTTTTGAAGTAAATAATTAAATATCTGATGTAGATTTTCTTCTTTTCTATCACCTGTGTAAATATATATATAATATATATAATAATATATAAGTAACTAATATAAATTATATCATGAAAATGACATTTTTCTACCTGAAATACGGACGGAGTTGCACAACTTAACTTTTAAAGTGAGGCCCATGCATATAGAAACCCTAGACATTATCTTGCCCATACACTGGCAACCCTCAAGTTAAACCGTCTGATTTCAACTGGATTTTACAGTCGGACATTTAGGGCACGGACGGATATGAGAGCCTTTGAAAGCTTTGAGATGTTGCTACATCCTACAGCCTGGTGAGATGTTTGCTGGCAGAGTGTCCTGCATCCTACAGCCTGGTGAGATGTTTGCTGGCAGAGTGTCCTGCATCCTACAGCCTGGTGAGATGTTTGCTGGCAGAGTGTCCTGCATCCTACAGCCTGGTGAGATTTTTACTAGCAGCGTGTCCTGCATCCTACAGCCTGGTGAGATGTTTGCTGGCAGAGTGTCCTGCATCCTACAGCCTAGTGAGATGTTTGCTGGCAGAGTGTCCTGCATCCTACAGCCTGGTGAGATTTTTACTAGCAGCGTGTCCTGCATCCTACAGCCTGTTTGAAGGCATGGTACATTTGAGGGCATGTAGGGTCAACTCACCGCCTTGGGGGCCGGCGGGGCCCAGCCCGGGCTGCTGCGGCCCCCACGAGGGGGGGCGGGCGGGGGGCGGCGCACCCACCGCCGTCTTCTTGCCGTCCCAGGTACCGATGTCCATGTTGTGCTTGCCTGCCGAGACGGGGAAGCAAGTACAGGGTCAGCTCTCAGCACAGCTATCACGAGCCTCGCGTTAAAAGTTCATGATACTGTCGTGAGGATTGCCAACTCATCGATACTGTATTTCTGCCAACTGGACATTTTAATGATTACATTTGAATTAAAACTCAAGGTAGACCTTCTTGGACCGGCGTCGTATCAATGCGGCAACGTGCTCTCGCTGAGGCCTTACTACATCTCCCACAGGCATCGCTCCAAATTTTAGTCTTCTCTTCTCTCGCCACTATTTTATGATTCCACTTTCCTTCCATCTAGTTTCAACTCCACTTTCACTTTATAATGGAGCCTAGAAGGGAGGAGGGGAAACCCGGTGCCGGCACGTAGCCTACTCCTGTCGAAAAGCACCGAGGGGACCACCGGCTTTACGTCCCTTCCGAAGGCCGGTATAACTCGAACGACAGGATTCCTCCACTAATCCGTGCTGTCGAGAGGTTGATAAGCAAGGCGAGTGAAGTTGTCGTACTAACTTCAAACCCTCCAACCTCTCTCCCGAACAGAACTGATCGTGTGCATGATGGTCACCCGTCAAACCCTCCGACCTCTCTCCCGAACAGAACTGATCGTGTGCATGATGGTCACCCATTCAACAGCGCGATGTTGCTTAACTTCGGCGATCTCACGAGAACCGGTGTTTCCAACGTTGCCAAACCGTTCGGTGAGTAATGTTTAAATTTCAGCGTCCTAAACATCACCAAGATGACGCAAGCAACGTCACGTGGGCAGGGAGAATGTAGAGGGCGACTAGGAGACTCACCTGGCACCATGGGCGGAGGGGGCATCCCGGGGCCCTTCTTCTTGAGGCCGGGCACGGGCCCCGGGGCCGGCGCCGGCTTGGCCGGCTGCGACGCGATCGACGCCCACGACATCTTCTTCGGTGCCGTTGACTCCTTCACCTCCTTGCCCTCTTTCAGCTCCTGCAAACCCGAAAGTCGGACGTCAGCGTGCAGCCTTAACTTGTATCCATCGGCGGACAAAATATCCAGCATCGAGTAGACCTATTGCACTCAAGACCTGTCCCTCTCAGAGAACAATGAACCCGTTAAAACCCAGCGCAACGCACTTAAATTTTAGATTTGTACCACAATTTAAAATTTGAAATTCTTATGAAAATATTTGAACATTTAAAATTAAATTAAAAGTGTATAAACCTGTACCATACGGCATAATTAGCCACACTAATGACGGCAAAAATAATCTAAAAACTGGCGAAAATAATAAGGTTAGTAATTAGATAAAACAGGATGTGTCTGCTCCTTTGTGAGCAACTTGATAGCATAGCAGAAAGGCTGAGGAACACCAGCTACAAACATTTAACAACATAAACGACAAGCTTGCAGGAAACTGATGATTATATCGAGCACCCCGTCAGTTGACGGCACCCACCTTGTGCCCCGCGTTGCCGTCGAGCCCGAGCGCGTGCATCCCCTGCTCCACCCCCTTGACACCGTCGTACGCCCCCTCGGCGCCGCCCCCGCCGCCGCCTCCGCCCAGGCGGTAGTAGTCGTCGTAGTGCGGCTTGCGAGACATGGCCGCCGCCGAGTTGCCCCATGTCGAGTAGTCGCCACCGCCGCCGCCCCCGCCGCCTCCGCCGCCGCCCCCACCGTTGGCGCCGCCCCCGGCGCCGCCAGCCCCCGCTGCGCCCGGGTGGAAGTAGTTGAAGCCGGCCGCCGTCGGGCCGAACGCCGCCGCACCGAAGCCGGCGCCGCCCCCGCCGAACATCCCCTCCATGTACGAGTCGTGGCCCATCTGACCGCCATAGCCTGGATACGATGTGTGTTAGTGTTGTCGGTGTTTTACGACGCACTGTTTTGACAGCTGGCACAGTGGCGCTGGTCTATAATGAAAGGGTGATGATGTACCTAACCTATGGCTAGAAGGGAGCAGGGGAAACCCGGTGCCGGCACGTAGCCTACTCCTGTCGAAAAGCACCGAGGGGACCACCGGCTTTACGTCCCGTCCGAAGGACGGTGCAACTGGAACGACAGGATTCCTCCACTAATCCGTGCTGTCGAGAGGTTGACAAGCAAGGCGAGTGAAGTTGTCGTACTAACTTCAAACCCTGCATCCTCTCTCCCGAACAGAACTGATTGTCTGGATGCCTAGACACGATGCACGATGACAGGGGCAAGTTAACAAAAACATCGAGGCAAGCGAGGGGAATAGGGGAAAGACCTAACCTAAACATTGCCTTTAATTCACTTTTCGCTCATTGAGCAATGCTGCAATATTCAAAACATACTTTTACATTTTCAAGTATTGTTTTTCTAAGGAAATAATATCTAGCAACTCCTAGCACCTTCTAGCTGCTTCTAGCAATGCCTAGCAACCCCTAGCAACTGCTAGCGATGCCTAGCAACCCCTAGCAACTGCTAGCGATGCCTAGCAACGCAAGACGAGGAAGGTCCACTCACCGCCAAGGAAGGTCATGGGGTCGCCGTTGGACCAGGTGCCGTCCCCGACGCCGAACGCCTGGTAGGGGAACGACGTGCCGTAGTAGTTGGACATCGAGTACGGGTCGGAGCCTGCCAGGGTCGTCGAGATGGGCGTCGAGTAACCCTGCTCGGACCAATAGGACGGTGACGTTAGCAGGGAGCAATCGGACGGCTGCGTTCGAAGACAGCGCAGTAACATGGCTACGTTTAAAAACTTGTGCTGGTCGAATTCAACATCCATCGGCTGGTTGCTATGAAACAAAGCTGAATTAAAATGTATGTGGTGAAGTTGATGGATGTCATGTGTTCCATTGTGCGTTACGAGCGGATATGGGGAAATGGCAGGATATGAATATAGTTTGGAAGGTGGTAGCAGCTGGCAGAAGTGGTACATTGGAAAGGTGGTTATCGCTAAATTATTATTATATGTTATTATTTGTGTTTAACGACGCACTGTTTTGACAACTGGCCCTATGGCACTGGTCTAAAGGCGTCGGTGAATGAAAGGCTGATAATGAACCTAACCTAGTTTAGAAGGGAGGAGGGGAAACCCGGTGCCGGCACGTAGCCTACTCCTGTCGAAAAGCACCGACGAGACCACCGGCTTTAAGTCCCTTCCGAAGGACGGTACAACTCAAACGACAGGATTCCTCCGCTAATCCGTGCTGTCGAGAGGTTGACAAGCAAGGCGAGTGAAGCTGTCATACTAACTTCAAACCCTTAAACCTCAATCCCGAACAGAACTGATTGTGGCTGGAGAAATGGAATAGCAGTTTTCTAAATCAAGAAAGATATTTACAGTTTGGCTTGATTCCTATGGGATGTGATGTGTATTATTCATAGTTTATAAACCATTTATTAAATATAAAATAAACTAAACTTTGAACTAAATATTACAAATATATTTTATATATATACTATATATTTTATATTATTATTATTATTATTATTATTTTATTATATACTATATATATTTTATAATATATATATATTTTATATATATATATATATATATAATAAACTGAGAGAAGAACAATACGGTTTTAGGAGAGGAAGATCAACAATAGATCTAATATTCTCAATTAGACAAATCATGGAAAAGAAGTGGGAGGAAGGCGAAGATATGTGTTTGGTGTTTTTAGACCTTGAAAAGGCATACGATCATTTACCACGAAAGAAGATATGGGAATGTTTGCAAGAGAAAGGTGTTGAAGATGCGATGATCAGAAGGATTCAGAGTTTTTATAAGGACAGTAAAAGTAGGGTGCGATTGGCAATAGGGAGTACAGAATGGTTTGAGGTTAAATCTGGTGTAAGACAGGGTAGTGTTTTATCTCCACTATTGTTTGTAATTGTAATGGACGAGATGGTAAGGAGAGTAACAGATGAAGAAGCGAATGGAAAAATGATGGTGTATGCAGATGATATTTTAGTTTGGGGAGATGCAAGTGCGGAGGTGCAAGAGATGGTCAACAAGTGGAGTGATGTTACTGAAGAATTTGGAATGAAAATAAGCGAGAAGAAGAGTGAATCGGTTTTTATGTTTAGAAGAAGAAAGAAGAATTTTGACCGAGTAACGCTTATGGGGAAAGTAATTGAGGAGAGAGAAGATTTTAAATATTTAGGTACTTTGGTAAACAATGAAAACAAATTAGAAAATGAAATTAAAAGAAGAATTGAACAGGCAAATTTTTTTTATCAAAAAGTGAGGAAACTTTTATGGAACGAAGACTTCCCCAAAAAATGCAAGTTATTATTATACAAAGTTTATTTTTTACCCATCCTTTTGTATGGGTGCGTTACTTGGACGTTGAGTGGAAAGTTGGAAGATTTGTTGCAAGGAGCAGAGATGAAGTTTGTGAGAAGTATGGCTGGTGTGACAAAATTGGATAAGCAGAGGAGTTGTGAATTGAGGAAAAGAATGGGAGTTGAAAGTTTAAGATTTAGAGTAGGCAAAGAAAGATTGGGTTGGTTTGGAAAAGTGAAAAGGATGGAAGAAAGCAGGATAGCAAAAAAATTTTTTGATATTGAATATAAGAAACGAAGAGTGGGAAGGCCCAGAGAAAGATGGATTATGCAGGTTAGAAGAGATGTTGAAGAGAGAGGTGAAGAGTGGGAAAAGGTTATTGAAGAAGAAAGATGGTGGGAAAACAAAGAAAAGTGGAAAGAGTTGATCGAACGAAGGGAAGAAGATGACGGGGAGGAAGATGGCGGAGAAGAAGAAGCCAGGGAAGATGGAGATAGAGAGAGTTAATTATATATATATATTTTTTTTTTTGGATGGTGGGTTCTTGGCAAAAATCCACCGAGATATCCGTGTGCCCATGTGCAATTTTCTACCCGTTGGTGTGAAAGGATTAAGGAAATAAAATGATAAAAAAAAATATATATATTTTTTACCATAGACTGGCAGATACTACTTAATATTAGAACCGTGCATTTTCAATGCATGGTTTTAATTTTTACCCCGTGTCGCAAGATGGATAGCATGCAGTTGCTAAATTTTTCACAGATTTCTACCTAAAAGAATACTGAAACCCAACAAAGACAATAAATACCACTCCTAGAGCCTTCATCTGATGTCCCAAGCATACTAAGGAAAATTAGCAGCCTTTAAATTACAAGTTTGAGAAACAGAGAGTCTTCATATTTTACTCTTCTTTAAAAGAACCTCTTGGAATTTAAGAATTCAAAATAAACAATATGTTTGAAATAATTTGGCAACATATCAAATAACGCACTGTCTGACTCTGAATGTACAGTCTTAATCAATCCCAGCCACAAAGCTGCTTGCAAATGCTTGATAACATAACACTCTATGACATAATCATTCAGAGTAATCTGACAGCAACCTACTCCACTTTAACACCACAAAATAAGACAGCTAAAATGTAAATTGAATCAAATCATACCAACTGGCAGATAATTACCTACTTTGCACGTTTAATTGTTTGGCTGAATGTTGTAGAGTGGACTTGAGTTAAACGAACCGGAAAGTAGAGCGTTGGCAGCTGCCACTCTTTTCAAACTAGCCTAGAATCTAGCCCTACTACACCTAGGTACCTAGGTTTCTTCAGTTGAAGATATTGTTTTCTTAAGATTGATCCAAGCTGTGTCTGTGTGGTTGGATGTAAGATTTATGACTGATTAAAGTCAGGGCTATAGCTGAGAATTGAGATTTACTAAGGAAAAATTTGTGAGGGGTATGTCATTTTACGGATGCGTTCGATGAAGGTCTGACATTGGCGACTAGACACACAGCCTCTGGCTCTATTTACCAAATTGGGTACATTATCGTGAACGGCAAAAGAAACAGAAATCAATTCATTGAGCAAAGCTTTTACCTGGTGGTGCTGAGTTGATCGCCAAGAATCGAAGTCTTCATGGTCGTTCACGTGCTCTTTAGGCCCATTCGAGACTGCAACAGACAAGCGACGGTCAGTCCGGCCCTCTAATCACATCGGATTCATTGACAGCCTGCAGCTGTGCACGAATCGCATAAACGCTAAGATCCCACTAGACAGACAAATATTCTAGAGGTTTATTACAAGGTGTTGAAAAAAGAGCCAAGAGCTTACCTTGGTTTCCTTGCCCTTTCATCCGCTAGACGCCGCGCGGCAAGCCGCGTAAAGAAACAAAGATCGCGATTAGACGAAGAAAAACACTTTGCACACGACTTGTCAAGTATTTCGCGCGATGTGAGAAGCGATCGCGACAAGCGTGTTGACTTGACGAGATGACAAACTACGCCCAAATTGTTGATACACGTACCTGGTCTGAAACACCCGCTGACATCACCTGCTTGACCGGCGCGTAAATCGTTGCCTTGGGCAATGTCTATGTCACGCACACACCTCGCACGTTCACGCGGACCACTTTCCGATTGTCTTTTTCACACGCGTCGAGGAGATCGAGTGTCGCTAAAGTTTTGAGCGGACAAATCGCGGCTAGCTTATCACTTCACTTCACTCGGGACAATGATGGCGGCCAGCAATTCGACACCGGAATCCGCCGGACGTCACAACAATACGGTGATGCCAAGTTGATTTCTTCACGATGGACCCTATGGTTTACAATTTTTAATTAATGAAAAAGAGAATAAAATCAAATGTTTGTATCTGATTATTAAGTGTCCACACGAATGTATCGCTTATATCCAAGCTTATGAGGTCAAATAATTGCATAGCTTCAAAACATTAATAATAATACTCCCTTGCTCCATGAAGCTCCACCCACTCTGAACGCGCTAAACCGATCCAAATTTAAATGTCATACATATTTCTTGTACTTACAGTTGACCTGTGAACAACTACGCACACTATAAAAACTAAACTGATGCCATTAACTGTTTTTTAAATACTTAATACCCTCAAAAGTATTAATTTTGGTACATTTGAATAAAGTAACATCAATAAAGACATCAGAGATCAGATTATTGCGACCTGAGACAAATCTGACATCATTGTAAATGTGTCCTTTAGTATTTCACCGCAACACACCGCTGCGAATCTTGATCCGGTACGCATATCGGCCATTACGTCCACAGCTTTATTCTTCGAAGGTACGTCGTGCGAAATTAAAGATTGTCACACAAAAACAGAGAAAATTCTCTCAAGTTAACATCGAAAATTGTAACTGATCCATCTCTTGTTCGTTTCAGACTAAAGTCAATCGCCAGCATCAATCATGGTTGCCCAAAAGAAGCAGGTATGTTCATACTCGTTGTGCACGATCTCAATGGCGCTACACGTGGCTCACAAAATAAATTTGTTTGACATCATGTTTTACTCACTCAAATCACCTTATTTTCACAGAAAAAAGCGATGGAGAGCATCAACTCCCGACTTGCTCTCGTAATGAAGTCTGGAAAGTTCTGTCTGGGACTGAAACAAACCCTGAAAACCCTCCGACAAGGAAAGGCTAAGCTCGTCATCATCGCCAACAACACACCTCCCCTCAGGTAAATATCTCGTCATGAATGAATTCCAACTGCAACCGATGATTTGTTTTGAGATAGGATCACCCCAGCATTTCCAGTCGAGACTGAGATGCAGCTTGGCTGCGGAGTAGTCTCGGGTTAGGGTCCATTTTGTATTTCTGCCGTAGGAAATCTGAGATCGAGTACTACGCGATGCTAGCGAAGACCGGAGTGCACCACTACACCGGCAACAACATCGAGCTGGGCACCGCCTGCGGAAAGTACTTCCGAGTGTGCACCCTCTCGATCACTGACCCCGGAGATTCTGACATCATTCGATCCATGCCTACCGGAGACGCCGCGCAATAATTATGTAGAATTTACGTAATAAATTGCTGTGTCTTTTACATCACAATGTGTCTGAAATTTGAAAGCCTGTTCTTTCCTCCCATTTAACTTAATTCCATCTTCATTCCAAATTACTTGTGTGAAGGGCTAGAAGTATACAGGTAAATTTGTTGCCAAATTAGGTAGAATCATTGAATTTGGAGTTATTCAGAAGCCTGATGTAGTGCTACAAGAGCGCTGCCAGCCTTGGTAGAGCCAGGCGACGTGGGATTGTGGACGCTAGTGTCGAAAACCAAGTAAAGAATCCCAGAGCATAGGCCGCAATTTTCAAATAATGAATTTAACCGGAAAGTGGAAATGTGCCCATATTGGGTGTGGTGCTCATAATAGGTATGCCTTCCCCACGCCTGACTTACTAATAGCTGTATTAATCCGTGCCCGCACCAAATAGATGAAAACAATTAATCTCCGACTGGGGTATTACTTACAAATAATTTCATAATGAGGAGGGCGCTCCTTCTGCCATCTGCAACGCAAAATCCTGGCCGACATTCATCATCAAATAAAATAGTGAATTAATAAATAAATGAATACAAATAATAAACATTGCATGAAAATAACTTAATGTCAACAAAACCTGTAACCAATCCAATACCTACCAAAACATACATTGGAACATTATCCAAGAACGAAACGATGCAAGTGCAGAATAACTTCACAGAAATCCCAACAATCGAGTCCATTGCCTTTTGCCGGCGGCAACTCGCTCTCCGGTTCATTCTATCGTAACACGCCTGGCTAACGAAGAATGTCACCTTTTTCGACGGTCAACCGCGGTACGAGCAAGCCACCACTTGCTACCCATTTCCTGCCTGGTGCGATGTGAAACGTCGAATCTCTAGTAACTGCATGAAAATTTCACCCACGCAACACTGTGCCAGCAATGTCTGCCTGCGATGCCAACACGTTGGATGTCATTAATCGCAACTAGATTGTTTTGTCAGCAATAAATGCGTGATTGCAGGCGATACCAACAATCTTCGATTCCCTTTTTTCAAAATGTTTCGCAAACTATGCTGATTGCTTAATTTGGTTATCCTACACACAGTTAATTTAAAATCCTTTTTCTTGGATGGATGGGAATTTAGAGGAAAATACAAAGGAAATTGCACAAATTTCGCATCTTATTAGGCAGGAATCGGGTAGCAACTAAGATTAGTCTGTGCACACGTTATTACTGGATGCTAGACAGGATCATTTTAAGCTGGTCGACTCTGGAATAAATACAGCGATATACAAATTGTGTGTTTACTTACACAGAGCGGAGCCAAGATGTCAACATCAGTCATCTTCTTTACTTGGATACAATTCAGCGTGGATACCTCCCGTTCTGTTTGCTGCTAATGAAGGTGTAACATACTAGGACAATAATTGTTGAGAGAAGTTGCAATTAAATCATGTATTTTGAATGGCATGCACTAAGATTGCGAGAGAAAGTTGATAGACATGCGACGAATGAACGTACCTGGCCATCTTCGGTGTTTAGTTGTGTCGAATGCAAACAGACTGAACTGCACTTGAGAAGGTCAAGGAGTAGGGAGACTCTGGGAGGAAGCAACCTTGTCAGGAGCCACGAATACCAGCGCTCTTACACTCTCAACGCTCCCTCCGCACATCCAACGAGTAGCACGAGATTCGTCGGGATTCCCAGTGCGTAACAGGCTTGATCAGGAATTTCACTAGAATGAGACAAAGCATTTGTTGCAGCAAATATTAATTCTATATATTATATAAACATATTCAAATGAGAAAGATTTTTCAGAGTATTTTGGGTATCCAGCCAAATAATATGCGGTTTGGAATTTAATTACCGTTACAATCCAATGTTACCGGCCGACAGCTTCATAAAAACAAGCCGACCTACAAAATCTTGATGGCAAGAGAAGATAACTACATTAGCAAGAAAGATTACATTCGACCCGATAGGTCAATACATTTACTTATTCTTCTTGGTATGATAATAGCCACCGCTTATTCCTATTATTCTTAAATAAAACAGTTTCTATATCACGCTCATCCCCCGGGAAAAAAGCCTGATAATGAATCTGACGATGAAATGATTACAATAGAAATACGGGCCCTTACTTCGATGATAATCATTTCAACATATTATTAAGAATATTATTAACTCTACCATCTAATACTTTCTCAGCAAGTCCATCCTTGTTGTTCAATATTCACGAGCAAAAAACAAAATAAAATACTCGTTCTATGCGTTAATGACTGATGTGGTGAGCCTATAAGGCGACCAATGCACATCAGTGTGGTTTCTGTGCTCGATGGAGATCTGCAGAGGTCAGGGCTTAGTGATCTTGTAGCAGAGCGGCTCTGGCCGCTGGCTCTTCGTGGTCTAGCAAAGCTCGGAGAACTCGAAGAACAACGGCAGCAAACCTACAAGACACTCGCACCTGTGTCCAAAGGAATCCTTAGTAGGAAAAGTTAACACTTGCATTAAATCAAAACCATCCTCATTTAGGAACTTGAAATAATTGACGTAACTTGTTGTTTCTGAGAAAGTGGTTTTTCTGGTGGAAGCTTACAGCAGTACGCAAATGTTGGAGGGTTTGCTAGGCAGGAAAAATGCGCGTCCGAACCGGGATACAAACCCGGGACCTTCAGCTTGCCGGGCGGTTGCTCTGACCAACTGAGCTTGTAGAGTGAAAGGGTACTTTTTACGGCAAAGGGCTGTGAATATAAGGTCAGAGTGCTATGAAACATAAAGGTATCAAAGGATCATTTGACGCTTTGAAACCGTAAAGAAAACAATCAAATAGGTATTTATGAATCCTCCGACCAGAGACCGTGAAGATCGCTGCCTTGTGATCGAGAACTTGACGGCATCCGGCGTCTAGTTCACGGCAGGCTTCACCTCCCGATGCTTCTTCACCGCTGGCTCGAGCCGGCAGATTATAACGTCTGTGTGGATCCCTTCACCTGGAACAGTTTCAAACATAACTAAACAAATCGAGTCAAGCGTAGGTTATGATAGACTTTTAGAGAAAAGTCCCATACAAACAATTCTAACATTAGAGAGATGACCTACCTACCTGTATTAACTCGATCTCAATGTTATCTTCTTTGAAGGTCTTGTCGTCGGGACGTCGTGCAGCTCGGAATGTGGATGCAGCCGAGATAACAATTGCGTCTTCTTGAATTCATGCTCCGCGGTAGACGACATGATGTGAACGCAATGCAGCCGTTCACATGATGTGAACGCAATGTTATCTTCTTTGAAGGTCTTGTCGTCGGGACGTCGTGCAGCTCGGAATGTCGTCTGCGTTGCGGCGCGACAGGAAGAGCATCAGGTTCCCGGGAGCTGCATGATGTGCCCGGCGGTGGGTCCGGTCTCGACTCCTTCCTGTCGGGAGCGTCCGGCCCGGGATCGTCAAGATTCTTCACCGCTCGCTCGAGCCGGCAGAATAGGGCATCTGGAACAGTTCAAAACAACACAACCACGTTCTGTCTGCTAAACCGCGGCCAAACGGACTTTGTTTTATATCACATTTTGATTCGAGGATTTGAACCATCGTTTGCTGTCATCAGTTCAAATGGAAATCAAATTATAATTAGGTACTCAAGGTTTGAAGCAAAGTTGGCAACCACCAAACTGTAAATGATCTCTATTTTGAGCAAGTTTGAACAGCTTCTGAGTGGTGATCTTGATGTCCTCCTGATGGTCTTCTCGGCAGGTCTCATCGCCCTGTCGTCGGGCTGCTCCCGATGATTGCCAACGGGCGATTCATCCTCCCAGCGTCGGCCTGCAAAGGACACGCCGTGCATTCAGATTATTGCAGTAGGCAAGTAAAAATTCAGACATATTCAAAGTGAAATTTTGACAGATTTAAATACAAAAACTTTAAATTGTATGCAATTCACAGCTTGTGTGGACCGTACCTGGAAGTGGTGTTGCAGCGAGCAGACTTCCTGGACTGCAGCGGCTGCCAACACCGACCTCTGCCAGCGAGGGCGTGGAATCCTGGGAGTAGCAACGACGTGACAGCTACCCAGGCCTGGTGCGGACACCTGCTCGGTGAAGCGGCTGCAGTCTCGTCCGTGGCTACCTAAGGAGACGTAGAGGGAGGGTCTGACCGTGATTCCATGCAGTGCCGTTCCTGCGTCGATGATGCCGGCAGCTGGACGCTCGCAGCTCGAAGCTCCCGGCGGGTCGGACGCGAGGCAGACTGTCCGGTGAAGCAGGCGCCCTCCCGTCCTTGCCTGGCTGCCGAGGGTGGAGAAGGGGTTTGACAGTGATTCCTCGATGTTTGCACCAGACGGAAGATGTCGGTAGCTCGACGACTATGGAGCTCGGGGCTTGAAGCTCGGAGGCTGGATGCCGGCGTCGTTAGAAGAGAATAAATTAGATTAGTAAATAGGCGAAACAAAGGTGACACTTGAATTATTCTAAAAATAATTTAATAGGTATAAAGACCAGAAAATTCCTCTAGCCAGTTGAAAACTTCTGTTTTATTGCACAGATTAGTTTAGAAATGCATCGTTGATCTGTTGCATTGAGCAATTAATTATCTACTTGAGGCTCTTTGTGAAGTGTGTGTAAATACTGGCAACGGCCACTAATCTTTGAGCATTTAAAATATAAAAAAACATCCAACCTCGCTAGCAAGGACTTGCCCAGGAATCCTGCTGACGGAACGTATTACCGTCCATCTGAAGTTACTTAAAAACAACTTTAAATAAAATAATTGTGAGTGGTTCCTGTTTCCTGTGATTCCTTGCAACGTATCGAGGCAAGGACACAGAGAGAGATGACCAAGACCTCTTGGAGCCGTGGATTGGACAGTCAGGCACATCAGGCAGCGATTAGAAGACAGTCAATCAACGCCACGCAACGCCACGGATTCAATACCAATATCAAAGTGTAGTTGGAGTCACCACAAGGCCAGCAAATCCACGCAGACGAAGGAGGAACGCAGAGCGCCGCGATTTGCCGAGAAGAAGAGAGGTAGACGAGACAGACTTGTGGTCGGGCAAACGTTTCGGCGACGGCCGTCTCCTGCGCCGAGAGAGCGAACGAGAACGAGAACGAACCTCGACGAACCCGTCCCTGACCCAAAACCCACAAAATCTCCTGTGCCTACATCCAAACGATCCCAATAGTCTAACCTGGGCACAACATCCCTTAATCCCACGCCCTTAAACCTCCCCCCCCGTGACGGGAACATCGCGGCTCTTCGTTCTCGTTGGCTCTCTCAACACGGAAGAAAGCCGTCGCCGAAACGTTCACAACAACCACAAGCCGGTCTCGCCAGCCGCCCAACCTCTCGGCAAGTCGTGAAACTCGGCCTTCCGCTTTCTCCTACTCGGATCGTAATATTGTTCAGATATTGACTTTACACTTTGTCGAAATCTTGTGTGTTTTATAATCGGATCTCTTAGTTCTGTTGAGCTTTGCGGGAATGGCACCATGAGCCAATGAGCTAACATTAAGCAAAGCAGCAGACATTTTGGCAGAGGGCTTCTGCTGTTCGAGTTGCTTTGCCTGTCGGAGATAAACTAATGGCGCGATGTCACCGACATGACATAGTGTGCCCCATGGCAACCATTCTACGTGCGACCATCCCTATACAAACTCTCCGTTCGGTGCAGATGAGTGCTTCGTAGGTTCCAATGTGTGAAGCAGCATCACTTCTTCAGACACCATCGGCAGCCTGCCGAGACGGACTGAAGGACGCGGGGAAGACGCAGACTCAAAGAAGCTCCGGAGCCTCGGCCGTCAGGAGCTGCGGACAGACAAACTTGAATTAGTACACGGGCACGGTGCACAGGACTTTAGTCACGCGTTAAGATTAAAGGATGTTAAGAATATAGGATTTGCAGTGCGAATGATCAACACAACACAACACAGAGTATGAAAGAAATTTGAAGTTAGTCATTACATCCCACGGAGCTGATCACAAGTAACTAAAAAACTCGTAATATACCAATTCCACTGAGAGACATTTGAAGTCAGATGTACCCTCTGGACAGGGTTGGGTTTATACGTGTCTAAAACCCTTTTAGACGTTTTACGTATAATACGTACGTATTATACATAAAAAAGGTCTAAAACCTATGTCAAAAACCTTTTTTTTTTCAAAACTCTGTACTTTCATTTAAACTGCCTGTATTTGAATTTTGGTGAACTTTGGTTTGGTCTCATGAGTCATGGCTTATTGTGAGCTGTTGATGGTTGATGGTATATCAAAATTGTTGTTCGACCAGGTATTCTTGACGAGCGTAAAAGATTCAATTCAACTCTTTGATCCCATTTGTAAATTGATCAACGTATGCCAATCTGCTTCAGCAAGTATTGCCGATGCTGCACAAGAGTGGCTAACACTTGAATTTCCGCCCGGGTTTGCACCTCGTACAGATGCCCCTTTGAAAAAGAGAAGGGACTATGCACTTAACGAGTACAATCTCACGGCCAACTTCCTTCATCCCATGTATCTGGGGAAAAGATTGAACTACACCACCTTGACGAGGTTGACGGCTTTTTGTTAAACGAGTTGACAGCAAGCGGGCTGGACAGCTTGGTGGAATTTAAGGCAAAAGCCGGAATTTTTGGCATTCTGCAAGACAAGACGATTGTTAACCCTTTAACTTACTGGGGCTTGGCTAAATGTCACCACCTTGAACTAGCAGAGCTGGCCGAGAAGCTTATGAATGTTCCTGCTTTCTCGGCCCAACTCGAAAGGGTTTTCTCGAACTGGTCCTACGTCCACAACCCCTTCGCAACCGACTAACGTTTTTGCGATCCAAAAAATTGTTGTTCACATACCACACTTTGAAAATTACAGAATCAAGAAGCGCCAATTTTTCCTCAGACGAATACTAATTTTCCAAAAATGACTTTTTTGTGTACCATCAAGTACTTGGGATCAGTGTTAGGTAAAAATTTCCAACTTTTATTTCAAGCTTGGTTATTTTAGTAGTTACCTGCTGCACTGCATATCAGAAATTCAATTCTTTTTAAGTTTGTTAAAAGTACTACATATTCTACTCCACTATCTCGTATTTTCATTAATTGTCATAATATATTTCATACTAAATAACATGAGCACTTCCATTGTTTTGTTTATCACATTTGAAATTTCTTTTTAGCACACCAAGCTAGGATCCATTAGGCTGTAGGACTCTACCCGCTTTGTTAAGATGGGCAGGCTTCCAGCACTTCTAGTACATTTCTTATTATTGTTTTTTTGATAACCATGACGTCATGTCACAATAAAAATAATCAATTATCTGTATCAATCACAATGTTTATGAGGTTTTTTGTAAAAACGTATGGTATAAAACGTCTAAAACCTCTACGTATTATACGTACCTTTTATACGGTATAATACGTACGTATAATACGTGTTTTAGACATTACGTATAATACCTACCCAACCCTGCCTCTGGACATACTGCCAGTTTGAAAAAAAATTGATGAACTTGGCTAAATAACAAAGGAAGATAGGGAAATCAAACCCCGAATTGGCTTTCGTTAGTGGGTAAGACCATGACGTAATTTTGATTGAAATTTGAATCGATTTTGAATTCTGATTCCATTTTCAAAGAAAAGTGACAATATAGCTACTAAGAAAAGCCACTTGGGTTTCTTTGCTTGAAAAGGCCCACAAAAATAATATTGACTCTGCAGTTAAAACAAATGAAGCTACTAGGGAATCTAACCGGCTTTTCTCTTGGGTATTGTGTCGTAAATTTTTCCAACTCTTAGAACCCGGCACCTCCACCACGTGTACACAAGTACAGAGAACTCAAGTACTGACTGCTGTAGCTACCACCCCACTGAAACCTCCTATTTCTTTCTCCTTTGAGATAATTCTGGTTCTACATGAATGACGTGCTAATCTTGAGATACCGGCGCAAGACCCATGAGATTGTGCAATAAATTATTGGTCCATGTTGTTCTTCCATTTCGTGAGCTGCTAGCACTTTTTCGCTTTGATGACACACATTTCGCAGGTGTTTACCTCCCTCCAAAACACCCCTACAATCACCAGCACCAGCCAGAATGGCTTTGCTGCGAATCAAGACGCACACAAATAAACCACAGAGCTTCTCTAGTGGATTACCTTTGACAAAACACCTCGCCGCCTCGATAACCCTGACTGCTATATGTGCATTGAGTTTGATGCTACGGGCCACTAAACATACAACAGCTTACTGATCAACATGGAGGATTAGCTAACAGAATAGTGATAAAGAAATGATGACAACTTGAATCTGCTCCTTCTGCGATACTTGCACCTACAAGCAATGAGCAATAATGATAGATAATCTTGCATGAATGATAGTGACATTTTGTCCAATTTGCGATAAACTCATTTAATTTCTGTGTCTTTTGACTGGCGCCAGTCTGGAGTGAATATTTGCGCTAACTAATGATAGATCCATCTCAGACCATCCCAAACCAAACGCTGCGTATAGCACGGCGCAACTCTGGGTATCGCCACGTGCTGTTGTGTTTTACCGTGGGAACCCCGAGCCAGGGGCGGATACAGGGGGGGGGCGGTGGGGGCGATCGCCCCCCCCGGGTCACCGTGAAATTAGAAAGAAAATACGAAATACGGATAATTCAACTGCGATATTCGGTTGAAAGTTAAGAAATGCGACATTGATTCAACTTCAGTTTTTATTTAATTGAACAATGAGAGCATTTATGGGAAGTTGGGCGCCCACTCTTGTGCCGGTGCGGATTACTTTTAGCTGACTGATGACTGACAGTGACTTCGTAGGCAAGCGTAGAGTATAAAGAAAACACACAGCTGCAATTCCATGCGTGTCAGCTCGTGTCGAGTATTGTGTCACACTCACATCTCGACTCTCGAGATCCAGAACAGTTAGTGCGGTGGACACAGCGGATGGGCAGCAAGCTACCGACGCTTGCATATTGATATTATTTGATTGCAACTATATTTACACTCAAATCGGAAGATTGTCCTCACAGAAAGGTAAAATCGTCATTGAAATTTCTCCCTCAAACTACTTCTAATGAATTCGGACAGCACGATAGTTGGCGTTGTGGACGACTTCACCAAGTTCATCAGAGCCGTGGAGCTGCAAACCACCCGAAAATAATGTTTCTTGCCATTTTAGACCTATTCAACGCAGAGAAAAATGACGTCAGTTACCCACTGGATGTACTACCAGTTTGGAAAAAAAATTAATTATCTCTGCTAAATAACAAAGGAAGACAGGGAAATCACAACCCGAATTGCTCTGCCTGGCTTTAGCGAGTGGGTATCATGACGTTGCTTTGATAGAATTTTGATTTGTAATGGGTGAATTGTATCTCGACCTTTTTCCTTGGCTTGAGTATTCACCAGCCAAGGAAGGATCATTTCGCAAGTATATTGATTGTGCCCTCTTCATTCATGGATTCTCGGCTTGGAGGGCAAACCATAAAAATATTCAAGTTGATGTTGTGTCTCCTCTGACGATGATTGCCGAAATTCTGGGGAAAACATTTAGACTATTTATTTTATCCGAAAAGTGACTCTCATACGCTTATAATAGTTTATATAAACATTGTGCATAACTCCAAAAAAAATCGATATTTTCAGAATTTGCCCCCCCCCCCCCCCCCCCCCCGACAGACAGCCTAAATAAAATCGCCCCCCCCAGAAATCATGGCTAGATCCGCCCCTGCCCCGAGCTAATGCGAGCAAGCCGCCAGCTAACATAGACACACGCCACAAAGCAAGCCGAGCAACACGGGGATATTTGCTAGGAATCGTGCACAAAAATATCCACGCTGCTTTATCCCCAGCTTCTCGAACTGAGACTTATGGACCACGGGCCACAAGCAAAATCACATTGCGAATCTTACTTACAAAACGAGACGGACAACCTAATGGCACTTTGCATCCCTGCTAAGCTAGCATCGCGATGCATTCCATTCTTATCGGCCTACGCTTCCCCTAGCATCAAGTCACGGCTTGCTGGATGCTGGACCAACACATATGTCTTCACTTGTCTCAGATTTTTGGAAAATCAGAGCACACTTCACACGTCAAAACTGACGTGTTCTAAAACCAGCAGTGATGTTATGTAATGGTGTGTGATGAACGAAATAAAAAAACTAAACCAAGCTAAACATTGTTCATATTAGGGCTGACACGATCGTTTGTCCGGTAAAGTTGACCAAAAAATTGGCGTTAGAATCCAGAGTCAACAGACAAAATGCGAATTTGATGATTACAGGGTGAAGAAGAAATTAATATATTAATTATAGGTACTTGCACAAGAAAAGAATAGCTACCCAAATATTCATTGTATCTGTAATGAAGTTGAGAATGTTTAGTCAAAGTCGGCATTCAAAACTCAAATTAGAGATGATCAAAATTGAGTGGCAATGCATTTAGGATGGAAAAATATTTTCGCCGTCTATTATTGTCCCCGGCTATAAGCATTGGCTACACATTTTCTCGCTTTCAGATTTAGCTGTGATCACTATTTCGCGGATTGTTTGCATTCCACTAGACACAATCACACGCACACACGAATAAAACATGATAATTAAGAATGATAAAGCTGAAAATATGAATGAAATACATGCAAAGTGATGAACAGAAGCCTCGCGGGATGCTTTTCGTATTGGGTGGTCGGGGGTCGCCAGATAAAATCCGATTTTCAGCACTTTTAATCTGTCAGATTGAGTGATTTAGCAAATAAGTCAACGCATTAAACATTACCGATGAAGATTGGAATGGTTTAACATCCTGAAGACCGTGGAGAAGGCAGATGGGCTTTGATGAAAAACACTGATTTTTTTCGGGGTGCTCTAATTACAAAATGGCGGTAGAGCCGCTATTGTTTTTTTGTCACAAAAGCGAGGAAATTGAAAGTGAGAAATACGGAAAAATAATTACCTTTTCGGATCAAATCTTGCGCGAATGGCTCGATCCGCACACCGAGCACATCTCGCGCAGATCACGGCAACTTTGGTACACTTTTAACAGCTTCATTTGCAATTAATTTACCGGAGCATAATCATCTGCATCTCACCCCTGCTAGTAATGAGTAATGACGTCAGACAGATCAAGACAATATATTGTCGACTCGCCGCAGGGGCAACTGGACAAACAATTGACCAATCAGGGCAGACCGCTCGCGGCAGGTTTTCGACACTGACGACTTGACAAGTGAATCGCTAGATTTTCAAATTGGCCGTTACATTGCAGAAAAAACAGAAACCAATAAATTGAATAATTCTAAATGTTGCTTATCTTTCTTATCCATCGCCGATTTTGAAAGATACGGCTCAGTATGACACCCCGAATAATTACAGAATTTAATTCAGTCAAATAGATGATAATTAAATGTACATATAATTATTTAACCCCGCCATTGCCTTTACCCCTAAATCACCATAAAAATTAAATGTCCATTAAAAAAATTAAGAAATGTTTTCATATATTGAAGCAGAGATAGAACCAAGCACTTTAGAACATAGCTACGCCTTGTACCTCGAACCAAATTAGAATGTGAAACATTAAAAACGTAGGTACCTAATCTAGATTGTGTACCTGACAGTTAAAATTAATTCAGATTACAAGTTATTAAATATTTGATTCAAGAAACACTTACCCTGGAGAGTATTTTTACCAATTTTGTGCTACGACGACCCCCGCTTGGTACTGAGACGTGATGACTCTGCGTTAAAAAGATCTACATGTCTGTCTGCAACATAAGATGGTATTTAAATAGTAAAAAGAGCAGTTAGTTGCAGTTATTTGAATAGTTGCTGGTGGCAAATTGGATCGGTCAATGCAAAGATCAATCAAAAATAAGTTTCAACTTTAACTTAAATCATCTGCAAAGCATAATATTATGGGTTCCATTAATTTGTTACATAGCTGTGAATGAATGAAATCAATATACAAATATATCGTAATTTAATTGAGCCATGTAGATCATAAAACGATTTGTGATCGTTCGTCAATTTGTTCATTGTCGTCGTACCCCAGCTGCAAATCCCAGCATTAAAAAATCGCGAACTATGCTCTGGGATTCTCTACTTGTTTGCGACACTAGCGTCAACAATTCCACAGCGCCTGGCTCATCTACGGCTGGCTCTGCTAGAACTACGTCAAGTTTCTGTATAACTCCAAATTCAATGGTGGAATCATTGAATGAATCTTGTTGGGGTGATGAAGTAATAGATTTGACCAATGGCTGAGTAAATGATGGGAATGAGATTTGCACCCAATAGGACTAGGATATAACGATGGAATCTCATGTAGGGTTACAGAGAACGCGGCTAAATTCCTGGCCCGAACCAATAATTAATCAACAAACAATAACACCGTATAAAAGTATAAATAGCGGAGTGAAGGTTACGATAGCTGCCGATGCCGATAGAGAGCTACTTCTGCTTGGGCTTGTCGCCGATGCTGCCGCCGATAATCTTTCGCCGCTGCGCGAACATGTGAAGATACATCTTGGGAAACACTGCAACACGGAAACAATGTTATCCACCTCGGTGCTGCTGTCTCCTTGGGGCACAGATGCAAATGGAGTACCGACTAAACCTGAGAGTAGAGTATACGGTTATATCACTAGTTCACTAGCGATCGTGATAAACGCAGGGATTCCGGCAAAACTAATGACAATCATTTTAAATCTATCACAGTGAGCACTCAATTCACATTAAAGGAATCGGACGTCTGTAGCAGAAGAAAACTTACTATGAGATGTGGCGACAAGAAATTTCAGTCAAACAAAGCCATTAAAAGTAAGTTTCAAAGACATTCCACCGTCTGACAAAGCTAGCTGAGAGTAACAGCTAGTACCATAAAGTAACTGCAAAATTAATGAAAATTTTGTTAAAATCCATTACAGAAGCGGGCTAAACATGTTGCATGATGACGGTAAGAAACGAGAAACCGAGCTTTCATCCAAGCTGCATGCGAAGATGACTCGAAAAGATGACTGAGCCTTGGTTTCAAGCCATTAGAGTGCACGGACTTACATTTGATGCACGATGGCCACCAGTAGGTACTAAGTATTAAAAGTGTAGACTCACGAGGGATGTAGGATAGCATGATCCCGACCAGCAGGTACTGGTAGTTGAAGGTGAAGTTCCATGCGTTGGGCAGGGTGGCGGTCCAGAGGCCGGCATCGCGGGCGTACGACTGCGCGTGGTAGAAACACAGCAGCTCGCCGGTGACGCCGATCGGGTAGAGAGCGTAGAAGAACGTGTAGCTGCCGCCAGTCAGGAACACACGTCAGCCACAATTCATCCTTCGTACTCCTCGCACGGAATTCTACGTGCGATTGGGGATTTCATTGTCTAGCTACTTGGCTACGAGGTAGATTTTCTGGGCACCGGTTACCCTAACTTAACCCGGTTACTTTAAACTTTGCTACGGTGTACCGTAATGTGTCTGCGTCACGGCTTTGAGATGATCAAGCACGTGGAATGCGTGCTGCTGACTTGTTTTTCATCATTTTGTGGAATATTTAAGGAAATAACCCTAAATCAGCCATGTTCATCGTGATTTTTGTAGTAAATCTCTAAGATATTAGACTGAAATGTGGTCTAGGCCACATCCTGACAGCTGTCAAAGGTAGCCGACCACACAAAGATATTTGCATGCCGTTTAAGTCCGTCTCCGAAACATAATCACGTAAAAGACATTAATCCAAATTACAAAGATTCGAGAGATCGGTAAATCAATGAAACTTTCAGCATCAATGATCCTCAGGACCTAATGAAGGATGTTTTTGTTCACTTCTCTTGTCCCAGCTCCAGAAGCCGGCCTTTTTCATTTGATTGAATTGCCAATACCTAAAGCATTGAACTGAACGCAATCAATTTAGTAGGTAATTACATCGATGAAACTTTCAGAATCAATGGTCCTCTGGACAATGATGTTCCAGTAAATACTCAACACACTAAAAATACTAAACCTCGATATTACAAAAAGTGACGACGAGGAAAGATTCCGTGCGATTGAAAGCGAAGGGCGTACGTACCGACACCAGACGAGGGCGTAGGGCACCGCCCCCAGCAGGTTGAGGGCGTAGTAGAGGTATCGGATGATCTCCGTGACGGACCAGGCGAGCAGGGCCAGCGGCAGACCGGGCGAGGCGGGGGCGGTGGGCGTGGCCAGCAGCACGCCGCAGACCACCATCACCCGCGACAGCACCTGCATGGTCGTTATCGCCAGGCTCGACGGCACCAGCCGCAGCGCCACGTGCACGATCTGCGGACGCAACCGCACACTAATGATGGACGCTCGGCGTATCGACAGCCTGATTCAGGCGGAAAGGCAGCGGGTTGGATCCCAACAGCGGGACACACGACGGATTGCAATCCGTGGCGCAGAGTCGACGTCTGCACGACAAAAGGGCTGGCGACACGACGGACTGGCGATGCACACGACGGATTGCAGTCCGGGAATTATTGACAACGATGCTTTTTACTTTTACAGAAATACCTTTGTCTTCCAAGTTTCAACTTTCCTCAGGTGAGAGACTATAAGTAGCTACCTATAGAATTCAACTAACCTAATCAACAATAAAATTATGATGAAATCTATTATTTCTCTTTTCCCAGCTTTCTAAATTCCTGTGCACCAGATATGTCTCTGTTTCCTTTCTTGGCTGTTTGATTATTTTCTTAATACTTTTGTTAAATTTATGATATCAAGGTACCATTTCAAAATCACACTACTTTATACATATCTACAATTCTTCTGGCCCAGTTTCATGCATTCCAATTGAACACTTGCACTGGTCTAGTTGCGCTTTGTCATTGCTATTTTTGGCATCTAGTAGTGTTTACAGAGTTGGGTAATTTCTGGTACGTCTAAGATCAGATATTTTGGCCAAGCAAATGACCTAATCCAGGAAGTAACTGGTCCCTGGTATGCAGAGAAAATCATTTTGGTACTAAACAGGGATTGATGACTTGGCTACTATTTTGTTATTTTAAACTAGGTAGATATGCAAGCAAAGAGAATTTAAGTGGAAACAAATCCAAAAGTTAAATAAATAAATACAGGTGCTAATTTATGGAATCCAGGCAGTTCAGTATAAATCTGTGACAGTAAAATTGAATTTAATCTGCAACTAAAATTTAACAAATATGTAACGGCAATGGTAATGAAGCTTCGCTAACCTCAAGAACTGCAGCATTCTGGAAGATGACTACGATAGGTTTGACCGTTTCCCAAAGAGTGGCTTCTCTCGATCCACTCGTATAGTGTCTCACGATTAAATAGAGGAGATAACTCCATCTGAAATGAATCAAACTGTTAGACAATAATCAGTAAAAAACATTAATTGCCCACTGACAACTTATGCATACCCGATCACTTGGGCGAAATTGTACACAAATAAATATCCTTTGACCAAATTTGAGGGCCCTTTGGTTGGCTCTTTCTTTCCTTTGCTAGCCATCTTCAAGTCGCGACGAAGTACTTGTGAAAAAATTTATTGTGAATGACAAACAGAAATTTGTGCTTATGCAAATCCCGTCAATGCGTTCGTATTCTCACACAGAAAGCTGCTGACACGCACTCGGTAGTTATCAAACTCCGCCCATTTTGTACACGTGACTTTTCTAGTGACGTGCTAGAAACTTCGGCAAACCCCTTTATATGTCAAACGACACGTTTATAGCTGTGAAATGTAAGTGATAATTCGGCTTATGGATGTATTACATCATTAAATTAGTTAAGTGTTATATGAGGGTGTGATTAGAAGGTTATTTTTAGGAGTGAGGTATTTAAGAAAGATGGAAACGCTATATCATCAGACCAACAAGCTGCTACAAGAAACGCAACAATACTTTGTCAAACTTGAACAGGCGGTACCGAACAATGTTCCTTCGATCGAAGGAGAAATACGAACTAGAATCGACTCAATCACAAGGTAACCCTCTCTTAAAACTGCAAACTCCCTGTTAAAACAACATTAAAATAAATCAAACATCTGTTTATAACTGGTACCTACTTCTTGTATGATTCTAGTAACTGTGAAAGACTCGACATTCTCGTCTTCAAAGAGCCGGTCACAAGACGACAGAATGGAAAAATTAGAATCGACCAACTAAAATATGACAACCAACACTTGCAAGTATGTCACATATTCTAATTCAATTGCTTGACATTGCTGTGTCTGCAATGAGGTTTAAGGAAACTTTACTCAAGCGTATCTGTCTGTTTCGCAGGCGGCGTTGCGAATGTTCCAAGATCGACAGCAGCGGCGGCGGCAAGAAGAACAAGAGCGTGAGGAGCTCATGTCGAGAAGGTTCACGCGAAACTCTGACCGCAGTGGCAGCGGCGACACATTGATCCAAGTCGACCACGCTGCCAACCACAACACCGCCTTACAGGTCGTCGAGATGTGGATCTGTCGCTTCTTCTTGTTTCTCATGCTCATTCTGAGACCGACTATTGCCAGGGATCGGGGGAAATAGCCTGGCTCGAGAATCCGTCGTACACTACGGCAACTTAGGCAGATTGCTTGCTTCAACTGGCAAAGAATCCAACATGGCAATTCGTTTATTTGGGGGCAAAAGGCATTGAAACTGAAAATTATTCTTACATATCCCATCCAAGACATATTCAGAAGATACTTAGTAATCTTGTAGAAACATCTCATGCCTTCATCGATCTGTATGAAATGCCACTTAGACACTAGAAGCAATTGAGAGCAAGATGACACGCAAAGATGACCTTAAATTTTCACCCCAAAGAAACTGTCGTCTTGTTGGATGGATGCTTTATTAGATGCTAGAGTGTTGATAATGAATAGCATGATCTGGTTGGTTGAAGCTTCCCTGTTTTCTACTAGTTCAATCTCTGTCTGAAAGTATTCTGATCCTAGTCAACATGCATGAAACCCAGTATTATTTTGTGATTTAGATATAGTGGATCGATGTTGTGAACCTATGTTGGTAAATTAATCGCTTGTACATTCCAATTAGCATGCTTGACTTGTGCGTTTGGATTGGGTCTAATAAATCTCATGCCTGCATTGGTCTATCTTTTTTGGGATAAACGGCATATTATTAAATGGCATCGTATAGAACTTTTCATTTATTTAACTGAGAATGTGTGTTTAGTGACGTCTACTACTGATAACAGAATACTCTTCCAACTGTGGGTGCCGTATTTTTACTATGCATGGAAATGGAAATCCGATAGGCAACTGATAATGCATGCTGTTTTTAACAAGTTGTCTCAAGTGCTACTTGCTACAACTACAAGCAACTCGATCTCAATTCCCATTGCTGGCTTGAAGCTTCCAGGTGCTTGTTGAAATATGAGCAGTGCAATCAGCACTCATTATTTCCTTGAAAACTTGCACGGGGAAATCGATAACATGCTTGATATTGACTTTACCGCTGGACAGGTGATAACCCATAATTGCTGGTAGAGCATTCCAATCCAACAGCTAGGCATATGTTAAGTGAATGATAGCAATTGCAGCCTGGATGCTAGATATTATAACTCGCAAAGTCTGCCATGCAAAATGGAAAAAACAATAGTTGTCTAGTTACCAGAGTCTCATGGTTCAAACATTTCTTTGCTTGATTACAAGTTAAGTAGTATCCTAATTTTAGCACGTTGGTTTTCAGAAGAACCTTTATCAAACTTGGGTGTTGAAAGCTAAGAATTAAAATTACACTTATTTGGGTGTCTTACTAAGCAAAGCTGCACGATTCCCCAATTGGAGCCATGAATAAATTTTTCAAAAAATAACTTAACTGCAATCTTGCTGTTGTTAAAAAGCTAAGCTATTTTGAAAGCTTTGCTAATGTAATCCATATAAATATAAGGTAAAGCTGTGAGTCTTAAAAAGTAACAGCTATGAATAAACTGCTTACATTTTTCTTGTTCACCCGTCAACCCCTCGTTTCGTAAAGCAAAAAGTTGCAAGTCATCGTTCAGTGTCCTGACGTGTTGCTCTGCTCCAGAACTCGCACCGCGGCATCGACGAGATGCTGGCGTCGGGCGCCGGGCTGCTGGACTCGTTGCGTTCGCAGCGGGAAGCGCTGAAGGATGCCCGCCGCCGCCTGCTCACCGTCGCCAACACCCTCGGCTTGTCAAACGCCACCATGCGCTTCATCGAGCGCCGCGTCTTCCAGGTAAACACAACGCAGCGTTGTGTTGCTTTCCGTGGCACCGAGTCGACGTCTGCACGACGAACGGGCTGCCGACGCGACGGACTGGCGATGCACACGACGGATTGCACAGCGTTGTGTTGCTTTGCGTGGCACAGAGTCGACGTCTGCACGACGAACGGGCTGCCGACGCGACAGACTGGCGATGCACACGACGGATTGCACAGCGTTGTGTTGCTTTGCGTGGCACAGAGTCGACGTCTGCACGACGAACGGGCTGCCGACGCGACGGACTGGCGATGCACACGACGGATTGCACAGCGTTGTGTTGCTTTGCGTGGCACAGAGTCGACGTCTGCACGACGAACGGGCTGCCGACGCGACGGACCGGCGATGCAGAAGACGGATTGCACAGCGTTGTGTTGCTTTGCGTGGCACAGAGTCGACGTCTGCACGACGAACGGGCTGCCGACGCGACGGACTGGCGATGCACACGACGGATTGCAGCGTTGTGTTACTTTTCGCACAGAATCAAGGTCTCCATGAAGGATTGTTAATCCACGCATTGGATTTAACGGCTTGTAATCTGTACTGTGAGCTACGATATGGATATCAAAGTTTTGCAAACAGCTGCTAAGTCACCCTCCTCCCAATAACTTGATTTCAGGGCTAGAATGTCCGCCGTACGTTTTCCTGTGATGCTCCGTGCTTTCTTTCCGATGTCGTGACGTGCGATGCTTCGTGTGATTGCAGGACAAGTTCATCCTGCTCGGAGGGATGCTGCTGACGTGTCTAGTGATCGTTGTCGTCATCGTCTACTTCACATGATCTCGGGGGCCGAGGCTGGGTCCTGGACCGTGTCTGGAGGACGCGGGCACCGAAACCTCGCGTTGCTTAACCTGTCAGAACGCTGCACTATTCCACAGAACCACCTGCATAAAGCCTGGTCGTCCAAACGTTTGTGTTTCGTGTTTCATTTGATCGGAGGGAGGAAGAAGATTTGCCGTGCAAGAATTTGGCGGATTCTTGTTGAATTAAGTTTATACTTGCCAAGCAGCAATGAAAGAAGAACGCAGAACATCATCAGTCATGATTTACAAAGTACAAATGTTACACATGTGCTGGGAAATAAAAACTAAAACATTCATCCATTTTTCCACCCATACACATCAACTCGGTAGATTCCGACGCTGTGCTTTTGTCCGTCTTAATTAGATTCTCCAGCCATTGCGCTTTTGCAAACTTTTTTCACCAAATTAAAATTCTAGGCACATTTGACAAGTGCCACCTTGTGAAGTCGTGTGCTTTCTTGCCTTGAATTCTCAAAAACCTAAAAACTTGTTGTTTGTGTCGTGTGCAAAATGACGCACCCTACTTATCAAGCAGCATCATCATCGATTACTTACTTAAGACTTGTCTATTCCGAATCTTAGCATGTAAGTTTTCAAAGATATTTACCTGGGATAATGAATGAAGTCCCTAACTCAAATTTTTCCCTAGAGATAGAGACTGTTGATAGGTTTAGCAGGCAGCATGGCTTTGCAAAGCATCAGGAAAAGATTGCGCTTGGGAATTAGTTTGCAATAACCCAGCTAAATAGTTATTCTAAAAAAAAGAATCACCAATCAATTGCAAATGTAGCAATATGCATGATAAGAAATTTTGCATCACAGTTGATACGATGTGAAACTCTGCCGGAGTTGCTGATGTTGAAAAATAGTTATTTTTTCCTCATCGCTAGGTTTTTAACATTCAGCGTTGATTCAGCCACCACCAGCATAAAATCTGTCGCAGCGTCAATCATCATAACTCTGCAGGCTAGCGTTGTGCATGCAACCGTCTTGCTCACTAGACATGGATCATGCTGTTAACAACATTCATTCATGTCGGTACACCAGAAACCCTAGAAGTACCAAATATATTTTCAACAAATATAGTCCAAGTGAACCATTCGTGTCTCTTTATTTATCCCGGCGTCTCGCTAATCATGTTTCCTAGTTCCCATCTCTGCGCAAGAAGAGAACCAATCTTCCCAACGCCGTACAATAAGCAGTTTGTGAGACATTCGTGGTCTTCGGGTTGCCTATCCGAAGCGATACTACAGCCAGAGGCAAAGCTAGAAAGATTTGAACAGACAGCACGGTGTCTTCTTCCTGTACGTCGTTGCTTTCACTGAGCCGGTACATCCAACGAGATCTGTATGTCATTCCCTGTCCTTCCTTGTCCTTCCCGTACCGGTAGCAGCGAATGCGATAGCCCAGCATAGCGACGCGGGGTAGCAGGCAGGCAGGGTCTTCTCGCGTGAACCAGCCGTACACAAAGCTTCCCACGATTCTACAAGCATCGGCACATTCCTCGCGTGAGCCAATGCGAATGACTCCTTGGTCCTTCGTCGACGGCGTCCTCTCGACGGCCTCCCTCTGACGGCGACCACGTCCTAAACGGCGTCCCGCACGCATTTTTGTTCTAGCTGTTAGCACCCTGTTTTGACTGAGGTGACTGCAGAGTGTGAAGGTTTCTCTCGAATGTTGGTAGCTAGTCCTTTGTTTCCCAGAAAACGGAACCTGGATGGTGAAGACCGAGTGGCTGGTCGATCAGATCGTTCTGTTCCACATGAGCAGCATCGGCATCCACCCATTCGTTGCGTTGCGATGAGAATCCTCGTAACCAGCATCCTCCTAGCTGCTAGCATCTGCAGGACCAGGATTGGCAAGATGCGCAGCGCTCGGATACCATCGCTTCTAGATGTAATTGCATTTCGTTCTGAGGTCACTGTCACCAACCACGATACAAGTTTTCAAATTCTACGAGGAAAGTTTTTTTTTTAAGTTTGCCACAGTTTGCCTTCTGCAAAATAGTCCGGACCATGTAGCATAGATGATTCTGATGTGGAAAAACAACAAGAAATATACTATTTTCAAACATTGTAGTAGACAAGGGTGTCTGGCGTCGTGACAACGTCGTTGCGACACCGAGTGTACCCAGCCATCGGCAGTCCACACACCACGACACCGAGCGTACACATTCGGTGCACGAAGCTAGCGCTGCTGCGATTGGTCACCGCCGCGCACGCCGACCAATCAGCGACGTCGACCGCGGAGGGACGCGCTCGCAGCACGGTGGCTCGCTGCGGAGCTTGTTGCTTGCGCTTGTTGCGGCCAGGCGCGAGCACGGAGTGGATGTGTGTTTCGTCGTCGTCGTGTCCGAGAGGACGCCGTCGACGAGTTGACCACGACAAGTTCCAGAGGACGGCGGCGACGGCGGCGTCGGAGGACGAGGTGAGTACATGTGAGCGTGGCCCGCTGTTAACGTCTCGAGGGTGTATGGTTCTATCGATATTCGAGTGCTGCCAAGACGCTGGCTATTTTTGGCGCGGTTCAAGACGTTCGGGGGTCGGGGGTTGCAAGAAAGGACAGGGGGTGAGACGGTTGCCACCTGGCCTGCCTGGCTTTCAGACCCCGAGGGGATGAATGCACCCCTCGAGACCGGTGTAAGGCAGCCACCCTCAGCACTATTTCTCACGCATTAGCTTTCATGCATCTTCCAGCGTTTTATTCGGCTGGCGTCGAGTATGCCGCTAGAATCTGGATGTGACGCCAATTCGCATCCTTGGTAGATAGATTTTACTAACCAATGCTAGGATAGTGCTAGCTACAAGTCAGTGCTAGCAACTATTTAGTGCTATCAACTAGTTTAGTGGCAAGAAGTAGGGCTGTTCCCCGTGCTCCTTGGCGGGCTTTCTCTCCGCGCATTGTCTGCAACGGACTTTCGGCTAACCGAGGCTAGCGGCAACAATGAGAGACCCGAACCCATTGTCGCTGCCCCGGGCTTGCATCGCCCCTCTCAACAGAAGACAGCCCCTCGGCTGCTAAGAAGACACGAACAAGCCGACCGATGAGCTTCAGCGAGCTCTGCGCTGGGAGCTTCATGAAGAATGCAGCTAGCTACGCGCTGGGCGGTCTGCTTCGGATGGGTGTGCTTCTGGTGCATGCCGCGTCGACGGATTCATGACTAGATCCACACTCATCCAGGGCGGGCTGTCTCTACTTCGGCGTCCTTGTCAAGACGGCGAAACGCCCCACCCCCCCACCCCTGTGTCGAGGTTCGTGGCCAGCGCAGACCGGCCGGTAAAAGTGCTCGGCTGTTTCGCCTCCGAGCAGCCAGTCTTTCACCGACCGGCTCTCCATTCATCGCTCGAACCCACGACCCTCTGTTTGCAGAGGTAACCCAGCTGCTAGCCCCGGGGACCTCTCTACACTGTAGATTTGGTACATCTGCTAACAGCCGAGATTCGTACAATCAGATACAAGGTAGATGGTAAATAGCAGCGGCGAGGCGAGCTGCCTCGTTCCCCGATCCCCGAACGCAGCTGCTGTCTTGCTGGCCGAAGCAACAAAAACTAGGTGTATCACAGAGAGCGTTGCGTCGCTGAGAGCGGCAACTGGGCGAGGCGGGCTTCTGGAAAAACCCCGGGTCGGAGCGCGCAGGGCGTTCGGCGCCGTCCTGTCGCCAGCCCTCGGGTCGGCGGCGGCGAGGCGTCTTCGCGGCCACCAGGAGGACGCCGTCAGGAGGTTGTCGACGGGAGGGTCACGGCCGGTCACATCCTCCTCGGCGCTGGCCGGCCGCGTGGCCTTGACGAGCCCGTTGTCCCTCGCCGCCGCCCGCCGCACGCGGTTTCCCGCGAAAAGCGTCGCGTCGCGTGATCTCACCAAGATGGCGGGCTGCACAAGGCCCAGGGGGTTGCTGTGCTGCCTCCTGATCCGACATCTCATCAACATCACCGGCGAACCGGACGCTGCGTGCCGGCCATTGCTCGTACATCACTCTCGGCTGCTAGCATGGGACGCGGTGACGCTGTTTCCAAGAAGCGCGCTAAACGCTCTGATGGCCGAAATGTTGGCTGCCTTCAGCCGCGTAGGGTCGGGGTAATTGGTTGCTGGGTGATTACCCGCGTTGTGTTGGGCGGCGGTCCATTAGCGGCGACATGCGGGTGTCTCCCCATGCGGGGTTGGATGCACCCCTGACAGACAAGGATCGGCTGGACTCGCACTCCTAGACCTGTGGCTCGCGTGAGCCGTGGGGAGCGATGCGGGACACTTTGGGGGCACGCGTCGTTGTTTCGTTGTTGGATGGGAGGGCAGCCTAGTGGAGGACAGCCCCGTACGATCTGTCCGTGGGAAATGCAGGCAGCTTGATTAGGGATGAGGGACACGTGCGCTGGGCGCTGGTATCACTTCCAACCAATAACTCATTATCGTGCGGAATTCTGAGCGCCCACATTTCAGTTGGCAGTAAGTGCCACTTACAGGATTAGAATCGAGGGATTTTTTGTTATTACAACTCATCATAATGCCGACTGATGATGAAGTTTAATATCGGATCTTATCTCCGTATCATTTTAACGACAGAGGTATCATTGTGTTATTTTAGGTTCCGAGTATAGTTTCATTTCTATTGCGTCAGATGCTGGATTCGAATTGTAACCTGGCTAAAAATTGAATCACAAAACGTGCTTCAAATCTAATCGTTGATTGAGTGAATAATTGGCTAACAATCTACTTCCCAGACATCACCTAGAGTTTGCTGCACTGACAAGAAATACATGCATTTGTTTTTGGATTATTTACACCCAGCCAGGACCAGATGTTCCATTATTCGCAAGAAATGCACGTTTGTTTGAGTCATTCTCCAGTCAGCAGAACATTCGTGTACGTGTTGTGCTGCTCGTGGGATTTGGATTTTAGATTTCACACCAGCCAGACACTTAATTCGTCATCAATTTCGTGTAACAGTGACGCGCCTGCCGACTTCCTCCACTGCCGAGAAGTGATTAGTGAGAAGTGATTATAAACATTATGAGCGCCCGGTAGCGTAAGCTGCTCATGGCTGGAGGTATGTCACTTCTTGCTACTTGCTACTTGCTTCTTGTAGATGTATCTTTGTCGGAACTCGAAGCTAGCAGCGTAGCAAGCGTAGGGTGCTTCGTCAGCGGTTTTTCCAGTGAGACAACATCAAGGACAAGCTCCCCCTTCGCTTCGAAGCGAGCTAATTATTCCAGAAATACGCGAGACCATTTGTCAGGAAGCAGGGCTAAAAGTGTTGAGCACCAAGCCAGCAGAACCCGCGTCTATCTTTCATAATTCATTGACAACTCCACTTGCAACAAACGAAGATATATTACAACAATCGAATCTGAACATGTCACGTAACGTGAATCATCTCGATTGTTACCTGCGTTCCAACAGCATCTGCGATGTGCAGGTGGGGGAATGCTCTAGATTAGATTGTTGCCTGAGCCGGGATGTACATTGCTTACAGAGCCGAGCAGAGACTTTATCTTTTATTGTGATTTTACGGATCCGGGATGATGTTTCTAGGTTTCTCCTCGCAGCGCATCGCTCACCGACTGGGAATTGGGAGCGTGTGCCATGAGCAACTTCCACCAACTAGCAACTAGCTAGTAGCTAGCTTCTCAGAACAAAATCCCACAAGGTAAGACTTGCTGGAAACCGAGGAAACACAACCAACATTTCGTGCATTCTGCGAATCCCGCTCAGGCGTCTTGAGCGTTGAGATGCCAGTAATGCCATCAGCCGTCGGTCACTTTTCAAGTGTTGAGATTAGTGGTTGCCTCAGCCCCGAGGCTGAACGTCCATCGAGAACCGAGACCGAAGAACGAAGGAAAGGAACCTTCCATTTCGATGGGAAACAATGATGCCGACCGACGATTGTTATTTGTTACAGTTCCCTGTGGCCTTGGCGATCCGGTGCGGCCAGGTAGATCCCCTGCCCCTCGCCCTTGCCCGTCGACCCCTCCCCCATTCCATCGCACGTCGTTCCGCAAGGCATGCTCGAGTACACCTGCACTGGACGATTCACGCGAGATGGTCCCTCGCTAGCTCTCTCCGTCCAACACGCCGTCGTCCCATCGTTGCTTCTCTCTCTTACACGCCACCAAAGCGCGGCTGTCTGTCCTTGTCGCAACAACGCAAGACACGGACACAATCGTCGCCTTGTGGTCACTATCGAAGACGGCATCTCGACTAAACGCCTTGCATCTCCCTACCCTGCGAACTAGCAACCGAATGGTGTACGCAGAGAGCTGCGTGTTTTTTCACATTAGCTTCTAGCAGCTAAGCGGGTAGGCATCAGTTTCTGCGAAATCCGAGTGCGACTGACTCACGCGATCTGAGGCTGCACCTGCCTTCGACTTGAAGTGCTAGGGCTTGTGTCGACTCCTGCTTGCCATGCAACTTGTGCTACACGCATGCTGTGAGGCGGCCTACAAGCAAGCGATCTGTCTTCATTCACAATCACTTCTTGGTCCTTGCGCACGGCTGGCAAAATTTCTCATCACCCCAACATCTCGCAGCGCGCACCTTACAGTAATTGAATGATGCACTCAATTTATTTAGTTCTACGTACGTTAATTAATTAATGTCTGTCAAAAGACGTCGGTATCGAATAAGTAACACTTGCCTACCGCAAGCCGAAGGGGTTACAGCTTCACTAGAGATTTTCTTCATTTGAATACCCAAGTCCCGTACAAAGCCAAAGCCTACCTCGACCTCAGCCGCCATGCATCGCTGCACACACATCCACCAGAAGAAACCTGGACGTTCACATCCCAACATATTATTTTCCCATTAGTTTCCGAGTTGCTCGGTTGCTGCATTGTGTTCTACGTGCTGTTGTCGCTACTCGCTGGTGGCAGGGTGAAGCTACGCTACGTCAAGGAATGCAGCAGCAGCAGCAACAGGGATGGCTTTGTGCGGCGAGGGACGCTACCTGCGACCAGCACCTGCCCCCCCGCGCGTGAGTCAGACAAGGATGGCCGAGCCGGCGAGAGCAAGTCGGCGTCTAGCCCCAGGGCGAGTCATGCGGGCTTCTTGGGATGATTGCTACTTGCAGCACCTTGTCCGTGCGTGCGTGCTTTGCCTGGCTTGGCTACCTGCTTGTCTGGACCATGTAGCATGGACCCTGGCTGGACCTATACCTGCACAGAGCAACGCCGAGAGCGTGTTCCGAGGCATTACCCCAACCCCAAGCAGTACAGTCACCTTCTCTGCTACATTGCATCTTGCTATACATGCTATTCTATCCGAATTCCTACTTTACTACTGATACTTTTTATACTCGATGCTTCTACAGAGTATATTTACCATAAGTTCTTGTGGCCAATGATTGTGTAAGGCATGGGGAAGGGTTGTAAACATTACTTGTGGCTAATCCAGGTGCAAGTCTCTCCATGCTAGGCAACTCGATCGAGGGATTCTTCTCCCCGGGCAATATTCCGTCCTGTCGACTGGCAAAGCAAGTTCAGGGCTAGGAAAGTTCCACTTGGAAAGCTTAGCATTGAGAATCCAATATCCTTGGTTTAAACTTTACACAGACTGTATTCTTTGAAGACTGACCTGCAAAGAGTAGGAAAGGACAATTAGTGAAAAGAAAGCCATGCAAGGACTTACAAAGGAACAGGCAAATGCTAAAAATCAGACCAAAGTTATATCAATAAGCTTTGCAAAACTTCAGGAAAAGTTTTAAGTCGACAGCTTACCATTCAATAACCGAGTTGGATATATTTCTTAAAAACGTGCTGAGATTGGGAAAGCCAGGAGCCTTAAAAGAGTAAAAACAAGCAGCAAGGTTTTCTTTCCAGGTTTGTATTGCACAGAGTTGCAGCGGCCGTGGTCGCTTCTATCTACACACTTGACACGCCACACGACAAGAACAGCGCAAGCGACGTTGCGTAGCGTCGCGTCCACTACAGACCGTCCGAAAGCAACCAGGAACCAGCAACCATTCATTTTCCCATTAAAAACATTGAAAAAAGTTCTCATCTTGTCTCAATTTTCAAAATTAATTTTCAAAATACCTATCGAACAGCTAGGGAAATGTTCTGTAATCCACGAAATGGTTCTAATAGAAACAAGAACCTGTTTTCTGAACAATAAACTTGTGGAACGCATTCAATGACATGCTTCTTAGTTACCTCCATCCACGATTCCAAACATCCCATTTCAGCGATTGAATCCCGAATCGGCTTGGTAGAGAATCAACAGGCTTGTCTGAACAAGTGAAGGAATGGCCAACAAAGAGATAACCGTAGAAGGATGACAGAAGTTTGGTTGGCGTGTCGCTAGGCTGCATTGCTAACGGACGCAGAGAGATTAGTCGGTTTGTTCCCATTGAGGAATGTTCATCTTAAGCCCAAACGGCGAGAGCTTGATTTTTAGCACGCCAATAAATTGTACAAAGTGCCGATACAATCGGAAGCCGGTCTTTCGAGGGATTCACCGCGCTTCCTTACATCGGTTCGCAAATCAATCGATGCAATACCTAAGATATTAACAATTTTTTGTACAATAGCTACAGATTTCTAAACTAAGGATTAACATAGAGATTCAAGAGATGTTACTCACAATTCTCAGAACTTTTGATTCAATAGATGCCCAACATTTTGGCAACAAAAACAATAATAAAATGTGTGAACAATGGCCGAATACCAAAATGTTAACCAGTGCATTGTGCAACAGCTGATCACACAACCAGTGAATGGTTTAGGTACAAGAAATAACTGCTTGTTCTGTCATGAAAGCTTTGCTTGTTTTCTGTCTGTCTATGCAGACCTCTATGATGAACAACTGCATACTTTCTGACGTACCTACTCATCAGATCTAGATAATTCAACACTAAGAAATTAAGAAATTCAAACTCTTGAACATTTAGCTTAACAAAGTTCCAAACATAAGCTTTTGAACCTTAAAGGATAGCTCTCATCTTGACAAAAGTAGCGTGCAAATGAAAGATGATGACATTTTAACCCATGGTATAGCAAAAGAGAAACAGTAAAGTAAGAAATCCTGGAAATCCTGGAAATCCTGGCCGTCTGCCGTCGAAGGTGGCGGCGGATGGCAGCTGCCAACAATCAACCCCTGTACGCAAGACAGCAACAATGGAACGGATCGCGGTGCCATTAGAATGCGATATTCCAACAATAGAACACCAACAATCGGACACACAAAGTCAGAGGCAATGTTCGACTAAGTTGTTGACTTTCCGGTTTTACAAAGAACGCAAGTACCGGGTGATCTGGAGAAGGCTGCTTGTGAGAAGTTGATTTGCAAGCTGTCAGCACAACTTACGATTGAACGTTTTGCATCAGATGGTCATAGAGCTAATAATATGGTTTCACCCCGGACATACCTAAGACTAAAATACCAGGTCGAAAGATGTTGCAAGCAGCGATTGCCCGACCGCGCACCGCCCACTAGCCGGCCCGCCGCCAGCAACTATGCCGCTATTGGCGTGGTCAAGACTCGGGATTTCAGTAAATACTTTTTATAATGCTGAAATTTTGTCCGATTTCTGTTTTTTTCTTCTCCTGCTTATTCTAAATAATGATTAATTGTATTGTCAAGATGAGACAATTCCTATAAGTCATTAGACCATTACCATTCAGGGAAAAATGATGCCATACCCACCAAGAAATCAATTGGATTGAGATTTCCCTATCTCTTGGTAAAATTGCAGAGCCAAGAATTTTTGGACCTTTTCAGACAAAGAAGATTGGGAAATCAAAACCCAAGTGTTTTTTTTTAGTGTGCGTTTGATGTAATTTTTCTTTTTATGGAATAGCTCTATTGTGAGCTATTGTGATCAACTTGTCACACAAACAGCTGCTTGGAGCCAGAGAGAAACATGCGGTTGTTTGCATTGCCGAGACAATGAATATGGAGCGATTTGTAGCCCACAAACCACAGCGTTGCCCCAAAGTTAGTCGGCCCGGTGAGTAGAGAGTTGGTCGTCTTTACCTAGTTCTTCAAGTCGTCGGGATTGAACATGCCTCGGGCCCGGCGCAAGATCGAATCTTTCGACGGGTCGTAAGGATGATCCTTGGACGGGATCTCCAGCACCGCTGGCAGCGGCGCCGTGTGCCCGTCGATGCAGTGTCTGATCAACTCAGCAATGTTCTGGTTGATCAGGATGATGTCGATGTCGTCGCGACGCACATAGCGTTTGAACGTGTCTTCGATGTCTGCCGGGCTCGTGTCTGTTGAGAAGTTATATACTGTAATACACCTATAAGTAGATAAATTCGGATTCTGGTAGTGCATTTAATGGGTATCTGATGTCAATTTTCTCTGAGTGGAACAGGTCAATTGATGGGTTGCTTTCAAATTGATGGGTTGCTTTCAAATCAATGGTATAGAATAACTATGTGATTATGTGACTATGTGATAAATTTACTTACAATATTTAGTTGGGGCAGCTATAATTTACAACAAAAAATCCTCATAGCATTGAATTTATGCTCATAGCTCTCAATAAGCAAAGTTCAAGGGAATGTGACTTTTCTGGTGTAGGAATACTTTGGAAAATAAAATTATGAAACGCCGCTGCTGGAATCAGAATGTTCTTTAAGATAAAAAAATGAATTGTTTCTTACTAGACACTTTGTAATTGGACGGCAGTTAATATTCAACTTTCAAGGCAGGGATATTAAATTTGTAATGTTACAACACAACTGTCAAAGATGGGCGTACCCAAAGAGGTTAGACAGACAGCGTTTGAACGACGATTTCTTACTTTTATCAACGACAAGAAAGTTGGATTGCCTGTTCTTGTTAATCTCTCCGATTCCGCCGAGAAGAAATCCGACGCAGGTATCCTGAAATCGAACAAATTGCATGTGAAACAAGCAAAAATATGTTGGTTTGACAGAAAGTGACCTAGATCGATTTATATCAAGGTCTCTTAGATAGAAAGACTCAGAAATTTAACTACTAGAATAAGTAGATATGTACCTCGTCTCCAATAACAGCGAGTAGTTTTCCCCGATTTCCTAACAGAGCCATGATGATTCCAGAAAATACCTCGCCACTGACGGATCCTACAACGATGTCGGGAGCAAAGATTTTGGTGAAGGGTTCCTGACAAGCTTCCTCACACTCCCGGGTAGAGTGCGCTGCTACTCGAGTGCAAATAGTCCATAATTTGAACTGAAACATAATCCATCTCAGAAAAATCGATTGATAATTCACTTTTAATTCGTCAACATGCCCGTATAAGCCGTACCAACCACTACGAAAGCTCAATCTGAATGAGATCTTTACGTACACAAATTAAATCAGCATCACACACAAGCGACTGTGGAATGATAAGCGAATAAATCACCATTCGACGCAAAAATCACACACCAAGTGCAAGATTGAAAATTTGAAAAGTTATGAAACATAAATAAATTGCCAGATACAGAAATTGGCAAGTTCAGATTTTTGATCTGAATTTTATCTCTACAACATTTAAAAACTGCCTTGCATTGTATATGCAACGACACTCCCTTTCAACCATTAGTAAATCTCCTTGCATAGGCTGTAAATCTTATCTAAAGGCAAGAAACTTTTTCTTCATTTACCCAAAACATGCCTACATGGGACCAAGTCAGCATCTATTTTCCCGTGGATAATCTTGCAGACGATGGTGAAATCAGCGCAGGAAATCCGTCGCCAGCTAGGCGGGCGCGGGCTCCAGCACTGGTTCCGGCGGCGGCAGCACGCCCACTGCCAGCGCCTCGCGTTCCAGCGCCGCCAGCTGAGTGCGCAGCCGCGCGACCTTCAGCCGCAGCTCCTTGTCCCGATCGCGCAGCGCAGCGATGCGATTGGTTGCCGCAGTCTGGGGGGCGGGGTCAACCGACCAGCGTAGGAACAGCTCCGTCCACAAGCACTGCAACATGAACCCAGGCGTGATGTTTGCTGGCAGAGTGTCCTGCATCCTACAGCCTGGTGACATGTTTGCTGGCAGAGTGTCCTGCATCCTACAGCCTGGTGAGATGTTTGCTGGCAGAGTGTCCTGCATCCTACAGCCTGGTGACATGTTTGCTGGCAGAGTGTCCTGCATCCTACAGCCTGGCGAGATGTTTGCTGGCAGAGTGTCCTGCATCCTACAGCCTGGTGAGATATTTGCTGGCAGAGTGTCCTGCATCCTACAGCCTGGTGAGATGTTTGCTGGCAGAGTGTCCTGCATCCTACAGCCGGGTGAGATGTTTGCTGGCAGCGTGTCCTGCATCCTACAGCCTGGTGAGATATTTGCTGGCAGAGTGTCCTGCATCCTACAGCCTGGTGAGATGTTTGCTGGCAGAGTGTCCTGCATCCTACAGCCTGGTGAGATGTTTGCTGGCAGCGTGTCCTGCATCCTACAGCCTGGTGAGATGTTTGCTGGCAGCGTGTCCTGCATCCTACAGCCTGGTGAGATGTTTGCTGGCAGAGTGTCCTGCATCCTACAGCCTGGTGAGATGTTTGCTGGCAGAGTGTCCTGCATCCTACGGCCTGGTGAGATGTTTGCTGGCAGAGTGTCCTGCATCCTACAGCCTGGTGAGATGTTTGCTGGCAGAGTGTCCTGCATCCTACAGCCGGGTGAGATGTTTGCTGGCAGAGTGTCCTGCATCCTACAGCCGGGTGAGATGTTTGCTGGCAGAGTGTCCTGCATCATACAGCCTGGTGAGATGTTTGCTGGCAGAGTGTCCTGCATCATACAGCCGGGTGAGATGTTTGCTGGCAGAGTGTCCTGCATCATACAGCCGGGTGAGATGTTTGCTGGCAGAGTGTCCTGCATCCTACAGCCGGGTGAGATGTTTGCTGGCAGAGTGTCCTGCATCCTACAGCCGGGTGAGATGTTTGCTGGCAGAGTGTCCTGCATCCTACAGCCGGGTGAGATGTTTGCTGGCAGAGTGTCCTGCATCCTACAGCCTGGTGAGATGTTTGCTGGCAGAGTGTCCTGCATCCTACAGCCTGGTGAGATGTTTGCTGGCAGAGTGTCCTGCATCCTACAGCCGGGTGAGATGTTTGCTGGCAGAGTGTCCTGCATCCTACAGCCTGGTGAGATGTTTGCTGGCAGAGTGTCCTGCATCCTACAGCCTGGTGAGATGTTTGCTGGCAGAGTGTCCTGCATCCTACAGCCTGGTGAGATGTTTGCTGGCAGAGTGTCCTGCATCCTACAGCCGGGTGAGATGTTTGCTGGCAGAGTGTCCTGCATCCTACAGCCGGGTGAGATGTTTGCTGGCAGAGTGTCCTGCATCCTACAGCCTGGTGAGATGTTTGCTGGCAGAGTGTCCTGCATCCTACAGCCTGGTGAGATGTTTGCTGGCAGAGTGTCCTGCATCCTACAGCCTGGTGAGATGTTTGCTGGCAGAGTGTCCTGCATCCTACAGCCTGGTGAGATGTTTGCTGGCAGAGTGTCCTGCATCCTACAGCCGGGTGAGATGTTTGCTGGCAGCGTGTCCTGCATCCTACAGCCTGGTGAGATATTTGCTGGCAGAGTGTCCTGCATCCTACAGCCTGGTGAGATGTTTGCTGGCAGAGTGTCCTGCATCCTACAGCCTGGTGAGATGTTTGCTGGCAGCGTGTCCTGCATCCTACAGCCTGGTGAGATGTTTGCTGGCAGCGTGTCCTGCATCCTACAGCCTGGTGAGATGTTTGCTGGCAGAGTGTCCTGCATCCTACAGCCTGGTGAGATGTTTGCTGGCAGAGTGTCCTGCATCCTACGGCCTGGTGAGATGTTTGCTGGCAGAGTGTCCTGCATCCTACAGCCTGGTGAGATGTTTGCTGGCAGAGTGTCCTGCATCCTACAGCCGGGTGAGATGTTTGCTGGCAGAGTGTCCTGCATCCTACAGCCGGGTGAGATGTTTGCTGGCAGAGTGTCCTGCATCATACAGCCTGGTGAGATGTTTGCTGGCAGAGTGTCCTGCATCATACAGCCGGGTGAGATGTTTGCTGGCAGAGTGTCCTGCATCATACAGCCGGGTGAGATGTTTGCTGGCAGAGTGTCCTGCATCCTACAGCCGGGTGAGATGTTTGCTGGCAGAGTGTCCTGCATCCTACAGCCGGGTGAGATGTTTGCTGGCAGAGTGTCCTGCATCCTACAGCCGGGTGAGATGTTTGCTGGCAGAGTGTCCTGCATCATACAGCCGGGTGAGATGTTTGCTGGCAGAGTGTCCTGCATCCTACAGCCGGGTGAGATGTTTGCTGGCAGAGTGTCCTGCATCCTACAGCCGGGTGAGATGTTTGCTGGCAGAGTGTCCTGCATCCTACAGCCGGGTGAGATGTTTGCTGGCAGAGTGTCCTGCATCCTACAGCCTGGTGAGATGTTTGCTGGCAGAGTGTCCTGCATCCTACAGCCTGGTGAGATGTTTGCTGGCAGAGTGTCCTGCATCCTACAGCCGGGTGAGATGTTTGCTGGCAGAGTGTCCTGCATCCTACAGCCTGGTGAGATGTTTGCTGGCAGAGTGTCCTGCATCCTACAGCCTGGTGAGATGTTTGCTGGCAGAGTGTCCTGCATCCTACAGCCGGGTGAGATGTTTGCTGGCAGAGTGTCCTGCATCCTACAGCCTGGTGAGATGTTTGCTGGCAGAGTGTCCTGCATCCTACAGCCTGGTGAGATGTTTGCTGGCAGAGTGTCCTGCATCCTACAGCCTGGTGAGATGTTTGCTGGCAGAGTGTCCTGCATCCTACAGCCGGGTGAGATGTTTGCTGGCAGAGTGTCCTGCATCCTACAGCCGGGTGAGATGTTTGCTGGCAGAGTGTCCTGCATCCTACAGCCGGGTGAGATGTTTGCTGGCAGAGTGTCCTGCATCCTACAGCCGGGTGAGATGTTTGCTGGCAGAGTGTCCTGCATCCTACAGCCTGGTGAGATGTTTGCTGGCAGAGTGTCCTGCATCCTACAGCCTGGTGAGATGTTTGCTGGCAGAGTGTCCTGCATCCTACAGCCTGGTGAGATGTTTGATGGCAGAGTGTCCTGCATCCTACAGCCTGGTGAGATGTTTGCTGGCGAGTGTCCTGCATCCTACAGCCTGGTGAGATGTTTGCTGGCAGAGTGTCCTACATCCTACAGCCTGGTGAGATGTTTGCCGGCAGAGTGTCCTGCATCCTACAGCCTGGTGAGATGTTTGCTGGCAGAGTGTCCTGCATCCTACAGCCTGGTGAGATGTTTGCTGGCAGAGTGTCCTGCATCCTACAGCCGGGTGACATGTTTGCTGGCAGAGTGTCCTGCATTCTATACAGCCTGGTGAGATGTTTGCTGGCAGAGTGTCCTGCATCCTACAGCCTGGTGAGATGTTTGCTGGCAGAGTGTCCTGCATCCTACAGCCTGGTGAGATGTTTGCTGGCAGAGTGTCCTGCATCCTACAGCCTGGTGAGATGTTTGCTGGCAGAGTGTCCTGCATCCTACAGCCTGGTGAGATGTTTGCTGGCAGAGTGTCCTGCATCCTACAGCCTGGTGAGATGTTTGCTGGCAGAGTGTCCTGCATCCTACAGCCTGGTGAGATATTTGCTGGCAGAGTGTCCTGCATCCTACAGCCTGGTGAGATGTTTGCTGGCAGAGTGTCCTGCATCCTACAGCCTGGTGAGATATTTGCTGGCAGAGTGTCCTGCATCCTACAGCCTAGTGAGATGTTTGCTGGCAGAGTGTCCTGCATCCTACAGCCTGGTGAGATGTTTGCTGGCAGAGTGTCCTGCATCCTACAGCCTGGTGAGATGTTTGCTGGCAGAGTGTCCTGCATCCTACAGCCTGGTGAGATGTTTGCTGGCAGAGTGTCCTGCATCCTACAGCCTGGTGAGATGTTTGCTGGCAGAGTGTCCTGCATCCTACAGCCTGGTGAGATGTTTGCTGGCAGAGTGTCCTGCATCCTACAGCCTGGTGAGATGTTTGCTGGCAGAGTGTCCTGCATCCTACAGCCTGGTGAGATGTTTGCTGGCAGAGTGTCCTGCATCCCACAGCCTGGTGAGATGTTTGCTGGCAGAGTGTCCTGCATCCTACAGCCTGGTGAGATGTTTGCTGGCAGAGTGTCCTGCATCCTACAGCCTGGTGAGATGTTTGCTGGCAGAGTGTCCTGCATCCTACAGCCTGGTGAGATGTTTGCTGGCAGAGTGTCCTGCATCCTACAGCCTGGTGAGATGTTTGCTGGCAGAGTGTCCTGCATCCTACAGCCTGGTGAGATGTTTGCTGGCAGAGTGTCCTGCATCCTACAGCCTGGTGAGATGTTTGCTGGCAGAGTGTCCTGCATCCTACAGCCTGGTGAGATGTTTGCTGGCAGAGTGTCCTGCATCCTACAGCCTAGTGAGATGTTTGCTGGCAGTGTCCTGCATCCTATACCCTGGCAAGATGTTTGCTGGCAGAGTGTCCTGCATCCTACAGCCTGGTGAGATGTTTGCTGGCAGTGTCCTGCATCCTATACCCTGGCAAGATGTTTGCTGGCAGAGTGTCCTGCATCCTACAGCCTGGTGAGATGTTTGCTGGCAGTGTCCTGCATCCTATACCCTGGCAAGATGTTTGCTGGCAGAGTGTCCTGCATCCTACAGCCTGGATGTTTGAGATGTAAAACGGAGGCTGGACTCACGAGGCTGACGGGGGCCACCGAGGGCCAGAGCACGCGAGCGTTGGGCTCGTAGAGCGGGCTGATGAGCGTGACCAGCACCTCTGGACGATTCAAGTACGACCACAGCGAGACCGTCCGCGACGGCAGCTTCAGGAAGACCCGGTCTGCCTCGCTCTGTCCGAGGAACGTGCCTACAACGTGAAACAACGTCGCGTCAAACGTTTTGTCCGTGCGACGCTTTGGTTCATGATTATTAATAAGGAAATATCAATACTAAAATTTGTAACCCTAGAAAAGTTTACGAGATTTCCATGCCTAGAAATCCTGGCCGAAGCTTGGGAATTCGTCTTTTCATATATTTTCAATCGGACATTTCGTTTCAAATAATAAATATCGCCGAAAAAAATGGCCAAAATATCGTCTGCTTGGATTCAGCATCGATTGAGTCCAACTATGGTCCAACTAGGTTGCTATCCTGATAAGCGCTACGATCTGTGATCTGCGATGCTCTGACTGACCGAACTGCGACGAGTACGAATGCTCGAAGAGCGCGACCAGCGCGGCCGTGGCAAACTCGAAGCTGGCCGGAAACTGCCGGTGGATCTGATGCACGCAGTCGAGGAAGAGGAGGAAGGTGGGCGCGGCGTCCTTGGCGGCGCCGGCGTAGCAGCCCCGCGCCTGCCGCGACGGGAACGGGTGACCGCCTTGCAGCCACTCACGCTCCACCAGCGCCTCCAGCCTGCCGTCAAACAACGTTTCAGCAACAAACTACAAGGCACTGCTGCTACGTACCGGGACCGAATTCTTTTGCGGCTTATTTTGAAATTTGCCTATTGTTTGTGTATCGTTAACCTTATCCATGATGAAGTTACTCGTCATACTCAGCAAATGGCCACACATTTCATATCTCACCAAGTCGTGAAACTAAATCCACAAGGCGCTGCTTCAAGGTATCAACATCAGACGCTAGAACAGTGGCTTAACGTTTTATTTAACTCTCTAGCTTCTAGCTTCTTACAAGCAACTTTATAATTACAGTTATAAACTAAAACAGTCAAAAATAAAGGTAAATCGGTGCCAGCAAATTCATTTCGCATAATGTTCGTAATTTTATTGAGAGCAGAGCTCTCAGCAGAGCTAATTAATATTTTTTTCCAAGCCGGTAGTAAGTCCAGTGGGTATCTGGCGTCACTTTCTTCTCAGTGGAATTCTATTAAAGTCGAGCCTGTGGATCTCACAGATCGCACAGCCGGCAAAAATCCCATCGCCTCGCCGCGTTCGTAGGCTGGCAACGGAAACACGGATCCCGCGAGACCGACGTACGTAAATCGGCCGATGGTGACACAAAGACGGCTCTGCGAAGAGCCGGTACTCACCCTCTGACCGTGCGGCAGTCGGGGTTGAGGATGACCTGCGCCAGCGAGGTGACCAGCAGCGTCGCGTCCAGGCCCTCCGATCCGTGCACCAGCACCGAAGCCCCTTCCTGCGCCGACAATCACCCCAGCGTTACCAAATCGTTCACCAACGCCGGCCGCCGCACGAACAATTTGATAAGTGATTTCAAACCCGGTGGATTGTAATGATGATTGACGATTGCTGGTGTTTAATGAACGCCCTGTTCTGACAGATGGCACCGTGGCGCTGGTCTATAATGAAAGGGTGATGATGAACCTAACCTATGGCTAGAAGGGAGGAGGGGAAACCCGGTGCCGGCACGTAGCCTACTCCTGTCGAAAAGCACCGAGGGGACCACCGGCTTTACGTCACTTCCGAAGGGCGGTGCAACTCGAACGACAGGATTCCTCCGCTAATCGGTGTAAACCCTGCAAGAGGACCGTGGGCGGCGGGTGAACGTACCTGATCGAGGCACTGCGCAACGAGGCACGCGCAGTTGAGCGTGTCCTTGACGTGGGTCATCCAGCCGCAGGCGTCCAGCCGTGAGAGCCAGCGATCGGTGGGCAGGGACACGTCGTTGCACGCTGAAAAACACAACACTTCCCTCACAATCCCAGTCCCTGCAGGACTTGCAAAATACAATTAAGGTTTGATTTCTGATGGCTCTGCTTTGCGCCGTGGCGTTCTCCGATCGGAGCTTGAGTTTGGAGCGTTGCGAGCTTTGCGAGCTTTGCGCTGTGGCGTTCTCTGATCAGAGCCTGAGTTCCGAGCGTTGCGAGCTTTGCGCTGTGGCATTATTTTTCCCGCGGTTTGCTCATAGTTTGCTTGCAGCGAGCGAGTTTAGTTGAACTTCCAAATTCATACAGCGGCTGGTGCCAGCTATATTCCATCGAAACCTAGGTTATGTAACGAATATTATCAAGCAGACAAAATTCTGAGCATTTTCCATGAAAGATTACTGCTAGGTGCCAGTCCTCACTGGATAGCTAGCACATTTATAGTTATGAGAAGTGGGTATTTGCTAGATATGCTAGATCTACGCTAGAACAAACCTTCCACGCTAGATCTACGCTAGAACAAACCCTCTATGCTAGAACAAACCTTCCACAAGGCGTGAGAACGAGTCCAGCAGCACGTGATGCCGGTCGATGGGCTTGCTGACGCGACGCCACTGTGGGTAGTGCATCTCCACCTCAAAACCACCCCCTCGAGACTGAAACAACCCCCGATGGACACTTGTCAAGGTCAACCCGCGGCAACAACCAGCAGCATGACTTGACAAGCACTCTAATATAGTTTATTGTAGTTAGGATATGATCGAGCATAGCCAGGCTATAGAGATCTGTGGGAAGACATGATAAAGTGTCTCAATACGGCATCAATGTCTCACCATACGAAGCGCTATCCATGGCTATAGAGATCAGTGGGAAGACATGATAAAGTGGCTCAATACGGCATCAAAGTCTCGCTGTACGAAGCGCTATCCATGGCTATTGGCTATAGAGATCAGTGTGTTCTAAGGATGTCGGCAAAGCCCCCATGGTCTAAATGTGACAATACGAAGCGAGTGACAGAGGAAGAAGGCTTAGAAGAGGAAGGTTTAGCGAGCGCGGCAAGACGTTCTCACCTTGGCAGCCTGCGCGACGCCCTGTGCCCGCGTGTCGACGACGTAGCCGCGCTTGCCGGGACCGAGCACCGAGTTGAGCAGCCGTTCGTCTTCTTTGCATCGGCGGGAGCCCGGCCCCGTCATTGGCTGTCCGCTGCGCAGCAAGCAGCCCTGCAAGCGCCACCGTCGGTATCGCTAGGTTATGCGAACACGAATATATTGGGTGTGCGCATAGCCTAGAAGGTTGTGAGATCAATTTAAAATGTTTGGCAGCTTTCTTGATGACATTCGTTGACTGGAAATATCATGTTTTTGTCGTTGTGAAATTCGTGAAAACGTAAAAATCGATTTGAGAAAAACTGTGCAGTTGATTTGCTTCAAATTCCCACAGTATCTTCTTTTTAAGATGTTTAACGCACACTGTAAATTTGTATAGCATCAGTTGAAGATAAAGATGCTTTAGTTGCAAAAAATCTGCAAAAACGCTTAAGAAGCGTCAAAAAAGCGCCATTTTCAAGAAAAGCGTAAAACATAACACAATGGAATTTTCACACAAACATGGAATTGAGAGGGTTAACATATCTAGAAAGTTTAGTCAAATTATATTCACATTGCGATAATATGCGCGACAAAGCTTCCAACATCCCCTCTCCTGCTACACGCAAATCCGTTTGGCAGATCACTTTCACATCTCCTTCAAGCTGTCACTAGTTTTAGGTTATGTTTGGAGGCGGAGTCTTACCCCGGTGGAGACGTGGCGATAGGCTGGGACGGGGAAGCGGCCGCCGTCCCGGAAGGCGGCGGCGGCAGCGACATCGGCGTCGGTGGCGGCACGAGGAACCACCAGCGCCGCCGGGTAAGACGGGCACACGCGGAAGTCTCGGTTCAGCGACGAGACCCGCCAGCCGTCCGCTGCAGGAACCGTCGCCAGCGTCGTTACCACACACACTTTGTACGCTGCGTACTCGGGGAATACCAGCTCAGCCATCTTGCTGAAGGCCTATTCACAACCAAATATCTGCACGCAAACGCCATCTTATAAGACCTATTTCGTTTAGAGAAAAATGACGTCAGATAACCGCTGGACATACTACCAGCTTGGAAAAAAATTTCTCTGCTAAATAGCAAGCAAGCAAGCAAGCAAGCAAGCAAGCAAGCAAGCAAGCAAGCAAGCAGCAAGCAAGCAAGCAGCAAGCAGCAAGCAGCAAGTAGCAAGTAGCAAGCAGCAAACAGAGAGACGGGCATGAACAGTTACCAATGAGTGCCGAGAATTCAGTCTCCGGTCGGAAGGCGGTCCAGCCGTCTTCAAGCACAGCGTACATCGGTCGGTAGAAGAACGGGTAGAGCAGCATCGGCTCGTCTGTAAAAAAAACCAACGCACCGTTCAGTTTGTAAATGTTATGGTGTAATAGAACAGGGTTGACAATTGGCTTTCTACTCTGTGTTGGAAAGCGTGGAAGGCTTACCGATGGAGGAGAGCCTCTCGATGGAGGTGGCCACCTTGACAAATTCATCTGCAGAGTTTATGTCAAGCTGGATCACCCGTAGGTCCTTGCACTTGATCACCAGGCTGCCACCGATCAGACCGTTGGGCTTCCTCTCAATCACATCAACGTTCCGATGGAGAAGCTGCCGAAGACAACAGTCACGTTATGACACCGATAGCAGATAACCGACATCGAGGGGACCGTTTAGAAGGCCTGGAGAGACTGGTTCTACACGGTTCTACCCACCCATAGCTCCTCGACTCCGTGTTTCCGCGAAGAGAGTATTAGGTGGTGGCCGGTGATGCAGAGCGTTCCGTCGACAGGCTTCTGGAACGGACAGTGTAGCACCACATTGTCAAGCTTCGGCGTGAGAATCAGCTCTGCAAACTCCATCCTAGTGTCGAGTCAATCAGTCTATCAAAGAGACATCGACCAGAATCTAATCACTTAGACTTAACATCACTGCAGTCTGCAAAGTAGATGCCTGGCATTGAAAGAATGTCACCTCAGTTCAACTTGTGTTTACACATGGAACATAAGGAACATAAGGGAAAATAACAATAACACAAGAGCATATATCAATTCAATGCTAAATAAATACTGAAGCAGATAAGACAGATAACAACTCGAGCTGTCAACAGTCACGGTCACGAACAGCTGATGGCAGGTGCGCTCGAAGTTTGGCAACACGGCATTGAAGCACCGAAGAAAGATGGCGAACAAAATTAATTCTGTGGTTGACACAAGAGCAGAATTGGCTGAATTGGTCAAAAGAAAAGCCGAAATCGCGGTAATAAATATTGAAAATCACAAACGAACTCTCTATTAATTTATTTTCAGTCTATTTACCCATTATTAGCCCCAGTTAACTTCGTAGAGAATCACCAACTGGAACTTGTCATGAAGGTTAGGTCTCCCGCCTTTCATCAGAAACAAGATTTCCAATGTCTTCTTCTTATTTCTTTCAGGAGACGCTCGCCAACTTGGAAAGACAAATCTACGCATTTGAGGGCAGCTACCTGGAGGACACACAGTGCTATGGCAACATCATCCGCGGCTGGGATCGATACATCTCGTCCAACAAGAGCAGCAACAGCAAAGCTGATAAACGCAACCGCAAGTTCAAAGAAGCAGAGAGATTGTTCAGCAAGTCAAGCATAACATCGATGGCGGCTGTTAGTGGACTGGCCGACGCAAAGGAAAGTGAAAGCGAGTCGCAGAGCAGCGAAGAAGAAGGCGGTGCCGGTCAGGAGACGGGAAAGAGCCACGTTACGACAAGCCACGAACCTCGGCCTGAGACACCTAGCAAGGAGAAAGCCCGTGGCAGCGCCAAGAAAAGTTCGAGCAAGAAGCCGAGACACCGTTGATAGTGGTTGGAACGACGACAGCTTTGAAACATTTCATAGAGCTGGGACAGTGAAACTTGAGCATCAGCTGATGTGTTACACAAACGCAATTTACATTGCTTCCAGGACTTGCATGTGTACTGCGTAGATGTTTCAGCGGAGAATGAACACTAAAATACTGCATTGTGCTCAGCAGCGTCAAGTGTAAGAATCATTTGATATTCTTTATCTTACATAGACTGAATGAACTTGAAGAAAAATTTCTAATTAATTGGTGTCTAAGTATTTGAAAAAGTAGGTGTACTTTAACGCTTCAAAGTTCAAACAGATGGGTATGACAAGTTATTTCTTCACGTAACCATTAGCTAGAAGTCAATGACGCAGTGAAATTTGTGCTTGCTTCTCAGCATTAAAGGAATGGTTACCGTAAGAATTCAAAATGCAATTTTATTGTAGATAATATATGTAAATCTGGTGTGATAACACCACTATGGTACGCTGACAAATGAATGAAAAGTTTGTCCACAGATTCACCTTAAACCGACTTCAGTGCAGACTGCAGACTAAATTTACTGCCACCGACTCCTAACTTTGTCCCGATTCCTCGCTAACTTCTTCAATTCACTGAAGTGGAAATTTTCTCTAGTTTCCTGTACTACTAGAGAGTGAAGAAATGAAACTTACACACAATTACAGGTAAACACAGATCGAAACCTCGCTCAGCCTACAGAAGTGTGGATTTACGACACATTCCCAGATTCTCTACACACCAAGTACTTGCCCACATATTACATAACAAGAGGCCAAACCATATGGCAGCTCTAGTTGCAAGCAACTCAATGTCTTTTCTCAATCCTGCCTCAAATTTCTTCACTCTGAATTTGGGTTTAATTTTCTCCTCGACTCTGCAAGGAGTGGGATGATTGATAAGTAACGACAATGAACCAACGCTACAGCGTTCACTCTCCGTGTAGTAAAGTTTAATCTCTAAATAAAACATCCATCACAAAAGTCACAGACAAACAGAATCATCATCGCCCTCAAATACCTTGCATATATAAATACTTAGCAGGACCGGGAACATCAAAATAGTTACAACAGATGTTTACCACCGACATCAGGTCAGAGAATTCGATCAAACAGTGATTCGTTCATTTGCTCTGACACCTCGTTAGCATCGAAAGGTTGTGAGGATTTAATAAACTGAAAAATCCATACGAGTATTGCTAGTCTTTCATATTGATGTATCGAGATCCGCCAAAACGCCGTCGGTTCTTTCTAGGACTATAACCCCAGTCATAAACAGCTTCCATCGTTTCAAACGGACGGTAATAATCCAGCGTCGAGCCGGCGCTGCTAGCGGTGCTACGCTGCGGTTCCTTCCCCTCAACCACACTTCCTCCAACACTAGCCAGTGGCAATAGCGAACGGAAATAAAGCCATCAATAGAGCACTTGCTACGTTAGGGAACTGCAGAGAAGGCATGGCGCATCGTAGCAACGCAAACACCGGCCCGCCTGCCGGCTTCAGACAGCCGAGCTCATGGAAATCGGCAAAGTGCGTCCGATCGAAGCGGTGTTCCCGCCGTCGACGCGATCGACAGAACGATGGAACCCGGCATATCGTCCTGCGTTGCACATGCCGCAGACACGTCTGACAATAGAACCGACGAGACGGAAGAAATCGTGCAGCGAGCGCTGCAAGTATTAGTTCATATTTCCACAACTCGATGGCAGGATGTTTGTTTGCACGCGCTTGCCGGCTAGCGGCGCTACGTTCTAGGTTCCGGCCACGTTTCCATTGTTTCCCTCGTCAGGTTTGCCTCTACGCTTCTACGAGGCGAGTGTTTCGCTCGACGCAAGCCCACGTCGCGTTTTGCCCAACGGACGGGATTTACTTGCGTGTTTTCAATTTTAAAAACCGTTCAGCTGGGATATTTTTCAATACAAGTTATTAACAGGATTATCGCCAACAGTGCCCTGACGTGAAGCCACAAAGCCTGCGAGTGAAAAGGTGAAATATCCCAGATAGTTTCTTGGGAACTGACGGCACGGCCAAGAAACTGCGTGTCTCTCGATGCCGGCTTTCTGACCGAGTCGGAGTTACGCGGGTCGAGAGTAAAACATATGCGTCGATTGGTTCTCACGCTCGAAGCTGCGGAATTCAACTGAAATGATCCAGGAGCCGGTGTCTAGATTCACTCGCACCACATAGTTCTCGGGAACATTCAAAGCGCAAGGTTTACAAAAAAACACATCGTTTCCGTCGAAGCTGTCTGCCAATCGAGTCTGGGATTTCCGTCGCTGTCTCAGCTAATGTACGCCCCCGGCAAAAATCCGGCAGACTTCGAAGAGAGACCAACAAAACCAGCCAGCCCCTACAAGTTACTTGCGATAAAAGAAATTCCCCATAGAATTTAACAAGAACGACTTGAGTTAGCATGGAAACCATTCAAATTCTACAGAAAAAAAAAGATTTTCCATTGAAAAAAGTCGTTGGATAACCGTCCGGCCTTGCGGCAAGGTTAGCAGAACGCTTGGCCACGAGCAGCCTCGGCAGGAAGTCTTTGAATTACGTGACGTCATCCTATCCTATCGGTGACGTCAGTACAAGAATCCCCATCGAGACTGCCTGGCGCGTGTTCGATTGACCTTGACGTACCGGCCCGGGAGCAGCCAGTGAACCAGACCGGGATTTGGACCAGGCGACAGGCTACGAGCCGGGACCAAGCCCAGCAGTGCGATCCCGTTAATTCGGCGAGATGTGATGAGAACGTTGATTTGTTCGTTTAAAAAACATTGACAACAATACACCTATTCCATTCAATCAAAATTCATTCAAAATGACATCACGATACCCACTCGCCAAAGCCAGGTAGAGCAATTCACATTGTGATTTCTTTATCTTCCTGTGATTTACTAAACTAATTAATTTTTTTTTCCCCCAACCGGTAGTACGTCCAGTGGGTGTCTGACATCATTTTTCGCTGAGTGAAATAGGTCTATTCTCATCACATCTCACATAAATAAAAAAAAACTAACAGAATCGGCCGGGTTCGGAGGCGGGACGGGGCGAGTGCTGGGCGACGTCGACGGCGACGGAAGGCTACGCCAGCGACGGGCTGTCCGTGCCGCTGCCGCTGCCCGACGCCGCCAGGTCGCGGGGCAGCGCGGGCTTGCGACACGAGCGCGCGTGCGTCGCCAGCTCCTTGATCTGCGCCTTGATCTTGCCGTTGAGCGCGTCCACCTTGTCGCTGAACTCGCGCTCCAGCTTCTTCATCTTCGTGCGGAACTCAGTCTCCACCGTGAAGTGCTTCGCCTTCAGCTCCGTCAGCTGCAAGCCGGACGGAAGCGTCGTTAACAATGGTAGCAGCGTGGCAACACTAGCAACAGCAGTGACACCGGTGTTTGCTGGCATTAGGCAAGGCACATAGTAATGCCAACAATCGTAGCAGCGTAGCAACACTAGCAACAGCAGTGACACCGGTGTTTGCTGGCATTAGGCAAGGCACATAGTAATGCCAACAATCGTAGCAGCGTAGCAACACTAGCAACAGCAGTGACACCGGTGTTTGCTGGCATTAGGCAAGGCACATAGTAATGCCAACAATCGTAGCAGTGTGGCAACACTAGCAACAGCAGTGACACCGGTGTTTGCTGGCATTAGGCAAGGCACATAGTAATGCCAACAATCGTAGCAGCGTGGCAACACTAGCAACAGCAGTGACACCGGTGTTTGCTGGCATTAGGCAAGGCACATAGTAATGCCAACAATCGTAGCAGCGTAGCAACACTAGCAACAGCAGTGACACCGGTGTTTGCTGGCATTAGGCAAGGCACATAGTAATGCCAACAATCGTAGCAGCGTAGCAACACTAGCAACAGCAGTGACACCGGTGTTTGCTGGCATTAGGCAAGGCACATAGTAATGCCAACAATCGTAGCAGCGTGGCAACACTAGCAACAGCAGTGACACCGGTGTTTGCTGGCATTAGGCAAGGCACATAGTAATGCCAACAATCGTAGCAGCGTGGCAACACTAGCAACAGCAGTGACACCGGTGTTTGCTGGCATTAGGCAAGGCACATAGTAATGCCAACAATCGTAGCAGCGGGCAACACTAGCAACAGCAGTGACTCCGGTGTTTGCTGGCATTAGGCAAGGCACATAGTAATGCCAAGAATCGTAGCTGTGTGGCAACACTAGCAACAGCAGTGACACCGGTGTTTGCTGGCTTTAGGCAAGGCACATAGTAATGCCAAAAATCGTAGCAGCGGGCAACACTAGCAACAGCAGTGACACCGGTGTTTGCTGGCATTAGGCAAGGCACATAGTAATGCCAACAATTGTAGCAGTGTGGCAACACTAGCAACAGCAGTGGCACCGGTGTTTGCTGGCATTAGGCAAGGCAACGGCAAGGCACAGTAACGCCAACAATGGTAGCAGTGTGGCAACACTAGCAGCCTCTCCCTCCACTCACCATCTTGTCTTTGCTCAGCAGCTGCAGGTCTTTCTGCGAGAGCTGCTTGGTGAGCGACGCGATCTGCTCCTTGAGGTTGGTCATGGCGATGACGTGGTCGGAGGAGTGGGGGTCGTGGGGGTCGGCGCGACCCCGAGGGACCTTGGCGGGGGGCCCTTCGTCGGGGGCAGCCACCGCCATCTTGGTCACGTCGACGCGATGCGGTCTCTTGTTGTGGCCGCGCGGCCTGGGGAAACAAACACCGGACGTTAACATGGACGGCTTCGACAGGCTGTGCACAAGACGGATTGTCCATCCATCGAATCTGTTCGTCGCTCGGACACAGACTGTGTGCCGCAGGTTGCAATCCGTCGACTCGATGCACTGATCCAACAGCAATGGCAAGGGGACTCCACGGGATACTTACTTGGCGTGTTCCTTGTGCTTGGCCGCCTGCATCTTGGAGTGCGCTCGGCGGTCGGTGTCCGACTGCTTCGTCTTTGCCAGCGCGCGCTTGAAGCTCAGCGTACACAGCCAGCAGAGCAGCTTGCCGTCCACCTGCGCAACAGAAGACAAAAACATCAAGGCCTCGGCCTCGACCTCGACATCTTGGCCAGCGCTCAACGCTGTGGCTTCGCTACGAATTTACGAGTTTGTGTTCGACTAATTGTGCTCAGGAGTCTTATGACACACTCTCCGCTTCAACAGGCAGATGGTGCTAGCTAATTGCATTGGCCGTGCATTGCTAGTGACTGATTGACGCCCTAAGCAAACACTTTAGGAAATATTAATGGCTCAGTTTAAACATCGAGTTTTAAAGCTAACGTTGTTTTACAGCTTCTGGTAACTGGGTTTTGATTTAAATAGAACTGATCTTTGTAAGTAAGGTATGGTCATGGTGAGAGCTTATCATAACATCTGTTGTTTGCCAGTTGTAGCAAGGTAGTTCACAGTTCCGAAATGGACATTGAACAACCGGCCGATAAGTTGTACGGTCGTCTAGACTCTACCTTCTTGTCGTCGTCTTTCCGGTCGAATGCACACTTCTGTTTGCATTGCTCGCACGTCACGGGGCTGCCGTAACGCTTCTCAGAGTTGGTGCACCGCTGGCACTTGTTGCCGATGAACGCTGCGATGATGTTGCAGTATTCGCATGCTGTCGGCTTGCCGAAGGCTCGCACGTTGCTCTCGCATTTCTTGCAGATGCCGCTAGGGCTGCCTTTGCTGCTGTAAATGTCAAGATTGATTGATAAGTGATTTTTGAACGATGTAGGTATAGTTTCCGTTATCAGTATACATGTGCTACCAGCAGTTATTGGCAATGGCTGCAGTGAACACAAACTGTGCAACTTGTTACGTCACTGGTACAAGCTCGACACATTAAACTTCAGCAGGCCAATTTCGAGAACTCACTTTGTCTGTTGAAACTCCGAGCGACAGAAGGTGCATTTCACGACTGGGAACGCTCCACGGCATTCCTGCAAATAAAATGTAAATAAATAACACAGAAACCACTAGATATCATTTTAATTAACGGCATTAAAGCGATTATCGTCTATAAATAGGTCATTATCAATCGAAGTCGGGATTTAAGATGACAGAACTTGAACATGATCGAGATAGCATTGTGGCATTGGCCTGACGACGCAAAGACACAGACAAGTTCCTTACTTTGCAGAGCTGCTGGCCGGAGGAAAGTTCCTCGAAAGGGTGTCGCGAGAAGCATCTCGAGCAAGCGAACAGTGCAGACATGCCGAACGAAACGTAGCGGACAAGAGTTTATACAATTTTAGAACTCGACAACAAGACACAGGTCAGTATCGGACTAGTGCGGCCATCTTGGAACTAACGTCACGTCACGCCGCTTGCTAGCGTACGACCTCCAAGAACACCGATTTCCTATTTTATTTACATTAGTTGGAATAGGAATTCGAGTCGTAAATTTTAATTTTTGAAAAGGAAGTTAAGGACAGAAGCTGGTACGTCTTGAGAACAGTAGAAACATCTAATCGCATCGGCAAATGTCAGCGCAATAACTGCGCCATGACGGTGTACCCTGTGTGTAGGCACCCCGCCCAGCACACGTTGCTGCTGTACACACTTCATTCAACACACCACAATTCGAATCAGTAATCACTCATCAGAATCACCAAACCTTGTGACAAAATCAATTACGGATAATTTCACATCTTCAAAGCGATCTCCTGAAAGTATATAAAAAACTACTTGACTAGTTTAGTTTCCAACTTTGTGCTGTCATTAATTATCATTCAAATGCACAATTTTCCTGCATAGTAACTGGAATGAATCACACACTGTTTATTTCAAAAAGGTTTGTTTATTAAAGGTTAGTAACAGATTCCGAAGAATCGATGGCAGTCGACGGAGGGTCATGAGATCACTTGACTTCTTTCTTCGGAGACAGCTTGCTCGCCTTTCCGTTTTTCACCTCTCCCACCTCTTCGGGGAGCTTGCGCTTCTTTCCCATTCCCTGCGGAACAAGAAACCGGGTTAGCTGCTGTTAGCAACTCCAGCAACAACAAGACACTAGGTCGGCTTTACTACACAGTACTTCAACAAGGAAAATGCAAAATATATATTTATATTTTATAGTACGATACATATTTTGATTAGATCAACAGCTTTGCTTCAAAAATACTGGGACATAAACTTTGCACTAAAACTTTCCAGACATTTAAAAAATCTATGTTGCCACATAATCAGGGAAATAGCTCTGCAAATATCAGGAAAACATAAGAAAGTTGAAGTATACATTGAAAAGTCAGAAAAGCTTGGTATTGAATACATTAATCAGTAAAGACAAGTGCCTGTTGGATTCTTCAAGAGGGATTTGAACAGGGTCTCTCACCTTGACAGTCTCTTGCATCTTGCGGATCATCTCCTGCTCCCCCTCCGAGATGTCCTCCTCCTCCTCCTCCCCACCATCGCCCTCCTCTTCGTCCACTTCTGAAACAAGCGACAAACTTCGTTCAGACTCCAGCGCAAGCGGGTCAGAACAAACAACAGCAAACAACTGGCTGTATCGCACTAGCATTGTTATCTTTGTTACAGTGCTAATTTTTTTCTTTCTCACAAAATCACTGCTAAATCCTTGTTGCATGGATGTTTGAAAATCAGTAGAATTGTCACATGGTAGTTGTTACGGGTGCTAACGCTCTGAACTTGACTGCAAATTTTGGAAAAGTGATGCCTAAATTTCTGAGTTTTGAATGCAATGCATCTGCCAATGGCTATCAAACAGCTGTTAAAATGGACGAAAGATTCATTGCTTTTAACTACTACTGACAGATCACCTAACTGAACAGATCAGTTAACTGAAAAAGTTAACTTAGGTACCTACTGCTGAAAGCAACAGAGGTCTAGGAATTGGCTTGTTCATTTATTTTTCTGGCAAAGGAAATATCACAAAATCTCTCCAGAAATGCAAAAGCTTCCAAACCTTCACAAAAAAAAATTTCAAGTGCATAATAGAAGCAACAGGTAGGTAATGAAATGACTAGGAAATCAAAGAAAATAGTTTTAGATATGAGTGTGATAAAAGTTTCTAGCTCTGCATTGCATTTACTATGTATTTGGCATTGATAGATTTATAAGCAACTTTTAGCCACCAAGTCAAAGTTCTCACGGCAAAGTATGGTAGAAAACGTAAAATCTATGATTAGGTTATTTTAGGCAACAGGAAAGCAACTTGGCAGGGATACTGCGACATCAATGCAAAGGAATACGTAGGTAATATTTAAGAAGAAAGTACTCACGTGCAAAGCTATTTCCCTGTACATGAACCGGGCCCGATCCGTGTGTCAGGGTGAACGTCACCGGCAGGTCGGAAAACTGCAGGTCGAACGGGATCTGCCAGACTTTGCCGGATTCGAGGACAGCCAGCGGAGCGTTGTCGCCCTCAACGCCTGCCGCCTGCACCTGGATCACTTGACGCTCGCCGTCCTTGGCATCAGGTCCGCAGATGATCTGCTTAAGGATGAGCCCCTGCTTGGCCAGCACCGAGACATCAGCATCTTGATCGCCGATCTCAATGTCCGGATCGAAAGTGTGCGATTTCTTGGCCGCGCTCAACGAGAAAGCTGTTGGATAAAAGACAGGAATTTAGACGGAATCGTTTGCGAAGTGATATTGATAGTTTCGGAATTTGCGAGGGTCAGGATTTGGCAAAGCCGGTGCGAAGGCTAGTGAAGCCTAGGGTTCAGGCACGAGGCCATCATGTGAAGGTTTCAAAGACAACGAGTTTTGACCGTGGATCTTAACAGATAGCTTCTCCTAAGATACTTACAAACAAACGCAGTTCCTGACATGATGGAGATGTGTTTTAATTGAGATTCTATGCGTAAAAGCACTGGAATTAACCGAGAAGTAGTTTGTTAAAAATAGTAGGAACCAAATAGTGAGTAAAGTTGTGGTGGGGGCGACGCCGGAAGTGGATTAAAAGCCTCGTTGCCAAAACTTGAGCGCGCTGAAATCGCGCGCAAGCGCACTGGCGCACGCGCACGAGTGTAAAAGTGCGCGAACCGCAGAAAATTGAAGGCAGATTCAAATATGAAATCAATTAATTTGTTTTCGATTTGCTTGAATTAATGGAAACTGATTTAGAAAACGACGTCCATTCACAGTAAATATAGAAATCTAAAAAAATTATGCGTTTGGGTAAGTAGACCTACTAGAAACTGGTTCTAGATCATATTTCAAATTGAGTCAAACCAAATCCATTAATCCAGTATTAAAATATGATGCTGTTCTTGCATGACAAAGCCAAAAATGAAATTTTAAAACATTAACATGTTTGCTTTCTAACCTCACACTGGACTTTCAGGTAAAGTAACCACACATTCAAATACAATCTCCCATCACCCACTCTCTCACATCTTACCTCCGAATTGGTCCATCTAGCTCTGTCTGCCGACGCAAATTCCACCAACGCCTGCCAATCTACCCTAAAACTAACAGTAAATCTATATTAACTCACACTTAGCCGTAATCAGGCTGCAGCCTGCAGGCTTGAGTCCATTATTTTACTTCGCAAAACAAACATAGAAGAATATTGGCTAGTTTCATTGGAAGGTACCTACTTTTATTTATTACTTTCAGACCAAAGATGCTATTATTTTTTAGACCTAAAAATCCTTTTGTGAATTTCAATTTTCGGTAATTCACTGTCTAATAGATCTTATCCACTCAGAGATAAACAACGTCAGATACCCACTGGACGTACTACCAGTTTGGAAAAATATATTAATTAGCTCTGCTAAATAACAAAGGAAGATAGTGAAATCACAACCCAAATCGCCCTCCTGGTTTTAGCAAGTGGGTAGGGTATCCACCTTATATAAAATCCTTATTTTCTGTTGCCACGATACAATTGTACTCATGGATGTGGGGATGTGGCATGTGGCCATGTGACTATGTAATTGACGGCGTAAATCGCCAGCGAAATTGCGAAAACGCAATGAAAAAGCGCGGCCCAAGTTGCGTTCTGTTCCTACCACTCGGGACTTGAGCGCTGCAACATTTGGGCAGCGATTTGAGCCGCGCTTGATGTAAAAAAAAACGAAAAACACACGCCATTTCACTCGGCCAAAAGTCATCGCCTCTGGAGGCAACAATTGGCAATAATGCAGGCAATAAGGAAAATACAGGTGCAAAATAATTTCCATAGCGATGAAAATCGCCAAATGTCCAACATTGCCTATAACAGGTGCCAAAAATAATTTGCTACTGACAAACTCACGCTGTGGCGACACAAAGCGATGGTGGACATCGGTGTACCTGCTCTTCTGTGAGATTTCCTACGAGTTTAACTGTGAGTTTTTACGCGACGTTACCACCAGGAATATAATATAGTGTTTGAAATCGGGTTTTGCTCTTCAGAAACTATATAGCTTTATTACTGAAATACTGGAAACACACCATACAACTACTGCAGGTGCCGCCAAAAAAACGTGCTCGCCTGACCCAGGCAAAACTAACGCCGACGAGCAACGAAGAAAGGACAAAGGCAGCGGCCGACAGGGCACGGGTCCTGGGGGTCGGGTGCTGGGTGCCGGGTGCCGGGTGGTGGGTGCTAGGTGTTGGGTGCCAGATGCTGGATTATGGGTGCTGAGTGCTGGGTTTTGGGTGCCGGGTGTTGGGTGCTGGGTGCCTGGTGCCGGGTGCTGGGTGCTGGATGCTGGGTGCTGTGTGCTGGGTGCTGGGTGCTGGGGGCCGGGTGCCGGGTGCCGGGTGCTGGGTGCTGGGTTTTGGGTGCTGGGTGTTTGGTTCTGCGTGTTGGGCGCTGGGTGCCGGATGCTGGGTGCCGGGTGCCGGGTTCTGGGTGCCGGGTGCTAGGTGCTGTGTGCTGGGTGCTGGGTGCTGGATGCTGGGTGCCGGGTTCTGGGTGCTGGGTTTTGGGTGCTGGGTGTTGGGAACTGGATGCTGGGTGCTTGGTTCCGGGTGCTGGGTGCCTGGTGCCGGGTGCTGAGTGCTGGGTGCCGGGTGCCGGGTGCTGGGTGCTGGGTGCCGGGTGCTGGGTGCTGGATGCTGGATGCTGGGTGCCGGGTGCTGGGTGCTCGATGCTGGGTGCCGGGTGCTGGGTGCCGTGTGTCGGGTGTTGGGTGCTGGATGCTGAGTGCCGGATGCTGGATGCTGAGTGCCGGATGCTGGGTGCTGAATGCTGGGTGCTGGGAGTTGAGTGCGGGTTGCTGGGTGCTTGGCGATGGGTGCTGGGTGCTGGGTGCCGGGTGCTGGGTGGTGGGTGGTGGGTTTTTGGGTGCTGGGTGCTGGGTGTTGGGTGCTGGATGCTGGGTGCCGGGTTCCGGGTGCTGGGTGCTGGATGCTGGGTGCCGGTTTCCGGGTGCTGGGTGCTAGGTGCTGGGTGCTGGGTGTTGAGTGCTGGGTGCCGGGTGCTGGGTGCCGGGTGCTGGGTGTTGAGTGCTGGGTTCTGGGTGCCGGGTGCTAGGTGCTGGGTGCTGGATGCTCATGGTGGACAACACAAGCAGGGACAGAGAAAGGTAAGGAAGTCTGTCATGCAGCCAGGAGGTGGGAAGGGGCTCCAGGCACAAGGCACAAGTGCACAAGGTACAGACCATCGTACGATTGCGCATATCAACACTGTTGTACTACGCAGAGGAAGGTTGGGAAGTTGGGAAACTCTCGGTTCTTTAATAATCAATTGATGGTGGAAGTCTGTGTACCCGAGTCACGAAAAGATGTAGCCATCATCAGTAGTACCTACATGTTCGCATTTGAGCCGAAAGGGCACGCCTCCTGGGGGTCGGGTGCCGGGTGCCGGGTGCCGGGTGCCGGGTGCTGGGTTTTGAGTGCCGGGTGCTGGGTGCTGGATGCTGGGCGCTGGGTGCTGGGTTTTGAGTGCTGGGTGCTGGTGCCGGTTGCAAGGTGCTGGGGGTCGGGTGCTGGGTGCAGGGTTTTGGGTGCTGGGTGCCGGGTTCTGGGTGCTGGGTGCCGGGTGCTAGGTGCTGGGTGCCGGGTGCCGGGTGCTGGGTGCCGGGTGCTGGGTGCCGGGTGCTGTGTGCCGGGTGCTGGGAGCTGGGTGCTGGGTGCTGGGTGCTGGGTTTTGGGTACTGGGTGCTGGGTGTTGGGTGTTGGGTGCTAGATGCTGGGTGCCAGGTTCCGGGTGCTGGGTGCTTTGTGCCAGGTGCTGGGTGCTGGGTCCCGGGTCCTGGGGGTCGGATGGTGGGTGCTGGGTGTTGGGTGCTGGGAGTTGGGTGCTGGATGCTGGGTGCCGGGTTCCGGGTGCTGGGTGCCGGGTGCTGGGTGCTGGGTGGTGGGTGTTGGATGCTGGGTGCTGGGTGCTGGATGCTGGGTGCCGGGTGGCCGAATCTTGGTGCTGGGTGCCGGGTGCTGGATGCTGGGTGCCGGGTTCCGGGTGCTGGGTGCTTGGTGCTGGATGCCGGGTTTTGGGTGCCGGGTTCTGGGTGTTGGGTGCTGAATGCTGGGTGCCGGGTTCCGGGTGCTAGGTGCTTGGTGTTGGGTGCTGGGGGTCGGGTGCTGGGTGCAGGGTTTTGGGTGCTGGGTGCCGGGTTCTGGGTGCTAGGTGCTTGGTGTTGGGTGCTGGGTTTTGGGTGCTGGGTGTTGGGAACTGGATGCTGGGTGCCGGGTTCCGGGTGCCGGGTGCCTGGTGCCGGGTGCTGAGTGCTGGGTGCCGGGTGCTGGGTGCCGGGTGCCGGGTGCTGGGTGTTGAGTGCTGGATTCTGGGTGCCGGGTGCTAGGTGCTGGGTGCTGGGTGCTATTGGTGGACAACACAAGCAGGGACAGAGAAAGGGAAGGAAGTCTGTCATGCAGCCAGGAGGTGGGAAGGTGCTCCAGGTACAAGGCACAAGTGCACAAGGTACAGACCATCGCACGATTGCGCATATCAACACTGTTGTACTACGCAGAGGAAGGTTGGGAAGTTGGGAAACTCTCGGTTCTTGAATAATCAATTGATGGTGGAAGTCTGTGTACCCGAGTCACGAAAAGATGTAGCCATCTTCAGTAGTACCCACATGTTCGCATTTGAGCAGGGAATATGTAGATAAACACGAAGTGTTTGATAAGCGTGGCAGAATGGTCAAATACCAATTACCGAAAAATAAATCAACACAAGAAACAAATAAAACCTACAGGGGGCGAAGCCCCCTGCAAGAGGGCCCCGTGCAGATGGTGCTTTGGGGCGAAGCCCCAAAGCACGCCGGGGGGGTTGGCGGCCGGAGGCCGCAGGGGCAGAGCCCCTAGTCCACCTTATATAAAATCCTTATTTTCTGTTGCCACGATACTAGACGGTTCATGGATGTGGCTATGTGGGGATGTGGCTATGTGACCATGTAATTTACGGCGTAAATCGCTAGGGAAATTGTGAAAACACAATGAAAACGCGTGGCTCAAGTCACGTTAAGTTCCTACCACTTGCGACTTGAGCGCTGCAACATTTGGGCAGCGATTTGAGCCGCGCTTGATGTAAAAAACAACGAAAAGCAAACGCCAAATCACTCGGCCAAAAGTCATCGCCTATGCCTCCCATTTCAGCGCCTCTGGAGGCAACAATTGGCAACAATGCACGACTAAATGTATCTATACACTGAGAGAAAAATCTACCGAATTATTGCTAAAATTACAAGACATTCTTCACTGGTGAAGGAAAAGAAAGTTGATATATGGACTTAAGAGTATCGATGTAAAATACAAGTAATAGTTTTTCAAACATTTAGAAGCACAGTTCTTCTGAAACGACATCTACTTGATGAGAATAAACCATACAGCTAACGGTGTGTTATACAAAACAGTTCTTCAAACCCTAAGTGAAATTTAGGAAATTGTTCGTGTGATCTACAAGCATTGGGATGCTAGCTTAGGAATCCCTTCTTGTGATCTACAAGCATTGCAATACGGGTTTAGGAATCCGTTCTCGTGATCTACAAGCATTGCAATAGTAGTTTAGGAATCCGTTCTTGTGATCTACAAGCATTAGAATACGTGTTTATAAATCCGTTCTTGTGATCTACAACCATTGGACTGCTGGGCTAGGAATCTGTTCTTGTGATCTACAAGCTTTGCTATACGGGCTTAGAAATTCGTTCTTGTGATCTACAAGCATTGGAATACTGGGTTAGGAAGGCGTTCTTGTGATCTACAAGCATTGGAATACGGGTTTAGAAATCCGTTCTTGTGATCTACAAGCATTGGAATGCTGGGTTAGGAATCCGCTTCTTTGATTACTGGAATGAAAACATTTGAATACTTTTCATACATATAATTACAAAATCACAAAATCGTACAGTAACTCCAGTAACACCCTCAAGGGTGTGACGCATTTTTCATCGTCTAATGGTTTGCTAAATCTCGATGCAGAAAGCATAATAGTCCATAGGTAATCGCTTTTACAAAGTCGTCTCATACCCGCATATAAGATATCGGCTGGCTGTTGGATTTGTCGGCGAGGCTTAATGTCTCGTTTCCATCGAATGCATTCACCATACGCTGCAAGTTCTAAAATCAGAAACAAACACATTGTTAGCACCGAACTCCAAAGTGAAGTAATTTTTTTAAAACTTTTGTCTTGATTATCAGTCAATCTTACCGTATCACAATCGCCACCAGCACTGGTGGTATGAATGGTATTAGCTGAGGTATGGTCCTAGAAGCCAAAATGGCAAGTTGCAGACCTTTGTAGAGTTTGTGAAAGTAGCTTGTGGACCAATTTTTGGAATTAAACTTCTGATCATTCCTTCTGAAAGGCAATGGGAGGCTTCTTCGCACATTTCCTCACCTGAAATAATAAAATAGGAGATGTAAAACTGGTAACTCAAATCAGAAGTCAGCCCATCTTGTCCGTGGTCATTCTAGCATTTTCATACTGTATGGCATGGAATGGCTCGACACGGCATGGTCTTGGTAATTACTACCCAATAGTTCAATAAAACTCACAAATTAAAACAGAATCCGATTAGCAAATACATTATAAACATCATATGCAGTGATAAATTTTCTTACTTGCCTTGAAACTTCTCAATATCATGGGCAAAGCCCCACTAGGTGAGAATCGTAGACACCGCTTCATCCATCTCATCACACAACAGACGCTTCAAACCATTTGAACTCGGTAGCGTCCAGTAGTCAACAATAGAAACACTGTTTTGCTGCGCCAGCTACATGCCGGTGAAGAATCGCGCGAATTCCCAAAAACGTTTTGTGCATTACATAACGGCGGCAGCCTCTCATGCTCTTCTTGTGTTGAGAAGAATAGGGTTGTGACTTACAAGAAACGCTGGTGACTTAGCGCGATCATGTACAAAATTAGAAGTACGGTGTTTATAATTCATAAATAAATGGTTTCTGTTTCATATTATTGAAAATATACTGTCAAATATTATAACAGCGTTTCTCTTGCATAGTTCTTTACCGATCGGGGCGATTCAAGTGGCATGCAAATTACTAGACATCGCCTTCTTTTATTTGAGCCATCACTTTTTGGAATCTAGCAGCCGTTGGTTCTTTTTGCGCATAAATAGATTAAATGACAGTCATGCATGCTCATTGCGCGGGATTTATAAGGAGGCAAAAGTGCCACTCCCACATTGAACTCGAGCGGGTGGTTCGAGTTTACAATTGCTTTTTCGCTAATTACATTGCCATTTCAACACGTACAACAACGCGGTTTGGATAAGCTTGATCAGCGTTCAAAAACGATTGTTTTTCTTGTATTTGAGACGTTTAAGATTCCTCAAACACGTTTTTTAAGGATGTGGAAAATCGATGTTCAATATTGCATAAATAGTAGATCTAGGTTGTATACCCCGGGCTAGCCAGCCACTTGGTTGAAAATCTGTAAATTTCTTCGCTTCAAAAAAGCACTTAGAAGCCACGTAAAGAGCTAAAACTTGCTATCAGCCTTACTCAATATATATATTGAACATATAATATAAAAAACTCCCCCTTAATCGATATTAAAAGTACTAAATTTGCTTTAACAAAAAAACTTCTGCAAAAAAAAAAAATGTTCCCAAAACTATGTCATTAAAAGTCTCAGTTTTTAAGTTACGAACATGGGACCCATACATAATTGTTGGGGATCTAATGGGCTTTCTAAGGTAATTTTCCAAAAAGTCACTAGCGCATAGCAATTGAGTGTAAGGGCCCCTAGAAGCCTAGAAAGTGTGGTGACAGCCGACTTCGTACACCCTTTTTTGGCTCCATTGACCCTTGCTATGGTCAAAATCGCCAAACAAAGTTCCTATTTATCTGCGGCCGGTCTCCTGGCGAGGGTTTCATTTTCTGGTCACAATAATATTATCTTTATTATAAATAATAGTAATAATACAGGCAAAAATAATTATTATATTTGAAAATAACGGCCATGGTTCATTCAGAAGACTTGCAATGTATTTTAGTAAGACGTTTACGAAGTCATTAGTATCAGAAAAATCCTCTAGTTAAAAAGGAGTACGAGCTGTCAAATGTAGAACATTGTGCTTGTAAAACAGCCGTCCGTTTTTCGGTTTCTTTATCATGATCATGTAGAAGAACAGTGTGTGTGATTCAGAAACCTGGTGTGCTAAGTTAAACCATTCAGACAGACATCTACTTTTATTAGCAACAATGTTCGTCAGTATATTTAGAAATAAAAATTCTTCAATAACAGCCACGCGTTTTTCTAAAATCAGAAGACTTTCCATCTATTTTAGCAATAATATATTTTGAAGAACTTGTTTAGTAGATTTTTCTCTCAGTATAGTTACAAAATTAAACAGGTCTTAAAATAATTTGCCACTTTTAAACTCGGGCTGTGGCGACACCAAGCGATGCTGGACATCGGTGTATCTGTTCTTCTGTGAGAGTTCCTACACGAGTTTAGCTGTGAGTTTTTACGCGACTTTTCCACTAGGAATATAGAGTGTTTGAAATCGAGTTTTGCCCTCAAGAAAGTTTATAGCTGTATACTGAAATGCTGGAAACACACCATACAACTACTGCAGACGCCGCCAAAACAACGTGCGCGCCTGACCCAGGATGAGCAACGATGAAATGAAGAAGGTAGCGGCCGACAGCGCACGGACCAAGTGAGCTGCCAAGCACGCGGCAGGAGAGCGAAATGCCACTGCGCCGTCGGCAATGCTCGCTCTGCCGCCTCATGCCGAGCAAAACCGAACATGACAAAACGAAGAACAACCAGGACATGCATTCTCGAAGCATTCTCGAAGGCAGCGGCCGACAGGGCACGGGTCCAGGGGGTCGGGTGCCGGGTGCCGGGTGCTGGATGCCGGGTGCTGGATTCTGGGTGTTGGATGTTGGGTGTTGAGTGCTGGGTGCTGGATGCTGGGTGCCGGGTGCTGGATGCCGGGTGCTGGATTCTGGGTGCTGGATTCTGGGTGTTGGGTGCTAGGTGCTGGGTGTTGAGTGCTGGGTGCTGGATGCTGGGTGCCGGGTGCTGGAAGCTGGGTGCCGGGTCCTGGGGGTCGTGTGCTGGGTGCTGGGTGTCGGTTGTTGGATTCTGGGTGTTGGGTGCTGGGTGCTGGGTGTTGGGTGCTGGGTGTTGAGTGCTGGGTGCTGGAAGCTGGGTGCCGGGTCCTGGGGGTCGTGTGCTGGGTGCTGGGTGTCGGTTGTTGGGTGCTGGGTGCTGGGTGCTGGATGCTGGGTGCCGCGTGCTGGGTGTTGGGTGCTGGATGCTGGGTGCCGGGTGCAATGTCGCGTTCTGTTCCTATTACTTGGGACTTGAACTCTGCAACACTCGGCCAGCGATTTGTTTGAAATAGAGTTTTGCCCTTCAGAACGTCTATGGGTGTTGGGTGCCGGGTGCTGGGTGTTGGTGCTGGGAGCTGGGTGCTGGGTGCCGGGTGCTGGGTGTTGGGTGCCGGGTGTTGGGTGCTGGGTGCCTGGTGCCGGGTCCTGGGTGCTGGATGTTGGGTTCCGGGGGCTGGGTGTTGGGTGCTGGTCATGATGTTATTTTGATAGAATTTTGATGGACTTTAGATTGAATGGAATAGGTGAATTCAACAAGAATAACAAATGCCAGAAGAAAACATTCCTGGAAACTTAATCAGTAGGATCGGGATAGACAGGCAATGTAAAAGAGTAGCAGCCGGAATCCTTGTCAACATTTATTCGTACATTCATTTACAACATAAAACATGAATAAAATCTTAAATAGGCCCTTTGCTTTTGGCATTGAAAATAAAAGAAAAAACAGACACTTAAACAATTTTATAATTTACTTTCTGATTATAAGGAAAAATAATAAATACTTTGTTTGTCACAAGGTTGTTTAAATAAATAAGCGCCGACGGATTGGTACGTAGATCAACACGAAGCTCCGAATCCCCACTTTGCGACCAATCTCGGTCTTCGTTGTCAAAATTACACACGCTCGCGTAATTCAGTCATAATTCTCTTCACCCTCACGGCGCAGAGTTTTGTTCGTTTCACTTCAACTTCCTGTCTGATTATTGTCTTCCTCTGCTTATTCTATCTCCCTGATTCCTTGTCAGCTATCAACTTTGTTGTTACAGCAATCTACCAATCAGAGGGCAATGGCAGGTAAGACAGTTCCCCGCTTATTTCTTAGCAAGCTAGCTTCATTTCAATTGTGTTCTTTTCCAAGTAACCTTGCACGGGTATTGCGTGCAAATCTGATAAACAATCACGATACATTCCCGATGCTTTGTAAAGCCGAGCTGACAGCTAGCTCTGTGCTCTGATAACGCTAGAGAGCGTTGATGGACCACGCTTTACGGCGTTGAAAAACATCAGAAAAATACAGAGAAAATTTGAGTTCAATCTACAATTTTTAAATATTAAAAAAATGTTTAGCTGCGTTTTGGGACGCTTAAATACCGGCGCTAAGATCTCTCTAAACGAGTGCAAGTAATTAGGTAATTCCGTTATCACAATTAAGTTTCCGAGAGCCGAGACTCGGGAAAAACACCAAGTTGCAACGAGAACGTCGATGGGAACACGTAAACAACGAGAGATTTAAAGAAGAAGAAGAATTATCGAGATGCCGTCTTTGAAATACAACTTTTGCCAACACAGGTTGCTTCGACACAACATAGTTATCACTTATTAGTTATTAGTACACATTGACATCGATAAACAAATATGTAAACCAATGAAAGGTTTCAGAGATTGTAGGTCCATTAATTGAAAGGTAAGAAAGTTTATTATAATCATATAAAAGATAGAATGCTAATGGCCCAGATCTTCTAAAGGATGGTTTGACAATAATTCAAGTTAATTTACTAACTAACAGCATCTGCCAGAGCGGAGATGAGCTTCAACCTGAAACTTTATCTCCAATGAGCCAAAGCTATCCGCTTTTGCTACACAAAGAAATCAAAATCTGTTGCCAATCTCCCGAGCTTCTTCAGTTTGTCAGATCTTTGAACGGAGGTAAGCTGCTCAGCGAGACAACGTGCAACGGACTACAAAACAAGAAACAAGCGAAATAAAATATTCAACCAACATTTGGCTTGAGGTTCGAAAGATTAGGCCCAGTACCTTCGTTGGAGAATCGATCCATCGGCAAGCGACTCAAACAAACTACTCAGTTGCGTGAATCTAGCAGCGGACCGAGAAGACGGCGGCAGATCGTGCACAGTCGACGTCGAGACGGGAAAAACAGAGAAGCTACGCAAAGCCTATGCCGAGCTCCCTGGCCGCGAATCGTTGCGCTGTAACGGCCAACCAACAGCCAGTTGTTATGGCAAACGGAGGAATCGTTGCCTGCTGCGGCCACCGGGCCATCAACTGTGAAAAGCCATCGACTCGGCTCCTATCAATCGCTGGACATCGATCCCCATCCCGCTATCCTGAGTATGTGTTCAGTTTCGTGATGCATGTACAAATTATTATGTACTTGTATTGGAGGCAGGACATTTGTGTGGTTCGTATTGCTATTGCTTGTTGGCAGTTATTTTTTCAGTAAACCTGATATCTAACATTATTATTACTGAATTCATTGCCCTTTAAAATGCGCGCACTAACTTTGTTAATATCATGCCATCCAGCAAAATAATCTAATATCCAATTAAATTATTACTTTTATACACTCCCATTAGAGCAGGCTTGCCACCAGAACCTCTATCAACCAAGGATTCCAAGGTGTCTTATAATAATCTAGCTTTTTTTCTTTCGATTTTGGTTATTTTGTAAGCTAGCTTTTCACCCCCGGGGAAGCAGGCAAAACGATAATACAATAAATACTGAAATTTTCGCATTCTAAAAATGGAATTAAATTTCAATGCAAGTTTAGACGTAGTGAAGTACTGTCTTCCCTGTAAGCTGCGACGTATTGAAGACGTTAATCCTAGTCGTGAAGCGTAGGACTCTCCCAGCTGGCGACAGAAAGCACGTCCAACGGTAGGCATCGAAGGCAGGCAACGCGTTCCGCCGCCTGCCGTTGCGATGCGCGCGTTTAAGCGCACGCAGCGCGGCTGTGATGTTGCGCAATCGACACACCCACTACTCGGCTGCTCAGCCGTTCTGCATTCCCGAAACGCTGCCCCGTTCATCACGCAAAGCGTTCCAACAACCCGTTCCCAACGCTCCGAGACATCGAATGCTTCACGCATTTTCATCCGCGGCTCGAACCGAATCGAGGGAAATCCTCGTCTCTCAAATCGTCAAATCGTTTCTCCGTCTCCGACTCAATTCTCATCCTGATCCCGAGATATCACAAGTGGTTGGTTGCGGCCGTTTCGCCGCCAAGCGCGCCAAGTCTCGTGACGCGCTAATCAGACCCGATGTGTGGAAACTCGCTAGCACAGTTATTTCAGATCGCGTCCGACGAGCACGCAATCGCACAAACATTCCTGTCCGTGTTGGTAGCAAAAAAAATAATTCAGGCCTGCCGGTGGCTGCTAATTAATTCTGACTAGGATGCTAAGTTTGTGCCGTGAAGCTATGTCAACGCGACGACGGCTAAACGGTTTGTTTGTCGCGGCATTGTCGTCCGAGTTGGAAAAACTTCATCTTTCACAGTTTGCTAAAGTCCACTTTGACTGTTGACCGCAGCTGCTTTCGTTATCTGCGATTGCGTTCCGACAGAAGTCACAAGGCTGCGACACTTTTAAAACACGAATCGCTGGCTTCCGACCACCGAAAAAATGTTTAGCATCGACGGGAAAAACAGTCCTGCGTCGTTTTTACGAACGAAGCGTCATCTGCATCGCTCTACAACTGGCTTTGCGATTGCTGCGGCCCAAAACGTACTGCCGAGAGGTTGGATCCGGCCAACTCTATCGGCAGACTCTTCCGAATGCTGCGTCCTTTAACCGCCCTCGACTTTCCCAGGAAATATTGCAGCAACAGCCTGCCAGACTAACAAGACTCTTCTACGTCGAAACTCGCTAGCACATTTAGTTAGGAACCTCGTTAGGCACCTCGTAGAACGCTTGGTCCATCGCCAATCGCTGGCCACTCCGTCCCAACCTCCGCTACGCTTGCGATATCGCCGACGTACTCAATCTAACTTCGCGACGCGGACGCTTTAGGCCGGGTTCCTTCGTCGCCGCGCTAACGGCCGTCGTGGCGAAACGCAACGAGTTTCACGATCACAGCTCTTGCACGGGCGAGTCAAACGCTACGAAGTCCAGGCCAACTTGGTTGAAGATTACCAAACGAACACTTCTTTGCGCAACACACGTTTATCTCATGGGAGTGGCTCTATTGTCAGAAAAAAGCATTCCGTCGACTAGCTTCTTGCCGGTTTTACAATCGGTGCCGCCGCGGTAACTCTTGGAAACAAATGGGGTTCCCGGCACCCCAGCTCACGACAAGACATTTAACCTAAATGGGACCTTAGCTCAGTGTCACCAACTTAACAAGACCGACGCTAAGAAGGTACTATGCGATGTAAACGATAGGCATCTATAAAACTGTCAGGGAAACAAACACATCGATTTGCAGCCCGTCGAAGAAAGGGTACACCTTCTGCGAAATTGAATACTTTCCTAACTTGTGCGCTCTGAAATCTATCTACATCCGAATTCCTCTCAGAAGTCGGCCGATTTCTCACAGACTCGTTGCCAATAATTGACTGACTAGCAGCGTTCTCGGGCGCGGACGCAGCCCGTTGCTGGCGGCGCGCAAAGTGCGGTTAAGCCGGTCCGTGCACGAACGCCGACCTTGAAACCCCGACGGGCGGCTGGTTGACGCGGCACCGGCGCTCAGCTCTTGGCGCTGGCGCCGGTATGGCCGACGTCGGCGCCGGCGCTGGTGCTGGCGCTGGCGCTGGGAGAACGCGGCGCTGGGTCTGCTGCGCGAGACGTAGACGGGCCAAACGGGTTGCTGGGGGTTACGCCACCGCCGCCGCCGGCAACGGGCGTAGTCGCTTCTGATGACAGGCAGGACGGGTCAACAAATATCGTCAAATATTTGTGTGAATTTAATCCTAAATGTAAATACTCGTTGCATGTACGCTAGACAATGATTATTAGAAACGAAACATCAATTCCAAAATTTAAATCCCTGCCAGGATTGGAATCCGGGTCTTTGCCTGTCTGGGGCACTGCACTTATCCATTATGCTACACGGACAACCAACTTTGGAATAAATATTAAGTTTATTTGAGTTGTTGGGACCCCATGGAGATAGATTCAGGACTATGAATGACCATAGAAGGCGATTTTTGTTACCAAAAACCATCTTCATCATCATCTAGAAATAAATTACAATTTCCAAGTGTTTATTTTGTCTGTCAACAAAGTATTTGTCTCACCGGAGCCGGCGGTGTTGAGTTTCCCGAGACAGTCGGGCAGATCTCCGACCGATGTCGCCGCGTGTACGCCGAGTATGTCGGGCATCGCGTTGCGGCGGCCGGTGCGGCCGGTCGTCAGGAAGTCTGCCACCGCGTCGCCCGCCCCCGCCGCCCCCGACGCCGCAGCCCCCGATGCTGCCGACGTCGCTCCGGGATCCGTCTCCGCTAGCATCTTCAGCACTGTCGGTAAGCAATGCGTGAACATGACGTACCGAGAGAGCCAGCATCGATCTGGCCTTGCCTCCTGACAAAACCCTCGAACAAAGACGAGTTGAAATTGTTCAACGGTGGATGAGTCGGAAGACAGTGAACTCTCCCAGTTGAAACACATACCGATAGTTGTTTCAAAATTAACTCCATTGCCGTAAACCGATGTTGATATGTTAGATCGAAAAAAAATCAAATATCACATTGGGAATTCAATGCTCTACATTGTAATTTCAAATCCCATTTTGATTAATATTAGTAGCTCTTGTTTGACGGTCTGATGTCAACAGGTTTGTATCAAATTTCTGAAAAGTTTTACGCCGACTTGCATCCCTTATTATGGCAACATATAACTCACACACATCAGAAGCAAATAGTACGGGTTGTTTTTCGTTATAAGATCAAGAAAGTTACTCACAAGTTTTGACGACAGGCAAAAACAATGGATTCGCATGTGTCACAAATCTATTCCCGAATTCTATGATTGAATGCAATGTACATCATGAATCATGAATGCACAGTGGTTCCTGTACATACTGCAATTGCCAAAATTGAACTAGGAGTTGTAGGTAGATTGTAGATTAGTTATACTATACTTGGTCAACATTAAATACTGATTATGTGAGTAAATTGAAGTTGTGAAGAAGAGTTTACCTGCCAAAGAATACCTCTTTGCATTGGTTAGTTAGTCAGAAATTGCTTGTAACTTTACAATACCACCTTGGCCTTACGTAGGTAGCTAGATAAGTTGACTGGCTAGGCAGGTAAGGAACCAATTGATTAGATAAGAAGTCAACTTGATTATTGAGCCACAACCTACCTAATGAAACAAGTCCATCATAGCCAATGTGGACAAGATTTGTAAAACTGCATTTTAGAATTAGATATGCAGATCAATAATCTATGCATCAAAGTATATTGTTTACCATGTTTGCACAGGTTGAATTTCCAATTGAACAAACAACCAAGCTAATAAACAGAAACACTCTTTCGTTCGAACAATGTCAGTATAAATCAGCATGCAGCCGGCACTCTGTAAAATATTAATGTATTAATATGCAGAAAGGGCGGTAGCGACACCTCCTAGCGGAGCAAGCGGTTAGATGCAGGCGGCAACAACGGCAATCCTAGAATCCGTGCACAAGTCACCTGCTGCGCGTTTCACGCGTTTCGCGGCCACCGTCTTACGGACGCCCGCCTCCTTGGCTACGCGGCTCCGTTTCGCCCTCATCTTAACCGCAAATCTAGAAACCAGGCTACAGCGTGAGACCCGTGCGCTGGCAGAGGTTGTTGTGCGCTATTTGTTTGTACTCACGTCAATGTGACGGTCAACGTTTCGCAGTGCGTCGATCTCTGGATGCCTCAGCGGGTGACGGAGGTATTCACAACACATCACGGCAGTGGCACGGCACGACGCGGATAATCTGTCACCCAATCGGTCAGAATTGTAGGCACATTGGTTGTTGGTAGTGAAACTTGAAGATGCACTGGCTTTTGTTGGTTCAAGAACTTTTCACTGCTGGACTGAGTGGTATGCTAACATGAAATGACTGACTTCCTCAACAATTGAGCTATCACAGGCAATTTGCTTAGCTATCAGCTATTCACCTTGAGATTGAGTCGGCTGCCAAAGCGTTATCATAATTGCATAAAAGGAAAATCGTGTAATGACAAAGGCTTACACCACTAGGCCTTCATTGACACCAAGAATGTTGACAGAACAGTCACGCTCTGATTTATATATGATTGGTTTCATTGAAATCGAAAAACGTTTCTTTCAACTGGATTTCGAATGCAAATTACGTTTCAGAGTTCACACATGCTTACCTATAATATTATAGATTTCTTAGAAATAATTTTCGATACCATGCAAAACCCCGAGATTTTGACAGGAGGCACGTGACGTCACAGGCCACATTCTGGTGTCGACCAATCAGCACCCAGATCAAAAAACAATTGCCTTTCAGCCAATCCGAGTCTTCGTCCTGCGTCGCCATTGATTGTGTTGGGCTTGTAAATTCCGTTCATTTATCTTCAAACATCGGACTTATTTAATACTAAAACCACTTTAAAAGCTGTGCAGAATTTGCTACATATATTTGACTGTAGTTTTGAGTATTTATACAAACCGTGTTTTACTGATCAGCCGTGTATAAATAGGAAAACCCAGCCCATTGAAGCTCTTGTTGACGAAAATCAAGATGGCCTGCGCTACTCTGAAAAGATCTTTGGATTTCGATCCCGTTCACAGCCATGGAAGGCCGTCGAAACGCCGTCGTTGTGTGCCTATGTGCGTCTCACCAAACCCGAAACCCAATGAAACTCCATCACCATTCGGAGAAGTCTGCCCCAAGCTCACTCCGGGTAAGCCAAAAAAAACAACTTTGTTTGCTAGCTGTTGGCCTATTATAGGCCTAACTTCTAGGCTGCCTATGTTTGGATGATTGTGACATAATTATCCTATTTCGTTATTCTGACTGGAAATTTCTTATTTCTGCAGAGAAAATGGCAGCCAGCATCCGCGAAGAGATTCGCCGCCTTCACCGCCGCCGCCAGTTGGCATCGTACCCTGGACTGACGAGCATCGATGGATCTTCGAGCCAAGAATCATCGGACGGTTTGGATTCACCCGGCTCTCCGCCCAGCTCGCGCTTCTCTTCGACCTACCCGTCTTCGACAAACAAGGACAAGCCACTATTCACTTTCCGACAGGTGAGATTTTATTTTCAAGTGATAGTTCTCTGATGAACTGTCACTTGCAATTTTCTGCATCAAGTGACAGCAGCCTTGAACAACTGTCATCCTGATAGACTGAAACTCTGTGATTTGAGTGAGATTTTTAGAAACCAGGGCTTTATGACTGATTGTTTCAAGTGCATTGGAGCTTGGCTGAGTAGGTACTTTATTGTGAAGTTAGGCAATATCATTGATTTTGTAAGCATTTAACCCAGATTCTCTATTTTATTTATTTACATTTATTTTTATGGGCCAATTTTATATAAAATGTTAGGTAGATAGCAATGGTAGATAATGGTTTTCAAACTTTTATAGCAAATAATCTTTTTCGAATTTGTTGTAAAATGGAAATTAATAGAAAAGCTAAAAATATTATCTAGGTACCGGATTTTCTAAATCCCAAAGCACTGTTTACAATGGTTACATGGCTGTTTTATGAAACAAACATTAAGTTGGAAAAAATCAATTAAAAATAATTAATCGTGGCAGATATGGTAGTGTTTCCTATCCGATGAACACATGTGGAATGTTCTGACACAAGACTAATGCGCTCATGTTTGCTCGTGCCTGCCAGGTGGGCATGATCTGCGAGCGAATGCTCAAGGAGCGTGAGACGCAGATCCGCGAGGAGTACGACCGAACGCTCAACTCGAAGCTCTCCGAGCAGTACGACATCTTCGTCAAGTTCACCTACGACCAGATACAGAAGCGCTTCGCTGCCGAGGCCACGCCTAGCTGTGAGTAGAAATCGCGTGCAGTCGTTGCTTCTACAAAGTACGATCGAAAACGTGTTTCCAGGCTGGAATACTGGCTTTTGCCATCTGGAAGCCTGGACCGACCAAGCAGGGGTATCATAGCCCGCAGGGTTACATTTAGGCCAGTCTCTGAGTTAAGAGATAACTGACGGAAACATTTGGATTTCATGGCCTTTGCCACGGAATTTAGTTCAAGTGACACAAACCCAAAGTTAATAAAAAAAACTAGACCTATAGGCCAATCTCAGTGTGGGCCTCCTGTTCATTTTATTGGCTGTCACAATTGTTTCAAGTTTCCCCCCGGGGTTACGAAAACCCTACTTTGTGAATCCTCGGCTAGACACATGTTTTCGATTGGATGTTTTCTAATTATAACTCTATTATGCAACAAGATTTGCGGTTTGGTTAGCTATTAATTAGCTCTGCTAAATAACAAAGGAAGACAGGGTAAATCGCAACCCAAATACCTCTACCTGGCTTTAGCAAGTGGGTGTCACGACGTCACTTTGATGGGATTATGATTGAACGGAACAGGTGTTTTACGATGCCTGAGCTACCTGTGTTGCTAGAGATGTGTCGTGTGCAAACATTGCCAATGATGAACGTGCAGCGTTTGCTATGCACTCGTTGCAATGCCTTGGACAGTGTCCGCTAACGATGGAAACACGCACGACCCACTTGCTGAACACTGGTCTCTTGGCATCACGGCGTTTGCCTTTGATTAGAAACATAATTAAATAAGTCAATAAGTTTGCCATTATTCAGAGCTACCTGTCTGTTGCAATAATTAACTGTCATTAAGGCTAATGTTACGAACAGATAAACATGACACCTCCTGTCCCACTCAAGCAAGGCAAAACATAGCATGATACCTGCTAAGAAGAGCCAGGTAGCTTGTGAAATCCCATCTATTATATTTTTAATGTTGATAACTTATCAATGATAAGCAAGCTGCTAACATAATGAAGGAAACCAGGGCATCATAACCCAGTTTATCAACTTCATCTTAGTTAGAATAAGATTATTTCTTGGGTCAATTTCCTCATCTACAATGCCAATTTCACGCTGGATATCAATTTATCACTGTAAGAGTTGATTTACAACAATTTCAACCCTGATTTGAAGTCGAGAGTCAAGTCAATGTAAACTTATTAGCATACAGTGAAGTGAACCTCAATAGCCTTTATTAACTTTAGATAAAGGAACATCAAAAAATTATTTTATTTTAATAATTATAAATATTTTAGCTCTTCAAATTCGAGCAACGATGCTCGTGCTGCTGCCGCCGATAGCGACCGCTTCCTGTGTTCGTTTGTTCGCGGCGCTAACGGCACCGCTTCCTGTGTTCGTTTGTTCGCGGCGCTAACGGCACCGCTTCCTGTGTTCGTTTGTCCGCTGCGCTAACGGCACCGCTTCCTGTGTTGCAGACCTGTCGTAAGCGCGGCGAAGGGCGCGCCCCGTGTGCGGGGGCGGGGGCAGCGAGGGCGGACGCCCTCCCACCCCCCGCGCCACTTCGGATCGACGCGTCGATCGCGCTGCGTACCCGACGCCATTCCGGCTTTGTTCTCGTTGGGGTATGGGTGGGGGAGGGGGGGGGGGGGGGGGTGTTTTTTTGGAATTTTTTCTCGAATAAAATCTGCAGTGCCGGGTTTGTCTGGCGTGCGACTCGGCGCCGCCCCCCGGGGACGGCGGCGGGCCGAGCGGGATTCTTTCGACGAGGGGATCTTGTTCAGAGACTGGAGGGGGTCGCCCGGGGCCGAGTTTGTTTCTCGCGCGGCGAGTTTTGTTGTTTGTGAATCCATCTTAACGTTTAGCTAGATTAGTCGGTCCGTCGGGCATCGACCGCCGCGAGGTCTTGTGGTGTCGGCGTCTTCGCGAGCCCGACGAGCCAATCATAATTTATGATCATTAATCAGCCTAGCCTAAGTTATTACCCAAACTATTATTAATCGGTCGTTATTAGTTTTAAGTTTTTTTTTATCTAAGGGGTTTACGATACTATGCCACATCTACAATTACACTTACAAATTACCTAACTTAATGTACCCAGCAATCTGTTACTCGATGCGTATTGCGCCTGGATTTAATGAAATACGTATTGTGATTTTCGATGTACTAGGATAAGCGAGCCAGAATGTGAAGCGGACACACACTAATTTATAAGCGTTACGTTTAGGAAGACAAGGGCTACCCTGCCAAGTCCCGTTTAGACTTAGTTTACTTTCTTCTTTTTTGTTTTCTTCCGGCCGGCTGGCCGTGGTTTGGGAGTTCTCCTCAGCTCCAGATTGCCTTGGATCGACTCCCCAGTTGCGACTGATGGAGCAGTGCTTCACTATTCCAAACATACCACAACATTTACTTTGGTGTTTTTTTAAGGAGGTTGGATCGCTTGCTAATAGCGACAAATCCGACATTTTAAATTGAAGCATGGATCGTTTTTGAGGATTTTTGTTGTCGCTTTTCACGATTTGCTTGTCCAGCTGATAGGAAGGCATTATTTACATGGAAACCATGGCAACCTTGCAATAATGACATTACAAAATCAGGCTACATTTTAAAATTTTCAAACTGACACAAATCTGATGAAAATGAGTCTTGAAATAAAAATAAAAATACCGGGATGCTTGGTTTTAAACGCAGATCTAATTTAAAAACGAGGGGAGAATTCCTCGTTCTGCCCGTAGCGTAGTTAATTTATAGGGATGTATGTTTAAAGGGATGGGTCCAGCTCCTGCTTCGGATGGACTTTAAACACAGACACAGGAGACGCTGCGATTGTTTCCGCGGCTTCGGAAGGTCGTCGGCCGACCGCTTGCCCCCGCCGCCGCTAAAGTATTGTCGAACCAGCCGTCGTTTTCGAGCCGCGTTTCGATCTGCTGCTCGCGACTTCGCTCGCCTCGAATCAACGTGCTCGGCGGTGGAAACAAAACCAAATCACAAACCTTTCAACTGGCGGTGCCTAAATTCACGAGATATTAAATCGGGGACATTCGGTCGATCAAACCGTGATTTTTCAAATGGAAATTTAGTTTCTTGCCGGTTAAAATGCGGCCGGTTAGCTTTTCGTATCGAGCGCACTGCCTGTTTTTGGGACGTGTGCGTCCTGGCTTCTGAAACACTGCAGTAAAACTAGGTGGCCGAAGTATCGACGTGAGGACACCAGTCTGCTGAGAGACTCGGTGCTCGGCGCTTACGTCACTGGATTCCGTGCAATGCTTGCGTTTTCGTCTCCACATAACCGTCGGATCTTTTCACTCGGACGGGAAGCGATTGTGGCTGCAGAATCGACACGATTCACTCGTTCATGTGCCGCTACTGGCCAATGCTCTACTCTTTGTAATTATTTATAGGTATTGATAATCAATTAATCACGTTATAATTTTGTAGCGATCTAGTAGCTAGGCTAACTTGGTAACCATTTGGACTGTGTTTTGTAAAGTGGTGCAAGATTCGATTTAGAAAACCTTTTGTTTACTGCTGTAACTTAAATTTAAAAAAACAAATAAAATTTCATTTCTCAAAGAATTAAGATTGATTGTTTTTTTATTTTTGAATCTTATTTTGTCGACATCCTCGGTGTGACCTGTGAGTTATACGTCATCTTTGTAGTCGTCAGGGTTTTTGCGGAGCATCTGTTCGTGCAGTATCTCCGTGAGGCAGTAGGTGCCGTAGCCGACGATGAACGGAGGCAGCACTCGTAATGCGTTGTCCATGAATCGGGTCAAGAAGTTGGGGACGCCCTTGGAGATTGCGTTGGCGAAAGCTCGCTGCTCGAATGGTGACAGTTTGAAGGTGATTATCCCGTGGAGCTTTGCTAGTTCACCGAAATGTTTGCCCATTTTGATGATCTGTAGGTAAGTGGATTAATTTTGAAATTCAGAGTTTCTAGCTACTGTACCATGTGTTTGTTTTAAGTTTACACGTCTGTGGACTTAAGTCATACTTACAGGGAGAGTAAAATCAAATAGTCTTGAGATTTGAAGCTTGCTTATGAAATTTATCAAGGATATTAAATAAGATTTTGGAAGATGTACTGCTAAATCTTTGGATCTCAAGGATCTCACCATAAACAAAAGTCTGGTTTAATTTTTTCCTCCATTGGGGTAGGTCAGTGGGCTGTGACTTGTTGGGCAAAATAAAACGAGTAATATTGTTTAATTTGTAATTATTTTACCTTAAACCCGGCTTAGAAGTTTCCATGTATGCATACACATAAGTACCTAGTAATAATCTTAGTGTGCAAATTAGATTTAAACAATTAAAGGGATTAAAAATAATGAAATAGAGAAATGTCAATATAGTGTGATTCGAGCTTCCCGGTTTTGCCACTGGTAAATGGTGGACGATGTTGTACACGTAAGCTCGAAGTGCCTATGTGACCATTCACAAAATTAGTGTTTTCTTATTATTTTATCAATTAAATAGTGATGGGTGGACAAAAATTCGAATACGATGAGAGTGGTGGAACATTTTTTTACTTCCTACTCTCATTTCTAGCGTTACTTTTAATACCTGGCACATATTACTGGTGGCCACGTAAAAGCAAACAAGGTAGGATATGCTTGGGTGCTGATTGGCACAATCACATGCCTACAACACCGCAATTAATTACAATACGCACGTATGTTTCTATTTGAACACTAAATATTCCCTGGCTGATTAGTAATATTCCAGCTACTCCGTTTTAAGTCCCTTGTTGCTGTTTTTCAACAAGCTGTCATATCATAACCTCTTTAGATATTCCTTGCCATGTCATTGCTGTGCCTTTTTCCAACTTAATTGACGCAATTCTATATTAAGCCGAATTCAATTGAGTTACCTATCATCATCGGTAGCAATTATATCATGTCTTCTGTCAATTTCGCATCAAGAGACAGTTAATTTGTTACAAAGGCAGTAGCAACACCCTACAGAACTGTCACTCACTTCTCTATTTTATTTATTTTTGCTGTAGACCCAGAGGAAATAGAAAAAGAGTGTCAGTGTGAAGACTGCAAACGAAAAAAGATAATATTACAGTCAAACGATCCATGGAAGCCTGCGAAACAGTTTTTCACGTAAGTCTTGGATATCGATGGGCAGACCTAGGTATTAGACATTGAGCTACCGTCCTCTTCCCAATTCATGGTCTATTTCCAAAGATGCATTGAAAGTCTAAACAAGTACGGTTGTTCTCCTAGGAAGCTACTTATTGTCCTGGGATGGCTGGCGTTGGCGTTCCTTGCATACAAAGTGTCGCAGTTCGATTACGAAATGGCCAACTTCGATCCTTACGAGATTCTGGGTGTTCCAATGGTGAGTTCTAATGCCTTTCATTCCCAGGCTCCTTTTCTTATTGGTTATTCTTACCACTTCATACAAGCTTATATTTACTACCAACCATTTATTAGTAGCCATTGTAACCAGGGATTAATTAAATCAGTTCACTATCTATTCATGTCACATTTCAATGTTATTTTATTGAAGCTTTCATGCAATCCCAATAATTCAAGTATGTACCAGGTAGTAATTGTTGTGATTTGATATCAACTACAATCCATATAATTTATTAATGTTGTCATTGTAAGCCTTTAATCACCTTTATTATTATTTCATTTCATTTTGAGAATGGCCTAGGTCCTTGTTGATTATGTGGTAACATATTATTACAGGTAACGTTTCCTACCTAGGTATTCCCGAAAAGAATATTTGCTGTGCCTATCTATTTACCATTTCAAGAAAGTATCATTTAAAGTTTTGAGTTTGGATTTGAATTTTAATAACGGCCGATGAAAAGTTTTAATTGAAAATCAAAAAGTACTACAGAAATTCCACAAGAAAATAAAATGCACAAGTACTTAGTAGAGTAGGTACAGGTTACAGGGTACAGAGCAGCAGGTACAAATTTACCTAAAGAATGCTTCCATGGCCGAAATGAAACTATTTTAGCTGCCTATTCCTGCAAATTCTCCTCCCCTGAAGCCAGCCTTCGGGACTTACGTCTTCTTCTTATGGTTTGATGGTTTTCACGATAGTTTACAAAAAGATATTAACTGGGTTGTTGAATGCTAAGATGTCAAGTTACACTTACGGAAATTTTTACAAAACAAACGCATTGATTTGCACCGAACACCTGTCTGTTTGTTGATTGTCCGTTGAACCAAGCCGTCTGTTTGTCTGTCCAGGGTTCGTCGCAAGCGGAGATCAAGAAGTCGTACCGCAAGCAGTCGCTGGTACTTCACCCGGACAAGGAGACGGGCAACGAGAAGGCCTTCATGAAGCTTACCAAAGGTGATTACCTTGACAAGCCGAGACTTGACCCCTCCTGGTTGCCCTCGTTGAATATACACCATCTACTTCACTTCATCCTCAGGACCTCTGATTCTAATCACATATTTTTTGTTTCCAATTATGTGGAGTTGAATCAGTTTCTGTACTTGCTCATTTTAACTTTTAACTTAGCCGCCAGATTCGCCCAAGCCCAATAGACCATTCCACTCAGAGAAAAATGACGTCAGATACCCAATGGACGTGCTACCAGTTTGGAAAAAATTAAAAGAGTTCTGCTAAATAACAAAGGAAGACAGGGAAATCACAACTCGAATTTCTCTACCTGGCTTTAGCGCGTGGGTATCATGACGTCATTTTGAAAGAATTTTGATTGAATGGCATCAGGTGTATCCCAAGCCCAAGATTCCGAGCCCCGTTAACCGCACTTTGTGGCACCGCTAACCGCACGTCCCCGTCCGCTCGGCAGCCTACCAGGCGCTGACGGACGACGAGGCGCGACGCAACTGGGAGAAGTACGGCAACCCGGACGGGCCGGGCGCGATGAGCTTCGGCATCGCGCTGCCGTCGTGGATCGTCGAGAAGGAGAACTCGGTGTGGGTGCTCGGGCTGTACGCGCTGGTGTTCATGGTCGCCATGCCCACCGTGGTCGGCATGTGGTGGTACAAGTCGATACGATACTCCGGTGACAAGGTACCCGCTGCAGCTGCTTACCAATCTGTTGGCTTCGTGTGGATTTAATTTTCATTTAACCATCACCCATCATGCACATGATCAGTTCTGTGCGGGAGAGAAGTTGGAGGGTTTGAAGTTAGTACGACAACTTCACTCGCCTTGCTTGTCAACCTCTCCCGCAGGAATCCTGTTGTTCGAGTTGTACCGTCCTTCGGAAGGGACGTAAAGCCGGTGGTCCCCTCGGTGCTTTTCGACAGGAGTAGGCTACGTGCCGGCACCGGGTTTCCCCTCCTCCCTAGGCTAGGTTAGGTTCATCATCACCCTTTCATTATCGACCAGCGCCACAGGGCCAGTTGTCAAAACAGTGCGTCGTTAAATACTACTAATCAATCAATCGATCCAGGAAGTGAAGACCCGTTGTTGTCCCCAGGTGCTGCTCGACACCACGCAGCTCTACTACTTCTTCTTCCACAAGACGCCGTCGATGGCGCTCAAACGAGTCATCATGGTGCTGGCCGCGTCGCTCGAGTTCGAGCGCAAGCACAACAACGAGGTGGTGGAGCGCTCGACGGACGCAGAGGAAGTTCCCCACGTGAGTGCTTGCTAGTCCACGCTGGCACAAACTAGCAGAAAATAGCACAAACTTGCACCAAATAGCTCAAAATAACACAAACTAGCTAAAACTAGCACTAACTAGCATATTATAGCACAAACTAGCGCTAAATAACACAAAATAGCACAAATTAGTTGACACTAACACAAACTACCCCTGACTAACAGTACCAGAGCTTGAAATTCTAATGACACGCTCCACTTCCTCCTCCAATCTCCATGGCCCCCTCGTCTTCGTTCACTAACTCGCCATCTCTCTGCATCTTCCCGCCACCATTCCTTCTCCACCGCTTCCCATTCTTCCCGTCTTTATTCCGAATCCCTCCGCACCCCTCCTCTCCCACGCGGTCTGCCCGGCCATCTGTTCCGATAACGTGAACTTAACGTCTTCTTGACCGCTCTGCGATCTCACATTCTCATCACTCGTACATACAATGTTGTAAACTCTTACTTGGCTAATTTATAACTAATTGTTCCTCTATTATTGTTCCTCTATACTGAATTTAAATGTAATTTCAGTATACTATTATATACTTATCATAGGTATACTTATTTATAATTTTAAATGTCCTAGTACAAAGATCTCTAACCGCCGGTATTGTCTGTACGTAAGTTATGAATAAGTTGAATTGAATTGAATAAGCCATTGATTCCTGGGAAGAGAACGACGGTGTCTGACAGCTGATCGTGATGTTTGCAGCTGATCAAGCAGATCTCCAACATGAGCGAGAAGAACCGAGAGTCCCCGCTGTGCTACCTCTACTCCATCAAGGCGCGTGCGTTGCTTCACGCGCAGCTCAACCGGCTGGCGTTGAACCCCGAGACGCTCGGCAAGGACCAGCAGTACATCGTCAAGAAGTGTCCCTACCTCGTGCAGGAGATGGTCAACTGCGTTTCACAGCTCATCTTGCTGGCCTACGCGCGGAGAAGTGAGTTGACTTGGGAGTAGGGAGTAGGGAGTAAGGAGCATGGAGCATGGAGCAGGGAGCATGGAGCATGGAGCATGGAGCACGGAGCATGGAGCAAGGAGCACGGAGCATGGAGCATGGAGCATGGAGCATGGAGCATGGAGCAGGGAGCATGGAGCATGGAGCATGGAGCATGGAGCATGGAGCAAGGAGCATGGAGCAAGGAACATGGAGCATGGAGCATGGAGCAGGGAGCAGGGATCATGGAGCATGGAGCATGGAGCATGGAGCATGGATCATGAAGCATGGAGCATGGAGCATGGAGCATGGGGCATGGAGCATGGAGCATGGAGCATGGATCATGGAGCAGGGGACATGGAGCATGGAGCATGGAGCATGGAGCATGGAGCATGGAGCATGGAGCATGGAGCATGGGGCATGGAGCATGGAGCATGGAGCATGGAGCAGGGGACATGGAGCATGGAGCAGGAAGTACGGAGCATGGAGCAGGGAGCATGGAGTAGGGAGTTTGGAGCATGGAGCATGGAGCAGGGAGTAGGGAGTTTGGAGCATGGAGCATTGAGTATGAAACATGGAGTATGAAGCAGGGAGAAAAACACAATTGTTTGATTCGGTGTGTGTTTTAATTTGTTTCTACGTGTTCCGTTCGTGTTTCCAGTCCCGCGGCTGCCCAGCGTTGAGACGATCGAGAACGTGATGAAGCTGTGTCCGATGCTGGTCCAGGCGCTCTGGGACTTCAAGAGCCCGCTGCTGCAGCTGCCTCACATCCGGGAGGAGCACCTCAAGTGGTTCAACCTGAAGAAGGTAGCCGCTCTGCCCGCAGTCGCCGTCGCTACCGATGGCTGACATCACGACTCATTACAGACCTCTTCTCTAGTCTCTCTGTAGATTCCAGGCTCTAGTCTTATCAAGGGTATAACATCAAGTCTAATACACCTATTCCATTCAATCAAAATTACGTCATGATACCCACTCGCTAAAGCCAGGCAGAACAATTCGGGTTGTGATTTCCCTATCTTCCTTTGTTATTTAGCAGAGATAATTAATATTTATTTCCAAACTGGTAGTACGTCCAGTGGGTATCTGACGTCATTTTTCTCTGAGTGAAATTGGTCTATTTTAGACCCGTGATGAAGCAGGCAGCTCAGCTTTCCAAAAAGTCGGGAGAGTTTAAAGTTTGGTAACGTAGCTTTCAATAACCAAGGTAAACAGGTTTAAAAAAAGCAAACCTAAGGCAAAACGAAGCCTTCGACTCGGCTTTCTGTTTCTATTGTGTGGCGCATTTCTCAAACAAGTGGTGACAGGTTGCGCGCGTTTGTTGGTTTGCAGCGGCCAATCAAGTCGCTGATGCAGTTTGCGCAGCTCAAGGGGCCCGAGCGCAAGCAAGTGCTGCGCTACTTGTCCGACGAGCACTACGCTGACGTGATGAAGGTGCTGGGACAGATGCCGGTCATCGACTTCAAGGTCAAGTGCGAAGGTAATGCCCCACCGTTTTACACAAGCCCACTATGCGCAAAACCATTTTCGTCAAACCCTTGTACAGCAGTCTTGTATACAACCGCCTATGACTGTGTTAAGCCCCTTTTACACTGTCACATGTTTTGTCAAACCCTTGTACAGCAGTCTTGTATACAACCGCCTATGACCGTGTTAAGCCCCTTTTACACGGTCACATGTTTTGCCCAACCCTTGTACAGCAGTCTTGTATACAACCGCCTATGACCGTGTTAAGCCACTTTTACACGGTCACATTTTTCGTTAAAACCTTGTACAGCAGTCTCATATACACTGTCATAGGCGGTTGTATACAAGACTGCTGTACAAAGGTTTGTCAAAACATGTGACCGTATAAAAGGGGCTTAAGAAGAGTAACGACTACACTTATTCGCTCAACGCTCTCTCGACAAAGGGCTAACCGCGTCCGCGGACGACGCACCTAACCTCACTGTGTTTTCAGTGATCGACGACGAGAACCCGACGGTGTACACGGCGGGCGCCATAGTGACGGTAACGGTGACGTTGGAGCGACGGGACATGAGCTCCGTGTTCGGCGACGACGTCATGCCGGAAAAGCAGGTCGAGCCCGAGGCGGACGAAGCCGACGAGGAGATAGAGAAGGTAGCGTCCCTCCGTTATGAGACTCGACCATAGGCATCGTAGGTGTATGATGGCCAAACGGTAGGGAATTCAGGTTGGAGATAGGCAAATAATTGGCTGACTCTAGGCTAGAAATAGGCAAGCAGTAGGCAGATGTCAATGGGTTTTTGAATGCTCAGCCACCTTTGTTTTTCCCGTTGTGTTGCAAAGCTATGCCGCCTGCTTAATCGAGGGTATAACCTCAGGCCCCTGAAATGGCCAAAAATCATGTTAAGCCTCCTCAGTTAAACACACAGGAATTATTTCAGCAGTAACTGTAATTGAAGATTTGCTTCAATTGGTTTGTTGGTAATGCTCATCGAACAACGTCAAACACTAGAACAGTGGCTTCAGATTTTGTTGACTGCTTGCATAGCTTCTAGCTTTTTACGAGCAACTTCATTATAACTGTCATATTCTAATATACAGCTAGAAACAAAGATAAATCGGTGACTTCAAATTCATTCGCCATCATGTCTGCAATCGTCATAACTACTTACGCCGAGCGGAGCGGATTATTCGCAAATTAAATAGACATTGCAGTGGCATTTGCTCGGCGGTCACCCTACCGTGCTTAACCCCGGCCTCCCTCTCGATTGCAGGTTAAGAAGCCGGCGTGGCAGAAGCAGCAGCGCAAGGGACGCAAGGGGGGCGGCGGAGGGGCGGGCGCCAAGAAGGGGGGCAAGCCGGCGCCGGCCCCCAAGGGGAAGAAGGAGGAGGCGGCGACGGGGGCGGCGGCGGGGGTGGGGAAGGAGGAGGGGCCGGAGCGCGTCGAGGCGGAGGCGGCGGGGGCGGGCAAGAGGCGGCCGGCCGGCGACGAGGAGGACAGCGGCGCGGAGTCGGACGAGACGGGGGGCGGCGACGCGACCGACGACGACGACACGAGTCAGCAGGACAAGAAGGTGCGGGGATTGCGATGCTTTTTGTTATTATTTATTTATTCATTTGTTTCGAGTCACACATTATGCTCGGTTACACAGTATTACAGCTTCATGTCATCTAAAATATGATTACATTTCTTTGCCTTACTTTTAGAATGTTGATTTGAGTTTTTAATTGATTTACATGATCTGCTATGGGATCCACTGGCTCTGTTGGAAGATGATGCCACACACATACACAGTTTGCCAGAAAGGAGTATTTTCCTACATTAGTGTTGTGGTTTCCTGCTGCTTCTCTAGGTGGTCCGATCTTCTGCGGATAGAGCTTTTAAAACAGATTTTTTGATGGCTAGGCTTAAAAAATACGCTTTGCACTCGATATCCAAAGTCCTCACAACAGCACTCGGTGGAAGAAAAACATTTAGATTTGCTCTTAGACTTACCGCCAATCTTTGAAAATGCTTGTAATGTATTGACTCATGCCGAACCTTGAAGAAATGACGTTGATACATGTTGAAATGGTGTTGAAATATGTTGAAATGGTGTTGAAATATGTTGAAATACTTGTTTAAACGTGTTGATTAGTATTGAAACAGTGTTAAAATGGTGTTAAAATGGTGTTTAACTTAAAATGGTTTTGAAACGTGTTGAAACGTGTTGAAACGTGTTGCCACGGTGTTTCAGGAGTCGAGCGTGGAGGACGACGATGCCGAGTGGGAGAAGTTCCAGACGCGGCTGTCGAAGCGGGACAAAGTGCTGGAAGGACGGAACAACCAGTCGCATCCCGTACACTGTCCCTTCTACCCGGAGGTACGCACCCCCCCTTGTTCTGTCCCTTCTACCCGGAGGTACGCACCCCCCCTTGTTCTGTCCCTTCTACCCGGAGGTACGCACACCCCCTTGTTCTGTCCCTTCTACCCGGAGGTACGCACCCCCCCTTGTTCTGTCCCTTCTACCCGGAGGTAGGAACCGCCTCCTTGTTCTGTCCCTTCTACCCGGAGGTAGGAACCGCCTCCTTGCACCCTTCTGAAAGGATTCTAGCAACTGGGCTGGGCAAATGTTTGACTTATCAAACTTTCGGACAGATTTTTTCTCAAAATACTTTTGATAAACCAACTGGTTTAACATTTTGATGTCCAACAATTGGTGGATACAAATGTAATTACTACTCTTTCCGGAAGTATTGATCAAATGAGACTTTAAGAAAATAACTTTCGACAAGCCATCTGCTCAAAGGTAACACTGTCCCAAAGAGCGTGAAAAAAGTTGCTACACTCCCATTTGTTCTGCTAGTAACACGATTATACGATTGAAAGGCAGAGTGGTTGGTAGAAAGGAGGGAGTTCGGTTTTGTCTCTGATATAACGCGTTTGCGGTCCTAAGAAGGACCCAGCTGCTTGACGCTGCTTCCAGCAGCTGCTCTTCACAGTCCTGAAGATGTCCGCGCCAACGTGGACGAAACGTCGGCATTCGTCAGGGTCCCTTTCAGAACCGCAAACGCGTTCAGAGCAAAACCGAACTCTCTCTATTCTGATTGTACGATTGTTTGCATAGCCTAGTGTAGCTGTCTCGATGTGTTAATGCGAACGATCTGGTTGAAACTCGAACTCGAACTCGAACTCGATGTGTCTGCAATGGAACCAGGAGTTTGTGTCTATCGTAATCAGGCAGTCGTGTTGTGGGTGAGGGTAACACGATCATACCAGCGTTCCCCATAGCCTAGTGCACCTCCTGGATGTGTTAATGCGAACGATCTGGTTGAAACTCGGAACGGCATGTCTGCAGGTGAAGCAGGAGTTTGTGTCTATCGTAATCAGGCAGACGTGTTGTGGGTGAGGGTAACACGATCATACCAGCGTTCCCCATAGCCTAGTGCACCTCCTGGATGTGTTAATGCGAACGATCTGGTTGAAACTCAAACCATGTGTCTGCAATGGAACCAGGAGTTTGTGTCTATCGTAATCAGGCAGACGTGTTGTGGGTGAGGGTAACACGATCATACCAGCGTTCCCCATAGCCTAGTGCACCTCCTGGATGTGTTAATGCGAACGATCTGGTTGAAACTTGGAACGGCATGTCTGCAATGGAACCAGGAGTTTGTGTCTATCGTAATCAGGCAGTCGTGTTGTGGGTGAGGGTAACACGATCATACCAGCGTTCCCCATAGCCTAGTGCACCTCCTGGATGTGTTAATGCGAACGATCTGGTTGAAACTCGGAACGGCATGTCTGCAGGTGAAGCAGGAGTTTGTGCCTATCGTAATCAGGCAGACGTGTTGTGGGTGAGGGTAACACGATCATACCAGCGTTCCCCATAGCCTAGTGCACCTCCTGGATGTGTTAATGCGAACGATCTGGTTGAAACTCGGAACGGCATGTCTGCAGGTGAAGCAGGAGTTTGTGCCTATCGTAATCAGGCAGACGTGTTGTGGGTGAGGGTAACACGATCATACCAGCGTTCCCCATAGCCTAGTGCACCTCCTGGATGTGTTAATGCGAACGATCTGGTTGGAACTTGGAACGGCATGTCTGCAGGTGAAGCAGGAGTTTGTGCCTATCGTAATCAGGCAGACGTGTTGTGGGTGAGGGTAACACGATCATACCAGCGTTCCCCATAGCCTAGTGCACCTCCTGGATGTGTTAATGCGAACGATCTGGTTGAAACTCGGAACGGCATGTCTGCAGGCGAAGCAGGAGTTTGTGTCTATCGTAATCAGGCAGTCGTGTTGTGGGTGAGAGTAACATGATCATACCAGCGTTCCCCATAGCCTAGTGCACCTCCTGGATGTGTTAATGCGAACGAACTGGTTGAAACTTGGAACGGCATGTCTGCAGGTGAAGCAGGAGTTTGTGTCTATCGTAATCAGGCAGACGTGTTGTGGGTGAGGGTAACACGATCATACCAGCGTTCCCCATAGCCTAGTGCACCTCCTGGATGTGTTAATGCGAACGATCTGGTTGAAACTCGGAACGGCATGTCTGCAGGTGAAGCAGGAGTTTGTGCCTATCGTAATCAGGCAGACGTGTTGTGGGTGAGGGTAACACGATCATACCAGCGTTCCCCATAGCCTAGTGCACCTCCTGGATGTGTTAATGCGAACGATCTGGTTGGAACTTGGAACGGCATGTCTGCAGGTGAAGCAGGAGTTTGTGTCTATCGTAATCAGGCAGACGTGTTGTGGGTGAGGGTAACACGATCATACCAGCGTTCCCCATAGCCTAGTGCACCTCCTGGATGTGTTAATGCGAACGATCTGGTTGGAACTTGGAACGGCATGTCTGCAGGTGAAGCAGGAGTTTGTGTCTATCGTAATCAGGCAGACGTGTTGTGGGTGAGGGTAACACGATCATACCAGCGTTCCCCATAGCCTAGTGCACCTCCTGGATGTGTTAATGCGAACGATCTGGTTGGAACTTGGAACGGCATGTCTGCAGGTGAAGCAGGAGTTTGTGTCTATCGTAATCAGGCAGACGTGTTGTGGGTGAGGGTAACACGATCATACCAGCGTTCCCCATAGCCTAGTGCACCTCCTGGATGTGTTAATGCGAACGAACTGGTTGAAACTTGGAACGACGTGTCTGCAGGTGAAGCAGGAGTTCTGGTGGGTGTACATGTCGGATCGCAAGTCCCACACGCTGCTGACGTCGCCGTGCCACGTGACCGCGCTGGTTCATCACGAGGAGCTGCAGCTCAAGTTCACGGCGCCGCGATGGCCGGGCGTCTACACGTTCACCGTCTGCCTGCGCTGCGACTCCTACCTCGGCTTCGACCAGTCCATTGACATCAAGGTAAGCGCCGGCATTGGCGGAAAATTATTCCAATATTTTACAAAGAAATAATCGATTTAAGGAGAAACTATTCAATTGATCTGCGTGAAAATAACACAGTATCTTCAATGGACCTGTAGCGTCGTCGATTGAAAAGTCGTCTAGTGATGTTTAATACATTTATTTATCTCGACATGAAAAACACAACTTCCAAAGTCGAAATCGGAATTAGAAAAGTATAATTGATATAGAAAAATAGGTCTAGTCGTTGTCGTCGTGTGAAGTAAAGTCAAGTCAAACAAAGTCTGTCACAACAATCCACTCCCCCTGGGGACTTGGATTCTTCTTGCCCCCGGGGGAGTGGATCCCCATTCCCCACAGACCCGTCCATGGACATCAAGGTGGGCGCCGGCATTGTCATTAAATTATTGGAATATTGTACGACTAAAAAATCGATTGTCAAGCTCATGTCTAGTCCATGTCTCGGCGAAATGCTGACGTTGACGGCCCCTTGTTTCAGCTGGACGTGAAGGAAGCCCCCGAGGTGAAGGAAGACCACCCCCAGTGGGCGCAGCTGGACGACGAAGAGGAGGAGGGAGGGGCGGGCGGCGGCGGGGACTCTGACAGCGTCTCCGAGTTCACCACCGACGAGGACGTCGAGGACGACGACTAGCCGCGCTTGACTAATCGACGCGCCGCGCTCGATACGCCGCGCTCGATACGCCGCGCTTCCGGACGCTTTCCTCCGTTTTCCCCGCCGTTATGTCAAGCGCGGGAAAGTCCGATGCAGTGCAAAGTTGCGCAAGGCAAGCGCAATGCAAGCTACGGCTAGGTGGCTTTGTAGCCGTGGGTTTGTTTCGTTGTGAATGCGTTGCTTTCAGAAAGCGACGCATTCAGAAAGCGACGCATTCAGAAAGCGACGCATTCAGAAAGCGACACGTTCAGAAAGCTACGCATTCAGAAAGCGACGCATTCAGAAAGCTACGCGTTCAGAAAGCGACGCATTCAGAAAGCGACGCATTCAGAAAGCGACGCATTCAGAAAGCGACGCATTCAGAAAGCTACGCATTCAGAAAGCGACGCATTCAGAAAGCTACGCGTTCAGAAAGCGACGCATTCAGAAAGCTACGCGTTCAGAAAGCGACGCATTCAGAAAGCGACGCATTCAGAAAGCGACACAGCAGAAAGCTGCGATAACGTCCTCGGTTTCCCTTTGAACTCTGCGCCGGTCGGTTGACTTTGTTGCCAGTTATTGATTTTTTTACTCTATTAATTTATTTCTAATTCCTTGCTGGTTTCTTCGGTAGGTTGTTGTCGTTGGTTCTGTGCTGGCGTCGTGATAGAGGGGCTGGGAGGGTTTCAAGCCGGCAAATGCGAGGGAGCTGATGCAATATTTTAATGAGCGATGCTAGATGGAGAATGAAATTGACTTTTAATTGACCAAGGCATGACTAACTTTAGCAGCAATCGATCCTGAAAGCAAATCTCTTTGCCCGAAGGTGCATCGTTTTAAGGAGGAAACGAAATTCACAATCAAGAGGTGGTTTTCCCTGTGTTCACACATTTTTGATTGAAAATTTTGATTATAATAGACTTGTTCTATTCGGGGAAAAGTTACGTCAGACACCCAGCAGGAAAGGCCAGTTGCGTTGTGGTTTTGCTGTCTCTGGTTAAATAACAGAGACAATATTTTTTGTGGATTCTTTTAACCATTGTTGATATGAGAATCACAACCCAAGTGGCTGTGTTTACTGGGTATTGGCAGTTATTTTTCTGGGGATGGACTCGGTATAAAATGATGACATGACATAAAGAATCAAGAAACTCTTCGTTATTCTACGTTCAGATGATAACTTAAGTTCAAAACGACATCACTGTTTAGTTTTCTAAGGCTGGAAGGAACGGAGCTTTCCACCGGACATGTCACCAAACTGAAAATCATTCCCGAGCGTATTATCGCTTTCCAAACATCGTCGTTGGCAAAGTTTTCGAGTTTTCCGCTTGGAATCGGTCTCGTCAGATGGTTTCGGCATTTCCTCGGAATCCTCGCCCGGAAACCGGACGGCAATCGACGGCAAGAGCCGCGAGCACGAAAACAACGGCGTTTTGGGCGTCGCGTTCCGTTTCACACTTTCCACACACCTGTAGTCTCATCTCATCGAACCCGACGGTTAGCGTTTTGTTATTTAAATACTCATCCGTGCATTCGCTAGCGATCACTTGGTGTTGGAGGTAACGTTACCATTGGAGTCTTTCCCTGCGCCGCGGGGAAACTGGCCAAAGAGTCGCGGTGGGGTCGGTTCAACGGCCCCGCCGTCGTACGAACAACGGCCGGGCTATGTTTATTTTTGTGTAAGGTGTAATCGTCGTTCGAATATTGCATGAGATCAATAAAAGTGACACTGTAAATTCAACTCGAATTGTGTCTGTGAATACATCTATTCCGTTCAATCGAAATACTATCAAAATGACGTCGTGATACCCACTCGCTAAAGCCAGGCGGAGCAATTCGGGTTGTGACTTCTCTGTCTTCCTTTGTTATTTAGCAGAGCTAATTAATATAATTTTTTTTACAAACGTTAGTCCAGTGGGTCTCTGACGTCATTTTTCTCTGAGTGGAATAAGTCTCGGATTTTGGTTTGTAGACACACAAGTCCTTTCCTTCCCAAAGCCACAAAATTAATCTATTAATGTGATTCCGCCTAGAGAAAATACAGCCAGACAAAAGAGATCTCTGTTTAAGCCCAGTTTGGGAAGAAATCGCAAGGTTAATAGTAAAAAAATGATTTACTCATTATGAACATCATCAATCCGATTCAAACTCGAAACAAGCGAGGGTATCTATTTTTAGAAGGCCTGACAGTAGATCTGGTTGGTCGGCGGCCGTGACGGACGCACCGGGGCCGCTCTGCCTCGTAAAACGTCAGTTCGTCCGCCACCACCTGTTGGCTGGACGTGTCGTGTGTTCAGTCTGCAACAATTCTGTGATAAATCTGTAATAATTCGCCGCGTGTGCGACGCAAAGCAGGCAATTAGTGAGTGTCCAGTGTTCCAACAGCCCGACACGATGAACGGAGCCATCCGCACCCCGAGGCGTCAACACCACGACACGGTGAGTACTTCACCAGCAGACCGGGGGACACACTACCTGTCCAAGCCATGCTGCTCGCTGCTTTTTTATCCGCCTCGGAAACAATCGCGTTGATAGGCCGACCACAGTGTTGCCGCCAAGTAGATTCAGATTAGATTACCCGGTTTGATTTCTTGCACGACTAGTGCGGTCGTTTGTTTTGTGTATCGTCACTGAAAACTCACGTGGCCGTGTCGACGAACCTGCAAAGCAATAAGATGACATTGACAGGCCAGAGTCAAATCCCGCCGAGAGTTGTCTTTTTATGCCGCCATTGTTGCTGCAAGAATCAAACCTTAAAATCCGTCTCGAACGTGTTTTAAAGCCGGCTAGCCTGTGCTAGACAGTTACTCAGGTCGCTACCCGACCCTACCCGACCCGACCGCCTTCCTACAAATCACCGAGCATGCAATTAGCACGCTTCCCGTAGCGTGACTCTTAGTCCATTGCGCCTCTAGAGGCTAGACCCGGCTGTCAGGGTCTGCGTCGGAAGGGCGACGAAGGAAATCTTCGATCCGAGGCGTCGGCGTCGCCAAGGTGGATTGTCTGGGCGAGATCTCAACTCACCTCTGTCTGGCTCGGTACGAGCTTCGGTGTCCTACAAGGTCGCTGGCTGACTGTGATCAAACCACGATCAAACTGCTATCTGCTGCTGCTTGCTGCTTGCTTGCTGCTGCTTGCTGCTGCTGCTGCTTGCTGCTGCTGCTGCTGCTGCTGCTGCTGCTTGCTGCTTGCTGCTTGCTCTTGCTGCTTGCTGCTGGTTGCTGTTTGCTGGTTGCTGCCGCTTGCTGGTTGCTGGTTGCTAGCTTCTGGTTGCTGGTTGGTGGTTGCTGGTTGCTTCTTGCTGCTTGCTGCTGCTGCTGCTGCTTCTGCTGCTTCTGCTGCTGCTGCTGCTGCTTAGAACCTTAGAACTCAACCTGAAATATGGAGTACACATTCACATAAGAGCATTCCCAACAAACTTAATAACTTTACTTAAGCCTTACTCACCGTACTCGAAATGTTAGGCTGAGCCAAAAATTTCGTCGAATGTCCAACTTATACGCAAGGGAGAACAAATGAGAGTTTTTCCTCTCTACAGCCATACTGGATTTCGATTGTTAGGCAAAGGAAGTGGCGGTGGACTTTTGTTTCTAGTCATCTGTCAGATTGCAAGCTGACGGAATTATGAGCGTCGACTGCTCGCCACTTTTTGCCAATGATTCAGTGATAAGAGAAAGAAGGTGTGAGCGTGGTGGATGAGCGATTGTGTCATCTTGTGTCGAGCTCATTTGCATGAGATGACGGATTCGTTCGTAGGTTGACTAGACGTGGACTCATGATGCTTATTTCTTTATTTTATAGTTATTTAGTGGGATTTTCTAGCGTGGCGCCTACGCGTTTAACTCATAGTGTATTTAGTATGTTACTGCTTGCTAGCGCTTGTGTGTTGAGTTTACCATTAGCATTTGTCAAGGTTTGGCGTTAGCTGCGTTCGCTCGTGCCTTGTGTAAGATGCGCTGTAGATATAAACAGACAAAGATTGCATAATGTACCTATAGTCAACTAACGACAAAAACTCTACGAAATCTGACAATATTTCCATTTCAAATGGCAATGGATGACGCTGACACTCGATACCATCTATCGCACGACATTTCGATGCACTTATGGTAATGTCAGGACTTCAAAGTTCACCTGTCATAATTGTGTCAAATCTTAATTACATAAAAATTATCTCGGAGTTCGGTGCCATTCGCGTAGAAAATGTTCACGATTGAAATCAGCTTTATCGCCTAAACTAAACCACGATATCGATTGATATGCTTGATTGCAAGACGCGTCAATCTGATTGTTTGCTTGATTTTAATCGCACGGCTCGGCGCTCAATCGAATGAGGAAAATCTTTAGGAAAGTTTCGAGATATCTTCCTCTGCATCTTGTGTAGCAGCCATCGTGCTACGTGCTACGTGCTACGTGCTACGTGCTACGAGCTACGTGCTACGTGCCACGAGCTACGTGCTACGTGCTACGAGCTACGTGCTGCGTGCTACGTGCCACGAGCTACGTGCTACGTGGTACGAGCCACGAGCTACGTGCTACGAGCTACGAGCTACGTGCTACGTGCTACGAGCTACGTGCTACTTGCTACGTGCTACGAGCTACGAGCTACGTGCTACGAGCTACGTGCTACGAGCTACAGGCTACGTTGTACGGGCAGCGTAGCGTAGAGCAACGCTAATATGTGTAACTAAGTGATTCCTGCGCGCTCAGAACTGTACTTTCAACGTTCCCGTGCTGTTAACAGCTGGTCACCGGCCGTAGCGAGCCACAAACACGCTTTGCTTGCTGCTTTAGTCTACCTAAACTACAGGCTTTGGCCCGCGTCGAACAGCAGGGAGTCTAGCAAACGGCAAGGCTCTGTATCTCAAGGGTTGACAGACTACAGGCTAGCATCGCCAGCCAGCTTGTTTGGCCCGCGTCGAACAGCAGGGAGTCTAGCAAACAGCAAGGCTCTGTATCTCAAGGGTTGACAGACTACAGGCTAGCATCGCCAGCCAGCTTGTTTGACCCGCGTCGAACAGCAGGGAGTCTAGCAAACAGCAAGGCTCTGTATCTCAAGGGTTGACAGACTACAGGCTAGCATCGCCAGCCAGCTTGTTTGGCCCGCGTCGAACAGCAGGGAGTCTAACAAACAGCAAGGCTCTGTATCTCAAGGGTTGACAGACTACAGGCTAGCATCGCCAGCCAGCTTGTTTGGCCCGCGTCGAACAGCAGGGAGTCTAACAAACAGCAAGGCTCTGTATCTCAAGGGTTGACAGACTACAGGCTAGCATCGCCAGCCAGCTTGTTTGGCCCGCGTCGAACAGCAGGGAGTCTAGCAAACAGCAAGGCTCTGTATCTCAAGGGTTGACAGACTACAGGCTAGCATCGCCAGCCAGCTTGTTTGACCCGCGTCGAACAGCAGGGAGTCTAGCAAACAGCAAGGCTCTGTATCTCAAGGGTTGACAGACTACAGGCTAGCATCGCCAGCCAGCTTGTTTGGCCCGCATCGAACAGCAGGGAGTCTAGCAAACAGCAAGGCTCTGTATCTCGAGGGTTGACAGACTACAGGCTAGCATCGCCAGCCAGCTTGTTTGGCCCGCATCGAACAGCAGGGAGTCTAGCAAACAGCAAGGCTCTGTATCTCGAGGGTTGACAGACTACAGGCTAGCATCGCCAGCCAGCTTGTTTGGCCCGCGTCGAACAGCAGGGAGTCTAACAAACAGCAAGGCTCTGTATCTCAAGGGTTGACAGACTACAGGCTAGCATCGCCAGCCAGCTTGTTTGGCCCGCGTCGAACAGCAGGGAGTCTAACAAACAGCAAGGCTCTGTATCTCAAGGGTTGACAGACTACAGGCTAGCATCGCCAGCCAGCTTGTTTGGCCCGCGTCGAACAGCAGGGAGTCTAGCAAACAGCAAGGCTCTGTATCTCAAGGGTTGACAGACTACAGGCTAGCATCGCCAGCCAGCTTGTTTGGCCCGCGTCGAACAGCAGGGAGTCTAGCAAACAGCAAGGCTCTGTATCTCAAAGGTTGACAGACTACAGGCTAGCATCGCCAGCCAGCTTGTTTGACCTGCGTCGAACAGCAGGGAGTCTAGCAAACAGCAAGGCTCTGTATCTCAAGGGTTGACAGACTACAGGCTAGCATCGCCAGCCAGCTTGTTTGGCCCGCATCGAACAGCAGGGAGTCTAGCAAACAGCAAGGCTCTGTATCTCGAGGGTTGACAGACTACAGGCTAGCATCGCCAGCCAGCTTGTTTGGCCCGCATCGAACAGCAGGGAGTCTAGCAAACAGCAAGGCTCTGTATCTCGAGGGTTGACAGACTACAGGCTAGCATCGCCAGCCAGCTTGTTTGGCCCGCATCGAACAGCAGGGAGTCTAGCAAACAGCAAGGCTCTGTATCTCGAGGGTTGACAGACTACAGGCTAGCATCGCCAGCCAGCTTGTTTGGCCCGCATCGAACAGCAGGGAGTCTAGCAAACAGCAAGGCTCTGTATCTCAAGGGTTGACAGACTACAGGCTAGCATCGCCAGCCAGCTTGTTTGACCCGCGTCGAACAGCAGGGAGTCTAGCAAACAGCAAGGCTCTGTATCTCAAGGGTTGACAGACTACAGGCTAGGATCGCCAGCCAGCTTGTTTGGCCCGCGTCGAACAGCGGGGAGTCTAGCAAACAGCAAGGCTCTGTATCTCAAGGGTTGACAGACTACAGGCTAGCATCGCCAGCCAGCTTGTTTGGCCCGCGTCGAACAGCAGGGAGTCTAGCAAACAGCAAGGCTCTGTATCTCAAGGGTTGACAGACTACAGGCTAGCATCGCCAGCCAGCTTGTTTGGCCCGCGTCGAACAGCAGGGAGTCTAGCAAACAGCAAGGCTCTGTATCTCAAGGGTTGACAGACTACAGGCTAGCATCGCCAGCCAGCTTGTTTGGCCCGCGACGAACAGCAGGGAGTCTAGCAAACAGCAAGGCTCTGTATCTCAAGGGTTGACAGACTACAGGCTAGCATCGCCAGCCAGCTTGTTTGGCCCGCGTCGAACAGCAGGGAGTCTAGCAAACAGCAAGGCTCTGTATCTCAAGGGTTGACAGACTACAGGCTAGCATCGCCAGCCAGCTTGTTTGGCCCGCGTCGAACAGCAGGGAGTCTAGCAAACAGCAAGGCTCTGTATCTCAAGGGTTGACAGACTACAGGCTAGCATCGCCAGCCAGCTTGTTTGGCCCGCGACGAACAGAAAATGATCAGTTCTGTTCGGGAGAGAGGTCGGAGGGTTTGAATTGAAGTTAGTACGACAACTTCATCACTCACTCTGCATCCAGATCTCCGCCGGGTGCTATTTGTTGCGTAAAATTAGGGAGCTCTGTGACGAACAGACTGCTAAACTAGTTTACTATGCGCATATACACTCAAGATTACAATACGGGGTGCCACTTTGGGGCCACACGCGGGCTGCTATTAGGGTATTCCGACTACAAAAAAAAGCCCTGCGTATTCTGGCCAAAGCTAGTTATGATCCATGCTGTCCTGGAGTTTTTTACAAAGATTCTTGTGTTGAGCTATTTTTACGTTTTAAAATTATGACATTGCCGTCTATGTACATTTATAACACGATTTTAGTGTATTTAGCCAATAGGTTACCAGATGACGCACCTAGTGATAAGGAACCTTATTGTTTAAGACATGTACGTCGGGTGGATAAACATTCAACTAATCTTAAATGCACGACAAAAAGCCCAATAAGGGCTGGCTTTAAATTGTGGAATATTTTACCAATTGAGCTAAAGAACATATCGAGGCTACTGGACCCTTCAGTCTTCAAATGTAATTTTAAAAATTGGCTGGTAGACAAATGTTTTTACTCTGTTGACGATTACCTGGCGAACGCCATGAAGGACTAATGTACTCGTGTATACCTTTTGAATTGTAACTGTGTACTCATGGTATCTAATTTGACTGTCTTATATCATTCCCTGATCTCTGGACAATAAACATTTATTATTATTATTATTATTATTATTATTATTATTATTATTATTATTATTATTATTATTATTCACTCGCCTTGCTTGTCAACCTCTCGACAGCACGGATTAGCGGAGGAATCCTGTCGTTCGAGTTGTACCGTCCTTCGGAAGGGACGTAAAGCCGAGGTAGAGGTAGAGGTACAGGTACAGGTACAGGTACAGGTGCAACACGTGCTTGCAAAGATTCAGTCGGTCGGTGACGTCATTCTCGGAGCGTGGGTCGCCGGTGGCGTCACGTCTAGGATTAGCAGGTTTTTGACTCTGCCGTGTGACGACGCATCGACGGCGAACAAGGTCACGACTGTCACGATCTCCCCACCTCCCCACCCTCCCTCCCCCTCATTAGCTATTGTTGATAGCAATCAAGATTGTCGGGTGTCGCGGAACTTTCTTCTGCAGCTCGCGCCGTCGTCATAATGCCCTCCGATCGCCTCCTCCTTGTCGGCATCGTCTTCCCCGGGCGTCCTTCACCCCCGTGCCGAGTTTCAGCCCCGTCGGACTCGCGGTCGCCGAGATACGAAACCTGACATCAACCCAAATCCTGCCACGACAGCCTCCTTCTAGTCTGCAAACAACCCCTAGAGTCCTAGGATCGCGGTCGTAGGGTCGTAGGGTCCTATGATCCTAGTGTGAGGGTCGTAGGGTCCTAGGGTCCTATGATCCTAGTGTGAGGGTCGTAGGGTCCTAGGGTCCTATGATCCTAGTGTGAGGGTCCTAGGGTCCTAGGGTCCTAGGCATGCGCAGTGAAGCTATCACACTTGCTGTAAAAAGCTGTTCCCTTCATTTCTGTTTCTGACATTTAAAAGCTAAATCTCAATTTTCGTAACAGGACTCGGGAGAGTCATGCAGTTTCACTGATTCATTGATTGATTGCCGGTGTTTAACGACGCACTGTTTTGACAACTGGCACCGTGGCGCTGGTCTATAATGAAAGGGTGATGATGAACCTAACCTATGGCTAGAAGGGAGGAGGGGAAACCCGGTGCCGGCACGAAGCCTGCACCTGTCGAAAAGCACCGAGGGGACCACCGGCTTTACGTCCCTTCCGAAGGACGGTACAACTCGAACGACAGGATTCCTCCTCTAATTCGTTCTGTCGAGAGGTTGACAAGCAAGGCGAGTGAAGTTGTCGTACTGACTTCAAACCCTCCGACCTCTCTCCCGAACAGAACTGATCGCGTGCATGATGGTCACCCATCCAACACCGCGATGTTGCTTAACATGATGGTCACCCATCCAGACTGTGTTATGTGAAATACGATTAACGATAAACAAAGATACGAACTCAAGCAAGCGACCTTGGGACGAGGTTCGCCGTCGCAGGAAGTCGTCGGGTGGTTTCGGCACTTCCGGTGGGGGGGGGGGGGGGGGGGGGGGGGGGTGACGTCAACGAATCTATGGTGACGTCATAAGGAGACTCCGGTCAGGGAAACGTCCATCCCGAGATGGGGCCTGGATTCACAAAGTGGGGTTATCGTAACCCCGGAGGTGACCTTGTTTTTCCTAGATCCTAAAACCTGGTGAGATGTTTGGTCGCAGTCTCTGGAGAGGTCTCCATGTTGCCAAATCTTCTCTCACCGCCTTGTTGATAAATCGTGGATATCTCCGACAGAATCTCGGCGAACAGAACCTCCTCACCGCCCTCTAGAAGCTTGTTCCAAGCGGCTAAATATAGAACAGTATGTCCGACTCGACCCCCCTCCTTATTTGGTATTCTAATTACAGGTGTCCGTCCTAATTATCAAGATTAGCGAGCGCAACAAGTCAGCGACAGGCGGCATGACACAGACATAGACGTCCTTCTCGCCAGCGCTAGACTGCGCTTCGAGCTTTGCTTTGAGTTTGTGTCGCTCTCCTCCGATCCAGATGGTCCTTTGTTCCTTCTCGCTGGTATCGAGAAATGCTACGCGATTCGAAAAATACGTTCACATTTATCTTGAGTACTTTTTCGTGAACTTTGTAACGCTCGTCGTAACATACTTTTCGTTATTTTAAACTGGAGCTGAAACTCTGCTCACGTCACTGGTATTGAATGGACCTTCTTGATACGGTATACAGCCAATTGGAAGGCTGCATTCTCATGGTAACCTTGGCAACCATGCCAACTGGCGGTGAGACACAGTGTAGCAGCTGCCAACTGGCGGTGAGACACAATGTAGCAGCTGCCAACTGGCGGTGAGACACATTGTAGCAGCTGCCAACTGGCGGTGAGACACAGTGTAGCAGCTGCCAACTGGCAGTGAGACACAGTGTAGCAGCTGCCAACTGGCGGTGAGACACAGTGTAGCAGCTGCCAACTGGCGGTGAGACACAGTGTAGCAGCTGCCAACTGGCGGTGAGACACAGTGTAGCAGCTGACAACTGGCGGTGAGACACAGCGTAGCAGCTGCCAACTGGCGGTGAGACACAGCGTAGCAGCTGCCAACTGGCGGTGAGACACAGTGTAGCAGCTGCCAACTGGCGGTGAGACACAGTGTAGCAGCTGCCAACTGGCGGTGAGACACAGTGTAGCAGCTGCCAACTGGCGGTGTGACACAGTGTAGCAGCTGCCAACTGGCGGTGAGACACAGTGTAGCAGCTGCCAACTGGCGGTGAGACACAGTGTAGCAGCTGCCAACTGGCGGTGAGACACAGTGTAGCAGCTGCCAACTGGCGGTGAGACACAGTGTAGCAGCTGACAACTGGCGGTGAGACACAGTGTAGCAGCTGCCAACTGGCGGTGAGACACAGCGTAGCAGCTGCCAACTGGCGGTGAGACACAGCGTAGCAGCAGCAGCAGCGTAGCGTGAACAAAGTGCAGCAAGCAACGCATAATGGATGCACGTTGCTGCACCGATTTGCATCCAAGTGGGTCAATGCAAACTGTTGCATCGCGGCCGTCGATGACTCGTTCCATGATTTCAAGTGCGCTTCATCTTCGCATCTCGCCGAAGCGATCTAGCCAGCTTCAAAATACCAGCGCGCTCTCTTTGCATTGCGTCACAAACACGCAATACGAACAACTCTATAAGGGGTTGTCTTTTAGCTTTGCATGCAACTATTTACCCGCACCTTAATTTTGTTTCTTCACTTTCTTACCTAGTTGCACTTTTCCATGTGCCTTGCCTGATGCCAGCAAACACCGGTGTCACTGCTGTTGCTAGTGTTGCCACGCTGCTACGATTGTTGGCATTACTATGTGCCTTGCCTGATGCCAGCAAACACCGGTGTCACTGCTGTTGCTAGTGTTGCCACGCTGCTGCGATTGTTGGCATTGCTATGTGCCTTGCCTGATGCCAGCAAACACCGGTGTCACTGCTGTTGCTAGTGTTGCCACGCTGCTACGATTGTTGGCATTACTATGTGCCTTGCCTAATGCCAGCAAACACCGGTGTCACTGCTGTTGCTAGTGTTGCCACGCTGCTGCGATTGTTGGCATTGCTATGTGCCTTGCCTGATGCCAGCAAACACCGGTGTCACTGCTGTTGCTAGTGTTGCCACGCTGCTACGATTGTTGGCATTACTATGTGCCTTGCCTGATGCCAGCAAACACCGGTGTCACTGCTGTTGCTAGTGTTGCCACGCTGCTACGATTGTTGGCATTACTATGTGCCTTGCCTAATGCCAGCAAACACCGGTGTCACTGCTGTTGCTAGTGTTGCCACGCTGCTACGATTGTTGGCATTACTATGTGCCTTGCCTAATGCCAGCAAACACCGGTGTCACTGCTGTTGCTAGTGTTGCTACGCTGCTACGATTGTTGGCATTACTATGTGCCTTGCCTAATGCCAGCAAACACCGGTGTCACTGCTGTTGCTAGTGTTGCTACGCTGCTACGATTGTTGGCATTACTATGTGCCTTGCCTAATGCCAGCAAACACCGGTGTCACTGCTGCTGCTAGTGTTGCCACGCTGCTACGATTGTTGGCATTACTATGTGCCTTGCCTAATGCCAGCAAACACCGGTGTCACTGCTGTTGCTGGCGTTGCCACGCTGCTACGATTGTTGGCATTACTATGTGCCTTGCCTGATGCCAGCAAACACCGGTGTCACTGCTGTTGCTAGTGTTGCTACGCTGCTACGATTGTTGGCATTACTATGTGCCTTGCCTAATGCCAGCAAACACCGGTGTCACTGCTGTTGCTAGTGTTGCCACGCTGCTACGATTGTTGGCATTACTATGTGCCTTGCCTAATGCCAGCAAACACCGGTGTCACTGCTGTTGCTAGTGTTGCCATGCTGCTACGATTGTTGGCATTACTATGTGCCTTGCCTAATGCCAGCAAACACCGGTGTCACTGCTGTTGCTAGCGTCGCCACGCTGCTACGATTGTTGGCATTACTATGTGCCTTGCCTAATGCCAGCAAACACCGGTGTCACTGCTGTTGCTAGCGTCGCCACGCTGCTACGATTGTTGGCATTACTATGTGCCTTGCCTAATGCCAGCAAACACCGGTGTCACTGCTGTTGCTAGCGTCGCCACGCTGCTACGATTGTTGGCATTACTATGTGCCTTGCCTAATGCCAGCAAACACCGGTGTCACTGCTGTTGCTAGTGTCGCCACGCTGCTACGATTGTTGGCATTACTATGTGCCTTGCCTAATGCCAGCAAACACCGGTGTCACTGCTGTTGCTAGTGTCGCCACGCTGCTACGATTGTTGGCATTGGTATGTGCCTTGCCTAATGCCAGCAAACACCGGTGTCACTGCTGTTGCTAGTGTTGTCACGCTGCTACGATTGTTGGCATTACTATGTGCCTTGCCTAAGCCAGGAAACACCGGTGTCACTGCTGTTGCTAGTGTTGCCACGCTGCTACGATTGTTGGCATTACTATGTGCCTTGCCTAATGCCAGCAAACACCGGTGTCACTGCTGTTGCTAGTGTTGCTACGCTGCTACGATTGTTGGCATTACTATGTGCCTTGCCTAATGCCAGAAAACACCGGTGTCACTGCTGTTGCTAGTGTTGCCACGCTGCTACGATTGTTGGCATTACTATGTGCCTTGCCTAATGCCGGCAAACACCGGTGTCACTGCCGTTGCTAGCGTCGCCACGCTGCTACGATTGTTGGCATTACTATGTGCCTTGCCTAATGCCGGCAAACACCGGTGTCACTGCTGTTGCTAGTGTTGCCACGCTGCTACGATTCTTGGCATTACTATGTGCCTTGCCTAATGCCAGAAAACACCGGTGTCACTGCTGTTGCTAGTGTTGCCACGCTGCTACGATTGTTGGCATTACTATGTGCCTTGCCTAATGCCGGCAAACACCGGTGTCACTGCCGTTGCTAGCGTCGCCACGCTGCTACGATTGTTGGCATTACTATGTGCCTTGCCTAATGCCGGCAAACACCGGTGTCACTGCTGTTGCTAGTGTTGCCACGCTGCTACGATTGTTGGCATTACTATGTGCCTTGCCTGATGCCAGCAAACACCGGTGTCACTGCTGTTGCTAGTGTTGCCATGCTGCTACGATTGTAGGCATTACTATGTGCCTTGCCTAATGCCAGCAAACACCGGTGTCACTGCTGTTGCTAGTGTTGCCATGCTGCTACGATTGTAGGCATTACTATGTGCCTTGCCTGATGCCAACAAACACCGGTGTCACTGCTGTTGCTAGTGTTGCTACGCTGCTACGATTGTTGGCATTACTATGTGCCTTGCCTAATGCCAGCAAACACCGGTGTCACTGCTGTTGCTAGTGTTGCCACGCTGCTACGATTGTTGGCATTACTATGTGCCTTGCCTAATGCCAGCAAACACCGGTGTCACTGCTGTTGCTAGCGTCGCCACGCTGCTACGATTGTTGACGACATGATCAGGGTGCCATGATACCTTAGCTGTCATTGCAGACGTGTCATCCGAGGTCGATGGGAAACATGACAACTGCATCGAAGCAGATGATGATGATGCCGGTCGTGGGGTGTAGCGGGGGTGGTAGCGAGGGAGGGGGAGATGACCAGCACTTGCTACTCGGACCGACGATTGCGTGACGTCAGCGACGGCAACTCGCTCGCAGCACCTGCCTTATAAGGGCATCCCGGCGCTAACACACACTCACCTGTGCTGAAACGCTGTTGCGTCGGTCGGCAACATTCTTTCTGTTGATCTTCGCTCGGATTCCCTGCGGCTGTTTCTTGTTGCCGGGGGCCGTCCTTCCTCCTTCCTCCATCCCTCCTACGGCCGAGGGACATAAGGTCTGGCTTGTCACTCAAACTGCGGCTTTCCATTCAAAAGATAATTTGAATTTTTGACAGGAATGCCGTCTGTGGAAATTTCACATGAAAATAACAAATCACCGGCATCGGGTTCACCCTCATCTCGCTGCTAGGCTAGGTTAGCTTCACCCTCAGCTCGCTGCTAGGTTAGCTTCACCCTCAGCTCGCTGCTAGGCTAGGTTAGCTTCACCCTCAGCTCGCTGCTAGCTGCTAGGTTAGCTTCACCCTCAGCTCGCTGCTAGCTGCTAGGTTAGCTTCCCCTCAGCTCGCTGCTAGCTGCTAGGTTAGCTTCACCCTCAGCTCGCTGCTAGCTGCTAGGTTAGCTTCACCCTCAGCTCGCTGCTAGCTGCTAGGTTAGCTTCACCCTCAGCTCGCTGCTAGCTGCTAGGTTAGCTTCACCCTCAGCTCGCTGCTAGCTGCTAGGTTAGCTTCACCCTCAGCTCGCTGCTAGCTGCTAGGTTAGCTTCACCCTCAGCTCGCTGCTAGCTGCTAGGTTAGCTTCACCCTCAGCTCGCTGCTAGCTGCTAGGTTAGCTTCACCCTCAGCTCGCTGCTAGGCTAGGTAAGCTTCACCCTCAGCTCGCTGCTAGGTGCTAGGTTAGCTTCACCCTCAGCTCGCTGCTAGCTGCTAGGTTAGCTTCACCCTCAGCTCGCTGCTAGCTGCTAGGTTAGCTTCACCCTCAGCTCGCTGCTAGCTGCTAGGTTAGCTTCACCCTCAGCTCGCTGCTAGCTGCTAGGTTAGCTTCGTCATCAGCTTGTCATTCAGCGATAGTCGCACGTGGTTCAAAAGATTCGGTTATTTAGTCGACATGACCTGATTTGCGCCGAGAGCTAGGTTCTGGTATTTGCTGCTAGAGCGAGCTACAAGCTGCACAGAGATCGCTAGTAACTTCCACCCGATGCCGACAGACGGCGTGCGAAGCGCTGTTAAAAATTTCCCGACAATTTGAATGAAATTTGTCGATTCGTACTTTTAAAAAGTCTACCAGCTGTCAGCTGTGCTGTAAAAACACCGCCTTTTGAATCCGAGGCCGGGCCAAAAGACGATAGTGATTAGTGTGTTTCTAACTTCCTACTCTTAACAAGATTTCTACACCATACCACAATCGCCATGCCGACTTTCTTTGGCCACACGCAAATTCAGTTACTCCCAACCGTCATTAATTCATCATTGCATTGAACGCGCGAAATCTCCCCTAGCAACATCCCCTGATCCCTTCCCCTTCCAAAGCACCGGCTGCAGCAGCAACAGATTAAAAACCAACAGGTTAAGCAACAGCGCGCCACCGGATGGGTGACCGCCAGCCAACCAGCCCGTTGCTATCGAACCGTGGCGATGACACCGCGTTCCCCACCCCCGACCCTTAGTAACACAATCCCTTAGCAACGCTCCCTCGGCCGCCTTTATCACTCGCCGGCCCATTCATTAGTTTAGGGGATGTGTTGACGTCATCACGGGGTGTTGAGTGAAGGGGGTGGGGGGTACAGGTGGACTGACCTGGGAGGGGGTGGGGGGAGGGTGTCTTGTCTCTTTGTCAGAATGTCCACGCCACACGGAGTAGACAGTTTCACGCGGCTTGCTTCGCCAGGTTGGATTGCTGGTCGAGTTCACGTGGTTTGAATGTTCAACGCGGTCTGTGATGTTGCAGAACGTTTTGCGAACGTTTAGAGTGAGTTTTCTGTGCGATTGAGTGCGATTGAGTGCGATTGAGTGCGATTGAGTGCGATTCGAGTGCGATTCGAGTGCGATTCGAGTGCGGTGTTGGTCCAAGTTACTTCCACTTTTTACTTCGCCTAAAACCAACTCGAGGTTCCAACATTTCGAACGCATTGAGAGCGTCTGAAGATGATTTCAACAGCTATTTAAGATGTAGACACCCTGGAAGGGTTCCGGTTTTCCAGGCTTTTCTGATCGAGCTCAGGGGAAGAACATTAATGTAACTAATACAAAGGCATCTCTTGGCACGATTCGTTGCCGCAGGGAACCGTGTTCCTTCGGGAAGCTGAAGAACAATCGAGCCGCAAAGGAATTCCCTGAGCCTTCGTGTGCCACGGTCCAGGGCCTCCTGGGGACAGCGGTGGCATTCATAGAAATTTTGTACGCCCCGCAGCAAGGCTCGGGGATGGAGGCTGATAGGAAAATATGACAAAAATTTATGACAAAATACAAAATTAAAACTTGAATTAAATTGAATTGTCATCCGATGTGAGAAACTTGAAATTTGTAAATTCTAAGAACAACAAGGAATTAACCGGACGACATGACTTAATCATATTATAATTCTCATCTTGGCTTAAAATCGCGTTTCAGGCACCAGTTGCTTATCTGCACCCTTTGACACTTTTACAATGTGACAACTAGGGGTGGGTAAAGTGAGCGTTTTCACGCTGATTAAGAGGAAGGTCTCTGATGACTCGTCAGTCTCCCTCTCTCTCTGTTCATCTCGCCGCCTCCATCCGTCATGACGTCACCCCCACCCCCACCCCCCGCTACCCCGAGGGGATGAAGGCATGGCGACGATGGGTTTTAATCTCGCTTGTCTCAGTAATCGAGACGGCGGTGCTTTACGCCGACAATCTCGCCAGCAACGCCCCTAGCGACCACCCCCTAGCGACCACCCCCTAGCAACCACCCCCAACTCAGCTCAAACTTCAACTCCGAGTTACACAGAAATGGTCAAACTTAAAGCCATTGGAGAGATATTTCAAAACTTTTCGGCCTTTTCAAAAATGCAAAAATACAAACATCTCACCAGGCTGTATGATGCAGGACACTCTGCCAGCAAACATCTCACCAGGCTGTAGGATGCAGGACACTCTGCCAGCAAACATCTCACCAGGCTGTAGGATGCAGGACACTCTGATAGCAAACATCTCACCAGGCTGTAGGATGCAGGACACTCTGCCAGCAAACATCTCACCAGGCTGTAGGATGCAGGACACTCTGCCAGCAAACATCTCACCAGGCTGTAGGATGCAGGACACTCTGCCAGCAAACATCTCACCAGGCTGTAGGATGCAGGACACTCTGCCAGCAAACATCCCACCAGGCTGTAGGATGCAGGACACTCTGCCAGCAAACATCTCACCAGGCTGTAGGATGCAGGACACTCTGCCAGCAAACATGTCACCAGGCTGTAGGATGCAGGACACTCTGCCAGCAAACATCTCACCAGGCTGTAGGATGCAGGACACTCTGCCAGCAAACATCTCACCAGGCTGTAGGATGCAGGACACTCTGCCAGCAAACATCTCACCAGGCTGTAGGATGCAGGACTAGTGTTGTTAGATTTCACTAGGTAAACGATTAGTAGAGCCTACACTCGTTGCAGGATGAGCGAGCCGTAATCTCCCTGAGGAAGTCCAAACGGAAAACATTTGACAATCATATAATAAACCGAATAAAAATCGGTATTGAAACGTTTAGAGGCAAAAAAAAACTATTTTTCTAATTTGCAAAATACTTCATGTACGAATCTGAAACTTGGGCAATTCGTTTAACTTGTTATCATACATATTCAATCTAAATTTGGTGCGGATCGGTTAATTAGTTACGAAGCTAGTACCAAAAAACTGAAAAATTTACGGGTTTTTGCTCATAAAAACAAAATGGCTGAACAGATTTTGCTCAAAAATTATACAGCACCTCGCTGAGTCACCACGAACGTTTTTGCCAAATTTCGTAACGATCCGTGACCTTTAAGTAGGGCTGCTCGTTTTTGCTACAAACAAAAAAAAAAAACAAAAATCCAAATGCTTTTTTTTCCCCTATGTTGTGAAATTGAAGGATTTCGCTCGCTTCGCTCGCTCATCCAATTACCTATTTAAGTTCATGCATCACCTTATACTAGGTAAACGATTAGTAGAGCCTACACTCGTTGCAGGATGAGCGAGCCATAGTCTCCCAGAGGAAATCCAAACGGAAAACATTTGAAAGTCATATTGTTGAAAACGGTGCCTTAATGATCATGTATATTTTTTTATTTAAGACATTTAATTTTTCTGATTAGCAAAATACTCCATGCACGAATCTGAAACTTAGGCAATTCGTTTAACTTGTTATCATATATATTCAATCCAAATTTGGTGCGGATCGGTTAATTAGTTACGAAGCTAGTACCAAAAAACTGAAAAATTTACGGATTTTTGCTCATAATAACAAAGTGGCTTCACAGATTTTGCTCAAAAACTATACAGCACCTCGCTGAGTCACCACGAACGTTTTTGCCAAATTTCGTAACAATCTGTGACCTTTAAGTAGGGCTGCTCGTTTTTGTTACAAACAAAAAAAAAACAAAAATCCAAATGCTTTTTTTTCCCCTATGTTGTGAAATTGAAGGATTTCGCTCGCTTCGCTCGCTCATCCAATGAAATATATTTTTTGAAATCTTTCGTGAAATTTTTCATGAAATTTATGAAATCTATGAAATCTATCTGAAATGTATTTCTTTCCATAAACATTTTATTTTTAAAACATTTTTGTTACACTTACAAATAACAATACACGTAGTCTTCTTCCCTTCTTTTGAATTTACTATTCTTCTAAATAACTTAAATATTCGCTCCTTTTTTCTGCCCATCGTAACTAACTGGCAACTCGTAAATGGTCACCTAACCTCAAATATGTCTTTGTCAGCCAAGTTCGGAGTTAGAATCGCGCGATTCTATTCTATATCTATTCTATATATTAGAATAGAACTAGCAACTCACACAAGACAGGAAAATAAAACATAATAGCGCAAAACAAACTGAACAAGCAAAAATAATAGATTTCACAAAATTTGAAAGAAATCAATGTCTGTTGAAAGATTTCAAATAGATTTCATTTTACTGAAAGATTTCACGTGAAAGATTTCAAGACCACAACACTATGCAGGACACTCTGCCAGCAAACATCTCACCAGGCTGTAGGATGCAGGACACTCTGCCAGCAAACATCTCACCAGGCTGTAGGATGCAGGACACTCTGTCAGCAAACATCTCACCAGGCTGTAGGATGCAGGACACTCTGCCAGCAAACATCTCACCAGGCTGTAGGATGCAGGACACTCTGCCAGCAAACATCTCACCAGGCTGTAGGATGCAGGACACTCTGCCAGCAAACATCTCACCAGGCTGTAGGATGCAGGACACTCTGCCAGCAAACATCTCACCAGGCTGTAGGATGCAGGAAACGCTGCTCAATCCTACCTCGTGTTTCCCGGCTGCAGGCCCAGCGAAACACACGTCTGGGACTGAAACTAGCAACGTGATTTACGTTCTAAAATTCACATCCACTCTTAAAGTAAGGGATATTTATTCCTTGCTCCTCTCATAAATTCACCGCTAATGCGTCGTCACATTCCCCCAAAAATATTTTAGGTCCCAGATCTATAAAAAAGTATTTTTACAATTTAATGTACTTAGCTGCACAGAAATGAGTGAGCAGTGAACAGTCGAGTTAACTGATTCTGATAGCGATCAGAGCCACACCTTAAATCCGTCACAATGCAGGCACGTGCGCGAATGCAGCTGACGTAACGCCGCGCACCGATCTAATCATGATTAGCAAGTTCTTAATGTCAGTGATCTGATTCCCTGGACCAGTTCACCCAATCTCCAGTAGCGGTTGCGTCAACGCCGTCCAATCACACTAGCTGACAACAATGCAATTGTCACCGCGCCCTAGACTCGGTGCATAGACGTCTTGTCGTCACCGCGACCTGGACTCAGTGCATAGATGTCTTGTCGTCACCGCGACATGGACGCTGAATCCAACATGGCGCCACTAAGAAAATCCATCTGGGTGTGCCTTCTTTTAGAGGGTTTACCTAGCGCTTAACCTTAAACCTTTCAATCACATTGCTCATCGCATATTATACCTACTACCTAATTTTACTACCTAATTAATTACCTAATTAACTAATTTAATATCCCCCAATCTTTGACAAATTAAAATTTGTACTTGATTTGGTCAATGGATTTGAATTCTAAAATTGTGCCCCAGTGTAAAAGACGTTGTAAAAAATCCCACAGAAATATCACTTTTTAGCAAAGTTTTTCTAAAACAGCTAAAGAGCTTTCCGGGGGGTCAGCAAAATGAAGCAGCATAAAATAATCACATAACTGGCGCCTGCCAACGAATTCTGCTCGCCGCCATAGCAACAGCTTGGTTCGCCTAGACGCGTGACCGAGCTGGGGACGTCTATGGCGCCGAGCGCACTTTCTACACAACCACGTGTTGCACCGGCGCTAATGCCCCCTCCCCCCCCCCCCCCCCCCCTTCCCCCCGCCCTTCGGTCACGTGCCAGCTGCACGGTCCCGTGGCTGCACTCGCCAGTCGCTGCACCGGTGTCTCGTTTCAACGCTGCTCGGACCGACGCGTTGCCACCAGCTGACAGCTGACAGCTGACAGTGACAGCTTAGTGGCTCATCCGGCCGAGACAAGGCCTGAGGTTAGGGGTGCAGGCTCGCGGACAGGGAAGCACCGCCTTCTGCAACAGCCAGGCGTACAGCCTCTGAGATTTTTCTCGATTTACAGCGACTCGCGTGGCTTTTTTAACATTTGGATTAATGAAATAATTTCGCAGATGAATTTACCAAGAAGATTTTTACTTTAATTCCGGTGATTAGTGTGTGACTGTATTTCGGTGTCCCGAGTTGAGAAATTAACAGTGCGTTAACGGCAACACTTGGCGTTGCCATGGAAATATCAAGCGCTTAACTGACGTCAACGCACCTCGTTGAACACTGCGCAACGCAACAAGTTGCCTTGGAACAACGGAACTACGCTTCAAGATGGCGTCACGTTGCCGGCCGAACGCGCAGCCGCACGACGCCGGCCACTTGTCGACCAATCCCAGCACGTCTTACATCGCCGACAACGCGCAGACGTTCACGATGTCCCCGGCCACCTCGGCCGCGCTCGCCTGCAACCCTTACCAACCTTTCAACCCTCACAACCTCAACAAGTCGCCCTCGCGGACGTCCTTAACCTCGAGCAGCGCGTCCAACGGGCCGGGAGTCAGCTGTTCGCCCGGCCGCCATCTTGGCGCCTGCGCGGTCCGGCCGGTGCTGCCGCCTGGCGGGCTCGCGCTCAACTTGCGCGAACACCGCGTGAAGACCGTGATTCGGATCCCGATCGCTTCGCCCGAGGAAGATCTAGACTTGGATCAGGAACAGGACCAGGACCAGGACCAGGACCAGGACCAAGGGCCAGCAGACAACGGGGTCCCCTCGAGGGTCGAGCTTCGTGGCAACACGTCGAAGAGTGAGAACCCGTGGAGGCTGGAGTTCTGCGGAGACGCGATGAGAGAGGAGTTCGGCGGGCACCCCAAGGGTGTGGGGTTTGACGGGCACCCAAAGAGGATGGGGTTCGACGGGCACCCAAAGGGGGATGAGATTGACAAGCACCCAAGGAGAGAGGAGTTTGACGGGAACCCCAAGAAGATGGGGTTCGACGGGCACCCCAAGAGCGTGGGGTTCGACGGGCACCCAGGGAGGCAGGAGGGACGTCGGTCGGATGTCGGCGTCGTGCGCACTACGGCGGGGGAGGTCGACGAGTGGGGGCGTCGAGGTCGCCGGGGGGAGGAGGCCGTCGAGAGGACGCCGTCCAGGGCGCGGTGGAGGTATCGGTCGGAGGTGAGGGACGACTCGAGTCGGTTAGCTTAGTTTAGAACGTTGTTAAGTCGTACTTAGAAGGCTGTGGTGCTTTTACTTCAAACCACGCCGCCAGGCGGCGCTGGCGATTCTGTCGCAGTTCAACAATGTTTTTACTGCAGAGTCTCCTTTATTGTTAAAGAAAGATATTTGGTTAGAATCAAGTTATCAGGTTGTTAATCGAAGAGTCATGTGTTATTTCCATGTATGATGTTTAAGATGTTTGTAGAACCCAACCTTCTTGCCGCCGGCTGAATTAGAAAGCTCGCGCTGCTGCGATCACCGAATCCCACGTCCCGCCGCCCGGCCACCAATTTACACCTCTCTGTTTTTTTAACGACGCGAGATCGCGCGCCGTTAATCACCGCGCGAATCACCGCCGCGCATGCGCCCGTTCAATCTATAAATCACCGCTTTTTCAACTTTACAGATAAAACTTCCCGAAATAGCCGCACATGAAAGCGGCTGGCGGCGCTGCAGGGTGATAAAAACCGATCAATTAATTAACTTCGTATCCGGCCGATAAAACAAGCGGCGTCGGCGTTGGCGTCGGTTTCGGCGTCGGCGTCGGCGTCGGCGTCGGCGTCGGTGTTGGCGTCCGTCGCAACACGTGGACGTCGCCGGCCCCGTGTGACGCGTTAAATCGGCGACGCGCGGTCGGCCCCGCACACGCATAATTTCACGCGACTCCGCGTGTCCGTGCTGAGTCGCAGCCGGGGTCGTCTCTTTAACGAATGTTGTCCTGAAATTGGGTTTATGACCCTTGTTAGCTGTTCTCATGTTGTCATCAACGCTGTTGTCATGGTGCTGGCACAGTGTAGTCATGGTGCTTTGAAAAATTCGGCTAAGTGAATCAAACACTGTGATTTCATATTCCTAACGGACTATAGTCATGGTGCTAACGGAATGTTGTCATGGTGCTAACGGAGTGTTGTCATGGTGCTAACGGAGTGTTGTCATGGTGCTAACGGAGTGTTGTCATGGTGCTAACGGAGTGTTTGTTGCAGGGCATCCTGGTTCAGGAGATCGACGAGGGGCAGCGCTGTCTCGACTGCGAAGACAAGTGTGATGGCTTCACTGCGCATGCCTGGAGGTAGGTGCTCGCCCCGACCCTAGGACCCTGACCCTAGGACCCTGACCCTAGGACCCCGACCCTAGGACCCTGACCCTAGGACCCCGACCCTAGGACCCTGACCCTAGGACCCTACGACCACGATCCTAGGACTCTTGGAGTTGTTTGTAGACTAGAAGGAGGCGGTCGTGGCTGGATTTGGGTTGATGTGAGATCTTGTATCTCGGCGACCGCGAGTCCGACGGGGCTGAAACTCGGCACGGGGGTGAAGGACACCCGGCGAAGACGATGCTGATAAAGAATGTTAGAATCACTTTTTAACTATCGGTTGTACATTCAATTTTTTCTGCGCTGAAATTTGGAAGCAATTTGCTGGTATACTGGCGGTGAGACACAGCGTAGCAGCTGCCAACTGGCGGTGAGACACAGCGTAGCAGCTGCATCGAATCAAGCGTCCTGTCATTGCTGAGGGTGGAACGGCAGGGGGGGGGGCTGATGTTGTGCAACAGGTGCCCCCACTTCCCCTCCTCCTCCCCCCCTCTCTAAGCCATAAATAACCCGGGCGGCGTCGCGACGCCGAGCGTCGTGGGTCGTCGCCATGGAGACTAACCGAGCGTTAACCGTCCGTTTCCTTGACCACCTTCTTCTGATTTAGCTCGACACGTTCACCTCGGAGCCAGGACGTTTCTTAGCGCTTTGCACACGAGACCAACTCCCTACTCCTCTAAAGTCTAAACTACCAGGGGCGGCTCGTGAGGGAGGTCTGCAGGGCTGCAGCCCTCCCTAGCTTTCCGGTGTAACAACATCAAATAATCTCTTTCTTAATATTTTTTCATGGAATTTAATTTTTAAATATAATATTTAATACATTTACATATTTATTTTCTAGACGTTTCATACATACATTTAAACCAGAAAAATATTTACTATTTAGTATTTAATTGTATTGAATAAGCGGTATTTGCTACGGAACGCGCGGCGTTGCAATTGAATAGCGAGCGGAATGCCGCGCGTCATGGCAGCAGCACACTTCATACGAGCAAGCGCTCGGGCTGGAGCGAATGCAGCCCGAGCTAGCTACCATTCTATACGGTAAAGCCGGGAGACTCGCGGAGCTACGAAGTTTGCCAAGGTCACACTCCGTCTGCTTGTTGCGCGATGCTATAACGAATCTTCGGGCTGCTCGCAAGGCAGCTCAATGCAGCTCGATTGGGTGTCTCCGACCGGGAGTCCCCGGCCGACGAATTAACTAGCTGGAGCGATAACGCTCCACGGCCCGCCATGGTATCGTCGCCTCTGTTCCTTCCGAACACTAACATTAAACCAAAATATTGCCATAAAAACAATTGGACGAATTTTCGTTTATTTGAAGGGGGGGGGGGGGGATACATGCATTGTAAACTATATATTTTTTTTAGCAGACCCTCCCAAAACAACCGCCACGAGCCGCTACTGTAAACTACCCTCTGTTGTTCGCATGTTGGGAGCCCCAAGGCGAAATATTTGACATTATAGTCTCTGACCGAACGGTTTGGCAACGTTGGAAACACCGGTTCTCGTGAGATCACCGAAGTTAAGCAACATCGCGGTGTTGGATGGGTGACCATCATGCACACGATCAGTTCTGTTCGGAAGAGAGGTCGGAGGGTTTGAAGTTAGTACGACAACTTCACTCACCTTGCTTGTCAACCTCTCGACAGCACGGATTAGCGGAGGAATCCTGTCGTTCGAGTTGCACCGTCCTTCGGAAGGGACGTAAAGCCGGTGGTCCCCTCGGTGCTTTTCAACAGGAGTAGGCTACGTGCCGGCACCGGGTTTCCCCTCCTCCCTTCTAGCCATAGGTTAGGTTCATCATCACCCTTTCATTATAGACCAGCGCCATGGGGCCAGCTGTCAAAACAGTGCGTCGTTAAACACCAATAATAATTATTATAGCATAATATGTGAATCATGCGTTACCGGTCCGTTCTGGTATCAACACTTAAAACCGCAACTCCGCCCCTTGTGTCGCCTTAACCGGCGGTTAAGCCCCGTTTAGAGGAGATTCTCTGCTTCGAGCCCCGGCAGTAGCTCTTTCTCTATCTCTTTCTCTCCCACTCCTAGCGGCCCATGCATGAGTGCGAGAGAGCAAGCTATAGATAGCCCGGCATGAGTGCGAGAGAGCAAGCTATAGATAGCCCGGCCGGGAGCATGAGTGCGAGAGAGCAAGCTATAGATAGCCCGGCCGGGAGCATGAGTGCGAGAGAGCAAGCTATAGATAGCCCGGCCGGGAGCATGAGTGCGAGAGAGCGAGCTATAGATAGCAGCGACCAGCTGAGAGCTGAGAGCTCGCCAGTCTGACGTTAGCAGTCGACGTCGTCGTCGGTGTCGCGAGTTAACGGCTCGTTAACGGTTGACGGTGTGTTTTGTGTGATCGGAATCACGAACCGTTAGCTTGCTGCGAAATAGCGCTGCTGTTAGCTGTCATTTCGTGGTCAAGTTTTGGTGTCAATGATTTTCCCGGGTTTTCCTGGTGCTTTGACGCTGTGGTTTGATGTTATGGCTTACAGCGAACGAGGTAAGGTTAAGTTGGCATGTTTAGAGGGTGGCTCAGTGGAACCCTGTCCTGGTTGTCACCCTGTCACTTTTCAAGTGTTTGACAGCTCAGAGAAACGCACTTAACACCAATTAAACATTGAAAAAACCCTTATAAGGGAGTGAATCATTTCAGTAACTTGGTCAAACGTTCAATTTGAAGTATATAATTGACATAATTTCGTCACAATAATGACACATTGTCCGAGTTGAGTGTAGATTCTCTGACGCGACGCTCCTTCTAAAACTCATGACTCGATGTAAACACCATGGACATCTTACCTGTTGGACTCTAGACTCTCAATGCTAAATGGCGGCTGCTTATTCGGGGCAAGTTCCACAGAAATCGATCAGAATCTTGCTAATTCAACGGGATGAAAGTTTTGACGATGTCACGAGATGGCCATGTCAGCCAGACTGCTGAATAGTCGAAAAAAATGAACGTCCTTTCGCTTTGCCGGTGTGAATTTGTGTGGAAATGATCACGTGTCCGGCCAATTTGATTGGCAATGATGATGAGGAATGAACAGTGTCTAACATATTATAACAGTGCCTGTGATTCGCCATCATGGTTGTAGGTTCTTGCCCGCCGCAGCTACGATGTCATTGGTGTAGGCTGACGGTTGCCAACTACTATATCTATGTTTTTTATTTCATTCGCTTGTCTTTTGACGTCGTATAACAAACGCACGCTGCGGGGCCTGATTCCGTCGCCGCAAAGTTTCGTCAAAACCGCGCGCACTCGATTAAGATTTCCACGAAAACATTTTCAACTTTCAAATATTTTCCGGCGACGCTATTTCAATTTTCCGCCGCGGCGAGCGCTGTAATTGGTCGACGTGCCGGGAATAAACACTGCCCGGGTCATAGACATCTGATAGACTTGGTCTAGGCGAAGGGTCCCCCGTGAAATGGCCCCAAAATGGAACTTACCAATAGATCTATTCGACTCGGAGAAAAATGATGTCAGATACCCACTGGACGTACTACCAGTTTGTAAATAAATATTAATAATCTCTGTTAAATAACAAAGGAAGACAGGGAAATCACAACCCGAATTGCTCTGCCTGGCTTTAGCGAGTGGGTATCATGACGTCATTTTGATAGAATTTTGTTCGAATACAAAGGTGTTTTCCTAAAACTCTGCAGAGAATAATATAGAGATCTACAATATTTTTGTTAAACTAATATCTTTTAATCTTTAGTCTTCAAAACAACTATGAAACTGTGTTATTAAATGATATGCCAGCATAACTTAAACTTTGCACGACGCTTTGCAAAGCTTCTGCCAGCTTTTCCAAGTGTCTAAACCTAAAACACTTGTCAGACCTTTGATGCAGCCGGCTTTACCATCCCTTCTAGCCATACGTTAGGTTCATCATCACCCTTTCATTCACCGACGCCGTTAGACCAGCGCCACGGTGCCAGTTGTCAAAACAGTGCGTCGTTAAACACCGGCAATCAATCATCAGTCGCGTGCAAGAGTTTAACGTTGGTTGCTCGAGGTCTAGAGTGCGTGGAACACGACGTCTATGTTCAGCGTCGGCGTCGGCGTCGGTCGGTATTTATACCTGGGCGTCCGGTCAAGCAAGGAAGGAACGTGTCGCGAAGCCTGCCAGTAATTACTCGTGACACACGAGCACGAGTGTGTTGTCCAAGCAACACAAGCAACACAATCAACACAAACACCAAAAACTGTCAAAAGTTCTGCCACTGTTTTTTTTATAGAATTTCATCAGCATTCAGCTGTGCGGGTTTGCTGGTTCGTTCAATGAAGCACACGTATAAAGTCGCACACGTAAGATATTTTATTTACAATTTATTGCAAGTTTAAACGAATGACAAGTTGAGATGTTTTCTCATCGAATTGCCTTTTGTTCCTCTACTTCCTCTGCCCCCTGGGTTCACTTCCAGGCCGGGTCAATTGCAGGGGAATGATTCCCCACAAAGCTTTTTAGGTAGCTTATTTAGACCCGATTTTACAATTTTGCCAACTCCAGGTTAAAGTGGGAGTTAAGTTATTTGTTATGGCAACGGCCAATGGGATGCAGTGGAATTCAATTGTTTCTAGGGGTTAGGACAAAAGTTGTAATACCGGCCCTAAGGGTTTTAGTTCTTTGAAAAGCAGGGTCAATATATTGTTTTGGTTTTAGGGTTTGTGGGGATTTTTTAGGATGCTTAGGCTGGTTCTTTTGTTTCGATTTTTCTGTATTTAGTATTTAGACCCTTTGGACACCAGCCCCTAATATTGGCCCGCCATCAAGTAGGTGTAACCAAGCCTGGCAACAGGCAACCCTTAGCAACCAACACGCTAATCAGCGCGTTATCCGTCACCCTGGTGATAACCGGCCGTTTTCGGCGTCACCATGCCAACCGAGTAGGCAGCGGAAATCCGTCGCTCGGCCGGGCCAAACAAGATGGCGCCGGACTAGCCATACAAGCTGGCACCCTCATAATTAAAACAAAATTGCCAAAATTATGTTACACACAAGGTACCTGCAACCAGGGGTGACGGGGTGGTGGGAGGGGGGATTGTTTGAAGCTCGGGTGTGAGCTGTTCGTTGCTAAGCAACGCCATGGTGATGCAATCCTTAACAACAGCCTCATACCTCTCGATTACAAAGTATAGATTAGTAGAAAATGAGGCTGAAACGGCTTGAACTGTTTATCCCCCCGCATTCTGTGATTGCGATCGCTATCTTACTCTACGTTTAATGACTTCAACCGGCGTTTTCCCTCAAAGACTATGGTTATTCAAGGTTAAGCAACAGTACGCTCGTTCACTTGCTGGATGGGTGACCGACATGCAAGTTACCGGTGCCGTGTCTGTTGGAACTCGTGCAGAATGCAGCGGGACGCTGCTCGAAGCGAGGAGTAACCAGAAGCTGCAAGCAACAAGAGCTTAACGTTGATCTAAGACGCATCTTGCTTAACGTTGATCTAAGACGCCCCTTTCTGCCCACTCTCATGGGCGGAGAAGGCCGTCGACTTTCAGGAGGAAATATGGTGGACTGGTTTCTTTAAACTAATGAGAAATGATTATAACATAATTCACCGGACGTCCGCTCGTCCCGTGTTAGATTGCGATCCGTCGCGCGAGCGGCCAGAAATAACACGCCGACGCCGACGCCGACGCCGACTCCGACGCCGACGCCGACGCCGACGCGAGGAAAAGAAAACACGATCGTGTTTTGTCGCGTCTTCCGGGTGCGTGTTAAGATAATGCGTGCCAATAGCTGGCGTCGTGCGTCGTGCGTCGTGTGCCTCGTGGTGTCAACTCATTGTGGCAGGCGTCGACCCCTAAAGAATTAAGAGCCCCTGTCCGCACGGCGTCGTGCAGACGTCGACTCTGTGCCACGCAAAGCAACACAACGCTGTGCAATCCGTCGTGTGCATCGCCAGTCCGTCGCGTCGGCAGCCCGTTCGTCGTGCAGACGTCGACTCTGTGCCACGCAAAGCAACACAACGCTGTGCAATCCGTCGTGTGCATCGCCAGTCCGTCGCGTCGGCAGCCCGTTCGTCGTGCAGACGTCGACTCTGTGCCACGCAAAGCAACACAACGCTGTGCAATCCGTCGTGTGCATCGCCAGTCCGTCGCGTCGGCAGCCCGTTCGTCGTGCAGACGTCGACTCTGTGCCACGCAAAGCAACACAACGCTGGGCAATCCGTCGTGTGCATCGCCAGTCCGTCGCGTCGGCAGCCCGTTCGTCGTGCAGACGTCGACTCTGTGCCACGCAAAGCAACACAACGCTGTGCAATCCGTCGTGTGCATCGCCAGTCCGTCGCGTCGCCAGCCCGTTCGTCGTGCAGACGTCGACTCTGTGCCACGCAAAGCAACACAACGCCGTGCAATCCGTCGTGTGCATCGCCAGTCCGTCGCGTCGCCAGCCCGTTCGTCGTGCAGACGTCGACTCTGTGCCACGCAAAGCAACACAACGCTGTGCAATCCGTCGTGTGCATCGCCAGTCCGTCGCGTCGCCAGCTGCTAGAACTTGGCACTGTTCGGAGCTAGGAAAGCATCATCTTCATCGGTTAAATTGGCTGCTGTCTTTCGGCGGCGAGCGTAGCGAAAGTTTGCAGCGAGTCTTTTGATTGATGTCGGGTGGTATTTTGAGAAATGCGTCGCAGTTTTCTTCGATTTGGAGGAACGAACCCGTGTCTTTCGGCGGAAGTACGGGGGACACTTGTACGAGGCGGCTGTTGCTGTTGGAGCTAAAGTGAGGAGTAATTCTTTGAGAGACATTGAACTGATGACAGAGATTGATAATTTTCCTACCAAAATCCGAGTGCGTGATGCAAAACAATGAAATACCTCCGAAAAGTTATAGTATAATGCACATTTATTCTTAGGAACAAGATATCCGTTATAAAGTTATATCCGTATCGGGATTTGAACCCGGGTTTTTCACCTTGCCGGGGTTAGACATTATACCTGCTGTGTTTCACCGACAGCCGACCTTTGAACGGGTATTAACTTCTAGCTTTATATCCATTTTGATATCCACGTTTTAATATCGAGTGTGCATACAAAAAATACCTGAAGCTTGGTTCATGACATCATTAACACATCAATGCCGAATGCGTATTTCTGATTATAATTTCACTTCTTGCCGATGGGTCGTTGCATTGGAATTGACTCGATTAATCGGTCAACCCTGCCGGTACTTGGTGTAACATGCCAGCACCAGGCGACATTGGAATCCTGTGGGTTTACAGCAAGCAATGTCCTCCTCGGGGTTGTGGAGCAAGTTTCGAGGAACGCAGGCTCAATTTGCTTGCTGCAGGCAACAGGCTGTTCACTCATCCAACTGTCTGGAATTCCTGCACCGGTAATGAGTAATGAGTAATGAGTAATGAGTAATGAGTAATGGCACCAGCTGTCAAACGGAAGGCGGCAATCTGCAAAACCACCGCTTTGTCGATGAAATCTCGCGCTAAATGAAGTAATCTCGGCGACCGTGCGCCCTCCGGGTTGCGAATCTCTCCGGCCGGGATTTGCATTCTGTCTTCATCCACATTTCTTCATCTTGCCTTCAACGCTGGCTACGTCATCGTCTAGACAAGCTCCATCATTCTTTTCCACGCATTCTTATAGTGTTCATTGCTCGAAGATTCCTTTCTGCAGTCGAACTGCAGGCAAACACAGACAGAAGAACGCGCAGGGAAAGATGATTATTTGTAGCGAAATATCCGGAATATCCGAAATATCCGATATTCCGAAATATCCCAGGACGGATGTGAATTTAGGAATTGATATTTCGTATCTAATAATCACTGTCTTCCGTACATGGTACGAGTATTTGCATTTAGCATTAAATGCACACTAATCAGGGTAAGAGAGAAGGAGGCGGTCGTGGCTGGATTTGGGTTGATGTGAGATCTTGTATCTCGGCAACCGCGAGTCCGACGGGGCTGAAACTCGGCACGGGGGTGAAGGACACCCGGCGAAGACGATGCCGACAAGGAAATCGGGATCGCAAGTTGCATTTGGGAGTTGTAGAGCATTTCAACTTGTCCCGTGTAACATGTTACACGTTTTGCAAATCAGAAACGTGATCGCATTTTCGACTCAAATGATCGACTTAATCGCCCACTAAAGCGTCTAAGTGACTTTGCAGAGTTGCATCACGGCAAGTGCATCGCTGGATGCACCTGGTGCACTTGCAGTTGTTTCCCCTCGCGGTTCTCAGCAAGTAGATCGACTTGGCGCGATTCGCGCGTAGACGTCTTACGCGTTGTCTAGACGACCGGAGAAGTTCACCAGCTGGGACGGATCCAACATGGCGGCTGACGAATCCAACATGGCGGTTGCGGTAATTTAGCGGAAAATGCATTAAAGTGGATCTCACTCAATGACATGGTTCTGCATCGCAGAAATAATAAATGTGTTAGGCAGCCCACCTTTGAGCTTGGAACTTATCTCCGAGATCAAAAAAATCGGTTACTTTTGTTTTCAATAACAAACTTGGTCAAATTTCCCCTAAACCTTGATTTGAGAACGCTGAAATTGCCAGAACTTGGTAAAAGTGTGTCTTAACCGGCTAATTTCTAGAAAAGCCGATTGTTTTTTGTGATATTTCAACTTGTTAAAAGTGTGTACCTACATTCCTTTAAGAAGTGAAGAAGTGAACATCAGGAACTCCGCGATGCAGACACGGCATGTTCTAGACGGACGTGAAGCAGACATCTTTGTCCGACGTGGTCCACGAGGCTGTGAGTCGAGATGATCGACGATCCAGGCTGGCTAGAAGCAACCAGAACACTTGGCAAGCAGCGACCGGTTGCTTGCCATCGGCCACGTCTTGGCAGCCGCGCGCCGATGCAGCTGCACATGCACTCTGCGTGATGCACTTTAGCGATGCACTCGACCAGAGATTTAGTCGACGTCTTCGCTTTATAGCCGTACTTCGTGGCTGATGACGACATTCATTACATCTCTTGTAAGATACATTCCGACTGTTATAACCGGACGGTTTGGCAACGTTGGAAACACCGGTTCTCCGAAGTTAAGCAACATCGCGCTGTTGGATGGGTGACCATCATGCAAATGATCAGTTGTGTTCGGGAGAGAGGTCGTAGGGTTTGAAGTTAGTACGACAACTTCACTCGCCTTGCTTGTCAACCTCTCGACAGCACGGATTAGCGGAGGAATCCTGTCGTTCGAGTTGTACCGTCCTTCGGAAGGGACGTAAAGCCGGTGGTCCCCTCGGTGCTTTTCGACAGGAGTAGGCTACGTGCCGGCACCGGGTTTCCCCTCCTCCCTTCTAGCCATAGGTTAGGTTCATCATCACCCTTTCATTATAGACCAGCGCCACGGTGCCAGTCGCCGAAACAGTGCGTCGTTAAACACCGGCAATCAATCAATTTCCGACTGCTATAATCGAACGGTTTGGCAACGTTGGAATTACCGGTCCTCGTGAGTACACTGAAGTTAAGCAACATCGCATTGAGTTAGCTGTTGGATGGGTGACCATCATGCACACGATCAGTTCTGTGCGGGAGAGAGGTCGGAGGGTTTGAAATTAGTTAGGCGTGGTCCGTCTAGATGAGGGGTTTGGGGGGGGGGGGGGGGGGGGGGTGAAATTAAACTTCTGCGATAATTGGTAGAATTTATTTGCTTGCATATACGCATTTTCCCTCGGAGTCCAGCAGCTTTAATCTGTGTTTCTTTGACAGCTGCTTGAGAGGTGGTGTCTTTGGAAGGGGGATCTCTTGCTGGATGGTCAACGAGCGGATTGTTTGCTCTATTTTTTTTGACACGAGCGGGAAGTTAGGAGAGGGTTTGGTGCTGTTTTCTTCGAAAAGAGCCACTCTTCCTCCGAAAGAGAGGTCACGGCACTTGCGGCTCCGGCGTCGTTCTGCAAAAGAAGCGGAAATGTAAGATTTGCTTCGCACCTCAGTGAAATACTCGGTGCAATATCACCAACGATATATCCATCCTAAAATTTGTATCAGCACCGGGATTCGAATCCGCAAACAAAAAGAACCGTTCCGATTGATTTAAATCGACCATCGATCATCTTGTTCCTTCTGCATGACCCCACAAGCACTTGGAAGTGTTTGATCATCAAACGCATTTGAAACGTCGTGAGGACTCCTCAAAGTCTCTGCCGCTACTCACGGAGGCTGGACCGTGGTCCTGGTGGTTGGTTCATCGGTCGGCGGGGACGGCGTCCAAGTTTCCTCCTCCATCGTCCAGACGGGGGTCGTCGGCGGTGACGTGGGCTCCGTGGGGGGCTCCGTGGGGGGCTCCGTGGGGAGCTCCGTAGCGGGCGACGTGGGGGGCTCCGTGCGGGGCGAAGGGGGCTCCGTGGGGGGCTCCGTGGAGGGTGGCGACGTGGGCTCCGTGGGCTCAATGGGGGGCGACAGCGTAGTTTCCTCCATCGTCCAGACGGGGGTCGACGGCGGCCACGTGGGGGGCTCCGTGGGGGGCTCCGTGGGGGGTGGCGTGGTTGGCGTCGTGGAGGGCTCCGTGGGCTCAATGGGGGGCGACAGCGTAGTTTCCTCCATCGTCCAGACGGGGGTCGTCGGTGAGGACGTGGATTCCGGGGGGTCCGGCGGCGTAGGGGGCGACGTGGGGGGCTTCGTGGGCACCGTAGGGGGCTCCGTGGGGGGTGTCGTGGAGGGCTCCGTGGGCTCAATGGGGGGCGACGACGTAGTTTCCTCCATCGTCCAGACGGGGGTCGTCGACGTAGGGGGCGGCGACGAGGGATACCCACACCACCAAGGACAGTACGGGTTGTACCCTCCCCAGCAGCCGCCGCAGCCGCCGTAGCCGCCGCAGCACGGGTAGCCGTTGTTGTTACGGCTCTTGCAATGCTGCAGACGAGCCAGCAGCAGCCCGATCTGGTCCATCAGCCGTCGGCGCGTCTCGGCGTCGACGTCGTCGTCATCGCTGCTGCTGTCCGACGAAGACGAGGAGGAGGAGTCCAGGGCGCCGGTCAGCGCCAGGACGGCGCCGACGTCAAGGTCGCGCTTGTCACGGCCGGCTTGTTCGGCCTGCGTTAATGCTGCTTGTTGTCCGGGGCTCGCGGCCTCACGGTCGAGTCCGATGACTCCAACTGGCCAAACAACAAGTAAAAACGGAGTTTGTACCTGGTTTCTACTCCATTTGGAAGAAAATACCTCGATAGTGCGTTTTTATTTTCATTCTAATCAAATATCCTCGATAGTGCGTTTTCCAATCGGCTTCACAACAGACTTGAATTTGACCTAGTTTGGCCCGTTAGCTGGCTCCGATGACAGACTGTTAATACTTTAAAAGGAGAAGTCACCGCTTTGGAAGGCGGTGCAGCGTACAGAGTGTCGAGCCGCGTAGAAACCATGGCAACTCACCGGCGAGCAGGAGGGCGGCGAACGAGGCGAGCAGCGGGCCGTGCATCTCGAGGCTGGCCGCGACGCAATGGCGACGCCGCGGCGTCCGCCGCTCTTAACTGCACGCGTCGCGACGCCGCGACGTGACGCACGTGTCAACACGCAGGCCGGACGTGCGTGCGTCGAGGTTACGCCGCCGCCGACGCCGCCGCTGTCGCGCGGGCAATGAATCGCTTCGTGGTACTTTCTGTATCGCCTCGTATAGACAAACCTTAGAGGAGAATAGAACTAGTCCACTCAGAGACAAGTGACGTCAGATTCCTACTGGACGTACTACCATTTTGAAAAAAAGTATTACTTAGATCTGCAAAAATAACAAAGGAAGATAGTGATCGTTTGACGAACGGCTCAACACGTATCTAGCTGTCGCCGTGAGCGATGAAATCAACAAGACGTGTGTTGATCAACACGGCCGTGTTGTTGACACGGTGCGTAACACGATGCGTGCCGTGTCGTGTTATACGGCGGCTGGGAACGTGCTTCGCGCATGCTCCTGACTCCACGTTATCTCTAGCCCCAGCTCCTTTAGGCTGCGAATCTCGGCAAAGCAGCAGTTGTTTTTCCAAAAGTTAGTATCCAATCTGTTCCACTCAGAGAAAAGCGTTGTCAGATACCCACTGGACGTACTACCAGATTGGAAAAAATTTGAATTAGCTCTGCTAAATAACAAAGGAAGAGAGCGAAATCATAGATGGGGGGTATCATGACGTCAGTTTTAATTGATTTTTTGGTTTTTTCTTGATGAAATAATCTCACTGGCATTACGTCACTAGCAAAGAATTTCTCGCCGATTCTCAACCGACTCGCGATGCCTGCCGCACTGTTTTGACAGCTGGCACCGTGGCGCTGGTCTATAATGAAAGGGTGATGATGAACCTAACCTATGGCTAGAAGGGAGGAGGGGAAACCCGGTGCCGGCACGTAGCCTACTCCTGTCGAAAAGCACCGAGGGGACCACCGGCTTTACGTCCCTTCCGATGGACGGTGCAACTCGAAAAACATGATTCCTCCGCTAATCCGTGCTGTCGAGAGGTTGACAAGCAAGGCGAGAGAAGTTGTCGTGCTAACTTCAAACCCTCCGACCTCTCTCCCGAACAGAACTGATCATTTGCATGATGGTCACCCATCCAAGCGCGATGTTGCTTAAGGCGGTTCTAGCAAGACGCTATGTATAACGGGGCATAAGTCCGTCTCTCTCTAATCTGGTTGAGTATACAAACATTGTTGTGGTTTCGTGACACTCCATAGAAGATTTAAAAAATGTATTGCCTTTTAGCGAAGGATTAGAGCTTATATGAAAAGCTATCAAGTGATCAGCAGTCTTTTGCACTTGCTTATTGCATGAGCGTTGAAAAGCTTAGTTATAAGCTTATAACGTATAAATTGTGTTTATAAACAACTAAACTGTCGCACTGATTACGAGTGCGAGCCAAGATCGCGAGACATTCAAGGGCGGTGTCGATTTCAGCCAGGTATTGGTTGTACGGGTTAAATTTTGTGGCGATAGCATTGCCCAAACCAATAACACTAGATTATTGAAAATCAGACCACAAACCAATCGTAACATTCTTCAACTGCTCGTCTTTTCAAAATTCTTCTATGACGTTTCTAAGACTAGTATTTCGTGAAAACAAAATGCAGAGGGTGACAAAAATAATTCCACTAAACAGCCCTTGGCTCAAAAGGACTTGCTTGATAGCCCACACCTAGGAGCAAGGTGTTGGCGAGGCTGTGAAAAAGTTTCGTATTTCTATCTACAACCTTTACTCTGATGCTATCGCCAGAAATCTAACCCTTTTAAATGCGTGTATCTCAGTGAAATTTGGGTTTGAGCATGATTTTTTGATAAATCCTGCACTTTGGTGTTATACTTTTTCAGGTTCAAAGGTTATTTCCTTTCAAAACTGCATATTTCGAAGTTTGGGTCTTATGGCCCGTTATACATAGCGTCTTGGTAGAACAGCCTTAACTTCGGTGATCTCACGAGAACCGGTGTTTTCCAACGTTGCCGTACCGTTCGATGGCCCCCTCAGAACCCGATGCAAACAGAGAGATCACACTTTGGAGGTGATTTCAGATGCGTCTGAGAGCTTTCCGCTGAGTGTAGAGGATGCGACGGGTTTCAAACAAATTTGCCGATAGAATTCGATTGCTAAAGGTTCACACAACTGCCAGAGGAAAAATGCATAGCTTCTGTTTGGGCTTCTGAACAGAGGGTTGTGTCTTCAGGGCATTCTGGTTGTCACAAAACATTTGATTTTAAACGTCTTTCGATACCTTTATTTCCTCTCAAATGATCTCCTATACTATTTTAAGCACATTCCAGTATTTTTTTTTAAATAAAAATTAGTTTTTACGACATTTTCAGTTTTTCCAAGTCACTTCATTGCTTATTACCCTCACAGGGCGTCGCACGCACACAGTATACCTGTGTGTTGTTGATAAGCGTAAACATTACGCTCATCTGCAAGCATTTGATTCAGGGTGTTTGCCGAGAGTTGGCCGAGAAATAGCGCAGGACATTCTGCTGCCACACAGAAAACACAGGCAGATTTATTCTGCTATCGCAGAGTGTTTTATTGCAGAATATTTATCATTATTCACAACATTCACAAGGTCGCAAATTATCACAACGAGAATGGGAATACATTTTAGTTCAACTTGAAATAGAGTTTTATGTTAGTTCGGTTCATGCTAAGAACAGATTCTTGTGTTATTTGAAGTACAATGAAAAGCAAAGTAAACTGGCGTCGTCGCTGAATCATTCATCAGCCTCCGCGTGCGTCGTGGTCTCCACACCGGCACTCCTGAGGAGCTCTTGGGCCGCACCCTCTTTGTAGCAGGGTCCGTAACACGGCCAGTAGCCGCCGCAGCAGCCTCCGTACCACGGACACCCGTTGTTGTTACGGCTCTTGCACTGCTGCAGACGAGCCAGCAGCAGCCCGATCTGGTCCATCAGCCTGCTGCGCGTCTCAGCGTCATCGTCTTCGTCGCTGCTGCTGCTGCTGCTGCTGCTGCTGCTGTCAGACGAGCCACCGTGCCCCAGCAGCGCTAGTGTATCGTGGTCCACGCCACGGCGCGTGCGCAGGGCTTCATCTCCGTCTGCAAAGACATGGCGGCCATGTTGGTCTCCTCCTTTACCTTAAAGCGACGGCTGTTGCTTAACCTTGTCTCTGTTACACACTGTGTTGATTTGTTGCCGGTGTTTAACGACGCGCTGTGGCGCTGGTCTAACGGCGTCGGTGAACGAAATGGTGATGATGAACCTAACCTATGGCTAGAAGGGAGGAGGGGAAACCCGGTGCCGGCACGTAGCCTACTCCTGTCGAAAAGCACCGAGGGGACCACCGGCTTTACGTCCCTTCCGAAGGACGGTGGAACTCGAACGACAGGATTCCTCCGCTAATCCGTGCTGTCGAGAGGTTGACAAGCAAGGCGAGTGAAGTTGTTGTACTAACTTCAAACCCTCCGACCTCTCTCCCGAACAGAACTGATCGTGGGCATGATGGTCACCCATTCAACACCGGGATGTTGCTTAACGTCGGTGATCTCACGAGAAGCGAATGTGTTGACACTGTCCGCGTGACACTGGCCGTGAACGACAGGCTGATGGTGAAGCTTACCAAGTTTAGCAGCGAGCTGAGCTTCGGCGGCGGCGTCGGCTTCGACTCTAGCAAACACGGCTGCAACCGAACAATGAAAATCTCTGAATACTTTTTAAAAATTCATTCAATTTCCTAATCTTCGCACCTCAATAGTAGCTTCAAGCTGCAATGTGCAGTGTGCAGTGTACAGTGTAAAGTGTGCAGTGTGTAGTGTACAGTGTACAGTGTTCAGTGTACAGTGTACAGTGTACAGTGTACAGTGTACAGTGTGCAGTGTACAGTGTCAGGGACTCACCAGCAAGCAGCAGCGCGGCTAGCGAGAAGATGGCGAACCTCATGACGGCGTACGTCTGATAGTGAGCCAGCTTGTTTGGATCGGTGTGCCGTGCGTCGCGCACGCCGGCTTTTTAATCCGCAAGGCGCGTGCCTCGTGGTCACAACATGGCGGCGTGGTGTGTGTGTGGCCTTGGGATGCGAACAGATGAAGGCGATGGCACGCTCGTCGTGTAGCAATCCGTGGCGTAGACAATGTGGCCAACATTCACAAAATAAACTGCCAGATTTTGTTTGTAAATATTGAATCCCACTAATGTTGTCTCGGTTAGTAACATTTCAGACGTAATAGGTTGGTAAACAACTTCCTCCATGTGTCATAATGATAATGATCGTCATAATAATCATATTCATAATAATTATTATGTTGTGTGATAATCATTTCCAACAAATACGCTGGATGAAATGCGCAGTCTTCTCTGGCCAGCCTACAACAAAAGGATTCGGGTTGATGTCAGGTTTCGTATCTCGGCGAGCGCGAGTCCGACGGGGCTGAAACTCGGCACGGGGGTGAAGGACGCACGGCGAAGACGATGCCGACAAGGAAACTAGGATAGGAAAATAATTGTGGATTTTATAGCCATTTTTCAAAGTTTAAATACAGAAGGAGACGGTCGTGGCTGGATTTGGGTTGATGTCAGGTTTCGTATCTCGGCGACCGCGAGTCCGACGGGGCTGAAACTCGGCACGGGGGTGAAGGACGCCCGGCGAAGACGATGCTGGCGAGGAATTTGCAATTGGAAAATAATTGGGGATTTTATAGCCATTTTTCGGTGTTTGAATACGGACGAAGGCGGTCGTGGCTGGATGGGTTGATGTGAGATTTCGTATCTCGGCGAGCGCGAGTCCGACGGGGCTGAAACTCGGCACGGGGGTGAATGACACCCGGCGAAGACGATGCTGACAAGGAGGCTGCGATTAGAAAATAACTGTGGATTTTCTAACATAAAAACTTGAGAGTCGTGGTCCCGTAAGCTTTGACAGTCTATAAATGTGCCACAATCCCCCCTCGATCAAACCCTCCTCCCACGCGTGTCACGCGACACCACAGCCTTAGTGCTATCAAACAAAAGTTTGTCGAATGGGAAGTCATTGATTACACCATATAGTTATACACCACCTATATCTCTATTTCGGTGAATTCAATCGATAAACCTTGCTCCTGTAGGTATAAGTTAGATAAGGTTTGCTATAGGAAACAATTACTTATCTGGCACTGGCTGGCTTACCGGGTAATTCATATTTTTACAGCTCTTACTATAGGCGGGTAAGCACTGGGAGTCCATTAGGGAATCTGCGGAAATTAATCTTTGTTTCACCGCCCCCCCCACTTCTTGAAATGGTCGATTTTATTGTCATTGCGAGGCGAAAAGGGCGTCGGTCGTGCCAATCTGTGACGTAGCCAGGTGTTTATAGACGCTGTCAAACAGCTGTCAGCTGTCAGCTGTCAGATGTCAGATGTCAGCTGTCATCGAGCACTTAACCGTCTCTGGCTGGTTTCACATGTGCCAACATCACGTGTTCGTTGTGTTGGATTATTCTGCTCGAAACGACTCCTCGCGTGTTCGTTTGTTATCGAGTAATAACCGTTCGTTTAAATCTTACTGCTTCCTATTGCTCTAGAGATGATGGGAGATGGAGCGATTGATTTGCTTCAAACCGCGCGTTGATATGACGATGGTATTCACGTGAATACATAACCAAAAAACAATATATTTAATGAAATTATGCAAAATTACACATTTTATCTCTTGGTTTTGCTTAACATTACTTAAATTTCCACAATTTCAATAAAGAGCAAGTGATTCACTGGATATCTTGATCAAATAATGTAAAAAAAATGACGTGAAATATACATTTCATTGCATCCAGTAATTTTAATCTGTTTTTATAGATACTAAGGTACTAAAGGTTCTAAAGATAGCATAAAGTACTTCTAAGTATACTCAGGTACTTAAGAGAAGGTACTATACTCAGGTACTACAGACCCTAAGGTAATAAAGATAGTAAGGTATACAAAAGATACTAAGGTAATAAAATTTGCCAATATTTCACTAAATCGGAGGTGTCACCGTTCCACAACATTAAGCCACGACTCCCACCAGCGTTACCTGAACGATCTTCGACCCTGACTCCCACCATGCGTTACCTGAACGATCTTCGATCCTGACTGTCACCAGCGTTACCTGAACGATCTTCGATCCTGACTGTCACCAGCGTTACCTGAACGATCTTCGACCCTGACTCCCACCAGCGTTACCTGAACGATCTTCGATCCTGACTCCCACCAGCGTTACCTGAACGATCTTCGATCCTGACTGTCACCAGCGTTACCTGAACGATCTTCGACCCTGACTCCCACCAGCGTTACCTGAACGATCTTCGATCCTGACTGTCACCAGCGTTACCTGAACGATCTTCGATCCTGACTGTCACCAGCGTTACCTGAACGATCTTCGACCCTGACTCCCACCAGCGTTACCTGAACGATCTTCGATCCTGACTGTCACCAGCGTTACCTGAACGATCTTCGATCTTGACTGTCACCAGCGTTACCTGAACGATCTTCGATCCTGACTGTCACCAGCGTTACCTGAACGATCTTCGACCCTGACTCCCACCATGCGTTACCTGAACGATCTTCGATCCTGACTGTCACCAGCGTTACCTGAACGATCTTCGACCCTGACTCCCACCATGCGTTACCTGAACGATCTTCGACCCTGACTCCCACCAGCGTTACCTGAACGATCTTCGACCCTGACTGTCACCAGCGTTACCTGAACGATCTTCGACCCTGACTCCCACCATGCGTTACCTGAACGATCTTCGACCCTGACTGTCACCAGCGTTACCTGAACGATCTTCGACCCTGACTCCCACCAGCGTTACCTGAACGATCTTCGACCCTGACTGTCACCAGCGTTACCTGAACGATCTTCGACCCTGACTCCCACCATGCGTTACCTGAACGATCTTCGACCCTGACTGTCACCAGCGTTACCTGAACGATCTTCGACCCTGACTGTCACCATGCGTTACCTGAACGATCTTCGACCCTGACTGTCACCAGCGTTACCTGAACGATCTTCGACCCTGACTCCCACCATGCGTTACCTGAACGATCTTCGACCCTGACTGTCACCAGCGTTACCTGAACGATCTTCGATCCTGACTGTCACCAGCGTTACCTGAACGATCTTCGATCCTGACTGTCACCAGCGTTACCTGAACGATCTTCGATCCTGACTGTCACCAGCGTTACCTGAACGATCTTCGATCCTGACTGTCACCAGCGTTACCTGAACGATCTTCGATCCTGACTCCCACCAGCGTTACCTGAACGATCTTCGATCCTGACTCCCACCAGCGTTACCTGAACGATCTTCGATCCTGACTGTCACCAGCGTTACCTGAACGATCTTCGACCCTGACTGTCACCAGCGTTACCTGAACGATCTTCGACCCTGACTCCCACCAGCGTTACCTGAACGATCTTCGATCCTGACTGTCACCAGCGTTACCTGAACGATCTTCGATCCTGACTGTCACCAGCGTTACCTGAACGATCTTCGATCCTGACTCCCACCAGCGTTACCTGAACGATCTTCGATCCTGACTGTCACCAGCGTTACCTGAACGATCTTCGACCCTGACTGTCACCAGCGTTACCTGAACGATCTTCGATCCTGACTGTCACCAGCGTTACCTGAACGATCTTCGATCCTGACTGTCACCAGCGTTACCTGAACGATCTTCGACCCTGACTCCCACCATGCGTTACCTGAACGATCTTCGACCCTGACTCCCACCAGCGTTACCTGAACGATCTTCGATCCTGACTGTCACCAGCGTTACCTGAACGATCTTCGACCCTGACTGTCACCAGCGTTACCTGAACGATCTTCGACCCTGACTGTCACCAGCGTTACCTGAACGATCTTCGATCCTGACTGTCACCAGCGTTACCTGAACGATCTTCGATCCTGACTGTCACCAGCGTTACCTGAACGATCTTCGACCCTGACTCCCACCATGCGTTACCTGAACGATCTTCGACCCTGACTCCCACCAGCGTTACCTGAACGATCTTCGATCCTGACTGTCACCAGCGTTACCTGAACGATCTTCGACCCTGACTCCCACCATGCGTTACCTGAACGATCTTCGACCCTGACTCCCACCAGCGTTACCTGAACGATCTTCGATCCTGACTGTCACCAGCGTTACCTGAACGATCTTCGACCCTGACTGTCACCAGCGTTACCTGAACGATCTTCGACCCTGACTCCCACCAGCGTTACCTGAACGATCTTCGACCCTGACTCCCACCATGCGTTACCTGAACGATCTTCGACCCTGACTCCCACCAGCGTTACCTGAACGATCTTCGATCCTGACTGTCACCAGCGTTACCTGAACGATCTTCGATCCTGACTGTCACCAGCGTTACCTGAACGATCTTCGACCCTGACTCCCACCATGCGTTACCTGAACGATCTTCGACCCTGACTCCCACCAGCGTTACCTGAACGATCTTCGATCCTGACTGTCACCAGCGTTACCTGAACGATCTTCGACCCTGACTCCCACCAGCGTTACCTGAACGATCTTCGATCCTGACTGTCACCAGCGTTACCTGAACGATCTTCGACCCTGACTCCCACCATGCGTTACCTGAACGATCTTCGATCCTGACTGTCACCAGCGTTACCTGAACGATCTTCGACCCTGACTCCCACCATGCGTTACCTGAACGATCTTCGACCCTGACTCCCACCAGCGTTACCTGAACGATCTTCGATCCTGACTCCCACCAGCGTTACCTGAACGATCTTCGACCCTGACTCCCACCATGCGTTACCTGAACGATCTTCGACCCTGACTCCCACCAGCGTTACCTGAACGATCTTCGATCCTGACTGTCACCAGCGTTACCTGAACGATCTTCGACCCTGACTGTCACCAGCGTTACCTGAACGATCTTCGACCCTGACTCCCACCATGCGTTACCTGAACGATCTTCGATCCTGACTGTCACCAGCGTTACCTGAACGATCTTCGACCCTGACTCCCACCAGCGTTACCTGAACGATCTTCGACCCTGACTCCCACCAGCGTTACCTGAACGATCTTCGATCCTGACTGTCACCAGCGTTACCTGAACGATCTTCGACCCTGACTGTCACCAGCGTTACCTGAACGATCTTCGATCCTGACTGTCACCAGCGTTACCTGAACGATCTTCGACCCTGACTCCCACCATGCGTTACCTGAACGATCTTCGACCCTGACTCCCACCAGCGTTACCTGAACGATCTTCGACCCTGACTCCCACCAGCGTTACCTGAACGATCTTCGACCCTGACTGTCACCAGCGTTACCTGAACGATCTTCGATCCTGACTGTCACCAGCGTTACCTGAACGATCTTCGATCCTGACTGTCACCAGCGTTACCTGAACGATCTTCGACCCTGACTCCCACCATGCGTTACCTGAACGATCTTCGACCCTGACTCCCACCAGCGTTACCTGAACGATCTTCGATCCTGACTGTCACCAGCGTTACCTGAACGATCTTCGACCCTGACTCCCACCATGCGTTACCTGAACGATCTTCGATCCTGACTGTCACCAGCGTTACCTGAACGATCTTCGACCCTGACTCCCACCAGCGTTACCTGAACGATCTTCGACCCTGACTGTCACCAGCGTTACCTGAACGATCTTCGACCCTGACTCCCACCAGCGTTACCTGAACGATCTTCGACCCTGACTGTCACCAGCGTTACCTGAACGATCTTCGACCCTGACTCCCACCAGCGTTACCTGAACGATCTTCGACCCTGACTGTCACCAGCGTTACCTGAACGATCTTCGACCCTGACTCCCACCAGCGTTACCTGAACGATCTTCGACCCTGACTGTCACCAGCGTTACCTGAACGATCTTCGATCCTGACTGTCACCAGCGTTACCTGAACGATCTTCGATCCTGACTCCCACCAGCGTTACCTGAACGATCTTCGATCCTGACTGTCACCAGCGTTACCTGAACGATCTTCGACCCTGACTCCCACCAGCGTTACCTGAACGATCTTCGATCCTGACTCCCACCAGCGTTACCTGAACGATCTTCGATCCTGACTGTCACCAGCGTTACCTGAACGATCTTCGACCCTGACTGTCACCAGCGTTACCTGAACGATCTTCGACCCTGACTCCCACCAGCGTTACCTGAACGATCTTCGATCCTGACTCCCACCAGCGTTACCTGAACGATCTTCGATCCTGACTGTCACCAGCGTTACCTGAACGATCTTCGATCCTGACTGTCACCAGCGTTACCTGAACGATCTTCGATCCTGACTGTCACCACTCTTTGGTTTGAACCGGTCCAGCCAATCTCAACCAACGGTCTGCAGCAACGCATTGTATCACAACCGGACGCGTTATGCCGGCGGCTGGGAGTCCGACGGGACATAGTGATAGGAGCACGGCGTAGATAAGCACCCCGCGTCGCAAGGGTGGGCCCCGTGACGCGGTGCTCGAGGGTTGGGAGACGTGGGGACGGGGGGTGCTAATGTCCCCGCGTTGAATGCCAGCCCGCGACCTTTCTGCCGAGGCTTTCCACGAACGCTGCGTCAAATTGTAGCCGGCGTCGAATCCCGTTCAACACCCTGCACTTCAACTCATCGATTCCACGGAGGAGAGAAAAAAAAACAAAATAACCCTTAAAAATCTTTATTTTTTCGTGGAATTTTCTCCCCGCCCATATTAGCTTCTCCACTGTCAATCACTTCTTCGATCAGGACGTAGTTTATCCTGTGGAAATCTTCTAGGAACACTCTCTAAAGCCCTGTTAGCAAAAATCTTGTTGTATTCTAATACAGGAAACTCTGCTTGCGACAGAATAGCCAGCGCTGCCTAGGCGGCTTGGCTAGGAATTAAAGTAACACTGCCATCTAGGTACGACTAAACACAAAGTTAGTATGCGCCATCTAAGATTCAATGAATTGGACATTGTTTTGCCACCTGTACCCACTCACTCTCAAGTGCCAAGTTGTCACTTGACATTTGACATTTAAAAGAGTATCTTTACAGGTGGTAACTGCACTTGTTTCATTTACCTTCTGACTTTGCCGCAAGCTTCGCCACCAGAGCTTTGAAACACAAAATTCCATGTTGTAAAATATTTATTGAGATATTTTTCTGTTGTATCGCTGAGACCAGCGCCGTAACTCGGGCTTCTCGTGGTTCTATCGCTTTATGTAGCCAGCGGCTCTCGATGCCCCCCTTCCCCTCCCACACCCCACCATCCCAACCCCTTCGCTCTCCTCCCTCCGCGGGGAGGGAAGGCGTCGGCGTCGGCGTCGGCGTCGGATGCTCACTGCCCTCTGGACGTCGCGTCCGCCCAGCTGCGTTTACCTGGCGGGGTGAAAAGTGCTGACTTGGTGCGTACTTGGTGCTGACTTAAGAGCTAAGAGCTGACTTCCATTGGTTAAATTCGTGCTGCCAATACTTAAAATTAGGCTGACAACGTCTAAATATCGTGTGCTGACAGAAACTTGATCCTTGCTGACAAATACTTGCCATAGTTTCCAGTGAGACGTGAGATTCGCAAAGTGATTCCTCCGGAAACTCAATTAAGAAGATAACGCAATGAACTTTCAACCTTAATACATGTTTCGACACGTGAAATGCCACCTTGGTCTCTCTCGAAACTTTGCCACCGCGAACTTGAACACCCCCCTGCCGCCGTGTCTGACCTTGAACTTTGTGCTCGTGTGCGCGAGTAACGGTCGGGTGTGAAAGACACGTGACCTTCTGTCCGCCATTTCAAGCCATCGGGTTTCCCTGGCCGTCTGTTTCAAGGGACGTTCTTCAAGATCCCGATGCAGGAGATGCTGCCGACGCGGCTTGACGTGCCTCGCTGCTGCGACTGCCCAGAAGGGTAAGACAAGACATCCGAGTTCCTCCACTCGACGATACACACTTAGTTAAACTTCTATCAGTTGCCAAGCTTAGCCTAGCAGCGAGCTGAGGGTGAAGCCCACCTAGCCTAGCAGCGAGCTGAGGGTGAAGCTAACCTAGCAGCGAGCTGAGGGTGAAGCTTACCTAGCAGCGAGCTGAGGGGAAGCTAACCTAGCAGCGAGCTGAGGGTGAAGCTAACCTAGCCTAGCAGCGAGCTGAGGGTGAAGCTAACCTAGCAGCTAGCAGCGAGCTGAGGGTGAAGCTTACCTAGCAGCGAGCTGAGGGGAAGCTAACCTAGCAGCGAGCTGAGGGTGAAGCTAACCTAGCCTAGCAGCGAGCTGAGGGTGAAGCTAACCTAGCCTAGCAGCGAGCTGAGGGTGAAGCTTACCTAGCACTAGCAGTGAGCTGAGGGTGAAGCTAACCTAGCAGCTAGCAGCGAGCTGAGGGTGAAGCTAACCTAGCAGCTAGCAGCGAGCTGAGGGTGAAGCTAACCTAGCCTAGCAGCGAGCTGAGGGTGAAGCTAACCTAGCACCTAGCAGCGAGCTGAGGGTGAAGCTAACCTAGCAGCTAGCAGCGAGCTGAGGGTGAAGCTTACCTAGCAGCTAGCAGCAAGCTGACGGTGAAGCTAACCTAGCCTAGCAGCGAGCTGAGGGTGAAGCTTACCTAGCACTAGCAGTGAGCTGAGGGTGAAGCTAACCTAGCACCTAGCAGCGAGCTGAGGGTGAAGCTTACCTAGCAGCGAGCTGAGGGTGAAGCTAACCTAGCCTAGCAGCGAGCTGATGCGGTCACCCTTCCAAGCTGCTGGGCCGCGCGCAAAGTTTCTTAACCTGACGACCTCCTTGCCCTTATCTTCGTTTCGGCGGACCCAACCCTCGGAGTGCAGACACCCGAAGGTCATCCACCACCCCCTGTCCACCCCCACCCCTGTCCACCCCCACCCCGGCCGCGACGCGACATTTCGCGAGGGCGAAGCGTGTTAATTAGTCCATCGAGTCTCGGTGCTAAGATGACGGGTGGGGGGATGTAGGGGGGAATGGGGGGGGGGATGGGACTCATTAGCGGGATGGGGCGTCGTCGGGCGATTGCTTCGGGCAGAACGGGAGTCGAACACGCGACCGCGAGGCTTTCTTCATCACGGGCCAGACGATGAAATGGATTCATCGACCCGAAAATTTCTCGCTGTGCTTCGGGGCGGCGTTGGTTGCACCTGTCGCCGCTAGAGAGCCGTGGGAATTGGAAGGACCCTGACCATAGGAGCCTGACCCTAGGATCATAGGACCCTAGGACCCTACGACCGCGATCCTAGGACTCTAGGGGTTGTTTGTAGACTAGAAGGAGGCGGTCGTGGCGGGATTTGGGTTGATGTCAGGTTTCGTATCTCGGCGACCGCGAGTCCGACGGGGCTGAAACTCGGCACGCGGGCGATAGCAAGTGCTACGGGCAAAGCCCACTGGTATCTAGATGATACGCCTTTGATTCGTGGCAGGAGATGGCAATATGAGATACACGGCTGGCGCCACAATGCCACTATCACACTGCCAATCCCCCCTTCCCTTCTGAACAAAACGATCGAATCCCGGCGCTCGTTTCGAGCCAAGTCGTTAAACGGACGCTGACATGAATGCGTCGTTAAACCGGGCTGTCGTCATGGCAGCACCGCGGGAGTCGGGAGAGCTGCTCTCAGCTCGGTGGTGACGTCATCCACTGATTGTACACCGCCTTCCTGATACCGTGTCCACTTCCCAGAGGTCAAGGTCACGTGACCAGGGTCTAGCTGTCAAGCTGACAGTGACCAGTCCATGGAGACCGGCCCGTTTGATTAACTCTCACAGCCTCTGCTAGGCAACCTGGACCGCCGTTTGTTTCCCTGTCTGCAAAGCAGCCTGGACCGCCGCCATGGCAGAGATCAATTATTTCAGATTAAGTCAGATATATTATTAAACTAGTGGCTCCGCCCCTGCGGCCTCCGGCCGCCAACCCCGCCAGGGGGCTCCGCCCCCTGGACCCCCGAAGTTTCTTGGTAAGGGGCTTCGCCCCCCAAACCGCCCCGTCGGGTATTTGGGGGGCTTCGCCCCCCAAATTCCCTCCGGTGCGGCCTCCGGCCGCACACGCCTGCAGGGTGCTTCGCCCCCTGACATGTGTGGAGGGGTGAACGTAATTAGAGTGAAATCATGACAGGAAAATAGTTGGTCACCGTAGTATCACCCGACTACGGGGGTGAACTAACATCAAAATTCAAACCTCATCTAACCGACCTAAAATTTGCAAAAATATAGGTAATATTAATGGAGGTTTTATGAAAAGACTCAAGACACGCAGACGTCCGCCATCGATAAATCATAAAAAATAATTAATTTAGAGCCGTTAAAAAAGATCCCATGTTTACAGAAAGCTGATCAGATATAGTTAAAAACCGTGTTTTTTTTTATCGCATAGGTGCGTATTTAAGACATCCTATCAGTTTCAGTTCCTCGAGTTGCCTGCTAAATGCAGATTCTTGTAAAGTTTCGTGGTCATTAGTACACAGAGTTTGATTTGTAGATGGCTTGGGAAGGAATGATAATAATCTGTTTGTGAAGTGAAGGCAGGGCACAGATTTACAGAGATATACATAGCACAGGGCTTGTCGTAACAAATTGTGGGTCGGCTGACAAAAAAAAATGAATTGTATAGAAAATTAACGTCTCGGAAGTCAAAATTTAAGGAAAAGGGCCAATTTTGGGCCGGTGTCCGTTGGGCTACCGACGCATTACGAAAAAAAATCACAATATCGTCTGTATGTTATACTCGATGTTTATGATCAGTTGCCCAATCACGGGACTTCCCCGAAATGCGGCTGGCTGAAGCGAGCCCCCTCTCTCCACGATGATTTATATGCACTTGGTGGGGCCATGTGTTTTTTGCAGAAAGTAGGAGAGTCGCATGTTTTTGTTTTTGTGAAAAGATTCCCTCCCCCCAAAAAGGGCCCAATTTTGGGCTGGCGGATGTAAAATTATAGGTTTGAATTAAAAATGAACACTTTTACACGGGTACAAATTTTCAAGTCTATGTGTCCAAATTTGACCGGTGAACCCCCCCAAAAAAGGGCCCATTTTGGCCAGACCGAAGCGAAACCTCAACAGTGAGTTGTCTAATGTGTGATCGAGTGCGTTTCCAGAATTTCATAAAGTTAGGAAAATAACTGCCAAGTGTAATCGCAAGTTTTTGTTTCTGCTAAATGACCCCCTCAAAAGGGCCCAATTTTGGGCTGGCTGGTTTGAAAATTTCAATTTGAATTGAAAATGGTCGCTGCTACACGGGTATAAATTTTCAATCCTCCAAGTCCAAATTTGGTAGGTGAACCCCCCCAAAAAAGGGCCCATTTTGGTCAAACCACAGCGAGACCCCCTCGTTGCACCCATTTATGATGTATCGAGTGCGTTTCCAAAATTTCATAAGAATCGGATGGTAACTTTAGGCGTGCATAGACATGTCTGAAAGTGATGAAAACATACTGAACCACAGGGATAATAAATTTTCAATCCTCCAAGTCCAAATTTGGTAGGTGAACCCCCCCAAAAAAGGGCCCATTTTGGTCAAACCACAGCGAGACCCCCTCGTTGCACCCATTTATGATGTATCGAGTGCGTTTCCAAAATTTCATAAGAATCGGATGGTAACTTTAGGCGTGCATAGACATGTCTGAAAGTGATGAAAACATACTGAACCACAGGGATAATAAATTTTCAATCCTCCAAGTCCAAATTTGGTAGGTGAACCCCCCCAAAAAAGGGCCCATTTTGGTCAAACCACAGCGAGACCCCCTCGTTGCACCCATTTATGATGTATCGAGTGCGTTTCCAAAATTTCATAAGAATCGGATGGTAACTTTAGGCGTGCATAGACATGTCTGAAAGTGATGAAAACATACTGAACCACAGGGATAATAAATTTTCAATCCTCCAAGTCCAAATTTGGTAGGTGAACCCCCCCAAAAAAGGGCCCATTTTGGTCAAACCACAGCGAGACCCCCTCGTTGCACCCATTTATGATGTATCGAGTGCGTTTCCAAAATTTCATAAGAATCGGATGGTAACTTTAGGCGTGCATAGACATGTCTGAAAGTGATGAAAACATACTGAACCACAGGGATAATAAATTTTCAATCCTCCAAGTCCAAATTTGGTAGGTGAACCCCCCCAAAAAAGGGCCCATTTTGGTCAAACCACAGCGAGACCCCCTCGTTGCACCCATTTATGATGTATCGAGTGCGTTTCCAAAATTTCATAAGAATCGGATGGTAACTTTAGGCGTGCATAGACATGTCTGAAAGTGATGAAAACATACTGAACCACAGGGATAATAAATTTTCAATCCTCCAAGTCCAAATTTGGTAGGTGAACCCCCCCAAAAAAGGGCCCATTTTGGTCAAACCACAGCGAGACCCCCTCGTTGCACCCATTTATGATGTATCGAGTGCGTTTCCAAAATTTCATAAGAATCGGATGGTAACTTTAGGCGTGCATAGACATGTCTGAAAGTGATGAAAACATACTGAACCACAGGGATAATAAATTTTCAATCCTCCAAGTCCAAATTTGGTAGGTGAACCCCCCCCCAAAAAAGGGCCCATTTTGGTCAAACCACAGCGAGACCCCCTCGTTGCACCCATTTATGATGTATCGAGTGCGTTTCCAAAATTTCATAAGAATCGGATGGTAACTTTAGGCGTGCATAGACATGTCTGAAAGTGATGAAAACATACTGAACCACAGGGATAATAAATTTTCAATCCTCCAAGTCCAAATTTGGTAGGTGAACCCCCCCAAAAAAGGGCCCATTTTGGTCAAACCACAGCGAGACCCCCTCGTTGCACCCATTTATGATGTATCGAGTGCGTTTCCAAAATTTCATAAGAATCGGATGGTAACTTTAGGCGTGCATAGACATGTCTGAAAGTGATGAAAACATACTGAACCACAGGGATAATAAATTTTCAATCCTCCAAGTCCAAATTTGGTAGGTGAACCCCCCCAAAAAAGGGCCCATTTTGGTCAAACCACAGCGAGACCCCCTCGTTGCACCCATTTATGATGTATCGAGTGCGTTTCCAAAATTTCATAAGAATCGGATGGTAACTTTAGGCGTGCATAGACATGTCTGAAAGTGATGAAAACATACTGAACCACAGGGATAATAAATTTTCAATCCTCCAAGTCCAAATTTGGTAGGTGAACCCCCCCCAAAAAAGGGCCCATTTTGGTCAAACCACAGCGAGACCCCCTCGTTGCACCCATTTATGATGTATCGAGTGCGTTTCCAAAATTTCATAAGAATCGGATGGTAACTTTAGGCGTGCATAGACATGTCTGAAAGTGATGAAAACATACTGAACCACAGGGATAATAAATTTTCAATCCTCCAAGTCCAAATTTGGTAGGTGAACCCCCCCAAAAAAGGGCCCATTTTGGTCAAACCACAGCGAGACCCCCTCGTTGCACCCATTTATGATGTATCGAGTGCGTTTCCAAAATTTCATAAGAATCGGATGGTAACTTTAGGCGTGCATAGACATGTCTGAAAGTGATGAAAACATACCGAACCACAGGGATAATATTAGTATAGGGATGATATTGGTTTAAATTTAGAGTATTTTAATTTTTTACTTAACATCAGGCCTTGAAATGTTGGCTGAATTTATTTTCAAGGCAATCCTCAATTTTTTGCAGTGAATTTTAAATGCTTGCATTTCTCTGCCAGCTATCTCTTGACACACAGTTTTATCGACTCGACAAAACATAAATAAGATTATATTGTAACAAATCCCATCGCATCGCATCGCATCGCATCGCATCGCATCGCATCGCATCGCATCGCATCGCATCGCATCGCATCGCGTCGCATCGCATCGCATCGCATCGCATCGCATCGCATCGCAACGCATCGCATCGCATCGCATCGCATCGCATCGCATCGCATCGCATCGCAACGCATCGCATCGCATCGCATCGCATCGCATCGCATCGCATCGCATCGCTTCGGTGCCTCAATTAGCTGATTTCGACCACGTGACCTCGCGCGAAAGCCGACGCCGAGATCGCATCCAGCGCATTTTGCTGCCGACACGCATTTGACAGTTGACAGATGACAGTTGACAGGGAAAAATGGCGGACACATAATGTCAAGGTCGACTCGACGGGGCTGCGATTTGAATTGGTAACGCGTCGCTGTTGACTCGTTGCCGTTGGCATCCGAAAATTCAAATAAAACATTTGTTTTTTCGTTTGTTTTTTGCTACCGGCTCCGAGCGGCCGTGAAAGCTAATGGCGTGCCGTGCGGAGTGCAGACAGCGAGTCGCGCGCGTCGTTTCCCTCGGCGAAGCGTGTCAGTCGTACGGTCGGGTGTCACGTGGCCGGTGTCAGCTGTTGCTCGCTGCAAGATCGCTCGTCGAGGATCAAAGTTCACCGCCGTCCGACGGCGATGCAACAGATATCTACGTTGTCTTATCTCCGACCGGCCGGGACACACAGCCTTCTTGCTGGCGATACAAACACGAGCTGGCGAGCGAGCAAGCGGTTACCTATAGCAACGCACAAAACAACAGCATAGCAACGCACCAAAACAGTATGGCGACGCATCAACAACACTATAGCAACGCACATAAAAACAGCATGGCGACGCATCAAAAATACCACCGCAACGCATCAACAAAACCATAGCAACGCATCAACAAAACCATAGCAACGCATCTGACAACAACAATTGCTGCACCAGTTCCGTGCCTAGATCACAGAGAGCAGTGCATCGGATCTTACTTGCAAATCATCGCGTGTTCCACGGCTTCACGGTCGACCGGTCGTTCCGAGTGGGCACAGATTCTCGACGGTGACGTCACAAGACTTGTTTGTCATCGACGTACCGCCGTTGCGATAACATTCGCTGCGAATGTTTCGCTGCGAAGCGTTCCGTCGCCTGTTGCTGTCGCCTGTTGCTGTCGCCTGATTGCTGAGAGACGGGTGTTTGTTGTTTGTGCTTTTGTCCCGTGTGCGCGTGTAGTGGAGTTGAGTGTCGAGTGCATGTGCACTTGAAACTTGAGTGAAACACGTGCGAGTGTTTGATGCAGTGATTGCAGTGATTGACCACGGCCATCTTAGGTACGGACTGCATCTAGGCAGCAAGTTGAGTGCAGCGTTCCCGGGCTTCGAAGGCAGAGCAACAAGTGTCGGCCAGTGGTTTTGCATGCAGCGTGCGTTGACGGAAAAGGGAGAGCGCGCTGACATTTCGCTGCGATGAAAGTTTAAAGTGATGGTAAACAAAAAAACGATGACGACTTGGAGTAAATAAAACTAGTGTAAATAATCGTGTGAAACAGTTTCAAGAAAGCGATAATTGCGAGTGTGATTCTCGCCCAGCAGCGTTGCAAGTTGGAAGCGACAGGATGCAAGTTGCAAGACGTGCGATGCAAGTTGGAAGCGACAGGATGCAAGTTACAAGACGTGCGATGCAAGTTACAAGACGTGCGATGCAAGTTACAAGACGTGCGATGCAAGTTACAAGACGTGCGATGCATGGAAGTGCAATTGATCGTAATTCGGGCATGGACAAGCTTTAGCGGCACGAACTGGACGAAGAAGTTGCCGAAGACATTCGGCCATTAAGTGGCCTATTAAGGTGAAGGCTAACCGAAAGCCTGCATGTTTAAAGTGAGTGCTAACAAAATGTGTGGTATTTTAAAGTGAAGGCAAACCCATTTCGGTGCAAAATTAAACCGAATAAAGTGGATAATTTAAGTGAAAGTAAACCTTAAACGAGGGATGTTTAAAGTGATTGCTAACTAAATGTGCGGCATTTTAAAGTGAAGGCAAACCCATTTCGAGCCGAAACTAAACCGAATAAAGCGGCTAGTTAAAGTGAAGGCAAACCTAAAACGTGGAATATTTAAACAGCTGTGCCAACAAAATTTAAGGCATTAAAGTGAAGTAAAACGCATATTCGGACCAACACTAAACCGTAAACCGAAGAAAGCGGCTTTTAAGTGTGTAGCTCAACGTAAAACTTAAGACATTTAAAGTGAGTGATAACAAGTCTCGACGCATTAAAGTGAAGGCAAACCCGAGCCGAAGCATCGCGACAATGGGCGGCCTCGACGTCGACCTAGGCGCCACCATCGCCGCCAAGAAGAAGACGCCGAGTTTCCCGAGCCGCGAGCGTCACTTCGCCGTGCGGCGCAAGACGCGCGGAGGGCGCGGGGCCCCCCGCGGGGGCGTCGCCGAGGGGGGCGGCGGGGGCGGCGGGGGCGGCGAGCTCAGGTGGTGGCATTGCTGCGAAGAGTGCTCGAGTCGGTCGGGATTCGTCGGCGATCTTCGGGCGACGCGCGACAGACACAAGTATGAGGTCACCTTGCTGTTAATGGCGTACCGTACGGTTTGGCAACGTTGGAAACACCGGTTCTCGTGAGATCACCGAGGTTAAGCAACATCGCGGTGTTGGATGGGTGACCATCATGCACATGATCAGTTAAACAAGCAAAAACGCTATTTTTTAAATTTGGTACCATATTAGACCATCGATATCTTGGTCGGTTTTTGTTATTAAAGAATGCGTAATTGAGTCAGCTACAACATTGCCATTGTAACTTTTTGGATATCTCCCATAGCGCGTTCAATAACTACGATTATATGAGAAACTACCCCTCAACAAGGGTGAAACGAAGGGACGCACCGTCCCGATGTCACGTGACTCTCTGGACAATGTTCAGGAGGGTCAACTGAACATTTCCTGAAAAAATAAGCTTGACATGTTTCATGTCCATGTTTTGTCCATGAAAGCAAGATTGCCTGGACTTTATTTCACGTATCGTATCGCTGTTGTAAGTTGTATCTATTCATGGCTGGGGTACTAAATTCCTTACCTCCCCGCCTACCCAGCGCTGACGACCATGTCACCAGCCCTACAAAGCCATCTCGCCAGAGTTTCCTGCATTCAAACCTAAATAACCAAGAACTCGGTCATATTTCCTCGTTGCGCTTGGCGATTGTCATTGTCAAAGTTGCTAAGGTAACTCGAGCATCCCTGCAATCAACACCTCAGGGTTGCCACGCTCTGACGTCACGAAGCTAGCACGTCACGCCTGTTGATCAACGCCTGTTGATCGTTGGAATCTTGTTGATGATAACTCTGTCGGTACAACATCCTTCTCTGTATCTGTCGATGACTGATGGCTGATGACTGATGACTGATGACTGATGACTGATGACTGATGACTGATGATGATCAGTGTAGTTGATCGTTGCACTGCGTTGACGCATGGCCAGAGACTGTTGCACTTAATTTCAAACCCGACAACCTATCAACAGAATTAGTCGCAAGTAGCCGGTCACCCGACCGACAAATGGCCCTCCGGCAGTCTTGCTTAACCGCGTTGATAATTTTATTTACACTGATTTCTTGTTTCACGTGACAGCTGTCAGAGAGAGTCAACCACACAGACACTTAAGTCACTGAAACAGAATTAGACAAAATTTTTATAAAATAAATGTATTTTGGATCAATTTCAACACTAATTACAAATAGAAGAAGAATGAGAGATGTATATTCTGGCGGCCCTTTATTAAGAATCCTATACATCAGCGAGCAGCTTTGCCTTCTAGCGTTGACATTGCTTGACGTTGAAAGGGTCTCATGGAGGCTGTGGGCGGTGGGAGAAGGCTGTGAGCTGTCAGTAACAAGACACCACAAGGCGCTGGGTGGTGGGTGCTGGGCTTTCAGCTGCTAATGGCCGGTCACGGCGGACTCGATACACACAAACCCGACACTCGCCTTATTGATTGACTAGATGATGGCTGTAACAAAGGTGGCTGGAAAAGCTGAATATTTGGCAAAACTTCTCGGAAAGTAATCGTTGATGAATCCTTTATTCCATTCAATCAAAATCCTATCAAAATGACGTCATGATACCCACTCGCTAAAGCCAGGCAGAGCAATTCGGGCTGTGATTTCCCTATCTTCCTTTGTTATTTAACAGAGATAATTAATATTTGTTTCAAACTGGTAGTACGTCCAGTGGGTATCTGACGTCATGTTTCTCTGAGTGGAATATGTCATAGCAGAGACAATAAAGCTTGTTTAAAGTATCGTGGCCAGACGTAGCACTGATTCCTGGCATCCTTGCATTCGTCATCCATTCTGATGACGCGTGTTTATGCCGACTGATTGTCGTGCGACCTGCAACAAGTACTACGGTAATCGCACTGTACTTTGGGCCGATTATTCACCTATTATGTCTGCAGAGTGACACGCGTACAGCAAGCTTCGGCAAAGTCCGTCCTCGCAGCCGCACTGCAATCACAACGAGAGGTTCGAAGCCAGCTGGCCTTAGCTGCTTCTAGAAACACGAGCACTCATCAAATTTCAACCCCAAAGACAGCTTTGCGAATCGTCGCGAAAAGTTTAAATTTGGTAGCTTAGCATTGAACAACGAAGCTAAATAGCTTTGTTTTTGAAATATTGAACGGTTGGTTTACCATTCATGTTTGTCTCATGGCAAAAACAATTTTATCTTCGACCCCCAATGACTTAGGTAGTGCTTAGAATTTGTGAAATGGCCGATGGAAAAAAATGAAAAATTCGCTTGTCAAATTTAAGATTTGCTTCGCTCGTATTATAGCCTTGTCAAACCCGAAAGTCGAGGGGCGAGGGGAGGGGGTGTGGAAAGGCGGATTTACAACTTTTCACTCCAAACAATTTAGGTTCAGTGTTCATGATTTACCCTAACCATGACATCGGTTGACTCTGACATCCACCAAAGTGAGATATCTTTTGTAAAATCCTCCCCAAACCAGCCTCCGCACCTGTGCGCCGTCCAGCGAGCTTTAGTTGCGCGCGCCGCCACCGACCACGTGCCACGCGGCGGCGCCACCTGTCAGACTCCGCCCCCCACCGCGCGCGTTGTGCGTTCCACCGCCTTCTCGACAGCGGGACGGCCTCACGGCGGCAGTGAGTCCACGCTGTCGACGCCGTGCACAGCCGCCTCGATCCCACATCCCGCGTCGCGCGAAGTCCGGGCTTCGAATCCTGCCGAGTGCTTCGCTGCTTGTGTGACGTCACGGTTTGAACCACGCTGATATTTTCCTGACGGTTGGTCTCGTGTGACTCCAGGGTGAATTCTGGGAAACAATCGAGGTTTACTGTTGATGATCACAGCTGTCATTATGACAGTTGACTTAACCTTGACTTTGAACCAGGGTTGTAAAAGTTAGAAAAATCTTGATAGTACAATTTGTATTAAAAGAGCAAACATCCAGATAAAAACCCAACTGCATGGCGACACGTGTCGCTTGCTTCTGTATTTAGTTATGGAACTGCACTTTGTAAAATCGGTCCTAAGTTCTTGAACAGGGATTTTTTGAACAATTTCCAAGGTAAAAATTTTACTTTGTAATTGCTTTTGGTTTTACCTCCGCTTCTCGGTTGAAATTGGGGGTGAGTTAAATTCAACGGCAAATCAACATCACATTCAGCGACACACAACCGCGCCTGTCAGTCATCACTTTACTCTGAGGTGATGATTTTTGGAAAACTAACCGAGTTATAATCAATTACCATCTTTGTTAATCGTTGTATTTAGTCAGTTTGTTCGAATGTTGTGCGTGTCAGGAATGACCGTGAGGTGTGCAAGTGTTAACCCGCGGTTTAGTGCGTAGGCCTGGTTTAAACGCGTGCGAGTCAAGTTTTTCGTTGTGGCTCGGTTAGTCTTAACCCCGGGCTAGGCTGTTGACAACAAACCAGCGCCATGTTGAAATTAACTCACTAAAATGAGTTTATCTTTGCAGTTGTTTCGAATATGACTATCGTTAAGCGAGGATAAAGTTGAGAGCTCGGCTTTTCACTCACGATTTTCCGACGTTGCGGAAAACTAACTGACAACTTAATTTTTCCTCACTTCTTTCTGCAAGTACCAAATTTCCACACAAAAGCGTCTATCCCTTTGGATAAAGTTCAGAGTAATTCACACGCCAATATGTTGAGATCTTGCCGCTGCATTGGTGTTATTTGTAAAAATAAATCACTTTCCAATAAATTTCTTCATGTTTCGAAGGGGTCACAACTGACTTTCTCACTGTTTTTTAGCGAGGCCAAGTCGCACATAGCCTCATTACAGCGACTTCCTAAACATGCCGGCGCACGCATGCTTAAAAATCGTGTACTTTTTCCTACACTTAATAATCTAGTCGGCTCGATGTAGGAATGAAGTAAACACTTGTTGACAACCTGGGGGTGTTTCTATGAATGTTGCATAACGCCGAGCGATGCGTCATTAACCAGTCGTTAGCTTCAAAACAAGCGTAACACCGAGCAACAGGCCACCTAATCACCGGCAACTAGCAACAGCTGTAAATATTACCTGTAGCAAGTAGTACAGGTAATTGCTAGTACCTACCCGCGGTGAAACACGATGTAATGCGTGTCACTTGCAAGCCAGCAGCCCTGGAGGGTGATTTTATTGTTTGCATCACGGCGAGACGAGATGGTTCATTTGTTGCATCAAAACACTGACAGAAATGGAGATCTCACATCATGTCACCTTGATGAGAGTTACAAAATCGCCCTCCTGGTGGTGGCTGCTGTAACTAGCAGCTTCACGAACAGGCCACGCGAGTGTCACCGATTCCATTCAATCAAATTTCTATCAAGATGACGTCATGATACCCACTCGCTAAAGCTAGGCAGAGGAATTCGGGTTGTGATTTCCCTGTCTTCCTTTGTTATTTAGCAGAGATTATTAATATTTTTTGCAAACTGGTAGTACGTCCAGTGGGTATCTGACGTCATTTTTCTCCGAGTGTAATATGGTATTTGACTACAAAGTGCCGTGAGACGAACCATAGATACCATAGGTACCCAAACAAAACATGACACACATCTTGCAATCCAATTTTTGTAAACGATTGCTGTTAAGTTCAGCATCGACCAAAAGTCTTGGTAATTTTGTCACCAAAACCACCTGACAGCCACCATAACGTGATTCTGCGCGAGCGTAGCGACTCCTCCGGCTTGCCTGCCCCTTTGGGGGTGTGGGGGGGGGGGGGGGGGCACGTTCATTCACAGCGACCGCCGTGCGCCGTGCGCGTGCGCGTGCTAAAAATACGTCACTTAATGGCCCGTAAAGCCATTGTGCGCGGCGACGGTTTAACAGCGAACATCTGGAGCGCGTTAAATCTCAGAATTCCCCGTTGTTCGTCTCGCGTAGGCCGGGGGTGAATTCTTGTGTGGGCAATTGTTTTTTTATAGCTTCGCATAGAAAATAAGCCCAATGTTTCTCATTTCACTATTCCTATACCGAGTACCACTAGCATACTGTGTCTCACGGCCAATGCATCGATTCCATTCAATCAAAATTCTATCAAAATGACGTCATGATACCCCCTCGCTAAAGCCAGGCAGAGCAATTCGGGTTGTGATTTCCCTGTCTTCCTTTGTAATTTAATTCATATTTAATGAATATTATACTTGAGACCGAACGGTTGGCAACGTTGGAAACACTGGTTCTCGTGAGATCTTCGAAGTTAAGCAACATCGCTCTGTTGGATGGGTGACCATCATGCTCATGGGCAGTTCTGTTCGGGAGAGAGGTCGGAGGGTTTGAAGTTAGTACGACAACTTCACTCGCCTTGCTTGTCAACCTCTCGACAGCACGGATTAGCGGAGGAATCCTGTCGTTCGAGTTGTACCGTCCTTCGGAAGGGACGTACAGCCGGTGGTCCCCTCGGTGCTTTTCGACAGGAGTAGGCTACGTGCCGGCACCGGGTTTCCCCTCCTCCATTCTAGCCATAGGTTAGGTTCATCATCACCCTTTCATTCACCGACGCCATTAGATCAGTGCCATGGGGCCAGGCCAGTTGTCAAAACAGTGCGCCATAAAATACCAATAATCAATAAGCATAATTTGTTATTTTAATAAGCTATTTAATTTTCTTCCTAACTGGTATTACATCAAGTGGGTATCTGACGTCATTTTTCTCTTAGTGGAATAGGTGATTTGTTGGTGGATCATTTTGTTCACCCTTTGACCTTGTCTGTAATCAGTTGACACCATTTCAACGCTACTCATAATACAAATAAAGAAAAATTAATATTTTATAGAATTTCCTTATTCTACTAGCAGACTTCTTCGACTGCGATTCAGCCCTCCCTCAATCTCCGAGGACGGGATGCATGCACAGAGAGATAGGGAGGCGGTAGCAAACGGGGTCAGGTTTCTTATCTCCTTGCTGCTCGCTAAAGCAAACACACTGCAATCTCGTCCGAGCTACCGACGAGATTCTCTGTGCTCGCAACACGACGCGCCGGTGCGAAGCCGAGCTAGTTGCCGGTGCAAAACCGGTACAAAGCCGGTGCAAAACCGGTGCAAAACCGGTGTAAAGCCAAGCTGTTGCATAGAGATTGAAATGATGGGAGCTGTCTTGCCTAATGCCAGCAAACACCGGTGTCACTGCTGTTGCTAGTGTTGCCACGCTGCTACGATTGTTGGCATTACCATGTGCCTTGCCTAATGCCAGCAAACACCGGTGTCACTGCTGTTGCTAGTGTTGCCACGCTGCTACGATTGTTGGCATTACTATGTGCCTTGCCTAATGCCAGCAAACACCGGTGTCACTGCTGTTGCTAGTGTTGCCACGCTGCTACGATTGTCGGCATTACCACGGGAAGAAGATTGATATGTGGCGGTTAGGACCCAGGATGTTGTGATTCTAAGAAATCGCAATTAATCGCGATGCTCGAAGCACTATTTGCAGAGCGAATCGGCTGGCAGGATCTAATCACGATGTGGCCATGCTTCAAGATTCTAGCTGCCGATTGGGGGCTGTTCGTCGCCCCCGACCCCGGCAGCGTCGACGGCGTCATGCAGGGAGCTATTCTCGGCCGGCAGCTGACTGCTGGGTGGGGAGGCGTTTCACTGTCAATGTCACCTGCTGGCGGCTGCGCGATATGATGCTATGAGTGCGATATGAGTTCAGAAATCACTTGAGGATCCACGCAACGCGCGTGCAGAGATGGAGGACGGCTTTCTGCAGATCCTGAGACGTCAGCTAAATCTTTCCGATGCAGGCTTTTAGTGACATTTTTCCAAAATGACCATTACTCGTCCAAAATTTTCCAAACACGTAACGATTTTATTTATTATAATAATATGCTGCAATTAGCGTATGCTTCGTCCAATGCCTACACCTAAAATCACTAACACTACATCAATGGTTGAACAAAACTGAAATATTACCAAGCAGCATTCGAAAATCATGCTTAGTTTCATGTTATGCGTCCAAAGGTGGACTTCTTAGCTGTGACAATGGGGGATGTTTTTGGCCGGCGAGGCGAACTGAGCATCCCACCGCCGGGTGGATGCTATGTGTGGGTGGCTGTGGTGGGGGAATGGGGGGGGGGGGCGTCTTTAGGAGGGGGGCGGGAGGGATTCCCGCTTCGACTGTACGATCCGGGGCGCTGTGATACGACACGCCACAGAGACAGTCTTCGTTTGTTACCCGACCGGCGAGCAACTTTCATCTGTCAGTTGTCAGTTGTCAGTTGTCAGTTGTCATTTCTTAGGCGTCAATTGTAAGTTGTCAACAGTTATCTGTGAACAGTTGAAATTTTGTCAACCTGCAGATTTCGGTTGTCCGTCGTACATAGTCAGTGAACGCGGCGTTAGAACGTTAAGAAGGCTGGATCGCCAGCGAATAAAACATCGCGTTGTTGATAAGAAGCCTAGATCGACGCTAGTTGCAGCGAGCACGCAGGCGAAGCGTGATTTCGAAACAAACATGAAACCTCGGTCCACGCACGCTTAAGATTATTAAAGAAACCGAGAGCCAACCAATTCTACCACGAAACGACGGGTTTCCGTCACGGAAAGTCACGTGGACCAATCAGATTGCGGTCCGCGTTGAACCAACTTCAGCTTTGACGTTTGTCGCGACTCGGTTCGTAGCGTTAAGTCCATTTTGACAGGTGACAGACAGCTGCTTTTGTTATCGGTGATTGGATTCTGACAGATGTCAGAATTTTAACAACAGAAGGCTTTGGAACAGTTGCCACGTGATGTTTACAGTCGTACAGGAGCGTACTTCACCGCAGGCCAAGCTTTGTGTTGCCAGCTTCACACAACTGAAATATGTGAAACATTGCCTGCACTTTCATAGACTGGAGTTGGTAATTGATCATTAGTTTACCTACAAATAATCTGCTCAATGAATTTTTTTAATTCATGGTTAGTGACCTCTTGCCATTTTTGACATTTTGAAATTCTGCCGATGAAGTTTGATTTTAGGCGTTGGTGTGTCCATTTTTTATTATGGTCTCTCCCTGTATAATATATCACTGTTCGCTGAACGACCCGCGAAAAATATTTGTTTTTGCGTGATGGAGAGGCGCTTCACGTTGCTAGCACGTAGACGTCGCGAACGTATCTCCAAAAAACGTAGTTCAAGAAAACGTAGATCAAGAGAACGTAACGAACCCCGTGACTTGACGAAGACAACTTTAAGCCGGACTGTTTGCAAACCTGGGCTCAATTTCGCGTCGTTAACCACGTGACACTGTAATAAAGCTCGCTCCGTGTAATCTCCGTGTAATCTGCGTCGCTGTGTGCGTTGTGTGCGTTGGACGAGGGACCCCCCACCCCTGCGTTCAAACACCCGGCCACCACCCCTTGCATCTCACCGGCGTGATTACACGCGCCGCTACAGCGTTATTAAAAACCGCGTGCGCAGCTCGGGCCGCGCAGCCACGATGGGCATCCCGGGATGACGGGCATCACGGTCAGCCGAGGTGGTCCACGACATTGAATCTCTGTCGAAATTGGTTGTACAGATGGCGGCTTTGCTCTTACGGGATAAACTTTTGGTGCTGAAAAGGACCTCGGTCGACGTTTTGTCCGCGATGGCGTGGACATCTTCAGGACTGTTTTGGACTCTACAGAAATTGTTGTTTATTTTTTCATCTGTAATTTATAGTATTTGAAATTTGTGCCACTAATTAAGAAAAATTTCGTTTTTGTAAACCTACTGTTTCGGTCACGGAGACACAATAAAATGGCATGCAAATATATTTCTGGTTGACCATCTCTGACCAGCTGTATATCAGTTTAAGATCCATGAGTCTTTACTGCAAAATCATCATAGTCGTTTTATATGGGCTAATTTTAAAGTAATAGCCAATCTCCGAACCATTTCGGTCTCTGTCCCATGACACACTCGATGACGCCTGTTGAGTGCTCGTCACGGTGAGGCAATATGTCGTCGGCGACACTAAAACCTCGGCCGGCCAGCCATCAAATAGACCGTGAAATTTGTAGTTTTAACGTCCGAGAGGCCGGGCCTCGGTCTCCCCGCCTGGCGACCTGTACGGGAACTAACGCGGCGGCCATCTTGGCAAACTAGCGCGCGTGCGGCGGTGGAATCAGGCCTCGTGGGTTCGCGTTGACGGCCTTTTCGGTGTTGGAGTTGTCTAAAAGCTTCACCGTCTACAGGTTGTTGAGTGCGTCATCGGTGTCACCTGGCAGCCATTACAGCTTCTCGTGCCGGCGTCGAAAAGAGTGCACATTAGTGATTACTAGACTTGAAAAACACTTGCAGTTCCATCAGAAGAAGACATTTAAGACATTCCCGTGTGAATATTAACAAATCGACTCAAGAAGACAGCAATCTTACATTGCCTCTATGATATTGCTGGTCAAAAGAATTTAACCGGAGTGAAAATCGTTTAGAAAGCCTGTAACAAACGAACTGTGTAAAATGGCAGCGACAGTGTTGTCAAACCGCTAAACGGCAACGTCGCAACGTCCCTGCCGTCGACCACGTGCGTGCGTGCGTGCGCCGCCGAGAGTCCCGCTAGTGACGCGTAGGCGGCAGCACCGGTCGGCGGCCATGTTGGATCGCAAGGCCAGCCACACCTGCCCCCTGGCGGCGGGCCTGGACACCAGCCTCATCCCCTGGCCGGGCATGAAGTACGCATGCGTGAAAGTGCTCGAACTCTACTGCAAGGTGTTCAACCAGATCGAACTCTACGAGCTCATCATTAGGTAACTTTGGCAACGCACGGTGTGTTTCCATAGCGACCAGCTGGACACTTTGGGTGTGTTTGTCGTGTGAATTGCATGGTTTTAAACCTACCCAAGAAATTACACTATAATCCAGAGTTTTTTTTACCATAAAAATTCGGCATCGTCTTCCCCGTGCGTCCTTCACCCCCGTGCCGATTTTCAGCCCCGTCGGACTCGCGGTCGCCGAGATATAAGTTCTCACATCAACCCAAATCCAGCCACGGCCACCTCCTTCAGTATTTTAATACCTTAACACTGTTAGCTTCACCCTCAGCTCGCTGCTAGGCTGGGTTAGGTTCACCCTCAGCTCGCTGCTAGGCTAGGTTAGCTTCACCCTCAGCTCGCTGCTAGGCTGGGTTAGGTTCACCCTCAGCTCGCTGCTTGGCTGGGTTAGCTTCACCCTAAGCTCGCTGCTAGGCTAGGTTAGCTTCACCCTCAGCTCGCTGCTAGGCTAGGTTAGCTTCACCCTCAGCTCGCTGCTAGGCTAGACAAACTTCACCCTCAGCTCGCTGCTAGCTGCTAGGTTAGCTTAACCCTCAGCTCGCTGCTAGGCTAGACAAGATTCACCCTCAGCTCGCTGCTATGGTTAGCTTAATCATCAGCCTGGCATTCACCGGCACCGGGTTCACCCTCAGCTCGCCGCTTGAAACTCCTCGTTAGTTGGAAATGGCGTCCCACGGGGCTGCACTAGCGACGTCTTGCGGCGATATCTTGCACTAAGTGACAGCCGACGACGGCGTCGTGATGCAAATGCCAGGTCGAGACGTCGGCGTCGGCGTCGGCGTCGGCGTCGGCGTCGGAGGGTGATGGACGGCGTCGTCAGGATGACCCTCGGTCGCTGGGGGGAGGGATCACGCGGTGATAACGAGCCGTTGCCAAGACGTCATGAGGGAGGGCGGTCACGCCTTGGGAGCAATTGGGCAAGACGATCTCCAACAATGCATCCCGGGTTTTGCAGACGAGAAAGGGGCAGAGCTTTCGACAGTGTTGTCATTTCTTATCAGCAAAAACTGTGCACTTTTTAAGGCGACGCAATGTTCTCAAGAGATGTAGTGGGTGTAGAATTTTCTTTCTTCATGCCAACGATTTAACCTTCAGAAGAATATCAAAACAGCGTGTTGTGCAGCAGAGAGTTTACCAAGCAGTGCTTTGTATCGCAAGACTGTGAAGCTAGTTCATCGGCAGCAAGGAATATAGTGTGGGTGATGAAAGAAATGTTTAAAATACACACATTTTTTACAAGGTTTATTTTTACGACGTCGTAATGTTGATCGAATCATTTCACGGTTTTCTTAACTCCGTGACAACGTGATGATGCGGTCGTATGCACGCTGTGTCTCAAGCCCGTAGCACGCTGTGTTTCAAGCCCGTAGCACGCTGTGTTTCAAGCCCGTAGCACGCTGTGTCTCAAGCCCGTAGCACGTTGTGTTTCTAGCCTGTAGCACGCTGTGTTTCAAGCCCGTTGCACGCTGTGTTTCAAGCCCGTAGCACGCTGTGTTTCAAGCCCGTAGCACGCTGTGTCTCAAGCCCGTAGCACGCTGTGTTTTAAGCCCGTAGCACGCTGTGTTTCAAGCCCGTAGCATGCTGTGTTTCAAGCCCGTAGCACGCTGTGTTTCAAGCCCGTTGCACGCTGTGTTTCAAGCCCGTAGCACGCTGTGTTTCAAGCCCGTAGCATGCTGTGTTTCAAGCCCGTAGCACGCTGTGTTTCAAGCCCGTAGCACGCTGTGTTTCAAGCCCGTAGTACGCTGTGTTTCAAGCCTGTAGCACGCTGTGTTTCAAGCCCGTAGCACGCTGTGTTTCAAGCCCGTAGCACGCTGTGTCTCAAGCCCGTAGCACGCTGTGTTTCAAGCCCGTATCACGTTGTGTTTCAAGCCCGTAGCACGCTGTGTTTCAAGCCCGTAGTACACTGTGTTTCAAGCCCGTAGCACGTTGTGTTTCAAGCTCGTAGCACGCTGTGTTTCAAGCCCGTAGCACGCTGTGTCTCAAGCCCGTAGCACGCTGTGTTTCAAGCCCGTATCACGTTGTGTTTCAAGCCCGTAGCACGCTGTGTTTCAAGCCCGTAGCACGCTGTGTTTCAAGCCCGTAGCACGCTGTGTCTCAAGCCCGTAGCACGCTGTGTTTCAAGCCCGTATCACGTTGTGTTTCAAGCCCGTAGCACGCTGTGTTTCAAGCCCGTAGTACACTGTGTTTCAAGCCCGTAGCACGTTGTGTTTCAAGCTCGTAGTACACTGTGTTTCAAGCCCGTAGCACGCTGTGTTTCAAGCTCGTAGCACGCTGTGTTTCAAGCCCGATTGCGAGGAACACCGATGGGTTGCCTCTATATTCGGGGTGAATTGGAATATTTAGACATTCCTTCAACCCCCTCCTCCCCCCAAGGGGATGAATCCCCTGGCGACATTTCCATCCCCTGACATTTAGCACCCGACTCAATGCAAGACCTCATTAAGCTCCCACACCTCCGGTGACCCACTTCACTAATAACGCCGACTTGACACTCTGCAGATGACAAATGAGTGTCTGTCCACCCGCCACTGTCATCAAGCAGAGAAAGCTCTGGCAGGGTAGGGAGTTGCTGACTCCACACTCCAACCTCGTGCTATACGTGTTTCTCCGCTGCCGGGATCGCCACTCTTTCTAACAACGAGACTCTCTAGTCATACAGCGCTTACTCGATTATCCAACTCCGGCAGCCATCTTGAGTCCATCCATCCGTCACCAGGTGTCCGCAGATTAATTAGCTTGTAGATAACGCCCGTCGTGGAAATAGCCAGCCAACGTGTAAATAGGCACTTGTCGTGCAAATAGGCACTTCTTTTCGTGTAAACAGGCACTTGTCGTGTAAAAAGCGCGTCGTGCCAATCAACAGAGCCACCTGGTGGGTGGCGCGAAGATTGCCAAGACTTTTGTTGCCGCTTCGCGTCCCGTCTCTGTGATTGATTGCACTGGCTGGATTGATGGATTGATGGAGCGATCAGCCGTAGAGACTCGCTACAAATTAGTTACATTCGATGACAGATGACTGATGAAGCCAGGTGTGACACATCTCATCTCAGCTCGCCTGTCATCGTCTGCAAATACTTGATTGGCTCTCCGCCTGCTCCTTAGAAGCCTTCCGGAAACACAAGCCAAGATATAGGTTAGCTTCATCTTCAGCCTGTCATTCACCGGCACCGGGTTCACCCGCAGCTCGCTGATAGGCTAGGTTAGCTTCACCCTCAGCTCGCTGCTTATAGGCTAGGTTAGCTTGACCCTCAGCTCGCTGCTAGGCTAGGTTAGCTTCACCCTCAGCTCGCTGCTAGGTTAGCTTCACCCTCAGCTCGCTGCTAGCTGCTGGGTTAGCTTCACCCTCAGCTCGCTGCTAGGCTAGGTTAGCTTCACCCTCAGCTCGCTGCTAGGTTAGCTTCACCCTCAGCTCGCTGCTAGCTGCTAGGTTAGCTTCACCCTCAGCTCGCTGCTAGCTGCTGGGTTAGCTTCACCCTCAGCTCGCTGCTTGGCTAGGATAGTACCATTATTCTTTTAATTAATCCAGAATAAATTTTTGTTGAATACAGTGCTGAGCCCGTGTTACCTGTTGCAGGAAGACGTGCAACCGGTGCAAGTGTCCGCGCGAGGCACACGAGGTGTGTCACGAAGAGTGGGTGAACGTGCGCACGCGCCTCGGCTTCCAGCCGGCTTCCGGCGACGTGCGCGCGCAGCGGGACAAAGTGGCCGATGGGTTCACCTGGGTGCCGCCAGGTCTCGCCACGCACAAGGTGAGCGCTGCACGCGGTCTGGGTCAGATAACCGCCCGTTATAACATTTGTTTTAATATTTCTCTTCATCCGCCCTTTGGATCTTGGTGCATCCTCCATCCAGAAACCAACTTGACAACATTAAGAAAAGACAGCGGTTTCCTAGCCAACACAGGTTGGTAGCGTCCGAACAAGTAACGCACATCGCTGCTGTTGCTGACCGTGCAATCTTGTCATGCAGATCGAGGCTTACTTCGTGGGCGTGCCGGCGGGCAAGGTGCCGCGCGCCGGCTCTACAGGCGACAAGTACCGGGACCGACAGCTCGCCTGGCAGCTGCCCAAGCAGGACCTCGCGCTTGCGTACTGCAAACACGTCGAGCCCCAGCACCACGCCTCCTACGAGGACTTCATCAACGCGCGCAACGAGATAGCGCTAGACATCGCCTACGTCACAGACGCCACGCCCTTCAATGTGGTGAGTAGATCAACGGTTTGGCAACGTTGGAAACACCGGAGTTAAGCAACATCGCGCTGAGTCAGGTGTTTGATGGGTGACCATCATGCACATGATCAGTTCTGTTCGGGAGAGAGGTCGGAGGGTTTGAAGTTAGTACGACAACTTCACTCGCCTTGCTTGTCAACCTCTCGACAGCACGGATTAGCGGAGGAATCCTGTGGTTCGAGTTGTACCGACCTTCGGAAGGGACGTAAAGTCGGTGGTCCCCTCGGTGCTTTTCGACAGGAGTAGGCTACGTGCCGGCACCGGGTTTCCTCTCCTCCCTTCTAGCCATAGGTTAGGTTCATCATCACCCTTTCATTAAAGACCAGCGCCAAAAGGCCAGTTGTCTTACTAGCGCGTCGTTAAACACCGTAAAACAAACAAAGTGAAAGAAGCTAACACTATGCCGATTGTTGCGCCGCCCAATAGGAGTGCGGCACGTGCAACCGTGGGCTTGCGGCCGGTGAGGTGGGCGTGGCGGCGGCCAAGTTCGGCGAGCGAACCTTGTGGCACCCCGGCTGCTTCGTGTGCTCGGCCTGCGGCGAGCTGCTGGTCGACCTCACCTACTGCGTGCACGACGACCTGTTGTACTGCGAGCGTCACTACGCCGAGCAGCTCAAGCCGCGCTGCGCCGCCTGCGACGAGGTGAGCACTGCGCACGCGCACGCTTATTGTTTGACAGGTTGTCCTGATCTTTGTGTCCACTGGACGAGCGTTGCTCCGGGTTTCTAAGCATCCTTCCATGTTCCGGTTCGTCTTATTCGCCACGAACAGCCCGAGAGATCTTCAATTTTTATATTTTTCCATGATGCAGCTTCGGTGTACTGTGTCAATTTGGAAATGTACATTTATTTGGTCTAAGAACGACTGAGTTGTGAGTTTTTACTGTCAAGTTGCCATGGTTTCCAATGGTTGGATAGCAATTGAGGGTCGGAAGTGACGTCACGCTACTCAACATCATTGTCAGTGCCGATTAAATCTCTTATCTCAAACACCGGCGAATAGCCTTAAATTTTTGGGCAATTATTGGACATTAGGTTGTCTGCGCTGCCCCTCGACACAGACTAGAACTTAATTATCGACCGAGCAGCTTGCTTCATTTCCGACCGAACACCTCCTAAAGTTGAACTTAGCCAACACAGAGCGTGCTGCGATCGACGTCGGCCGAGCGACGCTTTGACGTCATCGACGCCGACGCCGTGACGTCAACCGACGACGCGTGGGCGTCGGTTATTTCCATCTCCTGGACGGTGGGACTTGGGGGGAGGGGGAGGGGGGTGTCCATTCAATTGTTTTGGCAGCCCCTTGGATGCGGGCGGCAGGTTTGTCGTAGAATCGAATATTTCATCGACGAAACATTGAGCAACTGTTTATTGAAGTTTCTAGTGCCAATAACTGGAATAGTTTCGGCCTCTGCGCGCCTGAGTTCGGTAAACATCGGGGATTTCATCGAAAGCGTCTAATTTGTGGCCTAATGGATTCGCTAGAAGCGTCGTCGCCTGCGATTAACACTCTTTTAGTATATTCTTCTGTCATCTTTTAGAAATTGGGGTTTTTGTTCGTCTCCCCGATCGCTTCCTTGTGGTATTTCTACGAACTGAGACATGATTGATGCTTTTGATGCTTTTGAAGAATTTGATGTTTCAACCGACCGAGATGTATTTTCCTGTGGGGCAGCCAATCTTAATGCTGTTTCTGTTCTTAAACTGTATTTATAAAATAGATTAAACAGCCTGTCTCTTGGTTTTGCATCCGCACAATGTTACTCCATCTTCACATACAATCCTTCATCAATTTCACTTCGTTTCGCTAGATAAATAGTTGTTATTCTTTAGAATATGCAATTTCAGCGATTCTAAAATAGCAATCTTGAGCCCAAAGCAGTGGGAACGTACAAAATCAGAGATCCTTTCCCCGCCATCTGTCACATGCGTCGTTTCGCCGGCCGAAGATGGCCGAAGTCACCACCGAAGCGTGCCGAACCGCGAAATCGTCGGACTTAATTTGCGAACAAGTCGCGAATTGAATCGCGCTGAAGGCGGCGGTGTCTCACACGTGATAAACAAGTCGGCGGTGGACGCTCGTCGCTTGTCTCGTGTGGACACGATCGAGGGGGCGGTGGGGAGTTGTGTGTGCGTTCAGGGAGATGCAACTTCCGCCGGCTCGGGATTAGGTTGCAAGTGCAACATGGCCGCCATCCACGTGACACCTTCCACCGAGGCTAGGTTTGAAGTTGGAGATTGGGTGACTAGCATTCAATATCCGGTAAAATGGTTCTTCTAAAATCTCCAGCCGGTGTTAAGATTTCTCTAGTCCAAAAATAATCAGCTGTAATTGATTTGTTGCCCGCGGGGTTCTTCCTTGTGCAGTAAAAATTCAAGTTTTGTCTGTAGATTGTATAAAGCCGACCCAAAATGATAGCTGGCTCTGAGCCATTCTATAAACAGAGTAAATATATCGCTTTAGTATATATTATGCCCTGTGAGGGTTCGATTAAAATGCAAAATACCACTGAAATTGAAAACATCTTTGCTAATAGTCTTGGCCACGAACATATCCCTGTTCATCTGTTCAATTACACATGTCAATGTCAGAACAAAATAGTTTCATTAACCTATAAGAAAACAAGGACAACTGACATAGTGCTTCAGACATCGTCCACTACAAATACGCCATTGTAGATCCCGGCACGACTTGTCCCGTGCAACCATTCCGTGCCGAGAGCGTCGTGTCCCTTAACGCCACACATCTCTATCAACACTGTTCACTGCGGTCCATCTTCAGCTTGCCGGGGGTGGAGGGGCAAGATGGAGGAGGAGGAGGAGGAGGGGAGGCTGCTGGAACCAACACGATGGCGGCTAAATACGGGAAGCCGCGTGCTCGCCGACGCTGCCTATAAATAGCGCTGCTCGGCGGTGGCGGGCCGAAGCTTGCAGCGTGGGTGCCGTCGAAACGAGGGCCGTCCGCGTCGATTTCCTGACACCGCGGACATTTCATGTCGCCGTGACTGCATTACGATCCGGCGGAATGCCAGGGACTTCAAAGGAGCCCCGAGTTGCCAGGAATGTGAAATTGATAGGCTATCAAATCTTCGAGACACACTTTGCTGACGCTGTCCCTGTGTCGGGGCCGGTGGAAGACAGACCAACGATTAAGCTGACCTAGCAGCGAGCTGAGGGTGAAGCTAACCTAGCAGCTAGCAGCGAGCTGAGGGTGAAGCTAACCTAGCAGCTAGCAGCGAGCTGAGAGTGAAGCTAACCTAGCAGCTAGCAGCGAGCTGAGGGTGAAGCTAACCTAGCAGCTAGCAGCGAGCTGAGGGTGAAGCTAACCTAGCAGCTAGCAGCGAGCTGAGGGTGAAGCTAACCTAGCAGCTAGCAGCGAGCTGAGGGTGAAGCTAACCTAGCAGCTAGCAGCGAGCTGAGGGTGAAGCTAACCTAGCAGCTAGCAGCGAGCTGAGGGTGAAGCTAGCCTAGCAGCTAGCAGCGAGCTGAGGGTGAAGCTAGCCTAGCCTAGTAACCCGTTAATTTAACCGGCGAAGTACACATATGCTAAGCCCTGAGCATACATAAGTTTTAAGAGCTCACTAAAGTCTAAACAATTCTTTGCGCTCAGCCAGCACTTAGCAACTTAACAATGATTTAAAAAGCAAAACACTCTTCGCCGCCCGTCAAGCAGATGACAGCTGCCATCACTTAACCGAGTTTCGCAAGTCGCTCGCTTGGCGCACTGCCCGCTGGAAGCAGCGCCGTTCCGAGCAACTCATCGCCTCTAGCGGGCGGTGGTTTCCGCCGCCGCCGCGTTGCGTAACAATCGCGAAGCGCTGCCCTGGGCGCTGGCCAACGCTGCGATACAAGCGGCGCTGCCACAATAAACACTTCCACCTGTCGCTGGCTCGTCGGCTGTCTACACGCTGTTTACAGTGCTGTTGGCGATCCTAGCGATCCTAGCAGTCCTAGCAGTCCTAGCATCCTAGAATACTAGCAGTCCTAGCAGTCCTAGCATCCTAGAATACTAGCAGTCCTAGCAGTCCTAGCAGTCCTAGCAATTAATAATAGCAAGCTTATTATTACTGTTCGATTAGCACATTTGATTTTTAATTAATTATCTTCACGATATGGGCCCTTGAGCGCATGATTACTACCCAAAGTTTAAAAAAAAATTGCCTGGGCTCATTTTCTGAAGTAATGATCAAACCTCGCATTAACTATCGGCGGTCTAGGCTTCTTATCGACGCACAAAATCGGACCGGCCCTGCAGTCGCATAATTTCCCGTCCCGCCGCCCTCCGAACTGTCGGTCGCCATCGACGCGGCCCCCTCCACGCATAAATACACGGTCTTCGGGAGACCGGCATTCCGAGCCGCCCACAGACAGATGGCCGACACCCGGCCTCGTGGAGTCATCTGTCTCGGTCCGGCCCGGTCCATGGGATTCCTGAATTTATTTCATTCACAGATCGCAAATTGCGGGCGAATAATTCACGCTGCCGTGACAACGACCAAGCGACGGAAATAGACTGGCTTAACTCGGGGTTAACGGATTGACGGTGTCGGCTAATCGGAGGGAAATTCTTAGCGGTTGCCTTGGTTACTAACAATGTTTACTGCTTTTCTTGACACGCCATCTTTTTATTCTCGTTCTTATTTTCTCATTTTCTTCGATCATTCGCAGGAAATGAGCCGCTGAGAATTTAAGTGGTGGAAATAAATTTTTTAATTTCTTATTTTTGATTTACCGAAGTATTGAAGGGAAAATTAGTTATTTATCTCTCTACCTCTAGGTGTCGGTAGAAGACGACGAAGGAAAATCACTGAGTTTACTCAAAAATAGCAAAATTTACCCCCATTCATTCCAGAATTCTGTAAATAGCACTGAAAATGGATCACTTCAGAGTCTCAAATGTTCCTTGAGCACTACTATAGCTGAGCTAACCTATGTCAGGGTAGTTTGAATCTATGACTAGAAAGCGTCTAGCCATTATTTCACAATTTCGTTACTCCAACAGACTATAACGAGTCAACTTAAGTTATTTCTTGAACTTATCAACCTCAGCTTGCGTAATACCCTGTCCTGACTTGATAAGGTCACAGAGTCGAACCCCTAGAAGCATTAATTATAGAATTCCATCTTGAAATCAAGATTTGGATCCGGCCCATTGTGAAAGATACGCATATTAAAGCTGCACCGAAACCAAGAATAATAATTATGAGTCCGACGTAGCTCTGTGCCAATTATTCGCTGAACGCGATGTGCAAACTTTCTGCCCACGTCCCGATTCTGCAGAGATAATAACTTCCCGTCGAGCCAAAGTGTTGTCACGCTGCTGCCATCCTCCCTCGTGCAAGCTCGTGCAAGCTCGTTCGTTGTCGTTTATCTTAGCTGGCGCCATGTCAGCCACGGCCTCCTAAACCTCGCTGATAATGGTTTCATTTCTTTGACAATAACTCTGTCCGTAGCTCTGGGTGCTGGTTGCTAGAGCAACGGACGAGCTGACGTCATCCGCTGGAAGCCATCTTGTTTCTGTCTTGAATCCGGATTGTTCTTCTGAACATACATACCATTTTGAGCCTTCGAAACTTGTAAAAGGGCTAGAGTAGATGCAAGGAAGATTTTCCGCTTCATTTAAGTGTTTCGCGGTGTCCCAGACCCCCCGAGCTGCCGATTGCCTTACATATTGCCATAAAACTGTTATAATTTGGTGTTATATTTACATTCCTGCATTAATTATCGAGCATGCATAGACAAAGCATGATATTTAATTTACAGGCATCAATTCAAGTAAACCTAGTTAATTTTAATAATTTTAAAAGAAATTAGGTAAAAAAACCTCCTCAAAGTAAAAAAAGCTACAATATTTTGCCAGTTCTTTGAATTTATAGAGAAGTTATACATTCTTGATCAATAAATTTCGGGATTTGGTTTTTATTTTTAAATTATGATTCATGATTTCATATTACCTGCGTGATTTTAAAAATAATACACTCTTATGTGAGGTCAAATAATAGTGTGACTAGAAATTTTGATAAATTTTGATGAATCGATGAAATATCATCCACATGACGTTTCCATATTGTGAAAAGCAATCGGTCCTCTCAAAAACACGAGCAACGCTGTCAGTGAGCCTTCCCGCACGTCACAACGCTCATGACGGACGGCGTCCCGACGCCGACGCCGACGCCGTCGCTTACGTCGGTCGAATCGCACAAGTGGGCGAAGCTGCCATGTGTTGCCGCCGACGCCGACGCCTTGGCTCGGGCGTCGCGAAGCCGTACATGGCGCGAGCCGAGGCGTCGGCGTCGCGGCGTCACAGGCTCGGGTTGCGACGACGCCGGCCTGAAAACATCCGCGTCGGCGTCGACCAGCGCCAGCGACCAGAGACATTTTAATTGTTTCTTAAGACATCATGATGAGATTCTTAAGAAGGTGATATCTTGACACAAGTTACGGTGCGCCATGCAAGGTGTAGCGAGATGAAGATAATCCCATCAAGATGTTTCTCTTTGGCGGTGAATGCTTTGTGCAGATGCATTACAGGAAGCATCATTTTGTTAGCATAAATTTTAAGCGAAAATTTTTCGAGCCCCATGCGTTCTAGTCCCAACTTTCCCATAACAGAAAACTTGGATATCAGGATTATTTTCAATGAATTGTATCTTGATCTAGTTTTTAGTATCTTCTGATATGATATCATGTAATGTGATAGATGTATCGGTCGCAGAATATCTTGATGATCGTTATAGTATCAGTGGATAGCCCCCATCAATACGCTTCTTTTATTCCTTATTTCCTTAGAAATTGAAATTGAAATAGATAAAAAGGATCCATCTCTATATAAATCACTTAGAAAGTATATGGAGACAAGCGAAAAGTTGCCAGCCAAAATTTACCCTGCGTAACCTGACTTGAGTCGCCACTAGAAGAAAATAGCTTTCATTATTTTCACTGCAACCAGATCGTTGTGCAGCTTCTGCAGCAGCTTGAAACATTCGAGAACATCCGGTTGACACAGCTAAAGACAAGGAAATACATTTCGTTAAGCTGGAAGTAAAGTTGAATGGATGGATGCAGGTTATTGTCAACGGTCTGACGGGCTCACCGACCGCATGGCCGCCATGGAAACAAAGGGGATCTTCATCGCGTTGATGGATGAGCGTTGTAGCGACAAACGCAGCGTAAAAATACACATGATTTTCATTGTTTCTTAAGGAAGAAGGTCGCGTAGTAACGCCAAGGCCATGTGCTGCTGAATCAACGCGGTAAGGGGGGGGGAGGTCATCCGTGGCCTTCTATTTCCGTGTTGGTCAATAGAGATGCCACTTCCTTGTGTGACGTCACCACAACGGCAGGAGTTGTGCTCAATTCATCGTTGGTTTTTCAGCAAAACTTTACCAGAGCCGATGAATTTTAACATACAGTATCTTTAGGAGAAGTTAAAACAACACCGTTGTGTTATGTAGATGACAGGATGAAGAAATAAAGTTAGTTTATCCACGTCGTACAGAGCAGCCACCGTGAAACCACTTCAGCCATCAACAGGGGCTCTGAAAACCTCCGTTTAACCCCCTAGTTACTATTAAAATGATACCTTCGATGAATAACTTGTTATTTGGAGATTTATTCTGAAAACCGACACGTTTTTTGACCTTTAAAAGCACCTTTGCCATCGCATTTGTCGGACTGCGAGTGTCCGCCATTTTGTCCGGTGCGGTCTAGACCGACCGAGCAGGACGTCTATGTCCGGCGATCGAGGGGGCGGTGGACAACGAGACAGCCGATTGTCTCCTGTTATTCTGGCGGCAGCGGCGGTGGGATCCGCGGAACAACAGGTGTGTTTTGTGGCGGCCGTTTGTTTTTTTTTTGTTTTCCCACCGCCTTGTCGACCGGACAATTGTGTCGCGTCCGTGACGTCGTCGCCCTCATCACCGCCTTGTTGGACACTTAGCGACCGAGTGTTTGTCTCGAGGGGGGAGGGGGGGGGGGAGAGTGACAGCTGTCATGTCTCGGACCATCCGTCTTGCTTTCGTCTGGCGATTTGTTTTGCTTCTGTCTTTGTTTTCACTGCATTCCCGTGATGGGCACAGTTAGCACACATGATGACGAAATGTTGCAGCCCAGTGCTGAGAAGAATGAAAAAAATAAAAGTATAAAAAAGACAAAAGGGCCAATTTTCTTTTATTCTGAAGAGATGGCTGCCACAAGTGCACCTGATTGTTACTGCAACACTCTGAACCTATTCTAACCTATATTCAGGCAAGTCGAGATGAGCCAGTTGATTTCACTGCAACACTGTGTGTCTCCCCCCCCCCAGTGCCCCCTGGAGCCGGGTTCTATTAGCGTGCCTGACGCTGACGAGCACGGCTTCCTGCGTTGCTGGCTAAGCGCCGCATCGCGATATGAATTTAATATAGAAGTATGATTCCGAACGCGAGCCGCATCGGCCTGACCCGGTTCTAAACTTAAACCACTCGAGACATCGAATCTTGCACCGCCGAGTCCACTTGCAGAATGTTGCTACGTTAATGGCTGCTTGCGGTTCTGGCAACGCGCGCTTAGCAACGCCATGGAAGCCACGGTTAGCTGCGATCGTGACTTCCTTGTCGGCATCGTCTTCGCCGGGCGTCCTTCAACCCCGTGCCGAGTTTCAGCCCCGTCGGACTCGCGGTCGCCGAGATGCCTCTGTCTATATTTCAACCCCTGTACGCTTTTTGAATTAATTATTTTCTACAACCCTTTGAGGGGATTTACAGAAAGGAGTCACGTTATGAGTCATTTCACAGCCCGCTGCTGTTACTGCTTCAATTTTCTTGTCGAGCAATGATTATATTGTGATGTTTGCTGCTGCCGTTGATGCGTTTCAAGGAGAACACTCTACCAGCCACAGTGGAGGAATTTTTCAATCTGAAACTTTAAATCTGATTTTCAGGAGATGTCACTTGTTTTATATCTTGCCCTTGATAATAAATGGCAGTGGCATGAAAAGATTTTTTGTTTTATTAAGGGCCGGTATTACAACTTTTGTCAACTCTGGGTTAAGCATCTAACCCCGAGAAACAAATGAATTCCACTGCATCCCATTGGCCGTTGCCATAACAAATAACTTAACTCCCACTTTAACTTGGAGTTGGTAAAATTGTAAAATCGAGTCTAACTATAACCAATAGTGAACTGTAATTATAGCTGACATCAAGAACATCCCTATAAAGCCATCCCAAATCCCTGCTTGCAACACATCGTCGACCAGATAAATCATGCTTTTAGAAACATTCCGACCATTTGCCATAACAACCATTGCCATAACAACCATTGCCATAACAACCGTCGCCATAAAAACCGTCGCAAAACCCTTTGTGTTGCGCGCCATTCCATCCGACCGTGACGCCGTCATCACAAACATGTCACTCACGTGGCCGTGCCGCCCGCCATCTTGCCACACGGCCGGCCGACTCAATAATAGGTGTGCCGTGTCCAAGCCCGAAATAAAACATCTAGGTTACCTAGGCGACGGACCGCCGGCGCCGTTGCCAACGTCCGGGCGTCAAAAGTCCGCCGCCGCACGCAGGGATCGGTGCGCCAGGGGTTCGATCGTGCGTTACGTGCGACAGGGTGGCGAGCCAGCCCGGGAAACCACGCGAAAACCACCCTTAACGACCTCGCTGGTATACCTCTAGGCAATCGTGTGCCGTGTCTCCGATGAGTGCAGTGTGCAGTGGCCGTTGCTAGTGGGTGGCGTCACGTGACACGTGGCAAGTGAGGTTAGGTCGTCCGATGGGCCTGTTGCTGTCTATTCTGGTCGTGTGCGTGGGCGTGTTGGAGGCCGTGTCTTGCTTCCGTCACATCCGGCATGGATACCTGCCCTTCTGGATGCCGCGGCGAGCGCGCCCGATCGCTGCCGACCGCCGCCGGAGAAAGCCGAGCGGCGATAGTTCGTCTTCGGACGACGAGATGGCGCTGTTGATGACGCGCGGCGACGCCATCTTGTCGGCGGCGGGACGCGCCGAGCCGCATTACGGGCTGACGCCGATCTTGGCCGAACACCGCCGGAACACGCCGATCTTGCGCGACGACGAGGACGAGGTCGAGGTCGATGGTCGCGCTGAGAAGTATGTCGCTAATGATGTCGATTGTTTGGTGGAGCGTTGCGATGGCGACCGCCGCTCGGAAGTAATCGATCGTTTCCGTCCGATTTCTCCGACAGACGTGCGGCCGCTAGGAGGTGCTAGCGAGCCGTCGGACGCGCTCGGGATCGCGGCGGAAACAGCCGAACGCAGCGATTCGGAGGTGACCTTGAGCGGGGACCTTGAGAATGGCCTTGACGACGTGTCTGACGTTGAACGACCAATCAGTGACGAGCTTGTCTCGCTAGAACCAGTAGCAATAGTAGCATCTACAGAGATTGAACCTGTTGAACAGACAGACCCTGTAGAGATCGAACCTGTTGAACAGACAGAAACTGTAGAGATTGCACCTGTTGAACAGACAGAACCTGTAGAGATTGAAGCTGTTGAACTTAGAGAATCTGAAGAGATTGAACCTGTTGAACAGACAGAAACTGTAGAGATTGCACCTGTTGAACAGACAGAACCTGTAGAGATTGAAGCTGTTGAACTTAGAGAATCTGAAGAGATTGAACCTGTTGAACAGACAGAACCTGTAGAGATTGAACCTGTAGAGCAGAGAGAACAGGTAGAACCGCTGAGCCGCACGTTCGAACCGCCAAAAGCAGATGCAGATGTCGCCGACGAGACAAACGAAAACGAAGAAACAAACGAAACGACTTGCCAAGCCGAGATCGCAAACGCTGACGATGTGCCTCAAAATGCAACCCCTGCACCATCCGCCTTCGATCGCCCGCCGCCCCCGGACGCCCATCCCCCCGACCGGTCGACGCCGTCGACGCCGACGACGCCGCGCAAGACGCGCGCCGACATCAGCTGGCCCGTGTTCCGTCCCGACGAGCCCGTCATCAAGCGGCCGTCCTCCGAGCTGGGACGCGCGCTGCGCCTCGGTCTGTCCCCCGACGACAGCATCGACGAGGACCTGCCGCCCGACGACGTCGACCCTCGGCAGCGGGGGGCGACGCGCGGTGCCGACGAGCCGGCCGAGGCGAGTCACGCTAAAGCTGGCCTCGCGAAGCCGACGCTGGACATGTTCTTGGAGAGTCTGGAGCGTTGTGAGCTCGTTACGGACGAGAGACCGGACCTGGACGCGTTTCTAGACGAGTTGGACGCCCCCCTGCCCGCAGGGGTCGAAGTCAACGCGAACCGCGACGACGCCGACGTCCGGTTTGTTTCTTCCGACGATCCCGGCCCGCTGCTCGCGAATTCCGACGCGCGCGCGGCGTCCCCCAAGGTAACGTCCGCGGACCAAAGCATCTCAATCGTCGACGATCACTTTTCGAGGACGGTGGTCGTCGAGCCGGTCGCGGTGTGCACGCCGTGCGTTGCCGTTGAGGCGCTGCCGCCGTCGCCGTGGACCCCGACGCCGTCACCGCGCGACCGAGCCCGTGCAACGCCCCCGCCGCCGCGGTCGGCGGTCGACGGCTACGGCCGCATCGTCGGCGTCGAGACCGACGAGGACGTGCTGCGTCGCGTGGAGGCGATGATCGTGCCGGCGGGCGGGGGCGTCGAGCGGGCGTTCGACAAGAGCGTGGCCGGCGGCGTCACCGAGAGGCCGGTGTCGCTGATGGACATCTTCGAGCCGGAGTGCAAGAAGGTCGCGGCGTTCTGCGTGGCTGGACGTCGGGAGGACGGCGATGTCGCGGAAGAGGCGTTCGCTTCGGACGTTTCCGTCGACGACAAGCCCTCTGGAAACGTGATTGATTCCGATGTCTTTACTGCTGAAGCTGTTCCCTCCGCTGAAGACACTTCTACATTTTCAAACAAATTCGACGAAATATTAAAGGAAGTTGACTCTTTTTACACCAAAACAGAATCCATCGCGTCCTCAGAACCCGATGACATCACTTCCGCGCCCGTCGAGCGACCGGAACCCTTGACAAACATTTGCAACCAACGAGCCGAGGTCGAGCCGTGGTCGACCAACAACGTGGCGGAGGACGACGACGACGCGCGGGGCGAGGCGTCGGCGAGTCCGGCGCTCGGCAAGGACATCACGTCGAAGGAGTCGAGCATCAAGCGACGCAGGAGCTACAAGAAGCGCAGCGCCAACTCGCCGCGCACCTCCACGGAGTCGCTGGCGTCGGCCGACGAGGGCGTCGCGACGCCAGCCAGGGAGCGGCGCCGGCTGGAGGCGTCGTGGGGGAGGGCGTCGGAGCGGCTCGGCGAGGAGGACGTGGCGGAGGCCAGGTCGGCGGACAGTTCGCTGCCCGGTGGGCCTGCAGAGGACGGTGTCCCATCTCTCGAGGAGCCAGCGTCACGGGCTGCGAGCGTGCCAGCCGGGAAGAGTGGCAAGCTGGAAGAGTTGACGCCCAGCGAAGAAGTGAAGTTAGAGTACACTCTTCGGCAAGACGCCACAGGTATTGAAGAAGAAGGAAGCGGCCACGCTTCGGCCCTTCAAGAGTCCATGCCCAACGAAGCAGCCGCAGCCGCAGAATCGACGACCGAGTCTTGTAAGCCAGAAGAGTGGACGCCGAAGGAAGAAGTCACACCGGATGCTGAATGTGATGAGGAAATCGATGCACCATCATCTAACGAGCCAACGCCCAACGACGAGGCCTCTGCGAATTCCGCCACGTCTGCACAGAGTAATGAACCAGTGCAAGTTTCACCAATCGAAGATGTCGATATAGAAACCGTCGCTAGAATTCAAGCGCCATCGGACAAAGAAGATGAAAGCAGCCATCCAAACAACGATGCCGCCGTGCAAGATCCGACCTTGGACGACGACGTCCCCGTCAAGGTCAGACGCCGCGAGTCGATGGAGGCGATCGCCAACCGGACGCTGCTGCCGACGGAGGTGCTCCACCGCGACGTCGGCGTAGCGACGCCCTCGCTGCTCGCGACTGCCAGCCAGGGCCACGCGCCGAGGCTGAAGACGCCGGCGAGGGCCGACTCGTTCGAGGAGGCGGCGGCCGGGGGGCGGCGTCGGGGGCTGGGGGTGGAGGCGTCGAAGGGCACCGATCCCGCGGCGGGGGCGGGCAGTGGGGGCGACGAAACGAATCCGAGACAAGTCGACCTGTCGGAGCGTGGCCGACAAGAGGACGGAGGGTCGCCGTCGAAGCTGGCGTCGAGTCCGGCGTTCTGGGTGAGGGGCGATTAGCGCGTTGCGTTTGCCGATTGTTGGGTGTGTGGGGGCGGTGCGACGCGTTGTGGTTTAGTCGGAAAATAAGTTTTGGTTTTTAATTTTTTTCACGTTTTTTTGTTTTGAAGTGTTTCAACGTTTCACACTGATGTTATGTTTCTTTCCACTGTCAGTCACACACTCTTTTTTTCACAACTCTGTAAGTCACATCTTTGTTTTGGTTTTTGATTTCAAAAAAAATATTTTGCTATCCAACACGAATTTTGTAACATTTACCACTGTTAGTTACAAATTATAGTTTTGTTTTCCATAACGTCTGCACTGCTGTTTTGACTTGGTCACACATCGACACAAAGAGCTGACAGGGTTTCATTTTTACTCTCTTTAGTCGCAATGTAGATTTTCTTTGATTTCTTATCGGGGCTGAGTCCTCCGACCCTGAACCCCGGGCTAAGAGTCAGCTGCAACTGACTCTGAAGCCAGCATGCCGCAGGGTTTCTCTGACTCTCTCTGACTCGTGACTCAAGACTCATGATGAGATCGAACACTGCTCTGAGTTTATTAAAACATTTCAAGAAATTTATTTAACTGTGTTTCTATTGTGTGCCTTTGATTTTTGCAAACGTAGATAAACTGTTTGAAATTTCAGAAAAAAAGTACTACTGGGTACACTCAAACTTTATCCGAAGTTTAGCAAAGCTGTGCTGCCTGCTTTATCGACTGTCTAAACTCAAAATAAACTAAACTTCTGATAACTAAAGTGCTACGATCAGGTCTCAAGACATCAGCTTTGTGATAATAATCTCTGTTTAAATTTGTTTCACAAATAAATACAGGGCCTTTTTACCCATAATGCCAGCAAACACCGGAGTCACTGCTGTTGCTAGTGTTGCCACGCTGCTACGATTGTTGGCATTACCATGTGCCTTGCCTAATGCCAGCAAACACTGGTGTCACTGCTGTTGCTAGTGTCGCCACGCTGCTACGATTGTTGGCATTACTATGTGCCTTGCCTAATGCCAGCAAACACCGGTGTCACTGCTGTTGCTAGTGTTGCCACGCTGCTACGATTGTTGGCATTACTATGTGCCCTGCCTAATGCCAGCAAACACCGGTGTCACTGCTGTTGCTAGTGTTGCCACGCTGCTACGATTGTTGGCATTACTATGTGCCTTGCCTAATGCCAGCAAACACCGGTGTCACTGCTGTTGCTAGTGTTGCCACGCTGCTACGATTGTTGGCATTACTATGTGCCCTGCCTAATGCCAGCAAACACCGGTGTCACTGCTGTTGCTAGTGTTGCCACGCTGCTACGATTGTTGGCATTACTATGTGCCTTGCCTAATGCCAGCAAACACCGGTGTCACTGCTGTTGCTAGTGTTGCCACGCTGCAACGATTGTTGGCATTACTATGTGCCTTGCCTAATGCCAGCAAACACCGGTGTCACTGCTGTTGCTAGTGTTGCCACGCTGCTACGATTGTTGGCATTACTATGTGCCGCCTAACGCCAGCAAACTCCGGTGTCACTGCTGTTGCTAGTGTTGCCACGCTGCTACGATTGTTGGCATTACTATGTGCCTTGCCTTACGCCAGCAAACTCCGGTGTCACTGCTGTTGCTAGTGTTGCCACGCTGCTACGATTGTTGGCATTACATGTGCCTTGCCTAATGCCAGCAAACACCGGTGTCACTGCTGCTGCCACGCTGCCATTAATAATAAAAAAAGGGCCGGTCAAAAATTTAGAAACCAAGCTGAATATTGCCATAATTTCTTTCGCCAATACTAACCAAATTATTCTATATTCAGCGCAAAGCTGTCGGATATAGCGACGTTTCAACTGAAAGCAACCTTGTCTCAGACATGCCGAGTTGAGTGTCGCAGCTTTTAACACCCCCTTCACCCCTTTCACCCCCCCCCCCCCCCCGTGGAAAATGCTCACCTATTTCCATCCCCGCCGTGACGTATGCACCCTGAAAACAGCCGCGCCCGTCACAACACAGCCCGGCGAAATGGCGTGAAAAGTCAGTCGACGCCGACATCAATTCACTTTTCATTTCCATAATAACGCCTCTCGCTTTTCGCCGAGGGAAGTCTTTGCAAAGGTCACGTCTCCTTTTGGCAGACAATAAAAGACAAGCGGCTGACATTTTGCCCGAGCCGTCGAGTTCGTGACCCAAATTCACAGTTACCTTGACTCTCAACGAAATGTCTCCCTCCCCAAACCAGCCCCCGGAGTGTCGCGCTTTGAATTTTAGAGATGCGGACTGGCTTGTGATTGCCGCCATGTTTTCACCGAACAGCGCTCCGATATGCTTGTTTTATAGAGATCCAAGTGGCGCATGGCCGCCATGTTTTTTCTAAGATGCGCTTGTTTTTATAGAGATCCAACTGGCGTGTGGCCGTCATGTTTTCACCGAACAGCGCTTGTTTTATAGTCAATGTTCGATCAAATTAATTGAATGGTGATAAATAGCGATTCTAACAATCATACGATGCTTTACGTTGCTGACAGTGACACATGGAATCATGGCGTCTTCCGAGCATGATTTCAAACAGAAGATCCCTTCCGTTGGCCTCTCCCTACAGTTGTTTGTAGGAGACTCTCTCCGCCCTTAGCGACGGCGGAGTTGCCGGGTTACTTAAGGGAGGCTTTTTCTCCGAAGCGACTGGTAACTAATGGTATGGGCGAGATGAACTTGTGTGGAATTCTTAAGAATAATGGTAGATTTTTGTTGGATCTGTCTAATCTACGATCAGAGATTTTATTTTTGACATTAAGTTTTGATAGATAATCCCTCAGTGAAACGCGCAATTTCCCGAACCATATACACGAGAGAGAGAACAAAAATAACATAGTTTTTTAGTTTTTCCTGCTTTAAGTCTCGAAACCGATCGTGAAACCGATACGGCATCTTTACTCCGATATTTGAAATCATAGCTACAATGGATGACACGAAATGAATTGTGTTTTTCCAGTCCGGCCGTCCACTTTTACTTGAATTCAACGCCTTTTCTCGATCGTAGACTCGATAAATAACAACCCCCCCCCCCCTCCCCCCTCGGGGCCACAACTTTGATTGCTTTTGACGGCACGATATGTTGACTTGAAGCCGGCTTTAATCCACGGCGTTGCCATCGCAACAAGGTAATTAATTACCCCGGGTTACGACTGGTTTATGGCCGTCCCTCCGTGATGATCTCGTCGGGCTGGGGGGAGGGGAGGTGGTGGTGGGGAGGAAGGTGGGGGAGCGACACGGGGAACTGGGTTAATCGACTCCTCGTGGGCTGTTAGGCTGAGGGTGTGTCTGCCACGGGGCTCGAACCGAAGGGTGGCGGGCTTGAACTTTGTATGCCAGGTGTGGGGTTGCTCGATTCGGTCTTCACTTTCCCGTGGTGTCGGCCCGGATCGGAGAGAGTCACAACTTCCAACAAACGTCTGCGTGTCATCCAGTTGAAGTACTTCGTGAGCGCCACGTCTTAAATTACTTCTCAAGGTCACAGGGACGAAGGAATGTCAACACATGTGTCAGGGAATTGATCGCATCGCATGCTTAACTCCCATCAACTGCAGATGTTGAGAAAGTTGGGCTAACTTTTCTGGCCTCCGAAAAATTGAGTTTTCTTTCTGTCTCAGCGAAAATTAACACAGCATTTTTATTTTCCACTAAAAGCAACAGTTATTATCCTTGCCAGCATTGTTTTCTACAAGCGTTCAGCCCCGTCGGACTCGCGGTCGCCGAGACACAAGATCTCACATCAACCCAAATCCAGCAACGGTCGCCTATTTCTGCAAATCGTTTCCTTTCCCCGCTGTTGCAGTCTCCACGGTCGAATGGAATCCACACTTGTCCCGTCGCTTCGGTTGTCATACTCGATACCACATCTTAACTTCGTTTATTTTCGGCAGAAAATGAGAATCGGTTTCGGCCTTCTTCGTGCCGTACGTTTCCAGCCGGCGGTGTCTTGTCTTTCCGTTGGGCGCGTTGCCAGCTCCTGCCACCGGCGGCGCCAGTGATTGATTCATTGCATACTACAGCCGTGCGTCGTAAGCTTCCCTCGTTGTGTCGCCAGCGCGCCCTCATGGCAGCCGTACCCTCGTCTACCTGCCTTCTTGGACAACCAATCCTTGCTTTGCGCTCAGAGTCGACGTCTGCACGACGAAAGGGCTGCCGACGCGACGGACTGGCGATGCACGCGACGGATTGCACAGCGTTGTGTTGCTTTGCGTGGCACAGAGTCGACGTCTGCACGACGAACGGGCTGCCGACGCGACGGACTGGCGATGCACACGACGGATTGCACAGCGTTGTGTTGCTTTGCGTGGAACAGAGTCGACGTCTGCACGACGAACGGGCTGCCGACGCGACGGACTGGCGATGCACACGACGGATTGCACAGCGTTGTGTTGCTTTGCGTGGCACAGAGTCGACGTCTGCACGACGGAAACAAGCGGCGGTCCAGGCTGCTTTGCAGACAGGGAAACAAGCAGCGGGCCAGGCTGCTTTGCAGACAGGGAAACAAGCGGTGGTCCAGGCTGCTTTGCAGACAGGGAAACAAGCGGCAGTCCAGGCTGCTTTGCAGACAGGGAAACAAGCGGCGGTCCAGGCTGCTTTGCAGACAGGGAAACAAGCGGCAGTCGAGGCTGCTTTGCAGACAGGGAAACAAGCGGCGGTCCAGGCTGCTTTGCAGACAGGGAAACAAGCGGCAGTCCAGGCTGCTTTGCAGAGAGGGAAACAAGCGGCAGTCCAGGCTGCTTTGCAGACAGGGAAACAAGCGGCAGTCCAGGCTGCTTTGCAGACAGGGAAACAAGCGGAAGTCCAGGCTGCTTTGCAGACAGGGAAACAAGCGGCGGTCCAGGCTGCTTTGCAGACAGGGAAACAAGCGGAAGTCCAGGCTGCTTTGCAGACAGGGAAACAAGCGGCAGTCCAGGCTGCTTTGCAGACAGGGAAACAAGCGGCAGTCCAGGCTGCTTTGCAGACAGGGAAACAAGCGGAAGTCCAGGCTGCTTTGCAGACAGGGAAACAAGCGGCAGTCCAGGCTGCTTTGTAGACAGGGAAACAAGCGGCAGTCCAGGCTGCTTTGCAGACAGGGAAACAAGAGGCAGTCCAGGCTGCTTTGCAGACAGGGAAACAAGCGGCAGTCCAGGCTGCTTTGCAGACAGGGAAACAAGAGGCAGTCCAGGCTGCTTTGCAGACAGGGAAACAAGCGGCAGTCCAGGCTGCTTTGCAGACAGGGAAACAAGCGGTGGTCCAGGCTGCTTTGCAGACAGGGAAACAAGCGGCAGTCCAGGCTGCTTTGCAGACAGGGAAACAAGCGGCAGTCCAGGCTGCTTTGCAGAGAGGGAAACAAGCGGAAGTCCAGGCTGCTTTGCAGACAGGGAAACAAGCGGAAGTCCAGGCTGCTTTGCAGACAGGGAAACAAGCGGAAGTCCAGGCTGCTTTGCAGACAGGGAAACAAGCGGCAGTCCAGGCTGCTTTGCAGACAGGGAAACAAGCGGCGGTCCAGGCTGCTTTGCAGACAGGGAAACAAGCGGAAGTCCAGGCTGCTTTGCAGACAGGGAAACAAGCGGAAGTCCAGGCTGCTTTGCAGACAGGGAAACAAGCGGAAGTCCAGGCTGCTTTGTAGACAGGGAAACAAGCGGCGGTCCAGGCTGCTTTGCAGACAGGGAAACAAGCGGAAGTCCAGGCTGCTTTTGACCGTTGTACATCGCAAGGAAGTCCGTGGAAGTTCGAGGGAGGTTCGCGTGTACTTTGGTGTTGGTGCCAGCGCTATTCCCGTAACACGGCTATTAAATCATAAACACCGAGAGAGAAAGAGGAAGAGGGAGAGAGAGGAAAGAGGGAGATATATGGCGAAGCAAGCAGTGCGAGCGAGAGAGCACGACATGAACACCGAGATTAAATCACCGCGGAGAGAGACAGAGCGATGCCAGGCTGGACGGGAGCGAGCGAGAAACACGACACTCGCCGTGATAAACGAGCCGGTATTTTTAACTAATTGGTCACGCGTTGCTAAGCGGCGAGACGTGAAGCTGCGTACGGTTGCCATCGTTACTAACGGCCGGTTGTTGCTTGCGCTGGAATGCTGAATCTGGTGCGAACAATTCGCAGTGCGATGCGATGCGATGCGATGCGATGCGATGCGATGCGTTGCGATGCGATGCGATGCGATGCGATGCGATGCGATGCGATGCGATGCGATGCGATGCGATGCGTTGCGATGCGATGCGATGCCATGCGATGCGATGCGTTGCGATGCGATGCGTTGCGATGCGATGCGATGCGATGCGATGCGATGCGATGCGATGCGATTTGTTACAATATTATCTCATGCATCAGCATGTCTTATGAAATTGATACTACGTGTCTCTCTAAGAACTCTTTCTTATAATCAGAAAGCACCTGATTTTCTTTCATTACAACATACTTACATCAAGAAGCAACCCAAACCTTTCAAATGAAAACAATATCTCATATCCAGGATATATCCGGGAGTTGTAGGGGCTTGTAAAAGTCACGAGCAATGACGATTTCATCAATTACCTGACAAGCGATAAACGACAAGTATTCATGTCGGCCGAAACGATGATTGAGTTGTTCTGAACAACATGGCAATCGTCGTGCGATGCTTTTAATTACTTTGCTGAAGCTACTTAATGATGCTGGTTGTTTATTCTGTGAAACGCATCCCATTCGATACGAAGCTAATTGATTTCCTCCATTAACACACGAAGTCGGTGGGGAATCGACTAGTTGCCATTTATCTCTATAGCCATGGATAGCGCTTCGTACAGCGAGACTTTGATGCCATATTGAGACACTTTGGGGGCAACTTCTACTTACAATTACCATCAAGTTCACTGGCTTGGTAATATATGACAGATATATTTTGGGTAGAAACGATTTTAACTGTAGGAATAATTTCAGGTCATTAATACACCGATTCCATTCCATCAAAATGACATCACAAAACCCACTAGCTAAAGCCAGGCAGAGCAATTCGGGTTGTGATTTCCCTGTCTTCCTCTGTTATTTAGCAGAGATAATTAAATATATTCATCCAAACTGGTAGTACGTCCAGTGGGTATCTGACTACATTATTCTCTGAGTGAAATGGGTAATCTCGGAGAGTGGACTCGGTATTATATTCAGCAATAAAGTGCATGTTTGCGGCGTCCAAGATGGCGAAAATCTGGCTTCACGTTATTTGATCTTGACGCGATACGAGCCGCTATCCATGGGTAATTGGGATCAGCGCTAATTACCCGTGGACAGGCCTCCTGGAGATGATGCTTCCAACTGCGACATCGACCCAGCGATACAGTCAGCTCGTTACGCCTTGATCGCATCTTAAGACGTATCACTAATTGCTGTTGATCACCGTCAACCGGAAGTCAAGTGAGTGAGTGTCATCAGCATCCAATCAAGTGTAGCTCCGGAGGTTTGATGGCACCTCCTACTTTAATTACCAATTAGGAACAAAGAACTTGACGACCGCGTTTATGGGGGCATCTGACAAGAAAGCTGACAGGTCACGTGTGCTATAGCAGGAATTTCCCGGCTTCGAGGCTACGTGCCGGTCACGTGTCCGTTATGATGTCTCTGTTCGCAATGCAACCCGTCGAGTGCAACCCCCGCTCCCCGCCACTTTTGAAATCTTGAATTTTTTTCGTTGAACGTTTAAAGCTCGCTAAGAGCTGAATTTTGTCTCCCTGTAACAGTTTTGAGTTCCATTCTCAGTCAAGATTTAAGGGTTTTTCGAAATTCAAATTCTATAGCAATTTTACTTAGCCCTATAAGAACAATTTCCGTTTCTTTCTTTCCAAGTCCGTTAATTTTTTCTTTTGGTTTTTTCTTTTTAATTTTTTTTTGACGAGGGATCCAGCTAATTTTTTTTAAATAGCGACACAACTCAGCTCGAAAAAAGCTCTAAAGGTTTCGCGAAAATTATTTCATCATTTTTGAAATTTTGTTGGGGAACTTGGCTCTCCTTGTTTGAAACCCTTGAATCTCACCGAGGGATTTGATCTAAAATTTGTGAGCTGGCACAATTCAGCTCTACAGCGATCTAAACATGCCACGAATAAAAATTCAAGATTTCAAAAGTGAGTGCAGGGCAAGACCGATAGTTTCGCGTTGTTCGGTGTTTGTTTTGCAAGCAGCGCTTTGCAAGCAGCGCTTTGCGAGCAGCGCTTTGCAAGCAGCGCTTTGCAAGCAGCGCTTTGCAAGCAGCGCTTTGCAAGCAGCGCTTTGCGTCGCAGCGCTTTGCGTCGCAGCAGCTGATGACAATCGACGCGAGGACAAAGGTGAACAATCGCGAAGCGGTATTTTTACCGCGGTCCCTCGGAGACAATATCTCAGCAGCGTCGCCAGCCGGCGATCTCGGCGATCGTTGCCAACAGCAACATCGCACAAAGCCGCCACATAATCGACTGTTTAACGTTAACAAGCGTGCCAGCTAATGGCCCGACGAAACGCTCGATTGACGACGCAACCGACGGCACGCATTCGACAATCGCGTGCCTCTGTTATTGTTTTGGGGGTTGAGTTCTTGGAAATACAATACACCGATTAAATTTAATCAAAATTCTATCAAAATGACGTCATGATACCCACTCGCTAAAGCCAGGCAGAGCAATTCGGGTTATGATTTCCCTGTCTTCCTTTGTTATTTAGCAGAGCTAATTAATACTTTTTCCACACAGGTAGCACGTCCAGTGGGTATCTGACGTCATTTTTCTCTGAGTGTAACAGGTCTATATTGCGTTATGCGATCACATGCGGATCACCTATCAGGAAAATGAGTCTGTTACCCTCGTCTTCTCCGTATCAGCATCGTCACTTTCTACAGTCTTGACCTAGGCCGGTCACCCATCCACCCCCTGTGTCCGGCGCCGTGTTGCTTAACTTCACACGGAGGTGTCGGATGCACGCTATTATCGAGGAGGGGGGGGGGGGGGGGGTGGCAGGGGGACGCACGCTCGTGCTGGGAAATTTTTTAAGACTTGACAACTTCAAACTGATACCTGGCTTTCAGGGCTGCAACGCAAAAGATTATACGAAACCAGATTTTGAAACTGAAATCAGCATCATATCTGTAGTGGTCAAATTAAACAATGAAAGATTAACCATTTCCTAGCCCAGGGTTGAAGTGAAGCTGGAACCAAACTTCCAAATCGACAGCCAATCACAGTCAGTTAAGAAACAATGATGATGCCGATGATCATAAGTTATAGATATCGACGGGGCGAATTGAATTCTCTGGTGAACGAACGCCATCTCCTTCAACGTTCTTCCGATGAGAAGCCGGTGAACAACGACGGTTTTGCAACGGACTGCGATCAGGCTCCCGTCAGATTCACCCCCCTCCACCACCCCTCAACCCACCCCCTCCCCCCGCCGGCTCGACACGAGGTTTAACCACCACCCGACGATCCGCGCGTTCGGCGTCGCTCGTGCTTCATCGGGCGCGCTCGGACCCGACGCCGCCGCCGCCGCCGGGGTGGTGTAAACAAGGCGTCAGCGACGTCCTCAGCGACGCCGTCCGCCTCCAGTCTGCCGTCGTCGTCGTCGCCGTCCGCACGCCAGTCACATACCCCGTTCGGAGGCGTTTCACGGGCTTCGCGCGCGCCTACAAGTTCGAGTCGCGGCTCCGCTAGCCACAGTCCAGTTTATCCCCCGGGGAGGCGTTTGTCAAGCTTCGTGTTCGCGATGGCCGACGTTGAAGTGCAGATGCAGTTCTCGACGAGCGAGCGCAAGACGCGGAAGGTGAAGACGTCGAAGACGTCGAAGCGGCGGGAGAGCACCGAGGATGGCGGCGAGGTGCAGATCACCGAGATCGAGAACCACGTGACGACGACCACCAGCGAGCCGGGGTACGACCGGGAGGACGCCGTCGTGGGGACGCCGTCGTGGGGACGCCGTCGAGGGGACGCCGTCGGGAGGACGACGTCGGCGCGCGGGGCGTGTGCCGGACGGTCTGAGCCGGGCTGGCGCGTGGAAAGCGTGGAAAGCGTGGAAAGCGTGGAAATCAGGGACTTTCAAAGAGTTTCCAGTAGAAATTCTTGAAAATGTGGAAAAAATCGCCGAAAAGTTAATTGAATTTAATGCGTGAAACCTCCGTCCGGTTGCTCCTTCAGAACGTTCGTGGAGTTGTTGGAGGCCCGAGGATGTTAATCTGTGCAAACTACGTGCAAAGAATCGGCTATTGAGCGAATTTTGCCAGGAAATGTGACATAAATCTCTGTAAAGTGCTTGGAGAGGTTGAAAATCGTTTAAAATTTAGCAGAGTTGGTGTCATCTTGACAGGTTGAAGCGTGCGATTCAAGTCAAGGGAGCAATGAGCAAGGAGTAAGGAGCAATTGTAGCAAGTAGCAGCAAGCAGCAGCAGCAAGTAGCAGCAAGTAACAGCAGCAGCAGCAGCAGCAGCAGCAGCAGCAGCAGCAGCAGCAGCAGCAGCAGCAAGCAGCAGCAGCAAGTAGCAGCAAGTAACAGCAGCAGCAGCAGCAGCAGCAGCAGCAGCAGCAGCAGCAGCAGCAGCAAGCAGCAGCAGCAAGTAGCAGCAAGTAACAGCAGCAGCAGCAGCAGCAGCAGCAGCAGCAGCAGCAGCAGCAGCAGCAGCAGCAGCAGCAGCAGCAGCAGCAGCAGCAGCAGCAGCAGCAGCAGCAGGGAAATCGCGTGTCACGCGGCGGGAAATTGAACGCAGGGAAAGCGCGGAAATCGGACTCAGTGGCCACTTATCGAAAAGTGTGTGCAAAATTTTTGCTTAGAAATAAATTTCTTGCGAAGAAAAGTCGCCAGTCACCTGGTTTGAGGGAAAGCCGGGAATGCGAGTGAGTTTCACTTCCCGTCGTTCCTTGTAGAGCTCCAATATACTTTCCCCACGCGGATCGGCAGTCTCTCGCGGATAAATGCGTAAGAAATCTAGCATCTTTTTAGCTGACAGACGTCAAACGAAGTACATCATGAAAATGAAAGTGCTAGAGGAAAATTCCAGGAGCAATTGTTATTTCGAGGCCGCACAGGCACTGATTTGTATAGGGTGCGATTTTTAATGTCGTACCTTGTCCGAGGAGCTCTGCAAGTGCGCATTAATTGCGATGCAATTGTGTTGCTTGAATCGGGGTCCAAAAATCTGCTAAACATGCGAGCGAAGGTTGGAGAGATTCAAAAGGGCGGTTTCCATCTCCAGCTTTAGCGATTGCTTCGGTGGAAATTAATATATTCGTCGTTCAAAAAACGCCTTCGCGAGTCGACGTGAAGTTGGCAAGGACTTCGACTGAAAATAGTGATGAAACTGATATTTTTATACAATCATATTTTTGCCCATCGACCTTTTAAAGCGTGTCTCTAGAATCTTGCAAAGTTCAAACGCCGAGCAATCCTCCTCGCTGCATCTCCGTGCCAACAAAGTTTACTTTACCGAAAACAAAAACCCATTCCACGGAACCATCTTAAATCGTTCCAATGGACCTATTCCACTTGGATACAAATGACGTCGGATACCCACTGGACGTACTACCAGCTTAACAAATATTAGTTAGCTCTGCTAAATAACAAAGGAAGACAGGGAAATCACAACCCGAATTCCTCTGCCTGGCTTTAGCGAGTGGGTATCATGACGTCATTTTGACAGAATTTTTATTGAATGGAATAGGTGTATTTCTGCGTAGATTTTCTATACATCTTCTCGATTCATCACGCGCTAGGACTTGTCGGACGGTTACCATTAAATTTCTTGTAAATCCCGCAGCGCGGCTTAAAGCAGCAAACAGCTGATGGAGATGCAGCATTCTAAGATGAAGTAACCCCCCCCCCCTCCCCCCCACCGGGCTTCCCAGACTAAACATAGCCCAGACCAAACAGCTGAGAGAGACCAGTGTGTACACGGCAAGTGTTTCACCGGCTGACAGCTGACAGCTGACAGCTGTCAAAGCAAAGCGGCTAGAAATACACCTGAACGCAACACGTGACACAGTTAGCCGCGGGTCAGAGGTGCGACAACACATAACACACAACACATCACATAAAACATAACACACCATACAACACACGACACAACACGTAACACACAACACATAACACACAACACATCACATAAAACATAACACACAATACAACACACGACACAACACGTAACACACAACACATCACATAACACACAACACGACACATGACACAACACGTAACACATAACACAACACATAAAAAAACACAATAATGCACTTAGAGCATACTACCAACAATTGAAACTTCACACAGCTCAACACAAAACACACGACACACAACACAACACAACACAACAAAAATACACAACACAACACATAACACACAACATACAACACAATACACATATTTAAAAAATAAAGCACTTAGAGAATTCTACCAACACTTGAAATTTCATACAGCTCAACACACAACACACTTCATAACACGACACGACACAACGTGACACAGCACAACACATTACTACGCATCACAACACAACACATTATAAAACTTAATACAGCCCATCATGAAGCAACACAACACAACACAAAACTTTACACAGCATACAGCACAACACAAAACACACAACGCACAAGACAACACATCACTCAAATTAATACAACACAGCACAACACAGCCTTCCTTGAGATACATGACACTGTTACTTCTGTCTTCACCACCTGGTGCATTCAAACAACACAACATTCTAGGAACCTTGTCACACAATTCCGTGTCCTGCCACGTACTCAGAACACAGAACACAGAACACAGGAGCCGAGTTGAGTGTATTTTCCCGGCATTTCTCTGCATTTTCTTCACCCTCCAAGCAACCTGAGAAAGAGATAGAGAAGGGATGTGTCAAAACGGAAAACTTGTCACTTGTTTTAAAACTGTCACCGTGACCCTGAAACCCCGGACTCTCCACCCTCGCTTTGGATTGATTGGAATTAAACAAGACAGCTGTGAAACTAACACTTCTTAGATTGACCAATACTGCAAAGGAGCCAGCGTCACGGATAAAAAGCTAACTTTTTGACAAGATTCTAAAAGATAGCAGGACGATTCCGAACTGGACACGAAACCTTTTACCTTTTACTCTCACAAGATCACCACATATTTAAATAGACAATGTTTGATATCAGGAACGGAATATCTAATAAAAAATTTGTGGATCAACTCATATCCAAAGCCGAGTGAATATTTCATTCCTTATTATAAATTTCTACCAAGCGTTGACCAAGATCAGAAGCTTTTTGAGTTTCCTACTCTGGCCAGCCTATCCACCCAACCCTGCTAAATCCACAATGCATGCACCTGGCTCCATCTATTCACACGCTCGTTCAACTAGCCGCCACAGTCTATCGGCACAAACGCCTGCTGTTCAGTTATTTCCATCTTCTTGCATTGGCGCCGCGCCACCCGAAATTCTCCCCGAATCGCCGAACAATCGTCGCCGCACCTTCGCCGCTCAGTTCCCGTCGCCATAATCCGCGTTAAACACGCGTTAAACAAGCCGCGTGCGTCGTTAAACACGTGTTACACCAGCCGCGTGCGTCGTTAAACACGTGCCGAACGCGCGCAGTCCGTCGTCACTCAGTGTTGTTAAACAGTTAACGTGGCAAGTGAAATTCGCGAGCAAAAGCATCTCACATCGTGCAGGGAAGCACATTTCAAACAGTGATTTTGGTAAAAAGAAGCATCGCAAATCCACGTAAACTCCAGTGAAATCGAGGCATCTACTGGAGGTTGTGCCACGAATCGGGATCTGAAACCCGGGGTAGCGAGGGTAGCGAGGGTCGTAGGGTGCTCTGACCAGGCAACGTTCAACGCGAAGTATTCTTAGCCAGTTCACGCTTTCCACGCTGCACGTAAATAGCCCGACAGACCGACGGCACGCGTCCCAGAAGAAGCCTCTGACTTTAGGTAACTATCTCACGTCGCATCACATCGCATCGCATCGCATCGAGAAGACATGGTAGCGAGCAGGGGGTTGCTGGTCTAACAGCCTCTGCTAGCTTGAATCAAACGTCTCCATTTGGTAGACTCCCTGCTGCAATCCTAGCCTGTAGTCTGTCAACCCTTGAGATACAGAGCCTTGCTGTTTGCTAGACTCCCTGCTGTTCGACGCGGGCCAAACAAGCTGGCTGGCGATCCTAGCCTGTAGTCTGTCAACCCTTGAGATACAGAGCCTTGCTGTTTGCTAGACTCCCTGCTGTTCGACGCGGGTCAAACAAGCAGAGCCTTGCTGTTTGCTAGACTCCCTGCTGTTCGACGCGGGCCAAACAAGCTGGCTGGCGATGCTAGTCTTTAGTCTGTCAACCCTTGAGATACAGAGCGCTGGTAAACAGCAGAGAGTCTACCAAACAAGGCATTCTGTTGAACAAAGTATAATGGGGCAGGGATTTTAATAAGTTACATCCACAGCCCACGAGTTGGCTTCAAAGCATGTTGATTTTGATTGCATTTTGAATGACCGCCGCCAACGAGGCTCATAGCAGCACTACGCATGAATATTGCAGCCGAGAGCAGATTGCAATTTCGCGGCAAGTTCTGTGCTGCATAATTCACCGCCGCGCGCCGCCAGCCACCGCGCAGCATCCGTGTGATAGGGGTTGCATCGCGCAGGCGTAGAGCTTCGTAACCTCGGGATGTCGCGACGCCTGCATGTAGGCCAGCCCGCGATGCACGCGTGACGCGCCGGTTGCCTACCTGCCAGGCTTGTCAACACGCGCCAAGCACCCAAGTTGCCAAGTTGATGGGCGAAGCTGCACGCTGGGATGCGTTGGCTTGGGCCATTAGGCAACGTCCCAACATACCAAGGGTCCTGCATTCTTCTTGATTGCAGTTTTACAAACAAGGCCGTTATTGTTTGGTGGTTTTAACTGACAGTTTTGTTTTCAAAAATGCGAGATTTTATGAAGTTCTCAAAAATGAAAAACTGCATTTCACTGCCTTCTAAAAACCCAGCTGGCAGCAGCGCGCTCTGCTAATATAGAAGGAGGCGGTCGTGGCTGGATTTGGGTTGATGTCAGGTTTCGTATCTCGGCGACCGCGAGTCCGACGGGGCTGAAACTCGGCACGGGGGTGAAGGACACCCGGCGAAGACGATGCCGACAAGGAAATTAGGATCGGAAAAGAATTGTGGATTTTACAGCCATTTTTCGGTGTTTGAATACAGAAGGAGACGGTCGTGGCTGGATTTGGGTTGATGTCAGGTTTCGTATCTCGGCGACCGCGAGTCCGACGGGGCTGAAACTCGGCACGGGGGTGAAGGACGCCCGGCGAAGACGATTCCGACAAGGAAATCGAGCCTAGAGGAAAACTGTGCATTTTAGAACGCTGACAGTACAGAGATTTTAGCCAGCTTAAAATTCCACTAAAAATCCGATTGTCCATCCAGAAGGGAGTGTCCGGTGAGGCCGACACACCCTAGGATGCCGTGCTGAGGCCACGAGCTCGGCCCACCCTCCGTCTATCTTCATCTCACTCGCTCGCATTGCGGGCCCGGTGTTGCTGTCCTGTCACTCACATGCAAGCCAGCCGTTTTTAAAGGGAAATTATCAATTAATTTTTAACTTATTGCGCATTTTCTGCATTAAAACTTTGATGATATGCTTTATGCCTTTGATTTTTAAGATTAATTTTCATTTTGTCAGTTTATGACCCAGGGTTGAAATTTGATGAAAGATTGACCATGGCAGAGCAACGATAATTGTATACTTGATTTTTTCTGTGTTTCAAGTGCAAGGAAATAAGTAAAGTTTCAACTCGGAGTTTCAATACGTACTTCGGAGCAAGTTACACTCCCAAGTCCACAGTTGAGAGCAGATAATTGATAAAAAATAACACAGAAAATAGGGAAATAGGTTCCATTTTGCAATCGAGGACCTAGCAATCAGACGCCAAGGATAAATGACCTTCAAAAAGCCGCAACACGAACTGGAAATCAAAAGCAAAGCCTCTTTGCAATTTCCTTTTTCTCAGCCTTTTTTATTATAAATCAGTTCCTCTAGTTAAAAAAAAAGACAGAGGACTCGGAACTTTGGTAAACGAGCGCTGCCCTAAGGGTGCTAAACATAGAATCCAATCTGCCGTGCGCCCCCCCCCCCCCCCCCCCCATACAACGAGGCCGAGGTCGTGACCTTTACCCCTCCCACCCCTCCACCCCCACCCCACGGCGTCTGATCGCACGCTGCTAAGGGCGTCAGCGTGGGAGTGACGTCATGAAGTCGATGACGTCGCCAGGTAGGCTGGCTGCTCGCTGGCGCTCGGGTGGAATCGGGTGGAATCGGGGTTGATTCAACCAGACGTGCTTTACGTTTCGCTGATGTTTTACACAAATTAGTGTCCCTTTATTCTGTCAAATTCGTCGGATTGCAAAGATTGAATTGCAGGTAATATTGACATTGGAAATTGATGCTGGATTCTTGTCTCTATCTTCGGCGTTCTTCATAAAGATTCGGGTCGATGGCTTCTATAAAGTTGACGCCATTTAGAATTGTTGCTAGGTTAAGTACGAAATAGTTCTCTGACCTTCCTACAAACAACTAAAGAACGACTGCATTCGTTTGGTTTACTCCATGGTGGTTCCTTGTCTGGAAGAATCTTGCTCTTAGATTGAACAACCACCCCTTGAATAATCAGAACCAATTCCATCAAATATATGTACTGTGAAAGATAAGAAGAACCGGAATTTTGCAATTGAAAACATGATGGTCGCAGAAGTAGTAGAATTCCGCTGCCCATTTCCCCCCCAACTAACTTGCAAAGCTGGTTCGACTACCGACTTTCGCAATCGTCCCTGTCTAAAGCAACTGTCCCTGTCTAACGCCTCCCCCGTTCCGCGTTGCAGCTGATTTTCAGCGGTGAGTACACGAAGGCGATGTCGAAGGACTGGCACTCGGGGCACTTCTGCTGCTGGCAGTGCGACGAGTCTCTGACCGGGCAGCGCTACGTGCTGCGCGATGACCACCCGTACTGCATCAAGTGCTACGAGTCCGTGTTCGCCAACATGTGCGAGGAGTGCAACAAGACCATCGGGATCGACTCCAAGGTACAACTTCAAGGTCTCCGTCGTACGCTGCAATGTTGCCATGCTCTTTACAAGGTCATCGGCATTGGTTGCAATGTTGCCATGTCCTTTACAAGGTCATTGGTATGGATTGCAATGTTGCCATGTTCTTTACAAGGTCATCGGTAGATGTTGCAACGATCGCTTCCTTTCCCTTCCCATCCCTGTCCTCTCCAAGGTCACTACCGAACGGTTTGGCAACGTTGGAAACATGCGGATCTCGTGAGATCACCGGAGTTAAGCAACATTGCGCTGAGTCAGGTGTTTGATGGGTGACCATCATGCACATGGTCAGTTCTGTTCGGGAGAGAGTTCGGAGGGTTTGAAGTTAGTGCGACAACTTCACTCGCCTTGCTTGTCAACCTCTCGACAGCACGGATTAGCGGAGGAATCCTGTCGTTCGTGTTGCACCGTCCTTCGGAAGGGACGTAAAGCCGGTGGTCCCCTCGGTGCTTTTCGACAGGAGTAGGCTACGTGCCGGCACCGAGTTTCCCTCAACATCAACCTAAATGAGTGAGAGTTCAGTTGCCCACAGCCTTCTTTAGGTTCTTTAGAATACTAGCGGCGAGGAAATAAACGCCAGACGGAAAAATAAACACACCTTGGTCTTTGAGCCTGTTACACCTTGTTGGCATGGGACTTTTTTCATTAAAAAAAGCTTGTTTCCGTTTCCGCATTGTCTTGCGCTTGTGCTAATGTTGATGATCCTGGACGAAGATTTGCTGACGGCGTGTGTTTCCTGTCCGTTGCGCGCGCAGGATCTGAGCTACAAGGACAAGCACTGGCACGAGGCGTGCTTCCTGTGCAACAAGTGCCGCGTGTCGCTGGTCGACAAGCAGTTCGGCTCGAAGGCCGACAAGATCTACTGCGGGAACTGCTACGACTCGCAGTTCGCCAGTCGCTGCGACGGCTGCGGAGAGATCTTCCGCGCAGGTAACCACCGACCACAACCACACAAACCACCGACCACAAACACACATAGCACCGACCACAACGATACATAGCACCGACCACAACCACACATAGCACCGACCACAACCACACATAGCACCGACCACATTCACACATAGCACCGACCACAGCCACACATAGCACCGACCACAACCACACATAGCACCGACCACAACCACACAAACCACCGACCACAACCACACATAGCACCGACCACAACGACACAAACCACCGACCACAACCACACATAGCACCGACCACAACGACACAAACCACCGACCACAACCACACATAGCACCGACCACAACCACACATAGCACCGACCACAACCACACATAGCACCGACCACAACCACACATAGCACCGACCACAACCACACATAGCACCGACCACAACCACACATAGCACCGACCACAACCACACATAGCACCGACCACAACCACACATAGCACCGACCACAACCACACATAGCACCGACCACAACCACACATAGCACCGACCACAACCACACATAGCACCGACCACAACCACACATAGCACCGACCACAACCACACATAGCACCGACCACAGCCACACATAGCACCGACCACAACCACACATAGCACCGACCACAACCACACATAGCACCGACCACAACGACACATAGCACCGACCACAACCACACATAGCACCGACCACAACCACACATAGCACCGACCACAACCACACATAGCACCGACCACAACCACACATAGCACCGACCACAGCCACACATAGCACCGACCACAACCACACATAGCACCGACCACAGCCACACATAGCACCGACCACAACCACACATAGCACCGACCACAACCACACATAGCACCGACCACAACCACACATAGCACCGACCACAACCACACATAGCACCGACCACAACGACACATAGCACCGACCACAACCACACATAGCACCGACCACAACCACACAAACCACATCTATACTAGCTACAACTACTAGCGGCAATCGCTAGCCGCTAGCCACATGAAGGAGCCACAGGATCAAGTCTGAATCGTTAAAATCGTGAAAAGACATCGAAATCAGTAACGTCGTTGGCTTGTCATGAAACACACAAACAAGAAATAGCAAAACAAACAAACAAACAAACAAAGCAAACAAGAATGTTTGTAGCAGCAAGAAGTGAAGTTGTTGATGAGAAACTCAATTCGTAATTAGATTCTAGATGCAAGTATATAATATTTTAGATCCTCTTTTGGAGCATATTACATTGAAAAGATGACAATTGGGGTAGGTTTATAAAAACCGAATTTAATTTCAATTTGAGCTTGTTATTGTAAGTTTTTTTGGATTTGCCTGTGGTCCCAATCATGTGACCGTAAAATTGGATTTATTCTCTGGGTGATACTTGAAAAAACCAGCAGCAGCGATGCAGACCCAAGAAAATTCTCCATGAAATGAAATAAAATAGGAAAATTTGCATTTAGAATCTGATGCCCGAAATTTAGATAAAGATATAGAAATTATATAGCTAGATGCGATACTAGATACTCATGTTGTGTCTAGCTGCTTGCATCTAGCTTGTCACGCGTTGAACAGAAAGAGGCGTCCGGCCCCCGGGGCCGAGAAACGGTCAGCACGAGTGTTGGGCTCAGAATTCGAAAGCAAAAGTGGTTTCAATTGGACACCGACCCACGTGTGACCGTGTTCACCACTCGCTACCAACTCACGAAGATTACTTCAGCGAAATGGTAAAAATTAATTGCCACAAAAGTCATTTACAATTGCTAGACTCCGTGCCGGTTTGGCATGTTGGAAACACCGGTTCTCGTGAGATCACCGAAGTTAAGCAACATCGCGCTGGGTCAGGTGTTTGATGGGTGACCATCATGCACATGGTCAGTTCTGTTCGGGAGAGAGGTTGGAGGGTTTGAAGTTAGTACAACAACTTTACTCGCCTTGCTTATCAACCTCTCGACAGCACGGATTAGTGGAGGAATCCTGTTGTTCGAGTTGTACCGTCCTTCGGAAGGGACGTAAAGCCGGTGGTCCCCTTGGTGCTTTTCGACAGGAGTAGGCTACGTGCCGGCACCGGGTTTCCCCTCCTCCCTTCTAGACTAGGTTAGGTTCATCATCACCCTCATCATCACCATTTCATTCACCGACGCCATTAGACCAGTGCCAAAGGGCCAGTTGTCAAAACAGTGCGTCGTTAAGCACCAATAATCAATCATCAATCAATCAATCTATCGAACAATTACAGGAAAATGAAGAGGTTTTAAAAATTAGGGGCAAGGTCTGCGTCCGAAAAACTTAGTTTTTACTCCCTATGAGGCGATCAAATTCACCGCAAAGGTAACGAGATTCCCGGTAAGGATTTAGGAACGATTGCTGCCTTTGAAGGTTTCTTCGTCTTGAACTTGTCCCCCCACGTGACACAATCAGCTGCCTTCTTGGGACTCCACCTGAGCAACCTTGCAGTGAAACTCCCCAACCCACGCTCGCTGCTGCTGCTGCTGCTGCTGCTGCTTGCTGCTGCTGCTGCTGCTGCTGCTTCTTGCTGCTGCTGCTGCTGCTGCTGCTGCTGCTGCTGCTGCTGCTGCTGCTTGCTGCTGCTGCTGCTGCTTGCTGCTGCTGCTGCTGCTGCTGCTGCTGCTGCTGCTGCTGCTGCTGCTGCTGCTGCTGCTGCTGTTGCTGCTGCTGCTGTTGCTGCTGCTGCTGCTGCTGCTGCTTGCTGCTGCTGCTGCTGCTGCTGCTGCTGCTGCTGCTGCTTGCTGCTGCTGCTGCTGCTGCTGCTGCTGCTGCTGCTGCTACTGCTGCTGCTGCTGCTGCTGCTACTGCTGCTGCTTGCTGCTGCTGCTGCTTGCTGCTTGCTGCTGCTGCTGCTGCTGCTGTTTGCTGCTGCTGCTGCTTGCTGCTGCTGCTGCTGCTGCTTGCTGCTGCTGCTGCTGCTGCTTGCTGCTGCTGCTGCTGCTGCTTGCTGCTGCTGCTTCTGCTTGCTGCTGCTGCTGCTGCTTGCTGCTGCTGCTGCTGCTGCTTGCTTGCTGCTGCTGCTGCTTCTGCTGCTGCTGCTGCTGCTGCTGCTGCTGCTGCTGCTGCTGCTGTTGATGCTGCTGCTGCTGCTGCTGCTGCTTGCTGCTGCTGCTGCTGCTGCTGCTGCTGCTGCTGCTGCTTGCTGCTGCTGCTGCTGCTGCTGCTGCTGCTGCTGCTGCTGCTGCTGCTGCTGCTGCTGCTGCTGCTGCTGCTGCTGCTGCTGCTGCTGCTGCTGCTGCTGCTTGCTATAAATCCGATGCAGACCCACGCTCGCCGCTGCCGCTAAACAATCCATCGCCGTTCGACAACCGAACCTATTTTTAATCCGACAAGATTTTAAGAAAGCGTTTTTTTGCCATTGTTATTGTTGGTGTATGGCGCTGTGCTAGGCGGTCGCACGTAGGACGCGCGGTAACTATAGCAACCGCGACGACGCCGGGGTCCCTGGCCCATATCCCGTGGCAACGCGCGCTACCCACCGCCTGCCAGCAGGTCGCCATGGCAACGGATGCCGCCCCCGTGCGACCTGTCAATCACGCGGCGCGCGCGAAGATTGGCACACTTTGTAACTGTTGCTTGCGTGCAACTTGTAATTAATCGCTAATTAAAACGATCGCAATCAGCCGGCAAGAATTAGGGCCAGTCTGGGGAACGTCGAGATGTTCGCGGACCGCATGCGACGAACAGTCTGTCATTGATATCACAAGCTGGAACCGGGAGTGGGTCAGAACTTTCTGTACTTGTTGTCGATGCAGTTTTAGTGCATTGCTTCGTGCATCTTAAAATAGACAGTCCGAGTTATGAATTTCAGTTGAAAATCATCGATTATTTCTCTAAGCACAAATTTTCTTGTTGGCATCGTCTTCTGGGGGCGTCCTTCACCCCCGTGCCGAGTTTCAGCCCCGTCGGACTCGCGGTCGCCGAGATACAAGATCTCACATCAACCCAAATCCAGCCACGGCCGCCTCCTTCTGTATTTCTTACTGTTTTAAGTTGGCTGCAATGCTTCTGTACGAAGCAGCTAGATAACCGTGATTTGCTGTCCTTTTTCTAACCAGCGTATTTGTTGGAAATGATTATCACACGTGATGATTACTAGGTAAACGATTAGTAGAGCCTACACTCGTTGCAGGATGAGCGAGCCGTAATCTCCCTGAGGAAATGCAAACAAAAAACATTTGACAATCATATTGTTGAAAACGGTGCTTATATGATCAAGTATATTTTTTATTATTAAGTCATTTTATTTTTCTGATTAGCAAAATACTTCATGTACGAATCTGAAACTTAGGCAATTCGTTTCACTTGTTATCATTTATATTCAATCCAAATTTGGTGCGGATCGGTTAATTGGTTACGAAGCTAGTACCAAAAAACTGAAAAATTTACGGGTTTTTGCTCATAAAAACAAAATGGCCGACCAGATTTTGCTCAAAAACCATACAGCACCTCGCTGAGTCACCACGAACGTTTTTGCCAAATTTCGTAACGATCCGTGACCTTTAAGTAGGGCTGCTCGTTTTTGTTACAAACAAAAAAAAAAACAGAAATCCAAATGCTTTTCTTTCCCCTATGTTGTTAAATTGAAGGATTTCGCTCGCTTCGCTCGCTCATCCAATTATCATGATTATGATTATTATGATGATGATTATCATTATGACGCATGGAGGAAGTTGTTACAAGCCTATTACGTCTGAAATGTTAGTAAATGAGACAACATTTAAGGAATCAATATTTACAAACAAAATCTGACGGTATATTTCACATCAACCTAAATCCCACCATTTGACGCCTGCTTCCATCCAACGAGCGGCTCTGTAGCTCTTTGTAGACGTGCGTAGACGTGCGTAGACGTGCGTAGACGTGCGTAGACGTGCGTAGACGTGCGTAGACGTGCGTAGACGTGCGTAGGCGTGCGTAGACGTGCGTAGACGTGCGTAGACGTGCGTAGACGTGCGTAGACGTGCGTAGACGTGCGTAGACGTGCGTAGACGTGCGTAGACGTGCGTAGGCGTGCGTAGACGTGCGTAGACGTGCGTAGACGTGCGTAGACGTGCGTAGACGTGCGTAGACGTGTGTACGGGGCGAAAGCCTCGCGTGATTTCATCCACACGAGACACGTGACACGTGCAGAAGTCACGTGGGCCGACCACGTTCCCGGCGGCGCCATATTGGTGAGACAAACTCTCGTGGTCGACGTGCTGGGCCGTGTCTCGTATTGTTGTAGCGTTGCATTGTTGCATTGTTGTAGCGTTTGTTCGTTGGGAAGCCTGCACCGGTTCTGTCTGAAAGCCGCACAGTTTAGGGGTCCCGGGGCCGACACGTGACTGCGATGATCTCTGATTGGTGGCAACCATGGAGTTTAGCTGCGACGTGACGGACACGGACAGCCTCGAAGAATTTCACGGTGTCATTGCGAAAGTTGTGTCGCCATTTTGGTCAATTTGTATGCGGTATGATTGCGAAATCTACGCTTATTTTTCGGTTGCGAATTTCTCGTCATCATCGTCTTTCTATGGGCATCCTAAGAATTTGTTTAGACTTTAGTGGTCCAGAAAATGAAGGTGGGGTAAGCATAATTGTATGTCGCCGGTTAAGTGGATGGGTGACCATCAACGTTAATGGGGGGAGGTGAATATGGCATATGGCTTTATGCCGGTGGAATAGAAAATGGCCGATATGGCGTTATTCCAGATGGTGTTATTCAGGCGACTCCGCTAATGTTGGGTGAGCGTTGTATTCAGAATTTTAACATTACAGTGAAATCAGATTTGACCCAACCAACCCTGAATCCACACAAGGGGCAACCAAAGACGAACGAAAACGGTTGTTTAAGTCCACAATTATTTTCCTATCCTAGTTTCCTTGTCAGAATCGTCTTCGCCGGGCGTCCTTCACCCCCGTGCCGAGTTTCAGCCCCGTCGGACTCGCGGTCGCCGAGATACAAGATCTCACATCAACCCAAATCCAGCCACGGCCGCCTCCTTCTGTATTTAAATACAGAACCCAGAACCCAAATACCCAGCTTAACTCACGGCACACATACTTTTCATTTGAACCACAGACATTTTCGAGAAGACGGTGAATTTTGGCAATAATATCTTATAGATATCTCGCGTGGTCACCCATCCAATACTCGACCCAGCCGCAGTGTTGCTCAACTCCGGCGTCATGTTAACAGCGCGGCACGCCGGCGACTTGGGGTTGTCTTTGACGGCTGGCCTACTTACCCAACGTTGCATTAATTAATTAATATTTACATAATTCTCTGCAGTCACTCAGTTACAAAGAATTAGGACGTTCCTATTTTCTCTCTCTCTCTTCTCTCTTCTCTCTTCTCTCTTTCTAAACGCAGTCGGCGAATGCAGCCACGTGCAGTCTGCCTCATCAAGACTTGATGCGTTCCACGAACTGCCCGCCAATCACAGACATCACCCCCCCCCCCCACCCCTACACACCCCACCACCCTAAGGGTCGATCGCTGAAATGTCACGCGATTTCAGAGAGGTGACCTCTTTACGATGGCAGACATTGTCCTATTTTTTTTTCTCTCTAATTCGCCAGAATTCGTTTCGCAGGCTCGACAAGGAGTTTGCTGGCGACTTTCAACCTGTTTTTGTTTTGCGTCCCTTCATCTGACTTCATTTTGGGGTGTCATCGAACGAAAGTTTCTCTGCAAGCTCGCGTCACATTTCAGAATTAATGTCGTTTCTCGGGAATCCAGTCATGAATTGCATTAAACTCTGAAACGAAGTCAGGGCTGCTGCCTGTCAAATGGCGAAGCTTTATTCCTTCAGACATCACTTAATGTTTAATGTCTTGACCGGCGATATCGTAAGCACATGGAAGTCTGGGACGCGGCCGAATGCTAACAGATTCGAATCAACATCTCGTTTCTCCTGATTAATGCAGAGGGATTGCAGGAACAGTAAATTCAATCGAAATTGATCCAGAAAAATATCAATATTGGATATTTTTCTCTTTAAATCTGTTGAGTCATTAAATACTGTAAATTTGGTTGAGGCTGCTTGCGATGACGTTTTCTGCATCGCAACGCAACGCATCTCATCGCATCGCATCGCATCGCATCGCATCGCATCGCATCGCATCGCATCGCAACGCATCGCAACGCATCGCATCGCAACACATCGCATCGCATCGCATCGCATCGCATCGCATCGCATCGCATCGCATCGCATCGCATCGCATCGCATCGCATCGCATCGCATCGCAACGCAACGCAAACGGCGAATCAAGTAGACATCAGCTGGGCGTGCGCGGTGCGGCGGGCGTTGCGTTGCGGCGTGCGTCGCGGTGCGGCGCAACGCAGCGAGCAGTGAGTCAGTCGCGATCGGAGCTCGCCGAGAGAAGGTCGTGTTTCCAGCAAGCAGCGCTCACCGCACACCGAACACCGAACACGTGACTACGTGCGATACAAACACTGGAGCCACGCAGGGATCGAAACAAGGCCCGAGGGATAATAGAGTGCACCGCCCGGTGAACATCCGGTTTCAAGTTTTCAAACACAAAACACGTTTTGCTCGCCGCAACACGTGTTGTGTAAAAGTGTTGGGAACGTAATTTGACAGTCGTGTCGCGACTTGAGCGCGAGTTTAGCCGCGTCACCCCCCGAAGCTTCGTGAAGCCGGCGCCGCGATGGCCGCCGACCTGTTGTCCGAGAAGCTGGAGTCGCGGCTTCACCTGAGCAACACCAAGGTGGTCGGCGAGGACCGGATCCGGAAGGCGCGCGAGAACAACGAGGACGTCGCCGTCCTCTCGACGTTCATGCCGTCGCTCGACCCCAAGGTCAAGAAGCCGCCGTTCGAGTGTTCGCTACGCTCGCGCTGCTTGCTCGGCGACTCCAAGCTGGCAACCACAGGTAGACAAACGCCTCCCCTCGGAGGGACAAGCTGGCAACCACAGGTAGACAAACGCCCCCCCTCGGAGGGAGAAGATGGTCAGGATAGAGAGACAAACGCCTTCCCTCGGAGGGACAAGCTGGCAACCACAGGTAGACAAACGCCTCCCCTCGGAGGGACAAGATGGTCAGGATAGAGGGACAAACGCCTCCCTCGGAGGGAAAAGATGGTCAGGATAGAGAGACATACGCCTTCCTGGCAACAAAGTCTCCGCAAGGACAAGCACTAACAATGTTTGCGAAACGCCCCAGTTGATGTTCGACAGAGTCGACGACCGAGATTTAGGGGTGTCTAAAACAAGGGATTTCATGAAACCAACTGACAGCCAAAGGAAATGCTTTGACGAAAACAAGACTATAAAATTAAAAAAAAAAATCCAATATCGAACAGCAGTTTTTCGTTTCTACTTCGGCAGCATTGCTGAACGGATTCACCTGGCATGCTGCTGTCAGGATACGAATCACGAAAAAATATTAAAATTCATCAATAATCATAATCTAATTGTGTCGGCTGCTATGAAACGTGGGAAAGATCGCAGCGGCGGTTGCTGTATGGTAAGGGTCCATCGAGGGCATCGCGGCCGGCGAAGTCTGCAAGCGGCAGCAAGTCCAAGTTAGGCGACGCCCGGGTTCGAGTCTCCTTGTTTGGCGGCGACCGACGAGTGAGACAGACCGGAGGACGCTGCACGGGAGCAAGCGAGACAGCGAGATGGCAATCAGATGCATCCTCCGGAGCGCTGCACCGAACTAAAGCATCCGCTGACCCTTTGGCTCATACCCCTTGGCATTAGGCAAGGCACATAGTAATGCCAACAATCGTAGCAGCGTAGCAACACTAGCAACAGCAGTGACACCGGTGTTTGCTGGCATTAGGCAAGGCACATAGTAATGCCAACAATCGTAGCAGCGTAGCAACACTAGCAACAGCAGTTACACCGGTGTTTGCTGGCATTAGGCAAGGCACATAGTAATGCCAACAATCGTAGCAGCGTGGCAACACTAGCAGCAGCAGTGACACCGGTGTTTGCTGGCATTAGGCAAGGCACATAGTAATGCCAACAATCGTAGCAGCGTGGCAACACTAGCCGCAGCAGTGACACCGGTGTTTGCTGGAATTAGTTGGGTCGCTTCACTCGTCTTATCAACTGAGTGTGAGACTGACTATGAAATCGTTACTGTCCGATTTGTGCTAAGATTTACCTTTTTTCACTGACCATAACCAACTCAATATCTTCCAATGATGGCACTTTTCTTCTACGACGAATTATTATGAATATAAAAAATTCTGTCATGATAGCCACTAAGAAAAGCCAGTTGGTTTGTAATTTCCTTAAAGCTTCCTTGTTGTCATCAATCAGAGTCAATAAGTAACAGAGAAATCGCAAGCCAACTGGCTTTTCTTGCACACAGAGGTTATAACTTCTCTACTACCATATCTATAACCTCATTTATACCAGAATGCAACAAGTGCATTCGCATAGATTCTACCCATAGATCAAGGACCGAGATGCAAATTTCGTGTCTCCAGATTTCCTTTTTACTTCCGTGCTCAGAGTGGACATCACAGCGGCGTATCATTGGTTGAATCCATCCAATCACAGCACGATGGCTCGCTTCAGTTGCTGAAATCGGAACACTTTGATCCCAAAATCTCAAAAAATAAAAGTGCCGCATTCTTACACCCTTTTGCAGCCAGGGTTCGATTATTTCACCCCAATTCCCGGAGAGTTATTTGACATTCAAAATGGGGTAGCAAGTCAATAGCAAAACACAAAATTCACAAATGCTACACTTTCACAAAGCTGCACTCTGTAATCGGATCGTTTATTTAAAGTAATTACTAGCTCCATTTGCAGGTACTAAGTTTTGACAACACAATACAATAGACCTATTCCACTCAGAGCAAAATGACTTCAGATACCCACTGGACACACTACCATTTTGAAAAACAAAGTAGTCCTGCTAAATAACAAAGGGAGGCAGGGAAATCACAACCCGAATTGCTCTGCCTGGCTTTAGCGAGTGGGTATCATGACGTCATTTTGATTGAATTTTGATTGAATGGAATCGGTGTATTACAGTGGTACATTACAGCTGCACGTATCAAGGGGCTTTGCCAGACGACTGGAAAGTATCACGACGCTGTTCGGTATTCTCAATGCAATTAATTGAATTATCCGTCATGAACTGTCAAAAGGTAACTAGCAGCTTACACTTCTACAAAGCAGCAAACACCTCACCAAACTTAGCAGATAACTTTAATAAAACAATGCGTATTTAATCACAAGCCTATATTGGATCACAAAAGTTAGTTCTTGTCATTTGTCCGATGACTGTCATTTCAATTTAGTGCGTGGTTTTTCCCGCTAGGAATTTGATCGGATTTTCCTCCATTTATCACCTTGAAGCTGCCGCAACGTTCGGCAAGATCAAGTTAAAAGTTAGCCATAAGTTAGTGTTACGTTATCAAGTGGGATGCGATTTGTCTTTAAGGTAATTACACTTAACAAGTTTGACGTTTATTGCTACTTTAATGGCTCGGTTGGCTGTGGATTGGTCATATAAAGCTTGTTTACTTCTAGTTTGATATTTCCATGACAACACCCATTCAAACGCCATTATCCCAAGCTATAATCGCCGATTAAATGTTTAAAACTACAAACACATTTCCCTGAAACGTCCCGTCTCTCCGCTATTTGGCATGACAGCAGGCAATCAGTCGCTATCGAGCTAACAACCTGTTAATTCCTTAATCAGAGTTGTGACCGTTCGGCCGAGATGGCTTGAAATTAGCATGTGAAATGTCGACCCACCTTGACGCTGAGTTACCATAGCAACGCCGGCCCTTGTAAGGAGCCGTTGCGATTCTGCGCGAGGATGCAGACAATTAACCGGCCGTTGCTATGGCAGCCGTTGCTATGGCAGCCGTCGCTATGGCAGCCGTCGCTATGGCAGCCGTTGCTATGGCAGCCGTCGCTATGGCAGCCGTCGCTATGGCAGCCGTTGCTATGGCAATCGCGATCGGGTGTGATATCAATCGGAATTGGGCAAATCAACAACGTCGTTACCATGGAAATCAACAACGTCGTTGCCATGGAAATCAACAGCCTCGTTGCCATGGAAATCAACAACGTCGTTACCATGGAGAAACAATGGATGCGAGTAACGCAGTGTTTTAATGGCATGCTTTACTTTTGGTCCTCCTCTCGTATCCCGAGACTCCCGTGTAGGTTGCTGCGGTTAACGGCGCGTTAGTAACCTTGGCAACGTGACTCGCGACTCGCTAGACGCTAACCAGACCTTACACGGCGATAAGAGAAGCCCCGGGAGAGACTAATCGATAAACTACGAGCTCCGTGCTATAGTTTCTAACCTCAAAACTAGAGATTCAAGCAGGGAATGATTTCCACCGATCTGCCTTCTGCTCTCTCATGAAACTCGGCAACGAATCCTGTTGTGTCCCGAATATACCGATCTTCAAAACGGCATAGGTGACACAGGAAGACCTTTACAGTAGGTAGTGCCAACAGACATTTAACAAATGTTTTCTCTTGTGGAACACTTCAGTAAGAGACTAAATTGTGATCATATCTTCCCTTGTAATGCAGGCCTTATTCGCCGGAAAATCTTCTGATAGTGAGGGCTGAAATCATTGGTGATTCGGTTATCATTTAGTCATCGTTCAGAGTTCTGCACAAGACGAAATGGACACCCTTAGAGTCTTTTTTACGACTCTTAAGTCATCAGAGTCAGAGTATCCGATAAAAAACAACTAAACAGCACACCTAGCAGAGAATTCAGACTGTCAGCTTGCTGACCGAGCTTGCCTCGCGTCGCTGGGAGCTCGCTGGGGGGGCCATGATTGGGGGGGGGGGGTCTGAGAAAGTGAACCAACAGGTGTGCACGGCAAGTGGATGCTGTGGTGACGTCACCGCCCACAACAGCATCCCACTTCCAAGGAGAGAGACACGTGGCCACCCGGTCGGTACGAGCACACCCATCTAGAGTCGTCGAGACAAGGATGCACTTATCCGGTGGCCAGTGGGTGCGACAGAGACAGGCATAGAGACAGAGATTTGGGACAGAGACAGGGACAGAGACAGGGATAGAGACAGGGACAGGGACAGGGACAGAGACAGATACAGAGACAGGGATAGAGACAGGGACAGAGACAGAGACAGGGATAGAGACAGGGACAGGGACAGGGACAGAGACAGGGACAGGGATAGAGACAGGGACAGAGACAGAGACAGGGATAGAGACAGGGACAGAGACAGAGACAGGGACAGAGACAGGGACAGAGACAGGGACAGGGACAGGGACAGGGACAGGGACAGAGACAGGGACAGGGACAGGGACAGAGACAGGGACAGGGATAGAGACAGGGACAGAGACAGAGACAGGGATAGAGACAGGGACAGGGACAGGGACAGGGACAGGGACAGGGACAGAGACAGAGACAGGGACAGAGACAGGGACAGGGACAGGGACAGAGACAGAGACAGAGACAGGGATAGAGACAGAGACAGAGACAGGGACAGGGACAGAGACAGGGACAGGGATAGAGACAGAGACAGAGACAGGGACAGGGACAGGGACAGAGACAGGGACAGGGACAGGGACAGGGATAGAGATAGAGACAGAGACAGATACAGGGACAGGGACAGGGACAGGGACGAGGATGGCGGTGTTCGCTGATCACAGATCAAGCTGCAGGGCGGACCACCGCGCGATTGTAAACACTAAATACTAAATGCTAAGTTAAGTGATCATCGTGATCCGAGGGAGCGGTCGGGAGAGAGACAATGCGACAGACAAACAAGATGTGTTTAACTACCTCTACTTATGTTCGTTATTAATGGCGTGTGTGGCCATAAAAGTGCACGCGGTTCGGAATGACAATTAGGGTTGACCTATTTAGCCGTCGCGGCGGCTTGATCGCGATCGATATCGACATTTCCGAGTAGGCATTGTGTGCTCTTTGCTTCTGTTCCTTAGCTACGTCCTAGACACCATCACATTACAGCTTGCTGCATCGCTTTGCACTGAGTCATGATGATGATTGATTGATTATTGGTGCTTAACGACGCACTGTTTTGACGACTGGCACCGTGGCGCTGGTCTATAATGAAAGGGTGATGATGAACCTAACCTATGGCTAGAAGGGAAGAGGGGAAACCCGGTGCCGGCACGTAGCCTACTCCTGTCGAAAAGCACCGAGGGGACCACCGGCTTTACGTCCCTTCCGAAGGACGGTACAACTCGAACGACAGGATTCCTCCGCTAATCCGTGCTGTCGAGAGGTTGACGAGCAAGGCGAGTGAAGTTGTCGTACTAACTTCAAACCCTCCGACCTCTCTCCCGAACAGAACACACTCACAGATTCATGAGCAGCGGTTTCACGTTTGAACTTTGACACTTGACAGCAAGTCAATCGCTGTCACTGTCACTGTCACTGTCAAATAACTGTCAGGTTACTGTCACTGTCACTGTCACGGTGCAGACTCACGAAATAAAATTGGAAATCTTAGCAAGTAAACTATGCTCAAGATGGAGCAGGAATCGCCAATATCTACCGGTGTCTATCAAAGCTTTCCACAATTTCGGGTTAAATATCAAGCAGCCAATCGTAGCGAGGTTCCGGTGAATTTAATTGACTGTCACCATGGTGATGACAAGTTAACCCCCCTTCCGGGGTTACTATAACCCCACTTCGTGAGCAACAGGGGTTAAGCAACAGCGCCGTCAGTTCGCGGTGTGGATGGGTGACCGCCGTCTGCTTTCAACCAGGCTTGTCCGTGTCTTGGCCGACAGAGGCGTTGCCGCCGGTGACAGACGGTGAGAAACGATGACAGACTGACCGATGACAGATGGTGACAGACCGACGCAAGAATGTGCGGCAGAAGAAGCTGCAGCGATGACGCAATCAGCATGATGTGAGCGCTTTATGCAAACACCGAGAGCTAGGCTGGTGCTAACTTCATGCCATGCGGTATTAAGTTAGAGAAGTGTGAGACGGACTATGCTGACAACTGAGTGTGAGACGGACTATGCTGACAACTGAGTGCGAGACGGACTATGCTGACAACTGAGTGTGAGACACATTATAGGACAGGGGGTAGTAAGGAGGGCGGTGAAATAATGGGATGGAAACACGCCACTTTGTCGTCTAGACGGTGTTAAAGGGGTCGTGGATGGATGGGGGTGGGGGAGATCGATGACACGCACCAGGGGGGGGGGAGGTTTGCTGACATGAGGCCGGGATCTTGATAGGGGTGTGCAGGGCGCGGGGTGGTTTCCCGGTCGCCGTGCTATGCAAATATTGGCGGAGGGATATTGCGAAAATTACACTTGCTTCAGCTGTTGGAAACAAGGTTTACACATTTTTATCTTTGCCGTTCGGGCGGGTAGTCTAACTTCGGACATGAAAGCTTTTTAAAACAAAACATTTACCAAACTGATTTCGCAGTCATGTATGTTTCCTTGAGGAAACCGGCTCACGCTAGTTGCGAAATTATGGATATGAATAGCTTTGAAGTCATCGTGAATTTTATAAAACTACTATCAAGATCTGAAGTCATAGATATGAGCATTGTAAACTTGAGAACGCACCTGATCCTTGCCACGTGACGTTGAGATTACTCTACCTCTCTCTCCCTCTCTGGCGATTTGTTCGATAAAATACGGGAGAAGCGTTCTCAGAAAACTGATTTCCAATTTGTCGGATCTTCTTCGATCTTTGTTGCAAATCTTTGCTGTAAATTGGAACAAGGCGCGTCACATAAGGCTTCTTAATTTTGTGAATGTTCCACTACACAATCGGAGAGTGATCCTTTTGCAAATGCATAAGAAAAACAAATAACAAATAAATACAAATACTAGCAGCTACACTTGTCCGGGAATGTGGCTGAGAAATATTCCTTAGATGACAGAACAGTTTACAGCTGGTTTGTGCTTCGAATCAAGCTGTCAAGTCGTCCAGGCGGCTGTGTGTTGTCTCACCATCATGGCTTCTTAGCGCACGCAACCTGCGCTTGTTTCCCGCCGAATGCGTTCACACGTGACGTTGCTTTTCCGACGAAATTCGCTGTCAGGAAAATTGTCTGCCAGAGAAATTGTAACCGCAGGGAAACGAGCAGACTTCGTGACGGACTCGACCACACGAGTTGCTTTTCAATCGGACCAGCGCTATCATGTAGACTTGACAAGCATTTCATTTGCTTTTCCTGTAGACATTTGCAGGCCACTTTAAAACCACGCTCTCTCTGAATGTTATTTGTGTTTTTATTTAGCTAAAACTTTCAATTATTTCGGCACGATTTTCCTTGTCTGCAACTCAAAACCTCTGATCGACCAACATGACACGCTCGGTGTTTACACGTTGTGAAAGAACCACGCACCCGATCGCTGTTGTGTTATGATCTTTCGATTAACACCTGCCAGCGTTTGCACGACGAATCGGCAGCTTCTTAGCAGAAAGTCACGAACATTCTTGGCCGTGTCTTATCCCACTGAATGTGTCATCAATGTGTCACCCTGGCGAGACGGTCAGCCTCGTGGAAATCAACGCTATGACACACTTTTAAATCTATCTTGTTTGTATTCCGGGATACATGCCGAATAGATCTATTCTACTGAGAGAAAAAATGACGTCAGATACCCACTGGACGTACTACCAGTTTGTAAAAAATATTAATTAGCTCTGCTAAATAACAAAGGAAGACAGGGAAATCACAACCCGAATTGCTCTGCCTGGCTTTAGCGAGTGGGTATCATGACGTGATTTTGAGTGACTATTGAATGGAATCGGTGTGTAATGGCCCTTCAGAGATCGTTAATACTTACAAATGAAGTAAATCATTTGTTTTAAACCTCACCTAAATTTTGGACCGAAAAGTGACCCTTGAGGGATGTCCACCACAAAGACATGCATCCTCCTCATTAGGTCTCCGAGACGGAACTAGATTTTAATAACTGTCATCTATGTTTTGACTCAATTTCACAATTAATTACAAGCAAATCAAAGCATAATTTAATGCGCATTGCGTTCATCTCGAGCGTGACGTCACAGCTGTCATCTGCGCGCGCAACCGTTTGTTTACGTTTTCTTCTTCGTTGTTTACATCCTGGCTGTTTGACTCGGAGCCAATCAGCTAGCAGCTTCAGAAGGCGTTTAGAACCGCGCTAGGCAAAGCAACCTTCGCTTAAAAACTTGCATATCAATCTCGAATATTTAATATGCTAATCCAATACACTTTCCCAACGCCGTACTCTTTTCAATTATCTCTAGAACGCTCCGGTTTGATTACAGCTTGGCTGCAAACTGTCCTGCTCAGATTTATAAACTACATTTAAATTGTTGACATGAATTCTCCTGTCGCTGTTGAGTCCTCTTTGAAGCCACGGTGCTTAAATGTGAACGCAGTTAAATAATTAAGTAGGTGACGTCACGAACAGGGTAATTAACGTCGTGATGAGTGGTGTTATGACGAAAGCATGGGTCATCTCCTTGAAGCCTTAGCATCTCCCGTTTGCAGAGACGGAGATGTGACAGCTGTCAGAGATGGTCAGCCACAGAGACATTGCATGCCATTTTAGTCAGTCTTCGAACAGAATTAGGTAAAATTTAATATTAATTAATCTGATCAAAATTTGATATTTAAGACTAGTCTATGCGAACAGATTACATAGAGTGTGCGCCCATTTTATGTTGTGTACGCCTAGAAGCGTACGTTAGGTAAATTAAAAATATTTGGATATAATTTGCAAGAGCAGCTTTCTTGATGGCTATTATCGATACCTGGAATTATCATGATTTAGCCGTCGTGAAATTATTCCAATATTTTAAAACGTAAGAACCGATAAAATTAATTACCATATGAAACTAATTTGCTTAAAAATAACAGTGTCTTCTTTTTGAGTTTTAAAACGCATACTGTATAAATTTAAGGCTGAAATCTGGAAAAAATCTGGATTTTTTTTGCAGTAGAATGTGTAATCGATGATTTCGCTTCACCCCATTCGCTCGTTACGCCCATCAAAAAGGAAAACAAAACCCAACATCAATTCTTGGGGCTTCTATAAGTTTTCTGTGTCAATTAACCAGCTTCCCCTTGGACCTCGCGGATCGTTTAGCACGAGAATATAAAATCCACTCTCAACTCGATTCCGTGGAGCCTGCTGCAAACGGCCGATTAAATCACAGCACACAAGCTGCATTCCGAGCAGCAAACTGCAGCGACATTATCTTATGCATTGGTGACGATAGGGAGGCACGTCTCCTGGTGCAAGGCTGTTGCATCACGATGCAGGGTGCATTGTATCCATGCTATCTAGTGCACCGTACAAGGCGCGCCTGCTAATGCTAATGCATCTCACGCTGCGCGCATGGGAATCGCCTTCATAATGCGCCAATCAAGCAGTTTTAATCAACGCGACGCTGTTGGCGTGGAAAGAGCTGGGAGGTAGATTGGAAAGTGCGAGGTTTATTGGGAAGAATAATCATGAGTTTAAGTTTGACATGAAAAGGAAAGGAATGAGAAAGATAGGAATTTTAGAAAGGGGTGTAGAGGAATGGAACAGTTTAGGAATAAGTGAAGAGATGTTGGAAAATGTGGATAATTTTAAGGTGGGTATAAGAAAAGGATGGGGTTAAGGTTAGGGACTCTGACAAACTGACATGCAAATGTACAAATCTGTTTCAATAAATAAATAAAAATAATAATGTTGACAGCTATAAGATGCCCGGGGATGCGAGCCCAAGAACGCTGTGACTGCGATTAAGACTGACATGTCAGCAGAGAGATTCTTTTCTAAGATGGCATGCAATCCACCGTTTTACCAAACCTCTTACTCTCCAATTGCAGGGGTGTCGATTGAGCGATGAGGAACGCCCTATAAAGTGGGTTTGGCTCGGGTCGAGCCAGGGAATTGCTTCGTCACTATTTTTTTTATGTGGAATGATAGAATCATAGCTGCCAGTGAATTTCTTCATCTCCTTCGAATTTTCAAATTTATTTTTGATTATTTTTGTGTCACACATCTCAATTCCCGGCGATTTTATATCAATGCTATATAATATATTCAATAAAAATCATAGTTTTTAACGACTTTACTGGACTACTGTCAAAATGGGAGCAGCCATCGAGTAAGTAAGGCTACCTATATTAATTAAGGTGGATCGTTGGATGTTAATTAATTTGCCATCATATCCACAAGTTAATTCTGAAATTGAACAGACTTTCCGGACGGACAAAGTTTGTGTGGGAGCGAGGGAGATAGAGTAAGAGAGAGAAATCCGAGCATTCCAAATGATTTGTTTAAAAATGCACTTTCGGTTTCGCTCGGCGCGGTGTGCATAATGCATGCTGCTGCTGCCGTCGCTGGGAATGATAATGCGCTGCTGCGCCGAGAGAGAATGTCGCGCCGACGGATCGAATATAGGACAGCGTGTGGACCACGGAGGCTGCAGCTGCTGCTGGTTAATGCAGACTTTGATCGGTTGTCAATCGGTGCTGACATCATTGGCTCCTGTCTCTGCCTTATGTCATCTTGTTGCTATGATGCTGGGATGGTTGGCTTTACCTTACTCTACCTTAAATCCTTACATCCTTGCCTTATGCTCGATAGCAACGCATAAGGAAATGATTGGAGCAACTTACAAATATCAATTCCAAAATTTGTACCCGGATCTTTGTCTGTCCCGGGGCACTGCATACAACTCAACAACTCGAATAAACTTAATATCGATTCAACAGCTGGTTCTGTCAAGTGTCAAGTGCTTGTCTGTCAAGTGTTCAAAGCAGCGGCTCGATTCTCTTCGTCTTTCCTCCCACTTGCCCTCAGTGACCTTGACACGGCCGGACAGTGTGTCACTCGGCTAACGGACCGTTAAGTCACGTCACGTCACGTCGCTCCTAACAACCGTTTAGAAGAGACAGCAATTATTATGCAAGGGCGGTAATCAGTCCCAAATCGGGCGGCGCGACCAAATCTGAGAGCCACGGAGTCGATCTCTGTGATTAGAAAAATTATTTAAAAGTGCTGCTGCTACTGCTGGGAGAAAATATCTGCGTTGGTCTGGATTCATCTTTAAGAAAGATTTCCCAGCGATGACCCTGCGTTTTCTGCTACAAAGTTCCGCGGTTTTTCTTCAAGTATTTGCGACTGTTTGCAATGTCTGATGTCTGATGTCTGATTGAAAATAAAATTTGTCAAATTGACTGTGTATAAAATAGAACTACGTTTTGGTTGAGCGAATACAAAGGCGTTTCGAAAATTTAATCAAAATCAGTTTCTTCGTTTTGCCTGTCGAGCGCGAACAAACACAAACACAAAACACAAAGCAGCGACTTGATGCATCAGCAAGTGCCATTGAGGAGGCATCGTTGAAGATGAAGCCTGTCCAAGCCTGACCACCATCCCGGAGGCTGCACAGATCGACAACCAAGTGCCTCCAACCTCCGAACTGTGTCACTGTGTCGCTCATCTTCGTCACCTGCAGACCTGCGCAATGTTGCCAAAACAACAAAACAAACTGTCATTGACCCAATGCCAAATATCGAGGTTCGACAACCAAATTAAACACCACCGATTGTTCCGGCCCTTCTAGGGCCCAAGTCAACCATCCAATCATCACTCAAATCATCAAAGATTAGCCACGAGGTCCTCTCCATCAGGGGCGGTCCCCCCCACCCCCCTCCCTCGCTCCTAACCCTCGAAACCCCGGTGTCTTCGCGGCGATCCCCGCGAGCGTGCGACCCGCGCGCTCCGTCGCTCGGTGCACGTGTACTTATTTGGTCATCCCGAGTTCGTGCGACCGACGCGTGACGCGTTCATGACGTCACATCGATCGGACGCTGCGTGCGAAGACGCGTGGACCGCGGTAAACAACTGACAGCGTCGTGCGTCATGCGTCATGCGTCGCAACGCCATCTTTGACATGTAGATAGTTCGGGGTGAAAAAAAAGGAGGCGGCCGTGGCTGGATTTGGTTTGATGTGAGATCTTGTATCTCGGCGACCGCGAGTCCGACGGGGCTGAAACTCGGCACGGGGGTGAAGGACGCACGGGGCGAAGGATTCTGATAAGGAGCAGGCAATCGGGTGCTAGCGGTGTATGCTAGCTGCAATGCTAGCTGTATGCTTCAGCTGGCTGTATGCTATAGCATATTTCAAGATCCTGGCGATCGAGCCGGTGTTCAGTCGGAATGCGGCGCGTTCTCCCGATAAGGCCACGTGACTTGTCTTGTCGTCGACTCGGCGTGGAATCGAACCCCGGCCCGCCAGGCTCCGACAGAGTGATTCATTCCGCCGGCTTGAGGCTGGAGACAGACGCTGCTGCTTGTGATCTAGCGTAGCGACGGTCTTACGCTGGATTGCACGGCATCTTGTCGCGTGGTCGCGAGGATTATGGCTTCCGAGGTTGGGTTACAGCGAACAAGGTGGTCTTCACATGCGAGCTTCGTTGAGATCGGAGAGCTGCGAATGGTACAGAGTGCCAACACCGTCCACTTGACATCTTGAGTGTAGAGCGTTGTTCGACGGAAATTCTTGTGCTGGGATATAAACGAGACACTGTTTTGTATGACATAAATACGTTCTTAAAAATGTGATAGCGTAGCTGTCAAATTCACCTTCTCAATTCTCAATTGATGCGAATTTCGTAACGAAGTATAAGGAAGCACGGTTCTTTCATGTCTTTATTTCGGCGAAGAACAAGACTTCTATCGCAAGTAATCTTTTTCAGGTTTGCTAACCACGACATAGAGGCAACTCTAGACAGCTCGTGCATCTGCATTTTCACAGCAAAATAGATGCATGCATCTATTGCATCTAAAATAGACCCATGCAAAATAGACTCCATTTCCCTTGTTTTCGGCCGACTCCTCTCACTGTATAATACATTTGTTAGAAAACCGGCTGGTACCGAAGTTGAGCAACATCGCGCTGGGTTAGTTGTTTGATGGGTGACCATCATGCACATGATCAGTTCTGTTCGGGAGAAAGGTCAGAAGGTTTGAAGTTAGTGCGACAACTTCACTCGCCTTGCTTGTCAACCTCTCGACAGCACGGATTAGCGGAGGAATCCTGTCGTTCGAGTTGCACCGTCCTTCGGAAGGGACGTAAAGCCGGTGGTCCCCTCGGTGACTATAGCGGCCATGTTTTCTGCGTGCAGGCACGAAGAAGATGGAGTACAAGACGCGGCAGTGGCACGAGAAGTGCTTCTGCTGCTGCGTGTGCAAGAGCGCGATCGGCACGAAGAGCTTCATCCCGCGCGAGCAGGAGATCTACTGCGCGACGTGCTACGAGGAGAAGTTCGCCACGCGCTGCGTCAAGTGCAACAAGGTACGTGCAACATGTGCAACAAGGTACGTGCAACATGTGCAACAAGGTACGTGCAACATGTGCAACAAGTGCAACAGGGTATGTGCAACATGTGCAACAAGGTACGTGCAACATGTGCAACAAGGTACGTGCAACATGTTCAACAAGGTAGTGCAACATGTGCAACAAGTGCAACATGTGCAGCTAGGTACGTGCAACATGTGCAACATGTTAAAGTATTTCCAGGATAAAGTCATACTCAAAATATGGCCGGAATTTACGTTTCAACGACTCATAAACTAAATCCCCATAGTTTCCGATAACAAGATATCAACATCAAACTCTAGAACAGTGGTTAAACGTTATCTTCTTATTAGTAACTTTATTATTAAAGTTCTAAATACTAATAAAGTTAGAGATGTGAAATTGGCGCGTTCGAACCGGGATACGAACCCGGGACCTTCCGCTTGCCGGGCGGTCACTCTGACCAACTGAACTATCCGGCCACACAATATTCCTGTTTCGCTGGGTGAGGTCTCTCCCTATATCCTGCTTAGCTAAACCCAACAAAGTTAGAAAGAATCATTGGTGACCGCAAATTTATTTGCGATCACGTTGGTAATCATAAGTGACTGCTGGCGCTGAGCGCTGAGGGTTATTATTAAATGAAACAGACTTCAGGTGGATCCTACCATTTGAGGGACTGCTTTCTCCGTACTGTGAGCGCTAGTGGCGCTCAATATTGTTTAAAATATTTTTAAAACATGTTTTAATCGTCATACAACCACATCTGAGTAAAATTTTGCCAAAAAGAAAACAAGAAAAAAACTGTAAGGATCCACCTAAAACGCATCACGTTGCAGATCATCACGTCCGGCGGCGTGACGTACAAGAACGAGCCGTGGCATCGGGAGTGCTTCACCTGCTCGCACTGCAGCGCTTCGCTCGCCGGCCAGCGCTTCACGTCGCGCGACGACAAGCCGTACTGCGCTGACTGCTTCGGCGAGCTGTTCGCCAAACGCTGCACCGCTTGTGTCAAGCCAATCACAGGCAAGCATCTCACTTGGATTGAGTCGTTCTCTTGCATCGAGTCTCTCTCTTGAGTCTCTTACGAAAGGTTTACCAACGTTGGAAACACCGGTTCTTGTGAGATAACCCACGTTAAGCAACATCGCGCTGTTTGATGGATGACCATCCTGCACACAATCAGTTCTGTTCGGGAGAGAGGTCGGGGGGTTTGAAGTTGGTACGACAACTTCACTCGCCTTGCTTGTCAACCTCTCGACAGCACGGATTAGCGGAGGAATCCTGTCGTTCGAGTTGCACCGTCCTTCGGAAGGGACGTAAAGCCGGTGGTCCCCTCGGTGCTTTTCGACAGGAGTAGGCTACGTGCCGGCACCGGGTTTCCCCTCCTCCCTTCTAGCCATAGGTTAGGTTCATCATCACCCTTTCATTCACCGACGCCGTTAGACCAGTGCCACAGGGTCAGTTGTGAAAACAGTGCGTCGTTAAGCAACAATAATCAATCATTCATCAATCTTGAGTCTGCAGCAGCAGCAGCAGCAGCAGCAAGACTAGAACATTGCCAGCGCTGACGTTATCGACTGACGTGTCTTTCCGATGTTTCCAGGCATCGGCGGCACGCGCTTCATCTCGTTCGAGGACCGCCACTGGCACAACGACTGCTTCATCTGCGCGTCGTGCAAGACGTCGCTGGTGGGCCGCGGCTTCATCACCGACGCCGACGACATAATCTGCCCCGAGTGCGCCAAGCAGAAGCTGATGTAACGCGGCACCGAGCGTCCCCGACGGTCCCGACCCCGGCCCATTGCGTCCAGGCCGTCAAACGCCCGGCTTCCACCGCCGGCCGATCGGTGGCGATGACGGCTAACGTCTCGCCGGGTTCGAGAGTGCGGGAAACTGGCGGCAAAGTCACGCTAGCGGACCGGGATGCAGTTAAAGTTTGAAAGTTCCGTTATCGCCTACATAGATACTCTTTTAAATGTCATTTTGACATTTAATATTGAGAGTTATTACTCTTCGAAGCCCCTGATTACGAACTAAGATGACGTAAGTCACATTGTCGTTAGTTGTGTCTGGAGGGCTGCGCTGCTTTAACTTCACCCCGAGCCGCCTAGGTGGCGCTGACGATTCAGTCGCCGGCTCAAAAAAGATATTTTGACAGAGTTTCCTGCGTTCTACAGCCCGGTGAGATGTGTGACGCAAGCCCAAGGTCTGGACGTTGCAATGTACGATCTAGAAGCGTTGTCTGGACTCCTATTAAATAACCGGGAGTCGAGCGCAGCGATTAGCTGGCGCCCAGGCCGCTTCAAGTCGGCAGATTGCGATTGGTCGCGTTCGATCGGTCGCATCGTCGGGATTCGTCGGGTCGACAAAGATCGAGATTATTTTCATCGTTAGCCCATTTCGTTCGCAAGCAAAATCAACCTCATCTCAATCATCGTTCAGTTCCTCGCGCATCCTCATCACTTTGTTCATCGCCGAGAGACGGATCTTTTCATTTCAAACTCGCCTTCGATTGTGAGGTTACGAAGGGACACAAAAACACTTGACACACAAAAAACACCGAGACACGAAGACACGATCACGATATCAATTAAGTGGGCGGCACGAGTTTATCCTCGGCCGTCGGTTGCCTTACAATATCCGACAGTGCTTAGGCAAGAGATAGAGAGAGTTTAGGAGAGTCGTAGAGAGTCGAGCATAGCGGAGCTAACTATAGTTTTTAACCGTTTACGGTAGCAAATAATTGCGGGCGCGTGGGATTCGCTAGATTAGGGGCTTGTGATTGCACTAACAATTAACGTTCGGTTTGACGCTTGCAGTGAAGTTAGCGATACACACATGTACACTCATCAGTAAACACCACACACACACTTACACACAACACTATCACAGACACACAAACAAAACACACGGATAACTTGTTGAATGTGATAAACGTACTCGATAGAAAAAACGGAAAAAAAATACGTCGGAAGTGGCCTTATTTTCTGATCACTTTGCTGTTTTTTTTTTCTCTCTCTCCCGTTCGTTTGCGAACGCCTTTTGATACAAACTTGAAAGTAAGTGCCTGAATCCAATATCATCATACTTATTAATAAATATCGTACGCGTTCGAGGAAAAACGTACCGTCAACGGAAGACAGCAAATTGATTCATTAAGAAACAACGGACAAAGTTGTTTAGATCACTTCGAGTTGAGGTTAGGATTAGCTAATTTAACTAGAAAAATGTGAGAGAAGGGAATATAGGGGGAGAGACTAATGTAACATGAAATAAGTCGGGACATTTAGTTCTTGAAAAGGGCGACGCCGTAGGATATATAGCGGCAAAATGTGGCTTGTATGCAAATTGAGACGCGGCAGTTTTTTTTTCTCTAGTATTACAATGTTACGGTGGCAATCTACCGCAGTTTATTGTTTTTGTTATCGGCTAGGAGTTGTACGCATTTATTTGTTTAGCGACAATCGCTCACTTATAAGGAGCCAGTTTTTTTAAAACCAAATTTGAACTATTAACATTTCGATGCAAGGTGCTATCTTTCCAGAAATAGGATTTTTGAGTGTATTGCGCTGTTTGAATACGATAGAGTCTTAGTTTCTAGGTCAGCTTCAAAGTGTTTTTTCAAACCACTTTAGCCTACGCATATTTTTACAAATGCGTATCAATCGTTTCTATTTATCTCCTTTTATATTTTATTTGTTTTCTGTGGAAAATCTGTTTTTATTTTTTTGCTTTTTTTAATACCATGACTGTCTAGTCAGCTTGGGCGGCTGCCGCCCGTAGAATGTGGTTTGTTTCTCGTACAAACGAACAACAAACAACGAACGAAGGACCGTCGTCTTCGTCTGCGTTGGGCTGGTCAACCTGACAGTCTTGCTTCCTAACTCCTCTGCTAGAGAGTAATAATTAATAAGCGAATAACTAAAAGTTAGTAATAATTAATAATATAGTAATTATTGTGCCTACAATTATCGCTACATTCAACTATTTACCAACAACCAACAGCGACAACATATTATTATGAATATTATAATTATTATTCTTCTGATATTTAAGTATTGTATATTCTGTTCATAAAATGAAGTAATAAAGGTATGCATCTATTTGCATTGGTTTATTTCTCACAGCTTCTTTGTGTAATGCAAAGATCCAATTAACATTATTATTAGGAACGAAATATTTTGTCAAAAATGTACTAGTTAGAACTGGTGACCAAAAATGTGTGTCTAGGCTGCAAAATTAACCTCTAACCTGTATCCATGTTGGATATTCCCAGCAAGACAATGCAGTTCGGTTCCATCCACACCTATCATATCCACATAACATCCTTGCATCCTTTGAAAATACTTTAAACATAGCCAACTAGCCAGTAAGCTAGCAAAACATGTATAAAATATTTATACATATATACATATCTCTTGGCAAAAAATACAAATTACATGTTTACTCACTTTCATGTTCCCTCGTGTACACATGTTCGCTGTTTATGTTCACTCACTTTGATATTTGAAATGGATTATCAAGCTAACACTGATTAACGTTTTTTTAAGAGTTCTGATGAAGTTATCTTAATTTCAATTAAATTACTGATTTTTCTGAGGTAAGATCCGTCTGATCATTGAAAAGATTGTTTCTAAATATGTCGTGCCATGTCGTTCCGCCAAGATTCGAAGTGGGTGTATTCAGATTTCAGATAGAGGTGTCATGGCGCATACATAGCTGGCACGTGGAGTTTCGTTTCCGAATTAACTAGTTTATTGCTGATTTACGTGTAGAAAACACATCGTTATTCCTTAATATTACAAACTGTGTGTAGCGTTCAGAAAAAATCAAATATAAGAACCTGTTACACGTTTATAATTGGGACATTCAACGTTTCTCAGAGTGCGATGGGCGACATTGAGGTTAGTGGCAGTGAACCTGAAATTCAAGAAGAAGATGAAGAAGAACAAGAACAAGAGGAAGAGGAAGAGGAAATAGTAGAAGATAATGATGTCGAATCTCAGGTTAGCGATGAGGAAGAAGTCATCAAAAAGAAGCGAAAGCGTGGCATAATATACTTGTCGACCATACCGAGAGGAATGAATGTGGCGAAGATTCGCGAAGTATTCACTGGACACGGCAAGGTAAATCGAATCTTCCTCCAGCCTGGCAAGAGTAAAAGCGCTAAGGCTGCTCCAACAAGAGTTGTGAAACCCAGCAGGTATTTCACCGAAGGCTGGGTGGAGTTTGAAAGCAAGCGAGTAGCAAAACTAGTGGCAGGCCAGCTGAACAATAAAATGATCGGCGGTCGTAGATCAAGCAAGTGTTACGAAGAGACGTGGAACATCAAATATTTGCCGAGGTTCAAATGGGCTCACTTGAGCGAGCGGCTGGCCTACGAGAAGGCGACCAGGATGCAGCGAATGCGTGCCGAGATCTACCAAGCGAAGAAAGAGTCGAACCACTTTGCACACAATCTGGAAATCAGCGAGAAGCTACGCAAGTGGAAAGGCAAGAATGGCGGCGAGGCAGAAGTGGAGAGCGGCACCCTTGTTTTGCCGAGGCAGCGGAAGATGAAGGACGAGACGACGCCAGACGTTGTTAAACTTAACAAGAAGAAGAAAAAGAAAGACAGTCGAGATCAGTTTCTCACAACTCTATTTGGAAAGACGTGAAGTTAGGTGTCTTGCATTATGTGTTGGTATGTACCACTTACTGTGTTATGAACTGCATTTCTCAAGGTCTACCCTCAATTCTGACATCCTGACACTTCTGTTTCACTTTTAATTGTTCCCCTAGAGATGTGGATTTGGACTCAGTTCTGTAAAAATGCTACAACGTTTACCAACCACCAAGTATAAATGTTATGGTTAAACTGGTAGGTTCCAGTTACATAGGTAAACTTCTAACAGCAGACATTTTGCTGTTCAATATTTTAAACCTAGCTACAAAGGAAATTGCCAAGTCATGCTGTACCTAATTCTACGTAACAATTGACTGAACCTCATTGTAAATAAATTTAAGAAATTACAATAATCAGTTTTCTCAAAATCACCCTACAGAAGCATGCTTCTTTCACACCATTGAGCTTCACACTTTTCAGCCATGTAAAGGGTGTTGTTTATTTTGCGGGTAATTCACATCAGCAACAAGATAGGCGTAGATAATTTATTTATGTTCTAAGCTATTTGGGAATAGAGTAGGTAGACACATTGTATGGTGAATGAATTCACTAGTCACTAGTTTTACTTAAACTTTTCTTCCCTTCACTTTATAATTAATTTTTACACATAACTTTCTTACAAACCAGTTTCTCTTCATAGAATTATTCCTCCGTACAGGGATTTACCCATGGGGACATTCAGTCATTTCAATACCACATTTAAAAAAAGTCTCTTGCTAGATTTAAAACTTTAGAAACTCTTATTAGGTACCACAATGTCTCTTGAATGTATTTTCCGGACCAAAGCACCAACATCGCTAAATTGGTTGATAGCCGGTCTCCATTCGACAGGAAAATTCACTCTTATAGTCAAGTATGTACCTCAAACGACGTTTCGAGACGTGGCTAAGATCCCAGCCTCTCGGAGAAGCATCGGTGCCTCGTGTTTCCCCCGACGATTACGCAGCGCAAACGTTGCTGCCCGTTGAGGGTTCTCATGCTGCCGTCGTCGTTCCACCGACGGGAAGCCTGCGATTGCGGCAGTGGCGGCGGCTCAGCAGCTGTTGGGGTCGGTTGCGTTGCCGTGCTGCGGCTCCGAGCCCGAGTTGAGCTGCACCAGCACGATCTCGTAGGTTACGATCGTGCCGGCGACCTGTCGGGCAACATCGGTAAGTCTGACTTCTCTGAGTGGGGCGGGCTACAGGAGGCAATTGCTCGCTCCTATTCGCTCACTTTTTTAGTTGATAATTCTGCAAAATTAGGAATATTTCGGCTTTTTTTCCCCAAGGAAGTATAGGAAACGAAATACAAAATCCACCCAATTCCACAGAATTAGAAACAGAAAGGGTGTGTGAATACGGGTCCAGCAAGGATGGATGCAGGCGCGATTCATGCCTGAGTTTGATTTTATTTAACACGGAATCTTGAAAACAACCGACTTTGTTAACCTACTGTGAAATATTTTAGTTTTCAACTTTAAAACTCCTATAACTAGAAAAAAACGTAAAAATTTTATCTCTGCATTTTAGCAGCCGCCTCTTGCGGCTTGGAAATAATGATTAGATGATCCTTTTGGCTTAGCAAAATCAAACAAAATGATATTGCTACAGCTCAGTATTACTGCTTGACTTAGATTAGGTTGCTACCTTAAAATAAATGGAGTTCGATAAGTTATATTCAAAAATCTGAAGTTAGATAAGCTATTTTCAAAACGTTGTTAGGTATCTTGTCTTTTCTTTTAGAAATTAAACTTCAACACAGAAAGCGGCGTTGGCTAAGTGCCAGCGTAGCTTGACGTAGCTCTGCCGGGGAAGCTGGACGCACCGTTAGCATGAGCGTCCGCGTGACCGAGAAGAAGTTGAGTCCCGTGAACGCGACGTCGTCGTTCACCACCTGCGTCAGGAACCGCTGCACCTGCCACCGAACACCGCAGAACCAGCCGAGTCAGATGCAGGAAGTCCACCCACAGTCACTTATTCATTGTAGGGGTGGAAGTGGTAAAAATAAGCGTAAGATATAAATAAAAATAAGTTATTAATGAATGGATTATGAATGAAAATAACATGAATGTATTTGAATGCAAGACTTGAATGAATAAAAAGAAGTTAACGAAAAAAATATGATGAAGGCGATTTAACCAGCTCCATTGATTTGTCGTGCTTAGCTAACTTTGTTGTAAGTTTATAGAGGGCCATGGTAATTGTTAATTGTAACATTATTGATAATTGACGGATCGCTGTGCAATCCGTCGTGTGCATCCCCCTATGTAGAGCACCGAGCCAGTAGTACCAACCTCTACAACGTTTGAATCCGGGAGCACCGAGCCAGTAGTACCAACCTCTACAACATTAGAATCCAGGAGTACCGAGCCAGTGGTACCAACCTGTACGCAGTACGAGTCAGGGAGCACAGAGCCAGTGGTACCAACCTGTACACAGTACGAGTCAGGGAGCACCGAGCCAGTGGTACCAACCTGTACAATATTGTAAAGCCAATGGTACCAACCTCAACGCAGTACGAATCGGGAGGCACCGAGTAGAGAACCGATCGCGGCTCCCTGCTCTGGTCGTGGATGCCGGCGGCGAACAGCGAAACGGCGCATGTGCGAACCAGCAGGTAGATGAAGGAGAAGTAGAAGTATACGGCTTCGTGGTTGCTGGCTGTCATCGGCCTTAACGACCCGGGACACGAGACACAGGTTGCTTAAGTATAATAAGCCGTCAGAAAGTCTTTTTGGTTTTAATTAAGTCTTGTCATAGTTGCTTAAACTAATCTTAGAGTGCGCTGTTGGTAAAACGATGCCACAAACACTAATTTGAGATCAAAATTAAAAACGTAATAGGGGAGGCGGTGGGTGCAAATGAGTGTCACTGGCAAGAGCTCTCCGCTTGTCCGGTGACTGTAGTTTGGTCTCTGTTCTTGCTTTATGCTGCAAACAGTTGTTAAAAAGTATCGCTTCCGACGGAATTCGAACCCGGGCCCCCCTGGTTTGAAGCTGCATCGCTATGAGCTCGACCAAACAGTCGACGATGTGTCAGGGGGAAATTGCGAACTTAAAGCTCAGTGATTATTGCAATGTAAGAGTAGGAACAATTCTTATTCCATCCTCTAGACAATATTGAAACATCCCGATGCATCGCCAAGTGCACGGCCCGACTGCCGTCAATCGCAAAGTCATCGTGGTTATATAGTCTTCTCATAGTTGCTTAAAACAACCATAGAGTGCGCTGTTTAAAAAAGGATGCCGCAAGCACTAAGTTGAGTTCCAAAGTAAAAACTTTGTATGGGAGCTGTTCGTGCTGACTAACTTCTCTGCCACCAGCTCCAGGCTCGTCTCGTGACGATAATACTGTCATTGAGACGTTGCGTTTCGGACAAAGTCCTCGGAACAACTGGACGTTTCCGTTGATCGATCCAGACTTTTAAAAGGCAGTGGTCACGTGATCGCTCGGAATCAGCGCTCAGGAACTTGTGCCATTTCTCGCTGGTATCACTTTTTATTTTGGAAGTTATAGTTATCCAATTTAATTCCTTTGTCTTGTGTTGTAACATTCTGTCGGGGTATTTTTAATAATGAACTTGAGGTATAAGGAAGTTATTTTTCTTCCCCTTCACATGTGGCAAGTTGGGTCTGTGGAAAGTTCGTTTCTCCACCGGAACCGGTGCTCAGGACGATCACTGATCGAATCCCGACGAGGACTGATTTTTACCATTGTAAAGATCGTTCAAATAACATATGTACAAGAAAATCTTCTCTTCCATCACAGCGGTCCAGGGGCCGAGCGGTTAAGCCGCTTCGATCGGCATCACCTTCCGAGGGTGATGCGTTCGAATCGAGTGGCTTTTGAGCATATTGCTCATGAATTGGGGTGGCGGAGGTACGCCAACTCCTTGTTATTTTAATAAGTACAAAAGGTAAACAAACCACTTGTAATTCATATGCCTTAAAAATCAACGGGAATGTATCGTGTCTCAACAGCCGGGTGGTTAAGGTACGAGACTGATAACCCAAAGGTACCGGGTTCGAATCCCGGCTGGTACAGAGGCGTGCGAGCTTTTTTGCATTTAATTTCGGCAATACTGAAGATAGTAGCAAAAATCCAAACCTCGGTCGCTACGCGACCTCGTTTTGAATTTTTGCGGAAAATTAAACGTCCCACCCTAGCACCCTATGCTTATGCACTCAGCTTGGCCAAAATGTTCGCTCCAAACGGCCACGAGTGTGCACAAATTTGGTAGACAGCGCCATCTGGTAGCTAAAATACAACTAATCTGTGACTTAGTATATTTTTTTTCTTGTCAATATCTCTCTTGATCTTCGACATTTGAATGCCCGAACACGAGATATTCTAAAGAAATTAATTAACATCGGAAAATGGCTGTCAAAAAGAACGGAGGAGACAGGATTCGAATCCATGACCTTTGGATCACCAGGCAGGCATGCTATCGACTGGGCTGCCGACCGCTGTTGGAAATGATAGGTAATTTGTGATATTCGTTCAACATGATCAAGTATAAGCTAATATAAAAGAACAGTTGGAACACATTGCTGGGCAGAAGCAAGGACGTGCGTAGAAACGGAGACTTCATACTTAAAATGGTTGTTTAAAAGCAACGCACCCGACGTGAATCGAACCCGGTTCACCCTGGTGGAAAGCGGCAACGCAATGCGCTCGCCCAAACGGCCGATGAAGATCTTCGTAGAAATGTCGGACTCTAACCTTAGCGAATATTGCAATCGATCAACTACACCAACTCTATTGATCACTTTTGTCAATAAAAGGCGCATATATTTTACTCACTCTATGAATTATAAGTGAAACAACATTTTTCTTTTCGATTTAAGTTTCCAATAGCTCTGACTCAATTCTGTTCCATTGAAAAGCTATCACAGGCTTAAGTTGTCTCGCATATGATGCGATCTATACTTTAGTCAAACCTCAAGCTAGAAAGTTCATTTAAAAGAGCATTAAAGCATGTTTGCGATGACATCTATCGTGATCTACGCGAAATTAACGAAATCAATCGAATTTATCGAAATTTTATTTATGTCGAACATTTCAATCCCAGATTCTAGCACCAAGCGCGCAAAGAAAAATAATCGCGAGCAGACAGGATATGCTGCGAAACACAACACCTCGTTTGGCATGTTTGATGATGTTTCAAATCGTCAATGAGTGACGTAGAATGTCAAGGTGAAGGTGCTAGCTTTGAATCAACAAATCAAAGCAGAGGATTGTAATGTGTTTTCAAAGGATGAATTCAGAAATTAAATTGAAAAACTTCCAGAAGAATGCGAAGAACCCTTGGGGAAAACTATTGGAAATAAAAGGTTCCGAATTGTAGAGTAGCAAAGAGTTCTTTAGTTTGCTCCAGCAGTCGCATATCTTATTCGAAGACTCGTGGATATCGTGGTTCGTGGATATCGTGGTTCGTGGATATCGTGGTTCGTGGATATCGTGGTTCGTGGATATCGTGGTTCGTGGATATCGTGGTTCGTGGATATCGTGGTTCGTGGATATCGTGGTTCGTGGATATCGTGGTTCGTGGATATCGTGGTTCGTGGATATCGTGGTTCGTGGATATCTTGGTTCGTGGATATCGTGGTTCGTGGATATCGTGGTTCGTGGATATCGTGGTTCGTGGATATCGTGGTTCGTGGATATCGTGGTTCGTGGATATCGTGGTTCGTGGATATCGTGGTTCGTGGATATCGTGGTTCGTGGATATCTTGGTTCGTGGATATCGTGGTTCGTGGATATCGTGGTTCGTGGATATCGTGGTTCGTGGATATCGTGGTTCGTGGATATCGTGGTTCGTGGATATCGTGGTTCGTGGATATCGTGGTTCGTGGATATCGTGGTTCGTGGATATCGTGGTTCGTGGATATCGTGGTTCGTGGATATCGTGGTTCGTGGATATCGTGGTTCGTGGATATCGTGGTTCGTGGATATCGTGGTTCGTGGATATCGTGGTTCGTGGATATCGTGGTTCGTGGATATCGTGGTTCGTGGATATCGTGGTTCGTGGATATCGTGGTTCGTGGATATCGTGGTTCGTGGATATCGTGGTTCGTGGATATCGTGGTTCGTGGATATCGTGGTTCGTGGATATCGTGGTTCGTGGATATCGTGGTTCGTGGATATCGTGGTTCGTGGATATCGTGGTTCGTGGATATCGTGGTTCGTGGATATCGTGGTTCGTGGATATCGTGGTTCGTGGATATCGTGGTTCATGGATATCGTGGTTCATGGATATCTTGGTTCATGGATATCGTGGTTCGTGGATATCGTGGTTCGTGGATATCGTGGTTCGTGGATATCGTGGTTCGTGGATATCGTGGTTCGTGGATATCGTGGTTCGTGGATATCGTGGTTCGTGGATATCGTGGTTCGTGGATATCGTGGTTCGTGGATATCGTGGTTCGTGGATATCGTGGTTCGTGGATATCGTGGTTCGTGGATATCGTGGTTCGTGGATATCGTGGTTCGTGGATATCGTGGTTCGTGGATATCGTGGTTCGTGGATATCGTGGTTCGTGGATATCGTGGTTCATGGATATCGTGGTTCATGGATATCTTGGTTCATGGATATCGTGGTTCGTGGATATCGTGGTTCATGGATATCGTGGTTCGTGGATATCGTGGTTCGTGGATATCGTGGTTCGTGGATATCGTGGTTCGTGGATATCGTGGTTCGTGGATATCGTGGTTCGTGGATAACGTGGTTCGTGGATATCGTGGTTCGTGGATATCGTGGTTCGTGGATATCGTGGTTCGTGGATATCGTGGTTCGTGGATATCGTGGTTCGTGGATATCGTGGTTCGTGGATATCGTGGTTCATGGATATCGTGGTTCGTGGATATCGTGGTTCATGGATATCGTGGTTCGTGGATATCGTGGTTCGTGGATATCGTGGTTCATGGATATCGTGGTTCGTGGATATCGTGGTTCGTGGATATCGTGGTTCATGGATATCGTGGTTCGTGGATATCGTGGTTCATGGATATCGTGGTTCGTGGATATCGTGGTTCGTGGATATCGTGGTTCGTGGATATCGTGGTTCGTGGATATCGTGGTTCATGGATATCGTGGTTCGTGGATATCGTGGTTCATGGATATCGTGGTTCGTGGATATCGTGGTTCGTGGATATCGTGGTTCGTGGATATCGTGGTTCGTGGATATCGTGGTTCGTGGATATCGTGGTTCGTGGATATCGTGGTTCGTGGATATCGTGGTTCGTGGATATCGTGGTTCGTGGATATCGTGGTTCGTGGATATCGTGGTTCGTGGATATCGTGGTTCGTGGATATCGTGGTTCATGGATATCGTGGTTCGTGGATATCGTGGTTCATGGATATCGTGGTTCGTGGATATCGTGGTTCGTGGATATCGTGGTTCGTGGATATCGTGGTTCGTGGATATCGTGGTTCGTGGATATCGTGGTTCGTGGATATCGTGGTTCGTGGAGATCGTGGTTCGTGGATATCGTGGTTCATGGATATCGTGGTTCGTGGATATCGTGGTTCATGGATATCGTGGTTCGTGGATATCGTGGTTCGTGGATATCGTGGTTCGTGGATATCGTGGTTCGTGGATATCGTGGTTCATGGATATCGTGGTTCGTGGATATCGTGGTTCGTGGATATCGTGGTTCGTGGATATCGTGGTTCGTGGATATCGTGGTTCGTGGATATCGTGGTTCATGGATATCGTGGTTCGTGGATATCGTGGTTCATGGATATCGTGGTTCGTGGATATCGTGGTTCGTGGATATCGTGGTTCGTGGATATCGTGGTTCATGGATATCGTGGTTCGTGGATATCGTGGTTCATGGATATCGTGGTTCGTGGATATCGTGGTTCGTGGATATCGTGGTTCGTGGATATCGTGGTTCGTGGATATCGTGGTTCGTGGATATCGTGGTTCGTGGATATCGTGGTTCATGGATATCGTGGTTCGTGGATATCGTGGTTCATGGATATCGTGGTTCGTGGATATCGTGGTTCATGGATATCGTGGTTCGTGGATATCGTGGTTCATGGATATCGTGGTTCATGGATATCGTGGTTCGTGGATATCGTGGTTCATGGATAGGTATCGTTGTTCGTGGATATCGTGGTTCGTGGATATCGTGGTTCGTGGATATCAAACCAAGTGATAGGCCAAGTAACAATCTGAGGAATGATTGAACAAGATGACGCTCACTTGATGGTGTTGAGCAGCTGCAGACAGATGAAGTAGAGGTTGTTGCCGAACGACAGCAGCACGATCTTGGAGATGTACGAGTCTACGGTCTTGGTCAAGCAGGACAGGCTGTTGAAGTCTTGCCGCACCGAGCGCCAGAAGCACTCCGGCATGTTCTGTAAGCCGTTAAGTCACCGGTGTTGGCTCACTTACCTTCATCGTTCTCAAAGCTATCTCTTTGCCAGTTTCCAAACACTAGCGCTGATGAAGAAATTTACAATGTTTACAACCTAATTTTACAACCTATTTCAAATTGTGAGAGTTTCAAGTAACACCTATTCCATTCAATCAAAACTCTATAAAAATGACGTCATGATACCCACTAGCTAAAGCCAGGCAGAGCAATTTGGGTTGTGATTTCCCTGTCTTCCTTTGTTATTTAGCAGAGCTATGCTCAATCTCAAGTTTCAACAGACAGTTGACACATTTAAGACTAAAAAGTGTCTTTACATGTGATAACTGCACTTGCTTCATTATAAACTTTTAACTCTCCTGCCAGGTTCTTTGCCTGGCCGAGATTTTCAATTTCAATTTAGTCGTAGCTTAGGTACAGACAATACCGGTGGTTAGAGATAGAATTATAAAATAAGTACCTTGCACTTAGCAGCGCGCAGACGCGCGTTCACTTGGCGCATGCGCGCGGCGAGCGCAATGGCGAGCACCATCACGAACAGGTCCATGAAGTTCCAGGAGAATGTGGCGAGGAACTTGACCAGCAGCACCAGCGCACCCTTCCAGTGCGCGTATCCGGTGCGTCCGAACACTTCCGGGAAGAAGCTGGTGAAGTAGGTCTCGAGCCACGAGGCACCCTCGCGCGGACAGCGGAGCGCGTGCTCCACTTCGGTAAGGTTGGACAGGACGTGTTCGACTGGATGTACAAGCAACGCTGTGTTTAGAAGCCTTGCAGGATTGTAGGGCACGGTCGTGGAAGCTAAAGGTGGTTGACGTTGTGGTGTTGTTGGTGTTTGAAATGTGATTTGTCACTAGATTATTGTTGACAAGTCCCAATTCTGTCGTGTTTTTCAATTCCACGCATGTTAAGGTCACTGACATCAAGGCTGTTGGTGGGTCTTCGACATTAGGCTTGAGTTTTGAGTGTTTGTATGATTTTTATTTAGCTCGAACAGCTATTTGATCGATTGTCGACGCGACACGCAAACAACGAGTCACTCAACTCTATGCGACCATTGCATTTTGTCACTTTATTTTAAAAAATTATTAATATTTGTGAAATAATTAATTCCAACCAAAGGGAAAGAAATGTGCCTTCTGTACCCATTGTCCAAAGTTGTGCATAAACTCCTATTCAACTCTACCATCGCGGCAACTCACTCAATGCTACGACCATCACGGTAGCCGCCAGCAGTTTCAACTTGAGCGCCAGCCGCCGGGGGAAGCCGTAGGGACGCATGTCCGCCTCGACGGCCGCCCAACGCGTGGCCAGCGCCGGCCAGCGCGTCGCCAGCTGCAGGAACAGCAGCATCGTCACCGACGTCGTGCCGAAGAACACCGCGTTCGCTGGAAGGCAACCGCACGTCACTCCGCTGCATCGAAACAGAGCCCAAGGGGACGTCCAGCCTGCTCCTGTCTCACTGCGTTTACCCTGGCTGGAGCTAGGTGACAGGCTGGTGATGAAGCTTACCTAGCAGCGAGCTGAGGGTGAAGCTAACCTAGCAGCTAGCAGCGAGCTGAGGGTGAAGCTAACCTAGCAGCGAGCTGAGGGTGAAGCTAACCTAGCAGCGAGCTGAGGGTGAAGCTAACCTAGCAGCGAGCTGAGGGTGAAGCTAACCTAGCAGCGAGCTGAGGGTGAAGCTTACCTAGCAGCGAGCTGAGGGTGAAGCTAACCTAGCAGCGAGCTGAGGGTGAAGCTAACCTAGCAGCGAGCTGAGGGTGAAGCTAACCTAGCAGCGAGCTGAGGGTGAAGCTTACCTAGCAGCGAGCTGAGGGTGAAGCTAACCTAGCAGTGAGCTGAGGGTGAAGCTTACCTAGCAGCGAGCTGAGGGTGAAGCTTACCTAGCAGCGAGCTGAGGGTGAAGCTAACCTAGCAGCGAGCTGAGGGTGAAGCTAACCTAGCAGCGAGCTGAGGGTGAAGCTAACCTAGCAGCGAGCTGAGGGTGAAGCTAACCTAGCAGCGAGCTGAGGGTGAACCCGATGCCGGTGAATGACAGAGTGATGAAGCTAGGGCTCTGCTCGGCACCCAGCGTTGGTCGTGGGACGTAAGAGCGAGGAGGAGGCGGCGACGTACCCGAGTTGTCGAAGGTCAGCTCCATGGTGAAGAGCTGCAGTGTTGCCAGCGCGGTCATGGCGAGCGTGCCGAGCAACACGAGCAGCGTCCAGAGCACGCGCAGCGAGCAGCGTCGGAACGACAAGCTGGCAACGCTGCGACCACGCACGCCGCACACCTGCGCAGTGGCATCGCGCCGTCAACATGGCAACAAAGCAAATGGTATCGACTTGGCTGCTGCAGATGGTGGACTCACCGGAAGCAGCGCGAAGACCTGCGCAGTGACGAGAATCGGGCTGATGGCGCGGTGCAGCGAGTCGCCGTCGCCCGCGCACTCGGCCACCGCGCACGCCGGAAGTGATGTCATCGACTGCGACTCCTCGTCAAGCGGCGACGTCTGCAGCGCGTCTGCGCAAGACCACACTTCCGGTCAGACGCTTGTTTCAACCCCCTTCCCCTCCCTCCCTCCCTCCCTCCCTCCCTCCCTCAACCATGGACGTTATTCAGAATAACATGAAACAGGTGCAAAGTGGATTAAATACTTGCCAGATAAAACTTATTTTATCGGTATTACCAGTGTTGGAAACACTGGTTCTCGTGAGGTTCTCTGTTCGGGAGAGAGGTCGGAAGGTTTGAAGTTAGCACGACAACTTCACTCGCCTTGCTTGTCAACCTCTTGACAGCACGGATTAGCGGAGGAATCCTGTCGTTCGAGTTGCACCGTCCTTCGGAAGGGACGTACAGCCGGTGGTCCCCTCGGTGCTTTTCGACAGGAGTAGGCTACGTGCCGGCACCGGGTTTCCCCTCCTCCCTTCTAGGCTAGGTTAGGTTCATCATCACCCTTTCATCATAGACCAGCGCCACGGTGCCAGCTGTCAAAACAGTGCGTCGTTAAACACCGGCAATCAATCCGGGGGGTGGTTACCTTTCTCCGAGGAGCACGTCCTAGGCTCGGCGTGCACGTGACGCATGACCTTGGCGGAGGCGAGCGCTGCGGGCGGCGGGCGTCGGAACCAGGAGAACGCTCGGCTGTCCCGGACCATGACGCGGCGACGCGGACGATCGGAGGTTCCTGGACAACCTGACCAATCAGGGCATGACCCGACATTTTGTTTGTGTGCTCTGGAATGAAGGCTTCGCGAACGTTGACCGCGTTGTGGATGAGCGTTGTTTTGAATCATGCTAATTGGGTGTAATTTTAGAATTTCAAGGCAAAAAAGTTAAAAAGTAAAAACCGAAGGGGCAACCATTTTTTAACAATTTTTCAAGCTCATGTATTAGTTTACGATCTTCTGAAACGTAATATAAATTTTGTCGCGATCGATAATGCGAAAAAATGAAAGAAAATCAGCGAAGCAGGAATCTTGTGTGGCCGGATAGCTCAGTTGGTCAGAGCAACCGCCCGGCAAGCGGAAGGTCCCGGGTTCGTATCCCGGTTCGGAAGCGCATTTTTCTTGCCTAGCAAACCCACCAACAATTGCTTACTGGCGTAAGCTTCCACCAGTGAAAACCAATATCTCAGAAACTGGTAAGTTGCAAGGGTAAGCGTTGTTTCAAGACCTGTGATGGACATACAGCAATAAAATTCACACGCAGTCTGTAAGTCAGCAAGGATAATGCAGCTGGAAAATCTTGTCGAATTACACTCAGCCGTTTGGGCTCAGAGTGAGACTTGTGGTTTTTCCACTGAAACTGTTTCCTGTGCGACTGCGATGTCTTAAGTTGAATGTCTAGGAATGAGTTCAGGCTCTCAGCTCCACCAGTGAAAAGTTTTCCTGAAAGTCTAATCAAAAATAGCTACATCTTTAGCGAAATACGCGAAAAAAAACCGACGATACAAACACCCACTCGTTTCTTAGCAATTTTAGATTAAAACCCGCTCCGCTCCGCTCCGCTCCGCTGAGCGCCACTCAAAAATAACTATTACAAATTGTAAAAATAAATGCCTTCAGCTTCCCACAACCAGTTTTACGACGTTTCGCGAAGCCGTGCAGAAGGCTTCTATATTTGATTACACACCCTTAACCACCTGATTGATGCACTTGTCAATAGTATCCGTCCAAATGGATTTAATCGGCCAATAAGGGTTGATGATTGCAGCTCGATGGGGCAGCAATCAGCAGCTTGCTGAGACGCAGTTGAAAATGCACCGATAATTCGCGACAGCACGCGATTCCGTAGAAGTATTAAGCTGCCTGGACCACCCCTTCTTTCAGGGAAACAAGCGACAGTCCAGGCTGCCTTGCAGACAGGGAAACAAGCGGCAGTCCAGGCTGCTTTGCAGACAGGGAAACAAGCGGTGGTCCAGGCTGCTTTGCAGACAGGGAAACAAGCGGCGGTCCAGGCTGCTTTGCAGACAGGGAAACAAGCGGCAGTCCAGGCTGCTTTGCAGACAGGGAAACAAGCGGCAGTCCAGGCTGCTTTGCAGACAGGGAAACAAGCGGCAGTCCAGGCTGCTTTGCAGACAGGGAAACAAGCGGCAGTCCAGGCTGCCTTGCAGACAGGGAAACAAGCGGCAGTCCAGGCTGATTTGCAGACAGGGAAACAAGCGGCAGTCCAGGCTGCTTTGCAGACAGGGAAACAAGCGGCGGTCCAGGCTGCTTTGCAGACAGGGAAACAAGCGGCAGTCCAGGCTGCTTAGCAGACAGGGAAACAAGCGGCAGTCCAGGCTGCTTTGCAGACAGGGAAACAAGCGGCAGTCCAGGCTGCTTTGCAGACAGGGAAACAAGCGGCAGTCCAGGCTGCTTTGCAGACAGGGAAACAAGCGGCGGTCCAGGCTGCTTTGCAGACAGGGAAACAATCGGCGGTCCAGGCTGCTTTGCAGACAGGGAAACAAACGGCAGTCCAGGCTGCTTTGCAGACAGGGGAACAAGCGGCGGTCCAGGCTGCCTAGCGGACAGGTAAACACTGCTCTAGGGTCAACAATGCCCCTTGCTCGCGTGTCTCGCGTGGGCGACCGCCACCTCCACCCCCCCACAACCCATTCAGCGGTTTCCCACGGACCGTGCTGGCTTCGACCAATGGGCAGCCAGCAATCAATGCAGCCCCCGGGGGCGAGGTCGACGCCAACAGCTGGGTGACAACTGACAAGTGCTCGATTTGATTGACACACGCCGCTGGTTGCTATGATGTAGCGGCTTTCATTGCGTCTTGGCGACATATTGACATTGGCACGACGTAAGCAGCCTGGACCGCCGCTTGTTTCCCTGGCTGCAAAGCAGCCTGGACCGCCGCTTGTTTCCCTGTCTGCAAAGCAGCCTGGACTGCCGCTTGTTTCCCTGTCTGCAAAGCAGCCTGGACCGCCGCTTGTTTCCCTGTCTGCAAAGCAGCCTGGACCGCCGCTTGTTTCCCTGTCTGCAAAGCAGCTTGGACTGCCGCTTGTTTCCCTGTCTGCAAAGCAGCCTGGACTGCCGCTTGTTTCCCTGTCTGCAAAGCAGCCTGGACTGCCGCTTGTTTCCCTGTCTGCAAAGCAGCCTGGACTGCCGCTTGTTTCCCTGTCTGCAAAGCAGCCTGGACTGCCGCTTGTTTCCCTGTCTGCAAAGCAGCCTGGACTGCCGCTTGTTTCCCTGTCTGCAAAGCAGCCTGGACCGCTGCTTGTTTCACTGTCTGCAAAGCAGCCTGGACTGCCGCTTGTTTCCCTGTCTGCAAAGCAGCCTGGACTGCCGCTTGTTTCCCTGTCTGCAAAGCAGCCTGGACTGCTGCTTGTTTCCCTGTCTGCAAAGCAGCCTGGACTGCCGCTTGTTTCCCTGTCTGCAAAGCAGCCTGGACTGCCGCTTGCTTCCCTGTCTGCAAAGCAGCCTGGACTGCCGCTTGCTTCGGTGTCTGCAAAGCAGCCTGGACCGCCGCTTGCTTCCCTGTCTGCAAAGCAGCCTGGACCGCCGCTTGCTTCCCTGTCTGCAAAGCAGCCTGGACTGCCGCTTGCTTCGGTGTCTGCAAAGCAGCCTGGACCGCCGCTTGCTTCCCTGTCTGCAAAGCAGCCTGGACTGCCGCTTGCTTCGGTGTCTGCAAAGCAGCCTGGACCGCCGCTTGCTTCCCTGTCTGCAAAGCAGCCTGGACTGCCGCTTGCTTCGGTGTCTGCAAAGCAGCCTGGACTGCCGCTTGCTTCGGTGTCTGCAAAGCAGCCTGGACCGCCGCTTGCTTCCCTGTCTGCAAAGCAGCCTGGACCGCCGCTTGCTTCCCTGTCTGCAAAGCAGCCTGGACTGCCGCTTGCTTCGGTGTCTGCAAAGCAGCCTGGACCGCCGCTTGCTTCCCTGTCTGCAAAGCAGCCTGGACTGCCGCTTGCTTCCCTGTCTGCAAAGCAGCCTGGACTGCCGCTTGTTTCCCTGTCTGCAAAGCAGCCTGGACCGCCGCTTGTTTCCCTGTCTGCAAAGCAGCCTGGACTGCCGCTTGTTTCCCTGTCTGCAAGGCAGCCTGGACTGCCGCTTGCTTCGGTGTCTGCAAAGCAGCCTGGACCGCCGCTTGCTTCCCTGTCTGCAAAGCAGCCTGGACCGCCGCTTGCTTCCCTGTCTGCAAAGCAGCCTGGACTGCCGCTTGCTTCGGTGTCTGCAAAGCAGCCTGGACCGCCGCTTGCTTCCCTGTCTGCAAAGCAGCCTGGACTGCCGCTTGCTTCGGTGTCTGCAAAGCAGCCTGGACCGCCGCTTGCTTCGGTGTCCATCAACGGTGATCCAGGCTGCTGAATGAAGGGTGGTTGTGTGAAAATAGCTGCGAGCCACCCTCCCCCTCCACCCCCCCCCCCCCCCCCCCCCCCCCCCCCACGACACGTCGTGTTATTGGCGATGTCGTCGGTAGCCGGGTTCAGCAGCGCTGCGAGTGATTGACTCGAGAAGTTGACTTAGCACTCATTACGCCGGGGGGTTGTTTTTCTTGCGCGTTGCACGCAACGTAATGTGTCGAGGAAGTGGATTGGACGGAAAACCTCGCGACGCGAATCTAGCAACGACCTGCCAATTTGTTGATCCTGACTAACATTTTTTTTCTGTAATATCACAAAATCGTGGATTGATTTTTTCAACAATATTACGTTGGCTTTGTCCAAGCTTTGATTGTTGAGATTTTCCGGTATCAACTGGTTTTGACTGATGATGCAGAGCAATGCAGAGTATTTCCGATGTGGAAATGCACTTCATCGAGATAGCGAGCTCAATTCTGCTAGAAACAGCTTGGAACAGCTTGATACAGCTTGAAACAGATACAGCTTGATAAAGCAAACTACATCTTACTATACAGCCGAGTACAGCATAAAGCGGAAAAAGCATCCAAAGTCTTCGATAATCTTTTGTGGATTCAAGGGTCAGGTCTTTTATAAAAATTTTGGGTGCAATGTTGGTTTTTCCTCCTTTTGCCCCTGAAATGTAATTATATTGGATAAATAGGGAATAGATTTGGTTACACTTTCTAAATGCCTGTCTCGCTCCAGCATGACATGGCCTGGGACTGGGAATGCTAAAGCCGGACACCGTTCTGTGATAGTAGTATAGATAGACTAGACAATTCGTTCAATTGATTTACATTTTGTAGTACCTACGATTTTTTAACGGTATTACTGTATTGCATTTCTTAGCGATACAAACACCCGTATTGATTCCTCGACTGCACATAGTATTTTTGAGCAAAATAAACATCACATTCCTCCACTCAAAGATTCTTCTTTATTTCGCCAACAGCAACGCTAATAAAGTCTGAGAGATTGCAAGAGGTTCAAAAAATTTGATTGCATATTATTTTTTAGTGATGTCGATTTAACATTCCTAGCAACTTTACCCACTAGGTGCACTCGGTGAAATACCAATGCGATTGTCAAAGAGTGCAACAAACTTTAGCTCCATTCATCTCGGCATTCTGACAACACCATGACTCAAATCAAACCAATCCAAACCAAATCAAACCAAAATCAATGAAAATGTCATGTAAAAACTCGTTTTGGCAAAAATATATTATTGTTAAAACGACTATTATATATTCTTTCCCACGCACGCACAAGCTCTGCTTATTTGGGTGTTTATTTGTATTTGTATTTCTATTTTCACCTAAATCTATATTTTGCTATCCTAAAATAAGAAAAAATAAATAATCAAATCAAACAACGCGATACTCACAGCGATTCTCAGACCAGCAAGCAGTCGACGCGGACGGCGATCATCCCCTTCGCGACTCTCTCGACGACTACCCTGACCCTGGCTCGACGACGTCGCCGAGCCTGTCCAACGCCCCCCCCCCCACGCCGATGGGGGCGTTGGCTTCGTTGAGCGACGCTCGACACAGGAGTCATTAAGCAGGCAGCTAATCGCAGCGATTGTTTCGAGTGGCCGAACGTATCTTGATTAACCTGTAATACCCGAGCAACCCCGAATCGTGTTGTTGGGTGCAGCAGCAGCAGCAACAGCAGCAGCAGCAGCAGCAAGTAGCAGCAGCAGCAGCAGCAGCAGCAGCAGCAGCAGCAGCAGCAGCAGCAGCAGCAGCAGCAGCAGCAGCAGCAGCAGCAGCAGCAGCAGCAGCAGCAGCAGCAGCAGCAGCAGCAGCAGCAGCAGCAGCAGCAGCAGCAGCAGCAGCAGCAGCAGCAGCAGCAGCAGCAGCAGCAGCAGCAGCAGCAGCAGCAGCAGCAGCAGCAGCAGCAGCAGCAGCAGCAGCAGCAGCAGCAGCAGCAGCAGCAGCAGCAGCAGCAGCAGCAGCAGCAGCAGCAGCAGCAGCAGCAGCAGCAGCAGCAGCAGCAGCAGCAGCAGCAGCAGCAGCAGCAGCAGCAGCAGCAGCAGCAGCAGCAGCAGCAGCAGCAGCAGCAGCAGCAGCAGCAGCAGCAGCAGCAGCAGCAGCAGCAGCAGCAGCAGCAGCAGCAGCAGCAGCAGCAGCAGCAGCAGCAGCAGCAGCAGCAGCAGCAAGTAGTAGCAGCAGCAGCAGCAGCAGCAGCAGCAGCAGCAGCAGCAGCAGCAGCAGCAGCAGCAGCAGCAGCAGCAGCAAGTAGTAGCAGCAGCAGCAGCAGCAGCAGCAGCAGCAGCAAGTAGTAGCAGCAGCAGCAGCAGCAGCAGCAAGCAGCAGCAGCAGCAGCAGCAGCAGCAGCAGCAGCAGCAGCAAGTAGTAGCAGCAGCAGCAGCAGCAGCAGCAGCAGCAGCAGCAGCAGCAGCAGCAGCAGCAGCAGCAGCAGCAGCAGCAGCAGCAGCAGCAGCAGCAGCAGCAGCAGCAGCAGCAGCAGCAGCAGCAGCAGCAGCAGCAGCAGCAGCAGCAGCAGCAGCAGCAGCAGCAAGTAGTAGCAGCAGCAGCAGCAGCAGCAGCAGCAGCAGCAGCAGCAGCAGCAGCAGCAGCAGCAGCAGCAGCAGCAGCAGCAGCAGCAGCAGCAGCAGCAGCAGCAGCAGCAGCAGCAGCAGCAGCAGCAGCAAGTAGTAGCAGCAGCAGCAGCAGCAGCAGCAGCAAGCAGCAGCAGCAGCAGCAGCAGCAGCAGCAGCAGCAGCAGCAGCAAGCAGCAGCAGCAGCAGCAGCAGCAGCAGCAGCAGCAGCAGCAGCAGCAAGCAGCAGCAGCAGCAGCAGCAGCAGCAGCAGCAGCAGCAGCAGCAGCAGCAGCAGCAGCAGCAGCAGCAGCAGCAGCAGCAGCAGCAGTAACAGCAGCAGCAGCATACGTTACGTAATTTATCAATGTAATGTAAAAGATATGTAAATAAATATAATAGATTCAATGTACTTGCAGATTATTGTTATTCTTCCCGGCAATAATATATGGCTTGTGTGTTGTTCATTGTTTGTTTCGTGTGTTTCTTGTTTGTTTCTGTGTTTGCTTGCGTATGCCACAAGGAGTTCATCAACGAGGATTTATTCCTGTTTCTCCTCCTCGGCTGAAGCTAGGTCGTGATTTTAGAGGTTAGCCGTTATTCATCAACGACGGTGATCCTGAACTGCATTTTTCTGGTGCAAATGCAGGACACAGCCTTGGAATTTAAATTCAATGATACAGCCTTCTAGAAACATTAAATCAGCAAATGCAGGACACAGCCTTCTAGAAACATTAAATCAGCAAATGCAGGACACAGCCTTCTAGAAACATACAATCAGCTGCAAATGCCGTGACTCAAAACAACATAACAACAATCGAGCCAACACGGCAAGCTTTGTTTTCCCAGAAACAATCACAAGCAACGCACCGCAATGTTTTCGCATCAAAAATGAAACACCGCCTTCTCGAAATCAAGTGTTAATTTAGTGGTTTACAAGGAAGTGTGAGTCGATCAGCAACAGCCCTGTTGATCATTAAACCAGGTGACTCAGCGGGCTGTGGTGCAATCACGGCGGCGGTGCTTTGACGTTTAAAAAAAAAACGAAATGCACTCCAGTTATGTAAAATTAAGAAGCCTTGATAGCTGTGCTAACTTCCAAAGGGGGGCTGTGGCTGTATTAATTTATGCCCTCAATCGTCTCGTTGATAGCGCCAATCGAGGCGTCCTAATAATTAATATCTAACTATCGTTCACTCGTTTTTTCCATGCGAAAACACTCGAACATTCCACCTCCCGTCCCCCTCCCTTCTCCACCCCCCCCCCCCCCCCTTCCATTCCGCTCACAAACAACACCCCCGCGTCGATATTAGTGAGAAACAAAACACCGCTGCACTGATATCTGGACTGATATCTGCACTGAGATATCGCGAGTCACGGCATCCCGGGGTCTATGCGATCGCGATGCACGGCGTTCATTCTCCAACCCCCCCCGCCCCTCGCCAGGGCAGCTGAGCTGCACCGAGCCGGGTGATAAGAGCAGGGTACTTGAGTCTAGAGTGATGGCCGGGTCAAAGCAGAAGTAATTATATATGATAACAAGTCAGGGATTGTTGTTGAGCTTCTCTATAGCTTCCTCATCAGTCACACTCACACCCACTCGCAGCCGAATGAGCTGAGGGTTTTAAGGGATTGGGAAAGATAAGCAAATGCTGGTGTGAATTTACTCGTTGCATGGAGATAACTCAAATAAACTTAATATCAATTTCACAGTTGGTTGTCCGTGTGGCACAATTGGTTAGTGCAGTGTCCCGGAAAGACAAAAACCCGGATTCGGATCCCGGTACGGATGTAAATTTTGGAATTGATTTTTCGTTCCTAATAATCATTAGCAAATTCTAATTCAATGCACATTTCCAATAATTAAATTCAACTGATCGCCGAAAGCTGAATCCCTAAGAGTTTTCACGCGACATATTATGGACAATGGAGGAGGCTGGCAACCCGGCAAACAAATGTGGATTGCGTTACGTTCTGCCAAGGTCTAGGTCGATTCCTCAGCTTGCCGATCGATTTTGTTGAGTAAGTCACCGGTATTGAAGATGCAAATAGTAGCAGAAAAGACGTGAAGACAGCGAAGTGATGTCATTGTCAACGATACACAGTGATGATTGGCAGAGCTAAGCATTGACACAAATGTCAACATCACATGGACACACACATGCGAACTTACAAACTCAACATGTAACGCAAGTTATACCCTTTCAGGGAAGAATTTAAATGACGCTTCTTGTAAAGGGAAATGTGTGCCATACGATATTTCACCTGCAACGACAGATAACAAAGTCAAAATATGTAATCGATAGTGTAATCAAAATTAAATGAAAATGACGTTATTGCAGCCACTCGCTAGAGCTAGGTGAAGCAATTCGGGTTGTGATTTCCATTTTTTTGTTATGTTATTTAACAGAGCCAATAATATTTCATCACAAACCATGGTAGGTACACTCCTGGACACTGAAAACCGTCCACTAGAAATGTATACAAGTCCCGAGGGAGGTTGGCTTGATAAATAGTGTAAGGTAAGTCGGGTACACACCATGCTGTATGCCATGTGCTTTCTGAACCCATACCTCGTTATGATCAACCAGTTTTCCTTATCAGTAATGCCTGCCCAGTGAAATGAGGATCGACCAAGCTCACAAATATGATATCTCGGGAGTTTTGCACACCATTTCAGCACCCCACAATGGCCTATAACTCGTAATTTTGAAGATGCAGAAATAATTCGAAAACTTCCTGCCTCTTCTCTTTACAGCAAACACGTTTATCTCATCACTTCTTCAGTATTCTGGAAAAAGTTTGTTTCCTTGGCATGATTTAATTTCTCTCCTTTTAATTGCTTATATTATCTTTGGATCTAGTCAATGGTTGGCTCCGAGACCCGACCTTTTTGCTGGCAGTAGGCTACCCTGTCCTGGCGGGTCGGATATATTATATCAAGTACGGGAGATTAGATAACAAACGATTTCGATTATTACGATGCAGTGGAGGAAATTCAAACGGTTGTCATTTTTAGTATTTTTACCATCGAGTAAATGTTTTATAACTCTGATACTGATAGGTATCACTGTCAATAGAAAATGTCAGTGTTGTTACAGCAAGGATATTGAAATTCGTCCAAACCGTCTAAATCTTCCCCGGCAACTCTGTGACAAATGCAGGAGCTCGATCATGGCCAAATGGGCTACTCGGCTGGTGAACGAATATTCGCAATGCACGGTTCATATGAATTGTTAAAAGCCCCACTGATAAGAAAACTGGTTTTCCATCATTAGGCAGCTTTCCAAGCAAGTGGTTTCATATGCCATGTGCTCAGCCTCTACCTGGCTACCTATACTATTTTCAAGCAAGACGAAATTGGGACTTGTAAAAATTTCAGGTGGACGGTTATCATTGTCCAGAAGTGTACGTCCAGTAGGTATCTGACGTCATATTTCTCTGAGTGGATAATTTCTTCGAGAGCCTGCCTCTTAGCGGGAAGTGGAGGTGCCAGGATCTAGGATTTTAATCTATTCGATCTAAAGTTAGTGAAATTCCTAATAGCCTATATATGGGACGTCACCAATACGTCACCAATATGAGAAAGAATCGATAGCGCTCCTTGTTAGCGTCTAAAGTCAGAACTGATCGAGGTATACAACATTTTTATCGATTTTGAAGATCATCCTATTACATCACAACACAGATATGGGCCGTCTGATATGTGGGCCTGTTTTCCGAGACCAACGACCCTAAAAATGTGTCATTTACCTTCACGATTCATAAAACTCGTGGAAATCAAATATTATCCGATGAAAGTCTATGACAAAGCTCACCAAGCCACCAAATGCTGCTAGCAAAATGATGCATGAGAGTAAATTGAACATCTGCCATCAAGTAATGGAGTCATGTTGGAAATCTTATAGAGAAAAATATTTTGCATTAGCAAAGCAACTCTGTATCCTCCCTCATTTGCCGGCGCGGGAATTATTTGTGTGGACGGGATAGAATGCATGAGTTGCGACGGCTTGCCAGTGGCGGCGCCACGGGGGTGCATGGGGGGGCAAGTGCACCCCCAAAAATTGGCTTGCCCCCCTGCTTGCCCCCCCCGCTGAAAAGTCCCGAATAACAGATCTCTTGTGAACAAAGTAGACGCCCGATCGACTCGAGACCTCACATTGCGAGTTAGAATTTCTTTCAACTATATCAACTGAATGTTTTTCAGAAATATAGTGATTATTGTAGGGGCAACTAACTGGTTTTACGTGGAACGCTTCACCAGAAAAATTTTCCGTGTGATGAAGCTGTCAGCTTTTACGGATTAGACTTAGCGAAAATAATCTACCAATTTTACTGCCTCATTTACAGCATGAGAAATAAAAACACTCTCGGAGATTATGCTTGCACAACCCGACATGACACCTGATTAAATAACAAAGCCAATGAAAAGGAAGTCAATGCTATTCCGTGTTTCATGCAGTTTTATCAACACTTCTGGATTCGTCTCTGTTCACAGATCTAAAGCAATGTTGAAATAAAAAAATCTGATGAAAATTACTGATTTTTTCGATAATATTCATTCGTTTATTCGTGAACTTGATGAGAGCGGCCTAAAACATGACGCACTATCAATTATTTTCCTCGATTGAAAAGTGCCACAGAATCACCAATAAGTACAATAGAACTTTGATTCAAAGTATCATACAATCTGCTGAGAAAGATGAACCAAACAGTATCAATTAAAACTCGTAATCGGTAATTAGAATGTTTTTTCATTTTGATGGTTAATCTTGGTCATGCAAGAGTCGTAGAACCAGAAGCTTATAAGCATTTTTAGTTCAAGACTATTTATTTCTACGTGCTACAATTTGTTATTATTTCCATAATCTCTCGGATTCGGGCTTGGGGGGACAGGGACACCCCAAAGTTTCGACAATTTATAACTCCGTGGGAAAGAGTGGTATGGCAAGTTCGCATTCAGAGAGCAAGTGTTTTACGTTGCAGTCACGGGTCATAGCTGGCGCGGTTCGGTCCTGTTTAGTGACGAGATGTAAATTAGGTGAGATTGACGTGTTTTCCGTCATGACTTCATATACTGGATTCAAAAAGCGATCATCAATAATTGTATTGGTTGACACTCTCTTTAAAGGCAAGCGAAAAATACATCAAAAGCAAGTGGTTCAGGTTTATCAGTGACTAGTGCAAGTGATGATGGGAAGAAGGGAAAGTTGGCATCAAGTAAATCGGGAGGCGAATATGATGATGGTGCATAATGAAGGAATGCATAAATCAACAACTCCTCATCCCTTATGGATCATAACGTGATTGAGCGATAGAAAAATCAACTAGTCAGAGCGTTTAGGTGAGTAAATTCAATAAAAATTCTTAAGCAATTTGTGGCCCAATTTCAGGTAATTCGATATTTGTGGGCCCGTGGGGGGGGGGGTATTTATTGCCCCCTTCACCTATTCGCTTGCCCCTGCTCTGCCCCCTTACTCATTTATTTCTGGCGCCGCCACTGCGGCTTGCATTCGTTGGCATTGCAGGAACAGTTGCAGGACAATGAATCGAGTATTCCGAAGACTGCAATCATCGCTGGTCTTGTCAAACAACTGGGAATTTTATGCAATTCGCAAGGAAATAGTTGAGACAACACGGAAACAGTTGAATATTTTTAACAAATAACAAGTTTTATTTCCTGCAAATGTGTAAACACACTTTGTTCTTGCTTTACCTACTCCTACTCCTTGATGCCAACCAATTTCAGTTGAAACCTTGCCATTTATTAATTGGCTAGAGGTTTCTCAGAACTTTGAATACCTACCTACTTTGAATTCATTGGATGTTTGCAAATCTGCAAGCTGGCGAACCAAGAACAAAATGGGCGGCCTTGGAGACCATCTCGAGAACGTTATCAGATTCCAGACTGGGTTCCAGCTTTCAGACAAAGGATCAGAAACTCTGCACACTGATGGCACACAATCAACCTGCCTAGGGTCAACGTTTTGGCCGATGCCATCTTCGAACGTAGAACTCAAACCACTCGAACCTGGCAATTTGCCTTCCAGAGGCAGTAAATCTAACGGCATCTCGTTAATCTACCCTGGAATGCTTTGGCAAACGCCAGCGTCATCGTCACAACGAGTTTACCTTAGGAGTTTAGGGAAAACTTGTTCCGCGGAATTTCTCGGTAGAATTACCAATTGTTTTCTTACAAACTGGCCACGTCATGACAGGCCAACAACAGAAAAGAAGCAATATTCTTATGAAATTTCACAAAATCTTAACCCCGGAGCCCCCTGCATTCGCGGTTCCTGAAACAAATTGGTTCGAAGCCGCCCCGCTCCGAGCAGCCACCGATGACCCAGCGACAGACGAGTCTTGCGGCCAGCAGTCGATAAACTTGTTAGAATAAAAATAAAATAAATAGAAAAGTTGTTTCCGAGCGTCGTGTCGAAGGTGACGGGAAAACCTCGTGGCGTTGTCCGTACTTTCGACGGCGGCGGCAGCGGCGGCTACTTGATGGGCGCTCCCGCCAGCGACGCCGTCACCGGGCCCTCCCGCGTCGCGAGGTCGCATCCCGCCCACTGGGCGACGCCCCCCGACGATACGCGCAGGTCCGCCGCCAGCTTCTCCCACACCTGGCGGGGACGAAGGACACCGTGAGCCGGGACGCAACCTAGCGCAGAACTTCTACCGCACGATGTTCCACGCAGTTAGCTGGTGGTAGAATGTGCTCTTGAATTCGTTGTTATGTTTACCTTTCGATGCATTAATGCACGACTCAGATCTGTCCCATTGAATCCGTATTCAAAGCACAAATGAACACTCAAAGAAATGGTGGCTTTTCTTTTCGACCATCTGCACTTGACGGTATTATTATTAGTTGTGTTCGAATAAGCTCTATTCCGTGCTCAAGTGACTCCAGTTCCCTGCTGCTAGCTGCTAGCTGCTAGCTACTAGCTCCCAGCTCCTAGCTCCTAGCTCCTAGCTCCTAGCTCCTAGTTCCTAGCAACTACTTGCTACTCCCAGGTCTTTACCTTCTTCTTGGGGTTGAGCTGCTCGTCGCTGGTGCCGGCTTCATGTCCCTCGGCAAGGACGCGTTCGCCGGGGCTGGACGTTGGGGGCGGGGCCAGCGGCTCCACCGCTCTTGGCTCCTCCCTGAAACACCCCCGGCGAAACGCGCCGTCCAATCAGGGCGCTCGGTCACTCTCTGGGACTCGGTTTAAACCAGAAACTAAAAAGTAACGGTGTCTAACTGTGACGCAAGATTTGTCAATGATTTTTGTAGAAAAAAGGGTTTGAGTTTACGCGTATACGCGTAAATACACGTGGTTTGCAAGACAGTCTCGCTGGACAGTTGTGTAATTCGTGTAAGACTGTCATTCAAGACAGTATATTTCTAGTTGGTCCGCCCCACAGCATTCAAAGTGTTTCCTTGATTCTCGCAGCAAGCAAACGAAGGGTTAAGGAGTGCTTTAAACTATCGCCATCCATTGCCCTCTAGTTTAACTAATACCGACTATGCAAGGCTGCCACCCCGCTGTGTATTTTGTTTTTGGTAAAAAACAGTAGATGAGATTGTTTTTGGTCAGAGAGACAACACCGGTCTCGGGGCACTTGCTAAGTACCGATTGCTAAGTCTCGTCATTTTGAGGATTAATTACCAGTGAGTCCACCGTCATGTTTTATGATATTCGAGCAGTGTGCTTTTCTGCGTTCGAGAAACCGATTCTCAGTATGCTACGCTACGAAGATACAAAGATGACTAAGCTACTACTAAGATAACGAAGATACAAAGTTAACTACGATAACGATACAAAGATTACAGGAACTAGGACTCACGTGGAAGCGCAGAGCACCATGCCCTGCGACTCTACGCCCTTCATCTTGGCGGGCTTCAGGTTGCAGAGCACGACTACGAGACGGCCACGCATCTCCTCCATCGGCACGAAGTTCACCAGCCCGCTGACCACCGTCCTCGCCGCGCTGTCGCCTGCCAAAGTACGGATCCGCGTTACGTCTCCTCGGCCAGCTGTTCTCTCGGGGCCGATAGTAGTTTCAAGACGTTCGATCGGCGGGAAGCGAGCGGCAAGAACTTCCCCAGCCGGTCGAATACACCCATCGGATTGTTGACGGGTTTTTGCATGCACAGTTGGTTGTCCGTGTAGCATTATGGATAAGTGCAGTGTTCCGGACAGGCAAAGACCCGGATTTGAATCCTGGCATGGATACAAATTTTGGAATTGATATTTTGTTTCCGATAATCAGTAGGAGATGTTAATACTTTATTAAGACTCGGGTCTTTTCCTAATTTTAGCATGCTAGTTGTCAGAAAAACTATTTACCTGTGTATTGAATTGCCGGGTATTCAAACCCCAGTCAAATAATTTTTCCGATACGTAATAGATGTTTTTTGACACTTTTTTCCAAACAGGTTTAAAACGAACTTGAATGAACCAAGTCCGCAGAGCGTGTTCCTAGTCTATCGGACAAGCCGCTTCGAGGGAGTGCTTCTCACCGAGGTCAATCTTCTGCACGTAGAGGGTGTCGGCGTCGGGGTGTCGCGAGATTTCCACGACGCGCCCGACGCGGATGTCGAGCCGGTGCGGAGACAGGACCTCCGCCGCCGCCGCCGCGCCGGGTTCTACGCAAACACAGACATCATTTTGTTTTATTTATTATTGGACAAGGCAACACATATTTACACATGAAAACATTAATATTCTCAATGTTGCTATACATTCATGTTTGTGTACATAGTTTCTGCAGAGTTAGAAACAGAAAAAGGGAGTGCATTGGTTAGATGAGATGAGATGAGAACGGATGTCAATGTTTCCAATCGAACAAATGGACCAAATGAATGGACTAATCTAATCTCACCTAAGAAATCTACAGAATTGCATCGCAGATAACTGAATTAATAAATAATGACGTGTGTAAATACGTAGTGTATGCATGAAGTGTCTGTGAAAGTTACAAATAGAAAATGAGCGACCACAAATTGCTCAGCTAGCTGGAAATCGTGGAATACTCTTCCTGCAAAACTCAAGCCCATTCCTAGAGAAGTGAGGTCATTTGAAATTTCTATAAAAGCACTGGTGCAACTGCCAGAGGAAAATATATTCTAATGGTTTGTAATTGTATATAATTAATGGATTGTTAATGGATAGAATATTCCCAAGTTGTAAAGTTGTGAAAAACAACCTATTGCAACCAAAAGGAAAGAAATGTGCTTTATGTATCCATTGTCCAAAGTTGTAAATAAAATCCTATTCTATTCTATTCTAAATAAACTCCTATTCTATTCTATTATTTTCTATCATAATAAAGTGTGGTTATGTAGAAATCGGAGCGCTCACTGATCTTAGCCGGCGGCGGGTAGGCTGCGGCGGCCAGCGCCTGCAGCTCGGGACGACGGAAGCGCTCGCGTATCGGCTCCAGCAGCCGGTTGATGCACGTCTCCACCCCCGCCTTCAAGTCCCCAGGGTGGATCTCTTGCGCCGCAAACGCAGCCTGCAGCGCGTCGAACGTCGCGTAGCTCACGTCCCCTCCGTTGGCCTCGGCCCGCGGAACCACGAAGCCTGCGCGGAAAACACCGAGCTGCGTCTTAGAGTTGCTACGCTGCTAGCCTGATGCTAGCAAGCACCGGTGTCACTGCTGTTGCTAGTGTTGCTACGCTGCTACGATTGTTGGCATAACTATGTGCCTTGCCTAATGCCAGCAAACACCGGTGTCACTGCTGTTGCTAGTGTTGCCACGCTGCTACGATTGTTGGCATTACTATGTGCCTTGCCTAATGCCAGCAAACACCGGTGTCACTGCTGTTGGTAGTGTTGCCACGCTGCTACGATTGTTGGCATTACTATGTGCCTTGCCTAATGCCAGCAAACACCGGTGTCACTGCTGTTGCAAGTGTTGCCACGCTGCTACGATTGTTGGCATTACTATGTGCCTTGCCTAATGCCAGCAAACACCGGTGTCACTGCTGTTGCTAGTGTTGCCACGCTGCTACGATTGTTGGCATTACTATGTGCCTTGCCTAATGCCAGCAAACACCGGTGTCACTGCTGTTGCTAGTGTTGCTACGCTGCTACGATTGTTGGCATTACTATGTGCCTTGCCTAATGCCAGCAAACACCGGTGTCACTGCTGTTGCAAGTGTTGCTACGCTGCTACAAATGTTGGCATTACTATGTGCCTTGCCTTATGCCAGCAAACACCGGTGTCACTGCTGTTGCTAGTAAGATGCATGCCATCAAAGAGCACTACCTTTCCCTTCGGCGAACTGATCTGGTAGGACGTGTTTGACGAACGAGAGAACGCCGTTGTCTGCTATGTTTCCGGGCTCGCAGAACGCTTTCTTGAGCTTCTTCTTGACGTCGGCGGGCGAGTCCAGCAGGTCGATCTTGCTCTCGGCCTCCGAGGAAGACATCTTGCCGCCGGCGAGCCCCGGCACTGCAACGCAACAACGCGTTCGCTGCTGAAACCCAGCGCTGCCTCTCCCAACGATGGATCTCATGCGTTGGCAGCCGCAGCAGATAATTCTGTGGCCCGGTTGAGTTGATTTTATCCTGAACTGTCGACATTTCAACTGCAAATCATTCACAGGAGTGAGAGCAAAGCCATATCAGTGAGATGGTACAAGCATGAGATGCTAGATGCTGGGTGCTAGGTGCTAGATGCTAGGTGCTGGGTGCTAGGTGCTAGGTGCTAGGTGCTAGGTGCTAGATGCTAGATGCTAGGTGCTAGGTGGTAGATGCTAGGTGCTAGGTGCTAGGTGCTGGGTGCTCTGTGCTAGGTGCTGGGTGCTAGGTGGTAGATGCTAGGTGCTAGGTGCTGGGTGCTCTGTGCTAGATGCTAGGTGCTAGGTGGTAGATGCTAGGTGCTAGATGCTGGGTGCTAGGTGCTAGGTGCTAGGTGCTAGGTGCTAGGTGCTAGGTGCTGGGTGCTAGGTGCTAGGTGCTAGGTGCTGGGTGCTAGATGCTAGGTGCTCTGTGCTAGGTGCTAGGTGCTGGGTGCTAGGTGCTAGGTGCTAGGTGCTGGGTGCTAGTTGCTAGGTGCTAGGTGCTGGGTGCTAGATGCTAGGTGCTGGGTGCTAGGTGCTAGGTGCTAGGTGCTGGGTGCTGGGTGCTAGGTGCTAGGTGCTAGGTGCTAGGTGCTGGGTGCTAGGTGCTAGGTGCTAGGTGCTAGGTGCTAGGTGCTGGGTGCTAGGTGCTAGATGCTAGATGCTAGGTGCTAGGTGCTGGGTGCTAGGTGCTAGGTGCTAGGTGCTAGATGCTAGATGCTAGGTGCTGGGTGCTGGGTGCTAGGTGCTAGGTGCTAGGTGCTAGATGCTAGATGCTAGGTGCTGGGTGCTAGGTGATGGGTGCTAGGTGCTAGGTGCTGGGTGCTAGGTGCTAGGTGCTAGGTGCTGGGTGCTAGGTGATGGGTGCTAGGTGCTAGGTGCTGGGTGCTAGGTGCTAGGTGCTAGGTGCTGGGTGCTAGGTGCTAGATACTAGGTGCTAGGTGCTGGGTGCTAGATGCTAGGTGCTAGGTGCTAGGTGCTGGGTGCTAGGTGCTGGGTGCTAGGTGCTAGATGCTAGGTGCTAGGTGCTAGGTGCTAGGTGCTAGGTGCTGGGTGCTAGGTGCTAGATGCTAGGTGCTGGGTGCTAGGTGCTAGGTGCTAGATGCTAGATGCTAGGTGCTAGGTGCTGGGTGCTGGGTGCTAGATGCTAGGTGCTAGGTGCTAGGTGCTGGGTGCTAGGTGCTAGGTGCTGGGTGCTAGGTGCTAGATGCTATGGTGCTAGGTGCTAGGTGCTAGGTGCTAGGTGCTGGGTGCTAGGTGCTAGATGCTAGGTGCTGGGTGCTAGGTGCTAGATGCTAGGTGCTAGATGCTAGGTGCTAGGTGCTAGATGCTAGATCCCGTTAACAGAGACCAAGCAATTGCTGCCGATATTTCCGAACCGCAACTCACCCATCGGGTTCATCAGGTGGATCCGCTTCGCGTAGCCGAGCTGCGGCAGGTATTTCTCAGCGAACGTGAAGATCTTTCGCTGGTCCACGCCACCGAACTGAGCGTCCACCTGCGACGACAAGACGCTGGGATAGACGCGAGGCTACGTCGTCGCCTTGATGATGATCGCCGGTGTTTAACGACGCACTGTTTTGACAACTGGCCTGGTGGCGCTGGTCTAACGGCGTCGGTGAATGAATTATCAACAAAGCCCTGATAAGCAGGCTGAGGGAGCTAAGGGGGTCCCTTGGCAAAGCACATTGTTGCGTGTTTTGTTTATTTTATTCATGTCCATTTTCCGAGTCGTCGAAGTCCGGTTTTCCAGACCTCCTCTCCTCAAATGTAATTTGCACCCAATAAACGACATTTCATCGAACGCGGCACGAAGTTGCCGTCATTGAAAACGGGACCGCGTACGTTACCTTGAGGTACTCCTCGTCGAGCGCCTGCAGCCCGGGGTAGAGCAGTCCGCTGATCAAAGCGTGCTCCACCTGCTTCACCACCTCTGCCCCCGCCTTCTTGGCGTCGTGTTCCGTGATCACCGAGCTCAGCCGGTACACGTCCAGGGTGTACTCCCTGTTGGCGGGCCGTCGCGTTAGATAAGTTACGTTACAGCGATGGACTTGAAGTGTTGGACAAGCAGCAATGGACAAGCAGCGATGGACAAGCAGGGATAGGTCTTATGAACAGACTCAATATTTTCTTCAATAAATGTAAAAAAATATATTTCCCACAACAGACTGTGTTTTAGAGTGCGGTAACAAAGAGCTGCAGTGGGCGTGACCATCTTCAAGTGGCACCAAGGAGTAGGGTTAAGGTAGACGCACCTTGACAGCTGGTAGTCGGTGCCGCGGACAAACTTGAGCTTGTGCAGCGGGACGCCGATCGAGTCCAGCATAGCCTTGATGGCCTCCTCGTAGTACGACGTGCGCAGCGCGAGCAGATCCCACGGAGCCTTCATGTTGTCCAGGTAGGCGTGCAGGTCGGCAAACAGGATCGTCACCTGCGCAGGCCCCCAACAGCAACGTTAACACTCGCACGGAGACGTACTTCAGCAGAAGCCATCTCCTACAGATCAACATCTCACTAGGCTGTAGGATCCAGGACACTCTGCCAGCAAACATCTCACCAGGCTATAGGATGCAGGACACTCTGCCAGCAAACGTCTCACCAGCTTGTAGGATGCAGGACACTCTGCCAGCAAACATCTCACCAGGCTGTAGGATGCAGGATACTCTGCCAGCAAACATCTCACCAGGCTGTAGGATGCAGGACACTCTGCCAGCAAACATCTCACCAGGCTGTAGGATGCAGGACACTCTGCCAGCAAACATCTCACCAGGCTGTAGGATGCAGGACACTCTGCCAGCAAACATCTCACCAGGCTGTAGGATGCAGGACACTCTGCCAGCAAACATCTCACCAGGCTGTAGCATATTTTGTAACTAGCAATGACGAGTGTCGATGTTAGCGGAGGAGGTCACCTCGCAGCCGGCGCGCAGGAAGTCACCGATCTTGGCCATCGGCACGAAGTATGCGACGTGGGGCCGGCCCGTTGTGGCCGTCCCCCAGTAGACGCGCAGGTCGCGCTCCGCCAACACCGCCGCCAACTTGTCCTCGCCCAGCGTCTCCTGCAGGTTGCGTCGGATCAGCGCCGACTTGGCCGCCGCGTCCATGCCACCGCCAACGCCACCGCCAACGCCAACGCTGCCCATCGATAGCTGCGGGAACAAAGCGCGGTTAGCGGGCTGTACGGGATGAGGCAAGTTTGCTAGTCCAAGCGCAAGCGTGCAAGACAAAATTCAAAGTTCAAGTCCTGTGAATGTTTGTTGAGACAGATCCCAGAGCTAACATAGCCTGTAGACGATGATTGATTGATTGCTGGTGTTTAACGACGCACTGTTTTGACAGCTGGCACCGTGGCGCTGGTCTATAATGAAAGGGTGATGATGAACCTAGCCTATGGCTAGAAGGGAGGAGGGGAAACACAGTGCCGGCACGTAGCCTACTCCTGTCGAAAAGCACCGAGGGGACCACCGGCTTTACGTCCCTTCCGAAGGACGGTACAACTCGAACGACAGGATTCTTCCGCTAATCCGTGCTGTCGAGAGGTTGACAAGCAAGGCGAGTGAAGTTGTTGTACTAACTTCAAACCATCCGACCCCTCTCCCGAACAGAACTGATCATTTGCATGATAGTCACCCATCCAACAGCGCGATGTTGCTTAACTTAGGTGGTCACGAGAACCGTTCGGTCTAGGAGTTAGGACTCTCACTGCCAGGTGCATGCAATTTTTTAAGTTTTGCAAGGGTGTTAGATTATTGGAAATCGAATTAAAAGAAACCCATTTTTTACCGTGTGAAACTGTTTGAAACTGTGTGAAAACGTGAAACTTGGGCAGTTTAATTTTTGTAACTTGTAAGAAATAATTTATCAACGGCACTCAAGCCAGTTTTTATCAATTTTTGTCTATTCTTTTCTAGAATATAAAACGAGGCTTTGTTATTTTAACCAACTCAAGGCCCACTTTACATTAAGCAGGGTTTGTGCAGGTATGGAGTTTAAAGTAAGCTAGGTGCAGCTACGTAAGCAGTCAGGGAGGGAGTGGTGATGTTGGCAAGTTTGGCCCGACTCCCACGAATAATACAATCAAATTAGTGTGAATTGCTAGCGTTCATTTTGTTTCCAATGATAAATATCATTGGTCTGCCTGTGTAGATTTTGCCCAAGCATTGAGAAAAATATCTTTTGTAAAAAATAACAAGGAGGAATTTTTTGACCTTTTGACCTATACCTACTATTAGGTAATTACTAATTAGTGCTTCTTAATTGCTCTCGTCTTAAAATGCAAGTCATCAACAGTAAGGAGTATAATTATTTGCATGCATGCTTTTGTTTCCTTAGCGTTTTTTTATAACTTTGATTACTAGGCAATTAAACTTGCTCTGCACACAATTATATAATAAAATTATTAATATTATAAACGGAAACAACTATGATTGCAGTACCGAGGAAGTACACATTAGACAGCATAGGCACCCCAAAAATAGCCATCTCCTTTCTCTCTAGCCTTGGTTCCCATTCAAAAGTAGGTTGCAATTCCTGCCAAATAATACTACTACCACCGGTGTTACTAGTAATAGGTGCAGCAAAAGGCTGAACTAGTTGAGAAATTATTCGTATTCAGAGATTGCTGTCAATGGTCTCAACCAAATACCACCATTGTCTAGATGTGTTGAAACCCAAATAGAGCTGGCTGTTGATATTTACCTACTACTACCACCTACAAATCTATCAAATCTATCAAATCTAATTTAACATAAAATAATGTGGAGCAGACAAAACCATTTGTAAAACCTGCTTAGTGGAAAAGTGACACTCCTCATAGCAAAAGCATATTATCAACATCTAGGAACAGTAAAAAAATATATATTGTGGATCTCAGTATCAAATTAAGGGGGTATTTATTATGCTAGCTAGCTACTACTACTTTTAAGTACTATTAAGCATACCAAAAATGGAGATAAGGTGCTGGTAATTGGTCTTGCAAAAAAGTGATAAGGATGTTTGTCTGGTTCAATTTTCTATCAGCAGCCATTAAAGTTTACTTAGGTATGCCTTGTAAGAACAAGAAATTACTGTGGTACCTAGCTGTGCTCTAGGAATTATAGAACACAGTTCAATATTTCTCCTCCTTCAGGGGATGCCAAAGCATGCAGTGCAAGAGTTCAGTGCTTCAAACAAAACCCAATCAAACGCAGAGCCATGCAAACACGAAAATGTATGTAATGATTTCACCTTTACAGCTGACAACTGTGAAGGCGGTAGGTTAATTGTCGACAGATCAACAGACGGAAACGATTGACGCTCACAAGGATCGTAGCTCTTCATGTGATCAAGCCATCGCTGAAGATGAGGCTGGTCTTTAGCGGGCGACACGGATACAGCAGCGAACACGTGGCAGTCGACATTAGTCGGGACATGACCACCGATATAGCTCCGCTCCGATAGGATCACATCGAGCAGGTAAAATGAATTACTGATGTCACCCATGCTGTTTGATGTTACGATATACCCATCACCGACTGCAAATATTATTCAGTTAAATTAATGTGATGACATATGGAGCGGAATGGTAATGAGGTTAGCTCGGAATGTTTCGTTAGCCTGTTGAATATAATTAGCATCAAAGTAACCTTTGCTTTAGCATTCCAAGAAAAGTTCAAATCCGATTGAATGGGATGCGGCGGAATGAAATTTGATAGACAAATCTTTCTGTGTGAGTCATTACCTTTAATAAAAACAAGAAACCAAAAGAATTCACCGACCAAACTCCACGGTCCACGTTTTCAGGTTCAAGGACTTCTTAGAAGTTTAGATCAACGTCTGCGCAGAAGCATCGGTCAGAGGTGTTGCTACATTTCTACCATTTCAAAATTTAATGATGACAAGATACAAAATAAATATTGACTGAATATGAGATGATTTGACAAAATCAATATCAAAAGTTTAAGCTGGGTTTGTATATCTATAACAGTGATTTATATTTCACGTTAATTTAGTTCGACGCTTGTTATTTTTAAATGATATATCAATTAATGAAAATTTTCACTATACGTGGATTTACTCCTGTGACAGATATATTATGAATGGCACGTGCTAACATACATTCACCGTCTGGCAACACTGTTACCATTGGCGATGATCAGCCAGAAAAAAATCTCGCTTAGCTCTTCTCCAATGTGAAACGTATTCGTGTGATAAAAATCATACAGCAATTGGAAGATCCCCATACAAAGTCGAGAATTTTATACCAGCAGTTCGTTCTCAAGTCCAAAGGCCAACTCTCGATAGCGATCTACGCTCTCCCGAGAGACGATTCTAGTCAGTTACGCCAGTTACGCGGAGAATACCAGTCACAAGGCGCCATAACCCTAATGCTCTCTACAAAACTTGCTTTCTGCTGCCAATAATCACAGAAAAATGGTCGACGATTTACTCAGCCGATTAAAACGGTCCCCGGTCGCGCAACTGTTGGTAGCAATCACTTTTCTAACATCTGGCTTAATAATCAACCTCGTTCAATGCATTCTTTACTACTGCGTTCGGCCGTTCAACAAGCACTTGTTCAGGAAGCTCAATTACTACCCGAACTATTCGCTACACTCACGTAAGTGATGCCTATTTGTGTATTAAGATATCTCATAGAGGACAGCTTAGGGTCAAGAGCTTATCCCATTTCAGATGCACATTTTAGGTATCATCCCTACTTCCTGCTCAATCTTTGGCATGTTGAAAGTAACAACTTCTAGTAGCATTGTTGGTGTAAATGAACGGTGCTTGTGGTCGACAGAGCTGGTGTGCTTGGCCGAGTGGTGGGGCGACCTGGACGTGACTTGCTACGCCGAGGAAGCTGACCGCAAGTATTTCGGCAACGAGCACGCGTACTGCATCATGAACCATCGGTACGAGATCGACTGGATGGTCGGCTTCGTCTACTGCGACCGCGTCGGCATCCTTGGCGTGAGTTCCTCCTTGCCATAATTCTTTTATTGAGTGGAATCGGGCTCCAATAATGGAGGATAGGTAGTACCTACCAAGTAGCACAACAGAACAGATAATGTCCTAGCTACTGTGAATTTAATCCTAAATGCAAATACTCGTTGAATGTACGGTAGACAATGATTATAAGTGACGATTTATAAATTCCAAAATTTACATCTGTGCCGGAATTCGAATTCGGGTCTTTGCCTGTCCGGGGCACTGCACTTATCCATTATGCTACAGACAACCAACTATGGAATTGATATTAAGTTCATTTGAGTTGTTGGGCTCCATGGAAATGGATCCAAAACTATGAATGACCATTATATCGAGTATCTAATATCATATAATAATCAATATCCTAGCTATATAACCCATGAATCAATCTGTTAGAAACTAGATTTACGTTTGATGCCAGCTTTTGATCAAAGCAAAGCTTCTGTACTTGGACAAAGTAAAATCTCCTTGCATCTGCAGCTGTACCTTTAGAAGCCAGTGAGTACGCGGAGGTAGCGTCTTGAGCCTAACGGACGGAGAGTAGTAACCCGTTGGCCGTGTGTCTGACAGAACTGCAAGACGTATGCCAAGAAGTCGATCCAGTACGTCCCGCTGCTCGGCTGGGCGTGGAAGTTCGCCGAGTCTGTGTTCCTGGACCGCAGCTGGGAGAAAGACAAGGAGATCATCGGGCGACAGGTCACCGAACTCGTCAGCTATCCGGACCCGATGTGGGTGAGTCGACCGCTAGCCGTCGGACGGTTCTAACAGCCAGCTGGACAGCTTTGTGATGGGATGGATTAGCGGAGAGGTTCTGTCATTTCACCCTCAGCTCGCTGCTAGGCTAGGTTGGCTTCATCATCAGCCTGTCATTCACAGACACTGGGTTCACCCTCAGCTTGCTGCTAGGCTAGGTTAGCTTCACCCTCAGCTCGCTGCTAGCTGCTAGGTTAGCTTCACCCTCAGCTCGCTGCTAGGCAAGGTTAGCTTCACCCTCAGCTCGCTGCTAGCTACTAGGTTAGCTTCACCCTCAGCTCGCTGCTAGCTGCTAGGTTAGCTTCACCCTCAGCTCGCTGCTAGGCTAGTTTAGCTTCACCCTCAGCTTGCTGCTAGCTGCTAGGTTAGCTTCACCCTCAGCTCGCTGCTAGCTGCTAGGTTAGCTTCACCCTCAGCTCGCTGCTAGCTGCTAGGTGAGCTTCACCCTCAGCTCGCTGCTAGGCTAGTTTAGCTTCACCCTCAGCTCGCTGCTAGGCTAGGTTAGCGTCACCCTCAGCTTGCTGCTAGGCTAAGCTAGCTTCACCCTCAGCTCGCTGCTAGGCTAGGCAAGCTTCATTGGCATAATCTGATTGTGCAGTGAAGTGATGTAAGTAGGTATCTAACAAGTCCTTCTGATGTAATCTGTAATGATTTGCAACGAATGTTAGCTGAGTGGGTTCAAAGTGGGTGAGATTTCGATGAGTTATCTGTTATCTCAGCTCTTGTGACAACAAGAAGGCTTTTAGAGAATGCACCGTTTCATTGTTGCTAGTGCTATCATCGTGCTAACAGGAACAAGTATCGTGAGATAAGATAGCATGCTGCTTTCTCTTCTGAAAGCAAACAGCATTGACTAGGTCATGAATCATGATCAACCATATATTGTAACGAAACAAAATGCCTCGTGGCTGGGATATCATTATTTTCATAGAAGCAATCTCGGTTTTTACTGTTCTGTGCTAGCAAAAATCCTTATACCGAAAGGTACTTAAAAGGCATAAAAACATTATCTGTGCCAGCTGATAACAGAATTGCGCTCTCTAATAAAATTAACTCCTTGCTGGATAAGATCAATCAAGCTGAAATCTATCCTTGACAAGTTTTAATCAAAGAAAAGAACTTGCATGCCAACAGAATCTTGATAGCTGATCAATAAGGCTGCTCTGCAAGATGGCACTTTGTTTGGATGATTAAGAAACACTTAGCGAAGCGGGACGTTGAATTGTGCGCCCGGCATCGAACTTGACCGGCCCGGGAACTTGTCATCCGGCTGGCTTTGTCTCAAAGTGTCTGCATGTCTTAGCTGCAGAACGGCACCAGCTGCAATTGTCTTGAATTGCGCGTGAAGGCCGAGATGCCGACAAATTCAATCTACGTGTTGATCGAATTAACGCGTTGGTCCAATTAGCGGGTTGATCGAATAAACGCGTTGATGCAATCAATGTGTTTCTTGTTTCTAAAAATAAATATCTTGTATATCGTGGACAAGATTTGCAGTTTACATCAATATCATTTTGTCTTAAAACCTTTTGCTCCAAATCTGAGATTATTAGAGCATTTTATTGCTAATCAATAAAAAATGCTGGGAATGAACAGCTCAGAAGGATAAGCTGAATATTTCCACCCAAATATGAGTTTTCTTACCTTTTTTTTCCAAGATAGTACTTTGCTTGGCTATCTCCATATCACTCAGCTTCACATTCAAACTTTCTTTAAATAGTAACATTATCATTTATAAGACAGCAAAAAGTGTATTGCGTTCGTCGTGGAATACGGTTTGCCTGACGGCGCCTGCGTTTTGGCAGCTGCTGCTGACCGCCGAGGGCACCCGGCTGACTCCCGCCAAGCTGGCGGCCAGCCAGAAGTTTGCGCGGGAGAAGGGGCTGCCCGAGCTGCACCACCACCTGACCCCGCGCACCAAGGGCTTCACGTACAGCGTGCCGTACTTGCGCGGCAGCGTCGACGCTGTCTACGACGTCCAGGTGCTCTTCAAGGAGTGAGTACCGCCCCGGTCCCCGCCTCCCCTGACATTTTAGCAGTGTGGCAACACTAGCAGCAGCAGTGACACCGGTCACTGCTGTTGCTGCTGCTGCTGCCACTGCTGCTGCTGCTGCCACTGCTGCTGCTGCTGCTGCTGCTGCTGCTGCTGCTGTTGCTGCTGCTGCTGCTGTTGCTGCTGCTTGCTGCTGCTGCTGCTGCTGCTGCTGCTGCTGCTGCTGCTGCTGCTGCTGCTGCTGCTGCTGCTGCTGTTGCTGCTGCTGCTGCTGCTGCCACTGCTGCTGCTGCTGCTGCTGCTGCTGCTGCTGCTGCTGCTGCTGCTGCTGCTGCTGCTGCTGCTGCTGCTGCTGCTGCTGCTGCTGTTGCTGCTGCTGCTGCTGCTGCCACTGCTGCTGCTGCTGCTGCTGCTTTCATCTGCTGCTGTTGCTGCTGCTGCTGCTGCTGCTGCTTGCTGCTTGCTGCTGCTGCTGCTGCTGCTGCTTGCTGCTGCTGCTGCTGCTGATGCTGCTGATGCTGCTGCTGCTGCTGCTGCTGCTGCTGCTGCTGCTGCTGCTACTGCTGCTAACGTGCGTTGCCTTTTGTTTCAGCGGTAGCCAGGAGAGCGAGCCGACGATGACCAACCTGCTGATGGCGCGCAAAGTGGAGGCGCACTACTACATGAAGCGCATCCCGCTGGAAACGCTGCCCACCGGTGAACAGGAACTTTCCGACTGGATGCACGCCCTCTATCAGCAAAAGGTTGGTGACCTTTGAGGGTTGACTCGTTGTCGGAACATAATTAGCAGTGCCTGTCGTAGTGACAGCACGGATTAGCGGAGGAATCCTGTTGTTCGAGTTGCATCGTCCTTAGGAGGGGACGTAAAGCCGGTGGTCCCCTCGGTGCTTTTCGACAGGAGTAGGCTATGTGCCGGCACCGGGTTTCCCCCCCTCTCTTCTAGCCATAGGTCAGGTTCATCATCACCCTTTTTTTTCTGACCACTGCCATAGGGCCAGTTGTCGAAACAGTGCGCCGTTAAACACCGGCAATAAATCAATCAGAGGATGTTCTCCAAACCAAACCAGGACAACTGTCCTTTTTAGGACCACCAATCCAATCGAACAGAGCAGAAACCGTGAAGCAACTACTACCAAACCAGCTAAGGATACTACTGAGTGCATCGTCCATCTCCTAACCCCTTGTCGATCGGTTGACAGGATCGCATGGCAGCTGAGTTTGCGCGCAGCGGACGTCTGTTCGAGCCGTCGCACCCGTCGGCTGCGAAGACGGTTTCGTACCGGCTGGCGCGCCGCCCGTACAGCCTGGTGAACACGGTCTGCTGGGCCGTGGTGGTGCTGGTGCCCATGACCTACTACCTCGCCTGTCTGCTCACGTCGGGATCGACGCTCTACTTCTCCATCGGCGCCGCCATCATCGCAGTCTGTGAGTACCGATGCTCTCCTCGACGCTAGCTTTTGCTTCTTTGTTTGGGCCTTACGTCCCTTCCGAAGGACGGTGCAACTGGAACGACAGGATTCTTCCGCTAATCTGTGCTGTCGAGAGGTTGACAAGCAAGGCGAGTGAAGTTGTCGTACTAACTTCAAACCCTCCGACCTTTCTCCCGAACAGAACCGATCATATCCATGATGGTTACCCATCCAACACCGCGATCCTACCACCCATCCAACAGCTAACTCGGTGCGATGTTGCTCAACTCGGGTGACCTTGCGAGAACCGGTGCTGCCAGACGAGCCGAGAGCAAGGCAGCTGGGAGGAAGTAACGACGCCCGACGTCGCGTTTGTTTGCCCGCAGTTTCGGTGACGCTGCGCAAGCTGATCAACTTGACCAAGATCAGCAAGGGCTCCGAGTACGGCACGAACAAGACAGGCCAGGGGGCGGGGGCGGGGGCGAAACAAGACTGAGCCATTGGCCGACCTAGCGCAGATATTTATTAGCAGAGGCGGAGGCGGTCTGGGGGGCGGCACCGCGGCCAACTCTTGGGCAGCCGATTGCCGCGCTTTCTGCGATGGGATGCGGTGAATTTCCCGTTGCCGAAAGGGTCGGCCGATCTTTTCGTCTGTCCATCGATTTCAACTTTTAATGCCTCGGTATCGAAGAAATTCACAGCCAAAAAGACCTATTCCACCTGGATAAACTGACGTCAGATACCCACTGGACACACTACCAGTACTACCCACTCGCTAAAGCCAGGCAGAGCAATTCAGGTTGTGATTTCCCTGTCTTCCTTTGTTATTTAGCAGAGCTGATAAATATTTTATTCCAAACTGGTAGCACGTCCAGTGGGCATCCGACGTCATTTTTTTCCGAGTGAAACAGGTCTATTGGCTGAGAATAGCATCGGTCCGACCTGGTTATTTGGCCATTAAAACTCAAGGATCCACGCGGCGGATTGTTGTCAATCCGCCGCGGGCGTTTCATGCGTTTGTTTACGCTACGACGGTCGTGTTACGCAGTTCGGTATCTCAGAGTTGGATACTTTAGGAAGCCGCTGCTGCTAGACCAGTTTCAGCGTGGGCTTGTGCCATATTTCACAGCAAACGCAAGCTTGGACTCGTTGCGATTTTTTTGTTTCACCCCGAGCTACTTGGTGTCGATACTCTGTTTTGTGAAGCTCGTGTGAGAATCCGTCTGAGCAATGTCTTATGTCCGAGTCTTTTGCAACGAGGCCTCGATTGAAGAGAGCTCGAGTCTGGTCGACTTTGCTCGCCAAGACGCGCAGAAGAATTGTTGTAACGTAGGTTTCTTTGGCATCTCGACCGCGAGCCGCAAGAACTCGTGCGAATCTGTAGTCGTGATTCTTGATTTAGTTACGATGATCATTAAATTGGTCATTTAGGGATTTTTTTTCATTGAAATTTGTTATTTTATTTCTTCTGTTGGTCCAAATTTGGGAAACAAAGTTACTTTAAAAGGCCAACAGCCCGAGCACCGATCCTTGTGGAAAGAAAAGCTGAAAACCTCTTTGCGTGGACGGACCATTTCGTCTAAGCACAAGAAACTAGATTTCTGCACATTTTTTACGGGGAATTTAGTTTCTTGAGGGTGAAACGAGCAGCGATTGTTAGCTTGACGTCAGTTTCTGTCGGTCAAAGTGGCAGGGATATGGAGTTACGGGCGGACGTCCAAGTGACGCTTTGAGCGTACGCATCCCAACGCAATCACCGAGACCACGGATCGATCGTTGAGGCGACAACGCTGTCTGAAACCAGCCGGTCGAAACATGCAAACTCGGTCCCTTTCCAGCGCATTCAAACGTGTACAATCAGAAGCAAAACAACGTACCTTACTACTATTTTCAAATACATTTAGCACAATATGCAAACATACACACACTCGGGATAACTTGCACAACGTTTTTACAATCTACTTTTGATACTCTATATAAAAGTCTGTAATTTATTAACTATTATTCGCGGGGAACGGTTACTAATTCCTAGGTTTACTCATGAACGAAACGACCAGAGCCGACTCGACGGCTTTTACTGACGTCGCCGCTGTTGTCTCCTTCGACAATGCCGAGCCGTCGTCGTGGCCGGCTAGAAAGAAACTCGCGCTTTGCCGAAAATTCAGATGCAAAACCGTTTTTCTGTGCCAACGTTCAACGCATTTAGTTTTTGCACCGTTGCGACGCGACGTGCGGTTTGAAAACGTCGATTTTGACAGTTGCGAGGATTTCTGGCCGGCCTAGCAGAGATTTTACCACCGCCATGACTCTGTTGAAACGGTAGTCGATTTGCGCTCGGAGAACTTGACCATCCGCATGCAGCGATAATGATGGAGAGTTCAGAGACAGCATCTACTAACTTTTATCGCACAACAAGTAATGTTTTGGCAACTCTTCAAGACTTGAATCATCATCTGGTCACCCTGCATGCTATTTATTGGTATGCTGTCAAGTTGAAGTTGATTTCTGTCTTGAGGTCTCACCGGTGGATGCAGAGTTTGAGGAGCTGGTAGAACCTGCCACCCGGCTAGTTTGAGGCGGACAACTTGTTTGTTAAGTTTCATAGCAAAACTTGTTTCTCTTCTCGTCTCTGAGGGTTTGTTTTGTCGAGAGACTCAGCGCTGGCCGTAGCAACTTTGTAAATTGTGTCTGTAACGATTTCAATGATAATAAAACATTATATATCTATAAATAAATGTTGAGCTATTGCCAACTGTCTTTTTCAGTTATTTCGATTCCTAATTCTTGTAGAATCCTCGTGCAGTTCCTATCTTAGACATTTGCTACGATTGTTGGCATTACTATATGCCTTGCCTAATGCCAGCAAACACCGGTGTCACTGCTGTTGCTAGTGTCGCCACGCTGCAACGATTATTGGCATTACTATGTGCCTTGCCTAATGCCAGCAAACACCGGTGTCACTGCTGTTGCTAGTGTTGCTACGCTGCTACGATTGTTGGCATTACTATGTGCTTTGCCTAATGCCAGCAAACACCGGTGTCACTGCTGTTGCTAGTGTTGCCACGCTACTACGATTGTTGGCATTACTATGTGCCTTGCCTAATGCCAGCAAACACCGGTGTCACTGCTGTTGCTAGTGTTGCCACGCTGCTACGATTGTTGGCATTACTATGTGCCTTGCCTAATGCCAGCAAACACCGGTGTCACTGCTGTTGCTAGTGTTGCCACTCTGCTACGATTGTTGGCATTACTATGTGCCTTGCCTAATGCCAGCAAACACCGGTGTCACTGCTGTTGCTGGTGTTGCCACGCTGCTACGATTGTTGGCATTACTATGTGCCTTGCCTAATGCCAGCAAACACCGGTGTCACTGCTGTTGCTAGTGTTGCCACGCTGCTACGATTGTTGGCATTACTATGTGCCTTGCCTAATGCCAGCAAACACCGGTGTCACTGCTGTTGCTAGTGTTGCCACGCTGCTACGATTGTTGGCATTACTATGTGCCTTGCCTAATGCCAGCAAACACCGGTGTCACTGCTGTTGCTAGTGTTGCCACGCTGCTACGATTGTTGGCATTACTATGTGCCTTGCCTAATGCCAGCAAGAATGGAAAAAGGAGTATTGATTGATAATAAAGTTAGCATACTAAACCAGTTGCAGCAAAGTTGACCGACAAACATTAATCAATTTATCATATCAACTATCACAAATTAATATGCACTTCCACCATAACATAGATTGATCATACTTACTCGTCAATACTCCACCATAAAATCGTTGGTCAAGGTCGGTATGATGTTCATAATTCGTCATTTGTTCGTATTTCGTTCGTTGTTCCAAGACGATGCTCCACGAAGCAAAGTCTTGTATCCACGTCGTCAAGGAGAATCTTAAGCGAAGGAACGAAGCAAATCTGCTAGTTAGTACACAAGTAATCACGAGACTGATTGGAACTCTGGGAAGTGGATAGAATTAAGTGGACATATTACTGGCCTCTGCCCAATTAATTTATCTTTTCAAAGAAATGACACTGATTAAGTTAAAAAAATCACATGTTTATTAAATAATCTGTCGCCTGTTTTTTAAGTCACTGACTGCGCTAGCCGCTGTCCGCGTAACAAAACAAACAAGCCGCCAATAAATAAGCGTCGAGACCCGGGCAACGGCTCGGCAGTTGGACAAACGAACAGAGAACGAACACAGAACGGTCGCTGGAAAAACAATTGCAGTAGGAACACAGGCGAGTAATGAGTCAGGGTCGCTACAGAAGAGTTCGCGCAGCTCAACGCTGGACACTTAGGAACAACGCAACGCTGCCTCGACACAAAGCGCGGTTACCGGGACGCCTACTTCGTCTGAAAAATACACTGGAGGATGCAGAAAACGGCCAGCGCTACCGCAACAGGGCCCTCGGTTCGCGACGCAACGAAATGCGGTTGTTCACGACATAGTGCGGTTATGTCGTGACAAAGTGCGGTTACGAGCGTGCGGCGCATCACCAGGAGAAGGTGCCGTCGGCGTTGCGCTTGATGTGGTCGACGGGCAAGACGCGGGCGACGTCGTCGCGGCAGAAACTCGCCAGCGTGGCTGCAGACAGTCCGCAGTCCGACAGGCTCTCCTGGCCGAACGCGCTGGGCGCCTTCGCCGACGGAGAAAACACCGCCGGCTCTGCAACGAAACCCCGTTGATGTCGACGTCGTCTTAACCACGCAACTGTCTCGGCCGCGCGCCGAATGGAGATCAGTGGCCTTGGCTCAATACGATGCGCTATCCATGTTATAGAGATCAGTGGCCTTGGCTCAATACGATGCGCTATCCATGTTATAGAGATCAGTGGGCTCAATACGATGCGCTATCCATGTTATAGAGATCAGTGGGCTCAATACGATGCGCTATCCATGTTATAGAGATCAGTGGGCTCAATACGATGCGCTATCCATGTTATAGAGATCGTTGGTAAGGAGCTATCTACCTGACTTATGGGAGGAGCCACCTACAAGAGGGCTTGGCTTGTGGGAGGAGCCACCTACCGGAGGGTGGGGCTTGAGCGCGGGCGGCCAATGAGAAGGGGCGCGTGTGTTCGAGCGCGACGCAAGCGGCTGAGAAGTGGGCGCGCGACTCGGCCAGCAGGTGGCAGAGCTCGTGCATAACGTGGGGCAGCACGGGCCCGCGCAGCTCCACCGAGTGGAACACGCCGCCCTCCGCACCTCGCACCACGCTGTGTCCCACCTGGTCAGAAGCAACACTCTCTTAGCATGTTTCACACGGGTCGATTTGATTTCGGTGGAAGGGTTGGTTGATTTTCGCTCCAAGTTGAATTATGGATAGGTTTCGTTCTAAGCAAAATAGTCGAGGCAAAAGTTGAACCCAAGTATTCCGTTCAACTTTTCATGATCAAGTTTTGTGTTTACACGGGTCAATGTTCGTTGAGCCCTAGATTGAGCGCAAGAAAATTGAACCGTGTAAACCAGGTTTACAGTAGTTCTAGCAAATCTCACTATTCCCCAGAAATCCACAAAAATTTTCTGAAATGTAGTAAAAGTTCCGCTCCTTCCATAAGTAAAAAAGTTATTAGGGTTGCCCGAAGGAATACGGAGCTAGAATTAATTCAAGAAACAGCAAATCCCTATCTCTTAACACGGACGTCATCAAAATGCGGTCGCTGAAAGTCACTGGCGTCCAATCTGATGGGCCAGGATCGGTCCAGACTAGCACTACTTTAAGAGCGAGCGAAGGCGGCACTGACCGTGAGGGGCTTGAGCGTGGCGCCGTGGAACGCGGTGGGCGCCAGCAGCGTTGGCGGCACGCCGGCCAGCGCCCCCGTCAGCGCCACCACCGACTTGCAGTTGAGCAGGAAGTTGAAGAGCGCCTGCGCCTCCACGCCCTCCGCGCTCACCAGCGACTCGGGCGTCCGGTCGACGCTGCGCTCCTTGTCGAACGCCACCTTGGCCTGGACGGAAGCACGCCGTTAGATTGATTGCCGGTGTTTAACGACGCACTGTTTCGACAACTGGCCCTGTGGCGCTGGTCTATGATGGAAGGGTGATGATGAACCTAACCTATGGCTAGAAGGGAGGAGGGGAAACCCGGTGCCGGGACGTAGCCTACTCCTGTCGAAAAGCACCGAGGGGACCACCGGCTTTACGTCCCTTCCGAAGGACGGTACAACCTGAACAACAGGATTCCTCTGCTAATCCGTGCTGTCGAGAGGTTGACAAGCAAGGCGAGTGAAGTTGTCGTGCTAACATCAAACCCTCCGACCTCTCTCCAACCTCCAACCGCTGCTAGAGACGGTCCACCCACCTGCTTCGTGTTAAGCCGCTTGATGACATCGGCACCGACGCCCATGCTCTCCAGCCACCCGTCCTCCTCCTCCTCCTCAAGCTCCGCCCCTTCAAGCTCCGCCTCCTCCAGCTCCGCCCCTGCGCCCGCCGAGTCTTCCTGCGACTCGAAACCCGAGTCCCGGGATCGTCGCAGCGGCATCGTGAAGACAACGTCTGCGTAGGGAAGTGCGGTTATATGTTGTGAGTTTAATGTTTGAAAGCCACATGTCCTTGTTGTGTCTCTGTGTCCCTGTGTCCCTATGTCTAGTGTCCCTTTGTCCCTATATCTAGTGTTCAGTGTCTAATGTCCAGTGTCCAGTGTCCAGTGTCCCTGTGTCCAGTGTCTTTGTTATGTCCCGTCTCATCCCGTGTCCCGTGCGTACCGTCTTGCTTGAGCAGCTGCCGGAACCCCCTGGTGGTTGGCGTGAGCATCGCGTTGATGTCGGCGTGCCCGCCAACTCCCGCCGCGCGGAACAGGCAGGTGAACGCGTTGGCGCACAGGTAGAAGTAGGGGCACTGCCTCGCTCGCACCAGCTGAAGACACAAAAAATCGACAGTCTTTAGTAACTAAATGTCAATTACACAGAATTATTGGGAATTATCCACTGCACAAATGCCTGTAAGCATAAAAGTTAACCTATTTTACTCAGAGAAAAATGATGTCAGATACCCACTAGACATACAAGTTTGAAAAAAAAATTACGATGCGCTATCCATGTTATAGAGATGAGTGGCCTTGGCTCAATACGATGCGCTATCCATGTTATAGAGATCAGTGGCCTTGGCTCAATACCATGCGCTATCCATGTTATAGAGATCAGTGGGCTCAATACGATGCGCTATCCATGTTATAGAGATCAGTGGGCTCAATACGATGCGCTATCCATGTTATAGAGATCAGTGGGCTCAATACGATGCGCTATCCATGTTATAGAGATCAGTGACCTTGGCTCAGTACGATGCGCTATCCATGTTATAGAGATCAGTGGCCTTGGCTCAATACGATGCGCTAGGTATCCATGTTATAGAGATCAGTGGGCTCAATACGATGCGCTATCCATGTTATAGAGATCAGTGGGCCAACTCCAACCTTCCACCAAACGCTACCTGAAATAGAGAACGGAAGCTCTCTGCAAAGTGTTCGTAGAGCGCGTCCTTGACCCTGGGGTCGGCGGCGACCACGCTGGGGTCAGCGACCCTGCCCGCCGACCTCGGAAACAGCGTGAGCCAGGGAAGCGCCGGGTGCTGCCAGACCAGGCAGCGCTGGTGGAAGCGCGCGGTGGCGCTCGTGTCCAGCGAACCGCTGCCGCCGTCCGTCTCGAGGCAACGCACAAACCTGCCGCCAGGGGAGGTACGTTGGCGTCGGCGTTAAGTTATGTGAGGGTGCAATGTTTCGGATCCAATGCGCGGATAGGTTAGTACGTCCCCAGGTGGAATATTGTTCAAGTGTTCTCACCCAACGGTTTGGCATGTTGGAAACACCGGTTCTTGTGAGATAACAGAAGATAAGCAACATTGCTGAGTCAGGTGTTTGATGGGTGACCATCGTGCACATGATCAGTTCTGTTCGGGAGAGAGGTTGGAGGGTTTGAAGTTAGTACGACAACTTCACTCGCCTTGCTTGTCAACCTCTCGACAGCACGGATTAGCGGAGGAATCCTGTCGTTCGAGTTGTACCGTCCTTCGGAATGGACGTAACCTATGGCTAGAAGGGAGGAGGGAAAACCCGGTGCCGGCACGTAGCCTACTCCTGTCGAAAAGCACCGAGGGGACCACCGGCTTTATGTCCCTTCCGACAAGCGAGGCGAGTGAAGTTGTCGTACTAACTTCAAAACCTCCGATTCTCTCCCGAACAGAACTGATCGTGTGCATGATGGTCACCCAAACACCGCGATGTTGCTTAACTTCGGTTATCTCACTAGAACCGGTGTTTCCAATTTTGCCAAATCGTTTGGTACCGAGACAATCAAGCAAGGCACTGACCCTGTGATGCCCGATGCCTCCTCGCACGTTCGCAGCTGCCGGCTCCAAGGGAACGGCTCTGATGAGGTGAGACGCAGCTTCGTCTTGAGCATCCAGTCGACGGGGACGAAGCTCTCGCCCTTCTTCTCGGCCACCGTCTGAAACATCCGGCACTCGTCTTGGGGTTGTGATTATCCTATCTTATTTGGTTATTTAGCAGCAATAATTGATATTATTTTTCCAAACCGGTAGTACGTCCAGTGGGTATCTGACATCATTTTTCTCCGAGTGAAACTATTTGACTGTCTTATTGCGTGCTAAGCTAACAAACTTTAACTTTTCCAGACGTTTCGCAAACTGAATTGAACATTGTTTTGCTCTTTTAATTATTGCAGTACACAATGTTTCGAAATGAAGTACGTTAACGATGAGCGAGAATGTGCTTGCCTTGCTGCTGTCCTGCTGGATCTGGCTCAGTATGCTTGTGAAGGTCGTAGGGGCGCCCTCGCCGGGTTTGTCCGTCGGCCTGGCGTTCATGTTGAGCAGCGTGAACAGCGTTGCGTCGCTAGATCCCGTCTCTAGTTCCAGCCGCTCCGCCGTTTCAGTCTTTGTTCGCTTCTTCGGCTCACATCTGAAAATATATTTCTTGTTATACTGTTGGGTTTCAACCGAGTTGGGCTGCCGAGTTTCTTTCGGCTTGAATACTCTGTGGTGTCTAGTGTTTACCTCATACTACTTTGTTACGATAGTACGATATTTAGCTTGAGATTAGCTCAATATGGAGAAAACTGTGGTGGCTTGTTAAAGTCCTGCTACTTTAGAGTTAAAATGAACTTTTAACCAGATAATTACTTGGATGTAAAAGCACATATTTAAGTAGATTTATTAATGTAGGTACCTAAAGGGGTTCTTTCTTTTTTCTGACTCATCGACCAGCAGAGACTTGTATGCCGGCAAGCTGCCCGTGCTGGAAGATCGGCCAAAGCCGGTCTCATCTCCGAATGCCGACTTGGCTTCGTCCGCCCTGTTCATCATCCGCGCTTGCAGCTGCTTCTTCTTCACTTTCAGCCGGTGAAATCGCATCACCTCATCCGGTCTGGTCCATTTCGGTGAGACCGCCACCGGTTCAGCTTTCTCTTTTTTAGACATTGCACACAAAAAACTGCAAAGAAAACTCAATTTGGAAGAGGCAAGTGCGAGTAATTCTGTAAATTAAGTTTATTAGATTTGTTAACTGTCTTACTTTAGTCTCTTCAAGGCTATAAGGCCAACCACATTGAGTTTAGAGCAACAAATTGATTCTAATTTTTCTGTCTAGGACAGGTCCTTATCATGCGTTCTCTCCCAATGAAGGATGTGTTCATGTTCTGAATAAAAGCTCTTCACATTGAAAACAACGACTAGAAATTGAAACGGCAACCTCAAAATCCAGATGCCGCCGAATCAAGCAGCAAGAACAGCTGTGAGCAAAGTTTTGTTGGTGTGAGCAGCAACCTCTATCAGGAGATATGCAAACTAACAGATCGTCCCACGGATTTATTTAAATGAATAAAAATGGAGATATCTCATTCAATTGGGGATTATGATTTCAATGTAAGTATCAAATATTTTACTAGGTCTAGCACTAGTACAACTAGCCTAGTCGTTTATATACATGCATAACTTGTGCACCAAATTGTTACCTCATCAACTATACGCCGGTCAAAGCAAGGTCAAAGTACTTGCGTTTACCTACTAAAGTTTATGTGATTACGATTTGTCTGAAAATTGAAATAGACGTAATAGATATTCTGTAAGGGTCGCCCCCAACCAACTGAACTGTAAAAAAACTTTATTCCATTGCCAGCTGCTAATTACCGACCAATTATAATGAACGCTCATTAATACTTTGATGCCATACACAATATCATTGGGTTGTCAACGATATTATACAAAAACATTTCGATAAATTGCTAGGACATAGAAATGGCATGCACTCTTGCAAACAACCGAAACAAATTGCTTTAAATTTCACGAATCCAACCGGTTTATCCAAGTATCAATTAGCGCTCCAACAATTGGAAAGTGAAGAATCGATTTCTGCTTAATTACCCATAATACCAACGCATGTTAACAGAATATACTCACGCATAGCTTGCGACGATCCAGGAAGACATTTTACGGAAGCGCTGTCCAATGTTACATGTTGATGTTCATCTAGCAAGCGGTCAAATCGTCCAGATGTCATGTTGACAGATCGAAAACACGGCCACTATGTGTTCCTGACACCGTCACCCTTTGGCTGTTGAGAGGGAGAGAGAATGCAGGGACAGGCTGGGCAAATGAGACAACAGCTGAGATGGACGTACGAGCTGTGCTGGCGATATGGCATCTGCATTGAAACTAGAATTCCACTTTTCATGCGTGCGCCGGGTCGTTATCAATCGTCTGTGTGATGCATTACGCTGTAAATCGTTAATTATGTTCGAAACAGGAAGAAGATTGATTTGATTCTATGAGCGAGCGAAATCCTTTAATTTTGCATCATGGGGAAGTATAATTTGTTTTTAATAAATAATAGTAATAATTAATAAATCCACCTTATATAAAATCCTTATTTCCCGTTGCCACGATACTATCGGTACCTGGATGTGGCTATGTGGGGATGTGGCGATGTGGCCATGTGACTATGTAATTTTGACGGCGTAAATCGCCAGCGAAATTGCGAAAACGCAATGAAAACGCGCGGCCCAAGTCGCGTTCTGTTCCTTTTACTTGGGACTTGCGCGCTGCAACACTCGGCCAGCGATTTGAGCCGCGCTTGATGGTGAAAACAACGAAAAACGCACGCCAAATCACTCGGCCAAAAGTCATCGCCTCTGGAGGCAATAATGCAGGCAGTAAGCAAAATACAGGTGCAAAATAATTTCCATAGCGATGAAATTCGCCAAATGTCGAAACACAATTCGAAGCAATTCATCGCCTCTGGAGGCAACAATTGGCAACAATGCACGACCAAATGTATCTATAGTTACAAAATTAATCGCACTGTGAAGTTGATTTTTTTACAGCAAATTTTTCTGCGAGATTTCCAACGAGTTTTACTGTGAGTTTTGCCGCGACTTTTCCACTAGGAATCTTAAAGTGTTTGAAATCGAGGTTTGCCCTTAAGAAAGTATATAATATAGCTGTATACTGATATACTGGAAACGCATCACACAAATACAGATGCCGGCAAAAAAACGTGCTCGCCTGACCCAGGCCAAACAAACGCGGACGAGAGACGAAGAAACGAAGAAGGCAGCGGCCGACAGGGCACGGGCCAAGCGAGCTGCCAAGCACGCGACAGGAGAGCTAAATGCCACTGCGCCGTCGGCAAAGCTCGCTTTGCCGCCCCTTGCCGAGCCCGACGTCGACCCCCTCGAAGGACGCCCCCTGGCCGAATCGGTGAGCGTAAACCCTTTTATTTATTCCTTTACGCAACATGCCTCGGTACACCAGGCGCACGCCGAGCAGAGCCCGGACTATGCCTGTGGCCAGCGCCCGGACGACGAGCCAGACAGACAACGCCGCCAGCGCCTCGCTGTTGTCGCAGAGCAGGCGCGACTGCGTAGAGAGAGCGAGTCCGCGGACGAACGCCGTGCTCGCCTCGCGCGAATGGCTTGCCTCGATCGCCAGCGCAGAGAAGCCGAGACAGAGGCACAGCGCGTCGACCGCCTGGCTTTGAAGGCGGAAACAGTGCGCCGCCGCAGGGAGGAAGAGCTCGAAGATCAGCGACTCCAGCGGCTGGCCCAGTGGACAAATAAAGAGCGACATCGCAGGGAGACCGAGACCGAGACACAGCGAGTCGAGCGTCAGGCTCAGAGGGCCGGAGCCGAGCGCCGCCGCAGGGAGGAAGAGCTCGAGGAACAGCGCCTCCAGCGGCTGGCTCAGTTGTCAAAGCAAGAGCACCATCGAAGGGAGACCGAGACCGAGGCCCAGCATGTCGAGCGTCTCGCTCAGAAGGCCGGAGCAGAGCGTCGCCGCAGGGAGGAAGAGCTTGAGGAACAGCGACTCCAGCGGCTGGCTCAGTTGTCAAAGCAAGAGCACCATCGAAGGGAGACCGAGACCGAGACCCAGCATGTCGAGCGTCTCGCTCAGAAGGCCGGAGCAGAGCGCCGCCGTAGGGAGGAAGAGCTCGAGGAAAAGCGACTCCAGCGGCTGGACCAGTCGGCAAGCTACAAGCGACAGCGCATGGAGACCGAGACAGAGGCCCAGCGGACAGCGCGCCTGGCCAAGACGGCCGCTCACGAGCGGACACTGCGAGAGGACGCGAATGCAGCCGAGCATGCCGAGCGTCTAGCTACCCGGCGGGAGCGAACGCGCCGACTTCGCGACGCCGAAGCAGGGGACCGGCTGGCGGCAGCTGAAGCCGAAGCCACCAAACGCGCCGAGGAGGAAGCCACCCATCGTGCCGATGAGGCAGAACGCGAACAACACCAGCTAACCGAGGACGAAGCGATGGAGCCCGACCTCGCGCCGGTGGACCTGGCACCCACGCACTTGGAAGCCGCAAGACAAGATGTGGCTGACGTCTTGCAGCATTACTGCGGCAATCAAAACGAAGTGTGCGACGAGTGCAGCGCCCTGCACTACAAAGGGGAAAGGCCCGCCGGCTGGAAGACAAACAACCGCCAGTTCACGACCTGTTGCCACAGGGGCAACGTCAAGCTCGAGCCACTGCTCCCGTACCCCGGCTTCATGTTCGAACTGCTCACTGGAGGCCACTACCACTCGAGAAACTTCCGTGAGAACATCCGGTCGTACAACAGTTCGCTCTCCTTCGCGTCGGTCGGTGCCAAGACCGAAATACCGAAGGGCCGTGGTACGTATTGTTTCCGTGTTCACGGAAACATTCAGCACAGGATCGGGCACATGGGCCAAGGGGTGGAGAAGCCGCTCTACTCACACCTGTACTTCCTCGACGCCGAGCAAGCGCAGACACATCGAGTCGACAGGCGCGAAAACACGAAGCTGCTGCCCGACCTGCTGCACGAGCTGGACGCGCTGATTCGCGAAGTAAACCCTTTCGCCCAAGGGCTCAAGACCCTGGGGCAGGTGGAGGCTGAGGAGCGCGTCCGTGCCACGGCCGAGGGTCGACCAGACACGAGAGTAGAGCTGCGCGTCGTCGAAGACAAGCGTCGAACCTTCGAGCACCCGACAGCGCTCGAAGTGGCTGTGGTGTACCAGAGCGTAGACGGTGGAATGCCTACGCTCGGCCGCGACATTCGCATCCACACGCGAAGCGGCTACTTCGAACAGCTGTCCGTCCTGTCGCCATCCACGGACCCACTGAGCTACGCCCTGCTGTTTCCGCGCGGCGAAGCCGGCTTCCAAAGAGACATGCCGCACACCAAACAATCCACCCACAACGTCATCACACTGATGGAGTACTACAGCTACAGACTCCAGGAGCGCGCCGGCGCCTTCAACCCCGTGCTGCACGCCGGCAAGCTGACGCAGCAGTTCATGGTGGACGCGTACATCAAGGTGGAGGGCAACCGACTTGAATTCATCATCAAGAACCAAAAAACACTGCGTGCCGAGCTGTATCGCGGCCTTATGGACCACATCGAGCACAGGGCCGAGCGGCAGGGATACGACATTGGCAAAATGGTGATCCTGCCATCCAGCTTCATTGGCAGTCCCAGACATTGCCAACAACTGTACCAAGACGCAATGAGCATTGTGACAAAGTTTGGCAAGCCAGATCTCTTCGTGACGATGACGTGCAACCCGAAGTGGCCAGAAATACAGGACAACCTCGCGGCGTATGAAAGGGCCGAGGACCGACCCGATCTCACCGCAAGAGTTTTTCAACTGAAACTCAAAGAACTGATGGCCGACATCACGACGAAGCACGTGATGGGCGTGCCCCTGGCGCATTTCCACGTGGTCGAGTTCCAGAAACGAGGACTACCCCACGCCCACATCCTGGTCATCCTGCGCTACGAGGACAAGATCCGCACACCAGAACAGATCGACGCACTCATCTGCGCCGAGTTGCCTGACCCGGTGACCGAGGAGAGACTACACAAGACCATCGTGTCGTCGATGATTCACGGCCCGTGCGGCGCGCGGAACCCACGCTCAGTGTGCATGGAGGACGGGCAATGCAAGAAGAAGTTCCCCAAGTTGTTCACAGAGGAGACTGTGGTGAACGAAGGGGGCTTCACCGTCTATCGCCGGAGAGACAACGGACGGATGTACATGGCTCCGACAGGAAAAGTGGTCGACAACCGGGACATAGTGCCTTACAACAAGTACTTGAGCTCCAAGTACGACTGCCATCTGAACGTGGTGCACTGTGGCTCGGCGAAGACAGTCAAGTACCTGTGCAAGTACGTCTACAAGGGCCACGACTGTGCCAGGGTGGAGCTGCGCGTCTCTGTTCCCGCCGAGTGTGAACATGGCGAGCGTCCGGCGCAAGGGGCCAAGCCCGTGTTGGTATGGGACGAAGTGTCGAACTACATCGACTCTCGCTATGTCAGCCCCCAAGAGGCAGTGTGGCGCATTTTAGGATTTGCAATGCACGATAAATCGCACAGCATCATCCGACTCGCGATCCACCTCGAGGGAGAACACACAGTCACGTTCCGGCCCGGAGACGAAGTAGCCGCAGCAGAACGCGGCAGCACTGCACTGACAACACTGACAGCCTGGTTCGACCTGAATCGGAACAACCCAACAGCACGCCAACACAAGTACACCGACATCCCGTACCACTACGTGTTCAATCGCACGTGGGCACCGCGCAAGCGAGGGGCGAACACCATCATCGCCCGCATGTACTCCGTGTCGCCGCGCCAGATCGAGCGATACCACCTGCGTCTGCTCCTGTTGCACGTGACAGGCGCGACGTCCTTCGAAGACGTGCGCACGCACCGCGGCGTTGTGTACGGCACCTTCAAGGAGGCTGCCATCGCGCGCAACCTGCTCATGGACGACGACGAGTGGCAGAGGTGTCTCGAGGAGGCTGTTGCAGTGCAAATGCCAAACGAACTGCGGCAACTGTTTGCAGTGATTTGCGCGTTCTGCCAGCCGATTAGCCCGCTGTCACTCTGGGAGCGCTTCAAGGAAGATTTCTGCGAAGACTTCGCCCGTGACCACGACCCCGTCGAGTCAGAACAGATGGCACTGAACGCCATCCAGTCCGTACTCGCCCTGCACCGATTGACGAACATCGAACTGGGTCTGCCCGCGCCCCGACTGCCGGTCATCGTTGCTGTCGACGAGCAGTTCGATCAGGCCGCCGAAAGGGAAGAGGCCGAGGGAAACTTGAAACTGCTCAACGATAGACAGCGCGTGGCTTTCGAAACGGTGATGGCAGCAATCGATGACCCGAAGACCGAGCATAGGTGTTTCTACCTTGACGGGCCGGGAGGCAGTGGAAAGACCTTCCTCTACAACACCCTGATCAGCGCGCTGCGAGCCAGAGGCGAACGAGCCGTGGCCGTCGCGTGGACTGGCATTGCTGCAACGCTGTTGAAGGGTGGGAGGACCTGCCATTCTCGATTCCGACTGCCCGTCCCGATCGTGGAGAACAGCACGTCCGGCGTGAAGCCCAACTCCGCCGAGGGTGCTGCGCTGCGGGCGGCCAAGGTGGTCATCTTGGACGAAGGGCCCATGGCGCCTGTGCTGGCCCTGAACGCGATCGAGCGCACGTTGCGTGACGTGACAAACGATGACCGACCGTTTGGCGGAAAGGTGATCGTCATTGGAGGTGACTTTCGCCAGTGCCTTCCGGTCGTCCGCAACGGCAACCGAACGACCATCGTCGAACAGTGCATTAAACGCAGCACACACTGGGCCCTGTTCCGCACGCTCGAACTGCGCGCGAACATGCGCGCCAACGAAGGAGAGGACGAGTTCGTGGAGTGGCTGCTGCGCGTCGGAAACGGCGAACTAACGAACGACCACCACCTGCCAGAAGACACAATCGCCCTGCCCGACCAGTGCGTCGTCGACTGCGTCATGGACGCCGTCTTCGGCAAGAGCATCAGTGCTGCCGAGATGGCCGAAATGCAGGATCACGCAATCCTCTGCCCGAAGAACACAGAGTCGTTAAACATCAACGACACTGTTCTCGAGCGACTCGAAGGCGACGTGCACGAATACTGCAGCGCCGACTCAGTGGACGTCGGCGAAGGCGACGATGGCGACGCTCTGACCACCGACTACCCAGTCGAGTACCTGAACTCGCTGACGCCGTCTGGGATGCCGCCGCACAAGCTGCGCCTGAAAGTGCACGCAGTCGTGATGCTCATGAGGAACGTGAACGTACGAGCCGGCCTGTGCAACGGCACTCGGCTAAGCGTGGTTGCACTCTACGAGCACGTGATCGACTGTCGGATCATCGGAGGACGATGCGCAGGAAACAGGACTTTTCTCTGCCGAGTGAACCTCACGCCCTCAGACGCAGGCCTGCCGATCACGATGATCAGGCGCCAATTCCCGATTCGTCTGGCATTCGCCATGACGATTAACAAGGCCCAGGGACAGTCTTTGAGACGCGTGGGAGTGAATCTCGAAAAACCAGTGTTCGGACACGGCCAGCTCTACGTGGCGCTGTCAAGAGCGCGGTCCCTCGACTCAGTGTTCCTAGCAGTCACCAGCAACGAGGCGCAGGGCAAGCTGATCAAGTCATGCAACACCACTTTTACAAAGAACATCGTGTACAAAGAGGTGCTAGAAAGCAATGCCCCGCAAAAGTCAACAGCGGCCACAACCTCGCAAGGTGGTCGTCAAAGTGACCCACGAGAGGCTGACGAAGAGGGCATCGAGCGGTCACTGAGCAAGCTAACTGTCGCAGATGCTGGAGCATTGAACGAAGACGAGGAACAGATGGACACAAGCGACTGGAACGAATTGAACATCAGAATCGTGCGTGGTTCGTGGCACCAGGGGGATGCTGCCAGAAAGTTTGTCAACGCAGGAAGGCAATGCACGGCAATGGCTGCCTGCGCTATCGCCTTAGCAAACAACAAGTGTCCATCAACATGGCAAAAAGACACACTGGACAGAATTCTCGATTCCGGCGATGCACTGTACACCCTCAGTGCGCGAAATCTGCCAAGGGACGAGCAATACCTCACGGTACAGGAACTACACGACTACATATCCGTCGCGGGATTGAACACCTGGATAAACAAACAAGAAAACGCCGACACTGCTGTTTCCGGTCTGATCTGGCCGCAAAACATCGCTCGCCACAACGCCTGGCCCGACCTACATACAGGGCTAAGCACGTTTCTCGCGGGTGCGGCCTGCGGGATCCTAACAGCGGTGTCTGTGTCGGTGGCCATAGGCAGAACGGTCGATGGGACATACTGGCTGTTTGACTCCCACGCGAGAAACCAACATGGATACGCGAGTCCAGACGGAAAAGCGTGTCTGGCAATGCACAAAGACCTGAGGATGCTGAGTGATATGTTCTGCAAGAACGTGCTCCCGGAACACGCGCTCGAACCAGAACAATACACAATCGAAAAAATACAAATCCGACAGCAAAACCGATCGTGACAAAACGAAAAACATCAAGGATATGCCTTCTATGCAAAGAGTTGCGCATCGGGGGACAGTGTAGGTAAACCAGGCTTACCAACAGGCTTTTGGTGACCAACACAAGCAGGGACAGAGACATCAGAGGAGGTCTGTCATGCAGCCGGGAGCGGGGAGGGGCTCCTGGCAAAGCGCAAAGCGCAAAACGTACAGACCATCGTACGAATGCGCATGTCAACAACGTCGCGCTAACACTTGAAGGAAAACCGCGTAGACTAACCAGGCCCAACATCCGGCTATTGGTGGACAACACAAGCAGGGACAGAGAAAATGAAGGAGGTCCGTCATGCAGCCGGGAGCGGGGAGGGGCTCCTGGCAAAGCGCAAAGTGCAAAACGTACAGACCATCGTACGAATGCGCATGTCAACAACGTCGCGCTAACACTTGAAGGAACACCGTGTAGATTAACCAGGCCCAACATCCGGCTATTGGTGGACAACACAAGCAGAGACAGAGAAAATGAAGGAGGGCTTTCATGCAATTACAATCATTACAATTAAAATTGTAAATGTGTGTAAATTGAGGTATTAGAATAATAAAACATTCCTTGCTGGGCATATGCATGTTTTGTTTTGCTACGGCGACACCACACCACTCGCTTTTCTTGGATCAACAACTGATGGTGGACGCCTGTGTAACAGAGTAATGACAATATATACCCATCAACAGTATTACCAATAAGTTATAAGTTATAAGTTATATTAACAAAGTGTTAGGTAAGCGTGGCAGAAGGGTCAAAGACCAACAACCGAAAAACAAATCAACAAAAGAAAAAAATAAAACCTACAGGGGGCGAAGCACCCTGCAAGAGGGCCATACGCAGAGGAAGGTTGGGAAGTTGGGGGGGGGGGGTTCAGGAAAGGTAGGATTAGTGGTGGGGGGGGGGGGGGGGGGGGGGAGAAAGGGGGAGTGCCAAAAAAATAAGCACGAAAGGCAGGAAAGGTAAACGGAAACATACAACAAGGTTGGGTTGGTTTGTGGGGAAAGGAACTACACACAAGCAGGGCGTGTGGCAACAAATGAAAACTCTTTTCTTGGATCATCAAATTGATGGTGGACGTCTGTGTACCCGAGTTACGAAAATATTTAGCCTTCATCAGCAGTAACAATAAGTTCACGTTTGATCATTACCTATATGTAGATAAACACAAAGTGTTAGGTAAGCGTGGCAGAATGGTCAAATACTATCACCGAACAACAAAGCTACACGAGAAACAAATAAAACCTACAGGGGGCGAAGCCCCCTGCAAGGGGGCCCCGTGTAGATGGTGCTTTGGGGCGAAGCCCCAAAGCACGCCGGGGGGGTTGGCGGCCGGAGGCCGCAGGGGCAAAGCCCCTAGTCACACGCGTTAAAATCGCACGCGTTGCGATTTTGGAAGCGATTCCTGCACCGAAGAAGCTTCCTCGACTTTCACGCCGTGATTCATTCATTAATTAATTAATAATAACGCGTTAATAAAATCATAAATCACAAGAAATTCTCGCCGCGAATATTTGGTCGATTGTTGCGTAATTGAGTGCGTTCTGAAATGCCGATGGGCTCGGTATAAAAGGCGGGGGCGCGTTGCTGGAAGGCATCAGTCATTCGACCGACATCGTATCAACAACCCAGGAATCAGCATGCAGAACAAGGTGAGATATAGCGTTGCATCTTGCAGCCAGGTAGCTGCTTGCTTGTGCCTCTCGTATCATGGTCACTCAATGGTTGATAGCCACCAGACGCAATGGCACTCGATAATATCTATAGATCATTCACTAACTTACCTTTAAACGTATAAAAGATTAGCTATATAGCCAAAATCAGGGCTTTTATAGATTTGACAAAGAGATTTTGACAAGGGTGCCAAAAACTGTGGATGTCCGAATTGTATTGAACATTTTTATATTTTATGTAATGACATACGACTTAGGTAAAATACTCGACTCATTGCAATACCTGTAATTATTGTATTATACAATACGTTAATGGTTTTTCCTGATGGAAAATGCAATAATTAAAAAATTACAGAAAAATTACATAACAAGGGTTTCGCGAAGGCTAAATTTAATCGTGTCGTGGATGAGTGTTCATTGAATGATGCTCAATGCACAATCAAGTATGATATTGATAGGTTGGGCTTGAATTGGTTGGGAAAACAACTGAAAAAACGTTGCCACTTTCTTAGAATTCTAACACACTCGAAATGTTTTAAGGGTTCACACATCTTGAAAGGTTAGAATTATTTAAAGTATGTATGTCTCAGAGTAAGAAACGCAACATGAAATATTTGGAATTGTCGAAAAAATTGGTTTCTGTAAATAGCAGGGAGTTTAATAAAGAAACATTTCAAGGATTTCCTAAAAATCAAAGCAGACAACAGACAACAAACAGAAGACATCCACGATTTCCTAGCAGCAAAGTGTGGACGATTGATTCAAGTGATAGCTTCACTCATTCCACCTTCTCGTGAACCTGAAGAGGACAACTCCACCAAGTCGAGTCACCCATCGAGGGTGTTTCAACCAGCTGTCTCCGTGTGTCCAGATGTTATTGGCGCTCGCCGTCGTGGGTCTCGCTGCTTGCGTCGTCGCCTTCCCTGGAGACGGCCACGGAGCACAAGCAGACTACCACCATGTAAGACTACAGGAGAAATTAACATCCCCTAACCAAGTGATTTGTTTCCTTTTTCACAAAACTGTTTAACTGCGTTAAGTTCCCAAACTCGAAAATTGAGTATTTTTTTGAGCTCACTGCTAGCTGCTAGGTTAGCTTCACCCTCAGCTCGCTGCTAGCTGCTAGGTTAGCTTCACCCTCAGCTCGCTGCTAGCTGCTAGGTAAGCTTCACCCTCAGCTCGCTGCTAGCTGCTAGGTAAGCTTCACCCTCAGCTCGCTGCTAGCTGCTAGGTTAGCTTCACCCTCAGCTCGCTGCTAGCTGCTAGGTTATAGCTTCACCCTCAGCTCGCTGCTAGCTGCTAGGTAAGCTTCACCCTCAGCTCGCTGCTAGCTGCTAGGTTAGCTTCACCCTCAGCTCGCTGCTAGCTGCTAGGTTAGCTTCACCCTCAGCTCGCTGCTAGCTGCTAGGTTAGCTTCACCCTCAGCTCGCTGCTAGCTGCTAGGTTAGCTTCACCCTCAGCTCGCTGCTAGCTGCTAGGTAAGCTTCACCCTCAGCTCGCTGCTAGCTGCTAGGTTAGCTTCACCCTCAGCTCGCTGCTAGCTGCTAGGTAAGCTTCACCCTCAGCTCGCTGCTAGCTGCTAGGTTAGCTTCACCCTCAGTTCGTTGCTAGCTGCTAGGTTTGCTTTACCCTAAGCTCGCTGCTAGGCTAGGTTAGCTTCACCCTCAGCTCGCTGCTAGCTGCTAGGTAAGCTTCACCCTCAGCTCGCTGCTAGCTGCTAGGTTAGCTTCACCCTCAGCTCGCTGCTATCTGCTAGGTTAGCTTCACCCTCAGCTCGCTGCTAGCTGCTAGGTTAGCTTCACCCTCAGCTCGCTGCTAGCTGCTAGGTAAGCTTCACCCTCAGCTCGCTGCTAGCTGCTAGGTTAGCTTCACCCTTAGCTCGCTGCTAGCTGCTAGGTTAGCTTCACCCTCAGCTCGCTGCTAGCTGCTAGGTTAGCTTCACCCTCAGCTCGCTGCTAGCTGCTAGGTTAGCTTCACCCTCAGCTCGCTGCTAGCTGCTAGGTTAGCTTCACCCTCAGCTCGCTGCTAGCTGCTAGGTTAGCTTCACCCTCAGCTCGCTGCTAGCTGCTAGGTAAGCTTCACCCTCAGCTCGCTGCTAGCTGCTAGGTTAGCTTCACCCTCAGCTCGCTGCTAGCTGCTAGGTTAGCTTCACCCTCAGTTCGCTGCTAGCTGCTAGGTAAGCTTCACCCTCAGCTCGCTGCTAGCTGCTAGGTTAGCTTCACCCTCAGCTTGCTGCTAGCTGCTAGGTTAGCTTCACCCTCAGCTCGCTGCTAGCTGCTAGGTTAGCTTCACCCTCAGCTTGCTGCTAGCTGCTAGGTTAGCTTCACCCTCAGCTCGCTGCTAGCTGCTAGGTTAGCTTCACCCTCAGCTTGCTGGCTAGTTCGCTGGTTGTTGCTGGTTGTTGCTGGTTGTTGCTGGCTAGTAGTTAGTAGGGAGCCCCGACCCCGTCCCTGGTCTACCCTTAACCGTAGTCGTGTCCGTGTGTCCGGCAGGCGCCTGCGCACTACGCGTTCGACTACGCGGTCCACGACGCCCACACCGGGGACGTGAAGAGCCAATGGGAGTCGAGCGACGGCGACGTGGTCAAGGGCAGCTACTCGCTGCTGGAGGCCGACGGCACGACGCGCACCGTCGACTACACCGCCGACAAGCACCACGGCTTCAACGCGGTCGTCAAGAAGTCGGGACATGCGCACCATCCTCAGCACTACCAGCAGCAGCACTACCAGCAGCAGCACTACCAGCAGCAGTAGCACCATTACTAGGTGCAGCAAGCAGCAGCAGCAGCAGCAGCAGCAGCAGCAGCAGCAGCAGCACTACCAGCAGCAGCAGCATTACTAGGTGCAGCAAGCAGCAGCAGCAGCAGCAGCAGCAGCAGCACTACCAGCAGCAGCAGCATTACTAGGTGCAGCAAGCAGCAGCAGCAGCAGCAGCAGCAGCAGCAGCAGCACCAGCAGCACCAGCAGCACCAGCACCATCCGTTGCTGACGTCAGTTTTCTGTCAACTAGGAGTCGAGGAAATGGTAAGCCCGTCCATGCTTTACCTGCTGATGTATTGTTTATTTATATTGTTTACTTGTTTCGTTTGTGAGTTGAAAATAAAGTTGAAATATGCATTGATTTTGTTTATCTTCGAGTGTACTCGTTGCCGGCAGGCCTAACCAACAGCACCCAGTGCCAGCTACAGGCTGACCTTGACCTTTAAATTACATGTAAACAACTCTGCTCCAAAGCCACTGATTCCCTATGACTAGTGGCTCCTTGAAATTCCGAAAATAGACTCCCAGGTTTTAGCTTAATTGCCCCTGAGGAAGAAAAGTTACAGCTCCTTGGCCCAAACAAGCCAAGCGACAAGGCACAAGGATCCCCACAACCTCGCAGTGAGGTTAAGCAAGACGGTCACCCATCCGACCCCCGGCGCACGGAGAGGTGAAGGAAGTGGCCTTGGCCACATGTAAACCCCCGAGACAATCAGTGTTTGCGCGTCACACGGCGAGAGTCCGACCCAACGGCTTCCTGTCGGACTTTCCGGACGGAAGTGGTGACGTCGCTATCGCCGTGCTATTTCCAGCCGCGACGCCGCGTGCCGTGCGTCGAGTCAGAGTGTCGTGTCGTCTCGCATGCACCGGCACGCACCGACCGCCAGGGACACGCACGCGCGATGTCAGCGTGCTGCCTCCTTTACTTGTTCGTCGGGATGGCCGTCTTCGGCGCGGGTGAGTTGCCGGCGTTGCACCGGGATGTCGTCGACGGAGACGTCGACTCTGTGCGCTTAGTTACGGGATCGAACGATTTGGCACGTTGGAAACACCGGTTCTCGTGAGATTATCGAAGTTAAGCAACATCGTGGTGTTGGATGGGTGACCATCATGCACACGATCAGTTCTGTTCGGGAGAGAGGTCGGAGGGTTTGAAGTTAGTACGACAACTTCACTCGCCTTGCTTGTCAACTTCTCGACAGCACGGATAAGTGGAGGAATCCTGTCGTTCGAGTTGCACCGTCCTTCGGAAGGGACGTAAAGCCGGTGGTCCCCTCGGTGCTTTTCGACAGGAGTAGGCTACGTGCCGGCACCGGGTTTCCCCTCCTCCCTTCTAGCCATAGGTCAGGTTCATCATCACCCTTGCATTCACCGACGCCGTTAGACCAGTGCCACAGGGCCAGTTGTCAAAACAGTGCGTCGTTAAACACCAGCAATCAATCAATCTACTAAGCACCAGATCGTCGGCAGCCTGTGCGTCGTGCAGACGTTGACTCTGTGCGCAAAGCAAAGCAACGATATTAATTGCTAACACAAAGCGCGATGATGACTCGGACCATAGACCAGATAGCTACTAGACAACCAAAGGGATAGGGAAAAATTCAGTCAATCGTATTCCTATGTTAAATGCAGTGTCTCTGTACTACGCCAGGATTGCTGCAGTCGACCATGCGAGCAAATGTGCTTCGCCCTGGTGTCATTCATGGAAAATACGCGAAACTTGTTTGAAACGACGGCGGTCGCAGTTTGCGCCGTGGCCCCGATTGAGCATATGATGGTAACTTCGGAACGAGTCTCGCATGCCGGCTAATGAAGTAACCTTGTCCACGATTTTGCGCCCGGCATACTTTCTGGTCGGTCTGATCTCATCTCATCCAAAATCTGGCTCTGTCATTGGGGAACGAATACTTAAATTATGTCGAACGTGCAGGCCACGTTGTAACTCCCCTCCTCCCTTGTCACACTTCGAAGCGAGGGATTAAATAAATATAATACATGTGTGGAAAACCATTGAAAATAGTTTTTGATTAGAAGAATTTTTTTTTAAAGAATTGACCAACCCAATTTAAAAATATGGGCGACTTGTATGCCATTGTATTTAACTTTCCCTGGCAAACTCCCGTCCAAACGTTTAACACCCTTTTTAATAAGAATGCACGTGATTCCCGTCTTGTCGGTTGTTCTCAATTAATAATTTAAAGGGAACCCAAATCAAAAAATACTTGCTGCAACTAATTGCTACCCTTTAATTCAGCTTCACCTTAGTAATTTTGTTGATTTACTACAAATTTTTGACGGGAACGGCGGTTTATTTGTGCGTAAACTCAGGTGGCGTGTCGACGAAGAAAATTTGGCGCTCGAACCTCCACCTCCACGGGTGCACAAATTGAAATTGCAAAAATACTATTCTCCTATAAACATCCACACACCCCATCCACACGTCATGGTTGGGGCAATTTGGCCATACATAAAATACAAGGAAATTAATTTCGGGATGGAATAAAGAGTATCACTAATCCAAGGTCATGTTGACAGTAAAATAATTGTATGCGTTCTTATCAGCACAAGTTACCTATATATTTATTTATATTTACAAATCTCGTATCTGTTCACCTTTCGCAGCGAGTCGTATAATGCCCTAACATGCGATCATGTGATTGCATAAATCGTAGTTCAGTAATGATACTTCACGAATGTTATCCAGCGTTTCTCCCTCCCCATGGCCGAAACAAAACAAGTGTCATATCGCAATGTCATCCACATCGTGACTAAAAATCTAATATGAACACATTCAAACAAGAAATTAACTTGAATTAGTGGCAATTTTTTCCATAAATAAGGTACAAAAAATTATTTCCCATCAATATGAATTTCAAGTAAAACATGTCCACCAGCAGAACTCGCCCCGGCTCTGGTCTACTCTTGCCACGTAATTCCTTGTCCCTTGCAAAGGAAGTATAACGCATATACAGCGCGAACTGTAGAAATCCTTCATAAATCCGCGCTATCGTAATTCGTAAGGTTTATGAATTGAAATGAAGCTGATATGATCTAGCTTCGTTGAAATCTTCCAAGTGTCAACCTTTCTCCCGAACGCCCAGCTGTGAGCTCGGAGCCGGATCCGTTAGACCCATGCCCCAAAAAAATGTTGCTTAACTTCGGTGATCATTTGAGAATAGATGGCATGTGTCAACCCTTTCAGTCGACTAGCAATTACCGCAGTGCCACGCACCCGTAGAGCACACAAAACTTAAGTTAGGCATTGCGATTTCAATTCATATAAAAAAAACTCTTGGCCCAGCAAAAATAAAGATTTCCCGGATCCATTTTAATCAGGCTAAACTTGTAAAAATGACGAAGTATTTTCTTGTATTTTTCCATATGAAATACTTGGCAGATTCAGTCGATATTAACTGCAGGGAACGCGTCATGAAATAATAAACAATAATATTTCAATAGTTCTGCAAAAAATTGTGCCGGAAAATCATACAACCATTCCTATACGTTCTTATACCTATACAAGAACGCTTTTAAGAAACCAAGCCGTTGGATTTTCAATGCTCAGTTTGCCTTCACATCCAGATCCCATCATGGATCTCAACAACCTAATTAAAAAATAGATTTCAATAATAACAGGGTTCAATTGCTTTGTGTACCTCTCTGTCGGTTGCCGCGTACCGGTTCAGAGCGATGGGTCGACGAGAGCAACGTTTTGCCGAGACAACACATCAATATTAACGTCACGCTTTTCGAATTAGGACAGTATGATGTGTTGAAAATAAAGAAAAGAGAGACTTCATTTCATGCAGCATGGATGAGATCTTACAGGAGTGCGGTAACCGGCAATGTCATTCAAGAAGCATGCGTAGCCCAGCAAAAATAAAGATTTTAAAGAAGCAAATCAAACTCAAAGCGTACTCTCGGACAATGCTATACAGGGCGAATTATTCCCGATTTCACCCAGCCGTTGCAATTGAATTCGTCACTGATAGCAAAAAGATGACATGACAATATCAGCTGAATTTAGATGTTTATTCACAAGAAAAACTAGATCATAATTTATGTATGATGACAGCCAAATGCAAGCCGATAGCTGAAAAAACAGGGAGAAAGAGAAATGGGATTGAACTGATAATATTGTTAATCAGCTAACGTAAACATCGTTGATTTTACGTCAAAACCAATTTTAATTTGTTCACATTCACTATTCAATATGCTGTCTTCGTAGTTAAAAGTTTGATATCATAAAATATTATACCTAAAATTTTATAAGATTAAATTGAATCTTAATTGGTTGTGAAGCTTGCGGTTCTGCTCTGATTTGATTAACTTTTGGTCCTGAAAAGGACCTCTGTCGACGTTTCGTCCGCGTTGGCGCGGACATCTTCAGTACTGTGTGAAGCAGCTGCTGGTCCTTTTCAGGACCAAAAGTCAATCCCATCAGAGCAGAACCGCAAGCTTCACAACCATCTTTCCGTGGCTCTGAAACACTCCGCCAAACAATCGTAATTTATATTTTTAAATTTATTATTAATGATTAATATATTTTTTATTAGATTGAAAATGCCCAGTTACAAACTGCCTCTTGAAAAAATAGGAAATTCGTGTTTCTGTTTCTTTTTCCCAAAAATTTTCCCAAAAATTAAAAACCAACTGCTATATTATACCGGCGGAGTTTGCCCTACAAAAAGAACGAAAATAAAACGAATCAACGTTTTATTTTGGATTCGATCATTCGGGTTAGAAGAAGTATCGATTTTTATCAGTTTTCAGTTTCGGTTTCAGAACAGTGTAAACTGTATAATATCAAGGGTGGGAGCCGAATGAGGCGGCTATAGTGTGGTCCAAGTCGTTCCTTATATTTTGCTATTTCTTATGTTTACTTCGTAGATGCAAATGGCCAGTAGGAGCCGAAGTGAGAAACTTATATATTTCTACAGCTCACAGAACCACAAACTTCATTTGGAATTTGGTTAATTCCTTTGGTTAACGAATTGTTTACCAGTAAATCAAGAAAATGATTAAACTTCATAATCACTGTGTCAGATTACAAAATACACCAGGCAGTGGGCCGGGCGCGAAATCGTCGACAAGGCTTCACTAGCCGACATGCGAGACTCTTTCCGAGGGTTTCTATCATATGCTCAATGGGGCCTCGGAGCAAAATGCTACCGCCGTCGTTTCAAACTTTTTCAAACAAATAGCCCGAGGCACCGAGTCGGTCCGCAACGCCATCTATCCCGATACAGAGAAACTAAAATTTAACATGGGCTTTAGATGACCTTGCGGCTGAATATTTTAGCATTGCATCCTTCGTCTACCAAAGGTTATTTCGTCTATGCTCGGACCAGCTGGTCATGCGATGCTGTTCGTGAGGAGAGGGTCAAATGAAGTCATTTACATCGCCGTTAGCTGCAGCCAGAGGATCAAGTTTTAATCTGTTGCTATACACTGTGTCTCACCGCCAGTTGGCAGCTGCTGCACTGTGTCTCACCGCCAGTTGGCAGCTGCTACACTGTGTCATCACCGCCAGTTGGCAGCTGCTACACTGTGTCTCACCGCCAGTTGGCAGCTGCTACACTGTGTCTCACCGCCAGTTGGCAGCTGCTTCACTGTGTCTCACCGCCAGTTGGCTGCTGCTACACTGTGTCTCACCGCCAGTTGGCAGCTGCTACACTGTGTCTCACCACCAGTTGGCAGCTGCTACACTGTGTCTCACCGCCAGTTGGCAGCTGCTACACTGTGTCTCACCGCCAGTTGGCAGCTGCTACACTGTGTCTCACCACCAGTTGGCAGCTGCTACACTGTGTCTCACCGCCAGTTGGCAGCTGCTACACTGTGTCTCACCGCCAGTTGGCAGCTGCTACACTGTGTCTCACCGCATTTTGGAAACTATTGTATTTGTTTTAAAACTTTGCGGAAGTGTATATTAAATTCCAACAGTGGTATGCGTCTCAGTTTTCCGTAATACTCACGGAAACGAATTATTCTTGACTTCCGTTGCCTGGATTTATCATAACTAGGCTCGAGTCGCCTGAAAAACACCATATGGAATAACACCATATGGAATAACGCAATATGGAATAACGCAATATCGGCCATTTTCTGTTCCACAGGAATAAAGCCATAAGTCATATTGTGTTAATCCAGTGGGCTTATCCCATATTAAAGTATGGCTTTTTTCCGGTGCAAGTGGCGGACGACGGGCGTCGGTCGGCCGGTACTTGCGTCGGCGTTGGGAAGACTGATTTGTCCGAGCGATGATGAGAATTTCGGCTAAGTCAAATAACATTGTCTTCTGCGGTGGTTACCTTCGGATAGTACCTTTGTAGCAGTTGCGGCGGCTTAGTAATTTAACATGGGCTTTTATGGGAGTCGGCGGGGAATGGTAAAGTGCGAGCGTGGGGACATTTTGCGGGAGTCGAACTGAATATTGATGGATAGCCCCGGTGAATACGCATCTCTTATGTCCTTTGGTATTTTTCTTAGAAATTGAATTTTAGAAAGTTATTCAAGATTTAGTGTTTTTGTTGATATTTTGGACAAGTCGTTTAACACGGTGGCTTACGGGAGTCCGAAAAAATGCAAAGTTTGGACGAGGGAACGTTTGCGGGGTATCAAAATATATATTTATGGATAGCCCCGGTGAATTTGCATCTTGTATATTAAGTAGCTGCTTCTTTAGAAATTGAATTTTCAAAAGTTATAACGATTTCAAAGTACCAAAATACCTAATATCGTAATAATAAAAAAATTAACGTTAGATTTGTTTCAAATTTTTGACATAGATAAAAGACCATAACAGTTGTCCGGTTTTGCAATTTCATTCAAATCCATCATCAGGAAAAAATATAAATAAATAAAAACTTTTTTACTTTTCTAAACGCAAGTCATGCCTAGGTTACCCCCATCATTTTACCTATGTCTTGACGATTATCTCGATTTTACGAAAACTTCTTCTAAACTAATGAACGGAAATGAAGGAAAGTTTAACTGGTGATACAAAATAGGTGTGTTAGCTTAAAATTAATTTGTCGGAAAATTCGTTCGGAAAATTTAGCCAAATATAAATAAAAACCACAAAATCAGCTATAGCTCGATAAGTAATTATCTGATTGACCTTAATTTTAGATGGGTGCATCTGTATAGTGCTTTGGAAAATTCTCTTAGAATTTGAAGAAAATCATTTGGAAAATTCGGAAAATATAAAATAAAAATTCCTTTTTAGAACATTTTTTTGATGTTGTGATAACGAAAAAGTATGAAAATGTATATCAATGGATAGCCCTCATCAATACGCTTCTTTTATAGCTGATTATTTTTTCTTAGAAATTTAAATTGAAAGAGATATAAGGGATTTAGTTGTGCGGTAAATTAACATGGGCTCTTATGGGAGTTGCGGGGAATTTGAAAGTGCGGGCGCGGGGACATTCGGCGGGAGTCGAACCGCATACTGATGGATAGCATCGGTTAATACGCATCTTTTTTTTATGATATATACCGGAATAAAGCCATACTTTAATATGGGATAAATCCTCTGGATTAACACAATATGCTCAGATGGCGTTATTATATAGTGCATTTTACTGGAATAAAGACATACTCAATATGGGATAAATCCACTGGACTAACGCCATTTTGCTATAAGAAAAAATAGAAAAATAGATCGTAGAAAAAAAATATTGTTAGTCTTATAAAATTCTTAAGACTCATGTCTTTTCCTAATCTTATTTATTATTTATTATATCTTATTATATTATATATATATATATATATATATATATATATATATATATATATATATATATATGTATGTATATATATTATATATATTAAATATATTATATATATATATTATATATATATATATATATATATATATATTATATTATATATATTATATTATATATTATCTTCTTTATTATATCTTATTTATTAGTCTTATTTATTAAAATAAGTGGTACCTACTAGAATTTAAAACGGTCCAAAATTCCGGTGCAATTTAACTGTCACAACGCTGCAAATCAGACGTAGTAATTCAACAGTTTCGTGCGCAGGTGCAGTTGTTGGCGCCGGCGCAGACGGCGGGGAGTTGAAGGTGATCGCGCAGCCGCAGCTGGCGCAGCAAAACAGCAACGGCAGTGTTGCCGTCATGTGCACCACAGCGTTGCCAGTGCACCTCGACGCCTGCCAGGTAAAAGAAGCCCATACGTTGTACACAGGAGGCAGATTCTGTCACTTTATCTCGGTCAGATGAGATGGGTTCATTCGTTCCATTAAAAGCTTTGACAAAAATTGAGATATTTATATCATTTCACCGTGATAGAAGTTACAAAATCTTCCTCCAGGAAAGGTTCACCCTCGATCTACATTAGCACAACCATAGCGCACAATACACCAATTCCAAGTGACGTCAGATACCCCCTGGGCTTACTACCACTTTGAAAAAAAAAATTAATTAGCTCTGCTAAATAACAAAGGAAGATAGGGAAATCACAACCCGAATTGCTCTGCCTGGCTTTAGCGAGTGGGTATCATGACGTCATTTTGATCGAGTTTTGATTGAATGGAAACCGAATCGCTCTGCTTGGCAAGAATTTTGATTGAGTGGAAGAGGTGTATTCGCGTTGCGATTCCCCCATCTTCATTAGATGCTTAGCAGCGAGCTAATTAACATATTTTAATCGTTAACAACTAAACATGCTAAGAAAGAAAGTAATGACAACCACTTCCCTCAGCTCTGGGTGCACGGCGAGACTGAGAATTCCACGTCGCTGCCGCCCCACGTCGACCTGGTTCCGGGGGCGGCGGCGACGCCTGTGCTCGCCTCGGGGGGTGGCACCCTGTTCCTCGCCGTCTACCACGGAGGCGAGGGCGGGCTGGGCCAGGGTCGATGCGGGGCCAACCTGACCCTGCTGGCGCCGGGTCGCTACGTGCTCGGCTGTAGGGTCAGGCGGCGGTCAGCGGCCATCTGGGCCGAAGACTTCATGGCGCTGGTCGTCCATACCAAATGTGAGTTGAAACATCTAATATCCTTCTGTTTCCTGGAGTTGCCTTGTGTTTCCTTGTGTTGCCTTGTGTTTCCTTCTGTTTCCTTCTGTTTCCTTGAGTTTCCTTGTGCTTCCTTGTGCTTCCTTGTGTTTTCTTGTGTTTTCTTGTGTTTTCTTGTGTTTCCTTGTGTTTCCTTGTGTTTCCTTGTGCTTCCTTGTGCTTTCTTGTGCTTCCTTGTGTTGCCTTGTGTTTCCTTGTGTCTCCTAGTGCCTCCTTGTGCTTCCTTGTGTTGCCTTGTGTTTCCTTGTGTTTCCTTGTGTTTCCTTGTTTTTCCTTGTGTTTCCTTGTGTTTCCTTGTGTAGCCTTGTGTTTCCTTGTGTAGCCTTGTGTTTCCTTGTGTAGCCTTGTGTTTTCTTGTGTTTCCTTGTGTTTCCTTGTGTTTCCTTGTGCTTCCTTGTGCTTTCTTGTGCTTCCTTGTGCTTTCTTGTGCTTCCTTGTGTTGCCTTGTGTTTCCTTGTGTTTCCTAGTGCCTCCTTGTGCTTCCTTGTGTTGCCTTGTGTTTCCTTGTTTTTCCTTGTGTTTCCTTGTGTTCCCTTGTGTTTCCTTGTGTTTCCTTGTGTAGCCTTGTGTTTCCTTGTGTAGCCTTGTGTTTCCTTGTGTTTCCTTGTGTTTCTTTGTGTTTCCTTGTGTTTCCTTGTGTTTCCTTGTGTTTCCTTGAGTTTCCTTGTGTTTCCTTGAGTTTCCTTGTGTTTCCTTGTGTAGCCTTGTGTTTCCTTGTGTAGCCTTGTGTTTCCTTGTGTTTCCTTGTGTTTCCTTGAGTTTCCTTGTGTTCCCTTGTGTTTCCTTGTGTTTCCTTGTGTAGCCTTGTGTTTCCTTGTGTAGCCTTGTGTTTCCTTGTGTTTCCTTGTGTTTCTTTGTGTTTCCTTGTGTTTCCTTGTGTTTCCTTGTGTTTCCTTGAGTTTCCTTGTGTTTCCTTGAGTTTCCTTGTGTTTCCTTGTGTTGCCTATAAACAGTTCCATGTGATACTTCCCTAGGCGCTAAGTTATACCTAGAAACTCGAGGGTGTAACCCCAGGGTATAACTCGATGGTGTAACTCGGGTGTGTAACTCGTGTGTGTTTGCAGCGATCTCGCAGACCCGCGAGGTGCCGAAGACCGGTGACGCGGGGTTCGAGCAACATGTGGCACGCGTCGGCACCGACATCCAGGTGCCGTTCCCCGTCGGGGCGCCCGTGTTCGAGTGCAAGTTCTACCTGCCGCATCAGATGCACCCGATCGTCCTCAGCCCCAGCATGCCAACGGTGAGCTAACATCGGAACCATCAGCGCAAGCTGGTGCTATTCCTAACGGATACCTTCCAGCAAGGCTAGGTTGGGCTACCTCCCAGCAAGGCTAGGTATCATCAGGCTGCTAAACGTGATGTTGCGTATCCCAACCTAGCCTTGCTCGAAGGTATCATCAGGCTGCTAAACGTGATGTTGCGTATCCCAACCAAGCCTTGCTCGAAGGTATCATCAGGCTGCTAAACGTGATGCTGCGTATCCCAACCAAGCCTTGCTCGAAGGTATCATCGGGCTGCTAAACGTGATGTTGCGTATCCCAACCTAGCCTTGCTCGAAGGTATCATCAGGCTGCTGAACGTGATGTTGCGTATCCCAACCTAGCCTTGCTCGAAGGTATCATCAAGCCACTAAACGTGATGTTGCGTATCCCAACCTAGCCATGCTCGAAGGTATCATCAGGCTGCTAAACGTGATGTTGCGTATCCCAACCTAGCCTTGCTCGAAGGTATCATCAAGCCACTAAACGTGATGTTGCGTATCCCAACCTAGCCTTGCTCGATGGTACCATCAGGCTGCTAAACGTGATGCTGCGTATCCCAACCTAGCCTTGCTCGAAGGTATCATCAGGCTGCTAAACGTGATGTTGCGTATCCCAACCTAGCCTTGCTCGAAGGTATCATCAGGCTGCTAAACGTGATGTTGCGTATCCCAACCTAGCCTTGCTCGAAGGTATCATCAGGCTGCTAAACGTGATGTTGCGTATCCCAACCTAGCCTTGCTCGAAGGTATCATCAGGCTGCTAAACGTGATGTTGAGTATCCCAACCTAGCCTTGCTCGAAGGTATCATCAGGCTGCTAAACGTGATGTTGCGTATCCCAACCTAGCCTTGCTCGAAGGTATCATCAGGCTGCTAAACGTGATGCTGCGTATCCCAACCTAGCCTTGCTCGAAGGTATCATCAGGCTGCTAAACGTGATGCTGCGTATCCCAACCTAGCCTTGCTCGAAGGTATCATCAGGCTGCTAAACGTGATGCTGCGTATCCCAACCTAGCCTTGCTCGAAGGTATCATCAGGCTGCTAAACGTGATGTTGCGTATCCCAACCTAGCCTTGCTCGAAGATATCATCAGGCTGCTAAACGTGATGTTGCGTTTCCCAACCTAGCCTTGCTCGAAGGTATCATCAGGCTGCTAAACGTGATGCTGCGTATCCCAACCTAGCCTTGCTCGAAGATATCATCAGGCTGCTAAACGTGATGTTGCGTATCCCAACCTAGCCTTGCTCGAAGATATCATCAGGCTGCTAAACGTGATGTTGCGTATCCCAACCTAGCCTTGCTCGAAGATATCATCAGGCTGCTAAACGTGATGTTGCGTTTCCCAACCTAGCCTTGCTCGAAGGTATCATCAGGCTGCTAAACGTGATGCTGCGTATCCCAACCTAGCCTTGCTCGAAGGTATAATTCCGACTTATTGTTATTCTAAGGTGCAATTCCCGGACATTCGATTGGTGAGTCAAACCACGCCCGTTGCAGGTCACGACGTCGAACTACAAGGCGGCCATCTTGGCGTCCGAGTGTCGGGTCACGCTGCTCGGGGTTCGAACCGAGAGCAACGGGCTCGTCTGGTGCTTGTCTCGAGCAAACGCTGCCTCTGACTTCCGCATGTTCGCCCCCGTCGTCATCGTCGTCGTCGGTGAGTCCGGCAAGGATCTCAACCTGCTACCAGCCAGGATCTCAACCTGTTACCAGCCAGGATTTCAACCTGTTACCAGCCAGGATCTCAACCTGTTACCAGCCAGGATTTCAACCTGTTACCAGCCAGGATCTCAACCTGTTACCAGCCAGGATTTCAACCTGTTACCAGCCAGGATCTCAACCTGTTACCAGCCAGGATCTCAACCTGTTACCAGCCAGGATCTCAACCTGTTACCAGCCAGGATCTCAACCTGTTACCAGCCAGGATCTCAACCTGTTACCAGCCAGGATCTCAACCTGTCACCAGCCAGGATCTCAACCTGTCACCAGCCAGGATCTCAACCTGTCACCAGCCAGGATCTCAACCTGTTACCAGCCAGGATCTCAACCTGTTACCAGCCAGGATCTCAACCTGTTACCAGCCAGGATCTCAACCTGTCACCAGCCAGGATCTCAACCTGTTACCAGCCAGGATCTCAACCTGTTACTTCCCGGAATAAAGTGCACCGATAATAATGCTCAAAGCAACAATTTTTCCTACTTTACCAGAAGGTTATAAATTGCAGCCTCTGATTCTATCATCTGACGATAGTACCAAGATGTTCTCTGAACATTTCTGTGTCTACCTTTAGTTTTGTGAAGGGTTGTAGCTGGTCAAATATTCAACCAGTTTCTATACTCCCCGAGTTTTGTATATATTTTCTCTTGGTCTAAAAGTACATTTACTGCGAAGAATGTCCGAGTGAGAGTGATATGTCTCGTTGCTCTGTTCAATCTCTTCGATTACTATTCGTCAGTGAAATTATGAAATAATTGATCATTGATTCGCCTATGAAATAGTTTTCAATAATATGATTCTATTGTATTCAAACCAAGACTGTAATTAAAGTAATTTAAAACAGCATTTAAAAAAAGACAAAATATTTCAACATACCCGCAATTCTGGGGTGTACAACAATGGATTAAGAAGCTTAAAGCAACTAAGCGTGAGACGCAACGAAGCACGTCAATTGAAGCAGGTGACACCTTCGGTCTCCAACAAGGCGGTGTCGTACGGCAGACACCCGCCGCGGTAGCAACTCTGTCCGTGCATCTTAAACATCAACGCTCTCTCGTGCGAAAACGGTGGACGCCAGTCGAACGCAAAGAACTGACACTCGTAGACGTTCCCGTTGCCGACGCAGCAGCGCGCGGTGCCCTTCCACGCCCCCACCTCGTCCACCTGCACCCTCTTGACGCCGGCCGCGTCGGCGGCGAAGAGGGTGAAGAACACATCGTCGTCCAGCTGCTCGTTTGGCTCCGTGGTCGCTGCTGCCTCCACGATAAGCTTGAGCGACTTCATGGTGGTCGAGTAGTAAGGACCAACGATGAAGCTGTTGTACACGTGCGTGCCTCGTATGACGTCGGCGTCGTCGCCGTGCAGAGAGCGCAGCATCCGCGCGGTCGAGTAGTAGTCCATGAAGAGGTCGTCGTCGTTGTGGATGATGAAGGTGGCGTGTGCGCAGTTGTCGATTGTCCAGGTGTACGCTTTGTACATCTTCCAGATGAGGCGGCGGTAGCCTTCGGTCATGTTCAGCTGGAGCATGTCGCCGTTGAGTTGGCTCTCGGCGGTCACCTCGGCTTCCGTGACGTTCTTGTACCTTGGCGGGGAGGGTGGAGTGTTAGTGGACGGTTGGTGAGGAGGAGGTTGTGGTGGGGTGGTTGCTGAGAGGCTTCCTTTCAGTTTACACTGATCGGCTAGGAGACATAATAGCCCCTAAGGCAGAAAGTAACAGCTCCTTGACCCAACAAGCCAAGCGACAAGGCACAAGGTCTAGCCAGCGTGGGTGGCTGAACATGTGAAGACGATTGTCGATTTTAGCTATAGTTATCTATAAGCATGCACGAAAATCATTAGTTTTGTTTTAAAATCAAATTCAATTAAAAGTTGAAAAGCTACAAGCGGATTACGAGCATCTCAAGGATTGAAGAAAGCTAGGTATTTCTCAAAAGGCAGCTGTTGATTTGACCGTAGATTCCGAAACATTTTCTTTTTGGATCTAATCTTCATCAACTGCCAAATTAACGGAATAATTTGTCGCCTTCAGCTTGCTTCAGACATATACCAGTTTGCAGTGGCTGTATGAAGTGGCTAAAAAACTATCCAAGAAGTGGAAAGGTTGAAAAATGTACCCGGATCAGTGCTAGACGCCAGAAGCGCGAACGCCACAACCGCATCACTCACCTGCTTTGCGTCTCCGTCCCGTTGAGCAACTTGCCGACTACAAACACCCTCCGGAAGCCGAGCGCGGCGATCTCTGCAGCCGGATACGCAGCGCGCAGCACGTCGCGTTGCTCGCGGTTGCCGACATGCGTCGAGACCACGACCAGCGCCAAGAAGGGGGTGGGATCTGCGCACGCGTCGCACGGGATCGACACCGAGATGTTGCTGATGTCGGGCGGAGCGTGCGCAGACGCCGACGCGCACGCTGCCACCACGAGCCACGCGACCAACAGCGACATCTGACGGCTCGGTGACAATTGTTGCTTGGAGAAATCACAGACGTGGTGCTACGGGCTGAGGTCGGTTGCGGACGACGTCTGGTGTCACTGTGCGTGCGACCGCGCACGTCGGTGAGCCGAGTTATTGTTGTGTTGTGTGAATGAGCACGCAATGCCGAATGACAACCATGATGAAGCACGCACGCTGGTGTTTAGCTTTAGTGTTGGCACGCCTGACACTCTCATGGTGTTTGTCAAACACTGCTTTGCTAACGAATCTTTGTTTACGCTGAAAATTATTGTTTTATTTATTTTTTTATTGAAGTAAAGACTCTTACTTATACCTTAAAATGTTTACCTTCTCGGAGAATTTCGCGGACTGTGAATGATCGCGTGCAAGGTTACTATCATGTGTGTCTTATGCCAGCAAACACCGGTGTCACTGCTGTTGCTAGTGTTGCTACGCTGCTACGATTGTTGGCATTACTATGTGCCTTGCCTGATGCCAGCAAACACCGGTGTCACTGCTGTTGCTAGCGTTGCTATGTAAAAATCACCTATTTCCTTATGGTTCTACGAAGGAGATAGTGGAAATAGAAACAAACAAATCATAAAGGTGTCCTTATTTATTCTCAAATTACACATTTGATGAAACTACCCCAAAAATAAACACCTCAAATCCACTTTTTACATAATTTTCGACCAAAACGACAACCTCGGTGTCTCAGCTCTGCCCGCTGAAGCGCAGAAAAACAAAACTAATTCTCTCCGACGCCGGCGCCTCCCTCACATGACGACCATCCAACTCGACCATCTCAGTTGAAGCACGTGACACCGTCAGCACCCAACAACTCCTCGGAGAACGGCCGACACTTGCCGTAGTAACAACGCTGTCCGTGCATCTTGAACATCAACGCTCGCTCGCGCGTCAACACCGGCTTCTGGTCGAACACGGCAAACTGGCACGCGTACACCTCCCCGTTGCCCTCGCAGCAGTGCGCCGTGCCGCGACCCGGCCCGACCACATCCACAGCCACACGCTTCACGTCTGCAAGATCGGTGCTGACCAGCCGGAAGAACGCCTCCTCATCGATCTTGTCGACGGGCATCGCCTCCTTGGCGGCCGCCACGAGCAGCTGCAGCGACTTGAAGGTGGTCGAGTAGTAAGGACCGACGAGGAACGCTGGCCGAGAGCCACGGATGGCGTCGGCGTCGGCACCGTGCAGCGCGCGCAGCTGCCGCGCGATCGTGTAGTAGTCGACGAAGAGGTCGATGTCGTTGTTGACCAGGAAGGTAGCGTGCGCGCAGCGGTCCACCACCCACGCGCTGGCTTTGAGGATCTTCCACACGAGGCGCTGGTAGCCGACGGGGACGCCCAGTTGGACGAGGTCGCCGTGGAGATCGGCCTCGGCGGCGATGTCGACGACCGGGGTAGCCTTGCTCCTGAGGAACCGGGGACGCGTCGGGTTTCATCATTGGGTTCTGGGACGATTCTAGCTTGATTTCTTACTCCGATGAAGATTTGACTGTCCAACTGACCACTGATCTGACCAACTAACGCCAAAGGCTGTTACTTTGAATCAGGATTGAAAATTTAATAGCTATTAGCAATCTCCGGTTAGAACGAAGAGTCCTAGACAGTCACAGCAATCACAGTAGCATCTTTTTGAAGGAGAATTATTGACTTTGGAAGAGGTCCCGTATAGGGATGGTTGCGTCGGACGCAGCAATGGGACTCAAGCCCTGCTAAATGCCAGGCCCTGAAGCGATCCGAAGCGTCAAATACTTGTGAGACACTTGTGAGATTAAGTCTATTTAATTGACACGAATATCTCTGAAGAAATGTCTGAGAATAAGCCGAAGACAAAGCTAGATATTGCAGCAAAGCAGCCAAGCGCAGCCAAGTTTGAGTTCTACATGACAACTAACGTATCGCGGCCAGCATGAAGCCGGAAGACCCTGACTTACTTGGCGTTGGACAGCGTCTCGTTCCCAGCGTTGGCAGCGCTCGTCAACACGAACACCCGACGCAGACCAAGCAGCGCAATCTCGGCCGCCGGATACGCTTTGCGCAGCGCGTCGCGTTCTGCGCGCGCAGCCAGCGGCGAGTTGACGGCGAACAGCGCCAGGAAGGGCGTGCGATCGTCGCAGACTCGTGCCACCAGCGTGGACGTGTTGCCAGTGCTGCCCGGCGCTGCTTCGCGCAGCCGCGCAGGCGTAGGCGGTGCTTCGCGCAGGCGCGCAGGCATCTGCGCAGCGTCGCGTTTCTTTGGCGTCTGCGGTTGCGGCGGTTTCGGGGTGGCGGTGGTTGTGGTGGTGGTGGTGGCGGCGACGGCGGCGGCGGCGGCGGCCAAGACTAGCAGGAAGAGCGATGTCTGCATTCTTGAGAGGCTGCTGATGATGATGTCGGCAGTTGGAGGCGACTGGTTCTTCTCTAGCTCCGTCCGTACTTGTTGTCGGTGTTGGTGTGCGAGGAACTCGCACACCTAGCCGAGGATGGGAGGGATTATCCGCATTACGCGTGATTCCCTAAGTGGTGGTTTGGAAAATTCATGTCGGGGTTGTTATATCTTGAAACCGGCAAGCCGGACACGCTAGAGGGGCAGGGCTGCGTGTGGCCTCGGGTACTTGTCATGAGGCATTGTGACGTAGGCAGCTTGGCCTGAGATCAGTGGGTTCTTATTGGAGGGCAGCTCCGCAAAGAAGTCCACGTTCAGCCTGTTGACGAGCTCTTCGAGAGTTTCTACTTCGAGTTCTCGGTGGATATCGTCGGTGCGTGTGAACTGGGGCAGGCCGGCGACTGCGCGAAGGGCCCTGTTCTGCACGCGCTGCATCTTGGCAAAGAGACTTAGCTTGCACATGCACCAGACTGGCGATGCGTAGCTGATGGTTGGTCTGATGATGGTCACGTAAAGTCTTCGTTTTGAATCGATGGACATTGTCTTCGATTTGAACAAAGGCATCAGTGATCCTATCTTGCCGATTGCGCGGTTCCTGACTGTCTCGACATGGGGCTTCCAGCTCAGCTTAGAATCCAGGATGACTCCCAGATACTTGCTGGTGTCTGACCAGGTGATTTGCTGTCCTTGCAGTGTGATGCTCGGAGGGTTGGCTTTGGCACTTCGCTTCCTGGTGAACAGGGTGGCGGTGGTTTTCGCGGTGTTGAGTGCGATACGCCAGTCCTCGTACCACGTGCTCAGACGGTCGAGTGACGATTGGAGATTCTGCTCGACCAGCCGCATGCTGCGAGACTGGACCAGGATGGCCGCGTCGTCTGCGTAGAGTGCTAGCTCGGTCTTGGGCAGGTCCACCGGGATGTCGTTGGTGAACACATTGAAGAGAAAGGGCCCCACTAGGCTCCCCTGCGGCACACCGGCTGCGATGGGTCGGGTGGATGATCGCTCCCCTCCCATGGTGACATGAAAAGATCTCCCGCTGAGATAATTCGACACCAGATTCACAAGGTAGTTCGGAAACTCCATCTTGATCATCTTTCGCAGTAGCCCTGTATGCCACACCCGGTCAAACGCCTTGGCGACGTCCAGGAAGACGACGCCGGTGTGTTTTTTCCAGTTGAAACCATGTGAGATGTGGTTGACCACGCGCAGCAACTGATGGTTAGTCGAGTGCTCGGGTCGGAATCCAAACTGCTGGTTGATTAGCAGCCCCCTGTTCTGACAATGGCCTGAGAGCCGTGTTAGCATGACCTTTTCGAGCAGTTTGCTAAGTCCGCTCAGAAGACTGATTGGACGATAGTTTGCTGGATCTCTTAGCGATTTGTTTGGCTTTGGAAACACAATCACCTTGGCTTCCTTCCATGGCCGTGGAAAGTGCTGTAAACTCAAGCTAGCGTTGAAGATAGCGAGTAACCTTGTGCCTGCGGATGATGGCAGTTCCTTCAGCACAAGGTTGGTGATACCGTCCTCCCCGGGCGCCTTGCCGTTGGGGAGGTTGCGCAGGTAGTGTAGCACTTCAGAAGCCGTGGTCGGGACCGCGAAAGAAGCTTGCTCGGCCGGGGGATGTGCAGCCAGGTGGTCGGCGACCTCCGTCTCCACTGCCGGTGTTATGCGACTCGGGGGGTTTGGCTCAAATTGCGCTTCGAGTGACTCGGCAAGAACTTCTGCTTTGTCTCTCTGGCTGCAGGCGAGATGAGTCTTTCCCTGGATGGGCGGGCTTGGCGTGGCTTTGTTTAGAAGCCTGCGTGTCATGCGGTAGACCGAGTTGTCAGCAAACTGCAGCTTGGCGACTGCCTCGTCCCAGAGGTCTCGCCGGTGCTGTTTGATCAGCTCGTCAACTGCACGCTGCTGCGCTTTCCAGGCCAGCTTCAGGTCAGCGGTTCGGAGTCGGTTCCAAGCCTGGCGTGTCTTGTTTTTGGCAGCGATCGCAAGCAGAATGCCCGGGGGCAGGTCGAAGATGGAGTTTCGAGTCTGCTTTGCGAGGGGAACGCTGATGTCGATCGCTTGTTGGATGGCAACTGTCAGTTCGTCGACTGCGCGGTCTAGAGCTCCGGTAGAGTCGAGTGGCGTGCAAGCCACTCGTCTACCCACTTCCTCGCGGAAAAGCTCCCAGTCCGCGCGCTTCCAGTTCCTTCGGGGTGGTGGGCGAACCGTGTTTAGCTCGTCGCCGACCGTCAGCAGCACCGGGCTGTGATCGGAAGACAGGGCTGTCAGCGTCTCGAGCTCTAGTGACTGCGTCATGTTCTTTGACAGTGCAATGTCTAGAACGGCCGGCCGGTGGCGGTGGCTAGCGGGGACACGAGTAGGCTCAAGGGGGCCGGACACGGTGAAGTCTGCGCGCATCGAGTGTGCGAGAAGCAAGCGGCCCTTCTTGTTGTCGGTCGGGCTGTTCCAAGCGGCGTGCTTGGCGTTCAGGTCTCCGGCGATGAGAGTGGCCTGTGTCGAGTCGAACAGAGCGTCAACATCGCCGGGCAGCAGAGGGGTGTTAGGTGCTGAGTATGCTGCAAAGACTCGCAGGGGGCCTGTCGCCGTGTGCAGGAGCACGCCGGTCGTTTCAAGCAACTGCAGGGGGGGGAGGGGGATCTCTTCGTGGCGGATTGTGGATCGCACCAGCACTGCCGTGCCGCCGTGGGCGTTACCACCAGGCCGGTCCGTTCGGTAAACAGTGAAGTTTGCGAGGGGGAGCCGATGTGCTGGTAACAGGTGCGTAACAGCTGCGACTGGTTCTTCTCGGTGGACGGATGGCTTTAAATAGGCGGCTAACCGGTGGAGAGTCATTCTCTGAGTAACATTAGTTGATTTCAGGTGAAGAGGAATGTACACAGGATGCGTGATGGCTTGACAGTGTCGGGAATGTTTGTCGATGTGTCAGACATGAGCAAAGTTGTATCATATTGTTTCTCGCACAATTTCGCAGGGGGGTGTGAATGCTATGGTTTTACATTGAATGTGCTTCCATATCCGTGGATAACTTGACAGATTGAAGGTTTGATGCCTGTTGCCGATGACCGGACTCAGAGATAGAATTTCTTGTTTTGTGTAGAATGAATGCCCCCCAAAACACCTGACCGAAAACACATATGTTTTGTTACAAATTTCTAGGCGCAATACCAAAGAACCAATAGACATATTCCACTCAGAGAAAAATGCTTACAGATACCCACTGGACGTACTACCAGCTTGTAAAAAATATTAATAATCTCTGCTAAATAACAAAGGAAGACAGGGAAATCACAACCTGAATTGCTCTGCCTGGCTTTAGCGAGTGGGTATCATGACGTCATTTTGATTGAATTTTGATACAATTAGAATATGTATATTCCACACATTCCTCAAAAGAAAACTTTTCCATAAAATCGACTCAGACATGTCAAGTTCAGCAGATGAGCTGTCACTTTACAACGTGATGGTTGAAAGTGTTGTTTGTTTCGTTAGTAAAGGCTGCATCGTTGGTTCTGTTTCTTCCTCCAGACGTGTTTACAACCTCGAGGTGCAAAAATTTGTGTTGAAAATCATTCTGTTTGCAGAATTCTTCCGCTCTGAAGGTTTTAGTAAACTTTTTTCAATGTTTCAATACATGGGCGTTGCCTTAAATAGTGATGTGATTATTGAATGCCTAGAAAATCTGATTTCATGTCAACAAATCACTTTGTTATAACCTGCTGTCATATTGAAGTATGACCAACCATCCGGTGCAGACAATATAAGCCGCTTTAATCTGATCTTTGTGAATGGAAAACCCTGACCCCTCTGCGCCATAGTTGACATTAACACCATGCATGATGGGCAAGAAATTTGCAGTCACAATTTAACTTAATATCAAACAGACATCGTTAATAACTGTACCAACAATGGTGCTAGTAAAATGCTAGGAGATAAAAACTTGTTGGTAGGTACGATTCTAAGTGCTAGATTTTCATACTTTCAAATTTCGCCGTGCCATTGATTAATAAGTATCTGCGCCACATCTCTGGTTGGCTTTTTAAATATTCAATGGTTTGTCCATGCGAATTAAGTTTTCTGATGTAGAAAAAAATCTATGGATTCATTTTCGGACACATTTTCCCTCGGACAACTCAGTCTTCCCGACGCCGACGCCCGTCGCCCGCCACTTGCACCGACGCTCGGACAGTACATACATAATAAAGGCAACCACCGTCCACGCCCGCACTTTACCATTCCCCGCGAGGGAAGAACAGTGATTTCGACGACCAGCCGGATCCAGATTTCAACACATTACATCCAAGCGCTACTAACTAGACAGTAACGCCCCGGGCCCCGGGCCCCAATTCCAGGCCCGCCGCCCGCCGTCCAACTGAACGTGACGCCCGCCGCGTTCGCCGCCGGCGCCGAGTTGACGGCCACGTGCCACGCCGGCCCCTCCCACCCCCGAGCACGCCTCGCCTGGGACCTGGCAGGGCGGCGCGTGCGCAGCACCGACCTGGACGACCTGGCAGTCGACACCGTCGGGCCCTGGCCCTGGATCGAGCGCCCTGCCATGCAGGTGCGGCTATGAGGGTGTAGAGGATCGGGCAGAACAGCTTTCATTTAAGACTTGGCTGTGCGAACGCTCAAATGATCGAGTTGTGGATGAGCGTAATATTTACGCTCGCCTTCAACGCTATTTGCGTGTGCGCATAGCCTAGAGGCTTAAATGATTATTTTATTGCTAATTTAGTAGTATTAGAATATTAGCAAACACCGGTGTCGCTGCTGTTGCTAGTGTTGCCACGCTGCTACGATTGTTGGCATTACTATGTGCCTTGCCTTATGCCAGCAAACACCGGTGTCACTGCTGATGCTAGTGTTGCCACGCTGCTACGATTGTTGGCATTACTATGTGCCTTGCCTAATGGCAGCAAACACCGGTGTCACTGCTGCTGCTAGTGTTGCCACGCTGCTACGATTGTTGGCATTACTATGTGCCTTGCCTAATGCCAGCAAACACCGGTGTCACTGCTGTTGCTAGTGTTGCTACGCTGCTACGATTGTTGGCATTACTATGTGCCTTGCCATGCCGGCAAACACCGGTGTCACTGCTGTTGCTAGTGTTGCTACGCTGCTACGATTGTTGGCATTACTATGTGCCTTGCCTAATGCCAGCAAACACCTCCATGACCTCCACATGTTGCTCTGACCTACAGGTGTTGCGGCGCACGCTGACCGAAGAGGACCTTGACAAAAACTTGACCTGTCGCGTGACTCACCCAGCCTTTGACCCGCCGGGCAACACGCGTGACTTCAACCTGGTCATTCATCGAGACCTCAGCGTCTGCTCAGGTGAGATTTAATAATGATCAGGGCCTCTACGATCGACATCAAAATCCAGAGGGACCTCCTGCCACAAGAGCATGGCTCACGAGTCCCACGTCTCTACGCCTACGGTCTGCCCAAGACCCACAAGGCAGGCAGGCCGCTCCGTCCTATCGTCAACGCCGTGGGATCTCCGATGCAGCCGTTGGCCAAGTTCCTTGCCGAGCAACTACAGCCCCACGCTGTCGGCCTGGACTCCTACCTGAGGAATTCATCACATCTCGTCCGGTCAGTCTACTCCGAGACATCAAGCTAGACACTGGTGACTAGCTCGTCAGTTTCGACGTCGTGTCACTCTTCACGAAGGTTCCGGTCGGCGAAGCCATAGACATCATTGCCACCAAGCTGAACCTGCCGGCTACTTTGCCAATCTCATGCGGCACTGCATGTCGTCCACGTACTTCCTCTTCGACGGCCAGTTCTACGAGCAAGTGGAGGGCGCCCCCATGGGCTCACCACTCTCCCCGGTGGTCGCCAACCTCTTCCTGGCTGGTTTCGAGACGCGGGCCCTGGCCACAGCTCCCTTCAAGACGAGCTGTTGGCTGCGCTACGTGGACGACACTTTCGTCGTGTGGCCCCACGGCCCGGACAGGCTGCAGGACTTCCTGCAACACCGGAGCGACATCCAGTTTACCATGGAAACCGAGGTGGACAATCGGCTGCCCTTCCTGGACTGCCTGGTCCTGAAGAAACCGGACGGCAGTCTCGGCCACACCGTATACCGGAAGCCAACGCACACCGACCGCTACCTGCATGCTGCCTCTCACCACCCCGGCTCGCAGCTCCGCTCGGTGGCCAACTCGTTTGCCCACCGGTCCAAGTGCATCGCGGACAAGGACAACATCGAGCGAGAGGCCCAGTACCTCCGCGAGGCGCTGAAAAAGAACGGCTTCACAAACAAGGACTTCGAGCGGGCATGGAACATCAAGCCCTCGAGGTCACAAGAGGAAGACGGCGACCCCATCGCTTTGATGCCTTACGTCTAGGGCACCACGGACCGCATCGGCAAGCTGCTTGCCACCGCCAACGTGAAAACCATCTTCGCCGCCGACAGGAAGATTGGCGGGATGCTGAGGAGCGTCAAGGACAGGATCCCCTAAGAGGAGCGGGGGGTCTACGAGGTCCCATGCGGCGACTGCGAGAAGACATACGTGGGCCAGACCAGCCGGCACATGTCGACGCGTCTCGGTGAACACCGGCGAGCCGTGGACCGGGGGCGGGCCACTTCGTCGCTGTTTCAACATGTCGAGGAAACCGCGTACACGATCAACTTCGAAGGCATGAAATCCCTGGCCACGGTCTCCCACTACACGACGCGCACGATCCGGGAGGCGATCGAGATCGAGAGGCGGCCGCACAACATGAACAAGCGCGACGACTCGATCCGCCTGCCGCACGCGTGAAGGCCGGTCACCGACAAAATCCTGGTGGCCCCCGCCAACAGTCGGGATGCCGAGACCGAGCGATGACCCGTGCACCGGCCCGGAGACACGCTCCAGGGACGGCCCTGCCATGCACACCCGCGCGGTGGCTGCCCGCGCTAGGGAGCGATTGGTTTAAGTCTTGGCCAATCACGGGCCGGCGTGCGGCAACACAGGACCGAGTGGAGAACGACCTTCACAGGACGCACGGTCTGGCACGACGGGCTACTCCACAAGCTTAAACCGCCGAGAGGCCGTCCCTCCGCGTCAGACCCACGCCCTAGTGTACCGCAATAGCGAAGCTACGGAGTGACTGCACGCCCCCCGAAACCACGAGTTGCACTCAGAAGCACGGTGTACCACTCCCAGTGAAGCCGCCCGCTCTTGTGCATCCCACGAACCCAAGCTACGATTTGGTGACCGCACCAGCGAAGCCATCGAGTAGCCTTGCCGTTCCCCAACTAGTGCCTAAACGCTGTTCACCTTAGCTCATTGCCCGGAATCGGTGCGTGACTAACTTTCAGCAAACAAGCACTTAGCCCACCCAAAGACGCGCGGTGTACCACTTCCAGTGAAGCCGCACTCCCCTTGAATTTCGCCATGAACTCTCCAGTATCGTGGCGAAAATCCCCACCCACCAACGGGAACTTCCCACCACGCCGCAAGGTCACGGTAAACGGGATTAAGTATGTGTACGGAAAGAACCCGGTGGAGAACCCCCGACCCTCCCAAAAACCCCCCTCCCCGACCCCTTCCCAGAGTAAGGCTGCTACCGCCTTACAGCCCAAGTTCGCTGGCTTCCCCGAGCCAACGCCTGAGCCCCCCGCTGTGTTCCCGTTCGTGGCTGCGTCCGGCGAACCCAGCACCCCGAAGGCCAAGCGTCCCGGTGACGGACCGGGCGCCAACCCCTTCACCGAGCCGAGCAAGAAGAGGTCGCGGCAGCGTGCCTCTCCGGCGGCAGTCGAGTCGACTTCGGTCGACACGACAAACCGGTTCTCGGCCATCGCCGACTCAGCTGTCCATCCTATGGACACTGCTTCGGCTACCACCCAACCCCCGGCCAAGGCCTACAAGATCCCGGCGATCGTGGTGAAGACGGAGCTTGGCCACGATGCGCTCCTAAAACTCCTGGATGCCCACGTCACGGACAAGGGCTATTTCACCAAACCGACGGGAGGGCTCACGAAAGTGACCCTGAAAAACATCGATGATTACAGGGCCGTAACCACGATGCTAAAGGAGAAGAACGTGCTTTACCACACGTACGCGCTGACGAAGCAGCGTTCGCAACGCTTTGTCGTTCGCGGCCTGCCAGCCAGCGCCTCTGCGGTGGCGATCACTGACGAGATCACGGGTCTTGGCTTTAAAGTCAAGTCCGTGGCCCAGCTCATGTCGTCAGCTGACCCCGGCAACAACAACAGCCGCAAGCCGTTCCCCCTGTTCACCGTCACCCTTGAACCCAACCCCGGCCAGCCACCAGTGGACGTGTCGACTATCAGTCGACTCCAACGCTGCGTGGTGAGCACCGAGGCTGCGCGCACTCGCCGAGGCCCGGTGCAGTGCTACCGCTGCCAACGCGTCGGCCACACGTCGGCGTTCTGCCACCAGCAAGCCCGCTGCGTGCGCTGCGGAGGCGACCACCGCGCCTCCTCCTGTCCCCGCGACACTGCAACCAAGTGTTGCAACTGTCCGGACGGCAACCACCCGGCAAGTTATCGTGGCTGCGCTTACCTAAAGCGCGCCATGAAGAACGATACCGGCCCCTCCAGGCAGACCCAGCCAGCCCCGAGACCGACCATGCGTCCCCGTCTCGAAGTGCCACCCCCCGCCGCGAGTACGAGCAAGTCGGCTGACTGGCCTGCTCTTCGAGCAAAGCTGGCCGCCTCCACAGCACGACCCAAGCCCACCCCGGTCCTGCCGGTGTCCTTCGCCACGGCGGCGAAATCACCAGCAGCAGCCCCTGCCGAGGAGGAGTCCTCGGCTACGGACCCCACGGCTGCCCTGCTGTCTCTCTTCGCTAAGTTGATGACTTCGATGTCAGAAACGATGGCCTCACTTAACCAAGTGATCCCGGCCCTTCTCCTCACCCTGACCAAAACCCAGAATGCCAGCAAGCCCTGAACAGCGCAGCATCAGAATCCTGAATTGGAACGCGAATGGCATTCGCGGCCGTACAGTTGAACTGCTCGCACTGCTCGAGGCAACCAAGTGTTCTGTGGCACTGGTCAATGAGACGCACCTGTTACCAGCACATCGGCTCCCCCTCGCAAACTTCACTGTTTACCGAACGGACCGGCCTGGTGGTAACGCCCACGGCGGCACGGCAGTGCTGGTGCGATCCACAATCCGCCACGAAGAGATCCCCCTCCCCCCCCTGCAGTTGCTTGAAACGACCGGCGTGCTCCTGCACACGGCGACAGGCCCCCTGCGAGTCTTTGCAGCATACTCAGCACCTAACACCCCTCTGCTGCCCGGCGATGTTGACGCTCTGTTCGACTCGACACAGGCCACTCTCATCGCCGGAGACCTGAACGCCAAGCACGCCGCTTGGAACAGCCCGACCGACAACAAGAAGGGCCGCTTGCTTCTCGCACACTCGATGCGCGCAGACTTCACCGTGTCCGGCCCCCTTGAGCCTACTCGTGTCCCCGCTAGCCACCGCCACCGGCCGGCCGTTCTAGACATTGCACTGTCAAAGAACATGACGCAGTCACTAGAGCTCGAGACGCTGACAGCCCTGTCTTCCGATCACAGCCCGGTGCTGCTGACGGTCGGCGACGAGCTAAACACGGTTCGCCCACCACCCCGAAGGAACTGGAAGCGCGCGGACTGGGAGCTTTTCCGCGAGGAAGTGGGTAGACGAGTGGCTTGCACGCCACTCGACTCTACCGGAGCTCTAGACCGCGCAGTCGACGAACTGACAGTTGCCATCCAACAAGCGATCGACATCAGCGTTCCCCTCGCAAAGCAGACTCGAAACTCCATCTTCGACCTGCCCCCGGGCATTCTGCTTGCGATCGCTGCCAAAAACAAGACACGCCAGGCTTGGAACCGACTCCGAACCGCTGACCTGAAGCTGGCCTGGAAAGCGCAGCAGCGTGCAGTTGACGAGCTGATCAAACAGCACCGGCGAGACCTCTGGGACGAGGCAGTCGCCAAGCTGCAGTTTGCTGACAACTCGGTCTACCGCATGACACGCAGGCTTCTAAACAAAGCCACGCCAAGCCCGCCCATCCAGGGAAAGACTCATCTCGCCTGCAGCCAGAGAGACAAAGCAGAAGTTCTTGCCGAGTCACTCGAAGCGCAATTTGAGCCAAACCCCCCGAGTCGCATAACACCGGCAGTGGAGACGGAGGTGGCCGACCACCTGGCTGCACATCCCCCGGCCGAGCAAGCTTCTTTCGCGGTCCCGACCACGGCTTCTGAAGTGCTACACTACCTGCGCAACCTCCCCAACGGCAAGGCGCCCGGGGAGGACGGTATCACCAACCTTGTGCTGAAGGAACTGCCATCATCCGCAGGCACAAGGTTACTCGCTATCTTCAACGCTAGCTTGAGTTTACAGCACTTTCCACGGCCATGGAAGGAAGCCAAGGTGATTGTGTTTCCAAAGCCAAACAAATCGCTAAGAGATCCAGCAAACTATCGTCCAATCAGTCTTCTGAGCGGACTTAGCAAACTGCTCGAAAAGGTCATGCTAACACGGCTCTCAGGCCATTGTCAGAACAGGGGGCTGCTAATCAACCATCAGTTTGGATTCCGACCCGAGCACTCGACTAACCATCAGTTGCTGCGCGTGGTCAACCACATCTCACATGGTTTCAACTGGAAAAAACACACCGGCGTCGTCTTCCTGGACGTCGCCAAGGCGTTTGACCGGGTGTGGCATACAGGGCTACTGCGAAAGATGATCAAGATGGAGTTTCCGAACTACCTTGTGAATCTGGTGTCGAATTATCTCAGCGGGAGATCTTTTCATGTCACCATGGGAGGGGAGCGATCATCCACCCGACCCATCGCAGCCGGTGTGCCGCAGGGGAGCCTAGTGGGGCCCTTTCTCTTCAATGTGTTCACCAACGACATCCCGGTGGACCTGCCCAAGACCGAGCTAGCACTCTACGCAGACGACGCGGCCATCCTGGTCCAGTCTCGCAGCATGCGGCTGGTCGAGCAGAATCTCCAATCGTCACTCGACCGTCTGAGCACGTGGTACGAGGACTGGCGTATCGCACTCAACACCGCGAAAACCACCGCCACCCTGTTCACCAGGAAGCGAAGTGCCAAAGCCAACCCTCCGAGCATCACACTGCAAGGACAGCAAATCACCTGGTCAGACACCAGCAAGTATCTGGGAGTCATCCTGGATTCTAAGCTGAGCTGGAAGCCCCATGTCGAGACAGTCAGGAACCGCGCAATCGGCAAGATAGGATCACTGATGCCTTTGTTCAAATCGAAGACAATGTCCATCGATTCAAAACGAAGACTTTACGTGACCATCATCAGACCAACCATCAGCTACGCATCGCCAGTCTGGTGCATGTGCAAGCTAAGTCTCTTTGCCAAGATGCAGCGCGTGCAGAACAGGGCCCTTCGCGCAGTCGCCGGCCTGCCCCAGTTCACACGCACCGACGATATCCACCGAGAACTCGAAGTAGAAACTCTCGAAGAGCTCGTCAACAGGCTGAACGTGGACTTCTTTGCGGAGCTGCCCTCCAATAAGAACCCACTGATCTCAGGCCAAGCTGCCTACGTCACAATGCCTCATGACAAGTACCCGAGGCCACACGCAGCCCTGCCCCTCTAGCGTGTCCGGCTTGCCGGTTTCAAGATATAACAACCCCGACATGAATTTTCCAAACCACCACTTAGGGAATCACGCGTAATGCGGATAATCCCTCCCATCCTCGGCTAGGTGTGCGAGTTCCTCGCACACCAACACCGACAACAAGTACGGACGGAGCGTCCACAAGCTGGCGAAGGCCGGCCACCCGCCGTACATGGTCAACCTGATCGTCAGCTACCTGCGAGGCCGCAGCTTCTACGTGGACAAGGACGGGGAGCGCTCGACCACCCTTCCGATCGCTGCAGGGGTGCCGCAGGGAGGCATTCTCTCGCCCCTGCTCTTCAACATCTTCACAAACGACATCCCGGTGGAGATGGAGAAGACAGAGCTGGCGCTCTACGCTGACGATGCCGCCGTGCTCGTCCAGTTAAGTTCGATGAAGATCGTCGCCCGGCAGCTACAACTGTCGCTTAACATTCTGGCCGACTGGTACGGTGACTGGCGCATCAACATCAACGCCGCCAAAACCACGGCCACACTGTTCACTCGTCGCCAGGTGAAGCGGCCAGACATCACGCTGATGGGTGACCGGCTGACTTGGTCGCGTACGAGCCGCTACCTGGGCGTGACCTTGGACGACAAACTGTCTTGGCGCGTCCACGTAGAAGCCACGCGGGCGAAGGCTGTCGGCAAGATTGCCGCCCTCAAGCCGCTGTTTCGCAGCCGCCGGATGAGCCTGGATGCGAAACTGCGGCTGTACATGGCCCTCATCCGACCGGCCATCACATACGGTTCGTGTGTGTGGGCCACCTGTCGCTGTTAGAGGCTGCAGTTTGTGCAGAACCGCGCTCTGAAACGCGCCGCCGGACCGCCATTTTTCACGAGGACGGACGACCTTCACGGTGATCTCGACCTCGAGCTGCTCGAAGACTTTGTGTTGGCCCTGAACACAAAGTTCTTCTCCCACCTCTCCGAAAATCCAAATCCTCTCATCCAATCCCAAGCCCTTATCGAAGCCAGCCCCTTCGATAAGTTCACTTACCATCACCATCGACCAAATAACGGCTTGCCGGGTCCCGAAACAACCCCACCATCGCCAATGGTAATAACCTTTCCAAGGTTGACACCATTTTCCCTCGTCGTCTCGCCGAGACGTCATCGTCCCGCTGCATGAGACTATTTGTCACTGTCCTGAAGATGTGCGCGCCAACGTGGGCGAAACGTCGACACTCGTCAGGGTCCTTTTCAGGACCGCAAACGCATTTAACCAGAGCAGAACCAAACACTCTCCAGTCTACCAACCTCGGCTCTGAACCACTCCGCAATTCCAATGTCAGCATAGTCCGTCTCACACTCAGTTGTCAGCATAGTCCGTCCCACACTCAGTTGTCAGCATAGTCCGTCTCATACTCAGTTGTCAGCATAGTCCGTCTCACGCTCAGTTGTCAGCATAGTCCGTCTCACACTCAGTTGTCAGCATAGTCCGTCTCACACTCAGTTGTCAGCATAGTCCGTCTCACACTCAGTTGTCAGCATAGTCCGTCTCACACTCAGTTGTCAGCATAGTCCGTCTCACACTCAGTTGTCAGCATAGTCCGTCTCACACTCAGTTGTCAGCATAGTCCGTCTCACGCTCAGTTGTCAGCATAGTCCGTCTCACACTCAGTTGTCAGCATAGTCCGTCTCACACTCAGTTGTCAGCATAGTCCGTCTCACGCTCAGTTGTCAGCATAGTCCGTCTCACACTCAGTTGTCAGCATAGTCCGTCTCACACTCAGTTGTCAGCATAGTCCGTCTCTCACTCAAAGTTTCAAACTTTTGTTTCAGGCGGTTTTCTGGCCTGTCATTGGCGGCTGGTCCTCTTCATCAGCTTGGCCAGCATCTTCCTGTTCATCGTCTTCTACTGGATCTGCGTCCATCGCAGAAGACGCGGTGAGACTTGTCATCATCATTTTGATCTGTAGCTACAGAAGAGATGGGCAACGAACTCCGTCCGTGTATATGATTGATTTCTAATGATGGTCTTTCTTGAAGCAGAAAAAACACCAACGCTTTAATTTCTTAAGAACCCAGACCATTGAATTCAGAATCCCTTCTGATCCTTCACCTTGTATTTGTTACAGATTGGCGTTGGTCGTAAAGACATCTGCGTACAGATTCGAAGACTGTGGAAGAATCTGTCGCAAAAGAGCGAGTTTTTTAATTCCAGCGCTGTTTTGATGCTGAACTCCGCGAAGGCTTGATGCTTTCCAACAGAAACAGGAATAAAAACAACAAGAAATCTCCTCAGCTCTATGGGATAAGACAGGAGACCTATTCCACTCAGAGAAAAATTATGTCAGATACCCACTGGACGTACTACCAGTTCGGAAAAAAATATTATTTATCTCTGCTAAATAACAAAGGACGATCGGGAAATCACAACTCGAATTGCTCAGCCTTGCTTTAGTGGGTATCATGATGCTAATTTGATTGAATGGAATGTGCATTGAATCTCTAAGAAAATGAAAGTATTTATAAAGATCCTTGAAATCAAATATCCTACTATTATTATAAAAGAAACTCTGCCGAAATTGCATTTTTCTGCTGGCTTGGCGGCAAGGTGAGAAATTAAAGCAACAAACACAGCTATCTAGGTACAACTTGAAACCACTTCACACAAATGAATGTGCTTATAAATTGCCTTTATCGATTAATTTCCAACAGTGAAATTTTATTAACTTTTCGGTAAATTTATTATCAGTTTCAGGACAATGTTTTTAGCTAGCAGTTGTTCATCAGCGAGCAAAGGCCTAATTTTTAGTTTCAATATTGCGGTTTGGTTTGAGGAGCTAGTGCGCCTAAAAAGGCATTAAAGTTTTCTGTTGGGTTTCTCCCTGTACAAAATGCTCTAGTAAGATATTTGTTGATGGGACATTAACCACCTTGGTATCATTAGAAATATGCAATATTATCACAAATCATCTTTCCTTTATACTATGTCATTGCAATAGGGTTGTTGACGAACTCATTTCTTAAATTAATTTCTGTACATAAGTTAAGGAAATTAGTAATTACTTAATAGAAAGTGTCAAAGTCTAATATTATTCATTTTCGGCAAATATTTAATTTTAGGCCTTCTATAATTATCAGACTTATTGTTCTAGAATAGAATAGATACAATAATAATTAAGATTTTATGATTAAAACCAGCTGGTACACATTGGTACACAGAAAGTCTTGAAAATACTTGAGAAAGTTCTAAAGGTCGATTTCAAACCTTTTTCTCTCTGTAGCTGATAATCCCAGAAAACAATCAGCATGGGTTGAAAATGTCGTAAAATTGTATTTTTTTTGACATTTGTAAACGTCATTACAAAAAAATGACAAACATGCGGGAGTTGCCGTGTTTCCTTCCAAATATTGTTGACAATTTTCATTACAAAATGTGATAGTACTTATATTCATCTTCAATCATCTTATGTCGTTCATCCTCTTCACAAAGTCAAACCAACAAAGCCTCTTAACCCACTCCTAACTTTTCCTCATCTTGCCATGCTACTTATTACTTTTGCAATTTTGTCTGCACCCCATCTCTGCTGCTTACACCTGCTTCTAAACCTTTATAATGTCAAAATTCCAGAAATAAGCCATGGCATGACCTCCACGTGTTTTATGTCCTGCATCTCAACTTTATTCGGTGTGAATTCAGTTTCTTGCTTGTGCTAGGCATTTCTAAAAAGTCCCACTAAAGGATCGAGACAAGGCCGCATCCAACACCGAAAGCCAGCGAATTATCTAGTGGACCAGTCTGTTTACAAATATCAACGTGCCGGGAGCACGGCCACACTGCTTCTCATCGAAATCATCTCGAGGTTATATAGTCTGTTGATAGTTGAGGCAACCAATCTGAGATTGCGCTGTTGTCAAAAGTACGCCGCTATCACTATTTTGCGATCGTACAAGAGTTTTTAGTAGAGGGAGGTGGTTTCAAGCCGAAATTTACAAAGGTATGAGCGTAAGGCTCGTCAAATGCCGAGAGTTGGGGAAGCTCAGTGCGCTGTGGACGACGTCCTCAGACTCACTGGACGCTTCACTCGACGAGCAGTGCTCTTATAAGACACAAGTCACGTGTCAGCATGCAGATCACAGACAAGTACCCCTGCAGGGGGGGAAAGTTTTAGAAACACGATTTAGGCATGTGCAATTTTGAATATAAATGCTGAAAATTAAAGCTTCGCATGGTATGCAGTTGTGAGGTGAAATAAAACAGAATTTAAATTAAAATAACCTTTTTTTAGGTACAGAACTTTATTACAGCAAATATTCACCTGGCGTAATAGCTTGTTGGTTAAGACACTAGCTTCTCAAACAAGATTGTGTATGAGCCTGGTTCAAGCCCTGTAGCATACAGCTTTTTTACCATTGTAAAGATCTTTCAAATAATATATATATTGAAAAATATCAGCCACAATCACATCACTCGAATAGCCGAGTGGTTAAGTCGCTTGGTTCATAACGCAAAGATGATGCGTTCAAATCCGAGTGGCTTTTGAGCTTTGCTCATGAATTGGAGTGGCGGGGGTACGCCAACTCCTTGTAATTTTAATAAGTACAAAAGGTAAACAAACCACTTGTAACTCATATGCCTTAAAAATCTCCGTGTATGTATCGTGTCACAACAGCCGAGTGGTTAAGGTACGAGACTGATAACCCAAAGATACCGGGTTCGAATCCCGGCTAGTACAGAGACGCGAGAGCTTTTTTGCATTTATTTTAGGCGAATGTATTTGAAAGATAGTAGCAAAAATTAAATCCTCGGTCACTTCGCGACCTCGGTTTGAATTTTGCGGAAAATTAAACGTCCCACCCTAGCACCCTAAGCGTTTGCACTCAGCTTGGCTAAAATGTTGGCTCCAAACGGTCACGAGTGTGCACAAATTTGGTAGACAGCGCTATCTAGTAGATAAAATTGAACAAATCTGTGACTTAGTATATTTTTTTTCCACACCACCTTACTACAACTCCGTGGCTTGGCACGATTCACATAAACAATTCTTATTAAGATTATTAGTTCCAAAAAGCTGGATGCTCCGGGAATCGAACCCGCGTCGCTAGAACACTAGGCAAGTGGGCTATCCAATGCACCACGCTCTCGATGTTTGATCGCCTCGAATTTTCCCTACACATTGCACATGGTAAGCTGGTGTGCTTTTTTTAGGCGATTGACTTGTGTGTTTGACATAGCAGCCGACCAAGTCTTCTTCACTGTTGTACAGTGTATTTTCAGTATTTCGACACTGCAAGACATTGCCAAAAAGCTACGCCTGCTGCTGGGATCGAACCCGGATCGCATCGACCTCTCATTCGGAAGCCGACGTGCTATCCACAGGACCACACTGTTGTTGGGATTTCAGCAGTAATATTTCCTACCCTTTCATCTTGATGAATTAAAGGCTATAATAAATTGACGTCTCAGTTGTTCTTTGGCTGTGTGACGTAAGAACAAGCAAGCATCGTACAGCTTATTGGTTTCAGCCGAGGATTGTTGGACAAAAAGCCACGCCGGCATCGGGAATCGAACCCCGGCCTTCCTGGTGGGAGACAGCGATGCTGTGCACTCGACCACACAGCAGATGACGATGACGAGGCATATATTTCTAACTCAATGCTCATCGAGTCTTGCCTATAAGCTAGATTTAAACTCGAGAATATCACAGCACAATTGCTGTTAATATATCTACCCATAACGAATTCAATCAAGTTATCGAAAAATTGCCCTGAAGAATTTGATCGGCTCGGAGGACGGATCACGGTGTTCACCGTGCCGAGGGCACGGACTCACTGATTCACTACGCGCGCTCACTTCGGTCGGTTTCGTCTCGGCGGAGCCGAGACGATGGGCTCGGAGGGGCGGGGGTTACCCCGTATTCTCCGGGCGGCTGGGTGGATGTTCGTCGGTTGGTCTGTTGTCGGTGATTTTCTTTTGATGCTGCCAGGTGTCAGTGCATCTGCTTCTGGGTCCGGCAAGCCGTTAGTGACCTGGTGTTTTCAATTGCAGCGTGCCCGGCTAGGCCGTTAGTGGCACGGTGGTGGTTCCTGTGGGCAGGAGGCAATTGATTGGTCTGGGGAATCTGTCAAAGGGAGAGGCAGTGAATTGGAGTTGGTCACGGATTGCCGGGTTGGGATTGTCGGTTAGACTGTTGAAGAATTTTGTATTTAGGGCAAATACAAAGTCTTTTAGAAGCTCGATCTTCAGCTCCCGGTGCATTGCTTGCGTCCTCGCAAACATGGGAAGTCCGGTGGCGGTCTTCATTGCCCGGTTCTGCACAATCTGCAGGCGCGCAAGGAGTGTTTCCCGGCAGGTCGCCCACACAGGCGAGCCGTACGTGAGCGTGGGCCGGATGATGGCGGTGTAGAGCCGCAGCTTGGTCTGCGTTGACATGCAGCGGCTGCGAAGCAGCGGGCTGAGCGCGGCCAGTTTCCCGGCTGCCTTGGTGCGCGTTGCCTCGATGTGCGGCTCCCAGTTGAGCTTGGCGTCCAGCAGTACGCCCAGGTCATCTCGTGGTTTTATAGTCTGTTGATAGTTGAGGCAACCAATCAGAGATTGCGTTGTTGTCAAAAGTACGCCGCTATCACTATTTTGCGATGGTACAAGAGTTTTTAGTAGAGGGAGGTGGATTCGAGTCGTAATTTACGCAGGCATGAGCTTTAGGCTCGTTAAATGCCGAGAGTTGGGGAAGCTCAGTGCGCTGTGGACGACGTCCTCAGACTCACTGGACGCTTCACTCGACGAGCAGTGCTCTTATAAGACACAAGTCACGTGTCAGCATGCAGATCACAGACAAGTACCCCTGCAGGGGGGAAAGTTTTAGAAACACGATTTAGTCATGTGCAATTTTGAATATAAATGCTGAAAATTAAAGCTTCGCATGGTATGCAGTTGTGAGGTGAAATAAAACAGATTTTAAATTAAAATAACCTTTTTTTAGGTACAGAACTTTATTACAGCAAATATTCACCGGGCATAATAGCTTGTTGGTTAACTCACTAGCTTCTCAAACAAGATAGTGTATGAGCCTGGTTCAAGCCCTGTAGCATACAGCTTTTTTACCATTGTAAAGATCTTTCAAATAATATATATATTGAAAAATATCAGCCACGATCACAATATCACTCGAATAGCCGAGTGGTTAAGTCGCTTGGTTCATAACGCAAAGATGATGCGTTCAAATCCGAGTGGCTTTTGAGCTTTGCTCATGAATTGGAGTGGCGGGGGTATGCCAACTCCTTGTAATTTTAATAAGTAAAAAAGGTAAACAAACCACGTGTAATTCATATGCCTTAAAAATCTCCGTGTATGTATCGTGTCACAACAGCCGAGTGGTTAAGGTACGAGACTGATAACCCAAAGATACCGGGTTCGAATCCCGGCTAGAACAGAGGCGCGAGAGCTTTTTTGCATTTATTTTAGGCGAATGTAATTAAAGATAGTAGCAAAAATTCAATCCTCGGTCGCTTCGCGACCTCGGTTTGAATTTTGCGGAAAATTAAACGTCCCACCCTAGCACCCTAAGCGTTTGTACTCAGCTTGGCTAAAATTTTGGCTCTAAACAGCCTCGAGTGTTCACACATTTGGTAGACAGCGCTATCTAGTAGATAAAATTGAACAAATCTGTGACTTAGTATATTTTTTTTCCACACCACCTTACTACAACTCCGTGGCTTGGCACGATTCACATAAACTATTCTTATTAAGATTATTAGTTCCAAAAAACTGGTTGCTCCGGGAATCGAAACCGCGTTGCTAGAGTACTAGGCAAGTGGGCTATCCAATGCACCACGCTCTCGATGTTTGATCGCCTCGAATTCTCCCATCACATTGCACATGGTAAGCTGGTGTGCTTTTTTTAGGCGATTGACTTGTGTGTTTGACATTGCAGACGACCAAGTCCTCGTCTTCACTGTTGTACAGTGTATTTTCAGTATTTTGACAATGCCAGACATTGCCAAAAAGCTACGCCTGCTGCTGGGATCGAACCCGGATCGCATCGAACTCTCGTTAGGAAGCCGACGTGCTATCCACTGGGCCACGCTGTTGTTGGGATGGTAGGAGTAATATTTCCTACCCTTTCATCTTGATGAATTAAAGGCTATAATAAATTGACGTCTCAGTTGTTCTTTGGCTGTGTGACGCACAGCTTATTGGTTTCAGCCGAGGATTGTTGGACAAAAAGCCACGCCGGCATCGGGAATCGAACCCCGGCTTTCCTGGTGGGACACAGCGATGCTGTGCACTCGACCACACAGCAGATGACGATGACGAGGCATTTGTTTCGTACTCAATGCTCATCGAGTCTAGCCTAGAAGCTAGATTAACACTCGAGAATATCACATCGAAATTGCTTTTCACATATCTACCAATACCGGATTCAATCAAGTTATCGAAAAATTGCCCTGTAGAATTTTATCGGCTCGGAGGACGGACCACAGTGTTCACCGTGCCGAGGGCACCGACACACTGATTCACTAATAAATAAATATAAATAAATGTTGTTTATTTTGCGATTGGCCGTAGCATGCAAATTGTCATCAATTGAAGGAAAAGTTCATGAAAAGTACATAACATTCATAGGTACATACATCATGAAATATACAATAATTTGTTGGGTTAACATAATAACATAACATATTAACATAACATAATATAATATTGTAGAATAGGATACAATCGATATCATTCATTATTATATTTCATGAATTCGTCAATGGAGTAAAATGAATATGAAATCATCTCGTGGTTTTATAGTCTGTTGATAGTTGAGGCAACCTGTCAGAGATTGCGCTGTTGTCCGTCCTAGAGGCTGTAATAAATTGACGCTCTCATTTTTTCTCTGGCTGTCAGGTGTCTCAGCTTGGCTCTTCTTGACGTAAGAACTAGCAAGTATCGTACAAAGAGCCAAGAGCCAGCCAAAGATTGTTGGTCAAAAAGCCACGCGGTTCTCGGGAAACGAACCCCGGCCTTCCTGGTGGTAGACAGCGATGCTGTTCACTCGACCACACTGCAGATAACAATGATTAGCATCGTTCACCATGTCAAGATCAGCTAGAGAAGAGGTGGCATCGGGAATCGAACCTGCGCCGTTTGATTCCATAGGGAGGTGTGCCATCCACAGGAGCACGGCAGCGTTTCTTTATGCAGCAAGCATGGGTTCGACCCATGGTTACAAGGTGTCGTCGATGATGGAGTAATCTTGCTGTCTATTTAAGATATCCTTTATTCTCAGCATGATAGTGATGGTCATATTGGTTACATCAATGGTATTGTTGGTATTATCATTTGCAAAGTGGAGGTGCCAGGTTTTAATTCAATTGTTTAATTTCTGAAAGAGTCTGAACTTTGGTTAGTGATATGATATGATAGGGATATTTTAAGAAGAAACTTCTGACGATGAATCGATTGAACCCTTTGTGGATTGTTCCAAAGATATAAAATTGAAGGAAGAAACTGGAATCAGGAAGGAACTGAGGCTTCTCTAGCTCCTGGGTGATAGACATGGCCGCGGTACAGCCATGTGTTATGGGTGGCCTATCCGGGGCCGGCAGGGGCTCATTGCAAGAAGTTCATTTATTTATTGTCATTTTCGTTGAAATACCATAGAACATTCCATGACGATGCTTCGCTCGTACGAGGGTGCGAAGAACGCTGGGCTGGCACTAACCCTCGACGCAGATGTTCAAGCAAGTGACAGCGTGGGAATCTGAATCACTAGGCAAGTGCTAGTTCATAACGAACAAAGTGCTTTCTACCAACATCTGACAGCTAGGTGACTCCTTGTTTGGAAGAAGTTCAATTCTTAAATAATAATAATCATACCTTGTTTGTAGATTACGACACCAGACCTAAGGGAGCTAAAATTAAGACATCAACCTCCTCCAATACCCAGTGATCATGGTTTTGCATGGATTTACTGTCCTGAGGCAGAATCTCAGTATTTTCAGATTGATTCACATTTGATATCCGTAAAAAACAAACTGTTGAACTACAGAGCCAGGAGTTTTACGAATCCGTGATAAGCGCGAATTGCTTCAATGCCGCCTTTTTCTTCTAGGTCCTACCAGCACCCATTATATTTTTGCAAATTATCATGAATTATTCAAAAAGTAAGCTTTTGTGCTGTTTTTCGTATAAGTATTAGATTGTAGGACTTTGCTCTTCAATTCTATGCAAATTTCAGAATTTTTGCTTTTTCCTGGCTCTTAGCATTACTAACAAACTAAAAATTTGCCTGATTTTTTGCATAACATTGCTGCCTGCGTTTTCTTTGCTTCTTGCTTAAGTTTGGACCACTGCTACGGAGGCAGAACAGCTCTGCTAAATATGGGGGAAAAAAAAGTTGACTTCTTACCTTTCTACTACTCAGTCTTTACTAACTTAGGTGCGAAGTTTATGAAACAACCCAAGAAGTAATAAAGCCTTTACCTGTTACATAAAACCAGTTAGGGAAGGAAACACAACTAAATCTTTTAGGATCACGTGTAAAAATAATTTACATTTTACTCAAGCATTAGTAGTCAGTCTTGTGGTGATTTCGATGTCGGCAGCTCTTGCGACATAGTCGTAGGAGGGCGTCGCTTGCAGCTGGCAATCGGCGGCCCCTACGTCAATACGTAAAGAACGCCACGCACCCGCCATGCACACGGCTCACACCCATCAACGTCATGCACCCAACCCCAGGACCAGAACACACAACTCACGCTGCATCCTCATTACAGAAAGTTTAATTTTAATGAATTGTTACAATATTTTGTACAACCATATACAATTTATGTGAATGATTATTTCTACAAACAATTCGTAGTTTGCACGAGAGGCGCTTGGTCGCGGGGAGAGCGGGAAACCCGGTCGTCCGTTCGTTTGCGCGGTTCCCGAATCGACAAATTACTCCGTCGGCTGACAGCAGGCCAGAAGTTACGTAATTTATTTTATTTTATTTATAAAAATACTATTTGCAATTGATTTCGAACGTTGACGGGAGAAACGGGACGAACTTAAATATGGCGACGGCTTTCCGCAATCGCCAGGATTCTCGCGACTTTCGTGCAAACTTTTGATTGGATATTTTTATAATATAAACACCCTCGAAGAGGATAATTACTTAATCATCATCAGCGTCGTTAAAATCGCATACAAAAAGATATGAAAACTTTACATCCTATTTTATAACGATAATCTAGGGCTCTAGGGCTAAGGAAATGAATAATGATTTAAAATGTAAACGTAAAAAAGACAAAACTAGCTCAATAACTACATTATGCATCTGAATAAAAAAAAAAATCATCATAAAAAAATCATACTAGGAATTAATGATAATTATTATAAAAACTGTGAGCCTAGGTCTCAAAGCGGAGAGAGCACTCGACCGGAGGGGCGGGGGCGGGGGCGGGGACATCGGGAAGGGAGGCAAAACAAACGCATGCTCACGAAAACAAACCTTCGGAATGGGCGAGAGAGCCGTTAGTTTAAAAACACTCGGGTAAAAAACCTGGCACAAAGGCGTAAAATGTCAGGAGCTGACGACTTTTGTACATCGACCATCTATCTACCTATAAACATCGACAAACCTGTGCAATGATCGACCAATAATTACATTATTACAATTTTTTTCAATAGTTAAGCAGTGTACCATTTTGTTTTGTTTCTTTAAATTCTTTACATCAGTCTTCTAGACAAAACTTTATATATTTATAATTTATCTCGTATTTATACTGCCGTCGCTTTGTGAGCGCCGACCTATATACAGACACGCGTTAGTTACGTAAAAAAACAGGAGAAGACCCGCCCCGAAAACTCGAGACCGAGTCCAAAGCGGCAGCGATAATAGTTGAAAAAGTGAGATGATTCCTTGCGTTGGTTTTTAAGTGGAAAAAGACTGAGAAAACGTTGAAAACCACCGACGGCGGATTGCCCCCCGCCCCCCTCGAGCCACGACGCGCGCGGCTCGACCACAGCTCATCGATAATCATAATAAACCTACGCGACGAAACCTCGCCACAGATCATACTTTTTACGTTTTCGTCAAGTTTCACTAAAGTTAAGCGACGCGGGCGACGAGATTTGCCGCCACGATTTACCGAGCCTTATCGATCTAATTACGATTCTAGTAATTGAAATTCCGCCGAGATGCGGACGTGATTGTACGAACCCCGTAGAAAAAAAAAGGAAAAACAGCATCGAAACGTAAGCGCGAGAAATCTCTAGCCTAGGATTTTTTTATACACGTTAAATGCACAAACTGGCGGCCGCCTGCCCATGCAAGCGCCTTGCTTCTTGCGAGTTTCCGAAAGGGGGGTGCTCCGAGTTAACATTAATAAAAAATAGGTAGTCGATAGTGAATCGTTGGGTCTCTTTACACCTGTACAGTGAACGTGCGCGGGGATGCGTAAAGCGGTGCCAGAGTCGTTGTTACGTCGTTGCGTTCGATGTTACGCGTAAAGCAACACGTTTACACGACACAGAAACGTCTAACAAAGTCGACGGCGACACCAAACATGGAACGAACAGCTACTACAAACATCGGCTATCCCTTTTTTCTTTGTTTTTATACATTGGTCCATATCGAGAAACAAACACAACGGCTACGAGAACAGAGAGTTAATCAACAATAATAACACGTCAAGCAGTCCAAGCGACCTCGAAACACCGACGATTAGTAATTGGAGATTTGTTTACAGTGAGGATGGTTTGGTGCAGTTGATCCGGAGAAAGTGGCCGCGGCCGCGAATTCGCTCCGTTTCCCCGGAGGTCTTTCGTTTCCTGTACAACGCGCAGCAAATTTACACATGTCCTCGTCGTTGTAAGAAAAAAAAAAAAAAAAACGCCAGCAATCGCATCTCGGTTTCGATGCCCGCGCGACCTCCCGGGAGCGTTCCGTGTAAAATTCCCTGAGGCTCGTAGTTTTAAAAATTGTAAATCCTTGTATCACTTTTGCGAGACGGCGTCGCCGAGCCGGCCGGCTATGTACAGCCCGCGCTCCCGATGCAGCCGAAACCAAACGCGCCGGAACCGACGGGCAGGCAAACATCCAGCGTATGTACAAGATCGAGCGAGTTATGTATAGCATCGTAGCGTAGTATCAATAGCCTTCTATCAAACGACGTCCGGTGAAAAACTCGTGGGGCCTACGTCACCATAACCCCGCTTCGGCGACCAACGTCACCATAACCCCGCTTCGGCGACGGCCGCCGACGGCTAGAGCACGTTGCTCGGCGGGCCAATGGGACCCAGGTCGGGGGCGGCGGCGCCCACACCCATCGCTGCCGCCGTCTTCTGGAAGAACTTCTCCAGCTTGGCGATTATGTGTTTGCCGTACGTGTACTTGCGCAGCGAGCTCAGGTGCGGCCTGATCTTGTGCATCAGCGTCTTGCGCTGCCCCGGCTCCGACACGTCGATCATCTTCTGGACCACGTAGTTGGCGTACTGGTCCTTCATCATCACGTGCAGCGCGCTGCAATCGGGCCAGGCGGGGACAGGTGTTAGAATCTACATCACGGTTTACTCTTCTAGGCTGTTCTATGCTGTTCTATGCTGTTCTATGGTGTTCTATGGTGTTCTATGGTGTTCTATGCTGTTCTAAGCTGTTCTAGGCTGTTCTCTGCTGTTTTATGCTGTTCTATGCTGTAGTATGCTGTTTTATGCTGTTTTATGCTGTTCTATGCTGTTCTATGCTGTTCACAGCTGTTCTATGCTGTTCTAAGCTTTTCTATGCTGTTCTAGGCTGTTCTCTGCTGTTTTATGCTGTTCTAAGCTTTTCTAAGCTGTTTTACAAGCAGGTAGAAAACCTGTGGGATCTTTTAATTCAACAAAGTCCACAATTTTGCTGCCAGCAGATATAAATATTATTCCCCCTGCTCAACATAACATCGGGGGCAGATTTCCAGCCAGCTTGATGGTTAGCAGTAGGTATACACAGAAAGCTACGTAAAGGCGTTTCCAACGAAGGCGGGGCAACGACGGACTCACTTGTCGTTGAAGCTGCAGACCTCCTCGATGAGCACGACGCGTTCGGCGCGCGTCGCGTGAGTCACGCACTTCTCCACCACGTTCGACGCAAACTTGTGCTGCGACAGGTTCAGCACCTTGCCGCGCACCGACATGATGATCTGCGACTTGTTCTCCGGCTTGCCGTGCTCTGCGCACCGAACAGGGACAAGCGTCAGTACAGACACAAGCACAAGCCGTCCGCAAATACACAAGCAACCAACAAGCGGCTAGCTAGTGTGAATTAAAAACCTGAGTGCAAATACTCGTTGCCTGTACGGAAGCATTAAATTTCAGAAACGAAATATCAATTCCAAAATTTGTATCCGTACCGGGATTCGAATCCGGGTCTTTGCCTGGCCAGGGCACTGCACTTATCCAATATGCTACACGGACAACCAACTGTGGAAATGATATTAAGTTTATTTGAGTTGTTGGGCTCCATGGAGATAGAAACAGGACTATGAATGAACATAGAAGCCGGTGAATCTAGTGACGCTATGCTGCAATCACGCACCAACAACTCGACTAACCCCGATTATAACGTGGCTCCATGGAGATAGAAACAGGACTATGAATGAACATAGAAGCCGGTGAATCTAGTGACGCTATGCTGCAATCACACGCCAACAACTCGACTAACCCCGATTATAACGTGGCTCCATGGAGATAGAAACAGGACTATGAATGAACATAGAAGCCGGTGAATCTAGTGACGCTATGCTGCAATCACACACCAACAACTCGACTAACCCCGATTATAACGTGGCTCCATGGAGATAGAAACAGGACTATGAATGAACATAGAAGCCGGTGAATCTAGTGACGCTATGCTGCAATCACGCACCAACAACTCGACTAACCCCGATTATAACGTGGCTCCATGGAGATAGAAACAGGACTATGAATGAACATAGAAGCCGGTGAATCTAGTGACGCTATGCTGCAATCACACGCCAACAACTCGACTAACCCCGATTATAACGTGGCTCCATGGAGATAGAAACAGGACTATGAATGAACATAGAAGCCGGTGAATCTAGTGACGCTATGCTGCAATCACACACCAACAACTCGACTAACCCCGATTATAACGTGGCTCCATGGAGATAGAAACAGGACTATGAATGAACATAGAAGCCGGTGAATCTAGTGACGCTATGCTGCAATCACACACCAACAACTCGACTAACCCCGATTATAACGTGGCTCCATGGAGATAGAAACAGGACTATGAATGAACATAGATTGTGGTGAAACTTGTGACGCTATGCTGCAATCACACGCCAACAACTCGACTAACCCCGACACAAATTTTGGGTTGATATTTCGTAACTTAACAAGCAAGCAGCTCACCCAGCACGTGTTGAATCACGTAGTTGCCGTACTGGTCCTGGATGAGTTGTTCGACGTGAGAATGCAGCTCGTCGAGGATGGGCGACGTCTGCTCGGGCGTGCAGTGTTCCAGGATTCGCTGGATCACGCGGCACCCGTACGGATGTGTCGAGAGCGCAAACACTTGGCCTGGAAACACGGAAAACACACAGCGTTATTAATAAATCTTTATGACAACAGCAAGTGCAATACAAGTGCAATATAATAAATACAATACAGTGCAAACAAAGGTTATAAGTTAACAAAACAAGTTGTCAATAGGTATAAAACCTTGCCTACATCAATTAATCACTACATCACATCATCTACACCAACATCAGTTAGTTATTGAGCTAGATTTGTCTTTTTTACGTTTACATTTTAAATCATTTTTCATTTCCTTAGCCCTAGAGCCCTAGATTATCGTTATAATATAGGATGTAAAGTTTTCACAGGTATTTGTCATTAGGTTGGTAGAGCGTGGACCGACCTTGGAAGGCGTTGATGACGAACTGCAGGGCGTGCGGCTCGACGCACTCGATGCACTTCTGCACGACGTGGTTGCCGTTCTGGTCCTTGACGCACTTCAGCACGTGGCCGTCGAGTTCGCGCACGATCTCCTGCTGGTGCTCGGCCGAGATCGACTCCAGCGCCTTCTGGATGACGCGGCAGCCGTACATCTGCAGCGCCAGCGGCAGGACGTGTCCTCGCACCTGGTGGCCGGGAGGGAAACTGTCAGCGTCCGTTGTGTTGACTTCGATTACGAGCGTGCTGCTTCTACACGAGTTTTAAGTCTTCTCTGTCTTTGGTCTGGGGCTCGAAGGAATCAATTTGTGGCAGTTGTCAACCAATTTCTTGTGTATTTTTAGTAAAAATATAGCGACACATACGCATGCTTTTTGTATAACTGCTACGGGCGACTCAGGCAATTTTAGAAGCAAATAAGTGAAAAATACAGTTCATAGTGGCGGTTAGAATGTGAAAAATTTTGTGTGAATGCACCCAACGTATTTGCGTCGGTGAATGAAAGGGTGATGATGAACCTAACCTAGCCTAGAAGGGAGGAGGGGAAACCCGGTGCCGGCACGTAGCCTACTCCTGTCGAAAAGCACCGAGGGGACCACCGGCTTTACGTCCCTTCCGAAGGACGGTGCAACTCGAACGACAGGATTCCTCCGCTAATCCGTGCTGTCGAGAGGTTGACAAGCAAGGCGAGTGAAGTTGTCGTACTAACTTCAAACCCTCCGACCTCTCTCCCGAACAGAACTGACCACATGCATGACGGTCACCCATCCGACAGCGCGATGTTGCTCAACACGGACACCCACCTGCTGGGCCAGCGTGGTCTTCTGCTCGGCCGTGCCGAACTCGAAGAACTTCTGGATGACGTAGTTCCCGAACACGTCCGTCATGAGGCTGTACGCGGAGCCGAGGATCTCGGCGAACACCATCTGCTTCTCCCCGACGGTGGCGCGCTCCAGCTTCTGCTGGATGAAGCGCGAACCGTGCTGGTCTTGCGAGAACTCCGTGATGTGATTCGCCAGATCGCGCAGCTGCAGGTTGGGGTAGCGGTTGTTGCGCGACACAAAGTCGTCCCTGGAATCATCACAGTTGTGTTATGGCGATGCCACAAAGTCATCCCTGCTGGAAACACAGTTGTGTTATGGCGATGCCACAAAGTCATGGCACAAGGTTATCCCTGCGGGAAACACAGTTGTCGCAGCGATAGGAAATACGACTTTGCATCGTGCAAAACACGTTAATTACATTGAAAATACACAGTCGAGTGGATAGTGACGTTGAGATTGACAGTTGAGTGACGCTCGGTGAAACGTGACTCGATCGGATCGACTTCGGAACTCGTATCAAAACACACGCTGCGAAAACAATCCTCGTCCCCACAATACTCTCTCCCGGGGACTTGGATGCTTCCCGGGGAGTAGCTTCCCACAAAGCCAACCTTCTTTCAAACATCTCACATTACTAGTCAAATAGACTACCCATGTACACTGTAGTGAACTGTATCTCTTCATGTCTCGGGTATTTATTCTACCGCCTACCATACTTAGGTAAAGGGCAAGGTTTGTGTTGGCAGCCACAGATTTAACGAATGCTGTGCGAACAAAATGGAACTTTTCCCATCTTTTGCACGCAGCGTCTAGCAACGCGGACGGGGGGCAACGAACGCGGGGGCGTGGCCTCACCGGAAGTCCTCCAGCATGCGACTGCGTCCGGCTGGTTTGTCCAGCCCGGCGGCGGCAGCGGCGGCGGCTGCGGGAACGCGTGCCTGCCCTCCCAGCTTCCCGAACAGCGAGTTGCTCGAGCCGAAGATTCCGTTGGCCGTCAGACCGACACCTGCGACGAGATCACAGCGCCAGCGTTAGAACCGGCTCAACAAACCGTCTGGAAGCCCAGCGAACAGCGCCAGCGTTAGAACCGGCTCAACAAACCGTCTGGAAGCCTCCAGCACAGCGAAACACCATCGATGACAATGATTCGACTCGGCCAGGGTAATCCAATACAGAAACACTTCCTTACTTTACAGAGAGAGTAACACCAAACAGGCAGGAGAATTAAATATCTGTAATAATTTATGGTGTTCGAGTTCACTTACATAAGACTAGTGTTTATCTATTACTTTTCTTGTGACTTTATTTTAGTAATAGTGGATTGTGATACGGCTAAACACTGTTGGCATGTCCTAAGGCTGAGTACCCCCATGTAGCTAGTCTAGCATGGAGTCACATGCAGCTCTAGCCTCTCCAGGATAACGTCATACTCAAAAATTGTTAGCCAAATACGTTTCACCATCTCATGAAACCAAATCGGCAAGGCGCTCTGTCAAAATTTCAAAATAAAACGCCAGGACAGTGCCTCACCATTTTATTTACCACTCCGATATCACCTAGCATTTTAAAAGTTACCCTACTACCCTAGCTAGCCTAGCTCTACTAGCCTGCTAGCCTAGCTCTACTAGCTCTACTAGCCTAGCTAGCCTAGCTCTACTAGCTACTAGTCTTGTCTAGCAGGGGAGTCCCATGCAGCTAGTCTAGCGCCGAGTCGTAACGCATGTCCTAGCGTCGAGTCGTAACGCACGTCCTAGCGTCGTGTCCCCCGAACCTCTGTGTTTCCTGTCTCACCTCCGCTGCGGAACTTTGCCTCGGCGCCGGGAGCGGCCGAGAGCCGGCCGGCTCCGGCCATCAACGCGCCGAGCTGCAGGCTGCCGGAGCTGCCCATCGTCGACAGCGGCGGACTCATGGATCCCGACGCCAGTCCCAACGGGCTCGGGCTAGCCGTTACCGCTCCTGCAAGCAGCGAGCGCCGGCGTTAGAACTCGGGTCCGTTTGACAAGCGGCGGTTAACGGGAATTGCGTGGTTGTTGGACCCATGGCAAAGCTGGCAGCATGTCTCGGGAGAGAATCAGGATAACTATTGGTGGCTATTTAACAATCGGTACTGGTTAAGATATTTAACAATAGTAAAGTTGGCAGTGAAACACAGCAGATAAGAGGATTATTTATTTAAAAGGTTTTTGGAGGAGAAAGTATTGCAGACCGTGAATTGGGGATTGTGGGATTGGATGAATAGGGTTTTATACGAAAAAGTTACCACCATTCACTAACTTGATTTTTGAAGCCAAAGCTAACAAACTTAAAACATTTCCCCGAGTTTTGCAACGTTGTGCCGTCTTATCGACGATCTGAACTCGCTTGCCGAATCCAGCGGGCGGCATAGCTTTGCGAAACGTCGGGAATAGTTTGTGTTTCGAGACTTGGCATTCAGTTAAATATTTTTTCTGAAAACTTACGTGCTAGGATTAGGAAAAGACACCAGCGTGAAGAAACTAATGACAGTTTAAGGTTACGTTGCTCACCCAGCGCGCCGTAGTTCTGCGGCCACTTGTTGCGGCCGTACTCGATGGACGGGGAGAACGCGGAGGTGTTGCGGTCGAACGAGTCCCGCCGCCCGGAGCTCGTGTTCAGCCCCAGCCCTGTGCGGACAGAGAGACAACGTCAAGCGCGTCCAGCAAGCCGGCGTCCGTTCCGCCGGACAAAAGGCCGGGACACTTGGTTACAGTGCAGCGGTGGGTCCGTTAAACCCCCACTCTCAATCGGTCGTTAGGATGAAGGATTAGCGATAAGCGATTAAGGTTTACGGTTTGACAGCACGCTGTGATTCGAAACCGATTCCTTAGTCCTTACGACTAATTTTAAAAACAAAAACACACAACAGAAAGCACTAGGTTGAATTCGATGCCGCATTGACGAGAGTTGACCGACGGCGTGCAGTCACGAGTTGTGAGAAAGAATGAAGAGGGCGAAGATGATGCAAGCAGGAGAACGAGCAGGCAGACAACTTGACAGAGACACCATCACCGAGGCAGCTCCAAACAACCGATTGCAGCCACTAAGATTTCACCGATTCCACTCAATCAAAAGGACGTCATGATACCCACTCGCTAAAGCCAGGCAGAGCAATTCGGGTTGTGATTTCCCTGTCTTCCTTTGTTATTTAGCAGAGCTAGTTTATATTTTTTTCCCAACTGGTAGTACGTCCAGTGGGTATCTGACGTCGTTTATCTCAGAGTGTAATCGGTCTATCAGAGTTGCAGCGTCGTATCGAGGAATCGCAGGGTTGAAAGCAGAGCGTTTCGTGCAAAGGCGTGCAATTCTACGGAGGGAGAGAGTCGTGCACATCAACAGGAGGTCGGGAGACGTAACGACGGAGAAACTAGTGAGATTCCGATGTCCGGTTCCACCGCCATCGCAAAGAAGGTCCGAACGTGCGTAGAGAGAGAGATAGGGGCTTGCAGAGAGAGAGAGTAAGAGACAGAGAGAGAGAGCTAGGTCACCTGATCCGAGCGATCCAAGGGCAGGCGACCCGATGTTGCCGAGGGGACCGGCGTATCCGAGGGAGTTGTTGACGGCCGCGTACTGCGCGCTGGGGTACTGCCCGCCTGCCCAAACCACCGGGGGTTAGTGTCTGCCTTGGACCTGTTGCCCTGGACTTGTTGCCCTGGGACCTGTTGCCTTGGACCTGTTGCCCTGAACTTGTTGCCTTGGATGGGGGCAGCTCTCTGCAGTACTGACGGCTGCTGGTTGCTAGGCAAGCTGCCCGATTGATTGATTGCCGGTGTTTAACGACGCACTGTTTTGACAACTGGCACCGTGGCGCTGGTCAAACGGCGTCGGTGAATGAAAGGGTGATGATGAACCTAACCTATGGCTAGAAGGGGATAAGTGCAGTGCCCCGGACAGGCAAAGACCTGGATTCGAATCCCGGCACGGATTCGAATCCCGGCACGGATACGAATTACGGAATTGATGGTTCGTTACTAATTACGAGCCGACCACTGACTTTGTCACTGACAACTTGTAACACTGGCCGGGACAAAACGAACGACCAAGTGTCTTCCCTGTGAGGATTAAGATTCGGGATCTGCATCGACGAGCAGAAGACGGGACGGTTTGCAAAGGAGCAGGCGTCGTTACGGCGATTGTTTGACGAGGATGAGTGTTAGTCCCCGTCCGCATCCGACGAACCATGTTAATGCCAAGCCAACGCATTGCCGATCGTCTGGTTAGGTTCCTAGTGAATCCGTTACACCTCGCATCACGCCGCAAGCAAACAAGAAAATTACAACAAAAACTCGGCAGGTTAACAGGAAACACGGTTCACCAAAGCCGCATCGTCTGAAGCAGCAACACCTGGCACCCTGTTCACTTAATTTCTCAGTTTCAGATTCGGCAGGATTGCAGAAAGCGCGGCTTTTGTTTCCAAAGGAAGCCGAAATTCACCTAATCCTGCAGGATATGCCTATTCCATTCGGTCAAAACTCAATCAAAATGACGTCATGATACCCACTCGCTAAAGCCAGGCAGAGCAATTCGGGTTGTGATTTCCCTGTCTTCCTTTGTTATTTAATATTTATTTTCAAATCGGTAGCACGTCCAGTAAATAAGTCTATTAGGAAACGGAAACCTAGTGAACAGGGGCCCTGCCCCTAGCATGAATCTAAACCAGCAAAGTCCGCCGCTCGCTAGGTCAGCAGGGAAACGCGGTCCCCCAAACCCAAACCGTGTTTAACATCAACACCGCAGCCAAGAATTACGACGGCAAGCCAGCCGCAGAGCAGACCAGCGATGTCCGCCACCCGTCACAACGCGGCTAGCTTACCCGTTGCGCCGTTCCCGCCGGCGGGGCTGTAGACCGACTGCTGTCCGGCCGCCGCCGCTGCCGCCGCCGCGTAGAGCGCCTGCTGCGATTGGCCGGGCAGGCGCATGCCCGCCTGCGACTGCGGCTGGCCGTTGACCAGCGGCGACACCAGCCGCATGGGCGCCGCCGAGCCGATCGACCGCATCACCAGCGAGCCGTTCTGGTCGTAGTACGCCGGGATCACCTGGTACTGGCCGGGGACCTGCGTTGGCACCGCGTACTGGAACACAGGGTTCGTTTGTTGGTTAGTTGGGTTAGACGACGCACTGATTTGACGGTTGGCCCTGTGGCGCTGGTCTATAATGAAAGGGTGATGATGAACCTAACCTATGGCTAGAAGGGAGGAGGGGAAACCCGGTGCCGGCACGTAGCCTACTCCTGCCGAAAAGCACCGAGGGGACCACTGGCTTTACGTCCCTTCCGAAGGATGGTGCAACTCGAACGACAGGATTCCTCCGCTAATCCGTGCTGTCGAGAGGTTGACAAGCACTCAGAGAAAAGTGAGGTATCATTTTGATTGAATTGAATAGATGTATTGAAATATTTGTTTCTTTAAGACAGTTTATAAATGTACACTTCTAATTGTTGAATGTATGAAAAAAAAATAATTAAAAAATGCTACGCCAAGAAACCGGTTGGTTGAAGGGTGAGCAGCGCTTGCCCACCTGCTGGATGTTTGCGTTGGCGTTGCCGCCGGCGCCGGCGGCCTCAGAGGGCGTCAGCGGCCGTCGCTGCTGCTGCTGCGCGGAGGGCACGAGGCCGGCGGGGTAGGCAACGCCCCACGGCGCGACGTTGTAGTACTGCGGCAGCACCGTCGGCCCCGCAATCAGCCCCACGTACGGCTCCTGCCCGTTCAGCACGTACGGCGACGTCGGGAACGCGCCGTTCGGACCGCCCAGCCCCGCTGCCGGCCGGGAAACGCAAGTGTTAGTCTCATTTCTCCATTCAAGAACACTCGCTGCTGAAAATAATCTACTATTTTTCGCTTTTCTGTCCGTTTTGCACTCTACGGGCCGAAAGACTTGACGGATTTTGATGAACTTTTCTAATTATCTTCGATTTCTCTCAACTTAGACCCTGTACTATTTTCAGCTCATTTCTCTTGCAACTTTCCTTATATATTAATTTTTTCGTTTTTTTTTTCAAATCGGTGACAGCAAATTCATTTGCTTTAAAGTTGGTAGTCGTGTTGATAACTAGCGCTGAGACCGGGTTATTCTAGAATTTAAAAGACTTTTAGGTGGTTTCCATCGAGCAAAGGATCGAGTTTCTCACCGAGTTGCTGTTGCTGCTGGGTGGCGAGGTACTGTTGCTGCTGCAGCAGCTGGATCTGCTGGGGCGTCGCTTGCTGCTGCTGCTGGCTCCTGAACAGTTGCTGCAACCAGAGAGAAGAAACAAGGCGTTAGGCACGACCACAAGCACAAAGCAACGACCGAACGGAAACACCGGTTCACGTAAGATCAACGGAGTTAAGCAATATCGCGCTGTTGGACGGGTGACCATCATGCACGCGATCGGTTCTGTTCGTGAGAGAGGTCGGAGGGATTTAAGTTAAGCAACATTGCGCTGTTGGATGGGTGACCATCATGCACATGATCAGTTCTGTTCGTGAGAGAGGTCGGAGGGTTTGAAGTTAGTACGACAACTTCACTCGCTTTGCTTGTCAACAACGGATAAGTGGAGGAATCCTGTCGTTCGAGTTGCACCGTCCTTCGAAAGGGACGTAAAGCCGGTGGTCCCCTCGGTGCTTTTCGACAGGAGTAGGCTACGTGCCGGCACCGGGTTTCCCCTCCTCCCTTCTCGACTAGGTTAGGTTCATCATCACCCTTTCATTATAGACCAGCGCCACAGGGCCAGTTGTCAAAACAGTGCGTCGTTAAACACCAGCAATAATAATAATAATAATAATAATAATGGACGAAGAAAACAAACAACGGTCGCACATCTGCACCCAGATCGTACCGATGTCGTGACGACCTCTTTTCAAAATCAGTCGACTTCCACCGAAGCAATCATCAATTAGCGTCAAACCACGGACAACGTCCGCGAGGCAGATCGTCAAGTCCGAGCCCCGGCGAATCCGCGCAATCTTCGACGCGCCATTGCCGCATTCTTGTCCGCGCCAGGCAACAAAGAGTCAAGTTTACTCGCGGTGCTTTCACCGCCGCCGCCGCGGCAGCGTCCGCGGGGTCAACGACTGGCACAGAAACAGCATCTCGCCGCGGGTTCTGGGTCGACCGGTCTTCGCAAAAACACACAGCTCGCCAAGACGTTAGGTAGGCTTGCCTAGCGGTCAGCTGTGGAGTCGACGCTGGGTGCATCGCCAGCCGAGGCGAACGCGCCCGACCGTCTCGCTGTACAGCTCGCTTGCTATCGTCGCTGTACGATGCGACTTCTTGCGTCGGGTTGGTTTTTTTGACCAGGTACCGTTAGCAGCTTCATTGCTCGCTTGGGACGTGTCCGCGTTGCAACTGTTTCTTGCCGTTTAGAAATCCATTCGGCGGAGGCTGCTGCTGCTGCTGCTTGCTGCTGCTGCTGCTGCTGCTTGCTGCTGCTGCTTGCTGCTGCTGCTGCTGCTGCTGCTGCTGCTGCGGCTGCTACGATCTTCAATTATTTGACACGTTTAGCAGCGACCATTTCGTCGGGGGTTGGCATTTCGAGTCGGCTCATGCGTTAAACATGACTCTTTATCAGGTTAGGTCCACGCCAAGTCAAAACAGTCGCTCGCATTGAGCTAGTCACGGCGTCAACGTGTCGCTAAACTTCGGAAATTTCAGACTTTGACAAACAATAAATCGAGACGTCGAGGCGTCGAGATGTAATTACGTCGCGACGCGACTCACGAATCGACGCCGACGCCGACGCCGACCGAGTCAAACGTGAATTAATCAACTCGGCTTGATTAGCGCTGCGACGGGCGTCGCTCGAACTATGTTTGCACTTAACAACGCCTTCATCACTTAGCAACTAAGTGCTTCTCGCAGGAATAAACACACTTAAAAAACAAAAAAAAAATCGAGTACCGTCGCGCTCGCTCAAGTACAGTGTATTATTTCTGTAACGGGATAGAATCTGCAGCAAAATATCCCCCATGGTATGACGCGATCATCATCAATGCTCTTCTTGCCAAAACTCGATCTTATCGGAAGTGGAAGCGGTCAGGCTTGTTGTCTGATAAAGTTGAATACCAAGTGAAGCGGTCGACTTTCAAACGAAACAAGGCGCGTGCGCTAAAGGCTTACATGTCGAGAATTGAGCGGGCCGTACACGATGATCCCAGTCTACTGTGGAAATTCGTTAAACGCAAGACCCGATCTCCACGTGTACCACTCGAGGTGAAGTACAATGACGTCACAGCCACTGATGCTAGGTCGTGTGCACAAATGTTCTCAAACTACTTTAAAACTAAGATACGGCCGTCTTCAAATGCTGGAGTCACTCCACCTTTCGTTACTCCTTTTGCGCAGGATACTTTATCAGATTTGTATATTTCCACCTGTGACGTTAACTCCTATCTCAAAACTTTGAAAAGCAGTAAATCACCTGGGCCTGACGAAATCCCCGTTAGAGTTCTAAAACAATGCCGGCAAATTATCTCTCGCCCTCTTGCAGACATTTTTAATTGTGCTCTCCGTAGCGGTGTTTTCCCATCAAGATGGAAGATCGCCAACGTGACACCAGTGCTTAAAAAAGGCTCTCGGTATCTTGTCACTAATTATAGGCCAATTTCTCTTCTATCCGTGATCTCAAAGGTGTTTGAGGGATTACTGCATAAACAAATGTACAGCCATGTGTTCAGGTATATTGCTGAGGAACAACACGGTTTTGTGAAGGGTAGATCCACTATAACTAATTTAGTAGACTATACTCACTATATAGCTAGTAATATGAACGGTAAAAAACAAGTTGATGCTATCTATACTGACTTTTCGAGTGCATTCGACAGTGTGAATCACTCACTGCTACTGCACAAACTTCAAGGATTCGGAGTGTGTGGTAACCTCCATAGGTTGTTGTCTAGCTATCTATCTAACCGTGTTCAAACTGTTATTGTAAACTCTGCATCTTCAACGACGGAACCCGTAACTTCTGGCGTACCCCAGGGATCTATCCTTGGCCCCTTACTTTTTGTCCTCTATGTCAATGATCTTCCATCCTGTTTTAAGTATTCCCAGTCACTACTTTATGCTGACGATCTCAAACTCTTTCTACCTATATCAAACATCTCAGACTGTCGCTTGTTACAGCACGATATTGACGCCCTATCTACCTGGTGCACTGTTTGGCAACTCAACTTAAATATAAGCAAATGCAACATACTTTCATTTACTAATAAGAAAAATTACTGTGTGCATCCTTATTCGCTTGCTGGTGTAACGCTTGACCGTGTGAACTACATCAAAGACCTTGGGGTGACAGTCTCCGGTGACCTTTCATACAACAGACATGTAGCTAATATAGTCCCTAACGCATACAAAATGCTTGGATTTATCAAACGCAACTGTTCTCAAGACTTCAAGACTGATACCCTAAGACGTCTCTACGTGGCACTTGTAAGACCGCAAGTAGATTATGCCACTGTCATCTGGAACTCCAACAACTCCCACATTACAAACACTGACTATGTCGAGTGTGTGCAGCGTCGTTTTGTCAAGTTAATTTGTTTAAAGGCAGGCACTGAGTATCATAGGAAAGACTACCTAGACGCTTGTTCTATGTTAAACTTGACAACTCTTCATAAGAGGCGATTTCTTACAGACATGATTTTCCTTTATAAAATCATTAACTGCCACCTAGATAGTAACCTTATAAGCCTTCTTAATTTTAGGGTACCCATCAGGAACACTAGAAACACAGACACATTTGTACAATGCAATAGTAGAATTAATGTTTTTAAAAATTCGTGTATCAACAGACTACAATCGTGTTATAACAGCTGTAAGTCTATTAGTGACGTTGACATTTTTTATCTACCCTTAATTAAATTTAAAACGGCTTTGTTCTGTGCAATCTAAGATCTGTGATAACTTTTAACCGTTTATAATTTTAGAGATCTCTTTATTTATTTATTTTTTTTTATTAATTTTGTAAGTTCTATGTGTGTTGCATGTAGTTGCGTAGCAAATTTTATTACATTGTACTTGTGGGGCCTGTTCCCGTTACAATAAAGAAATAATAATAATTATAATAGCATTCCGTGGCGTGCAGAGAGCGCTGCTGGATTGCAGCCAGTGTGACGGAGATGGCGAAAATACATGAAATTTAACACTTTGATCGTTTCATCGCCAGAGTTTCGGTCGCCAAACCGTCGACAATGACGCCTCGCGATAGGCAGACGAGAGATTGACAAGTTTACGAGCGACCAATGAAAGCAGCGGGTTAATTTGCTGAATTTAATGCCCAAGTCCATTCTGCGGCCGGTCGAAGCGATGTTGTGTTCCAATAAAGTGACACGTCGGCCGGTCGACATCTTCAAACAAATTCCGACCAGCATCCAGCACACGGCCTAGTGGACCAGGACCGATTCTCAACGCTGTCAACCAAAATAACAAATGCATTTGCCAGGAAATTAAAATCGTGTCGTTGATTGAATTTTACGATCGATCAATTAACGAATTCAGTTTGCTGCCAGAGAGTTTCAATTTCACGAACAGCACGGAGAATGGAGGTACTAAACATCGCGATAACCGTAATTAAAATCAAAATCCACTCACATGCTGAATTTATTGCCGAGAGTATAAACTATTAATGTTTATTATGGCTAATAACTGTAATAAGTAGTATGTAATAAGTAATATTTAATAGGTAATAAGTAATATGTAATAGGTAATATGTAATAGGTAATCCCATCGAGGGAACGACGCTGAAGTGTGCAGAGTTCTACGCGCGTCGCGTCGGGCAGAGATTCGGACACAAAGAACTGAAAGAATCGACGCGACGAATCGCGAAGAATGGAAAGGGTTGCTCCAAGTTGCGGTCGGTCGAGGTGGAGGCGTCAGCTTCGACTCCCGGCGTGACATCGCCGTGCTTCGCGTCGTCACGTGACACTTGGTCAACGACTTGCAATTTGTTGTTGTCTCTCAAACAGCCGGAATATAGAATCTTACTCTACGTTAGATTTCATGCAATATTTCATAGTATAGATGCTGTATGCTGATGGAAGATGGATGATGTACGGTGTACGATGTACGATGTACGGTGTACGATGTACGATGTTCGATGTACGATGTACGATGTTCGATGTACGATGACCTGCGGACTTCACGGGGACTTCAGGCAACACAACGCCGGGCCCACCGAGCATCATGACACAATGGGATCGTGTGTTTCGTGGGAATCAAGAGGCAAGACATTCTGCAAGTTCAAAGCCCCAGCCGGCTCCCGCGATCAACTTCCTGGCTAATAGCTGTGATGTCGCGAGAGATTTAACCGAATTGCCTGCAAATTATGAGGTGGCGGCGATTTTCTAGGGAGTTTTCGTAGCATTTTGTCCGAGAGAAGTTGGGGCGTTATTTTTTAATAAACACTTTTTTGCTGCGTTTCGCTGCTTGCCAGGTTTTACAAACGAGTTCCGGTAAGTCGGCTGCTGATATAATTATGTGTTAGCCCGGGGAATCGTTGTTAAAGGCTTTGCTTCACGATTTCAAGCACTTTGGCCGAAATAAATTGAGTTAAAATGGCTTATATAGTTTTTTCCACATTTTCTTCCCCCTTACAACAAATTCTGCCAAGTCTGCTGCTGAGAAAATTAACTTTTTACTTCCGCTATGGGGTTAAGCCTAGCTAAACTCCAGCCCTTAAAGGTCCCCAAACAGCAGGCAGCTTAGACTTATTTAAGCATTCAAATCAATTTAGAGAATAATATGACATAAAAATGTCTTCATTATTTAAAAATTAACAGCAAATATCAACCAGCAAACTGCGTGACGTCGGAGTCTGCAGCGAACGAAACTGAAATTCGGCGGCGAGCCATCGTGTGACCCACGTGACCCGCGGATTGTTGCTCCTTGACCTCGCGGCGTCACCGGAAGTAGTTCGCCGGAAGAGTTGCTTCAACTCGGTACAACCGAGGGAATCTCCGGACACGTTCACTCGAGACTGATTCTGTTTTAACTGGACTGATGCATGCTTCGCTTTACCAAAGTTTCGCTAAGTCTGACCAAACAGCCTTGTGTCTTGGATTGTCTTGGATTGTGTTGGATTGTGTTGGATTGTGTTGGATTGTGTTGGATTGTGTTGGATTGTGTTAGATTGTTTTGGATTGTGTTGTGTCTCGTGCCCGAGTTTTCTTGGCAAGCTGCTTGAGGAAAAACGTTTCCCCGGGTGCATATCAAGTGCACCGAACGCCCACTTGTTGCATCTCGTTGCATTTTCTGGCATCTAGTTGCGTGGAATTGCGTGGAATTGCGTGAAACGACGTGGAATTGATGCAGCCAACGCACCTCAGCAAACAATCGTCGCCGAGATGATCAGGTTCGAGCGAGTTGACTCTCGTTCACTTCCATCACTGCACGCTTAGCCCGCTTCACGCTTTGTCCGCCGAACACAATGAAATGTATATCGCGTTTCCTCCACGGGCCGCTGCAGCGAGCGGGTCGGGACTGAAATGCGATCTGCGAGTCGCAGGCTGCCTCGTGCCGCGCGGCTAGCGAGCTCAGAGTGCTCCATTCGACACGCGTTCCCCGGCAAATCGCCACCGAGACCCTCACAGGGACACGGAGACGTCCGCGTCTCACCGAATTCACCGAACAGAATTCGCCATCATTTTCAAACATGGATTGATCCCAGCGAATGCGTCGCACCCAGCGTGCTGTACGGGTGAAATTAATGCCAACAATCGTAGCAACACTAACAACAGCAGTGACACCGCTGTTTGGTAGATTGCGGACATTCCGAAAACGCATATACGCAGTAAATAAGTCTATCTAACGGACATCTCAGTCTCTAAGAACGTCCAACGGCACAAGATTAAATATACAGCTCTAGGATTGTTTGCCACAAGAAATCGTGGCCGAATAATTTCCACGATCAAACTAGAAGCTGTGTAAGAATTGAATTACGAGTGTTCTGATGTACAGTACTAGAGGCAACGGAGGGCTTCGGTAAAGCACACGACTCCGTACAGTTCGGCTGCTCTGTGAACTGAAAAAACAGAGCAATGCCCTTCTTTTCTTACCGCAGCGACACGAGTTCGTTGCCTCGTCGTTCACCGGGGCTTGCTAAAGTCTCACAGTGGGGAATCATTCGATCTGTTCGTGCTGCTTGCTTGCTTGCTTGCTTGCTTGCTTGCTTGCTCGCTGCCTTGCTTGCTTGCTTGCTTGCTTGCGTGCTTGCTTGCTTGCTTGCTTGCTTGCTTGCTTGCTTGCTTGCTTGCTTGCTTGCTTGTTTGCGTGCTTGCTTGCTTGCTTGCTTGCTTGCTTGCTTGCTTGCTTGCTTGTTTGCGTGCTTGCTTGCTTGCTTGCTTGCTTGCTTGCTCGCTCGCTCGCTTGCTTGCTTGCTGCTTGCTTGCTTGCTTGCTTGCTTGCTTGCTTGCTTGCTTGCTTGCTTGCTTGCTTGCTTGCTTGCTTGCTTGCTGCTTGCTTGCTTGCTTGCTTGCTTGCTTGCTTGCTTGCTTGCTTGCTTGCTTGCTTGCTTGCTTAGTGTTTCGTGTCTGCTATAGATGAATATTGTGAGCGGGAGAACGGTATTGCTAGAAAACCATGTTATATATTTTTGCGCTTGAGCGCAGTCCGAGTTTGTGCAAATTTGCTCGGTGGAATGAGGCTAGGATTAACGAGTTGTGGGCGAACACGGGGACAGCAATCGCCGGGGGATTAAATCGCGAGGGTTGAAGCTTTGATACGTGATGCGATGTAGCGGTCGAGTATCAAAATGAAATAATGTGTCGAATGATTTGTGATTAAAACATGGTTCGAAATAAAAGCGAAGAATGATGATTCGGCGCAGCACACAGCGTGCATGACTCGCTGTTTGAAAACTTTTAGCACCGAATCCACCGCGGAATGATATTATCGGGTAAATTAATTCAATGGCGGTGGCCTGGTAAAGTTTCGTCGATGATGCTGCAGCAGCCGGATCGTGGATGGGATTTCATAAAGTTCGTAGAACTTGCCAGAAAGTTGTCCCACCTCAAACATTGGCCACTTGAAAGCGGTGGTTTCTGACCCTTCAAAGAGTTGCAGCCACCCAACCACCCACCCACATTTCAGCTAGTTGCTTCCATCACAACTATTATAACTTTTCTATTTCGCACTCTACTTTTCAAGCTCACAGATTTTACTTGCAACTCGCCAGAAAATCGCCGATCGAAGGTATTTCGTTTCGCGTTCCAGGTATTTATGTAAAAGGTCAGCAGTGCAGAAATGTGTTGGGAAAGTTGAGCAGCTTTTCCAGTAAAGCTGCCGAGATGTTTAGTTTCCTTCTATTTTCTTACCGGGTCAGAGCTGGAGTTAAGATGGTCCGAGTCGACGCCATGTGCAGGGAGAGATGAAAGGGAGCGATCCACGCCAGCTTCCACGCCACGGAACACGTTCACTTTGTTACCATTTATTCGCCAAGTTCGTTTTCAAAAAGTAAAAATTTAGAATTTAATAAAGCCAAAGGTTGACGCCGAGCGATTCAGGGCGGAAAACATCTGCGCGTTGCGACGAGATGACAGATCCACAGCCTCCTCAATTCGCGATCTTCCCCGACACGTGGATATTAAAACAAAGATGGCGCTCGCAAATTGTTATGACAAGCGAGCGGAATTGATTCCGAGCTAGATTGGCTTCATAATTGGATCACATTTCGATTAAACCTCGTAATTGTCGAGCTAATAGGCTGCTAATGAGACAGTGGGTGCACATGCCGCAACGTTTCAAGTCGGAGGAAACACTTGCATCATTTACATTTTCACCGTACAAGGTATTGGCTTCTACCATGCATTATGCCATGTACTTTAATGCGATGTAGTTTGTACTCAGTTAAGCTTATCGAGACAACGATGATGAATAACTAATATTGGACCTCTCGCATGTAATCATCTTGATTGGTTCAGTGAGTCCTTATGATGAAAGGAAACTCGGGTTCTTTTAATACTTTGCATGTGAACGTTGCCGGCTGATATTCGAGAGAGGCGAAGAAAAATCGACGGTTTTCAGTTGCGAGAAGCACAGACCTTTGCTGAACTCAGTCGAGCATTCATTTTATATCACAAGGAATGCTTGATGAAAATAAAGACCACTGAACTTGTGTTCACAAATGGAAACATTTCTTTGACAGCAGCAAGCAAGCAAGCAAGCAAGCAAGCAAGCAAGCAAGCAGCAAGCAAGCAAGCAAGCAAGCAAGCCAGCAAGCAGGCAATCAATCAAGCAAGCAAGCAAGCAAGCAAGCAAGCAAGCAAGCAAGCAGCAAGCAAGCAAGCAATCAAGCAATCAAGCAAGCCAGCAAGCAGGCAATCAATCAAGCAAGCAAGCAAGCAAGCAAACAAGCAAGCAGCAAGCAAGCAAGCAAGCAAGCAAGCAGCAAGCAAGCAGCAAGCAAGCAAGCAAGCAAGCAGCAAGCAAGCAAGCAAGCAAGCAAGCAAGCAAGCAAGCAAGCAAGGAAGCAGGCAAGCAAGCAAGCAGGCAAGCAAGCAAGCAAGCAAGCTAGCAAGCAAGCAAGCTAGCAAGCAAGCAAGCTAGCAAGCAAGCAAGCAAGCAAGCAAAGCAAGCAAGCAAGCAAGCAGGCAAGCAAGCAAGCAAGCAGCAAGCAAGCAAGCAAGCAAGCAAGCAAGCAGCAAGCAGCGAGGTAAAATATAGCTAAGATACTAAACCAAGGAAAGTCTTTCATCTTCCACCTGCGGCCAACCTGTCAGCGATGCTCGACTGCACGATGCGTGATCGATACGTGTTTAATAAAGTCGAACGCGGGCAGACAATCTGAAATATCGCGTGTGTTTTCCACGCCGCGTTCGAGGCGGTTTCATTTCGCGCTTTAATTTCCCTCACGTCGCGGCATAAATTTGGCCCGCGTCAAGAGATTCCCGACTCGCGTCGAAGAAATAACAAATAGGGGAGTTGTGGGGAGCGTTGGGCGGACCGGGGACGGGGGGGGGGGAGTCAAAATCGAAGGCGGAGGCTTCAATTTCCAAGCGAACTTTGTGCGCTTTCAGGCAAGGCAATGTGTCTCGCGTCTTTGTGTCTTACGTGTCTTACGATTCCTGCTTTGTGAGAATATTTTTTAAGCATTTGTCGGTTTTAGCTTTTCGAACGACAATATTATGTAACACACGAAGAACAAAGACCTATTTCACTCGGAGACAAGTGACGTCAGATACCCACTGGACGTAAAACCAGTTTGCAAAAAATATTAATTAGCTCTGCTAAATAACAAAGGAAGACAGGGAAATCACAACCCGAATTGCTCTGCCTGGCTTTAGCGAGTGGGTATCATGACGTCACTTTGATAGTATTTTGATTGAATGGAATCGGTGTATTACATTTCGAAGATTCCTATCTTTTCATGATCTTCAGGTCGATCCTACAGAACTGTTTACTCTGCAGTTGATCGAACAAATTGAGGCTCCATGACATAGAAACTCGGTTACCGAATGCTAAGAACACACATACGCTGCATTCGAGACGCACTCGAGAAACCTAAAGACATCAAGAGATGACAAGAATATATAAATGGAAAAAAACCCGATAAAATGAGAATATTTACCAAGTAGAAAGCCAGTGTAGGGCACGTCAATGTCCATCTATCAAACGCAGGACAAATGGAGCTTCAGCCCGTCACCCCTTCCTGGCACCACGACACGGACAGATGACGGGTGTCTCTTACACGGGGCCGTGTCCCCCCACCACCCCCAACCCCACAGCTAATGGCCTTTTAGTGGCGCCCCATTTCGACCCCCGCCCCCACAAATTGGGGGCAAGTCATCGACAATGGGCTCGATTTCGCGGCGCTGCAAACGTCGCCGCGTTTGACGAGGCTGACTTTGTCGTTAACGCAGGTTATTTTTGTCTCGTGGTCCCATCCTTGGATCCTAGGAGCCTAGGAGCCTGGATCCTTGGATCCTAGGAGCCTAGGGCTCGTCGTAAATCAATCACATTGCGTTGGGACACGTCAAGCCAAGCCGCGCGGCGAGGTGAAATTAACATGCGTCAGAAGCGATTTCCGACGCGGTTTTGTCGCCGGGTATTTTGACAGCTCGGTCAGTTTTTTTTTACGTTGCTAATTCTAGAGAGTGGCTAAGGCGACGTCGGCGGCGGGTGGAGACGGAAATACACGAGCGTGAAATCAAGGAGTCGCGAGGTGGCAGACCACGAGGTTTAGTTTGTAGGTACGCACTCGACACAAGACACTCGGCACTCAGCACTCATCCCTCAACACTGACAAGCACAAAGTGTCAACGTCCCTGACAAAGAACACTGGCTGCACGATGGAAGAAGACACGCACCGATACACCGATTCCATTCAATCAAAATTCTATCAAAATGACGACATGATACCCACTCGCCAAAGCCAGGCAGAGCAATTCGGGTTGTGATATCCCTGTCTTCCTTTGTTATTTAGCTGAGATTATTAATATTTTTTACAAACTGGTAGTACGTCCAGTGGGTGTCTGACGTCACCTGGCTCTGAGTGGAATGGGTGGATAGTGGGCAGCGAGTTGTTGTTAGTTGGAGGAACACGAGGCTGATGGTGAGAGAGTCACGTGGTGCCTGGACCAGCGCCAGCAGACAGATTCATTGACAACCGCGCGCTCGACGCCGGTGAGACTTCAGCTTTTCTTGGCACCGTCGCGCTACAGTCGTATCGAAGTGAGTTTACAATCAACAGATTTTGTAGCACCAAACTTAAGAAAAAAATAACAAAAATAATTTTCGTATTACACTTCCGAAGGACGGTGCAACTCGAACGACAGGATTCCTCCGCTAATCCGTGCTGTCGAGAGGTTGACAAGCAAGGCGAGTGAAGTTGTCGTACTAACTTCAAACCCTCCGACCTCTCTCCCGAACAGAACTGATCATGTGCATGATGGTCACCCATCCAACACCACGATGTTGCTTAACTTCGGTGATCTCACGAGAACCGTTGTTTACAACGTTGCCAAACCGTTCGGATAATATCTGAATTAAGAAGTATTTGGAATGCGAATGGTATGATGGCTTTACATACATGAAAGACGCTTTAAAGTTTTTTTTTTCATAAATTCTGATCCGAGTCTATTGACTAGAGAACACAAGGATGTAACGTAAGACAGGCGCTATAAATAGCCGCATAACGGGCAGTTCGACTCCCAACTTGGACGGATAACCGATCGTAGCTCTCGGCCGTGGCAGAAATCAGCTCCACAAACCGCGAAGTCGATCCGATAAATCGATGTCTTGCGCCTTACAAGGGGCTGCTGCATCGCCGGGATCTGAGCAGGCCGCTGCGAAACAGCGCGAAACAAAGGCAGCTGGTCAAGGTGATCGAGTCACGCCTACGTGCGTGCTACACTTCTGTCAGGCGGAGGACTCTTTACGCCTCCATCTGCATCTCCGTGCTCCATGCTCCTTGCTCCTAGCAAGTCTGCATCCCGGCTTTGAGACGGTCAAGCACACAGCCAATGCACGCCTAGGACACGACGTGTCTGCATCCCGGCTTTGAGACGGTCAAGCACACAGCCAATGCACGCCTAGGACACGCTTTTCTGCAGATCCCAGGATGAACACCGAAATTTTGCATAGCTGACACAGATGTTGAAAAATAGGCATCAGCATGCCCAAGTTTTCAAACCATGTAACAGAATCAGGTGAAATTGAATTAAATTAACATGTTAATGACACGATTTCGTTAATAAACTCATTAAAACACCGATTCTGGCGGCTTGCAATAAAAATTATAATTTTCTGACAATGTCGCCTGAAGATCCAACTTTCCACGGTTTGTGTTTTGAAGACAGTACGTCACTGATGGAGCAATAGCGGTGTAGATATGAAAATGATAGGCGAGGCGAGGCGAGGCGAGGCAAGGCAAGGCAAGGCAATGCAAGGCAAGGCAAGGCGAGGCAATGCAAGGCAAGGCAAGGCAAGGCAAGGCAATGCAAGGCAAGGCAAGGCAAGGCGAGGCAATGCAAGGCGAGGCAATGCAAGGCAAGGCAAGGCAAGGCGAGGGACGGCCGCAGAATCTATGTGTTCTTCCCTGGGGCTGCAGCTCGATTGCGAGGTGTGTGTCATAATTCACGGTGCATTCGAGGTCGCCGCACGGGCTACGTTCGATGCAACGCAACTCGGATCGTTTTAAAATCCACGTCTATTCTCAGTGTGTTTGCCTGAATTATTCGGCCTGTCAGTGGATTCGTTGCTACACGAGTAAACTTGCTCGTCTCCACCTTAAGATGGACAAGTGGCCGGATAAATAATAAGTTTGGAGTTAAGATTGAACACACCGAATGGCCTGGGTAAGCTGCTGCTTTCATGAGAGTTCCAGCCAATCGCCGATGATAGATTGCTTGCAGCGGCAGCGAATCTATTGCCACCTGCAATGGAACGTGATAGAGAAAAGCGTAGCCCAAAATAATCACTCGTGGAAATGTCTCGTAAAACGCCGACGTCACTGGCGCTAGATAAGCAAATTGATTCAGTGGCCATAAGGGCGCGGTCATAGTTTCACCCTGCCCGCATAGCAGCAGCAGCAGCAGCAGCAAACAGCAGCAGCAGCAGCAAACAGCAGCAGCAGCAGCAGCAGCAGCAGCAGCAGCAGCAGCAGCAGCAGCAGCAGCAGCAGCAGCAGCAGCAGCAGCAGCAAATACTCGACACACCCAACATAACGGCAAACGATCCCACCCCCCCAACACCCCCACCCGGCCATAATGTCTACCAGCATTAGGGGTTGATGTGTTTGACGGAATATCGCGAGGTCAGACCCCCCCCCCCCTTGCTAGAGTGCAGGTCACGGCGAGGGGTGAACCAAACAAGGAGGTTGCAGGGGCTAAAACTCAAGACTGCTAAGTCTAAGAATCCCCACAGCCAGAGAAGCCAGGAGCCCACTTATTTAAAGTTTCATTAAACTGATTATTGTAAGTCATGTCTCTATTTTGTGTTAGTCGCCCTGATATGTTGTTCGTTGTTGTGTCTCCGTTGCCTTCCGATTCCATTCCGTTATCGGCGACTATTAAAGTTCACTGTTTTAATGCCCGCTGTGTACTAAAATCAGAATTCGACATTCACTTCCAACAACAATAAAAACCGTCATAAAAAACGCGATCGATCGTTGATGCTTCGATATGTTTTTTCCAGAAATCACCCATTGCAGCCGGATCGTGGCGGACAACGAGCATGGAACGCAGGGAACGCGGGGTGGGATTCGTGGCGACGCGTGCTGCAGCGGAGGACTCGGATGAGCTGGTCTTGGTTCGTTAGCGCCGTGTCCCATGCTCAACGATCCTGTCAAACGTCTTGCTTTGTGCATCGGTACTTTACACAGATACGCAGGACACTGCAGAGACTCGATCCTTGGCAGGAATTGATGCTGATACAGAGTGTCTCATGTCGGGAAACGATATCACATCCAAATCTAGATCCCTGGCAATCCATGGCACGATTAACACGTGAAAATAAGGATGGAGAACGCTTCCGATGCACTATACAGCATGCAGCAGGAGTATATTAAACAACTGTCATGGCAGTCAAGCAGCAATGACGCTTTCAAATATGAGTTGCGTTGAAAAGTATGGACAGTTAAGCGGCAGAGAATGCGTGTCTCCGTCGATGAATTAACCACAATTCGATACGGATCAGCGTCAATAAGCACACGTGAATGTCGCGTGCCGGACGCCCGGGTAATTTCGTTGGAAATATCACCATCACGTTACACCAACGCTGTCTGATTATCTGACATGTGAACGACGGGAAAATTTTCATGGCCTAAAAGGTAGAAAGAAAATCGTCAACTTGTGAAGAACAAAGGATGCTTTTTGGGACCAGCAACATGGCCGCCGGCTGTAAAATCTCTGCCTCCTAGATTCCAGCTCTTCAACATGGCCGCCGGCTGTAAAATCTCTGCCTCCTAGATTCCAACTCCTCAACACCGGCTAGTCAGCCCTAGAAGATTGACAAGCAGAAGGGGGTGTTTAACAAGCGGGCAGGCCGCGCTAAAGGGGTGGGGATGGGGGGCGGGGGTCAATTAGCTGATTGGGGTGGACAGTTTGGGCAACACGGACACGCGAGCGTTGGGCGTGTCCCGTGTTCGACCCCCGAGAGACTCGTCTTGTCTACATTTTCGCATTACTCGAGGGTGGCACGCCACCGCGTGGAGAGGCTGCCGGATAATTGCAGGTGAGGTATTTTTATTTAATGGCTGCACAAGGATTGGCTTCTGTTGGCAGTGTTTTTAACGCGGCGAGTCATTAGCAAATTGACGATAACTATCGTTTTTAGCGGCTATAATCGAGCTAAGCAGCGAGGAATTTAGTTAGCAACCCTCAGCCGGGAAGGATGATTGATACCGGACTGGCAAGTAGGTTTTATCTTATTTGTAACTCAACGGCACCCCCACGACAAGTATTAGCATACCTCATCGTCCTGAAGCAACGAATTTGTGCACAAAACATTATGAAATATCCAATTATGATCATCGAGACCGGTTTGAAATTGAATTCGAAGGGTGTTATCATTGAATTTTAATCAAAATGTAATCATCCCTTTATTATTATCTATATTTTCGCCGATGCGGATAAACGATTGAATCGTACAAAACGGTTCCACGCACCGACACAGGGGCTAATGTGCCGAGACAGAATATTTAATCGCTTTTCGGCCCCAACGATCGACGCTTTGAAACTACATTACGTTATATGCAGGCAACAAAAACAACAACAACAACAACATGAAACAAACTGTTAATCCTGGAAATGCGCGGGGATGCTTCGCGAACAACCAACTAGTTCACGAGTGCAGAAAACCACACGCCGCTAGCTGGATAAAAAGAAAAAAACACATCAAAGACTTTCTGCTGCTGCTGCTGCTGCTGCTGCTTGCTGCTGCTGCTGCTGCTGCTGCTGCTGCTGCTGCTGCTGCTGCTGCTGCTGCTGCTGCTGCTGCTGCTGCTGCTGCTGCTGCTGCTGCTGCTGCTGCTGCTGCTGCTGCTGCTGCTGCTGCTGCTGCTGCTGCTGCTGCTGCTGCTGCTGCTGCTGCTGCTGCTGCTGCTGCTGCTGCTGCTGCTGCTGCTGGTGCAGGGAACTGATAAAACGATTAACACGTCAAATGGTGGGCCATCTTTCCCACGGCTGGCTTGTTCACGCTGCACAGAGCTTTCACGGCTACCGCGATCATATCGAGCTTTTTAAACTCGTTTCCAGAGTCGATAGAAATTCGGACACAAATGTTTTCTTATAGGAATAAATGTGTAAAAATCTTTCAGCGACCCTGGAATAGGAAATTTCGCACGTGGGCAGTTGAAAATCTGGTTGCGAGGGCGGTGAATGTAAATTTCATAATTAAGAAACGAGATTTGTTTTCATACTCAGTTGGCGAAGTGAACGTCCGGGGTTCATCCCCCGCGTCTGGGCATCAGATTTCGAGTTGATTTTTCGCTACCAAAGAAAAACAAGATTCACAAAAAGTGTACGATTTAACTGTGCAATTGAATTTGATTTGTAAGGACGTGCCGCCTGCCCGATTACACCTGCCAAGAACAAGTCGAGACTGTATGACCGATGACAGAGCCGGCAGAACGCCCTTGCCAATACACCGATTGCATTCAATCAAAATCCCATCAAAATGACGTCATGATAGCCACTCGCTAAAGCCAGGCAGAGCAATTCGGGTTGTGATTTCCCTGTCTTCCTTTGTTATTTAGCAGAGCCAATTAATATTTATTTCCAAACTGGTAGTACGTCCAGTGGGTATCTGACGCGGCTGAGTGAAATAGATATAATTTTCAGGAACGTCTCAGTGCAAAGCCTTTAGCAAGCAACGACACAGTAATCACAACCAGGTCCATAAACACCGTTGCTAAGCGACGACAAGCAGCATACGTGCATCTTAGAGAGCCGGGATCGATTCTGCAACATCCCGTCCGCGACCGGATACCATGGTAACCGCGAGTGTGTTTGTGACTACTTCCGGTCCGACGCGTCGAGAAACTGGACTTGTTATCGAGGAGGGATCGCCGGTGTTGGGTCCAGGAGGACGAAATGGTGGCCGCAGGAGATGTTGGCAGCACTGCGTCACTTCCCGCTACGTATAGTTCATTCACAGGGGTGAGCAAACCTATCCGCGGGGAGCGCTAGTGTACGAAACAGCCATGCTAAGTGTTGCCAACTTCACAATGTGAAGAACATTTACACTATTTTAGATTTGAGTTGGTTAACTTTTCATCAGTGTAGCTTCAGATGTATTTAATTCATAGTTATTTGACTACGTTTAAGTTTCATTCTTGAAATATTTGGAAACTCCGCCTTTGAAGTTTGGATTTTGCAGTTGATACGTGGAAAAATGTGTCCATTTTAATCAGTGTTCCTACAGAGATTCGGATCAGGGAATGTATTTAATTAATGGTTTTGACTATGTTTTAGTTTTTTTTATCGACATTTTGAAATCCGCTAATTTTGTTTGGATTTAAGAGTTGGTACGTGGAAAATGCGTCCATTTTTTAGAGGTCTCAGTCTAAGTGGACTGTATCTTATTGCTCCGACCGTGCAATGGCCGAGTTAACTATGTTTTAACCCTGGATTAGTGACAGTCGGATGAAATGTCATGGCGACGGCTGGCTAGATGCGGTGAACCTCCTTTGTTTTCCAAGATTATCTCATCGGCTCTGCTGCAAGAACAAGTGAAAAATCAACGTTTCTTCAGCCATTTTGTGGTTGACCGTATCTGAGTGGCTTTGACCGTGATATTAATGCATCCAGGGTTGGAAAAGTTGAAAATCGACTCAGCCTCCCTCGGTGTACACCTGTAGGTGTCTGTTGAGGGTAAAAACCACCCCCAAGGTAGCTCAGTGGGCAGACCAGCACCCGGATAGCATCGTACAAGTTCGAATGTTTTTAGTTTTCCAATATTCTATCTCGTATTTGTGTCATTTTACTTCTGTATGTCCAATAGGCGAGGTTTCAACTGCAAGCTGATTATAATGCAATACTTCACAAGAGCAGATTTATAAGTAGCATAAGCTTTGTGTATCCATGGCATAAGCGACATTCACAAACGCCTTTATAAGATGTGTTTGATCAGATAGGCGTAAGCTGCTCGATTTAATGTCTCCTGATGCTCGTCTATCTAAAAACAGGTCACACCACGGTTAAAATCCACCCGGACTATCGATTTCACGTTCTAATTTCCTGTAAAAATCTGATTCTCTCGCGTTAGCTACCTTTCAAAGAAACCAGCAAGAAAATAGACCTATTTCACTCAGAGACAAGCGATGACGATACCCACCCAGTTTGTAAAAATATAATTAATAATCTCTGCTAAATAACAAAGGAAGACAGGGAAATCACAACCCGAATTGCTCTGCCTGGCTTTAGGGTATCATGACGTCATTTTGATAGAATGCAAAGTGTGTATAGAGGGTTCCTTCAGGCCCTGTGAGAGCCAAGGAGATGTGAGCTGCATTCTGCAAAGAGGACCACTTTGCGCGCTCGAGATGACGACGCCGCTCCATTAACGGTCGCGGTGTTCGGTCACGCGCACGCGCACTTGATTGACGAGGCAGCGGCGTGCGGCCGGTCACGCTTGCAACGCGTGCCAAGATCGCTGCTGGCTGGGTGTCTTCTTCTAATTAAACCTGCTATTCTCGGCGTGCGCGCACCTAGCATCGCGTCGTTCATTGATGGGGCACGCCATTCATTGACAATCACGGCTACGATGTCTACACTTTTAAAAACACGTTTTGTTCTCTTACAGCTGGGATTCAGTCGTGACTTTTATTATATTTACTATTAATTTTCTAATAAAGGAAGGAAATTCTGTGTTTTTTTTTAATCACAGAGGCCAAACTATTCATGATTAAATGTAACTTCCACATTTCTAACACAAAATTTATTTGTTTTTTTATGGCTATTTGTCTTCAAAACTTTATCCAGTTTTTCCTCGTAATCAATTCTTGGCTCATCTTTTCGATCAGCATTAATTGAACGCGATCGACCTAAACGTAACTCATGAAACTAAAATTCACAATGCGCTATTTTAACATCAAACAAATGTTCAATTTACCACACACACACACACGGCTGGCAACACCAAGTAATTAATGACAGTAATTAGCTAACACCGTTAGAAATACTGGTAAATAATTTGGTGACTAGAAATGACTTCAGGTTGGTACGACTGATGACCGCCAGCGCCGACTGGGTCACACTTACAAAAATAGACCCGTGGGGGGGGGGGGGGGGGGGAACCACGAGACCGTGATCGAGAAGCCAACACAATGGCGGCACCTGGATTTATTAGCACGATCATGTCAAACCCGGCCGCTGTCATCTTGCGTCGAGACTGATGGTGTTCTGTCTGTTTGTCTGTTTGTCTGTTTGTTCGGGGGGCTGCTGGTGAGAAGGGACTTGTTTTCGCGACGGATCTTGTCCAGGGAAGCCATGTCAGCGTTGACAAATAACCACAAGGGAGGTGCAACGATCAACTCTGATACACAACAAACAGGGTGTGAAGCGTCAAACGACGCCTAGCGGACAGCCAAGGAAGCGCATTTCCCGAATTAATTACGTGCAGAGTCGAACAATGACTGACAATTCCACGGTCTCTTTGTCAACTTTCTTAAATAAACATCGGCCAACGCGAGACTCACGGCAACATGTCTGGAAAATGACGAGAAATTAGAAAAGCAACTTTGTCCCACGGCCACCGCGATGATGAATACTTGATTGCCCGGAAAGCGTGCCGGGAAGAGTGCAGGGAAAGCTGTCCGCGATTCATCGGGAAAAGTGTTTCTATTTCCATGCACGGGGCAGACGAAGCACCGCGTACCGAGCAGCGAGGGCGTTGTTCCAGAGGGGGTGGAATTTTAACCTGACGCCGCCCCCGCCGCCCCCGCCGAAGACACGGGGAAAATTGGATTGAAAACACGGCGTGGGTACATTCCTGTACAGACCTAATTTACTCGCCGTTTAATTTTGGAGAAAGATAATTTTTTTTACAGCCAGCCGGCAAATTGGAATTTATAGCGACGCGGTCCAAGGAGATGAGAGTTTGGACTCGTGTGTGTGTGTGTGTGTGTGTGTGTGTGTGTGTGTGTGTGTGTGTGTGTGTGTGTGTGTGTGTGTGTGTGTGTGTGTGTGTGTGTGTGTGTGTGTGTGTGTGTGTGTGTGTGTGTGTGTGTGTGTGTGTGTGTTTGTGTGGGTGGGGGGGGGGGGCAAAGACACACAATTTGTTTTTCAATACACCGATTACATTCAATCAAAATTCTATCAAAATGACGTCATGATACCCACTCGCTAAAGCCAGGTAGAGCAACTCGGGTTGTGATTTTCCTGTCTTCCTTTGTTATTTAGCAGAGATAATTAATATTTTTTTCAAACTGGTAGTACGTCCAGTGGGTATCTGACGTCATTTTTCTCTGAGTGGAACATGTCTATTGAATTCGAAATTCATCTAAAATGTCCAAAAGCAAGGAGGCGCTCAGAAACCCGGCAAGAAATCTCAGAATTCCAGAATTAGCGAAATGTAGATGCAGACATCTCAATTGACTCGGGTACACGTTTTAATAACTTTGTCAGACTGTGGAATTTCGCAGGTTAACTTCGTCTACTGAAAGAGATATTTGCTGAAATCTCGCAGAGAAGTTGCGACGGTTGGAGCCGTCGTCGGCGAACGAGCTCCCGGTGAGCGAAACGCCAGTCAGAATGCGATATGATCCAAGGCGCGACCAGCAGCTACCTCGCCGTACGAAGCTTTGCTAGCGTCGGGCCCAGCTTTACTCCGGGCATTATTAATTACAAGTGAAATATTCAGCTCGCCGCTTATTTATAGAAGTGAACCACGCTGCTGTAGGGCATCCACGTTCCACCGAAAAGGGTTACTTTTCCACGTATTTTGAGCTCAGTGTGTGTAAAATCTGTAAAAAATAAATCTCCACACAGCATCACCCTTGCCTAATGTCAGAAAATACAGGTGTCACATACGATGTGTTGTTTTTGTGCGGGACTTGCCCAGTGCCAACAATCGTGGCAGCGTGGCAACACTAGCAACAGCAGTGACACCGGTGTTTGCTGGCATTAGGCAAGGCACATAGTAATGCCAACAATCGTAGCAGCGTGGCAACACTAGCAACAGCAGTGACACCGGTGTTTGCTGGCATTAGGCAAGGCACATAGTAATGCCAACAATCGTAGCAGCGTGGCAACACTAGCAACAGCAGTGACACCGGTGTTTGCTGCAGGCATTAGGCAAGACACATAGTAATGCCAACAATCGTAGCAGCGTGGCGACACTAGCAACAGCAGTGACACCGGTGTTTTCTGGCATTAGGCAAGGCACATAGTAATGCCAACAATCGTAGCAGCGTAGCAACACTAGCAACAGCAGTGACACCGGTGTTTGCTGGCATTAGGCAAGGCACATAGTAATGCCAACAATCGTAGCAGCGTAGCAACACTAGCAACAGCAGTGACACCGGTGTTTGCTGGCATTAGGCAAGGCACATAGTAATGCCAACAATCGTAGCAGCGTGGCAACACTAGCAACAGCAGTGACACCGGTGTTTGCTGGCATTAGGCAAGGCACATAGTAATGCCAACAATCGTAGCAGCGTGGCAACACTAGCAACAGCAGTGACACCGGTGTTTGCTGGCATTAGGCAAGGCACATAGTAATGCCAACAATCGTAGCAGCGTAGCAACAGCAGCGACACCGGTGTCATAAGGCCAGAAAAGGAAACATGATGAAAACAGTTTCACTCCGCATGTTTAACGACGTATAACGCGGAGACTGGATGATGTCACGGGCGTCAACATCTCTCACTGATGTCGCACAAAGAAAGTCTTTCACTTTTGCATGATTGCTTCTCGCGGGTTCGCGGTCAATCCAGACGTTGTCGCAATCGAGTCTGTCTTTAGGGCCAGCAGGGACAAGCTTTGCGATATTGGGGTGTCGCACTGCAAGGTATTTGCCAGTGTGTACTGGGTCTGTCCGCCAGATGACAGTTGTGCAAGTGAAGAGAAAATGCAGTCGGAGCAGGGAATAATGATTTGCCTTGCGGAATCAGAAACCGCAGAAACACCGTTTTAAAACCCCAGGCGAACCATCTTGCAACTATGACCTTACACCGTTACACAAAGTCTTGCATCCAGAAATCCAGTCTGCAATAGTTTAGTAGCAGAAAATACACCTATTCCATGTCAATCAAAATGACGTCATGGTACCCACTCGCTAAAGCCAGGCAGAGCAATTCAGGTTGTGATTTCCCTGTCTTCCTTTGTTATTTAGCAGAGCTAATTAATATTTTTTCAAACTGGTGGTACGTCCAGTGGGTATCTGACGTCATTTTTCTCCCAGTGGAATAGGTCTTTGATCTGTCCGATTTTTTAAAAAGTCTGTCAACCGACTTAGGGTTGGTGTTAAATTTCCGGGCAACTTTAAGACCGCTAAATTCGGTGTGAAAATCAGACTTGATTTCTGCAGCGAATGCGATGCCAAACGTTGGCCGAGACAACGTCCGCGGATGATTGCTGCTGGGGATCACAATCAGCTTCAAGTCTTATTAATAGAAAGTAGAAACGTTAAATCAATTCAAAATTTGTATCAGTACCGGGATTTGAACCCGGGTCTTTGCCTGCCCGGGGCACTGCACTTTACCATTATGCTACACGGACAACCAACTGTCATATCATGTTTATTTGAGTTGTTGGTTCGTCTCCAATACCAAGTCTTGGCCATGCCACAAGTATTTGCATTCACGTTCGAATCACAGCGTAGCTTCAAGATTCCGCCGCCAACAACAGAGATGACTGGCGACATGCGGCTGCGAATCATTCACCTTGCCTCACTCGCTGTTCAATTGGGCGACGCGTTAAGGAGGCCGGATCGGACGAAGATAAAAGCATTCTTACACGGAAGCGATATCATGCAGGGTTCCTATCACAGCGTACGTCCCTTAGAAATACCATGGGATCTAATCGAGCATCCCAGTGCACAAAAATACCAGAATGTCTGGTGTTCCAAAAGAACACAGCCTTTGTGTTGAGCATTTTGTGAGCGTCGACATTTAATTTGCACGAAATTGCGAGAAATTTAATGCCAATACTAAAAAAGTGCCAGCCTAAGCGGGTGTCGAACCTAGTGTCAAACCCAGCCTAGTGTCGAACGGCGCATACGCCTGTAATCCAGTTTCCGACAAGGAAATACCAGAAACAGAAGTCAAAGCACCATTTGAAAATATATTCACATATTCGGTGAATGAACGCAATGAATCGATGATGAAATACGGACAGAGCCAACTACAAATCGATTAGAGCGACTGATGGAGATGAACTTGACCGAGCAGGTGTTAAGTGTTGATAACTAATAGCAGCGTGAGATTCCAAACCACGTGCTGCCGCCTGGCAACCAATTGTCAAGTCTAGGTGGCAACATGGCCTTGACTTGGTCACCCCTGTCGCCTAGCGGCGAAACACGCGGCGGTCCAGCCTCCCTAAACCCACACAAGACGGCCACATTCAACAGGCATGAAATGCTAATTGCTAAAAGTGAGCTAATCAAAGTGGAGTGATTACGCGCGCGCAATGCGGAAGTGGGCGTCGGGTTGCGCGAGTGAATAAAGCTGTCGGTGTATTCAACTCTGCAATTGCTGCTGTTGCTGCTGTTGCTTGCTTGCTTGCTTGCTTGCTTGCTTGCTTGCTTGCTTGCTTGCTGGCTTGCTTGCTTGCTTGCTTGCTTGCTTGCTTGCTTGCTAGCTTGCTTGCTTGCTTGCTTGCTTGCTTGCTTGCTTGCTAGCTGCTTGCTTGCTTGCTAGCTGCTTGCTTGCTTGCTTGCTTGCTTGCTTGCTAGCTGCTTGCTTGCTTGCTTGCTTGCTTGCTTGCTAGCTGCTTGCTTGCTTGCTTGCTTGCTTGCTTGCTTGCTTGCTTGCTTGCTTGCTGCTTGCTTGCTTGCTTGCTTGCTTGCTTGCTTGCTTGCTTGCTCGCTGCTTGCTTGCTTGCTTGCTTGCTTGCTTGCTTGCTTGCTTGCTGCTTGCTTGCTTGCTTGCTTGCTTGCTTGCTTGCTTGCTTGCTTGCTCGCTGCTTGCTTGCTTGCTTGCTTGCTTGCTTGCTTGCTTGCTTGCTGCTTGCTTGCTTGCTTGCTTGCTTGCTTGCTTGCTCGCTGCTTGCTTGCTTGCTTGCTTGCTTGCTTGCTTGCTTGCTTGCTTGCTTGCTGCTTGCTTGCTTGCTTGCTTGCTTGCTTGCTTGCTTGCTGCTTGCTTGCTTGCTTGCTTGCTTGCTGCTTGCTTGCTTGCTTGCTTGCTGCTTGCTTGCTTGCTTGCTTGCTTGCTTGCTTGCTTGCTGCTTGCTTGCTTGCTTCGGTCAGAACGTAAGAAAACGGTAAAAACCTAGCGTGGCTTCTGGTTTATTTGCATGGCAGTGCTTTTAAAAGCACCGTTAGAGAGCTCCAACAAGCAGAGAGTGGTGCTTAACGACGCACTGTTTTGACTACTGGCCCTGTGGCGCTGGTCTATAACGAAATGGTGATGATGAACCTAACCTATGGCTAGAAGGGAGGAGGGGAAACCCGGTGCCGGCACGTAGCCTACTCCTGTCGAAAAGCACCGAGGGGACCACCGGCTTTACGTCCCTTTCGAAGGACGGTACAACTCGAACGACAGGATTCCTCCGCTAATCCGTGCTGTCGAGAGGTTGACAAGCAAGGCGAGTGAAGTTGTCGTACTAACTTCAAACCCTCTGACCTCTCTCCCGAACAGAACTGATCGTGTACACGATGGTCACCCAACCAAAGGAATGTTCTCGAAGAAGAATTCTCTACCGAAGTCTGCTCAGCGGGAAGAATATATTCCTTTTGAAACATTATTTCGACACGAGAAGAAAATATCGACTACATCTAAAAGACGCGGCGTGTGTCCCATCTGTAAGTCTCTTTTCTTTCTCGGGAAAATATCGGGGGGCAAACTCCCGAAGGAGCGCGGCCGGGAAATTTAGTGCGACCCGTGGAACCTTCTCCCGGGGAGTTCGCTCCCCCCCCCCTCCCCTTTCCACACACACACACACACACACTCGTGTGCATATTCATAAAACTCGGTTCCGATATTTCCAACGTCTCCCCCTCGGGGGCAAGTAGATGAACTTCGACATGAACGAGATTCACGGCAGCTGCCCTCGAGATGGAATGTGGGCCCCGTATCGATGTCTAGCCAAAAGCAGCAGCAGTGGATAGATAAATACACTGCAGCTTGTCCCACTGGCAATATATTTTATAACAATTTTTACATTATTTTTAACAATTGACTCGAAATCCGTTGTTTTCAAAGGAAAATAGATTCTAGTTCCTACGTCTGGTAGGGATGTAACGGGATGTATGATTAGAAGGCGACTAATCGGTGCCGGCTTGTGGACCAGGGACAAGGTCTCGGTGTCTTGTGCTGAGTTGCGGCCAGGACAGCTGCATGGGGGGTTGTTGCAGGGACATGGGTCGCTGGCAGACACTTGCCAGGCTTCTGGCGTCGATATCGCGCTCATCACGCTGTGTCCAGCTTAATTCAGGCATCTAGCCTAGCTCTGGAGCCGGTCGATCTAACGCAAGGCTCCTGTGTTCTTTCTACGAGCATAGCTGCCATTCTGCGGGGGCAATTTCTTGACCCAAGTTTTGGCGCGAAGATTTGAGTTTACGAAAAACACACCGTTCTAACGGCCCCTTAGAAACAAAAACAGCTGGATTCCGATTCAGTTTTGACAAATTCACTAGCAAGATTTGAGACGGATTTGCTCGATTGATTGATGCGTATCGCGCGTCTTGAAGCATGTGAGACAGGAAGAGTGATGTATCTTTTATCAGTTAGTCGCTAGATTGCAGTCACGTGAGAACCTATCGGTGCTGATCCATGTTGTGGCTGTTTGATGCCGATTGCCGACAAGGAGGTATACTGTGATAATGGTCCAGCAAGACTTGGCACAGCATCACGCTGCAGTCGGCGTCGGCGCCAGAAGAGAAAAGCCTGCCTCCATGTAAGACGGTCGGATTTGCTAGAGAAACTGCTGCTACTTGCCTATTTTCTAGTATTGTTGTTGACTTGCGACGAAGCAAGAGGCTGACTGACAGCTGCGGGATCCCAGACGGAAAATCGCGTCGCTTTGCAAAATTAATCGCAAAATTGTCGCAGAATCGAGTCGAGAGGTGGCGAAATAATTGGCCAATTGATTTTGCAATCACTATTTACGTACACGTTGTGAGAACAAGCGCATTATTTCGCCGGTGAACGTGTTTTGTGTTTGATGGGAATTGGCGCACGTGGATTCTGCGTTTGGTTTGTGTCGATCGATTTTCTGCTAAGGAAGGCGCTTCTGAAGAATGAGAAGCTTCAATGGCTCTACTGGCTGTGTGGAGGGCATCGCTAAACGCTGAGAACACTGACAAGTTGTCATCGCCGAGACAGCGACGTTAGGACTATGCATGGAGGAGGAGAGATACCGGAAGTGGTCTCGTTTGCCCTCCTAAACCGTGTTAGTCCAACAAATCCACAAGCTGAGTTTACGAAACGGCGGCTCGCTTCGCACCGTCGGAGATGTTGACCTCAAAAAAAAAAAAACGAAAAAAAAAACAGCGATGACAGAAAAAAAGTGGGCAAGTTTTATCTGGTGCGTATTTGCTCTTGGCTGGCCGTATCTTGGTTCTGTGCGAGGAGACAACTCGACCGAACCCCAGGTTTCTGTCCACGCAAACACAGCGCGGGAAATTAGGTGGTTTTTTTCTTCGACCACATCCGAATCGATATCAGCGGGAGTGGTGTGGCAAGCAGCAGCAAAAAAACTAGTGACAATGATTTATAGAGATTACCTATCTCTCTTCTGAATACACCGACACAAAAAACGGACAGATGAAAATTTCTTCGCCTGTTTACCTACGAATAGCAGCACGTGACACAAAGTAAGTTACGAATCGAGTTACATGTCTAAGAATTGAAATACGATAATTTCACGCGGTTTCGTGTCCTGGCGCGACCATTGTAAGGTAGAAGGCTTGGTGTCAGGAAAAAGGGTGACATGTCCTTAGAAATAATATCGGGAGATATTCTTCTTTACCTTTAGAATTCAGGGAAGTTGACGTCAGGACCCGCTAAGAAAAGCAATGGCTTTCTTGGCCAGCAGAGACAATTTCATTGTTCGTTGTTGACAGTGTGAAGCAGACAACTTGCAGGTGAAACACAAGCAAGACACTTCACTCCAATGCACATCTCACACACTACGTTCTTAAAACACATTTCTTTTCCTAATTTTACGTTAGTTTTAAACAAATAAACTCGTTGACCGGGTATTGAATGCTACGCTAACAAACTCAAACTTTTGCCCGACGTCAAGCACAGCAATGCTTCCTGCTTTCAACGAATCGAGTTATAAATCCGGCGTCACGTGAATCGCCAAGAAAAGCCCGAGTTTAGGAGCCAAGCATTAAAAAAACGCAGTCAATTTTTTTCAAGACATTGTGGGGATCCACTCCCCCGGGGACAAGAAACATCCAAGTCCCCGTGTGAGTGAATTGTTGAAGGAGACATTGTTTTTTAGCCAATCGACTTCAAAATGACTGACAAGACGTGATTATAATATTTCTATTTTCTTTTTTCGTCGAGTTCTAAACCGAGGTCGAGTCGGACGCGAATCGCATTGAACTTCACTCAAATTGTATTGCCTTCAATAAATAAACGTGAAGTTTTCAAAACAGTTGTATTTATTCGATGATGCATTAACATGGAGTCATTTAGCAAGATAGCATTTAGTATAGTCATGTGTTCCATCCCCAATCTAAACCAATCCAAGCTCCACAGAGTCAATTTCGTCCCCGTCCCAGTGAAGGGTTGACATTAGAAACAATTACAGCACAGGGTGGAGCATGCAACAGCTGGTATCAACGATGGTGACCACCTCCAGCAGGGTGTCTTGTTATGGCTCCTCTAATTGCAGCACGTAGCAGCACGTAGAAGCACGTAGCAACACGTAGCAGTACGATACGTGCGAGCGATACGGACAGGAAATTCCATGTTTGCAATCAACAGTTTGACCAGCAAAACTTTCTTCGAAAGCCAAACGCAGCGTTTGCGCCAAATACATAAATTGCAGGCGTTTGCATTGTTGCCTTGTGAAAATAGTTTGTTTATATTTCTGCAGGACGGCCGGTTCGAGACGAGGTAATGCGTGTTGAGTTGTGTAATCTTGTCGCTAGGCAACTAATTGTCTGTCTAAGCAAGGGTCGCCTAGGCGACGAGTTGGGAAAGCAACAGGAAGTTTTAACGGTCCGTTAGGCAAGTGCGCGTTAACCTAGATGCGTCGACACCGCTTCTAGGATCGTGTAGTGACATCGCCGGCGTTGAGGGAATTGAAAAACAACGGTGTTTCGGCGATTAGGAGTCAGAGTCTTGACTTGTTGCTCGTAGAAACCGTTTACGGTTACAAGAAAAAAAAAAATATATATAATTGGACGTGAAGCTTTCCAGTGAAGCTGCCGTGGTCTCTGCTTTATCATGTGTTTATCAAGGGATTTATCAAGGGATTTATCATCAAGGGATTTATCAAGGGATTATCAAGGGATTCATCAAGGGATTTATCAAGGGATTTATCAAGGAATTCATCAAGGGATTCATCAAGGGATTTATCAAGGGATTTATCAAGGGATTTAGCAGTTTACATTGAAGGAGTTGCCGGTCAACAAATAGTTTTACAGACTTTAGAGGATTGGATGAGTTGAAATGTCAAACAGATACAGCGTTCCCCAGGGCCCAGATCCACAAAGCAGAGCTTAAAAAAAAGGGGTTAAGAAAAAAGGAGCTTAGTTAACACCAACTTTAACCCCGAAAATTTTAACCCCGATTTTTCGTATCCACAAAAGATATTTTCACTTGGGGCAAATGGAGGGGAGGTAAACACTGAAACAATTGAAAGTGTAACTAATTTTAGTGACAGTTTGCTTTGACAGTTCGCTAAAATCAGTGTTCAATAGCTGTTTTCTCAACATAATTACTGTATTCTGACCAAATAGATAGTTCTTAGTAACGACAAAAATAAAATAAAGCCAAGATTTAGTCCAGAAATTAAATTTTTAAGTTATTTTGGAACTTTTTACAAATTTGAAGCTGATTTTGGGTTGTCTTATCATCCAAATCAAGAGAGACTTCCCATGAAATAAATATGCTTTTACATATAAATAAATTACTTCTTATAATGTAGAAAGTTGGGTGCTTTGTTTTCCCACCATAGCTGAAAAAATCAACTCGATTCGAGCTGCTCTTTCCAAATTAAACTTTAAATTTTTGTATGGTTCCAGAGGCAGAAAACGTATATTTCTCTCTTACACACTAGAATCTGCGTATGAACTGGAAAGACTTGGGACGTGATGTTGACAAAGTAATAAGCTTTTAGGTTCAATACAAAATGTTAAAAAATTTCAATACCATTTGACAATGGTCATGAAACATCTACGTGTAAGATAAAATAATAACTTTGTTATTTTTATAAAATAAAGAACCACCTGGTCCAAAGATTTTTACTCATGCAATGAGGAAGCTCCCAATATAATGATTCAGAGCTAGCAATCTTAAAATCTTGAAATTTCACCTACTAAATTATAATGACAAGAGTTTGACACATGTGCTGTCAGAAGCCTAGACTTGCCCACAGCCCACTTCATAAAATTCTGCTCAATTCAAATAAAAAATACACTTGCACTGAAATAGGCACACAAAAACATAGATTTTGTTTGAAATTAATTCTTTCGCAATAAAGTTATGTAGAGATTTAAAATAATTCACAAACATTTGATGTGAGCCGACATTCGCCATCTTGTTGTTAAAATTATTGGGGCTTAAGTTTAAACCCTACGCCTAGAGCAGGGGTTAGTTTTGGGGTAATCTAAGCCCCAAAAATGGCTAAGCTCTACTCTGTGGATACGAATTGGGCTTAAAAACAGGGTTAATTGACTTTAGCCCCAGGGTTTAGCTTAAGCTCTGCTTTGTGGATCCGGGCCCAGGTGTTTTATCAATGGTTCGACAGTTGATTTCAGAATATCCATCAAAACAATCAACAGTCCGATCAAAATTAAAACACAAAATTAATTTCAGATGTGTTGACAGGAGAAATAAGTCAAGGCACGTATCTTAGCAGACAGACAAGTGCCGACATCGACCGTCTCGGCGCAAGTACGACACAAAGACGACCTGGAGGCCTGCACAGGTCGTCTGTGACCCACCCCAAAGGGGTTGGGGGGTGGAATCACGAAGCAGCCGCGCGTTTGAATTCTAAATCAGATCCACGTGAAATTCGTCCCCCGAAAAGGTCGGCCCCACCGTGAAATTAACGACTACATAATTGATGAGAAGCGCAGATCCATAACGAACCTAGCCTGCACTAAGTACCGAGGCAGCAAGCACTAAGCACAAAGCACTAAGCGGCTAGCAGCAGTTGAAGCGCGATTCCCACGGCGTGCGAGATGATACAGGGCCAGGCGAGCCACAGCCTCCTAGATGCCAACGTCGATGACCATCTGTTTCGATGGCGGGGCAATACGTGCATGCCTGACAGATGTCAAACTGTCCTGTTTCCTGTCATCTTGTTCACCGAGCAGAGAGAGCTTCGTGCGTTGCAATTACGCTTTGCAAGTACGCACTTTCCTTCGAGGAATGCACGGCGATTGGACGGAAGGGAATTGAATCGATTTGACGCAAAAAATCAGATGTCGCTGCATCTTTCTGCTTTGCGCCTCGCGATTGGGAAAAACTTGACAGCGAAAAGGAAAGTGCGTTAACTAATCGGCTATTATGACTCGAAGCTAACGCTAGCAACGGCAGCGACTTCTAGGCGTTTGCTGAATGAAGTTTCATAAAGAATGTCCGATAGGGGTGTATATGTGGTATGAATCAACGTGATTGTGCCAAGGCTCGTGGGATGGGGGTGAAATGGGAGGCAACCCCGAGCGAGAATGAGCGGCTAGTTAGGAAAATCACTCAAAGTGGGATATTCCGCCGGCAAAACGCTGATTAATTGGCCAGAAACGTCACGGGGTGGGTGCGCGCCAAATTGACCTTTACGGCGTGGCGCGTTGCGACGGTAATAAGGTCGAGATTCGGCGGGCAACGCTGATTGGCTGGCTCTATAAAGGAAACATAGCGTTGGGAAAGTTTCGGTGTAAGACGTCTGCGCGCGCATCCTTCCTCGGCGCGAATATTTTAACAGTGCCGGGATTTGGTTGTGGATGGCGTCGCTTTTGGCGGGGCTCTCTCGCGGTAAATTGAAATTGACGTTTTGGGGCGCTTGAAAATACGAGCCTGATATTAAGGGTTGTTAGTGTGACGAGATGCAAGCACGGAGGGTTGTTGACGGTTGCTTAGAGATCACCTGGGCTGGACCCTTCTGCTTGCAGCATCAAAGTTTCTAATCTTTTAAATTCTTGTCTGTGAGCAACTGAAACGTATCGCACAGTAAAGTTTACGAGCGAACAGATAAAGTACCGGCGACTGTAAAGCGATGCGATGAAATGCGTCGTTAAACGTATAGAGATCTTGCAACGCAATGCGAGCTTGAAACAGAAAATCTTTGACAAGCGAAACAGTTGCTCGAGCTCGATGTGCAAGACTTTTAGAAGTTGCAGTTTGATGGCCGTTGGTCCATGCAACAGAGACGTTCAAGAAGGAGTAAAGACGCACTGTTTTGACAACTGGCACCGTGGCGCTGGTCTATAATGAAAGGGTGATGATGAACCTAACCTATGGCTAGAAGGGAGGAGGGGAAACCCGGTGCCGGCACGTAGCCTACTCCTGTCGAAAAGCACCGAGGGGACCACCGGCTTTACGTCCCTTCCGAAGGACGGTACAACTCGAACGACAGGATTCCTCCGCTAATCCGTGCTGTTGAGAGGTTGATAAGCGAGGCGAGTGAAGTTGTCGTACTAACTTCAAACCCTCCGACCTCTCTCCCGAACAGAACTGACCACGATGCATGATGGTCACCCATCCAACAGCTAACTTGCAGCGATACATCTGACAGCTGTTTCTAGCATTAGGTAGAAGACTCAGCAGAAAGTTGCGATCCCGGCTTGCATCATAATACAGCCACACTGATGACATCTCAGATCAACACAGAGTCGGTCGTTGTCAACGTTAATTGCATTCCTTCGCCAATTAACAGCCGTCGAGTCGTTTGCAATTCACAGCTTGTTGCTTGTTTCATTGAACTGCATTGTCCGTGCTTTTTGCTGGGAAATATTTCAACTATTCTCTTACAATTATCGTCCTGTCATCACCAAAACGACATTAAAACAAAATCTTCCGGCTTCGTGTAAATGGACCACTTGGATTCTAGAATCCAGAGCCAATAAAGTTCGTTTGTTGATTTTTAGTGTCAGAAGAGAAGCCGAGATCCAAGAAGCAATCGACTCTGCAAATGCAAAATTTAAATTCTGTTGTTTTTTGAAACATTTCTGTGTTATTAACCTCCAATATTTGAGTGGATCTATCGAAATCAAGCGCGAAATCGTCGGGAGAGCGAACATGACGGCTTTTTTAGAAAAACTAGCGTGCTAAGAAGATGACAGACGGACGGCAAACATGCAACTGTCATCGGCAACAGCTGTCAACCGGCGGTGAGACCTAGCCTACTAACGAGCCTGCTTGACGTCACCAGACCGCATTGCGAGACGTGGATTCATCTCGGCGAGCTGGGATCGTGGAGGCTGCAACCCCTGGACCGCACGTCACACGCAGACTCCCCCCCCTCACCCCAGCATCCCTAGCAACGTGACGACCAAGCAACACGTGGCCACGCACGTGGCACGTTGCACAGAGCGTGCGGCTGTTACAACGATCAATTGTACACACCCAGAGATTGTCCAAGATGTAAGGAACTGTGATTTTAATCCCGGCCGTTTTAGTCATTGAAATCTCGGCTATGTTCACATCTTAATGATTCAGAGTAGGTGCTGCAATTAAATGCAGTGACATTTGCCTGAGAATATTGCTAAAAACGAGCATCGACATCGCCGCGTGAATGTCACAATGCGATTGTAAATGTGCACAGAAAAGTTGTCAATGTTGTAAATTGTAAACTGTAAAGTAAGAGTATATTGTAGTTAGCATGAATTGTAGTGAAATGTAGCGGTTAGCAAGTAGGAAGTTAGAGCTTGTAGATCGCTCCCCGTGGGGTCAAGACGAGCTCCTTTCGTTCCGAACTGCTGATTGGAATGAGATATTAACGCCGGTCGGGCCGGTTCGGGCAAGTTCGGCGCACTTCGGGGCCTCGAACCACAAACGCAACGTCCGGGTAAATGCACAAGTTGGCACAAAGTTGGCACGCTTCGACCGCCATCTTGTGAATTAACAATGGCACAGCGACGCGCTAATAAACAACGTCCACGGCGTCACAATGTAACCTTACGGAGGGGTGCAGTGTGCAGTGCTTCGCTCAGAACTCACTCGCTTTTGTTCATTCTCAATTTGTTGTTGGTTTGGTTTGGTTTGAAATTACATCATCATCATCATCAACATCATCAACATCATGATAATAATAGTTTAATGGTTGAGTATTAATTACTAATCGGGCGGTGAATTATGAGCCACGCGAGTGTTTTGTTTAAATTAACCTCGTGAGGTTGGAATTGTGGTCGAGCCGGCCATTAGAGCAGCGTTCGATGCGATATTTATGGATACGAATGTTGGTACGTTATGTTTATGTTGTTTACGAGTTTGTGTGGAAAACACATCGTAAACGTGGATGTGTTATTGTGTTAACCTGACAGATTGTAAAAAATAACGCACACTTTTATTTTTAGCGATAGGTTACGATGGGTTACGATGGGTTACGATGGGTTACGATGGGTTACGATGGGTTACGATGGGTTACGATGGGTTACGATGGGTTTTGATTGGCAATGATTCGCTGCTAACGACCAACAAAACCACGTTGATTAGAAAATATAGAACGTGCGAAAACCAGACGCGGAACATAAACAAATTTATTGCAATGCGAGACGGAGTTTCGTAACGAGCAACGTGTGCAAATAAAAGTGAAGTGTGGTTGATTTGCAAAACTACGTCAACTGTCAGTGTCAACTGTCACTGCCGCAGCAGCTTGAATTGATTGACAGCAGACGCGGCCAGTTGGAAAACAAACGCAGGGAAGTGGTTTCCAAAAACACTACACAGAAATGGCTGATGGACAAAATTGGTTCTTCATTTTCAAGAATTTACATGCGAAATTGTTCAAAATCTATCCGAATTCGCAAAGCATTGATTTACAAATATTTAGCTTCTCTCAAATTGGTTAAGAATGTCTTCCAAATCATCCAAGTAATTAGTTGAAACGTCATACAAACTGGGGTTTGATCGAGTTTAAGCCCATGCTGACGAAAGCGGCGTTCAGTAGAGTATCGAGATGTTTTAAAATATAAGCGATTTGAGAACCGAGATTCCTGACCTATCCAACATCAATGGAGACATTCGTGAATCATCAGTCTGTCATAATATTGCGGACAAGATATTCATGAAGTGGAAACTGGATCAGACTGCAAGCAAGCAGCAGCAGCAGCAGCAGCAGAAGCAGCAGCAGCAGCAGCAGCAGCAGCAGCAGCAGCAGCAGCAGCAGCAGCAGCAGCAGCAGCAGCAAAAGCAAAAGCAGCAGCGGCAGCAGCAGCAGCATCAGCATCAGCAACAGCAACAGCAGCAGCAGCAGCAGCAGCAGCAGCAGCAGCAGCAGCAGCAGCAGCAGCAGCAGCAGCAGCAGCAGCAGCAGCAGCAGCAGCAGCAGCAGCAGCAGCATCAGCATCAGCATCAGCAGCAGCATCAGCATCAGCAGCAGCAGCAGCAGCAGCAGCAGCAGCAGCAGCAGCAGCAGCAGCAGCAGCAGCAGCAGCAGCAAGCAGCAGCAGCAGCAGCAGCAGCAGCAGCAGCAGCAGCAGCAGCAGCAGCAGCAGCAGCAGCAGCAGCAGCAGCAGCAGCAAGCAGCAGCAGCAGCAGCAGCAAGCAGCAAGCAGCAGCAGCAGCAGCAGCAGCAGCAGCAGCAGCAGCAGCAGCAGCAGCAGCAGCAGCAGCAGCAGCAGCAGCAGCAGCAGCAGCAATCAAAGTGTGATACTTTCCACGCAATGCCGGCTATGAATGAAGGATCGACCCACACAACAAAAACAACAACAACAACACTAGGCGATCGAGCGACGCCAAGATCAGATCAACTCGGTGATAATCTTGTATAACTTTCACTTCGCGTATCAAAGCCGGAGCGAGCTCCCACGCCGTTAGCATGGCTTGCAAGACAGACAGGCAACAGGGATCGATCCACGGCGAACAGCAAGGAGAACAATCACACAGCGTGTAACTCTGCAGTCTGTAGGACACTGCATCTGCTATCATGATCCAGCATCCCGAGCTATCATCCTTTACAGGAGGCTGGCAACAACACCCCTATATAGCAACAAGTAGACACTCCATACCTGGCTTAATATTCGCTCCAATCCCTATATAGGTAAGTAGATGGTCCAATCCATCCAATCTATAGCAGTGCTCTAGGCTGCTTAATGCAAAGTACGGTATTTGCCGGCAGGAAAACAAACGGTAGTCTGGTGTCGGTTGACAAAGACAAGTGCATCGTCGCACCGCTACACCTTCAAGTGTTTCAAGTGTTTCAAGTGTCGCCAACGGACCGTGGTCGGTGCACTTCGGCCGAGCAAACACGCGTGCGCGATTCCACGGCCATGCGTCGCATCTCGCATCTCGAAACGTCGGTGTCTCGGTGCAGTGATCAGGTTGCAGTGTCGCCTTCAATTCACAACGAAACTGTCGCAAATCCTCAGAAGTCAGCCACCAAGTACACAGAGCCAGCAAAAACAAGGAGCGATGTTTGGGGGCTCTGTCCTACCATTCGATCCTAGTCCCTACAACCTACAACCATAGAGAAAGCAGCAACAACCCTAAAACCCTTCATCCATCGAGGAAGCAGCGACAACCCTTCAACCATAGAGGAAGCAGCTTGAACCCTACAAACTTTCAAACAAAGAGCAAGCAGCTTCAACCCTACAACCCTACAACCCTACAACCCTACAACCCTACAAACGCTCCAGCAGCAGCAGAATCTCCCAGGGTTGACGCCTTGGTGATAGAGAACAGAAATAGCGAGCAAGGCTTGCTGGTTGCAACTTGTAGCTATAGTTGCTACCTGTTGATAGTAATTGCTAGGTGCTAGCATGGTTTACCTGGCTCAAGGCTAGCCGCTTTACTTATATATTATATAGATCAAAGCTCGATGTCAGTTTTTTTGGTCGCAAACATGGTTTTAGTCGAGTAGGTTTAGTGTCAGGAAACCTCGGACTCAGGTTGCATTCTATGTCGCGCACACGTCTGATCCATGCATGACGCATGCGCGTCTAATGATGCAGACAGAGACTGCAATATTGCGTGACGTCACTCGGGAAATTGACCGCTGGGCCGAAACTAATACGGGCATCGGATTTGCGATGCAATGCGATGCAATATCGAGCGTTGGCAACTGGAGCGAAGGATGTTGCATCCGTGACCACCCAGAGGTGTGTTCATTATTGGTTGCCGCTGTTTAACGACGCACTGTTTTGACGACTGGCACCGTGGCGCTGGTCTATAATGAAAGGGTGATGATGAACCTAACCTATGGCTAGAAGGGAGGAGGGGAAACCCGGTGCCGGCACGTAGCCTACTCCTGTCGAAAAGCACCGAGGGCACCACCGGCTTTACGTCCCTTCCGAAGGACGGTGCAACTCGAACGACAGGATTCCTCCGCTAATCCGTGCTGTCGAGAGGTTGACAAGCAAGGCGAGTGAAGTTGTCGTACTAACTTCAAACCCTCCGACCTCTCTCCCGAACAGAACCGATCATATTCACGATGGTCACCCATCCAACAGCGCGATGTTGCTTAACTTCGGCGATCTCACGAGAACCGGTGTTTCCAACGTTGCCAAACGGTTCGGTAGAGATGTTTTCAGGGAGACACAAGCCCCGTGGACCCGGCAACGAATCACCGCCTTCTCGTTGTTTCTATTTAATTCACTTGTTAAAAAGTTGGAATTCGCGGCAAGTTTTCGGCGGATCGACGCGATGCCGAGGGGAGTGTTTGGACAACTTAGCCTAATTGGAATTCTTGAGAGTGATTCGGTAACGAAGCACCGCGCAAGACGCGAACAAACAAGTTGGAAGTTGGGGAAATGTGCGTAAAGCGATATTTCGTTGCTGGTCGCGAAACCCGACGCCGAATTTGTCAGCAATCATCAGAAATCATCAGCAATCATCAGCAATCATCAGAAATCATCAGAAATCATCAGCAATCATCAGCAATCATCAGCAATCATCAGAAATTATCAGAAATCATCAGCAATCATCAGCAATCATCAGAAATCATCAGCAATCATCAGCAATCTTCAGCAATCTTCAGCAATCATCAGCAATCATCAGCAATCATCAGCAATCATCAGCAATCATCAGCAATCATCAGCAATCATCAGCAATCATCAGCAATCATCAGCAATCATCAGCAATCATCAGCAATCATCAGCAATCATCAGCAATCATCAGCAATCTTCAGCAATCTTCAGCAATCATCAGCAATCATCAGCAATCATCAGCAATCATCAGCAATCATCAGCAATCATCAGCAATCATCAGCAATCATCAGCAATCATCAGAAATCATCAGCAATCATCAGCAATCATCAGAAATCATCAGCAATCATCAGCAATCTTCAGCAATCTTCAGCAATCATCAGCAATCATCAGCAATCATCAGCAATCATCAGATATCTTCAGAAATTATTAGCAATCATCATTAACCATCGGAAGGCGCCGGGTTCGAAGCCCGCCCCCGCGAACAAGCAAGCGATCGATGCGTTATGAGTGTAATTAGCCAATGAGAGGCCGCGAAACGGGCAACAGGCAAATTGGGGCGCAACGAGCGCGACGGGCGCCGCGTAATGAAATCAATTAACTTGTTTCCATGGGGACCCCCCCCCCCCCCCCCCCAACACACAGAGCACAGAAAAAATCGAGGGAAAATATCGCAGAGTTGATAATAATTGTTATTCGCAACGAAATATCGACTCGCGGGAATGTTTTGGGGAATGTTGAGACGACAACGAGCCGTGAGTGAAGGTGGTCGCTGATTGGTCGGCTGCAAGTGTTTGACAGACTCGCGTGTAACAAGTTGCCGGCTCGGCTCTGCATCAATCAACCTGTTACACTCAGAGACTAGTGTCGTCAGATACCCACTGGACGTACTGCCAGTTTCTACTACCAGGCTGTCAACTTTGCTGTCAACTTGGCTGTCAACTTATTGGCTGTCAACTTATTGGCTGTCAACTTATTGGCTGTCAACTTATTGGCTGTCAACTTATTGGCTGTCAACTTATTGGCTGTCAACATATTGGCTGTCAACTTATTGGCTGTCAACTTATTGGCTGTCAACTTATTGGCGCTCAACTTATTGGCGCTCAACTTATTGGCTGTCAACTTATTGGCTGTCAACTTATTGGCTGTCAACTTATTGGCTGTCAACTTATTGGCTGTCAACTTATTGGCTGTCAACTTATTGGCTGTCAACTTATTGGCTGTCAACTTGGCTGTCAACTTATTGGCTGTCAACTTATTGGCTGTCAACTTATTGGCTGTCAACTTATTGGCTGTCAACTTATTGGCTGTCAACTTATTGGCTGTCAACTTGGCTGTCAACTTATTGGCTGTCAACTTATTGGCTGTCAACTTGGCTGTCAACTTATTGGCTGTCAACTTATTGGCTGTCAACTTATTGGCTGTCAACTTATTGGCTGTCAACTTATTGGCTGTCAACTTATTGGCTGTCAACTTATTGGCTGTCAACTTGGCTGTCAACTTATTGGCTGTCAACTTATTGGCTGTCAACTTATTGGCTGTCAACTTATTGGCTGTCAACTTATTGGCTGTCAACTTATTGGCTGTCAACTTATTGGCTGTCAACTTATTGGCTGTCAACTTGGCTGTCAACGTATTGGCTGTCAACTTGGCTCCTGCAGTTCGGCCTCAACGCCAAGCTTCAAGTATCTTGCGCACCGGACGTTGGGAAACAAAAGCAGGTCGTCAAGTTCGTGACGAACCTGGCTGGCTGTGACGGCCGGGACACGTCCTACCCCCCCCCCCCCCCCCCCCCCCGACCTTGTTGGTCGGCGTTAAACAAAGCGAACGTGTTTGCGCGATGCGCCAAATTAATCAACGCCGTCGTCAAACATTGCGTCGTTAAACACGGAGTCGTAAAGAGCGGCGAGGTCGGCGGATATTAGAGTTTGCTAGAGAGAGAGAGGAGAGAGAGGAGAGAGAGAGGATCGATGCCGACTGCAACGGAAGACGTGTGTTTTTGCGTGGAATCGCGGGATATTCGTCGAATGGGAGTCTGGTTGGATGCTGGGAGGGATACGGGGACAGGCGTGTGGTAGAGTTCACTGTTAAACGGTGTGTTTATTGAAGGCTAGGTTTGGCTCTTGCACTTTCCATGTCGCTTTGCAAAGAAGTCTGCTGGACTCGAGTCCTGGATAAAGCGACAACAGTCAGCGACAAGGGTATTTTTAATTTCGTTTATTGATTTGAAGTTTTTAGTTCCATGCGGCATGTCGCTTGCTGACAAGCGATACTTGAGATAGAAATGTCTGCTTCGAAGATTTCTAATGAAATATTTCCACTGCAATCATTATTAAAAATCACTTTTTTTAAAATGAAGAGTCAAAGTTTCCCTTTGAAGCAGGTAGCAACGTCAGGAAAGTTAAAGAAGTTAGCTAGTTCATGCATTTGGTAAAATAGTTTCTATTAAAACTATCTTAGAATGATATCCAAGTGTTTCATGAACCAAGGATCAAGTCTTGCTCACTTCGTCTGCATCCGATTTGGTTGCCGGTGTTTAACGACGCACTGTTTTGACAGCTGGCACCGTGGCGCTGGTCTATAATGAAAGGGTGATGATGAACCTAACCTATGGCTAGAAGGGAGGAGGGGAAACCCGGTGCCGGCACGTAGCCTACTCCTGTCGAAAATCACCGAGGGGACCACCGGCTTTACGTCCCTTCCGAAGGACGGTGCAACTCGGAACGACAAGATTCCTCCGCTAATCCGTGCTGTCGAGAGGTTGACAAGCAAGGCGAGTGAAGTTGTCGAACTAGCTTCAAACCCTCCGACCTCTCTCCCGAACAGAACTGATCGTGTGCATGATGGTCACCCATCCAACACCACGATGTTGCTTAACTTCGGTGATCTCACGAGAACCGGTGTTTCCAACGTTGCCAAACAATTCGGATCACTTTGTCGAGCCGGGTGAGATAAGAAGCTACTCTTGCTGATTGCTCGATGGAGACAACGACAGCTGACAAATAACTCACGCCATTAGCAAAGTGAACGCTTCAAGACGGGCTTCGGGCGTGAAGGGCGGTGTTAAAAGCTGCTTTGCAATCTGCAAGATGATATTTCATCCGTCGCCTTTGCACGTACTTAGTTCTGTGTTCGCAATCTAGACAACTGATCGCAGCGGATCGGAGAACGGATGCGAGATTTGTAACAACGAGAAAGCTTTACATATTCACATTTCAAGACTTGGATTTAAGATACCTTTGCTATTATTATTATAACTATTATTAAATTGTAGAGCTTTTTTTGTATAGAGCAAAGGGAATCATTGTTTACTGCGATCGAGAAATACTGCCCTAAATTCCTCGCGTTAACCAGAGTTATTTATTAAAAGAGACGAAACAACAGCTCGAACATTGAATCGCACATCAAACAAACTGGAAAATAAAAGTTTAATATTTAAAACTTAAAAAGTACGAATTGTAACATCTTTATATCAACGGAAATACTAACAATTGTGTGGCATTCAACGAGAACACAGGCAAAGCTAACTCGTAAACGAAAACTCAAACATTTTTCTTGTCGGTCATCCATCCGAACACAAGACCTGCCGCGATGTTGCTTAACCCTCCGAAAACCCACAAATCATGCATGTAAAATACCGAGCGAGACGGACGCCGAGGCGGACAGGCGAGTTGACAGAGACAGAGTATCGAGCGTTGGCCACCTTCCAGCATCTCACCCAGTCGAGGACGACGTCTTAGGAAATGTTGGTCGCACGCCGCGAGCATGTCGACGATGTCGGCGGAAGCGAGGGTTTAATTGGAGGGGGTAATTAGTCGATGATCTTGCGGCTCGCGTCGAATTAGTGCACGGATCGCTCGAATTAGTGCACGGATCGCTCGAATTAGTGCACGGATCGCGTGGCCCGGGGTAGCCAACTGCTAAACTGGCGGATTTATTACGATTTCGTCACCTCTGTGTTTTTTTCGGGTGGATTCTCGGAAGACATATTAGCAGGGAAAATGGTTGCGTTTCGATGATGTATCCCGGTTTACTTGGCAAGCGAGTTTCGTGCATTTCTTCGTGGGATCAGCGGGTGAAATATTGCCAACTGTCAAAATTCTGCTAGCTGCGACAGTCAGATGTTACCTCTTTTGACATCTGCTCAGAAAATCCAGCTGGTTTGTGATTTCACTGCCACCTAGTTCAAAAATAATGCAGAACCAATTTATTATTTTTTTTGAAATTCCAGATACGATAAAAATTAGTGTCAATTATTTCCTGTCGGGAATACATTTTGCGTTCATCACTCATCGACCTTGGAACGTGATCTAATTGGCTTTTCTTTGACCGGCATTTTCTCTGTATTTTGTTATTGCGAACGCCATTAAAAAAAGCAAATGCCAGGATTAACATCCGAGGTTGAGCCGCACGGAAAATCAAGCAACGGCACAGTTTTTTAAACCTTCATCACTAAACACACGGAGATGAAAAATGTAAAACCTCCCCCCTCCCTGCAAACACAGAGCCTGTCGCCCAACAAACTCCGGGAGTTGGGCCTCGCTCCCCATCTCCACGAGTCGAAGTCATCTCATCGAACCTTCATCCACGTCCCCCCACCCCCCAAAACCCCCCCACCGGCGCCAAGTCAACATTTCGACCCCCCCCCCCCACTGAAAAAAGTGAGTTACGATGCGTGAAATTTTGGCAGACACGTCTCATTGCGTAAGCTCGCCGTAAGACACGGTCCATGGGGAGGGGGGTCCCTTGTTCGTGACGGTTGCAGCCAGATGACACGGGTGTAAAACCAAAACTGCAAGCATCGATTCTGATGCCTTCCTATGATTCCTATCCCTATGCTCCCCATGCTATGCTCCCCATGCTATGCTCCCCAGGCCAGGCTCCCTACGCCCTCGCGCAAATCCCCATAGCTGTATAAACAAATACTTTAGTTTCAGGTAAAAGGCAACACCGATGTCTCGCCACGCAATTAACAGTTGGTAATTAGTAGCGAGAGCGTAGTGCGCCGGCGCCGGACTCGACAAGTTGGCAACACCGCCCTGAGTCGCCACCGCCCTCTAGAACACTCGCTGCTGGCGAATGTTTCCCTCAAAATGTCCGCGCCGGGCTTGATTAACGAAAAATATACATATTTTCGCATCGCAAATTGCTTTGTTAATAACTAATTAGAGATCGGCTCCGATGACGGGGAGTTTTCCGAGCGAGGCTTGGCTGGAGCGAGATGAACAACCAACTTCGCTGGTCGCCAGGGAAACTGCGTCCGATGGAAATCCCAGCCCGCCATTTTGTATAATCCTAATTTAGCGGAAGTTCGAAAAGTTTGTTTTTTTGGGTGTCGGTCGATGCGCATTGATATGAAACGTTGTAATCCACCGAGTTTTTTGTCGGAGCGTGTTTTCGGGCGAGATATTCAAGATTATCGGGTACTCATCTAGCCCGGGCTTTACGGGACTAGGATTGTTGTGTTGAGTTGTTTGCAGTTGGCACCCGTGCTGCAATATGGCGGCTGTAGTGTTCAACACCCCACATGGGGGGTATCGAGGGTTTTAATTTGTAATTCGTGACTTTACTGTTGGTTTCAAACAAACATTTCAAATACATTCCAGACAAATTATTTATTTTTCACACGCATAATTAGGGGGTTTCGAGTAGAAATCACACTAAAATTGAGGATTTTCACGCTTTCCGCTTCACTAGGAGAATTCCCGCCATTTCCTTGTGTCCGGCGTGATTGAGATCGCGGGGGCAGTTCTCAGAGACAACGCCGACTTGAAACACGATTAGCGACCGACCGCCTGTCAACTTACGGGGGTAGGGACAGGGGGGGGGGGGGAGCACGGGACAAACGTTCGCAGGGGATTAGGTTGAAAATTCGTCACGTTTAGCGACGTCACCCATGTCTCCCCGTCCTCCCCTTCAGCAACAAGTCGACTGTCACGTGCGCGCTTTCCACAGGCGACAAGAAATCGTTGACAGAAAATAAATTACTTTATCTCGTTCCGGCTCGGCAGAGAATAGCGGGATTCAAGAGTGCTCGGTTTCTAATCGCACCGTCTGCTCGCTACGTTTTTGTCAACTTGAAAAGTGGCGCCAAGTTGGCACAAAGTGGCGCCAAGTTGGCTCAAAGTGGCTCGCAAAGACAAGCACGACTTCATCGGAAGCGCAAGACATTCCTTCTTCGTGCAGAAAAACACAAACTTGTCCCGACGTTTCGGAAAGCTGTGCAGCCTGCTTTATCAACTGTTTAATGCCACGAGTAACACATGAAATGCCTGCAACAATCTTGCATTTCAACCCTGTGTGTATCACACTCAGATCGGAAGACACCGATTTCATTCAATCAAAATTAAATCAAAATGACGTCATGATACCCACTCGCTAAAGCCAGGCAGAGCAATTCGGGTTGTGATTTCCCTGTCTTCCTTTGTTATTTAGCAGAGATTATTAATATTTTTTCGCCAAACTAGCAGACGTCCAGTGGGTATCTGACATTTCATTTTATTAAATCAACAAAAACCATGTTCACAATGGCATAAGACAAGTCAAGAATCGTCAACCATCTCTTAGAAAAGGTACATATTGAAGGACCCAGGCACAGAGGCAGTAGCCACGTGTCTGTCATCCAAGCAACCAGGGTGTCCCTTCATCCATCATCGTACCTGTTTAGGTGTACACCTTCGGCAGCATCTCAACATGAAGTCGGACACAATTAGTTACATGGCAACACTGGCAGCTCCGCCACTGGCGACCCCCCCCTCCCCCCCACCCACCCTCCTGTCTGTCAACGACCAGAGTAATTAATGAGCTTCCGAAAATAGGCGGCGTAAATCCTGATGAATCGTCGGCGTTCTATTTGCGTGCCGCGGGCTGGAGCCTCGCGTCAAACGCGTGGGCGACGGAGAATTGGGTGGAAAGGATAACACTCGACAAGCGTTTTCCTTGCAGGGACCTCCAACTCGACCCATTCCACTCGGGGAATAATGATGTCAAATACCCACTGGACGTACTACCAGTTTGGAAAAAACATAATATTAAGCTCGGTTAAACAACAAAGGAAGACAGGGAAATCACAACCCGAATTGCTCTGCCTGGCATCAGCGAGTGGGTATCTTTGATTGAATTTTTATTGACTGGAATCGGTGCGATTATAGGAATCAGGTTTGATGAGAGTGTACAAAATCTTAGCTAACGTTATCGACCAGCCAAATTAGCTGTGATCCACCCAAGAATCGATCCGTTTTTCATGCAGTTGCCACACTTTTGACTTGCTATGTAATTTTTTTCGCTCGAAGTCTCTCCCAGCAAACAGGCGACGCTAACAGATTGAATGAGAATGATGGGATTTCGAAGCTGCCTGCAGAAATACGAGGCACACTCTCGAGTTGAAGCAAACGCAATCTGTCAGGAGATGGATTTAAGGGCGGCCGTCGCCGAGAGCTAATAAAAATATTCAAAGAGGCGTTTATCAAAAAATCGTAAGCGACGCTCGCATGAAAGGCGATTTGCACGAAGCACAGAGAGAAGCCATCAATTCTCTCGGCTAGCTGGCGGCAGCTTCCATCCCGGGTTCACGTTTTGTGCAACGCGACGCTGTACCAACAAATCTGCCCGTTGCCTTCACGTAGCTGGCTTCAAGAAATGTTAAAATTATCGCTTGGTTTTCAAGGCAATAGCTCCAGTAATGATTCTAATGAGAAAAATGCACTAAACATCACAGTTTCACTAAATAACAATGAGTGTGCGGTGCACTGAAGACCCTTAGGTCAAACACGACCGCCTTCTATCCTTCGAGCTGTCATTCCAAAAATTTACAAATTATCCTAAGATTTCAAGGTTGCCTAAACTGTGAAACGGTTCGCAACAGAAACGCGTAGAAACAATTGAGAAATGTGTCCCATCCCGGCCATCCAGAGACGCAGAATGCATATTAAATTTAAACAGAAGCATGCCGAGCGGTTAAATCGTCGACCAGCCCCCTGGACGCTGGCTTGCGATTCCCACGACCGCCTGGATCCATCCGAGATTACAAGGCTCGCTAATTCCCAGCCACCCCGGCGGCGGAACGGCAAACAGCGATGCTGAGGGTGAACCACCCTCGGAGACACCCACCATTGACCTGTAGCCGCCGCAAGAATGTCACACAACTCACATGGCAATCGATTTATCATTATGCATCCCGTTTCGCAGTAGTTTTACACAATACTAAGCGGCGGCTCGATTCCGCACGCAGCGCGGTTGGATGTCAGAAGCGTTTTGCATTCGATATTGGATTAGGCAAACGGTGGCAAAGTTTTCAGGGCGGCGGTGTTTGCATGCTAATTCCAAGAGTTGCCGTTAGTGTCGGGCGGCGCTGATGACGTATGTGACCTTGACAACAGCTCGCGGAACACGTTGCGATGACAGCTCGCAGGAAGACACCCTGCATCGAGCTAGGACCCAACCCTACCGTGTCATTCAGCAAACATCCTCAAATATCACTTTTAATGTTAAAATACTCGTTAAAAAATCATGGGATAAGCCAGTATAGCGCACATTTCCACGAAGGCATGTTCTCTTTCATCGAAACCAACATAGTTAGTATCTAGAATGGATCTATTTCACAAACTTGAACCAGTATTTGATAGAAACACAGGTGGTTAACAAGTGTGCTACGCACGGGGGTGGATAGGTGTTACAGGGGTGTCCAAGCCGTGTCCGCGGCGAGTACTCACCAGCGATTCTTTGAGTTGTTTGGCGCACATAGGTCCGAGCCACGAGTGGATGTTGATGAACCTCTTAGGCAACAACTTCATGGTGCTTCGGTGGGCTGCGTATCCTTCGAGCGGGTCGGCCAAACCCCCGATGGCCATTGGGGTGGGTGCTTCGAGGACCACCATCGCTTCTAACACTTGCTAGCGGCGACAAGCGCTCTTTATCGCTGAATAGCACGCTAATTGATAGTGGTGCCGCTTCTTTTAATATATAGTAAAAATAGTTCTTTGGTTTCTTTCTTTCGGTGATCGGACACCTTTCTAAAACGATAAATACTTAGCTAAAATAGTTATTTGGTTTTCTTGTTACAAATCGATCGGTCCGTTTCTTTTCGATTCCGATTCAGAAATCGATCGATTAAGTCGTCGAACTTTCACCCAGGCGCTGAAACTTGTTGATATCTCGCCGCCCGGAATAAGGCACGAAGAGGACACAACGTCACACAAATTGCCAATCTCTTATCGTCGCTCTGGCAACCCTCTCGCCTGTTTTTTTTTAAATATTTGGTATACAAAGCATAACACGATCTCGCTATAGAAGAAATAACCCGACAAATCTTGCGTACAGAAACTAACCTAGAACTAAACAAAAACCACACATGAGATCTTATCTCTGCAAAGGCACGTAGCACCAGTCAGCCGGCGCGAACCACCGACCGCCGCGGATAAATAATTCAACACACACTCGACGACACTACAGCACGCGACTCAAGACACAATTGCACAACGCGAGCACTCGTGCCGCCGCCTTCTGAACTGAAACTTCATCGCGAACGACGGCCGAGAAAAACAATAAACGGTTTGCGCGCTGTCCCGTCGACAGCGTGGTCACACGGCCGTGTGTGCAGGAAGTCAACGCGACACGCGGCGTCTGAGAGCGAGCATCGCGTGCGAGCGCGGAGACGGTCTGAAGGCGACTGACTCGCGGGCGGCGAGCAGCGAGCAGCGCGCTCCAATCAGCTGGTCGGCGCGCGGGGAGCCTCTACCGGCGGCTGGCTTCATCACGGACAGCGTGTACCCTACTTCAGCTGCAAGATGCAACGCCTGTCTCAGAGGATGACCTATCTTTCAAGTTACAATGCACGGCTTGCGACTTGCTGGTGACATGTTTGCCGGCTCTTCTGGGACTGTTGCGTTAATCACTCGTTCATTTTTGTCATTAAAACATTGACGAAAATGGAGATCTATAACGAAATGTATACAAAATCGCCCCCACCCTGGCCCCTTTTCGATAAATATTTCAGCTTCGAATTCTAGAGAATTGGGGAAATTTCGGCTTGTTTCCATTAAAAGTAAGGGGGAAAACAGTCGAAATTCACCGAAATTTGCAGAATTAGAAAAATGAGAAATTTTAAGAATAGGGGTCAGCTGGCTTGCTTGGCGTTACGAAACGGGTCCGTCGGGTTGACTTAGATGTACGGACGACGGACACGATGCGTGTGGATATGGTCATGTTCGGAATTCTTTCGGACACCTTTTTACCCTGTCGCTAGGGTGTTAGCTGCTAAGTTGCCGCTTACCTATACCCTAGAATAAGGACTTCTTTGCCTATACTGTTGCTGCCTTCGGGCAAGTCCAACGATGGTAGCAGCGTAGCGACGCTAGCAGCGCGGTGTTTGCTGCCATGTTTTAAAATCGAAAATTTTAATATGTATATTTTTTTTTACTTTAATTGATTCATGCATCAGTGTCTCGCCAAGTACAATGTGTGAGCGACACTTCTGAACGATTGCGACTTCAATCGAGGGTTTGGCGGCGGGGTTTCGTGCCGGTGACAGGCTCGACGGGAGGCAGTGCGTACAGGGTGCGTTGCGTAATGCGTGCCCCCTCCCCAACCCACCCCCCTCCCCAACCACTAGAGGGCCATGCGAAATATTAGCACCGAATTATCGAGACGTGACGCGGTGAAACAAGTGCGCGACGGAAATCCAATAACCGCCGCACGGCCCCGCGGGTCGCACGGCCTTTTTCCGAGCCCCCCTCCCTGCCCCCCCAAACCCCCACCCATCCCACCCCCCGGGGGAAAACTCTGCATTTTCCACGGCAAACGGGACATTGAGGCCGAGCATAAAGAGAGTGAATCCAGTGGCGCTGCCCGGGCTTATTGGAAGCCCCGTTAGTGATTAGACCTATTCCACTCAGAGACAAGCGACGTCAGATACCCACTGGACGTACTACCAGTTAGGAAAATAATATTAATTAGCTCTGCTAAATAACAAAGGAAGACAGGGAAATCACAACCCGAATTGCTCTGCCTGGCTTTAGCGAGTGGCTATCATTACGTCACTTTGATGGAATTGTGATTTGAAAAACATATTTCCCTGCTGCAGCGAATATTTATTTTTACACCGCAAAGTTTCACCACAACTTGGTCATCGCTGTCAACAAATTCGATGTGTTTGTCAAACATTTAGTTGCTACGATCAAATGTCAATAATGATTCAGACATTGAATTACAAAAACCGTCTCTAGAAATGCCGAGCCAGTATAAACATTTTAGAACGCAATCGCAATTGAAAATATTGATTACGTGAACACCTTTCATGGAACTAATTATTGTAACACACTAGACATGAATGAAAGGGTGATGATGAACCTAACCTTTGGCTAGAAGGGAGGAGGGGAAACCCGGTGCCGGCACGTAGCCTACTCCTGTCGAAAAGCACCGAGGGGACCACCGGCTTTACGTCCCTTCCGAAGGACGGTGCAACTCGAACGACAGGATTCCTCCGCTAATCCGCGCTGTCGAGAGGTTGACAAGCAAGGCGAGTGAAGTTGTCGTACTGACTTCAAACCCTCCGACCTCTCTCCCGAACAGAACTGACCACGATGCATGATGGTCACCCATCCAACACCGCGATGTTGCTTAACTTCGACGCGGTGCGAGACACAAACGCGTCGTTCACGCGTGCGATTGCGTCATCGCCGTGACGTCACGTGACGCATAAACACCGACGACCTCTCCCAAGATGAAACGCGGCCCGACGGACGTAAACATTCCCAGAGTGAAACACTTGCCGAGATGCAGCAGCAGCAGCAACAGGCGGCATCAAGATGTAGCTCGTTTCAATACAGCGGTTGATATCATGACAGATGTCAGATGCTTAGCGCTGCCTTGATTCCATTCGAACAATATTCAATGAAAATGACGTCATGATACCCACTCGCTAAAGCCAGGCAGAGCAATTCGGGTTGTGATTTCCCTGTCTTCCTTTGTTATTTAGCAGAGCTAATAAAACACAAAGACTTACATTGGTGGGGAAATGAACGAAATTAGAGTGAAATCACATGAGGGTAAAATTGCGAGGTCATTGTATAGCGCCAACCGACCCCAGGGGTGAACAAACATCACCCTTTCAAACCTCAGCTACCCGACATGAAATTTGCGAAAATTGAAGTGATAATAATGATAACTGAGCAAGTTAAGAAAATACCCCGATGGCCAGACGTCCAGGATCGATCAGATGAAGAATTTCGACCCGTTACAGATCCCACGTTTTCAGCAAGCAGAGAAGAAATTGTTGGTTGAATTCCATAGCGGGCTCTTGTAGGGGCATGCAAATAGTCCGTTTGTCCGCTCTTTCGGAGGAGGCAGGGCTCAGATGTACAGAGATGTACAGAGATGTACAGAGATGTACAGAGATGTACAGAGATGTACAGAGATGTACAGAGATGTACAGAAATGTACAGAGATGTACAGAGATGTACAGAGATGTACAGAGATGTACAGAGATGTACAGAGATGTACAGAGATGTACAGAGATGTACAGAGATGTACAGAGATGTACAGAGATGTACAGAGATGTACAGAGATGTACAGAGATGTACAGAGATGTACAGAGATGTACAGAGATGTACAGAGATGTACAGAGATGTACAGAGATGTACAGAGATGTACAGAGATGTACGGAGATGCACAGAGACGTACAGAGATGTACAGAGATACACAGACCACAGCGCTTGTGTAAGCAATGAAGATTAATGATGACAGATGTGCCATGCTCGGTGCATTTCAAGGAGGTTGGCGGAGCTGCTAGGGTTGTTATTCCATCTCATCGTGGCTTGCTAACAGCTAGGACTGCTTAACGAGAAGTTCACTCTTAGTACGAGTTAATACCGCCAGGGATTTGTATCAATTTACTACTGGCAAGGTGCGAAACGGAAGCAATTCGTCTCCCTGGCACCAGGACGTTAAACATCACGTAAAGAACAGAGTCGCAAGGATTAGATCTAGGTGCAATTGTTTCGCCCTTTCTTTTCGTTTTGCGACAGATAATGGCGCTCGTGACAAACACAAACGTTCGATATTAATTTTCATAAACACATCTCGCTCGGAAAATTGTTGAAACGTTTCGCCCCCCGCCCCTCGCGTCTGCCGCTCGCAACGAATTATAATTCGTAGCACTCGACTCGACGGAAAAGTGGGGAAATCCAGGGCGCGGGACGTATAATTGGAGTCGCGTAGAGAAAATTGAAGGCGCGCGCGCCGATTCTGCGCGTGGCGAGCAGAGAAAAGAACGAGAGGTGAAACACGTTAGTATGTTCTTCTTTGTTGGCAACATCTGATACCGCGGTTTGACGCGAAAAGAAAAGCGGGGGTTTTCCAGACCGGCACACGAATTGTCAAATGACAAGTCGTATTTTTCTCATTTTCTGGTCGGCGGCATATTCATTATCGGGGGAAAATATCGGTGGAATTATGCTGCGACGCAGCGCGACGCGTTTTCCACGGAAAACACAGAGCAGTGAACATTACTTGATGAAGCTCGAATTGGAATTGATAATTGGTGTTTAAAGACGCACTGTTTTGACAACTGGCACCGTGGCACTGGTCTATAATGAAAGGGTGATGATGAACCTAACCTATGGCTAGAAGGGAGGAGGGGAAACCCGGTGCCGGCGCGTAGCCTACTCCTGTCGAAAAGCACCGAGGGGACCACCGGCTTTACGTCCCTTCCGAAGGACGGTGACACTCGAACGACAGGATTCCTCCACTAATCCGTGCTGTCGAGAGGTTGACAAGCAAGGCGAGTGAAGTTGTCGTACTAACTTCAAACCCTCCGACCTCTCTCCCGAACAGAACTGATCATGTGCATGATGGTCACCCATCAAACATCTGACTCAGCGCGATGTTGCTTAACTTCGGGGATCTCACGAGAACCGGCATTAGGAGAAAAATGTTGAAAAATAAATTTGGCCACTGGGCCTTTAGGTTTAATTAGCTTGATAAATGGTGTCAGGGAGGGAATGGATGTTAACACGGCTAGAAACCCATCCCGCCTTACATCAGCATCTCCGGTCGCAAAAATTTAGGCGGCTATTTCTTCAGTAAACATTCTTCGAACATGTGGAACACAGAATATCATCTCACAACTACAACACATCAAGTTTCCTGGATACATTAGCCTGCGGGGCAACTACAGTCTCACTAGCTGCAACCTCCGGCAGGAACCGAAAACACGACATCATTTTAACCGTGTTCATACGCAGACACGAAACCTCTGCAAAGAAACACTCCGATTCCATTCAATCAAAATGACGTCATGATACCCACTCGCTAAAGCCAGGCAGAGCAATTCGGGTTGTGATTTCTCTGTCTTCCTTTGTTATTTAGCAGAGTCAAGTAATATTTCTTCCAAACTGGTAGTACGTCCAGTGGGTATCTGACGTCGCCTGTCACTGAGTGGAACAGGTCTATTGTAGAATGATATTACAATGAAATATCACCGTCCGTCGTTCACAGAGCTGCAATGTTGCCTACCCCTTTAGTATCAGCATCAACAGAACAACGGACAAGGCCATGTGATGATAAAAGACCGGCAGAATGTGTCTCGCTTGACGTCGAGCCGACATTTGGCAGCCCCGGGGAAGGGTGACATTTAGTGGCGCTGGGGGGTGGAACCAGGGAAAAGGTCGGGCAACCCTCGAGCCGGAAGGTTAAGCGGGGCCGTGCCGCGGGCTAAATGTCGAGCGTCGCTACTTTGTCTTGCCACCAAATGGTGAACCAGAAGAAATTTATTCTGCTACAGAAGATGGGTAGCGAGATCCACCGGCAACTGGATCTGTTGTCGGCGTCAGAATCGCGAAGAAGGCGTGGAAATAAGATTGAATTCAATCTATATTTCTTGATGTAGTATCGGCAATAATGCAGGAATTGAAGCAGCGATATTAAATGTTCAACTTTGTTGGTTATACTTTTGAGACGTAGCCGCGAGATATTTCAAAATTACATACTTTTACAATATGGAAAACTTTCGGAAAATAGCCTTTTTTGAGCTGACGACAGAATCGGCGCGGGTATATAGGAAAAAAAGCATCACAGCCATCTAGGTACAAGTTAACACAACGTTACTTCTGTCATCTCACGTAATATCAAAGAGGCTTTGTTTGCCACTGATGCTCATCTCGAGCGTCAACTGACAGCTGACAGATAAAAGAGTAACTTTGCAGAAGTGATAATTGCACTTTCAATGCAGATAATGCAGGTAATGCAGGTAATGCAGGTAATGCAGGTAATGCAGGTAATGCAGGCAATGCAGGTAATAAAAAGTGAAGTCGAAGCATTATCAGCAGAAAGCACGGGGTGTGATGCGGGCTGGCGTCAACCTTTGAAAGAACGAGCCGTGTTCCGGGAACAGCAGCGAGTTATGAAATGGATTCGCGAGCAAGTCGCTGCTTCGAGCTTCGATGAGGTGCTCTCGACCAGGTGGGGACGCGGACGACGGGGGTGGTTGGAAAATTAAGGGCTGGCAATTAATCGAGCGCGAAACGGCGACGCGGGTTGGCAGTGCGCTAGAAGCAGCTAGTTATGCAACTTGTGCAACTATTGGAAACCTCCAATGCATAATATGCAGCCATAAATAATAATTATTTAGTTTCGGCGTTGAAACTTGCAAATCGAATTAATTACTTTGAAAAAGTAGGTGTCGTGCTTCATAAAATCACACGGGCAGCGGCACGTGGCGCCCGATGCGTCGGAAAGTCGACTTGGTATTCATTATTTAAATATTATTCACGCGGCGACAAGCGGATAGAAATTTCCAGACATCAATTCTGTCAAAATCTCTTTCACCGGGTCCTGTTCACTGAAACGAGCCATACGAAATCAGTGTGGATAGCGGGATAGCGGTATCCATTCTCTGGCCGGACGTAGGCAAAACGAGAGACCTGCTCTGTGATTCTGTAAGTATTTTACGGTGAGAATAAGAGAGCGTACCTTTGTTCAATTAAAAACATTGACTATAAGACGTACTCGTTGCTTTGAAATATTAACACAAATGACAGAAGATTGCATTGGATGCAAGAAGAGCCTTCCTGATTCCTTACTTGCTACAAGGAATTCAAAATGGATCTAAAAACGAATCAACGAGGCCTTGCTTGCATCGAACGTTAGATTCTGATGTTTCTCAATCCACAGTCCCCGTCCTCGTCGACCAACCCTAGCGTTCTGCCAACCTGTCAATCGGCCTGTTACACACAGAGACAAGTGACGTCAGATACCCACTGGACGTACTACCAGTTTGAAAAATAATATAAATTAACTGAGCCAAATAACAAAGGAAGACAGGGAAATCACAAACCGAATTTCTCTGTCAGGCTTTAGCGAGTGGGTATCATGCGTCACTTTGATTGAATGGAATGGATGCATCCCAACGCTGCAGTGGCTGTGTTACGTCATTGCGCACGCGTGCACGCACCGGTGCGTGGCGTGACCGAGCGTGCGGCCAGCAAGTTGGCAAGTGCACCGAGAATCTGCCAGCGATCATCACGGGACATGGGTCGCAGCAGCGTGCCGCAAGGAATGGGGAGTCACGATTGGTTGGATGCACGGGTCGACGACTTCGCCTTCGCCGCCGCCGGCCAGCGAACAAAGAAGAGCAGAAAGTAGCGGGTGGCAGGCAGGCAAGCAAGCAAGCAAGCAAGCAAGCAAGCAAGCAAGCAGCAAGCAAGCAAGCAAGCAAGCAGCAAGCAAGCAAGCAAGCAAGCAAGCAAGCAGCAAGCAGCAAGCAAGCAAGCAAGCAAGCAAGCAGCAAGCAGCAAGCAAGCAAGCAAGCAAGCAAGCAAGCAGCAAGCAAGCAAGCAAGCAGCGAGCAAGCAATCAAGCAAGCAAGCAAGCAAGCAAGCAAGCAAGCAAGCAAGCAAGCAAGCAAGCAAGCAAGCAAGCAAGCAAGCAAGCAAGCAGCAAGCAAGCAAGCAAGCAAGCAGCAAGCAAGCAAGCAAGCAAGCAAGCAGCAAGCAGCAAGCAAGCAAGCAAGCAAGCAAGCAGCAAGCAGCAAGCAGGCAAGCAAGCAAGCAAGCAAGCAAGCAAGCAAGCAAGCAAGCAGCGAGCAAGCAATCAAGCAAGCAAGCAAGCAAGCAAGCAAGCAAGCAAGCAAGCAAGCAAGCAAGCAAGCAAGCAAGCAAGCAAGCCATTTCGACCGCGGCTGTCCTGACATGCACTCTAGCTGCGCGGTGGGCGTCACTTTCGGCTCGAATGTAACGGAACCCACGACAAACCGCCGGTTAGCTAACCGCGGATTACGGAGAGACCAGGCTGCAGGGAAAGTTGCCCGATCCCTGTCTTCAACTCGAGATCAACACAGATCTGACGAATTGTTTACTGCGATGTGGTTTAATAGATTCCATTCTATTATACTAAGTGGTCGGCGCTGGTTTTGATGCAAGAGCTCTGCACTATTTCAGTGGATCGTTGCTTCGCACTGACGTTTGGCAACGAAACTCACGAGATTATGTCTAAACTTGCAACAAGATCGGTTCCAATACACCGATTCCATTCAACCAAACCTCAATCAAAATGACGTCATGATACCCGCTCGCTAAAGCCAGGCAGAGCAATTCGGGTTGTGATTTCCCTGTCTTCCTTTGTTATTCAGCAGAGATTATTAATATTTTTTACAAACTGATAGTACGTCCAGTGGGTGTCTGACGTCACTTGTCTCCGAGTGGAATAGGTCTATTGTCGCCACTGCCGATTGTGAGAGCTAGACGATGCCAGCGTCCGTGAGAAACCCAGAAAAAAGAGCATCGATTCCGGAAGCTATTCCCTGTAATGCTTGTGTCTTGAGATGGGACATCGGCGGCGATGGGACATCAAGTTGACAGGTGCGTGCGGTGCTTCGCGTCGCGCACGCATCAAGATGTCGTACGCACGCAGCACTACGCACTGGGGACACGAGGAAACGCACGTGGGAATGCGCGGGGTGGGGGTCGCCTCGCGTGTTGGTCATTCCTCGTCGCTGGGGAAAAACCATTTTCGCTTTTCGTTGCAAGACATTTGACTTTCCTATGGAGTGGATAAAAAAGGCCAGTCTTTTAATCGACTTATGTTGAGATGTGGCTTATCGGACTGTCGTGAGCCAAATTTAAGGCCGAAAACACGGTATGAGACGTTGTGGGCTCGGGCGAACAGCAAGAACCCTGCGAGCTTTGGGGAAGTTGAGAGGCAAGTTTAGATTGCTGATACGGGCGGACGGACGGGGAAACAACAGACCAGGACGGGGCATATTTGCAATATAAGTTCGCTCGCCATTATCCCGGGAACGAGCTGCGAGCGGGATTGATTCAATATCGCGCTGGAATCCCAGTTTGATACAAATCCGAATTGCACAGTTTCCTTTGCAATTCAATTTGCGAAACTCGCGCGTGCCTTCAATTCGAGTCGCTCGGAATTTAATGAATATTAATAAGATTTATTTTTCTCGCAATTCAATCTGACGCAGTGAGCTGGAAGAAAGTTCGATGCAAGACATCACGTCGCTTCGTTTGATGTTGGAGACGGAGACAAGGACCCGTCGGAACATCACGTCACCGAACACGACGATGACCGGTGCAAGTTGCCAATATTCAATCAAAATACTATCAAAATGACGTCATGATACCCACTCGCTAAAGCCAGGCAGAGCAATTCGGGTTGTGATTTCCCTGTCTTCCTTTGTTATTTAGCAGAGATAATTAATATTATTTTCCAAACTGGTAGCACGTCCAGTGGGTATCTGACGTCACTTGTCTCTGAGTGGAATGGGTCTATTGGACGTGCTGAGAGCGTGGGAAGATGATGGATTCGTCGCACATCGAACAGATCTGGAGACGAGTACAAACGCGAGACAAATCGAGTTTGTAGATAAGCAGGTTGGAGACTGTAGGTCAAGAAGGCTTAGGGACAGAGTCAAATAGTTTTTTCGGGTTTTAGTTTTTTGAAAAGAAGGGTCAATAAATTGGTTTGGTTTTTGGATTTTTGGAGATTTTTTAGGAGGCTTAGGTTAATGTTGTTTTGTTTTGATTTGTTGGGATTTGACACTCGAGTTTAGACAGGCAGCATGTAGATTTGCTAAACGTCGGGAAATGTTCCGAGTTTTTGAGACCTAGGATTCAATATCTCGGTTAAATAGTTTATTTTAAAAACTAACGTGCTAAAATTAGAAGAAATTTAAGAAAGTAAGAACCGAGCCGCTGCTTCAGGAAGAAAATGCGAACAAACGACCATTTGTCTGCAATTTGGAGCATGGCAGACAAAGCCGAGATCGGAGCAGCGAGCAGCGAGATGCCAAGCGTCCGACGCGGAAAGATCGACGTCCGAAGCGCCACCCGTGACAGACTCGGACAATTAGCCGAGCGGAACTCGCCGCAGCGAACAACAATGGAAACAGAATCCGAGGCGGACAACGGCGAGCCGCTAGCGACGGAGTCGAGGCTCGGAAACACACAGATCACCGATTTAGACGCCAAACAATGGCCTTCTTCATTTATTTGTAGATACTTTTCTATTTTAAATGTCCGAAAATCTATCGCGGAGGCCGTGTTTGCATCAAATTTAATCATCTGACACTAACTCAGCAAACATCTTCTGTGTTGATGGGTTGGCTGAACAGGGAAAATGTGCGTCCAAACCGGGATACGAACCCGGGACCTTCCGCTTGCCGGGCGGTTGCTCTGACCACTGTGCTATCCGGCCACACAAGTCGCTGGGTGATGAAAGGGCTCTGGGGGAAGGAACACTCTCGGAAAAATCGTGGTAATGGCGTTAATTTAACCGCATGCAGTTATCATCCGGAAAAGATACTCTTTCACATGTCAGCTGTGAGTTGACGCTTGAGATTGAGCATCAGTGGCAAACAAAACCACTTCGATATTACGTGAGATGACGCTGGTGAAGGTTGTTTTCAGTTGCTAGATGGCTGTGGTGGGTCTCGTGGATCGATGCGACAAGCGATCGAACTCGCGGTGTCGGTAAGTTAGGAACGCATGGAGACAGCAGTCATAAGCGATCGTGGCTCGACGAGGAACCATTAGCGGCCGATTGCTTAGCAAACAGGTGGCGGTCGATGCGTCGGTGGTGGGTTCCAGCCAGGGGGGGGGGGGTGGTATCATGGCGTTATGGCCGAACCTTGTTTACTCGGCACAAGAACTAGCTAAGAACACACTAGCCTCGTCTCCCCAATCCAAAAACACTATATTATAACAGTTTATTCAATGCTAAGTTACCAAATGTGAACTTTTCCTGGCGTTTCTCAAAGCAAACTCCACCAGAAACCAAGTAAAAACTTGACGGAGCAAATTCCAATCGCGATATTAAATAGTTTCTTATGAAAACTGAGTTTCAACAAGTTTCTTGACTTGCGTTGCCGCCATTTCACGTAATGCCGGCTACTGAAGCAGCGTTGATGAACATAACCTATGGCTAGAAGGGAGGAGGGGAAACCCGGTGCCGGCACGTAGCCTACTCCTGTCGAAAAGCACCACCGGCTTTACGTCCCTTCCGAAGGACGGTGCAACTCGAACAACAGGATTCCTCCGCTAATTCGTGCTGTCGAGAGGTTGACAAGCAAGGCGAGTGAAGTTGTCGTACTAACTTCAAACCCTCCGACCTCTCTCTCGACCAGAACTGATTGTGTGCATGACGGTCACCCATCCAACAAAGCATTGTTGCTTAACCTCGGTGATCTCACGAGAACCGGTGTTTCCAACGTTGCCAAACCGTTCGGTCATCGCTGCAGACCACATCGACGCAGACGCGTGTATCAACGTCATTACCGGGCGCGTCGACACCGCACTTCAATTGATAATTAACATAGGCGGTGGCGGCGGTAATTAACAATTGCAATCATCGCTGCATTGACCGACACCTCGTGGTGCCGTCTGATTGGTCGAGCCGGGGCTAATTATATCGCGTGGACGGCGCCTTCTCAGATTGATAGAGAGCCGAAGAGAGAGCTCTGCTAGTGAAGGGAGTGGACATCTCGACAAGCAACGTGAACCGGTCATCGCAGAAAGAAAGATTTTTCATTGTAACGTGAAGATCTAAGTCTTTGTAGTTTGCTCGCGCTCTAGAGGTCAAACCAGGAATCCGATTTCAATGAAATTTTCAGGAAACATTCCAAATCTTTAGACGCATATTCCCTGCAATTTTCAGCTCAATCCGTCGGCAACTTTTCACAAAAAACTAAATTTATGAAAATCACGTTTATTTTTGTCCTGGTCCTTGGTCAGTCAGTATTGAATTGTATTGAAAGTATTGAAGTGGCGAACGAAACGCCTACTAACACTCATCCCCTCTCCAGCCTCGACCACGGCCATCTCCCCCCACCCCCACCCCCGCCGGTTGACAGAGAGGACGCCGTCGACAGCGACACCATTATTTGGATCGGGGGCGCCGCGGCAAATTAGGGGTGCGCCCACCCCCGGCGAGGTGTGACGTCGCCGCAGTGTCCGAGATTAGATCGGGCGCGGCGACACGCCATTATTCTTCGTGTCAACTGTCGGCATCTCGTCTCGCTTCGTCATCCCCTCTTCGCGCCAGCGGACTTGCCACCCCTATTTACTTGGACGACGAGTTGAGAGTTCTACAAGACGAGGTTTCACCATGCGTTCTTAAGCCATTAGGATTAATGGAATTAATCTGCGGAAATGAATGTGTCTATTTTAGATGTGATTACCTTCGTTTATGTTTGTGTATCATTGTATGTATCATTGTAAGTATGTTGTATGTTGTATGTATTGTATGTATGTATCATTTGTATGTATGTTTGGGAATGACTTTTCTAATGTTACACCATGTAGCCACTCGAGAGAAAATGCAAATTTAAGTACCAGCAAGTCATAGCACCTGCATTAAATTACAAGTCACGCCTGTTTACAGAAATACTATTCTTTAAATGCTACGTCACAAACGAAATTTTTTCAAATCGAACGTCAAAATTTCGAGTTGGGGACTTGGTATTCAAGATTCAACAGTTTTTATTCTGAAAACTTACATGCTAATATTGGGAAGAGCCACGAGTCTTATAAGAAGGTAACAACAGATCACTCCCGGCTTTCTGCGGTACATTTTCTGTACTTTTATCCGCCGGCTGTAACATACTCGGAATCATTAGGAAAACAATCCCTTTAGGTTCTTGTCATTGCAGGCAGTATCAAACTTAGGCAGCAAGCCGGATGATAGACCCATTCCACTCAGAGAACAGCGACGACAGATACCCACTGGACGTACTACCAGTTTGTACAAAAAAGACAGGGATATCACAACCCGAATTGCTCTGCCTGGCTTTAGCGAGTGGGTATCATGACGTCATTTTGATAGAATTTTGATTGAATGGAATCGGTGTATTGGCAATAGAAGGAATTTATCGCACCAATAGTCAAAAGTCAACAAAAGTTGCATCAAACAAGTCTGTCCCTGTGATTTTGAAGTGCTCCAGTCACAAGGTACCCTATTCCGTTAGCAGGCCGTGAGCCAAGGCTTCAGGATGGAACCAGGTCGCGGATAGCAAGCAGGCTCCAGGCCTGTTGGGAGGTGTCCGGTGTCATGATGCATGCGACTTGTCTGCATGACGCCGGCCAACGAAGGAAGCACGGAGGCAGCTGCTGCGACGGCCGGCCATCAACTAGCTCGAAGCATCGCATCGCGTCGCATCGCGCTATGATCGACGTTTTGGCTGGCGTCGCGGCGCCGGTTTGTTGTCACAACGACGCCCAGGGACCGACGCCGACGCCGGGGTGTCGGGTGTCGGAGGACTCGCGCAATCTTCGGGCTTGCTCGTCATCGCTGACCTATTTCACCGCCGGTAACTCGATGCTAGGCTCAACTCGATGCTAGGCTCAACTCGATGCTAGGCTCAACTCGATGCTAGGCTCAACTCGATGCTAGGCTCAACCCGATGCTAGGCTCAACTCGATGCTAGGCTCAACTCGCTGCTAGGCTCAACTCGATGCTAGGCTCAACTCGATGCTAGGCTCAACTCGATGCTAGGCAAGCAACTGAAGCTCTAACCCACGTGACGCAAGGCTGTGTTGCTGCTGTAATCTGTCATCGGGGAGAAGTTGGATTGCTACCTTGAGTCTCTTCGTTTATCTAATTTTTTGAGAAAATATGTGAAAATTTCGTCAAAATCGGTAGACGCGTTTTGTCTGAACGATCATAAGAACAAAAAAACTCAACTAGGCTTGTTTTTGCAGATATGGCCCACGTGAAAATGAGAACTCACTTCAATCAATGCGATGCGTCGGATGGGAAATGGCGGATAGATTCGGTGACGGAGAATGTTGACAGTTTCAAGTTGACACTTTGTACCTACCGAAAGGTGTGGAAATCGCCAGGAAAACGGCAAACCCGGTTAATCCGAGATCGGCGGCAGCGAGTCGCATTCTTGGCGACGGTCGTTTGTCCGGACGAGTTTAGCACCCAGCCTCTAGCTGTCGATCAAATAGGTTATGCGCGCATATTTTTAAGTTCGACCGATTCCGCGCGCCTATTTTTAAGCCTGTCACGTCGCGTGCTGCCGGGGTTTTTTTCACCGCTTGTCACCGCCGAAAGTGTGTCAACACCCGAGACCCGAACTCAATTCTCGAATGCCTCAAGATATGACGCAACGGGAGTATTTATTGAAAAATTTCCCAATCATAATTTTCACGGTGGTCACTTGGAAAAACAAGACGGCAGACGAATCGGTGGCACGGCCTCCTTATCAACCACCTCAAGAGTCGAAGCCAGCAGGCGCTGATTTCAACGAAACAAATTCTCATAGTGTCAAAGTGTAAAAGTGTGATGAATAATTTACCACTACCAGCATCAGCGGCAAGCTTTGACAGATAAGTAAACTCGACTCCGCCTCAACTATCCGCCGAGCATGGAATTAACTCGACAATTTCCCGGCCGCACTCAGCGTGAAGCACCAAGGAAATGGAGTGAAATCACGCGAGGAAATGTTCACTTACATCAGAGACAACATCTCGCCAACAAAGGACATGATTCCGGTTAGGTTCCGGTAAGGTAAGGTAATACCTAGAGTCATCGGCCACTGCGTCTTGCATACACTCGGTGCAAGAAGCGTACATTTTAGAGTCAGATATCTCAGAGCCATCTCACAGAGGACATTGGACAAAGGGGCATCTTGCAGTGAAGATAAAGGGCGAGACAGGACCGAACTACATCTAGCGACGAGGCCAGGCTAATCTCCACCCCCAATGTCCATCAGGCTGTAGCTGGGATGCTGCAGTTTCCATGGAGACCGACGCCGACGCCAGACATCCGATGGTCGACAGACATGGGCCCACCCCCTGGCACCCCTACCCTCGATCAACCCACCCCGCCCCCTCCACCCCTCGGCCGGCCGAGTTAAGAGGCTCGAGGGTGGTACGCGGAACGATCGCACACAAATCGATTTCACAGCCGGCTAAGGAAATAATACTATACTAATTATGTTGACAGATGTCAAAAGGAACACATTATTTGCTTTATAGTCAGCTTTGCAGACAGCGAAACAAGCGGCGGTTCAGGACCTCTATTCATCAACTTTTTCAGTTGATAATTCTGCGGAATTTTGGCCATTTGTTTCCAAATTAAATGTAGGAAAAAGTCAAAATGCACCCAATTCTGCACAGTTAGAAACTGTAAAGGTTGGTGAAAAGGGGCCCAGGCTGATTTTCAATTATCTCCAAGTGTTTGTCGACGTGAGGACACATTGAGGCGTATCCCCTCGGGAAGACAACACAGAATACATCAAATGATGGATCGACTAGGAATTCATTCATCTTCGGGCGACGCGCTGCAGACGGTTGCCGCTAGGTGGCAGCACTGTCTGGTCGTACGTCGGTCAAACAGCTAGCTGCCTCGGGAGATATTTAATTATTGAGAATCACAAGTTCGTGTGAGAAAATAATGTTGCTACAAATTCTCCGTTGGCGCACGTTTAGAATGATATCCGGTGCGTTAAGAATCATAAAAAAATATACTGTGTTCTTTTGAATCAAATAAATTAAATATTTTTCTTTTAATTGATTTTTACGTTTTAAAATATTCAGTTAATTTCACGACAACTACATCATGATATTTCCAGACAACGAATGTCATTGAGGAAGCTGCTAGATTAACGCAGAACATTTTAAATTGATCATATCAGCCTGGTTATTTTCAACAAAACACATAAAAAACAATGTAAAACTATGCACTAGGAACAAAAGCTACGTACACAGCCTGTAATTACAACTTCCTGCTAAATAATTGCAAGAAGAATCACTAACGAGACTGGAAAACACAGAGGTTTCTTCTTCCCCAAGTAAAGCAGAAACGAGCGTAACGATATTTTACAACCAGCACCGACATTTCTACGACCGCGCTATTTTCCTAGTTGATGAGCGTAACGAGCGTAGCGAGTGAAGCGAAATCTTCAATTACACTTTACTGCTAAAAAAATCCGGAATGTTTTTTTTTTTGTTTTTTTTTTTTTTTTTGTGTTTTTTTTTTTGTTTTTTTGTGTGTTTGTTCGCACGATTCCGGCCAAACGCCAAAACGGATTTTGATGAAAATTTACAAGGACCTTCGTTTTCTCTGAACTTAGATCTGCCACGTTTTTGAAGCAAATCGGACGAGTAAATTTTGTGTTATTATGTTTTTACGAAATTTTTCACTTTTTCCAAAACACGTTTTGCACTCTAGAGGCCAAGTATCTGAATATAATTTGACGAAACTTTCAGGAAATGTTGACCCTCACGATTTAATGTTTGTGTAAAAATTTCATTGTTGTATGTTAAGCACTTTTCTTGAAAATGGCGCTTTTATGACGATTTTTTAGCGTTTTTTCAGTTTTTTGCAACTTAAGCCACTTTATCTTCAAGCGATGTCCACAAAATTTACTGTGTACATTATAAATCGTAAAAAGAATATACTATATTAATTTGAACCAAATCATTTGAATAGTTTTTCTTTAAATCGATTTTTACGTTTTGAAATATTCAAATGTCATTGAGAAAACTGCTTAATTCTTACTGGACATGTTAAATTGATCATAAAAGCCTCTAGGCTATGCGCACACGCAATATAATTGCGTTGAGGGTGAGCGTAAATATTACGCTCATCCACAACACGATTATATGAGTGTTCGCATAGCCTAGTAAAATCAATTCACCTAATCTTTCCCATTGGTCATTTTGTCTCGTCTGTCCAAGGAAGAAACATCAACGATGAATTAATGGCTGCGGCCAAATCTCCTCCCCGTTTCTCCGTTTGCAGCCAAAGCTAGTTTGAAGAGAAACCACTCAACTTCATTTCCCTACCTTGACCAATACTTTTTGTTGGAAAAATTTCTTCTGCTGCCTCTCAAGTTTGTGCAAAGAGAGGCTTCGATTGCCGGTGTTTAACGACGCACTGTTTTGACAGCTCCGTCTTAACAGCGTCCATGAATGAAAAGGTGATGATGAACCTAACCTATGGCTAGAAGGGAGGAGGGGAACCCCGGTGCCGGCACGTAGCCTACTCCTGTCGAAAAGCACCGAGGGGACCACCGGCTTTACGTCCCTTCCGAAGGACGGTGCAACTCGAACAACAGGATTCCTCCGCTACTCCGTGCTGTCGAGAGGTTGACAAGCAAGGCGAGTTAAGTTGTCGTACTAACTTCAAACCCTCCGACCTCTCTCCCGAACAGAACGTGTGCATGATGGTCACCCATCCAAAAGCGCAATAACGTAAAACACATCAAGCTCTCTATGTATCGTATCATGGGCTTGACGGGCAGCCACCAATGAGAGGCAACCAATGAAAGGCAGCCAATGAGGCACATCCTACCTGGACGTCGAACCCCTGCGGCTGCTGCTGCAGCTGGCTGCCGCCGGAAGACACGCCCCCTTGCTGGTACGAGTCAAACTGCGTGGGATCCAACGCAACGGCGTGCTCGAAGTGGTGGGACAGTCCGTCCATGTGGTGCCCGCCGCTCAGGTGGTGTTGCTGCGCAGGGAGACAAGAACGTTAACCTCAACGCAGATATCAACGTGGGACGGTTAGAAAATATCTAGTGCCAGCACGCTGGATAAGATTGTTAAAAAAAACTTAATTTCCGTAGCTAAATTCGAGATACGAGATCAAGATTCTAGCCCCTTATCTGACCGGGGTTAGGCCTTACCAAGTTACCAGTGCAAAACTACTTCATGGAGATAGAAACGGGACTGTGAATGAACATAGAAGGTGGTGAATCTAGTGACGCTATGCACCAATCACAAGCCAACAACTCGACTAACCCCGATTATAACGTGGCTCCATGGAGATAGAAACAGGACTATGAATGAACATAGAAGCCGGTGAATCTAGTGACGCTATGCTGCAATCACACGCCAACAACTCGACTAACCCCGATTATAACGTGGCTCCATGGAGATAGAAACAGGACTGTGAATGAACATAGAAGCCGGTGAATCTAGTGACGCTATGCTGCAATCACACGCCAACAACTCGACTAACCCCGATTATAACGTGGATCCATGGAGATAGAAACAGGACTATGAATGAACATAGAAGCCGGTGAATCTAGTGACGCTATGCTGCAATCACACGCCAACAACTCGACTAACCCCGATTATAACGTGGCTCCATGGAGATAGAAACAGGACTATGAATGAACATAGAAGCCGGTGAATCTAGTGACGCTATGCTGCAATCACACGCCAACAACTCGACTAACCCCGATTATAACGTGGCTCCATGGAGATAGAAACAGGACTGTGAATGAACATAGAAGCCGGTGAATCTAGTGACGCTATGCTGCAATCACACGCCAACAACTCGACTAACCCCGATTTTAACGTGGCTCCATGGAGATAGAAACAGGACTATGAATGAACATAGAAGCCGGTGAATCTAGTGACGCTATGCTGCAATCACACGCCAACAACTCAACTAACCCCGATTATAACGTGGCTCCATGGAGATAGAAACAGGACTATGAATGAACATAGAAGCCGGTGAATCTAGTGACGCTATGCTGCAATCACACGCCAACAACTCTGCTAACCCCGATTATAACGTGGCTCCATGGAGATAGAAACAGGACTATGAATGAACATAGAAGCCGGTGAATCTAGTGACGCTATGCTGCAATCACACGCCAACAACTCTGCTAACCCCGATTATAACGTGGCTCCATGGAGATAGAAATATCCATTACAAAATCTGGATTTGTATTCAATGCTAAGTTACTACAATTAATCTTTTCCCGACATTTTGCAAGCTTTTGCTGCCTTCTTTATCAAGGGACTAAACTCGAGACCAAAGCGAAGCAAATTTTCTAACAAATAACCCCCACAGGTTTGGACGGTCCGACCTATCCTCTCCGCCAATGCTTCGAATCCCTCCCCGCTTCCGAACAGAACTCGTGCTCGCGACATCGCCGCCCACCTGCGTGATCTGGTGATGCTGCTGCAGCAGCGAGTGATGCTGGGCCGCCGCCAGCTGGTGTCCGTCCATCTCGCCGCCGCCGCCGCCCATCTTGGCGCCGTTGACGCCGATCACCACGATCTGCCCGCCGCCTCCGCCGCCGACCATGTGCATGCCGTTCGCCTTGTGAAGCTCCTCCCCTGCGTAGCGTCTGCAATACCAGGCGTCCCATTGGTCAGGACGAGCCATCGCAGACATCCAAGTGGTCGGAACTTTCAATCGCAGACATCCGATTGGTCAGAGCGGGAAGGAAGAACCGTTATGTTCTTACAGGTTGGGAAACCTTCGAGCAAGGCTAGGTTGGGATAACTTCGAGCAAGGCTAGGTTGGGATACCTTTCAGCAAGGATAGGTTGGGATACCTTCGAGCAAGGCTAGGTTGGGATACCTGCAAGCAAGGCTAGGTTGGGATACCTTCCAGCAAGGCTAGGTTGGGATACGCAACATCACGTTTAGCAGCCTGATGATACCTTCGAGCAAGGCATCGTTACACGCATCACTCCACGCGAATTTTAATCCTTTCTGGGTAAGTCTATGCAACGGAGCCGCGATATCAGCGAACCCCTTAACAAAACGGCGGTAGTACGACGCAAACCCTACGAAAGTGCGCAGTTGTTCCACATTCATCGGTGTTGGCCAATTACGAACTGCCCCTACCTTGTCGGGATCCGTAGCGACGCCAGCCTCCGATATACGATGGCCCAAGAACGAAACTTCGCTCTTTAGAAACTGGCACTTCGAAGGCTGGAGTTTAAGGTGTGCTTCACGTAACCTCGTGAATATCTCACGCAACCGGGCCATATGATCTTGAACTGTTGCGCTCCAAACGATCACATCATCTAAGTACACCGCGCAAGTTTCCCATTGTAGTCCCGCGAGAACGCGGTCCATCAGGCGCTGGTACGTTCCCGGTCCGTTGCAACAACCGAACGGCAGTACATTAAATTCCCATAGCCCATTTCCAGTGGAGAAAGCTGTCTTCTGTCTATCTTCTGGAGCAATCTCTACCTGCCAGTAGCCGCTCGCTAGGTCCAGAGTCGAAAAATATCTTGCACCGGCGACGGTCTCCAGGATCGTGTCTATCCGCGGTAGTGGATATGCGTCTTTCACTGTTACGTCATTTAGACGTCTAAAATCCACACAAAACCGTAGACTCCCGTCCTTCTTCATCGCCAACACCACTGGACTGGACCACGGTGATTCTGAGGGTACGATGATCCTATTCTTCTGCATGCTCTTGATCATTTCCCCAACCTGTTCTCGGCGATGAATTGGCACTCTCCTTGGTGGTTGGCGGATTGGTACAGCGTCACGAGTTATGATTTTGTGATAAACCAGGTTAGTTCGTCCAATGTCATCTGGTCCCCGCGAGAAAACGTCACTGAACTCATCCAGTAATGGACTGAGCAGACTACGATCCCCTGGCGCCATGGTTCGTAGGTCGAACAGATTTGAACCTACACTGCACTTGGTTGTCGCTGATACTTCAACAGGTTGATTTGCCTGTTCCTTTACCACACATGGTTCGAATGTTCCGAGAATTGTCCCCTTGTAAAGAGTAATTGTTTTGTTCCCTGGATTCATGAGTCGTACAGGGATACTATGTGAGGCATATGCAACACTGCGGGCGGCGATTACATCATGCCGCTGTGCCAAATTTACACTTGGTTCTAACAACCCAATGGCCCCCTTAATTGGCGGCTCTTTGCACACTCCTCGGATGATCACTTCCGATTCCGCAGGTACCATCGTATTCTTGTCCAGTGTCACTGCCGAAACCACCGGGGAACTTACACACGCAATGGGGACCTCCAAACCACCTGGCAACCGAATTGTTTCCCTAGACATCACGACGTCTAGTTTATTTTTCCTTAGGAAATCCGCCCCCAGTAAACACGCCTGGGAGAGTTTGCGCACTATTAACATAGGGTGTATGTATATCTGTCCTGCTATTTTTACGCTTACTTCACAACGTCCTCGGAAGTCTATGGCGTCGCCACTTGCATTTACCACTCGAGGAATTTGCCCCACCTCTTGCAGTTGTTGGTCCTGCAGTTTGGTCCGTAACCACAAATCTTCTCGGATGATGGAGAACGCTGCGCCCGTGTCGACGAGAATTAGCATTTCATTGTTTCCGATCTGCCCCATTATAAACACAGCCGATTCTATGTCCACGCAGGATACGTCACTATGCATAGTTTTCTTATTTGCGGCTGGCGACTCTACTCCGGCGCCAGCCCCCGCCAGTTTCCCGTATTCTGCCGCCCTGACTGTCCAGTTCCAGCGACACTGTTCGGACACTGCGCCTTGAAGTGGCCCGGTTTTCCACAGCCGTAGCAAACGCGTTGACGCCGATCACGTTGATAACCCGTCGCACTCGCGCTCCCCCGCAGTTCCTGCAGCGCCTCGGTCATCTTCTGCATGGCAGTCACATTGGCTCGCAACAGTTCAGCCATCCGGTCGTTACTGGTCGTGTTCCCGACTACCGCACACACTGGTTCCTCGCTTCGAGCACTCGGTTGAATGCACGAGCATTGTTTCTTGACCGCAAGACCTTCACGCATGTTCATGCCTTCAATCTCGTAGGCGACGCCGACGGCTTCTTGCAAGTTCTTCGGCCTCGATTGACGGCAAGCGAGCCGGATCGCCGGGTCAAGGCATGCCAAAAATCTGGCTTTTGTCAAATCATCCTGCGCCTCGAGAGGCAGTCCGGGGTATGCACGCTGTACAAGTAATTCGAGGTTCGTCGCTAGGGCCGACAACTCCTCGCCCTGGTTACGCGCACGAGTTTCGAATTGTATTTTGTAAACCTCGCTCTTCTCCTTGGGCTGAAACTTCGTCTCTAGCGCCGCAATCGCCTGAATGTAATTGTCTTGCACTGCACTGGCTAGAGCACGAAATGCCTTCAAAGCGTTCCCTGTCAGACATAGGCCTAGATATAAGCATTTCTCATCCTCGTCCCACTTGTTTACTTTCGCCGCACGCTCAAACTGGAACTTAAATTCGTCGAATTCTCCGTCCCCCGTGAAACGTTCGGGCAGCACTCTGCGAGCCATTTCCCTCGCGAACCCCACAACAAGTTATCACGATATCTTCACTTCACACGCAACTTTGTTTCTTCAAGTGCCCGACCGGTCAGCCAATAACCTCGATAAAAATACGTTCATCCACACGTGTCCCGCGATCTATTTTACACTGTCTTAATCCCAGCGCTGTCACCAATGTAGCACGGGTCCCCACGTCCAAGGATGGCACCAATAATTACAGGTATTTATAGATTGAATATCACACGTTTATTACTCGTCAGCCTCGAGTCTTCCATCAGTCCACACTCACTCTCGAACCCAGGACTACAGTCCTGCCAATCCCCTCAACCTCGCAGGGTTGCCAACCTATGTTACAATACCTTCGAGCAAGGCTAGGTTGGGATACGCAACATCACGTTAAGCAGCCTGATGATACCTTCGAGCAAGGCTAGGCTGGGATACGCAACATCACGTTTAGCAGCCTGATGATACCTTCGAGCAAGGCTAGGTTGGGATACGCAACATCACGTTAAGCAGCCTGATGATACCTTCGAGCAAGGCTAGGTTGGGATATACAACATCATGTTTAGCGGCCTGATAGCTGAATGATGCTTTCCGCAAAGGAATGACTCGAACCTAAGTTCAACTACTCGTTGGGAAGACATCTTGCCGAGACGGCATCGTTGACCCGCATCGTTTGTTTTGACACTCACTTGAACTTGTCGTCGTCCATGAGGCCGTTCTGTGAGATTCCGTTCTGCGGCGGCCCGTTGCCGTTCTCCATGTCCTTCTTCGAATCGAACGGCGAAGCCGCCTTGTCCTTGTCAGCCTTGTCGCCGTCGGCAGTCTGAAAGCAACGCGTTGGATTTCACGATGCGTTCGCTTCGATACGCCGGGCTTGCCGACGTTACGAACACAAGCCCTGCCATCAACTTGGCCGGCTATCTCAGCTAAATAGGCCTGATCCACTCAGAGAACGATGACGTCAGATACCCACTGGACGTGCTACCAGTAAGGAAAAAATATTGATTAGCTCTGCTAAATAACAAAGGAAGACAGGGAAATCACGACCCGAATTGCTCTGCCTGGCTTTAGCGAGTGGGTATCATGACGTCATTTTGATAGAACTCTGATTGAATGGAATACGTGTATTGTTTTCTTAGATTATCTCAATAACTCTGCAGCAAGGAATATTGTTAAATCAGCTCCCAGACAATCAACAACCTAGTACAAACATTAGCCTAACTGTTTACGGTGCCTAACTTTGAAGTTTGAAAAAGTGTTGTTTTTAATTTTCAAATCACGTGGGCTTTGTTTCGATCATTCTCAGCAAGACTAATCAAATGAAATCACAGCGAATCATTTTGAATTGCAGTTGTCATCACATGATCAATGGTACCAGCCTGAAATATTCGGTTAAATTCTCATCAAGTTGGTATGAATGTCACTCGATTTAATACGAGAAAAATGAAGTCAGATACCCACTGCCACTGGACATACTAACAGTTTGGAAAAAAAATTACTTAACTCTGCTAATAAATAATAAAAACCAGAATTGCTGTGCATGGCTTTAGGGAGTAAGTATCATGATGTCATGATCAGTGTTGTGACTTATCTAGATAAAATTATCTAGATAATTATCTAGATACATTTTTTTATCTATTATCTTTATCTAGATAATTTTTGAAATCGTCATCTTTATCTATATCTAGATAATTTTTTTTTTATCTAAGCCTAATCATCTAGATAATTTTATGCATTGATTTTGTTTTCGAAAACATCGTCATGCAAAATATGTCTTGTGTCTGGCGTGTATTTGGCGCGAAGGAACAATTTGTTGCGAAGATTTTCAAGATAGAGCCTCCTTTTTTTTTACCTAGGCACAAAAGTGTGATTTGTGCCCCTACTTGAATCACACATACTAAAATTAAGAAGTTTGACGCACTATGCTACCTAACCGTAATTCATTATTGAAACAATGAAAATGTGGTAAAATTTTACGCAGATTTTGTTCAACTTGACAATTTTTTAAATATAAACAAACTAATTATGTGAGGGCTTTGATTGTAGTATGCATTATTGTTAATGTTATGATCTACAGTATATAAAAAAATAGCTTTGATAGTTGCCAAGATATATGTACTGAAACTTCACGTTTATCTCGTGTTAATCCTTCGCTAGTCGCTACACCCTCCCCTTAAACAAAATTTGCACATCTTGTGCTGTGCCAGCTGATAAAATGTATACTTGCAACATGCTAATTGCATTTTGATTTAAATTTAGTATAAAAAAATATCTATTATCTAAAGAAAATTATCTAGATATTTTATTTTTATCTATTATCTATCATCTAGATAATTTTAAAATTTTTATCTATTATCTTATCTAGATAAAAAAAATATCTATTATCTTTATCTTTATCTAGATAATTTTTTTTTTATCTAGGTCACAACACTGGTCATGATTGAATGGAATCGGTATTTTAGCAACAGGAACAGTTTTTAGAGAAACTAACGAGCTAAGATTAGTAAAAGACACGAGTTTTAAGAAAGTAATAACGGAAACAGTTGTTGAATGGAAGGCGATGTTGGATGACTGACCAGCGCGTGGTTCCGCATGCGCGGCTCCATGTCCTTGCCGGTGGGCGACGTGCCGAGCACGTACTCCACCATCTTGACGCCGAGCCCGGCGCCCGTCTCCGAGCCGCGCGGCGAGAGAACGCCGCCGTCGACGCCGCCGCCGGGGAAGCCGCCTCCGCCGCCGCGGCGCGGGCCCATCGCGATCGGCTGAGAGACCGCGTGGTCCGCTGCAAACAGATCGGAGAGTGCGGTTAGGGTGATGTCTTTGCGGTGGCGTTTTCAACGGATGTTGTGGGTGGAATGTGATGAAAATTGTAGAGGGGCGAAAATTGGGGATGATGGAGGTGTCTTGGAAATTTCAGCAAGATCGGTCGACTTGCTTGATCTCTAAGAGCAAGCAAGCAAACAGACAAGATGCAAAAAATTTAAATTTTACATGGGATGCACTTAAAATCAGTAAAACTCGCAGGTATTACTTAAATCACACCAAGAAGACGAAATGACAAACCGCAGTGAACGTAGTTAGCCATTAACACACAAACCAACGGAAATTAAGACTTCATCGATGAAAAATATGAAAAGTTGTTGGAGAAATGCATGGAAAATTAGCCCGGTGACTAAGTTGTCACATTAGAAAGCTATCCTGAAAATGTCATGAAAATCAGTTCACGCTTTTGGCTGTAGAGTGCGAACACACACAAAAACTTAAGCCAACAAGATGACAATTTTTTGAAATATCAATTTCTGGGAAAAGTTGTGGGTGGAATCCACTGAATTTCGCAGGGGATATAAGCCTTCATATGTCGAAGATTTCCTGAAATTTTTATCAAAATCGTTTGAAGCGTTTGGCCGGTAGAACACAAGACATGACTTTCCAGCTAGTAGTTGACTCGAAGATTCTTTGCTCATAACGCCCATCAAAACCAGAAGAGGAGTAATTCCGATAACTGGGATTATCCACGTGGCTAGCGATACCGAGGGTTGCTAAACCCGACAAACACAAACAACTGCATCAGCCAATCGGAGCAAAGCAGCTCAACCGGCGAGCGAATCAACGCGCTGCGATACAAGCCGAGCACTAATCAGTGATAAACAACTGAACACGAGCCCAACCACCCCCAGGGACAATCCCAACTTGCCCGGGTCAACGCAACCCTCCCCCTCATACCCCCCATCTCAACACAAGCCGGCACCGTTGGCAAGGGCAACGCATTGCAGTTAATAAACAGCATCCCGGTCCAAGAGAACATCTCAACCGATCTCAACAAACTGTCCACCGACACGTGGATCCGAAACAAGTCACTGACAAGCAAAACTTCACGCATTTGACAGCTGACTGACAGTGAGACAATGAGATACAAAATACTAAACAGACAGATATTCGCCCGAGATTGTCAAAAACGTAGAATAATTCACGAAAGCCGCCGGTATATATGCTTGTATATCTGTTTCATTTGCTTTTCATAACGAAATTGAGTCACCATAGTTTTGATTACGAAACCAGGTTCAAATTCGTGCAAATGTCTAAGGTTTACCGAACTTCGGTGTTAATCCCGTTACGTGCTTGGCTACAATACGAGGTCGTGCTCTACGGCCGTGCTTGCCCTGCTCAAACTCAAAGCCAAGTAAACATGTAGCATATTATCGTGGTACGGACCGCACCATCATAGCACCTAGCACCTAGCACCCAGCACCCAGCACCCAGCACCTAGCACCTAGCACCTAGCACCTAGCACCTAGGACCTAGCACCCAGCACCCAGCACCCAGCACCCAGCACCTAGCACCTAGCACCGAGAACCCAGCACCCAGCACCAAGCTCCCAGCACCAGCACCTAGCACCCAGCACCTAGCACCTAGCATCTAGCACCTAGCACCTAGCACCTAGCACCTAGCATCTAGCACCCAGCACCAAGCTCCCAGCACCAGCACCTAGCACCCAGCACCGAGCACCTATCACCCAGCACCAAGCTCCCAGCACCAGCACCTAGCACCCAGCACCCAGTACCTAGCACCCAGCACCCAGCACCCAGCACCAAGCTCCCAGCACCAGCACCTAGCACCGAGCACCTAGCACCTATAGCACCTAGCACCCAGCACCAGCACCTAGCACCGAGCACCTAGCACCTATAGCACCAAGCTCCCAGCACCAGAACCTAGCACCTAGCACCTAGCACCCAGTACCTAGCACCCAGCACCTTGTCGCCACAATTCGACGCCATCATCCCATGGAGCCACCAGCCGACTTGAAACTTGAAAGATTGTCAGCGAGGCGACCTTGAAGCCAGCTGGTGACCCCACGGCAGCACGCGACCAATCGATGACGTCTGATGACGGGCTTGTTGTCACGCCGATGTCATCGCCTCCATCCCTCGCCGTCGAGTGAATGGAACGACCCTACGAACGGGGAGGGGTGGAACCTCCCCTACCTCGCCGCGGCGGGGGTGGAGGTGACGGCGCTTTCACCGAGGGCGTCGTCGGCGTCGTCATGACTACGAACCGGGTGGGGGGGGGAGGCGTGGAGAGAGTCGCAGACGGCAAAGAGTGGCGATCTGTTGCTTTGCGCGTCTGCACGACGAACGAGCTGCCGACGCGACGGACCGGCGATGCACACGACGGATTGCACAGCGTTGTGTTGCTTTGCGTGGCACAGAGTCGACGTCTGCACGACGAACGGGCTGCCGACGCGACGGACTGGCGATGCACACGACGGATTGCACAGCGTTGTGTTGCTTTGCGTGGCACAGAGTCGACGTCTGCACGACGAACGGGCTGCCGACGCGACGGACTGGCGATGCACACGACGGATTGCACAGCGTTGTGTTGCTTTGCGTGGCACAGAGTCGACGTCTGCACGACGAACGGGCTGCCGACGCGACGGACTGGCGATATACACGACGGATTGCACAGCGTTGTGTTGCTTTGCGTGGCACAGAGTCGACGTCTGCACGACGAACGGGCTGCCGACGCGACGGACTGGCGATGCACACGACGGATTGCACAGCGTTGTGTTGCTTTGCGTGGCACAGAGTCGACGTCTGCACGACGAACGGGCATGCCGACGCGACGGACTGGCGATGCACACGACGGATTGCACAGCGTTGTGTTGCTTTGCGTGGCACAGAGTCGACGTCTGCACGACGAACGGGCTGCCGACGCGACGGACTGGCGATGCACACGACGGATTGCACAGCGTTGTGCTGCTTTGCGTGGCACAGAGTCGACGTCTGCACGACGAACGGGCTGGCGACGCGACGGACTGGCGATTCACACGACGGATTGCACAGCGTTGTGTTGCTTTGCGTGCCACAGAGTCGACGTCTGTACGACAGACGGGCTGCGGACGCGACGTAGTGGCGACCTAACATGGCGTCCACGCGTGGAGTCGGCCACTCTCCGGCTGTCAACGGCGTCTGCTCTCTATACGAAGCCCTTCGCGTGCTAAGAAGTCGGTGTCTGATTTCGGCGGAGACGCAGCACTTAGGGGGCGCCGGGGGGTGGGTGGGTGGGGGGGGGGTGCCCTTTGCGTGGCTGGCTTCCAGCGGCGACGCATGGACGCATGTTGGGGGTGGACAAGCAGGGGTTGCGCTGTTTTCATCAGCAGCCCACCCGTCGAGTCCTGCATGACACAAGGACGCCGTGGGGGCAGCCAGCGACAGCGCCAAGCCTAACCTTCTGCACACCCATTACATACTATCAAAGCAACGTCATGATACCCACTCGCTAAAGCCAGGTAGAGCAATTCGGGCTGTGATTTCCCCGACTTCCTTTGTTATTTAGCAGAGCTAATTCATACTTCGTGCATCAGGCCTAGTGCGGTCTTGCTAAGTGGTGTCTCCAACACGAGGAGTTTGCCCGATTCGCAAAGCTTTGTGGAAAAGCCGAAACATTTAATATCGCTGGAGATGGAGTCGTTTTGAAAGAGGTGAAGTTTTCAATCCACCAGCAGCGCCCTGTTGAAACACTTCCGCACCGCTATTCGCATGTCAACTTCCATCGCAGCCAGACACTGACAGTTGACACTGACAGTTGACACTGACAGTTGACACTGACAGTTGACACTTGACAGTGACACTGACAGTTGACACTGACAGTTGACACTGACAGTTGACACTGACAGGTGACACTGACAGGTGACACTGACAGTGAAGTGCCCACTGCACCATCGAACAAACTCGCCGAACAGGGCAACGCCGGCCTGTGTTATTTATTCATCGTGCGCCTCGTCCGGCAAAGCGTAGCGAGCGTCTCGTTTCTGCAACGCGGCTATAAATAATCGAGGGTGCTTCGAAAAACCGAATCCAGGATAAATAGCTTCACCAACAGAGAGTTTACTGCGTCTCATGGCCAGGTGTCAAAAACAGGACCAAGAGAAACTTCTAGAGAAAGGGTGATGCTCCGTTGACGCAAGTTATCATAATTTCCACCAGTGTCGGTGTCGAAAAACTCAGCACGCAAACCAATTTGCGAATAACTTTAAGCTCGCATGCATTCAGCACTTGGAAGTGACCAGGGTGATAACATAAGGGATTTCTCGAAACTATTGTGCAGTGTTTAAGGTTGGAGGCGGGGTTTTATTTTTAGACGTTACAGTTTACGACACGTGGGTTCCGGCTGCTTTAGGGTGGGTAATTATGCAAGCGACAACACGTGGTCATTATTATGTCGCGCGCGACGCAGCTGGATAAGTCAATAACCACGACAGAAGCGACGACTGGCGAGGTGAGGTTTCATTGGGAGTTGGCTTCAGCCAATTCATAGCCCCGACTGGAAGTCATTGCAAAGTAGGTGAAGCTAATGATATTTTAATTAACGAACTGAATCATTCAGTGAATTGATCAGCTACTGATTCTCTAAAACAGGTAGGAAATACCTCTGCAAAGTTTGTTATCGATCAGTAATGTCATCAATTCATTGTCAGGCATTCAAATAGCATGTTGGCAGCCGAGAAATATGTGTGATATGAAATGAAGACGGAACACCAATTTCAATTTCAGATGGCTAAGGAAAAAAATGCGCAAAAAATTAGCTAAACGGCCGATTATATTGAACACCGAATATCAAATAACCTAACTTTTCGCTGCACGAAACATCAACCGTTACAAATTCAAACCCGGCCTAAAGGTGGGCAAGCGCACAGCAGACTTGTATTTCTAGAAATTTTTATACATTTCAGGACAAAGACCGAAATCTGGCCTTTCAGAGATGGTCAATACGTAGAAATTATATCGCATTACACGGTTTTTGTATGAAGAACCACAAAGATACCGATTAGTGTGGCAGCTGTCAGATATGGTCAACCTCCCAGACATTTGCATGCAATGGATAATGATACAGTCACAGAGTTAGCAAACACTTACTATTTTGGCCTTGATAGCAATAATTAAAAAACAAACTAAGCAAAAACCTCGATTCTGGCGGCATTAACTCATTAATTCCAAGTAACCTACTGGAAATCTTGTCTAGTAAGTGATCACAGGGAACTGACAGCTAAAAAAGCGCCATAGATTCTGAGCTGCCAGCACCCGACGCGCCACCTACCCGCCCGCCGAGCAACCTAGCGCTGCGTGTTGCAGGTTGCCTATCTGCTACGTCCGGCCAGCTGCTCCGAGCTCCGAGCTACGAGCGTCTAGGTTCAAAGGCAACTCGATGTCGCCGGTCTGTACTAGCTGCTGTCTGCTGCTTGCTGCTCAGTGCTATGGACGACGTCTGACCTTCGCCACCACCCCACGACAACAAACTCACTGCACAGCGTCGATTGCAGCGCGATGCTCATACGCTTAGAGTGCCCGTCGAAAACCGACACTACCTATCAGTTTTATTACTATCTACATCGAAGATCACTTCATTCATATCACTTCCTTAACTTAGCATGTTTTTATAACTAACCTTAGAGACTTTTAACAAAGGTTTTTAATTCTGTTGACAAACATGACTTGACTAAGCTTCCCTACTTCTGTTGACATGTCAAACAAATGCCAATACATCGACTGTCATCAGGCGGTGCACATTTCAGTCTAATATCTTTGTGCATCTTTGCTTATCCTGGTATTTGCTAAAGAAATGAAGAGAAGCGGGTCTCGCAAGCTGTGTGCTCGCCCGTCCCAGAGCCGGCTGCTGCTATGCTGCACGCTGCAGTTGTTTCTGTCAACATGCCGACATTGTACACCCCTGGACTAGGGAGATGTGATCTTTGTGCGGTGAGAACAGCCATAGGGTGCAGGTGATAAACTGCACTTGTTTACTTTAACCTCTCACCGGTCCGCCACCAGCGCTGTGAAGCCCGGTTTCGTCGAGGATTCCCCATATTCCTATAATATTTGATGGTATGGGTTGGTGAAGCTACAGCTTGCTACAGCTTCATAGAGCTTACTACAGTTCGCTGCAGCTTGCTACAGCTTGCTAGAGCCTGGGGATGAAGCTACACCCTAGCAGGTGCTTAACGACGCACCGTTTCGTCAACTGGCCCTGTGGCGCTGGTCTAACGGCGTCGGTGAATGAAAGGGTGATGATGAACCTAACCTATGGCTAGAAGGGAGGAGGGGAAACCCGGTGCCGGCACGTAGCCTACTCCTGTCGAAAAGCACCGAGGGAACCACCGGCTGTACGTCCCTTCCGAAGGACGGTGCAACTCGAAAAACAGGATTCCTCCGCTAATCCGTGCTGTCGAGAGGTTGACAAGCAAGGCGAGTGAAGATGTCGTACTGACTTCAAACCTTCCGACCTCTCTCCCGAACAGAACTGATCGTGTGCATGATGGTCACCCATCCAACACTGCGATGTTGCTTAACTTCGGTGATCCCACGAGAACCGGTGTTTCCAACGTTGCCAAACAGTTCGGCGGCATGGGGGCTGCAGCAGATGACGCTTCATCCTAGTGGTGTGTTAGGGGTCCGCTGCAGATGAAGGCAAGATGAAGATGAAGGCAAGCGCTACGTACCGGCCGTGCTCCAGGTGCTGCTCTGCCACATCTGGTGGTCGTTGAGGTGCAGCATCCCCCCCTTGCCCTCGTCCTTCTGCGAAGCCTCGTCGACGCCCCACAGCTTCTTGGCCGAGGGTGCGATCTGTGTCCGAGAAAAAAACAAAACAATCGCAGCGTTAATTCGCAGGTGACACACCGGTTGACCGGGGTGTCAGATGCCCGACTCGATTGGACAATGTCCAGACGAGTGGACAGCCTATCTGTTGCTCATGTTCTGTTCGTAACTGGAAGATAATTAATTTGCTGGACGTTGTTAAACAGGCGTTTCCCGGCTGCTGATTTCATATGGCGATGTCTCGGGAAACCGAGAAAACTCTGAAAAATTGAATTCCCTAGCAACTACATTTCTCTGTTGGTCTCGCCACGGGGATGCCTTCGTTACGAAGACTGGCAACTGCTCCTAAACACATTCTGTCAAGGGCTCCAGAAGTCCGCTCCTCGCAATATATCCCCCCCCCACACACTAATCCAACCTTTCCTGACCACACCCAACTTCCCAACCCAATTTATGTCGGGTCAGGAAGGGTAGGACTAGGAGGGTGGGCGGGGGTGGTGGAAATATATAGCGAGGAGCGGACTTTCGGAGCACTTGACAGAATGTGCTTCGGAGCAGTTGCCAGTATTGGTTTTAGACCAGTTGCAAGAACGCTTTTCAACATTCGCTATTGGAGCAGTTTACTAAGGAGGAGTTGCCAGTCAACAAATAGTCTTACAGACTTTAGAGGATTGGATGAGTTGAAATGTATAACAGATACAGCGTTCCCGACGCCACGGTGGCTCCTCGTCACCACAGCAACTGCAGTTGCCCATCCCGGCGTCGGCCAAGACCAACCAGTCCGCGCAGGCGCAAGGCCAGCTGGTCTGTCTGAAGAACGCTACACTTGTTGACAAAGGTCAAGTGTCCGGCCGCGTACGTGCGTGCGTGCGGCGGCGGGGACGCAATCGACGGCGCACGAAGCGAAAACGAATTTCGGAAACGCATATCGGAAACGGGGGGGGGGGGGGGTTCGCGTCGGACAAGCGGATGGTTCTGTCGACGAGGACCTCGGCCGGAAATCCGTGAAAATGAAAACATTGCCCTGTACTCGGTCGAACAAAGACTGGTCTCTGTGTTTCGCTGAATTGTCCAGACAAACGCAAAACTCAAGTATCTGACCATAATAGGGCACGGACCGAGCGGATTACTCGCGAGTTCCTATTATTTCTGGAGATAATTGCTTCTTTAGTTCAATGTTTCAGGGTTGAGACGTTAAGCACGCTGGGTGCGAGGCGGACGGCTGGGAACGTGCGACGCGTTCGATGGGACGTTGAAGAGCGTAGCACGCTGGGTGCGAGGCGGACGGCTGGGAACGTGAAACGCGTTCGGTGGGACGTTGAAGCGCGTAGCACGCTGGCTGCGAGGCGGACGGCTGGGAACGTGCGACGTGTTCGATGGGACGTTGAAGCGCGTAGCACGCTGGCTGCGAGGCGTTCGGTGGGACACAGCAAGGATCTTCCATATGTTAGCTATTGCCCTTCATTTAAATTAATACCGCCAATTTAGCTGTCATTCTTGACCATGCCAGGGTGACACCCCGCCATTATTTGATTTTTGTAAATTTTCCGAGTTTGCATTGTTGTTACAGAGACAACACCGGTCTCTGAAGACATTCCGCGATTAAACCGATTACAGAGTCTGCCTTATCGAATATAAAATCAATGATTTCACGGCGACATCAACTAGATTCGAGTTGTGTGCTTGCCGCGTGTGAGATTACCGATCTCAAAAGCCCTCCACTGCTTTTTTTATTGTTTATTGGCAGTTTTTATTCCTTTTTATTTTACAAATCAAAGTTCTGGGCTCAGGCCCCTAGCCTAGGTCTACATTAAATGTTTCGTATATTATTAAGCTCTATATATTTTTTTTAAGTATCTTGCAAGTAATTCATGAATGAACTTAGAAGTAAGTAACTAATTGATTGGAGCTAAGAGCAGAGTGGTACGTGGAAGTAATACGCCAGGTAACACATACAAAGATGGTACGGACACGAAAGATTGACGCTCCGGCGGCTTCGACATGAGTCACGCAGAGGCGAAACACGTGGGACGGTCTCGGACCGACCTCGTCGCAATGGACCAAGGCTGTTTTCTAAACCAGCTCTGCTCGATTCGTGGACCACACTTCACGCGACAACTCCTTTGCAAATGCCAAAAAAGACCGGTGTCACTGCTGTTGATAGTGTTGCCACGCTGCTACGATTGTTGGCATTACTATGTGCCTTGCCTAATGCCAGCAAACACCGGTGTCACTGCTGTTGCTGGTGTTGCCACGCTGCTACGATTGTTGGCATTACTATGTGCCTTGCCTAATGCCAGCAAACACCGGTGTCACTGCTGTTGCTAGTGTTGCCACGCTGCTACGATTGTTGGCATGACTATGTGCCTTGCCTAATGCCAGCAAACACCGGTGTCACTGCTGTTGCTAGTGTTGCCACGCTGCTACGATTGTTGGCATTACTATGTGCCTTGCCTAATGCCAGCAAACACCGGTGTCACTGCTGTTGCTAGTGTTGCCACGCTGCTACGATTGTTGGCATTACTATGTGCCTTGCCTAATGCCAGCAAACACCGGTTTCACTGCTGTTGCTAGTGTTGCCACGCTGCTACGATTGTTGGCATTACTATGTGCCTTGCCTAATGCCAGCAAACACCGGTGTCACTGCTGTTGCTAGTGTTGCCACGCTGCTACGATTGTTGGCATTACTATGTGCCTTGCCTAATGCCAGCAAACACCGGTGTCACTGCTGTTGCTAGTGTCGCTACGCTGCTACGATTGTTGGCATTACATGTGCCTTGCCTAATGCCAGCAAACACTGGTATTGTACATCATCTTATGACTAATGGTCTCCTATAGGAGTGTCCACGCGTCGTATCAGTTGGTGTGATGGGATGTGATATAATGACAGGCTGATCGGCATCGCAGCTCGCCGTGTTAAATATCGGCAGGCAGACGTCACGGCCGAGTCCTTCGTGCTCGCCTTGGCTAAAGCCCGGACTTTCAGCTCGACGCGACACGAGATGGGAACGTTCGCTTCATTAAAAACACCGACTAAATTCTCTCTGATTGATTGCTGGTGTTCAACGACGCACTGTTTTGACAACTGGCACTTTGGCACAGGTCTAACGGCGTCGGTGAATGAAAGGGTGATGATGAGGGCGATGATGACCCTCCCTATGCTTCCGGTATTATGTGCTTGCGCCTTAGCTTTTTTTTATAATAAGATTTTTCATTTAATTTTAAGCTCATAAGGCAGTCTCTTCTTCCCTATGCCCATAATGCAAACCCTATGCACATCATTATGTTGGTATACCCTTTTCAAGTACAAATAATTACATAAAATAATGTTAAAAAAATAACCTGAAATTTACATTGCAATAATTTACATTAAAATTACGCAATGTAACGCGCTGCGTTGAGACGAACGCACGACGTCGGTAATACACGCGCCTGTTCCACGGACTACGCGTGTCAGGAACAGAGACAGGCTTGTGTCAACCCTCCCCAACCACCCACCCCACCCACCCCCAGCACAACGCACGCACCCCGGGGAGCAACGCACTGGAAAACAATGCGAACAGATGCTGCGAATAAAATATTTACAGACCAATTTTTCTCGTTTTCGAGCCCCCAACTTAGTCGCAAGTCGCGGGCGACAAGCGACGGCCGGCCGGTAGTTGCGTGAGCGTTGGGTGAAATTTGTGTGCTTGACTAAAGCACGGCAATCGAAATATTCATCGAGCGCCGTTCATCGAACGACGCCCTCATTTAATTCCTCTAACAAATTTAGGGGTGCGATTATGTAAAAATTAATTTAGAGAAGTCACTCTTCTTCTCGATGAGAGCGTACGTTGTTCCGTTAAAAACATTGACAAAATGGAGATGACATCGAGAAGTCGAGTGACTTGTGAAATTTTTACAAAATCGCCCCCCAGGATCGCCATCAAAGTGATGTTTAAATTTAACTTTTTCACGTTTTTTCCCCCAGCAAATCAATCCAGAGCCAACGCATTGCAACTTGAAGCTACTTCAACGAGCAGTATTCAAGTACCGCTCATCCACAACACGACTCTAGTAAGCAATCGCTAAGCTCTGGTTAACAACGTAAATATCTTGTTGTGATCATGTCAGAGTGGTTCCAAGCCGGTGTTTTGAGACAGAAACAAAAGCACCCCCGAAAGCAATAGTTGGCTTGACCAATCAGACAGCTAGCTGCTGGGCGAATCCATCTCCTCTGGCACCTCTCTCTCTCCAGCATCCCGCTGCAGCAGCCAACACCCAAGTCCACGCCGCGGCCAAATCTCCATCCGATGTCGATGCACCCCTCTCCGTGCTAAGAACGTCTTCCGCACGGCTTCTTTCGGCGAAATTATCAGCAATGTGTACTTGCTCAGAGAAGCGAGCATGGATGTGATTTCCCAGAATTCTTTGGATGATTTGAGTCAATCAAGTAAATAACAACCTTAGTGGATTTATCTGCCATCATTCTCAAAGGATTGAAAACATCATGCCAGTTGGATCACTGTATAACAAGCACATCGGAGTGCTGTTCGGTGAAAACATGGCGGCCACGCGCCAGTTGGATCTATCATATGTAAAAAAAGTACAGATCGAAGCGCTGTTCGGTGACAACATGGCGGCCCCGCGCCAGCCCGCCTCTCGACACTCTCTCGACCGACCCTCGACTCTCTACGCCGGCGCCGAAGAGGCCTTGAAACTTCAGGAGGGCAACTTGGAAGTTCCCTGCGAGCGACACGAAGACAACGCCGAGCTCCCGGCCGCAATCTCTCGAGCATAACGCACGACGCTCAGCGCTGGCGGCGTCGGCGTCGGCGTACCGCATTGCAGTCGGGCCCTGTGCGAGGCTGAGGCTGAGGCTGAGTGGCAACCGAACGGGGATCTCTCTCGAACGCTCGCTGCTAACTTGGCTGCCTCCTGCTTGCTTGCTTGCTTGCTTGCTTGCTTGCTTGCTTGCTTGCTTGCTTGCTCGCTTGATTGCTTGCTTGCTTGCTTGCTTGCTTGCTGCTTGCTGCTTGCTGCTTGCTTGCTGCTTGCTGCTTGCTTGCTTGCTTGCTTGCTTGCTTGCTTGCTTGCTTGCTTGCTTGCTTGCTTGCTTGCTTGCTTGCTTGCTGCTTGCTGCTTGCTGCTTGCTTGCTGCTTGCTGCTTGCTTGCTTGCTTGCTTGCTTGCTTGCTTGCTTGCTTGCTTGCTGCTGTTGTCGCTGCGTCGGGGTTTGCTGATGTTTACTATCATGCGTGCAGCGGTGTGAAGGGAGCGCCAGGGCGGGGAGGAAGGGGACTGACTCGTTATCAAGTGTTTAACGACGCAGCGAGCCGCGACGAGCGATTTCAGCGACACTTTGTCAACACCAGCAGCAAGCAAGCAAGCAAGCAAGCAAGCAAGCAAGCAAGCAAGCAAGCAAGCAAGCAAGCAAGCAAGCAAGCAAGCAAGCAAGCAAGCAAGCAAGCAAGCAAGCAGCAAGCAAGCAAGCAAGCAAGCAAGCAAGCAAGCAGCAAGCAAGCAAGCAAGCAAGCAAGCAAGCAAGCAACAAGCAAGCAAGCAAGCAAGCAACAAGCAAGCAGCAAGCAAGCAAGCAAGCAACAAGCAAGCAAGCAAGCAAGCAGCAAGCAAAAAAGCAAGCAGCAAGCAAGCAAGCAAGCAAGCAAGCAAGCAAGCAAGCAAGCAAGCAAGCAAGCAGCAGCAAGCAGCCAACAGCAGCGTACAGCTAAGAAGCAAGCAGCGTTGCAAGACTCCTCAACTGCAAGTGCAGGTCTGCATGCGGCGGCGGCGACTGCAATCTTGAGTGAGACCCGACAAAACAAAACAAAGCGTCGAGACGATGCGATGCAGGCAGCCGCGTTGGTGGGACAGAGCTGGCTAGAGGCGGTGAGAGAGAGAGAGACGGAGAGAGACATGGCCTTGGCATCAGTGGTTCACTGGCAGCCGGAGCCGAGGACAACAACCGACGAGAAGGTCGCTGCTAGCTGCTCGCTGCTTTGTCAGACTAGCTGCTTGGCCGGCGTGCTGGTCGCAACAGCAACACTCTGTACCGGTGGCGGTCGCACCGTTTCTTCGGCAGCAGCACGCGAGGGTGGAGCCCTTTCAACATCTTATGCATTCTGCATCGACGTCTCATCCGGCAATCTACAATACTTCGAAGCAATGAGGTTCTAGTAGACTCTGCAGGGACACGTTCCTGTCCTGCAATGTACAACGCTTTGAAGCAGGGAGGTTCTAGTAGACTCTGCAGGGGCACGTTCCTGTCCTGCAATGTACAACGCTTTGAAGCAGGGAGGTTCTAGTAGACTCTGCAGGGGCACGTTCCTGTCCTGCAATGTACAACGCTTTGAAGCAGGGAGGTTCTAGTAGACTCTGCAGGGGCACGTTCCTGTCCTGCAATGTACAACGCTTTGAAGCAGGGAGGTTCTAGTAGACTCTGCAGGGGCACGTTCCTGTCCTGCAATGTACAACGCTTTGAAGCAGGGAGGTTCTAGTAGACTCTGCAGGGACACGTTCCTGTCCTGCAATGTACAACGCTTTGAAGCAAGGAGGTTCTAGTAGATTCTGCAGGGACACGTTCCTGTCCTGCAAGCAGAACACTTTGAAGCAAGAAGGTTCTAGAATCTAATAGACTCTCCCGAGGCACGTTCCTGTCCTGCAATGTACAACACTTCGGGAGTTGCTTACAGCTCACTAGGTCCTGGTACCAATATAGGAACACTTCTCGCAGCTCCCCACGAAGCTCTCCATAATGTGTCTATCTGAACACAGGAAGGATTATGACAGATTTATAGACAGCTCGGCTAAAAATAAGCACTCTGTTTTCCAGCTACGCAATTGGCTTCAACATCGACGCGATCACGAGAGCACAGCGCAAAAAACAAAGCAGAGAAAAGGACACTAATTAACAAAGATTTCAGGCTTCACATGAACCTGATGACTCACTCCACCAAAGCCATTGACCGGATCAATTTTCGCAATTCTCTTGCATCAAGTCCCGCGAATTTCCACCGCTGAATAATAGAATAAGAACAAGGAAAGTTCACCAAACAATATTTTGACAGTTCGTATTCACAAACGAGAAACGGTCGGCAACGTAAGCCCCATGGAAATTTTCGAGCTTAAGTCCACACCGCCTTTGAAACTTCGCGCATCTCAATTGAGTGGAGCAAACAGAAGAAGCAGCCAATTATAAGTCTCGGCGCACGAAGGCAGGGCGGAGAAAAAACCACCCCTTCACAATCGCTACCCTTGACAAAGGCCAACAACCCTGATGGTTACGAAGAACACATTTTTACGGGTATCAGAGTTTCCTCTAAGGTTTCAACCATTTTTAACAAGAAATATACACATCCAATGTACTTGGCAAGCCGAGAAATGTAAAACAACTAAATTTTTAGGTTATATTATCCCAATTTAAGTGGCTTTTTAACTTTTTGTGTCTGGCTGGTGAGATGTTTGCTGGCAGAGTGTCCTGCATCCTACAGTCTGGTGAGATGTTGGCTGGCAGAGTGTCCTGCATCCTACAGCCTGGTGACATGTTTGCTGGCAGAGTGTCCTGCATCCTACAGCCCAGTGAGATGTTTGCTGGCAGAGTGTCCTGCAGCCTACAGCAGCTGGTGAGATGTTTGCTGGCAGAGTGTCCTGCATCCTACAGCCTGGTGAGATGTTTGCTGGCAGAGTGTCCTGCATCCTACAGCCTGGTGAGATGTTTGCTGGCAGAGTGTCCTGCATCCTACAGCCTGGTGAGATGTTTGCTGGCTGAGTGTCCTGCATCCAACAGCCTGGTGAGATGTTTGCTGGCAGAGTGTCCTGCATCCTACAGCCTGGTGAGATGTTTGCTGGCAGAGTGTCCTGCATCCTACAGCCTCCCCCCCACCCTTTGGGTCAGGTGCCTAGCAACGCCAGGACGGGCAATTTGCGGGCGTTTTGCGCATCGAACCCGGGACCCGAACCCAGGCCTCGGCGTATCGATCCAACCCCCCAACCCCCACCCCGCGCAGTACGGGGGTGCGGGGTTCCTGCCCCGGTGAATGACCCATCTGCAGGTAGAACCCCCCATAACACCCCCTACCCGCCCCGGGTCCAAGGTCAGGGGTCAACGGAAGGAGGGGGTTGTTAGGGGAGGGAGAGGGGGGGGGGGGTGACCTCGAAAGTGTCACGCTCTCGGCGAGGCACGCAGCGAGTCAGGGGTGGGGGTGGGGGGGATAAGTGCGTGTCCCACGCAGTACATCCCTTGTCTCGGGTCAACCCACCCCGACGATACATGCTCAGTGGTTCGACCACCCGCTTGATTGCCGGAGTTTAACGACGCACTGTTTTGACAACTGGCCATGTGACACTGGTCTAACGGCGTCGGTGAATGAAAGGGTGATGATGAACCTAACCTATGGCTAGAAGGGAGGAGGGGAAACCCGGTGCCGGCACGTAGCCTACTCCTGTCGAAAAGCACCGAGGGGACCACCGGCTTTACGCCCCTTCCGAAGGACGGTGCAACTCGAACGACAGGATTCCTCCGCTAATCCGTACTGTCGAGAGGTTGACAAGCAAGGCGAGTGAAGTTGTCTTACTAACTTCAAACCCTCCAACCCCCCGAACAGAACTGATCACTTCCATGATGGTCACCCATCCAGCAGCCAACTCGGCGCGATGTTGCTTAACTTCTGTGAACTCACGAGAACCGGTGAACTACCCGGACTGGCATTTTTTTAATGCCTTTGTTGTCAAAAAACATCAAACATATCCCGAAGGCGGTGAGACCCAGTGTAGCAAGGGGTGGCAATTGGCGGCGAGACACAGTGTATAGCAACAGGAAGATCCCGCGCCGCTGCGGCATCCGACCCCCCCCCCCCCCCCCCCCCCCCAATCGACCGGGTCGCGGTCGAAGCAACCGACCCTAAGCATGGCCTAAAAGCAGCCCGACAGGGTAGGGGGGGGATAGGGGCTGGTCACGTGATAAACAATCACGTGACGCTCCCTTGTCGATCTCAGTCCGTGTCTCGATCTAATAATAAGTAATCAAATGACCTATTCCACTCAGAGACAAGTGACGTCAGGTACCCACTGGACGTACTACTAGTTTGGAAAAAAAATATTTATTATCTCTGCTAAATAACAAAGGAAGACAGGGAAATCACAACCCGAATTTCTCTACCTGGCTTTAGCGAGTGGGTATCATGACGTCATTTTGATTGAATGGAATCGGTGTATTGCGATGTATTGTTAAGAATTCTAGCACGATGCTGGTTCGATAAATGCAAAGCGATTATACTGACACTTGTCCCGATGTTTCCACCTTCATACCATTTGACATTTGACATTTATTTATTAACGACTTAGGAAATACAAAGTATTGTAAGTAGTTGGAAGTATTGTACCGACAGTAGACAATCTCAAACGAGTCTAAAATTGAAACAAAGGAACCACCACTGGTAAATAAGACGAATTCAAATTTCACGCCCAAATTTTAAATCCGTGCGACACGCCGCACGGATCAAGTATGTTTAGGAAAACAAACGAATTGCCATGAAATGTCAGATGATTCGACATTTTTCTGCATATGTTGCCCAAAATAACATATCATATCTCGACGTGGTTCATTGTTTGGTTACTTCCATTTCCAGCGACATATAAATCAGTTCCAGTCGGTGTTCCAGGAACTGGTCGTTCCAGGAACAGCCCGTGGCCGCCGGAAGGGTTCGCCGGAAGGGAGCTACTGCTGACGCTAGGGAGGTAGGTCGGGTGGGGGTCCCACCATAACCACCCCTTGCCAAAACATCGCCCCGGTACTTAGTTAGGCACGTTGGGTCAGCGAATAGAACTGGTATCAAAAGCTGCTCTTTTCTATGTTCATCATTCATGTTATGTTTGTAATTAAACACGATAAATAGTGGATTAATATTGTAATTCAATTATTGATGATCGTGATGATTATTGATGCATTACACGCAATAAAAACCGCGTTGTGGGTGAGCGTAAATGTCACGCTCATCCACAACACGATTATATGAGTGTTCGCATAGCCTAGTTAAAAACCAAATTACGGACGCTGCCTCGAATGCAAAGCTAATGTCTACCCCTCTCTGGTTGCATTTCTGTCTAAAATATTTGTTTTTGCCAACAAAATCAAGGGAAATGTATAAAACAGACTGATGCTACACCCATCCTAAATTCCTGCTCGTGTCAACAAAAAAGATCAGAAAAAAATCCGCCACATGACATAGTGGCTCCTTGAAATTCAAAAAACAGGCTACCCATCGAGATTTTAGCTCCATAGCCCCTAAGGCAGAAAAGTAACAGCTCCTTGGCCCAAAACGCCAAGCGACAAGGTCTACCACCTTGGCAGGCGTAAGAAAGGACGGATCGCGATTCCAGAAAGTTCCACTGTTCAACACTCCCACACCGCAACGCCACACTTTACCGGGAAAACGTTCCTTTGAAAGATTTCCCGCGAATTTCCCTCGTTCCCGGCGCCACGTCATCGAGACCGCGACGCCAGGCGCTGGCTTCTCAGAATAATCGAATGGGGTGAGTCGGGGGATGATTTGCCGGCCAATTAGGGCTGCTCTCGCCGGCGACTCGGCTTCTCAGAGGCTTTGCACCCACGCTAATGTTTATCACAGACATCGCTGTCAATATAAGTCCACTACACGAGTTCCTTTCATTTATTCACGAATCGACCAAATTCCTGTCGCCAAATGTTTCCTCGCAAATCGTCTGATAGTGGGCCAAGATTAGTGTTGATAAAAATATGACAAAATACACAATTCACAATTCGCTTCAAACAGGTAAGCAGGCAAGCAAGCTAGCAGAAAGCAAGCAAGCAAGCAAGCAAGCAAGCAAGCAAGCAAGCAAGCAGCAAGCAGGCAGCAAGCAAGCAAGCAGCAAGCAAGCAAGCAAGCAAGCAAGCAAGCAACAAGCAACAAGCAGCAAGCAAGCAAGCAAGCAAGCAAGCAAGCAAGCAACAAGCAACAAGCAGCAAGCAAGCAAGCAAGCAAGCAAGCAAGCAAGCAACAAGCAGCAGCAGCAGCAGCAGCAGCAGCAGGAGTAGCAGCAGCGACAACGCCACGCTGTTGAACCCGGTTAATAATTCAGCGGCGGTTAAATAACTCTGCGATCGATCGGTGCCACGCTGTTCCCGAGCTCCGCGTGTCTGTCACACGAATGCCAGGTCCAGGTCCAGGTCCAGGGAAGCCAGGGAGACAGGTCCTCCTGGGGAACGGGAAATAGGATTGACACAGGAAGGGACAGGACAACTGTAGAGGAATCGGCATGGCAAGGGCACAGGACACGTGTTTTAATTCGGTGATCGCATTGCAAGGTGTGGAACAATGTCAACGTTGGACTAATCGAGGATACTATTTCTCAAGCTTGGGTTCCCATGACAAAAACTTCACATCCAGACATATACAACCTCTCAGAACAATATCAATGTTTATTCTTGCGATTGCGACTTGGATGAAATGTCCGAAGCGACGTATCCCATTGTACCAGCGCATCGGATATGCAGGGTTCGTCTTTTGGAATCATATTTTCACATCTTTCGAGTGAATTCTACCGCCTCAACCCTACGCTTGATGGCAGGAGACAATGTTCCAATTAAGTCTGCGGAATAGAACCCGGGGTGCAGCCAAGCTGTCAGGTCCCCGAACGCCCGCCGCTGTGCGTCACGCGACGCAACGCAACGCAACGCACGCAGCGGCAACCGGCTAATTAACGAGTGTTAAGCGGCGATCGAGGGTCGGTCGACGCGATGGTGTCACTTCTCAATGCCCGGTCGCCGGCCGCCGCGCAGACAGCAATACAGCTCACACCATCTGACACCACAAATAATATGACAACGAAAGTGCGTTCAAGTCAGGGGGGCAGAGTTCTGCGAATTCGCATTCTCTCCAACATCGATCCAGCTGGATGGTCGGTGACTTGCTGACAATCGTAGTCGATGATTATCGATGATTGTTTGTAGCTGTCATTTGCAACTATGCTATCGAAGAGTGATGATGTAATTAAGTAGCATCTCATTCTGATCCGGAGCCCGTGGCATCATGCAAGCGTCTTCATGTGTACCGTCTCAAACAGGTCACATTTCGATCGGACTTCCTCGGGTTCCCTACGAAACATCTTCGTGTTAAACGCGTGCAATCGGAGACGCATGGACCGTCTCCGACACAACGGTCTGCATCCTGTCACCCGCTAAGCAATCAAGCCTGGTCCTAGGCGAGCATCTCGGCTAAGAAGTGCATCCCAGAGACAACCTCGCGGTACGAAGGGGTTGTGTTTCGAGGTGGAACGCGCTCGGGGTGTTTCAAGGTCGAGCCGATCGATTCCCTACCGGTCACTTTCTAGTTGATAAAGTCGCAGCTAACTTCTGCGTCCACTCGCCTAATGCCTGCCTGCCTGCCTGCCTGCCTGCCTGCCTGCCTGCCTGCCTGCCTGCCTGCCTGCCTGCCTGCCTGCCTGCCTGCCTGCCTGCCTGCCTGCCTGCCTGCCTGCCTGCCTGCCTGCCTGCCGGGCAGTTACCAGACCAAAAGCATCAACAGATTTTTAATAAACTTTCAGGATACATTCCAAATATCTTAACTCGGCCACTCTACAAATTTCAGCGCCTACAATCCAAAAATTTTCTTTCGAATCTAAATGTAAGAAAATATTTCCCTTGATATTCTGACTGTGGATCGTTCAAGCTCTCCAGCCATAGGTGGCATGACCAAGATCACAAGGAGACAAGGAATCAAGATGCTGCGACTATGAAGCATCGAGGGCGCCTAGTGTTGTCTTCCTCCCGCCCCACGGAGAGGGGAGGTTCGAGTCGAAGGGTGCTCCCTTCCCCCACAAGCGTGGAGTGTACACACCATGGTGGTGGGGGGGGGGGGAGAGGTTAGGGTTGTCTGGGTGGAAGGTTCGTAACGCTGGCTCAAGACACACATCCTGGCTTTCAAACCCAGGATATCACACTATTATCTGCTATCAATGAATCGACGATATTTTCATCTTGATTCTGTAAATCGATTGACATTTTCTTTACACGACGGTAGCGAGTCGGTCAATGTCGCCTACATGATCGATGGACAGTCAGATCGGACGTGAACGACGAACGAACCATGGAGCCCGTGCCGTTAAATGCCCGCCAGCAAACTCCCGACCTTGCGCACAGCCTGTTGTCAACCAACATGGCGGCCAATACAGTTGCCCACTCTCTCGCTGTCGCAGCTCTCTAATGGATTCCACCGCCTGGTTTATTCGTCCGAGTGCTATAGAACAGCCTTCTAGACGTCCACGAGGCATGACGTTAGAAGGCGGTGAACCTACGATTGTCAGATTTGAAAAATTGGCAGCCCTTTTAGAATATTGACTGACTTGTAGTGTTTAACGACGCATTAGCAACCGGGATAGATGTTTAACCTAGGCAAGTGACGATTCTTTAGCGATTCCGAACGAATGGATACCTGAAGCCAAATGAAGCCAAATTGTCAAGGGTTACCGTGAAATATCAACAACGCTGCCAATACAGGCAAACATTCCGACAAAGAAAACCCCGAGTAATTAGCGGCTAGTCATTGCGGTGAAGTCACGACACAAAACTTGTTGCCCCGCACGGAACGGGATTGCACTCGGGCGGGGAAAATATCGATTGTTTCGCGGCAAAACGCGGATGCCCCGACGTCAACAACACCCCCCCCCCCCCCCCCCCCCCCCCACCCAACCCTTACATCAGACACGAGGGTCGCCGGGCGCCAGCCAGGCCTGGCATGCACTCGGCGTTCCCTCGTCTTTGCACCCTTAGAGACCACATGGGCGGGCGGGGGCGGCGGCCGGGGACATTTGGCAACGCGGGGACACCGCTAGCGTTAGCAGGGAACGCAGGAAACAAGCGCCGGGCGGCCACCGACCAGGTGTATTTCTGCGTACGACGCCGCCGCCACCGCCGCCGGTTTGACCTTGGCTAGGCTGGCTCTGCTGTCTCAGTGCGTGCACTGCTGGACTTGCTAGGATGCAACAGCTAACAGCAAGTAGCTCGTAGCTTGTAGCTACCAGCAGCAAGCAAGCAGCAAGCAAGCAAGCAAGCAAGCAAGCAAGCAAGCAAGCAAGCAAGCAAGCAAGCAGCAAGCAAGCAAGCAGCAAGCAGGCAACCAAGCAAACAAGCAAGCAAGCAAGCAAGCAAGCAAGCAAGCAAGCAAGCAAGCAAGCAAGCAAGCAGCAAGCAAGCAAGCAGCAAGCAGGCAACCAAGCAAACAAGCAAGCAAGCAAGCAAGCAAGCAAGCAAGCAAGCAAGCAAGCAAGCAAGCAAGCAAGCAAGCAAGCAAGCAAGCAAGCAAGCAAGCAAGCAAGCACGCAAGCAAGCAGCAAGCAAGCAGGCAGGCAAGCAAGCAAGCAGCAATCAGCAAGCAAAGCAAGCTTCTCTAGGCCCTGCTGCGGCGATGCCGGTGAAACCAGCTACCCTTGAGCAATTCTATAGAACCTGTCGACGCGCCGGGGTAAAAATAGGCGGTCGGTCGGGTCGGGGGTAGGGACTGTTGCCGACGCCGCCAGGCAGGGGTAACGACAACACCGCGTGCGAAATGAGGACAATTTCGGAGGGAAAGACGCATGCAGCGAACAAAGAACGAGAGTTTCTTGGGACGCGGTCGGCGAGAGTTGGAGGAGGAATCGTGCGGACCCACCACCATCGTGTGTGTGATGAGGTTTAAAAATGCATGTGTCGCAGTGAAAAAGTGCGGGCACTGTGGCGGGCGGGCGGGGGGTTGTAAATTGTAATTACCATGTCCGGCCCCATGTCTCTCATATCAGGCAGATGTCGCGCGGAGTAATCCCAACACACATGAGCGGCCGAACGCTGGAAGAAACACACTCGACACTCGACCACGAGGCCGCGAGACAAAGAGAACACGCACACGGAGCTCGCTGCACGCACTCGCACGAGCTGGGATCACGGGCCGCACGCGGGTCGTAATGGGAAACGCATAAACTAAAACACAACACTATGTACAAAAGCGGTGTCGCGTCGTGCACGGTGTCACTTCATTTTGAAACGCGCACTCTCGACTAGCGGTGGAAGTGTTAGGACGCGCGGGGAGGACGCTGTTTGCGCGTCGCTTGTCGTGGGGCAACTGTTTCACGGGCGCCGGCCGCTGTGTCGTGCAGAGGGCGCTGCTCCGCCATGCGCGCCACCGCGACGCCATCTGGCGGCGGTTGCGACAACTCGGTGCGCACGCGCTCATTTCAAATTGAATTCCGGACTGCATTCCAGAGTCGATGAGATATTTGAAATATGGAATAGCGTACCACCATTTGGCGAAACACAAGTTACGATCGAATATATTTTTGTGTGTGCTTGTCGATGTTTCATGTCGTTTGTTCTGTTTCTGTGAAATTCTTAAATCTAAACGGTGCAGATTCACGCAGAGAACGCACACATTCTAGAACTGAAAGAGTATGTTTTCTGTATAAAATAAACTGCTGCAATTTCATTTCGCTAGCCCAATGTTACAAGACACAGACAAAGTCGATGAAACCAGGATCGAGAATGCTCTGCATGGAGAGATGGGTACAAAACCCGGCGCAACGCTAAATGTCAAACATTGGCGACTATGAAGCCGTCACCGGCAAACAGACTAAGGTAAAGCGAAGCAGTCGTGAGACTTACCTGTCCGTTGTTCGGCGGCGCGTGGAGCCCGTGGATCTGCGGCATGTGGTTGTTGACAAACACTACGTGTTGCTGCTCCCCGCCCGGCTGCGAGAACAACGGAGAAATACCTCGGTTAAGTGACAGCTTGGTTCAGTGACACCTTGGTTCAGTGACAGCTTGGTTAAGTGACACCTTGGTTCAGTGACACCTTGCTTAATAAAGTGACACCATAATAAAGTGACACCATAATAAAGTGACACCATAATAAAGTGACACCTTGGTTAAGTGAAACCTTGCATAATGAAGTGACACCTTAGTTACGTGACACCTTGTTCAAGTGACAGCTTGCTCAAGTGAAACCTTGGTTAAGTGACAGCTTAAAGCAACACCTCGGTACCGTGACAGCTCTGTGTAAACTGTGATAGTAAAGGCATGCTCTACACGAAGAGAGCACCATCGCTTAGCAGAGCCAGCTCAAGAAACTGCGTGGGTTTACAAATCGGTAGGAACGTTTCGGTGGAACGCCCAGAAGTCGACAATCAAAACGGAAGCAAGAAAAGGGAATAAAGAGAGTAGAAAACGTGAAATGAAAGCGTAGACTGTACAACTGTTTGAAATGGGTGCTGCTTTTGCTTTGGATTAGCTGCTATCTGCTTCGAACTCGCATCCCGATTCCAACCGAAGTAATCAGCAACACAACGAATGTCACTAAAGCCGGATCCTGTCGAGATATTTCACTGCTTTAATTCCCCAGCTCAGATAGCGTTTGAGAGGACAATCTCTGTTGGTACAGCAAATGTTTGTTCGAGATATGACCTCGACACTGCGTCTCTTTGTTCAGGCCGCTACCTGAGATAAGCCAACCCTCGCCAACCGACGCAAGCCCTAGCGACCCTGTCAGCCTATACAGCCAGGGGCTTCCTTCAGGATGCTAGATAAGATAGCGAATGATGGCCAAGTGAGTGTCCGGCACGCAGTACCGAGGTGTTACCTTCATCGCTAGCTGGTGGACTTCGTACGGCATCCCCGCGTTTACTTGCTGGGGAACCTTGCCGTTCCACTTCCACTTCTCTCGGCTCTGCGAACCAACCGTGCACAACAAATTGCAAACGATAAAAACAAAGAAAAACAAAACGATGCAAACATTTTAAAGATAGAGTGGTGTCAATGTCAGCAAACAAACGCAAGATTATGTTGGATTCAAGCATGGCATTCTTGATACATTTTTGTGTTGATGTATTCAAAAATGTATAAAGGAGGCACTTATTTTATCTTGTTTAATCATCTGTTTGATTTGTCATGGCTGGTTGATAATGGTGTAAATGTTATTGGAATCTATTGACCTCCCGTAATTATTTTAATATGTCAAACTTAGTGGAGCGATAAGACCACTTGCAGCAGATGACAAAGACATAACAAAGACACCAACCAATAAGTGGTGGGAAAGGACATGGTGAACTTGAAAACAAACAAGAAGCAAAAGCATGCCTAAAAAGCAAGTGGACAGGGTCTAGAACATTACAGCCATAGAGTCAGTAGGTACAAGGTCCGAGCATCGAGATCTTCAATGAATGTAGTAAGCTTAGCCTGGCACGTTGTTTTCGGTACAAGTATGTGACCTTGACCTTTTCTTCCACATCGTTGGGAAACGGAGGTTGAACAACCAACACATTTCAATCCGACCAGAGAGAGACAGAACAAGATTTCTGTAGGTTGACAAACTGATAAGCCTGCTTGTTGCTTATCGGACGAAAGAGTGAATTTATTCGATAGCTCTATGACGCACCCGTGGAAACCAATTTAGAAATTAATTAATTAAAGATTCCTATCAACTTAAGGGTGGCTGGCAAAATTCATATTGCAATGAATATGATCAAAGATCACCTACTAACTTTGTCAACAAAATTGAAGGATGTATCTTTCAGAGCTATTGCCTTGTTTGAGATGTTGTTTTCAGTCACAGAATTGTTTCTGGTTTTCATGCTAACAAAGAGGAAGAGTTGAGACTGGCAGCACCCAGTCGGCAAGAATCTAGCCTCCTAGGCATACGTTTCTGCGACACAACAGCAACGCTCCACTGTAAACAGCCCGGCGCTAGTAAAGCCACAACAGCAACGCTCCAATGTAAACAAACCGGCACTAGTAAAGCCACAACAGCAACGCTCCACTGTAAACAACCCGGCGCTAGTAAAGCCACAACAGCAACGCTCCACTGTAAACAACCCGGCGCTAGTAAAGCCACAACAGCAACGCTCCACTGTAAACAACCCGGTGCTAGTAAAGCCACAACAGCAACGCTCCACTGTTAACAACCCGGCGCTAGTAAAGCCACAACAGCAACGCTCCACTGTAAGCAACCCGGCGCTAGTAAAGCCACAACAGCAACGCTCCACTGTTAACAACCCGGCGCTAGTAAAGCCACAACAGCAACGCTCCACTGTAAGCAACCCGGCGCTAGTAAAGCCACAACAGCAACGCTCCACTGTAAACAACCCGGCGCTAGTAAAGCCACAGCGCAACACTCCACTGTAAACAACCCGGCGCTAGTAAAGCCACAACAGCAACGCTCCATTGAAAACAACCCGGCACTAATAAAGCCACAGCGCAACGCTCCACTGTAAACAACCCGGCGCTAGTGAAGCCACAATGCAACGCTCTCAAAGCCAAACAGTAAACGTAGCTTAAGTTGAGGTACTACCTAGTTATGTTTGTTACATAAAGTAACAAGGAGGTAGTGATTTTCAACTCACATCGATGATGCTCTCGTCTCCGAGGGCCCAGCGGATGTTCTGCTTTCCTGCGTTGCTAGGAGTTCGTTGGAACATGTAGCCAACCATCAGGTCTTCTTGAGAAATCGGCGGTTGTTGAGACCTGTGTCCGTCGGGCATCTGAAATAAAACGTTCATCAATCATCAATTCACGCGATGCTCTCATCAAATAACAGACTAACTTAAGCAGTTTGACTATTGGTAGTTAATTAGAGTGGCAAAGAAAAAATAGCTTGTCAAGGTCTTATTTTGAGTCGCATCAAATCATTATATTTTGGTGTTTACAAAGGATATTGAGTTGATTGTGATTTGCGGATACAAAAATCCTACTAATATGCAATGTTAGTTGTACAAGAAGTGTGAGTAGGTACATACCTGCTGAGCAATTATTTGCTGAGTAGAGACATGGCCATTTGTATGACTCAACATTCCGTTATGATCGGTGATTCCCGGCCACTTCATTTAACGCTGCAGTCTGCAGCAAAGAAACACTGGTGTCAGCCACCAAGAAATCTCATTTTAAGTGCCTCAGGTCAATTTGACATTTATAGGCACATGTACATCTAATGTCATTGTCTTGTATTGCCCTAGGCACAAAACTGGATTTGACAGGAGGCCAAGTGCTATATTGTGTGTGGTTATGTGGGGAGAAACGAGGGGCCAGGTGCAAGATTTTAAGATGAAACTAGTCGTATACGACCAAAAGTTATGAAATTAAATAATCATATAATTTTGACGGCTGAATGTTTTGAATACCGACAAAAATACATACCAATGCTATAACCTCATAGAGTGGATGAATTGTAATTTATTTCACTGCAATTAACAATCACACACGCAAAAGGAGGGTCCGATTGGCTTCTTGAATTATGTACAGATTTATAAAACAGATATTTACAAGACTATTTACACGAGACAAAGAGGATTACAAACGATTAAATGCTAGTAGCCGTTCCCGAAATTGAGACATGCTACAGACATCTTGGATTCCATTTCCCGCGTAGCACCCTGGGTCTGACTTGCCGCCAATTGGCTTCTTCACGCAAAACTATCATAGAGTGCGCCACGGTGCGACCGCCCTGTTGAACCGCCATTGCTTAAATTTACGTCCCTTCGCCTGAACATCACTCGCTACAATTTCCGAGTTTTAAGGTAAATAAACTTAAAGTTGTGAGCTATCGATTATTATGTTATGTATGTTATAATTTTTAAAGCCAAAAATAATAGTTCGTTTCTTTTTCTAGCCATGGAACAGTGGACAATATTAAAGTTAAAATCAGAGCTGAAAGCTCGTGGAGCTACCCAGCGTGGAAAAAAGGCTGATTTAATATCCAGGTTTGCGGTATTTGCAATTGCGTATTTACATCAGCTATGTTTTTTCTAAAAAAGAGCGTGCATTGACATTATAATTGAACGCAGATTACAGGCATACATCCGCAACGACAACTTTGTCCAAAAGGAACAAACAGCGACCACTGAGAGCCATTACAGAATGAAAAGGCCGTCCCAAGATGCCTACAAAGATATTCACGGCGAATCTAAATTACCAAAAGTGACCGAACAAAGAATCAACCTGTTTCTACAAAGGTAAGTGTAGAGGTGATAGTGGTAATAATATTATAATATTATAAATTTCCTAAAAAACACTGTCATTGGCCAACCTTGCCTATGCGGATGCCTATATTCAACTGAGTAACTACCTACGTATATATCTTCATGGCTGATATTGTTTTAGGTTTGGCAAGTCACTGACTAAGGGGCCCGTCAGCATGTATGTTGGTCAATATCTCCAATGTGCCAGACATGCTCCTGGCCCGCAGGATGGAATGTTCATCTTGGGAATCTGCCGGGCCCAGATGAAACAAGTTTGTTATCAAGTCGACATGTTCATCAACGAAGATGGGAGCGTGGGCGAGACCCAGTGTGAGTGCGCTGCAGGCATAGGACCGGACTCACACTGCAAACATGTTTCGGTGTTGCTGCTAGCGGTGAAGGATGTCGTTGAGAAGGGGAAAATCAACACCGCCGAGGTGTGCACGCAAAAGCTGCAAACGTTCCACAAACCTCGGCGGCCTTTCAATGGATCACCCGTGAAGGCTTCAAATCTGAAGAAGCGAGTTTCTAGTCCATCGGTGTTCGATCCTCGGCCGCAACATTGGCGAAAAGTCGATGGGTACAACGACTCGTTCAGAAACCTGTGTGTTGCTTATTCCGCAACCCACCACGGCCACACTGCTCCACCCCGAGGCCATCCCGATGTCATCCCGATGCCAATTATGCAAGCTATTATACCTGCTAATCCATTTGCAATTGCAAATGATCACAATTATAGCGGAGAAGTATCTTCAAATTTGCTGAAGGATTTGGGTTTGGACGTCATTACTGAAGATCGAATCAACAGCATTGAAATGCAAACGCGGGGCCAGTCAAACAATACTGTCTGGAAGAATGAGAGGTTGATTCGCATAACATCCAGCAGGTTTAAAGACGTTGTGTGTGCAACTGAGCGGCGTGATCTGGAAAAACTTGCCGAGTCTATCGTTAACCCACAGAAATTTGTTAGCAAGTACACCGAACATGGAATAGTCAACGAACCAGTCGCCATTCGAAAGTTCGAAGAGGCTACCGGAAACAAGGTTCAGGGATGTGGCCTTTTTGTTGTAGAAACACATCCCTTCCTCGGCGCTTCTCCCGACGGGCTTCTTTGTGAAGCCACTGTGGTGGAAGTCAAATGCCCGTGGACAGCAAGGAAGCACTTTATATCCCCAACAACTGTGCCGTACCTTGAAATGGTTAACGGCAAACTTCAGCTGAAAAAAACTCATAGTTATTACTACCAAATAATGGGCCAGCTGTTAGCAACCAAACGACAATTTTGTGATCTGATAATTTATACTTATGTTGACTTGAAGGTGATCAGTATTGCCAGGGATAATGAAGCAATACAAAACATGCTAGAACCCCTCTCATCATTCTTTAAAATGTACCTATTTCCAAGCATAATGAACAAATATGTTTACAAAGGGTACACAGGACAGAAGTAGGTACTAATCATAATAGCATTACACCAAAGTATATTTGAATAAAAATTTAATGCAGAAGTGTTGCACTTGGTATGTTTATAGGATCTTTGTTGCATAGTTGAAACATATTTTGTTCATTGTTAAATATTATATTTTATTTAAGCTGTGATACTGTTCAGATGCATACAGCTTACAAATATAAACGGTACCTGTTAAATCATACCATGTGCTAATTGTTGGAAATAATATAAGGTGTTACAGCTAGATACTGTTTCTTCAATACAAAGTTTGTATGCTATGTCCACATCTACATACAGTTTCTGTCAGGAAAATTATCCTGAATCAAGCTTCTGTCCCAACTATTCCTTCCCGAAAGTTGCAAAGCATGGCGCAAACAAAATATATTTGGGAACCCAAGCGAACAAAGTTTGTGTTCAGCTCATGTTTTAAAATCTTGTATGTTTTCGTCATCCCTATGATGCGTTCGACGTGTACACGCTTACTTGCTATCTTGCGGTCATGAACTACGGTGAGTCCTGGCAGCTGACTCTTGCCTTTTAAAAAAGACGGTATATTTATGTGAATGTCCTTCGGTGCAAATAAATCTTGAACGTTAAAACCTCTATCTGCCATTATGTTGTCTCCTTGCGAGCACATGTTTAAGAAACTGCTCCTCTCAACAATTTGCCTATCGCTGGCGGATCCTCCGTACGCGTCCGAACAGTAGCTTATTAGTCCTCCCGGTGTAACACCGACGAGAACTTTGAGAGTGTTTCGGTTTTTGTATGTGGAAAAGGTTACTTGTTGAGCGTTGGGCTCTTTTGGTTTTCCGATTGGAAACTCAGTTCCGTCCATTATCACTCTAGTTTTGGAAAACTTTCTTTTGAAATCTCGAGGCATGTAATACTTGACCAACTCTTGTGATGGCCAGATGTTTATTTCTCCCCACTGCAGAGCCATGAAGGGCACCCAGGTGTTAAATAAATTTGAAACGGTGCTTTCGGAAATTTCAAACATCAAACTAAGTTCAAATATCTGCTTATTTAATCGAAGTTTAATGAGAGTGAGAAAGAATTGATTTTCAACAGATAGCTGCAGTACTTGGCTTTTGTAATAATTTAACTGATATGCTGCTGGGCCCAGAGTTTGCAAAACAAAGGAAAATTTATCATAATTTTCTAAGCCGGTATAAAAATGAATGGCTTTAGGACTATCAACTAATGAAGTTATTGAAAATCGAGGCCCTTCTGTGACAGTTTGACAGGCAAAATCGACACCTAATTTTGGAGTAGTTGGCTGTCCGTCTATTGAAGCAATTTGGCCTTCAGATATTACTACTTCCTCTGCAAAATCTAATGTATCAACAAGGAGGGTGTCAAGCATAACATCTGTGTCACTTTTAACTACTTCTTGATCTTGAAAAACTTTGTTCAGTTGCTTCTGTCTCTGCTCTATTCTCTTGGCTCTTGCAGCTTGGACCTTGGTTTTCTGAAAGATTTTATTGCAGTCGGCACCGTTTCCACCGAAAGAAGGGAAAATGGTCGGCACAACGTTGGGCTTGAGTCTTTTCCGAACGAGGGTGTAACCTGCAAAATGTTCAGTGCATCATGTTAGCCGTTGAATCTATTTGTGTTTTGAGTGATCAGTATTTAGAGGTTATGTGGTTATGGTAGCAATGAAATCAGCTCCACACACCACTAAAATAGTGGATGTTTTAATAGAACCGAATTCAGCTTGCTTCATAATATACTTGGTACACTCAATTTGTTATTTGTAAGTACATACCTGCCGCTTTGCTTTCAATTATGTAGTCCGTAGCAAGGAAGTGAGCTCTGCAAACAATGCTGGTTTTCGTTGGAGTCCAGTTTTTTCTTCTGACCGCATGCAGCCACAATTTTTTACGCTTAGAGTCTTTTGGGAAGCAGTGCCCATCTCTCTCACTGCACTTGTACACACAGCACATCGGCATTTTGGTAAAAAAAACGAAATAAAGACCGAATACCCAAACAAATACAGATGCCACAATGGTTTACTGCTAGTGAACATGTCACTGACAGGGAGGTACCGCACTAGCGCAGCTAGTGTGCAAAAGTAGCAGGACACAAGCCAATTGATAGAAATTTCAAATAAAATAAAATTAATTAATTAAAACTTTCCTATCGTACAAACCAAAGATACAATTATTGCTAGAAGTAATACATTCATGTCACTTTTACTGGCTTGTGACATCTTTATTTGTATTTCATCAGTCTGAAATACTGTCTCTCAATCAAACGACAATGCACATTTCCACAGAATGACAAGACGGTTGATACCTACCAGCTGATTAATCTCTCTTCTCTCCATATTCAGGAGGTGTTTGACGAGAAATGTAACACAAATATTCCCTTCCATGACCGCTGCATCTCACTTAATCAAAAGTCAACCCATTCAAAACAACCCCAAACCTCTGATCTCACCATCACTGCGATTGCGATCACTGCTGTTCGAAGCTCACCGCGATTGCCTGACGTCACAGTTGGGCCCCGAACAGAGCATGTTTTTGTGATAGCATGTACCCGTATCACGTCACCACAGGAGGAAACGTCAAAATTCACCGACATCTTCCAGTTGCTTGAAAAACCGACCAATTTCTTTATATTAAACCCAGAAACATGAGTCTTCGTGATAAGCAAATCGGTATGCGTCTTTTGTTCAGTTATTTCTATAGATTATTGCATTAGTCTGCTTTTGGAGGGTTATGTAAAAGGTTGACAGACTGCTGGCAATCATTGAATATTCATTGCTTATTGAAATACTGATTTGCATGTTAAATACTTTCAGCGGCGATAAAGCAAATGCTGAATTTGAACCAGCCGTTGAAGAAAGGCATTGCAGCAGAGCCGGTGTGGAAGATCTTGATATTCGACAGCAGCGGCCAAGATATCATCTCTCCGCTAATATCAATCAAGGAGCTGAGAGAACTAGGTGTCACGCTGCACGTGTAAGTAGCCTGATGAAGAACCTAATCTAGCCTAGAAAGGCAGGAGGGGAAACCCGGTGCCGGCACGCAGCCTACTCCTGTCAAAAAGCACCGAAGGGACCACCGGCTTTATGTCCCTTCCGAAGGACGGTACAACTCGAACGACAGGATTCCTCCGCTAATCCATGCAGTCGAGAGGTTGACAAGCAAGGCGAGTGAAGTTGTCGTACTAACTTGAAACCCTCCGACCGCGCTGCAGCCGCCTGGACAGCGAGCGGGAGGCAGTGCCGGACGTGCCGGCCGTCTACCTGATAGCGCCCACCGAGGCCAACCTGGCGCGCGTCGCGCAGGACTTCCAGCGCGGCCTCTACGACGCCCACCACCTCAACTTCGTGTCGCCAGTCTCGCGGCAGCGGCTCGAGGACCTGGCCAGCGCAGCGCTCGCCGCAAACTGCGTCGCGCAGGTAACGCCCTACATAACACCATTCATTTTATATTTTTGGTTTATTAGAATGAAAATTGGCTATACACATGCATCACTTGGGTCAATAGTTGGCAACAAAACATCTTTGCTTCTTATTTTTAATTACCATGTATGTATACATACTAACTACCTAGGTATAATTTATAATGGGATTTATGTTAATGATTATTTTCGGTCATAGTCCCGATTCTATCTCTATTCCGGTATGGATACAAATTTAAAATAGATATAACATATTTAATAACAAATTAGTAGCGTACATGCACCGAGTATGAGCATGTAGGCTCGAATCGTAACGCATGCGTGTTGTTTGTTTGCGTGCAGGTGCACTCGGTGTTCGACCAGCATCTCAACTTCATTTCCTTGGAAGACGACCTGTTTGTGTTGCGTCACCAAAACAGCGAGCAGCTCTCCTATTACGGTACGTTCTGCCTTCCTGCTTCCTTGCGCAACCTCGAACCGCTGTGGTTTCACTTATTAACCGCTGTGATTCCAACTGATAATTGCTGTGGTTTCAACTAATAACAGCAGTGGTTTCACCTCATTACAACTGTGGTTTCAAGAAATAACCGGTGTGGTTTGACTTAATGCCCGGTGTGGTTTCCAGCGCTGAACCGCGGCGACACAAAGGACACTGAGATGGAGTCCATCATGGACGCAATAGTTGACGGCCTCTTCTCCGTCTTCGCTACGCTGGGTGAGCCAAGACTTCTCTCAGTTTCAACACATTATTTCATTGCTAAATTACTACCGAATAATCTTAAAACAGCACCTAGGTATCTACATTACTGAATCGCTCTGATTCGCTATGAATCGCTACAAATCGCAACAAATTGCTAAGAATTGCTACAAATTGCTACAAATTACTATGAATCACTTTGAGTTTAAATCACAATGAATCGCTACAAATAACTTTGAATCGCTACAACTCGCTACAAATCTCCAGGCTCGGTGCCGGTGATCCGATGTGGGCGTGGCAACGCCGCCGAGATGGTCGCCGAGAAGCTGGACCGCAAGCTGCGCGACAGCCTGCGTGACCCACGCAACACGCAGTTCGCTCCCGACGCCGCCGCCGCCGCCGCTGCTGGACACTTCGCCTTCCAGCGCCCGCTGCTCGTGCTGCTCGACCGAAACATCGACCTGGCCACGCCCCTCCACCACACATGGACCTATCAGGTAGCTGCTTGAGCATTAGACCACACCCCTGGACCAATCAGATAGCTGCTTGAGCATAAGCCACGCCCCTGGACCATACCTGGACCTATTAGATTGCAGCTTGAGCCTTAGGCCACATCCCTGGACCACACTTAGACCAATCAGATTGCTGCATCACCCTGTCTCTCAATGTCTCTTGTCTGTTGCAGGCGCTGGCTCACGACGTTCTGGACCTGTCGCTCAACCGCGTTGTGGTGGGGGAGGAGGGGGCGGTTCCGTCGCCAGGGGGGAGGAGCCTGGCAGGGGCAAGGGTCAAGACAAGGGTCTGCGACCTCGACGCCAGGGACAAGTTCTGGCACGCGCACAAAGGTTGGTCGACCCTGCCCACTCCTGTGTCTTATGTCATGCGAAACAAACGTGTGCATCGCGACGGGGGTTTGATTTTACTACCGATAAGTAAATATAATGCGTTTCAAGAACTTTCAAATTTTCCTGATGCCGGCATCAGTAAAAACTTGATTTTTGGAGATTTGGTCTACACAAAAAACTTGCAGTTTTACTGCAAAATAGACATGTTCGTTGCGACGAGGGTTCAATTTTACTACCGATAAGAACATATAATGAGTTTTAAGAACTTTCAAATATTTTAGTAATACTACTGAAATATTTGCTGATTGGAATCCAGGGCTCGTCGCACAAGCTTATCCAGTGAAGAAGGCAAGGTGAAGATTATTTGTAACGAAATATCATTTACAAAATTTACATCCATGCCGTTATTCGAATCCGGGTGTTTGCCTGTCCGAGGCTCCGCACTTATCCATTATGCTACACAGACATCATCAAGTTAATTTTCAGTTGTTGGGCTTTATTTAGATTCTAATAATCATTGTCTACCGTACACGCAACGAATCTTTGCATTCAGGTTTAAATTCACGCAGGGCGAACGTGTTTGAAAGATTCTAGCCGTTGTCTTGATGATGGTTTCCAGAGCCGTTGATGGACGTAGTAGATGGCTTGACGGTGATGCTCTGATTGGAAGAGGTTGGTGGTCCTAAAAAGGACCAGTGGTCTCGACGTTTCGGCAGCGCCATCTTCAGATTGATTGATTGATTGATTATTGGTGCTTAACGACGCACTGTTTTGACAACTGGCCCTTTGGCACTGGTCTAATGGCGTCGGTGAATGAAATGGTGATGATGAGGGTGATGATGAACCTAACCTAGTCTAGAAGGGAGGAGGGGAAACCCGGTACCGGCACGTAGCCTACTCCTGTCGAAAAGCACCGAGGGGACCACCGGCTTTACGTCCCTTCCGAAGGACGGTGCAACTCGAACAACAGGATTCCTCCACTAATCCGTGCTGTCGAGAGGTTGACAAGCAAGGCGAGTAAAGTTGTTGTACTAACTTCAAACCCTCCAACCTCTCTCCCGAACAGAGCTGACCATGTGCATGATGGTCACCCATCAAACACCTGACTCAGCGCGATGTTGCTTAACTTTGGTGTTCTCACGAGAACCGGTGTTTCCAACATGCCAAACCGTTCGGTGCCATCTTCAGGGAAGATGGCAGACCGTGCGCTGCCAAAACGTCACTGGTCCTTTTTAGGACCACCAACCTCTTCCAAACAGAGCATCACCGTGAAGCCGTCTACTACATTCTAGCCATTGTTTGTCTTCAGGAAGCCCGTTCCCCGCGGTTGCCGAGGCGATCCAGGGCGAGCTGGAGGCGTACCGCGGGCAGGAGGAGGAGGTGAAGCGACTCAAGGCCGGCCTGGGATTGGACGACGACGCCGACCTGTCGCTTGGCGGCGGCGGCGGCGTCGGCGGCAACACCGCCAAGCTCTCGTCGGCCGTGCACTCGCTGCCCATGCTGCTCGAACGCAAGCGTCTCATCGACATGCACACCAGCATTGCTACAGGTGGGTGACTTGTTACACTCACAGGCTAGTCAGGTACCCACTGGACGTACGACCAGTTCGGATGAGAATATTGGAATAATTTCACGACGCTTGAATCATGATATTTCCTTCCAGGTTAAGAATGCCATCAAAAAAGCCGCTCTTAAAAATGATTGCTGAATATTTCAAATTAATCTGAAGCACATCTAGGCTTTGCTCACACTCAATATTGTTATGTTGTGCATAAGCATAAATATTACGTTTAAATATTAATATTAATTAGCTCTGCTAAATAACAAAGGAAGACAGGGAAATCACAACTCGAATTGCTCTGCCTGGCTTTAGCGAGTGCGTATCATGACGTCATTTTGATTGAATTTTCATTGAATGGAATAGGTGTATAGGGACTGATGGCACAATGTTTCCTCACTGCATTGTTACGTCACCTTGCGCAATATTGACAGAGCTTTCTTCGCTGCTGATGCTTAATCTCAAGTCCCACAGTTGACATTTAAAAGATTATCTTTTCCGGATGAAAACTGCAGTTGTTACCTTACAATGTTAGCCAAAAATGTATATTATCGATTTAAATCAATCTAAGACCTATCCACTCGGACACAAGCGACGTCAGATACCCACTGGACGTACCACCAATTTAGAAAAAAATATTAATTGGCTCTGCTAAATAACAAAGGAAGATAGGGAAATCACAACCCGAATTTCTTTGCTAGCATGGGACGGTTTGTGTATTGCGAACCCAACCTTTGGACGCGTTTGCAGCGATCCTGAGCTGCATCAAGGCGCGGCGGCTCGACTCCCTGTTTGAGTTTGAGGAGAAGACGATGTCGAAGGCGGCGCAGGACCGCAGCCTGGCCGACCTGATCGCCGACGCCGACGCCGGCACCGCGCAGGACAAGCTCCGCCTCTTCCTCATCTACTTCATCTGCACGCCCGCAATGCCGGAGGTAGCCCCGCCTTCTTTCTTGTTCGGGAGAGAGGTCGGAGGGTTTGAAGTTAGTGCGACGACTTCACTCGCCTTGCTTGTCAACCTCTCGACAGCACGGATTAGCGGAGGAATCCTGTCGTTCGAGTTGCGCCGTCCTTCGGAAGGGACGTAAAGCCGGTGGTCCCCTCGGTGCTTTTCGACAGGAGTAGGCTACGTGCCGGCACCGGGTTTCCCCTCCTCCCTTCTAGCCATAGGTTAGGTTCACCATCACCCTTTCTTTCACCGATGCCGTTAGACCAGCGCCGGCACGTAGCCTACTAGGCTAACGCCTCGGCCTTAGGGTCACCGGCTCTTTCCACCCATCAAGAAATTCTGCCAATCACCAATCATTATATTCATTGCTGGCAACTTCATACTGTGAATCGTACGGTTTGGCTACTTTGGAAACGCCGGTTCTTGTGAGTTCACAGAAGTTAAGATACATTGCGCTGAGCTAGATGTTCGATGGGTTACCATCATGCACATGATCAGTTCTGTTCGGGAGAGAGGTCGGAGGGTTGGAAGTTAGTACGACAACTTCACTCGCCTTGCTTATCAACCTCTTGACGCACTGTTTTGACAGCTGGCACCGTGGCGCTGGTCTATAATGAAAGGGTGATGATGAACCTAACCTATGGCTAGAAGGGAGGAGGGGAAACCCGGTGATTCATTGATTGATTGCCGGTGTTTAACAACGCACTGTTTTGACAACTGGCACCGTGGCGCTGGTCTATAATGAAAGGGTGATAATGAACCTAACCTCTTGACGCACTGTTTTGACAGCTGGCACCGTGGCGCTGGTCTATAATGAAAGGGTGATGATGAACCTAACCTATGGCTAGAAGGGAGGAGGGGAAACCCGGTGATTCATTGATTGATTGCCGGTGTTTAACAACGCACTGTTTTGACAACTGGCACCGTGGCGCTGGTCTATAATGAAAGGGTGATAATGAACCTAACCTATGGCTAGAAGGGAGGAGGGGAAACCCGGTGCCGGCACGTAGCCTACTCCTGTCGAAAAGCACCGAGGGGACCACCGGCTTTACGTCCCTTCCGAAGGACGGTACAAATCGAAAAACAGGATTCCTCCACTTATTCGTGCTGTCGAGAGGTTGACAAGCAAGGCGAGTCAAGTTTTCGTACTAACTTCAAACCCTCCGACCTCTCTCCCGAACTGAACTGATTGACTTTCTTGTGACACTGGCTCAATACGCAGCGCTGTCCACGTTAATGAGATGAGTGACTTCCCGGGCTGCAGTCTGAGGTGGACCGCTGCGTGGCGGCGCTGTCTGCCTGCGCCGAGCTGCCGGCGCTGGCGTACGTGCGACGCTGGCGCGCGCTGGCCAACATGGCGGCCGCGGCGCCGCCGGCAACGCGGTACCTCGGCGGCGGGACGCGCACCGTCTCCATGTTCTCCAAGCTCGTCACGCAGGGATCGGCCTTCGTCATGGAGGGCGTCAAGAACCTCGTCGTCAAGCGACACGTACGTCTCACACTGCACTCTGACCACATTCACATCCAACACACCGATTACCTTCAGTCAAAATTCTATCAAAATAACGTCATCTCACGTAATATCGAGGGGGCTTCGTTTGCCACTGATGCTCAATCTCAATCATAAACTGACAGCTGATTTATACAAGAGTATCTTTCCAGCCCTGATAACTGCATATCTAGCAGGGTGAAGGTTAGGTACTCAGACAAACTGTCATGAAAATGTAATAAGAAATAACTGCACTTGTTTCACCGGCAAGTCTGCAAGACTCGGCAACAGCAAGATATTTGACGCGACCGGCCGTTTCAGAACCTGCCGGTCACGCGACTGGTGGACGAGCTGATGGAGTCCCGCGGCAGCGGCGGCGGCGTCGGCGTCGGCGGTGGCGGGGGGACGGAGACGGAGGAGTTCCGCACGCTGGATCCCAAGCAGCTGCGAGCCGACGCCGCTCCCCGCGCCCCGCGGCCGCCCTTCGCCGAGGCCGTGGTCTTCATGGTCGGCGGGGGGAACTACATCGAGTATCAGAACCTCGTCGACTTTGCTAAGGTAGGGGTGGAGGGGGCAACAGGCTGATACCTTGTTGAAGGGCAGCGTTGTTTCCACACTCATCCACAACATGGTTACGCTGAGTGAGTGCGAAGTCTGCCGGCTGGTTATCAACCCCTTTGTCTCCCGTTTGACACTATCAAGAAAACTGCTAAACATCCAACACTGAAATTGTCACTCAAAAATGAAATAGTAGAGGTTAACATATCTAGAAAATTTTTGCCGAGTTATGTTCATTTGCTTGGCTTCTAGAGTGTGAAACGTCATTTCGAAATACTGAATCAAAATACTTTTCATAATAACTAATTTATAAGAAAAGTTGCCAGTGATTTTAGGTGAAAATAGTGCAGGGTCTTAGATGATAGAAAACAAAGATATTTTGAAAATTTCATCAATATCTGTCAGGTTGTTTGGCCTGTAGAGCGCGGACAAAAATGTGGAGGTTAATGCTTTTCGGGACGCTAACGGCAGGAACGTTGCAGGGCAAGCCAGGAGGGCCGACCAAACGAGTCATCTACGGCGCGTCGACTCTCAACAACGCCAAGGAGTTCCTCAAGCAGGTGAGCCGCCCCCTCCCTTCCCCACCCTTCCTACCAACTGCCCCTTTGCCCATCGTGATGCTACCTGCTGGTCGGTAACTTTGAACTTTGAACCTCTGAGCTGCCGAGTTTGTATCGGTTGCAACGGCCTGCCTTGTGGATCGTTAGCTTTTTTCAGGCTTTAGTTTTGCGTGTTTGACGACGGTATGCTACGATAAGGAGACTTGTGGTGTGTTTCAATTCACCTATTCTATTCTGTCATCATGATACCCACTCGCTAAAGCCAGGCAGAGCAATTCGGGTTGTGATTTCCCTGTCTTCCTTTGTTATTTAGCAGAGATAATTAATATAAACTAGTCGCACGTCCAGTGGGTACCTGACGTCACTTTACTCTGAGTGGAATTGGTCTATTGCTTTACGCTTGCCTTGCGTTCTGTTCGCAGTTGGCGATGCTCGGCGAAGAAATCCACTGAGGAGCCGTTTCCAGGAACGCCTCAACGAGCTGGGAGTTACGTCCTTACGAGTTACGTTATTGCGACACACGCTGCTGTGACCCGTTCAATCACTTGCTACCAGCTACCAACATCTAGGAGTCTTGCCACATGGTGTCACTGCTGTTGCTAGTGTTGCCACGCTGCTACAATTGTTGGCATTACAATTTGCCTTGCCTAATGCCAGCAAACACCGGTGTCACTGCTGTTGCTAGTGTTGCCACGCTGCTACGATTGTTGGCATTACAATTTGCCTTGCCTAATGCCAGCAAACACCGGTGTCACTGCGCTATTGAGGCAATTGACTCCATAAATTTTATATCCAGAAGTTTGTCCCACTCCCAACCCTAATCAATCCGTTGATTAGCAAGTGTTTACTTGTGATTAACCCTTGAGGAAAATCAAGTCTCCTGCTTGGGTGAAAAAAACATGGAATGGACAACACACTCATTGTTGAATAATAAATATATTATATCTTCTGGTAATGTTTCTCAAATAAAGTAGTGAACATAATTTGTATTTTGTCTTAATTTGATTGTTTTACCTCGATATCAGTTGCCCTTTCTTTGCTCAGGAACCATACCGTTGTAACAAGTGATTGATTTTTCATTATATGAACTAAATTTTCTAGTACCTATTCAGTTATTCAGTCCAGAGAAGTTTGCCAAAATTGATTCGACAACTTCGGCATGCAATCAATGGTCCTTCCATAGAGTAAAGAATGGCTTCCTCGAGAGGAGAGAGGAAAGAGAGGTCCTTCCTTCTGAACATTTTTACATGGCTGAGGGTCAAAAATCATCTTTCATTAACACAGCAATATTAAGTTAATTATCTCCGAGATGAACCCAGCAAGGCGACAGCAAAAATAACGAATTATAGAGAAAAGTATGATGGTATATTGTATTGTAATGTATTTATTGATCTGAATTGAACAGTAGGCATTGTCAGGAATTAAAATAGTAAACAAATCACAATAATTAATGATAACTACCTATCGATACAAAATCAGCAATGTCAATCTCAGTAAAATCATGCTCAAGAAATTCTGATGACATACACTTTAAGCAATAATTGACTTGCTCTTATTGCTCTTCTGAATTATTATTTCTGAATGTTGTCGATGTTTTGTTGTTGTTGATGTCAGCTGGCCTACTCCCGGGGCAAGCAGCTCGCTTCTCTGTGGTTCCATGCTCACTCAGTAAACAGGGTTTAGTCTAGTCAGTCTAGCCGCGACACGTCGGGTGCAACCAGCTGCAGATACCGCCAGCATCTCCAACGTTTCATTCCGTTTCGTAGTGGCTTCAATGCTAGACTGTCAACAAACAATCGTATCGAACTATCATATTCATCAATCATAGTCTCACTCAGTGCAGTGTGCAGTGTGCAGCGTGCAGTGATTAGTGTGATGTCATCTCGGGCAAAATGATACTGTCATTTGTTCCATGGCTCCGCTTGCGCTGTCTCGATGGAAGATGGTGGAATACAGCAATACCAGGTTAGTAAATGATTCGTTTGTCGATTTGTGTACTTTCTTGTGGCATCAAGGAAGGTGATAAAGGTGTCAGAATAGTTCTATGTTGGCATCTTTCTTGAAACGATGCACACGACGCCATTGGCATTTTCCCTGCGATGGCCTATTTTACAGAGTCTGGGAATGTCTGCAGCAAAGCCTTTTTACGCATTTCGGAGCAGTTTTTGAGAAAGTTACACATTGTTTTCGTCTAGAATTGTGTAAGCGACATGATTCACATTAGCTCCTGCAAAATTAGATCCTAGTCTGATAAGTAATATTAATATCCAATGGCCCGACAACTTGACAAGCCAAGCGACATGCCATAAATGGGCACTCTTGGTTTTTCTAAAGCTACAAAACATCCGATGGGAGTTCCTAGAAAATTCCTAATACAATTTGTTAAGCTGAAAGCAGTGTGTAGTAGGTACACCGTTCAAGGGGACAATACTGCGAATTGTTTACAAGGCTATAAACAATATCAACATTGTCGCATTGCTTTGTCGGCTCTGCCTTTCATTGGGCAACAGTTCTGAAGCTTCTACCAAATTCAATGATGCCAGCAGTGAGACTGAGAAACAATCCATCGTAGGACTTCTAAAACCAAAGCATTCTGATGAATTATCTCATCACATCGCAAGGATTGGGGAAAAAATTAATCCACGGCGCCAGCAGTTTCCTGTGCTGTTATTTCCAAATGTATTATTTCTGATTATAAGGTAGTTTCAATTGAAGTTATATCATAAAAACCAAATAGGGGCATGTATAAATAGCTCGACACCGGCATCAGCAGTCGTTACAACTAAGAATACTTAGAAAGCTTATCGGTTTTTTACTGTAATTGTTTGATGTGCGTGGTGGCTTTTCCCGGCGGCTCGTCCCGCTCGTAAAACATGTCAGCTGTCCGAATTGATGTAAACAACCGCGTGTGCAAAACGATGCGGCTTGCACCCGGTTCAATGCACGGAATGCAGGCAACGGCGACCCTTGAGCGGGCGAGACAAGAAGGGTATGATTGCTGTAGACACATGGCAAGTTTGACATGAAGCACTACAAAGATCCATCCATCTCATTACCTCTTCAAGAGATGCAATTTAGCGCAGTTTCACGCAGTTTGTTGGATCTGAGAGACAGCGACACCACTCATTGCGAAGGTTCGTTTGACCAGGGGCGGAACAACGATTCACGGGCCCGCCCGCAGATTTGGACAAAAAGGCCCCCCTCCTCTCCCAAAGGCGACAGGTTTTTCAGCCCCCGATAAAATTTTGAATTATTTTCCTTTTTTAGAGCGAATCTATGCGTTATAGCAAGAATTTTAAACACATTGCAAAGCTATTTCAAATTGACGGATTTGGAAAATCAGCTCGATATTTTCTGTGAACCACATTTCCAAGTTTTATCTTGCAATATGATAAGCAGGATAGACCTTTCCTGGAAATAAAAATTCAGAGCGTCTGAGTAGGTACATATTAGACACTTTCAATCACTATACGTGACCCTTGCGTATACCTACTAATGTAATTGAAAAAAAAATTCTGTAGTTTTTCCTATTTTCTGTTATTTTACTCATTATCAAGCGAAACCTTCGTGTACCAAATTTGACCTGACTCGACAAGGGCCCCCCGCGTACTGGACCAGTCTGCCTCACACATTGAATCTGCAGTTGGCGTGAAACAAGAGTGAATAACACTGAAAGTATCGCAAAAATGAGTAAACGTGTTTCAGATTTAGTGACAACCGACGGGCCCCCCCGCGGCCGTAGACGGGCCTGGGCCCGCCCGCGGCCGCGGGCCCTGCGGGCGCCTAGTTCCGCCCCTGCGTTTGACACGCGCCGTCGTGCGTCATGTTTGTTAAACATCAATGCGTCATCTCAGCGAGACTACGTAATGGGCGAGATATTTAAAATAAATACGGTAATTTTCGTGCTTTTAAGTGTAAATCGAAGACAAAATAATTGACCTGCTGTGCGTTATTTCAATCGATCTCGAGTTGCGTCGATGGTTTGTTTTAAATGAATTGTGTTTTTGGTGTTCCCCGGTCTCCAGTGCCAAGAGATGCGAGGCTGCTTGAAACCCTGAGTAGCTTGATTGACACACGGCCAGTGTTACTGGCGGCTTTGCAAAGCGGCTTGGCTTTGACGCGACGGTGAACGTGTTCCTCGAAGAAATGTCTGCACAATTCAGTTGGTGTCATCGGGCCAGCGTGTCATTTCCTTAGTCCTCATTGAAGCCAGGGAACCTTGTGTAAATTCCTTCTGGGACGGGCAAAGCGACAATTAGCAGGAATTCACATAGAAAGTAATGAACAATGTAAACAATAAGCCCTACCACTTACATAATATTGTCATTGCTTATTTTAGACTACTTTTAAATATTTTAAAGTCACATCTTAAATTTGTATTGTATTTTTGGAAATGGTAATTGATCTTGCTGAAAAGTATTCATCTTCATTAAATGTACTTGAATGAATCCTCCTGCTGCGGCGGCGAGCTGTCAAATTCACACGATGGTGTGTTCTTTGAAGGCGGCCATTCCAAGCCTAGAGTCGATCCGTCTTACTGTATGTAGCGGGCACCTAACATACATGCGTGGAACTAAAACTCCGGTCGATAAGCAAGCGGACGCCTCGCCCGACATCGGGCAGAACGGTTACTAGAATCGAAACTAGTAAATGACATGTGAGGCTAGAGACGACTTGGCTCTGATGTAAGTGTTTTGGGGGGCCTTGAAAAAGGCCGGTTGTTTGAGGGACGAGCAGGCAAGGATGGCTTATGCCTTCTTCTCGGTCTTCTTGGGCAGAAGCACTGCCTGGATGTTGGGCAGGACACCGCCTTGCGCGATCGTCACGCCGGAGAGCAGCTTGTTGAGCTCCTCGTCGTTGCGGATGGCCAGCTGCAAGTGGCGCGGGATGATGCGTGTCTTCTTGTTGTCGCGAGCGGCGTTGCCGGCCAACTCGAGCACCTCGGCGGCCAGGTACTCCATGACGGCGGCCAGGTAGACGGGCGCCCCGGCGCCGACGCGCTCCGCGTAGTTGCCCTTGCGCAGCAGCCGGTGGATTCGTCCGACGGGGAACTGGAGTCCGGCACGCGACGAGCGCGACTTGGACTTGCCCTTCACCTTGCCTCCTTTGCCGCGGCCAGACATGTCGGTGTGTTTGAAGGGAGCTCGGAGATTCAACTCTGCTACAGCTGGTAGCAGTGGTGAACGATACCTCGGGCTCTGGAAAACGTGACTTTAAAGATAGCTGCATCTGACAAGCGATCCAACCAAAGATCCAGGAAATGCTTTGACGCGCCGCACTAGCCAATCGCCATTTATCGGAAGAGTGATTTGATGCAACAAGGACCCAAAAGTCGTTGAACGACATAAGCTGTAGACGTCATCGTGGTGACGTCAGAATTTGCATAAGTGAGAGTTTGCTTCTTATGCCATTGTTTTGTTAATTATTTTTTTACCGCTAATTTGAGCCTGTCAAACGATTGGAACGAATTTTGAACCATTTACAACAGAAAATAACGGCTCCCAATTCGTGACACCACTGACGATGACAGAGTTGTGTTTCACGCAGGTCGAGTGACCTTGAAATCGTTCAAATCTTTTCGCTAGTGTATGTGTATATCACGGTGACGGACTTGAGTGCTTCGGCACGAATCGCGTGCGTGTTTTATCTCAGTGAAACTTGTGTAATCAGTTCATGTGCGTAAAACCGTGAGGAACTCGAGTGCTTCGGCACGAAACGCATATTGTGTGCATTAGTGTAGTGATTACTGTTGGTGCTTCGAACCATCATGGCCTGCGAAGTTGCCACTATGCCTGCTTTTAGAAAGCGCATACCACCGCCTGCTGCCCCGACAGCGTCGAGCTCCGAGTTGCCCTCCACAGTGGAAACTCCCCCAACGCCAAAGCGAGCTGCCATCAGCTCCTCGAGCGCTGAAGAGGGTCTTCCCCCGAAGGACGCCTCCTTCACGACGGTGAGCACGCGCAAGCCGCGCAAGGCCAAAAAACCAAGACGACGTGCCAACGCAACCGTCATCCAAACCGCCACCTCCAACCGTTTTGACGCCCTCTCCGACATGGACGCCGACTCGGAGAGCGAGACCGGTGCGGACCTGCCCCCTCCACCCAAGAAGGTGAAGGTGCCTCCGATTGTTTTCCGCCGCGAGAGTGACCACAGCGACATTGTGGTTTCGATTGACGCCCTCGTCACCGACAAGGGCTACACAATCAAGACGGCCGGTAGAGATTTCTACCGTCTGCAGGTCTTGAACCCTGCAGACTACCGTGCTGTCACCGACGGCCTTGAAATCTCGGGTATCGAATACCACACTTTCGCTGTCACGAAGAAAACCTCGCAGCGCTTCGTGATCCGCGGGCTCCCGTTGTCGGTGTCGACCGACGCAATCGCCGCTGAGCTCGCTGCCCTTGGCTTCGCGACCACCGCCGTGGTGCAGCTGCACCGATCCAACGGCGCCGAGCGGGTAGCTCTCCCGCTGTACGCCGTCACGCTGGAGGCCACGTCGGGCAGCCCACCTCGCGACGTGAGCGTCATCACACGGCTACAGCGCTGCGTCGTGTCGACTGAGGACCCACGATCAAACCGTGGCCCTCCGCAGTGCCACCGCTGCCAGCGCGTCGGGCATGCCACGGAGTTCTGCCATCAGGCTCCTCGCTGCGTGCGCTGTGCCGGAGCGCACCGCGTCGCCGACTGCCCGACGCCGCGTGGAGACGCCTCCAGCTGCAAGTGCTGCAACTGTGAGGGCGGCCAGCACCCGGCCAGCTACCGCGGCTGTGAGTACCTCAAGCGCGCCAAGCAGGCGAACTTGACGCCGCGCCGCGACGCTGCCGAGGGCTGGACGAAGCCTGCTTCGACGTCTTGGCCGAAGCAACGGCAGACGATGCGACCGCGCATTGAGATGCCGAAGCCTGCTACAACCATACAGCCAGGCAAGAGTTTCGCAAATGCCGTCCAAGGCACCTCCCCTCAAAATCAGACTCCCATCCAAGACGTCGCCCAAACCGCCGCCCAACTCCTCAATTCCATCCAGACGGTGGAAAACACTCCTCCGCAATGGTCCGTACTCATGGCACAAATCCAAGCCATGATAAATCAGACGCAAGAGACCATGGCCCTTCTTACCAAATCGCTCACCATAATCATCGCCCAGAGCTCCCAAAATGCCTGCAAACCGTAGAGAGCGATCCCTCCGCCTCCTGTGTTGGAACGCCAATGGCCTCCGACAACGTACTGACGAGCTCGCCGAATTGATGCGCGAGACTGACGCTAGCGTGGCGCTAGTCTGCGAGACCCACCTGCAGCCCGGGCACCGAGTGCGCCTCGCCAACCACACGATCTACCGGACCGACCGGCCCGGCGGCAGCTCGCACGGCGGCACGGCCGTCATCGTGCGCAACACAGTGCGCCATCAAGAGATCCCGCCACCGCCGCTCTTCCGACTCGAAGCGACCGGGGTTCGCGTGCAGACCGCGGCTGGTCCGCTGCGCCTGTTCGCTGCGTACTCGCCACCAAAGGCAAGACTTGTCGAGCTCGACATCGAAGCCGTGTTCGACTCGCCGCTGGCCACACTTCTCGGCGGGGACCTAAACGCCAAACACTCCGCGTGGAACAGCCCGACGACCAACTACGAGGGCCGCCGTCTCCTGGAGTTGGCAACCCGAGAAGGCATCACAGTGTCTGGCCCGCTGGAGCCCACGCGCATGCCCGTGAACGCACGTCACCGGCCGGCAGTGCTCGACATCACGCTGACCAAGAACATGCGACAGTCGCTGGAGCTCGAGACGCTGCAGGCCCTCTCGTCAGACCACAACCCCGTGCTGGTCACCGTCGGGGAAGACCTGGTCTTCTCGCTGCCGCCCAAGAAGCCGTGCTGGAAGCGTGCTGACTGGCAGAAGTTCCGCGAGGAGCTCGAACCGCGAGTCGAGAAGACGCCGCTAGAGAGCGCCGACGCGGTGGACGCCGCCGTCGACAACATCACGACGGCCATCCAAGCAGCGATCGCGGCCAGCGTGCCGAAGTCGAGACCCCCGCGGAACGCGCTGTTCGACTTGCCAGAGAACATCCTTCGAGCCATCGCCATCAAAAACAAGGCCAAGCGTCGTTGGGAGCGGCGGCGCACGGCGGACACGCGAGTCGAGTGGCGATCCCGGCAGACCGCCGTGAACCTGCTTATCAAGACCCACCGCTCGGCCAAGTGGGATGAAGCCGTCGCCGACCTCCGGTTCGACGACAACTCAACATGGTCGATGGCTCGCAGACTTCTCAACAAGTCGACACCAAACCCGCCGATCCAGGGCAAGACGCACCTGGCTTGCAGCGCGCGGGACAAGGCAGAGGTGCTAGCAGACTCGCTGCAGCTGCAGTTCGAGCCGAACCCGCCGAGCCGCATCACTGCAGCCGTCGACGCCGACGTGGAGAGGTTCACTGCCGAACACCCTCCGGTCGCCCACGCAGGAGATGCATCACCGATCACCCGGGATGAGATTCTCAGCTACGTAACCAAGCTGAAGGATAGGAAGGCGCCCGGCGCTGACGATATCACGAACTTGGTGATCAAGGAACTGCCGACGGCAGCATGCGACCGCTTGCTGGACGTCTTCAACGCCTGCCTCCGACTCCAGCACTTCCCAAGACCGTGGAAGGAGGCCAAGGTCATCGTGCTGCCGAAAGCAGGGAAGTCCCTGCGCGACCCGGCCAACTGGCGACCGATCAGCCTGCTGAGCGGCTTGTCAAAGCTGCTCGAACGAGCCATCCTCACGCGGCTCCAAGGACACTGTTCGACTCAGGCCCCGCTGATCGACCAACAGTTCGGCTTCCGCGCGAACCACTCGACAGACCACCAACTGCTGCGAGTGGTGAATCACATCACGCGAGGGCTGAACTGGCGGAAGCACACGGCAGCGGTGTTTTTGGACGTTGCCAAGGCGTTCGATCGAGTCTGGCACGACGGGCTACTCCACAAGCTGGCGAAGGCCGGCTACGCCCCCTACTTGTGCAACATTGTCACCAGCTACCTGCGAGGCCGCAGCTTCCACGTGGCCAAGGACGGGGAGCGCTCGACCACCCGTCCGATCGCTGCAGGGGTGCCGCAGGGAGGCATTCTCTCGCCCCTGCTCTTCAACATCTTTGCCAACGACATCCCTGTGACGATGGCCAACACCGTGGTGGCCCTGTACGCCGACGACGTCGCCGTGCTCGTGCAGTCCAGGAGCGCGAAGATCGTCGCCCGGTCGCTGCAGCTGTCGCTCAACGTGCTCGCTGAGTGGTACAGCGATTGGCGCATCGCCATCAACGCGTCCAAGACCACCGCCACGCTGTTCACCCTCAGCAGGGTTAAGCGACCCGACACGCTGCTCTTGGGTGACCGCCTCTCCTGGACGCGCACGAGCAAGTACCTGGGCGTGATCCTGGACGACAAGCTGTCCTGGCGCGCCCACATCGATGCGACTCGGCTCAAGGCTGCCGGCAAGATCGCTGCTCTCTCGCCGCTGCTGAGAAGCAGATGGATGTCGCTGGACGCAAAGCTGCGGCTCTACCTCGCCATCGTCCGGCCAGGCATCACCTACGGGTCGCCCGTGTGGGCCACTTGCCGGTGGTCCATGCTGGAGCGACTCCAGGTGATGCAAAACCGGGCGCTGAAGCGTGCAGCTGGGCTGCCCAACTGCACGAGGACGGGAGTTCTCCACCGCGACCTCCAGGTCGAAACGCTCGAAGAGTTCGTGTTGGCCCTGAACGCGAACTTCTTCTCCCACCTATCGGACAATCCGAATCCTTCTATCCGCCATCAGCTTTCCTTTATCCCAACGCCCTTCGACAGGTTCTTGTATCCTGTCGAATCCCTTAACACCGGTCACTAACGGCTCGACGGACCGGTGCTCCATCGAAACAAAACATTCCCTCAATAAAAAGTATCCATCCAGACACCAGGGAGATAAGGGAGCAATACCCTTCTTCCCAAACCCCTCAATGACGCGGCTTCGCCGCGTCATCCACGTCCCGAGATGTGTCGTGACACCACTTTCCAAGCACCATGCCTCCCAAGACTAGCGGAAAAGCAGCGAAGAAGGCGGGCAAGGCCCAGAAGAACATCAGCAAGGGCGACAAGAAGAAGAAACGCAAGAGGAAAGAGAGCTACGCCATCTACATCTACAAGGTGCTGAAGCAGGTTCATCCCGACACCGGCATCTCGTCGAAGGCGATGAGCATCATGAACAGCTTCGTGAACGACATTTTCGAGCGCATCGCCGCCGAGGCCAGCCGCTTGGCGCACTACAACAAGCGTTCGACCATCACGAGCCGCGAGATCCAGACCGCCGTGCGGCTGCTGTTGCCCGGCGAGCTCGCCAAGCACGCCGTCAGCGAGGGGACCAAGGCGGTCACCAAGTACACCAGCTCCAAGTAGGACGTCGACAAGACGTTCCAGCCACCTCTTCCCGCCGACAACAATCGGCCTTTTTCAAGGCCACCCAAAACACTTACATCAGAGTCGATCCGTTTACTGCCAGCCTAACTACGAACTATGATTATTACAAGGTTGTTGTTACCCTTCCGCATGCATACCAGCTCTACAATGCATTAGCCGGCATCGTCCCTAAGCAGGAGTGTAGGACAATTTGCCAGGCTACCCTTTCGTATAGAAGGGGTGGGCAGCCAGGTATTAAACCGCGGGAGGCACCTTGTGGCCAGGCAACAATCTTGCCCCCTGCTTCTAGGGTATCACGTCAATAATTTCAGTAAAATGCTAGATATCAACAGTTACAGATTTTACGGACTTGTGCTGAGTCCAAGAGACACAGGTACGCGTTACCGAGACATGGTATCTTAGTAGTTCTATGTTCGTACTTCGTATACACCAGCTTCCTTCGTGCCGTTGGAAGAACGATCCGCTTTTATAGTTTTATAGTGCCTTTTAGTCTATCTCATCAATGAAATAATGTTCCATTTTACTGTAACTTTTGACGTGGTACCCAAACAGCGTACTTGTTCCTTCTGTTGGGGAAATTCCCCGAAGCGATGTTGCTTCAGGTAGCAGGCTGCGATTGAATACCCCCTCGAACCGCAAGGGTTCACTGGCGAATTGTCCGCTGGCAAATTGTCCGCCGCCCCCTAAGCAGTGTTTCTCTGATGAACACGTTATTCCTCGAATAAGGTTTACCTTATTAAATCCTAGCCATTCCTGCTCAGGTAATTGATCTCCTAGCCGTATCAGGATTTGTGATATCATGTCGATATCTCATATCCTTTGTCAAAAATACGCCTGTCGACTTAACACACGCTATCACTCAAAAACGATGAAGTATCGTCGGTGCTTCGGCTGGGTTCTGCACGTACGACGTATATCTCACTTACATGTATCCCCTGGAATAACTGTATCCTTTCTGTTATTAGCAATTCCCGAATAGTTGGGATCATTATGCTGTTGAATGTCGACATCTTGACGTGATTGTTCGTCCCTTAGCTACGAAGTGCATATCGGTATCTTTGGTCTAAATAACAAAGGAAGATAAATAACAATCCGAATTGCTCTGTCTAGCTTTAGCTAGTGGGTATCATGACGTCATTTAGATTGATTATACGGCGGCTGGATGCTGCAAGGAACTCCATTCTACACTTTCTTCGCGTCGGTTAACGTTGGATGGTAACCAAGTTGGTAATGTACAAGGCTCAGATGTGAATAGAATTGGGTGGTCCTGAAAAGGACCGTTTGTTTCGCGTAGCGAGCTGTCGACTCCGGGTGGTTTAGCCGCCGAATCCGTAGAGCGTGCGTCCCTGGCGTTTGAGCGCGTAGACGACGTCCATGGCGGTGACGGTCTTCCTCTTGGCGTGCTCGGTGTAGGTGACGGCGTCGCGGATCACGTTCTCGAGGAACACCTTGAGCACGCCGCGCGTCTCCTCGTAGATCAGCCCGGAGATGCGCTTGACTCCGCCTCGGCGAGCCAGACGACGGATCGCGGGCTTCGTGATGCCCTGGATGTTGTCACGCAACACCTTCCTGTGTCGCTTCGCGCCGCCTTTTCCCAGTCCTTTGCCTCCTTTGCCGCGTCCAGTCATGTTGATGAGAGTTGAGAAGTCCCGGTACAATATTCCGAAAATTACAGAAATGCCTACCTAATAAACTTTGTCACTTTCAAAGCGACCAATCAATTTCCTTGAATATCAACTGCCTCATCGGCGGCGTCCTCTGACGGCGTCGTCCAGGCGTGTTTGACTGTCAAAATTTTGTAATGCGTACCAAGTATTTTGAAAATTTTTCTAAGCCCATTTTTTGTGGCCCTGGTTCTTTTGGGTGAGAACCAGAGGTGGACAAACGCCACGACCTTGACGACACTGGCTCTTTCCACCAATCAAGTAATTCCACCAATCAGGTATTTTTATATGTTTAAAAAGTATTTACTAAGACATGTTGATGTAAGCACACGCAAATATGCTACTACTACCGAGTAATACTGACAACTAGGCATCAGCAATGGTCTTGGTCGGTCGGCATTCTTACGTCCCACAATCGTGTCTAACGTTACAGCTCTTCACATCCTGGACACCGTAATTTCCGTACATTCTTAGTGGCTTCCCTGTGCCAACATAGGCAACCCGACAGACAGGCGCGTCATGCTGGCAGCCTACGTATGTGTCTTGTGTAACGCTTTGTATCTTATCTGTTGCAGACCTGGGGATCAGAAGCCATCAATCTTCAACACGTCAACATCTTCATCACGGTAGACCGAGCTTACAAACAAGTCCGCCAAAGAGCAACTAAGTCAGTTTAGTAAGTAGCTCTGCTAAATACTTTCCTTGGTTGCTGATACTTAACATTTGCTGTTCAAATCCCTGGGATTTTGTGTTCAAACGTCCAAACTAAGAAGTCTGCTTCATTTTTTTTAGAAAAATATACTTATTAATTTAAAAATTGTATATTTACTAGGGAAAAGAGCCTGAATTTGGTAAATTATTAAAAATAAAGGAATTAACACATTTTTTGGTCGCGTATTCTGCTTTTAATAAAGAACAACCTCGAACGAAAGAATATCATTGAATAAAGCAAGCAAATTTTTTTTGTAGCTTTGCTTGCGTAGAACTTTCTGCCTTTTCGTGACTGCCTCTCCCCTCTGTAATTAACACAACATTCTTAATTACAATCAGATCTTCGCTGCGGGAGAATGAGACGCAAACGAAGCAAGCTTTTCCTGTCTGAGTTTCACCCGAGCTCACTTGACCGCGTTTCGGTGTTTCAGGCACGGGAGCCGAGTTCCTTGCCCTGCAGCGGATGACGTCCCTTCAACGAGTCCCTTGCCCTGCAGCGGATGACGTCCCTTCAACGAGTTCCTTGCCCTGCAGCGGATGACGTCCCTTCAACGAGTTCCTTGCCCTGCAGCGGATGACGTCACTTCAACGAGTTCCTTGCCCTGCAGCGGATGACGTCCCTTCAACGAGTTCCTTGCCCTGCAGCGGATGAAGTCCCTTCAACGAGTTCCTTGCCCTGCAGCGGATGACGTCCCTTCAACGAGTTCCTTGCCCTGCAGCGGATGAAGTCCCTTCAACGAGTTCCTTGCCCTGCAGCGGATGAAGTCCCTTCAACGAGTTCCTTGCCCTGCAGCGGATGAAGTCCCTTCAACGAGTTCCTTGCCCTGCAGCGGATGACGTCCCTTCAACGAGTTCCTTGCCCTGCAGCGGATGAAGTCCCTTCAACGAGTTCCTTGCCCTGCAGCGGATGACGTCCCTTCAACGAGTTCCTTGCCCTGCAGTTGATGAAGTCCCTTCAACGAGTTCCTTGCCCTGCAGCGGATGAAGTCCCTTCAACGAGTTCCTTGCCCTGCAGCGGATGAAGTCCCTTCAACGAGTTCCTTGCCCTGCAGCGGATGACGTCCCTTCAACGAGTTCCTTGCCCTGCAGCGGATGACGTCCCTTCAACGAGTTCCTTGCCCTGCAGCGGATGACGTCCCTTCAACGAGTTCCTTGCCCTGCAGTGGATGACGTCCCTTCAACGAGTCCACGCCGTCGCGAACGCGGACGTCCCACGAAAGTTCCAACTTCGGAAATCTACTGAAAATCAGGGAAATCTACTGACCCATCATATCCACAGGAAACTTGTTTATGACACTGATATTTTATGTTTATTGTTTACTTCTACCACCTAGTACCTAGTTCAATGTTGTGAAATTTAGCAAAGCATTTTAAAATAAACTATTTTTACATTAAGAATTCATTCTAAATAATAAACACTGATTTATTTTAAAGTTAATTATTTTATTTATTTTATTTTCTACTTAAATTTGTATCTTTTGATGCTTTAGTAAGATCTAATTTTTTCTGTAATAATTTTCTCATCATTATTCTTTATTCCATCTCCCAATTTCTTCCCATCCTCATAGTAAAATGCTAACAATTCCCCATCTCTGTTCCTGGTCTCTCTTTATTCGGCGACTAACTGAGATCGTTGATGCCGAGTTGTTTGTTGTTCCCCGCGAAGGGAAGCCGTCGCTTGTTTCTGCTTGTTCCAGGTGTCTGGTGAAGACAAGTGCTGGTGAAGATTGACAGTTGCTTGCTGCACCGGACCATCGACACTTGCCGAGACGAGATTGTAGCCAAGACTTCCTCAGCTACAAGTGTTTCACTGGCTCAACTCATCCCTACTTGTTGCTTTTTAAACCTAAATTTGTAACATCAGGAGTTGCACGATTCCCAGGAGGTACCGAAACAAATGTCGAGACATTTATCATGCAACATCTTCTGATTAAAGGGTGAACAGTTTTATCGATGAGCGTTGTCACCGATGCTAACAACTTACTAAAGCGAATGAAATACTAACGAGTTTACGTTAGAAAAAGACATGATTCTTTAAAAGTAATGATGTTAACAAAGTTTCCAGCGTGCGTTATGTATGTCAAATACTTGCACTATTTGAATAGTTGAATAAAAGATTAATATAATATTCTATCTAAATAGTTTTTCTAAAGTCAATTTTTACGTTTTAAGAACGTACTAAATTACACGACTAACTTATGATTATTCTAGGTAAAAAGTGTCGGCAAGAAAGCTGCTGCTAAAATTAAATGCACTTAAGTTTTACCTAACACTCATTTCGGCTATGCACTCGGTCAATAAAATCAAGATCGTGTCGTGGGTGAGATTGAATGTTAGGGTGATCCAAAACAAAATTACATTCGTGTTCGCAAAGCCTTGCATAGTTTTATTTATAGATCATAACCAGAATACTGTTACTCAGATTCACTTGTTTGCAAAATATATTTTTGAAAAATCCATTTTTAACTGTTTTTCTGATATTTTTAGTGATGTAGGATAAAGAAATAGAAAATGTGAAGCCTCCAATAGACTTATTCAACTTAGAGAAAATGTGACGTCAGATACCCACTGGACGTGCTACCAGTTTGGGAAAAATAAAATAATCTCTGCTAAATAACAAAGGGAGGCAGGGAAATCACAACCCGAATTGCTCTGCCTGGCTTTAGCGAGTGGCTATCATGACGTCATTTTCATGAAATTTTTATGGTATGGAATAAGTCTAGTTGTCAAATAAGTTTTCAGCGTGTTTGTAAGTGAAGCTCGTCGTGGCGCTGAGTCCTCCAGCTCTGTCAGAAGGTCACGGCACACGGGTGGAGGTGCCGGGTTTACCAGACCCGCAAAGTTGACGAAACAACGAGCAAATAATATTGTCTTCTAAATAATAATGAAATTTGAAAGCAAAAAAGAAAGTGATTTAACACAACCAAAAAAAAGTAATCCTCAATCTTTGAATACAAAGAAAATAACCTCTTCAACGTCTCCTGTGTGGTCAACTCCACAGTTGGTTGTCCGTGTAGCGTAATGGATAAGAGCAGTGCCCCGGACAGGCAAACACCCGGTTTCGAATCCCGGCACGGACTTTAATTTAGGAATTGAATTCACACCAACGTCTGTTTGACGGTTGCAAAGGAGCAAGTTTCCAAGATACGAGGTTGTATTTGTCGAGTGTTTTGACGGATGCAGTTAGAGGGTGGTGAGGTGACACGAACCTTTACTCAACTTTACTCAACTTTACCCAGCAGCAAGCCTGTAGGTCATCGCAAGCACCAAGCTGCCGACACAATCAAATAGCAATCAATCAACGTAACACAGGAACATATTGTAAAGAATCAAGGACGAATGGATGCCCGCTTGCCGCGGCCAAGTCATAGAATTGAATAGCAGCTTACAACTTTTGACAATCAGTACATAAAGCACATTTCTTTCCCTTTGGTTTGCAATAAATTATGTCACAAATATTAAAATTACCGTTTTCAAATCAAGTAAGAAATAATATACGTAAATAAACAACTAGTTGCAAGAGTAGCTACCTATGATAATAATTAGCAACTATACACGACAGAAGATCGACTCCCAGTGAATTTGTGACGATTTGTGATTTTTCATGTGTGCATGGTTAAACTTAATTGTATGCTTGGAGAGTTAGGTAGCAAGGTCGGTCAAGCCAGGGATTTTGTGACTGGGGCCTGTCACTTGTTCCCGCTTCCAACGCCTCCCTGATACTGTATCCCTGGATCTATCTCCAAGCCTTGTGTCTCCAAGGCAGGACAACTTGTGCCCTTGTTGCGTGCCGGCTGGCGACGAGACGCCGTCGCAGCTCGAGCCGGTCGTGCGACGCGGTGAGTGCAACATAGGCACAACGTTTGATGGTGATGCCTGGGAGCAGCAGGAGCAAGCTTCAAGCTAGCAGCAAGCTTCAAGCTAGCAGCAAGCTTCAAGCTAGCAGCAAGCTAGCAGCAAGCTTCAAGCTAGCAGCAAGCATCAAGCTAGGAGCAACCAGGAGCAGCTAGGAGCAGCTAGGAACAGCTAGGAGCAGCTAGGAGCAGCTAGGAACTGTAAGTAGATGCACCCTGGGACGATGCGACAGGTCTTGCCCGTGTCTCGTTGTGGGATAATTGTACAACTCACTGCTGAAAGATTCAAATGTATTTTTGTGTATGGTTTTTTTCTCTGTATCTATAAGCAATTTAACTGATTTTATCATGAAGAATACGCTTATTTTCTTTCAACTTGGATACCTAACTGTTTTCAGTGGATGTGCAGCTGTGTTGAAATACACCACGGCTGGCCTGTGCCGAGGTGTTGGATGAACTTGAAGCAAGGTTTACCAACGTGACGCAGGGCCGGACATTCCATATCCAACTGGCGTCGCCTCGCATCCCCCCGGGCTTATGTTTGCTTGCTAACTTCAAGATTACCCAAAGGAACACAACGCTCACTGAAGCTCTTTAAGAGCACTAAGATATCGTAGCATCTCAATGCAGCAGGCTGCTAGGCGGACTTGTCTGCAAGATCGAAGTTAGAAGCCGGTTGCATACAGCTTCATTGCGAGCAATATCTTACATGACCATGTACCTTCACTCAAATAACAGCTTGGCAAGCAAAGGACGCGTTGCGAGCGCGATTGCCGAGCAACGAAAAGCTCAACCGACCGAATTGATGATTGATGATTGATGATTGATGATTGATGATTGGTCACCTCATCGCAAAATTAATTTCTTTTGTACCGATTTTGGCTTTAACCAAACGCAAGGAACTTTGAACAGATACGAAATGGTACTCGAAATCTGTAGTTCATGTACTGTAAGTAACCATCAATCAGCATGTCGCCACAATAGCCGAGAGGCTAGCGTGCTGGAAGTCTACCCCGAGGGTCCAGGGATCAAATCATGTCGTGATGGGTTGGCATGTCGATATTTTGGACTCTCGATTTGAGTCCAAATCGAATAGAGTCTAGAATAGAGTCGAATTTTGGACTCGAATAGAGAACGAGAAGTTCACATACTCTACTAACGCATCGGCGAACATGTCACCACCTCAGCCGCTTGGCCAAGGTGCTTGACTGGCAACACAGAGGTCTTGGGTTCGAATCCCGCCTAGGTCTGCAGCAGACGTCTCTCCCGGATGGCCGGGTACAAGTCACCTGATCGGATCGCTATTATCATAGCGGTCCGATCAGGTGGCGGGGGTTTTGAAAAAAACCCACCGATTTTTAATAAGTACGAAAATCCGCCCCGAAACGTGTAGTTCAAGCCCTCTAAAAATCATCATTACTGCATGATGTCTGCATAGCCGAGCGGATTGAGTGCTAGGATACTAAAACAGAGGTCCCGGGATCAAATCCCGTTGCACTGGGTTTGCTTCTCGTCATTTTGGACTTATGTCTCGAATGCAGAACGAGAAGTTCACATACTCTACTAACGTAGCGATGAACATGTCATCACCTCAGCCGCTTGGCCAAGGTGCTTGACTGGCAACACAAAGGTCTTGGGTTCGAATCCCGCTCGGGTTGCTGAGATTTCTGCAGCAGACGTCTCTCCCGGATGGCCGAGTACAAGTCACCTGATCGGATCGCTATTATCATAGCGGTCCGATCAGGTGGCGGGGTTTTCAAAAAAAATCATCGAATTTTTAATAAGTACGAAAATCCGCCCCGAAACGTGCAGTTCATGTACTCTAAAAATCTTCTGAGATGTAGGACGACTGCATAGCCGAGCGGCTAGAGTGCTTGGATCCCACCACAGAGGTCCCGGGATCAAATCCGGTCGGGGTAGAAGCGCGTGGAGACATTTTTGCAATTAATTGGACGAATGAATTAAATAAGTCGAGCAAAAATCCGAACCTCGGTCGCTTCGCGACCTCGGTTCGGATTGTTGCTGGGAATCATTCGTCCCACCCTACCACCCTAAGTAAATGCACTCCCCTTAGCTGAAAAGTTAGCTCAAAACGCAAATTAGTGATAAGAAAACATGATAGACAGCGCCATCTGTTAGCTAATTTAGAACTAATCTAGAACTAGAACTAATCTAAACTAGAACTAACGGTGATTTTTACTCTTTCATCGATATCTCAACTGAAATACATTAACTAGTATACCAGTTCAATTGAATTTCAGGTTCCAAAAACCAGAGATGCTTCGCTATCTCGATCTGGATTATATCGTGAGAATTATACGTCCCACCCTAACACCCTAGGCAGCTTCACTAGACCCAACAAAACAGTTTGCTCGAAACGTAAATTAGTGATAACAGAACATGATAGACAGCTCCATCTATTAGCTAAATTAAAATTAATCTGTGACTTGGTATTTTTTTTTCTTGTTCCTTGCTCTTTCTACGATATCTCAGTAGAGACCGGTTCAATTATACAAGTCCAATTGAATTGGAAGTTCCAAAAAGCGGAGTCGCTGGGCTTTGAACCCGTGCCGCTAGCTTGCCAGACACGAGTGCTATCCACTACACCACGCCATTGATGCTAGCTTGCTCTGCATTCTACCAACTCTTTGCACATGGTCAGTAGTTGTGATCTTTTAGGGAAGTTGCCGACGTGAGCTGCTTGCGTCGCTGATGCCGAAGTCGACGTTCTCTGTTCAGCGTCCTTGTGTCGAGATGTTTGCATGGGCTCAACGTTGCCAAAAAGCCGCATCGAAGACTGGGATCGAACCCGGGACGCCTCTGTCCCTGGCTAGAAAGCCAGCGCGCAATCCAATGCACCACGCTGTCGCTGGGTGCCAAGACTGTAATTCTCCGTAAAGTCCAGTACTACGCTACTGTCGATAATACAGAGACGTCTTTGTCAATGTTAACATTGACGACGAAGTAGTCACACTAAGGGCAATGCCAAAAAGCTGCGCATGAAACGGGGATCGAACCCGGGGCCAGCAAATCCCAGTCGTCAGCGGCGAGCTCGCTATCCACTGGACCACTGCTTCGATGCTGGGCAATGATCAGATTAAGCTTCTTATTCGAATACTAGCGAGTCTCAGATCAAATTCTCTTGCGATCCGTGTTAGAATTGCCAAAATTATGGAAACTTCCCTGAAAACCTGGATATGTAAACTGTTCGCGGGTGGCAAATTAAATCAGTAAAATTACTCTGCTTCACCCTCCTTTAATGACAAGCAAAAAGCGAAAATGTGACAAGACAAGACATGATAATGGAAATTCTCACAAGGTTGGAATAAACAATCGAACATCGAACCCTGCGCATTTTAAGGTTGAGTGTATTTAGTAGCCGGGCGTTGATAACAAGAACACGCAGGCGCAGCAGCCGGCGTCGGTCCCGGGTTCGAGTCGCCGACGTCAACAGCTTGCAGACAACTGGTGGATCGCCGAGGTGCCGGCTTCGAAGCTCGCTGTCCCACTGCCAGCTGTTGATGCTTCGTTTCAAATTCCTGTCTCGCCCACGTCGCCTGCAACGGCAGAGACAGTCGGAAAACGTCAGCTTTTTTTAAACAACCAAAGACCATTTGGTTTTCGATGCTTCAGTCGAGTGATGCTAGCTAACGTGTCTGTTGTATACACTAGGCTATGCGAACACTCATATAATCGTGTTAATCTCACCCACAACGCGATTATATTGCGCGTGCGCATAGCCTAGAGGCTTTTATGATCAATTTATAATGTTCGGTGTTAATTAAGCAGCTTTTTCAATTACATTTGTTACCTGGAAATTTCATGATGAAATTATTTGAATATTTCAAAACGTAAAAATCGATTTCAAGAAAAACTAATCAATTGATTTGCTTGAAATTAACACAGTATCTTTTTTTACGATATTTAATGCACACAGTAAATTTTGTTAAAATCGGTTGAAGATAAAAAACTGCAGAAACGCTTAAAAAGTGACATAAAAGTGACATTATCAAGAAAACTGCTAACAGTACAACAATGAAATTTGTACACAAACATTGAATCGTGAGGATCAACATATCTAGAAAGTTTCGTCAAATTATTTTCAGATTCTTGGTCTCCAGAGTGCAAAACGTGTTTCGGAAAAACTGAAAAATTTCGTAAAAACTTAATAACATAAAATTTACTCGTCTGATTTGCTTCAAAAACGTGGCAGATCTAAGTTTAGAGAAAACAAAGGTCCACCAAAATTTTCATCAAAATCCGTTTTGGCGTTTTGCCGGAATCGTGCGAACAAACACACAAAAAAACAAAAACAAACAAACAAACAAACAAACAAAAAAAAAAAAAAAACCATTCCGGATTTTTTTAGCAGTAAAGTGAAATTGAAGATTTCGCTCCACTCGCTACGCTCGTTACGCTCATCAACAAAGCCATGATTGCTTATTATATTATCTTTTATATTTTATGATGATTATAAGATGTAGGATGCAAATGGAATAATTATTATATGAAATAAGATTTTTAGTTTGAAAAATTCGATTGCTTCGTAGCTTGACTCACGTTCAAACTGCTTCTACCAATCGACATTTCTACCAGACTACTCTGTACTTTAAGGGTTTATGCTTGGCTTGACATGTTTAATGCCATAGCATTGCTGGCTCAAGAACATTGGACTGACAACCAAGCAATGTTTGCAGGAAGCCTGTGTTAAAATTTTTCATCAAAATCGTAGAAAATCGATTGAAATCTGCCCCTTTCGTCCGTATTTTTTGCCTTCAATGTGAAAATATTCCCTTCCTTCTACCCATTTGGGATAAGTGTCCGGCCATCATAGATAACAATTACAAAAATTAATTGAGAAATCATTCTTACTGTTCTTGGAGTTTATGTGTTCTTGTATTTAAAAACAAGTTGGAATCAATATGGATTAAATGCCATTTTTGTTTTTCAGTTAAATCTCTTTTAATCTCTGTCCATCTCTCTTTCTTTATTATCTCTTTTTCCTATTATAATAAGTTGCTTTTCTTAATTAAAAAGGTTTTATGAAGACGCTATGAAGCAATGAAGCTATGAAGCATTGAACCTATGAAGCTATGAAGCTATGAAGCATTGAAGCTATGAAGCTATGAAGCTATGAAGCTATAAAGCTGTGACGCTGTGAAGCTGTGAAGCAATGAAGCAATGAATCTACGAAGCATTGAAGCAATGAAGCAATGAAGCAATGAAGCTATTCCAGCGGCCGCGTTCGACGGCAGCCAAGGAACGAGGAGCTGGTCGAGTTGATACTCGAAGCGAAGTGCGCCCGGCCGCCGGGGATTTGCAAGACATGCGTGTAGCGCGCGTGGCCGCGATGACAGGCGCAACCAACGCAACGATGCGTGTTGAAGGATGACGGCTTCTCATCGCCGGGCCTGCAACAACCAAGATGCTGATCGTGACACTGCATCGAGACATTGCATCGTCCCCGCCAGGTGGGGAAACATCTAGAGGGTGGAGAATGAAGTTACGTATTGCACTGAATGCTGGATCATGTGTCAAGTAGATTGCAATGATGATGCTGTGAGGAACAATATCAAGTATCGCATGCCAAATCGCCAAGGCATATAAAAAACACATCAACGAAATCGGCTCTAATTGATAGTTTTAACCGTACAAAATAAGGCTATCTTTTAAATTGAACGTGGGTTTCCTGTTTGCTTAACAAAGGGAAATATCAAATAAGATTCTGAGAGCAGGACTATCGCCAAGAAACATTGTTTCATTCATTTGTGGAATATTTGCTGTTCAAAGTTGAATTGTTATCAAGTTTCTGAATTATTTTTATAATCTTCTGTGATTATTTATTTACAATATCATATTGTCACCATTTTAGATCTGACCACGCCCGATGTTGCTTAACTTTATTGATCGAGCAAACCAACCAGTCCAGGGAATCGAACCCGGCACCTCCAACCACAAAAGATAGGAAATGTGTAGCTAAAGCAAGGACCGGGTGTTGGCGTTGAATAGAACTGAGATTCACCTAGCGCTGCTCCTGCCGGCGTCCCGGCAGCCACCTTCGGCCTCACGACGCCCTCGGCCTCGAACACGCAGCATGGAACAGAAAGCGTTCCCATCGTTAGTTTCTAGGATATTGCAAACGTTTTAGCTGCTTTACCGAGAGGACCCTCGAAAGACAACGCAGTATAAAGCTGCAATTATTAGATGCAAATTGCACAACACAGAAATTAAAATAGGAATATGAATATAAGTCCCGGAGATAAGATTTTACAAAATGACCTCGCACAATTCACCAACCCCATTCTTCTCGTTCTTTGGTCTAATGTTACCGTCATGCCATAACTTGTATCAACAAACACCGGCGAATACGAAGGCTATCGGCAAGAAGCCAATGTTGACTGTTGAAAATTTAGAAAATATGGGACGCTTTGTTGGCCCCGTTGTACCGGCATGCAAACGCAATCGGCTCTTAAGTGACAGATGTTGTGGCCTTGAAAAAGGCCTTTTGTTTGCTGGCGGGGTGGGGTCGGGGTGGATTAGGCGCGCTCCCCTCGGATGCGTCGGGCGAGCTGGATGTCTTTCGGCATGATGGTGACTCGCTTGGCGTGGATCGCGCACAAGTTGGTGTCTTCAAAGAGACCGACCAGGTACGCCTCGCTGGCTTCCTGCAGCGCCATCACGGCCGAGCTCTGGAAGCGCAGGTCGGTCTTGAAGTCCTGCGCGATCTCGCGGACGAGCCGCTGGAAGGGCAGCTTCCTGATGAGCAGCTCCGTGCTCTTCTGGTAGCGACGGATCTCTCGCAGGGCGACGGTGCCCGGCCGATAGCGATGGGGCTTCTTCACTCCGCCGGTGGCCGGCGCGCTCTTGCGGGCCGCCTTGGTGGCGAGCTGCTTGCGCGGCGCCTTTCCTCCGGTCGACTTCCTGGCTGTCTGCTTGGTACGGGCCATGGCTGCTTGATGCTGCTTGTGGTGACAAAATTTAGATTTTGCCCTTTTTGTTAACTTTTAGAGCGTCCTGATTGGTCAATTACTTGATTGGAGGAAATAGCAAGTGAACCCAGGGTCGAGGCGTTTTCCACCCTTTTTGCAGCCCCAAAAGAACCTGGGCTACACAATTCAGGCCCAAAAAATGGTTCGAAATGCTTTTCACGCGTCACACAATTTTGACAGTCAAACGCGCCTGGATGAAGCCGTCAGGGGACGCCGCCGATGAGGCACTTGAGATTCAAAGAATTTGATTGGTCGCTTTAAAAGTAGCAAAGTTAATTAGGGTGGCAAATTTAAAATTTTCAGCAAATTCATGACGAGGAAGACCAGGACGCTGCCACAGAAACCGGGGTGGATAGCACCATGTAACGCAAGATTACTCCCCGGTACCTCTTAGAATCTGTGTTTCACGCCGGTCGAGTGACCTTGAAATCGTTCAAATCTTTTCGCTAGTGTATGTGTATATCACGGTGACGGACTTGAGTGCTTCGGCACGAATCGCGTGCGTGTTTTATCACAGTGTAACTTGTGTAATCAGTTCATGTGCGTAAAACCGTGAGGAACTCGAGTGCTTCGGCACGAAACGCATATTGTGTGCATTAGTGTAGTGATTACTGTTGGTGCTTCGAACCATCATGGCCTGCGAAGTTGCCACTATGCCTGCTTTTAGAAAGCGCATACCACCGCCTGCTGCCCCGACAGCGTCGAGCTCCGAGTTGCCCTCCACAGTGGAAACTCCCCCAACGCCAAAGCGAGCTGCCATCAGCTCCTCGAGCGCTGAAGAGGGTCTTCCCCCGAAGGACGCCTCCTTCACGACGGTGAGCACGCGCAAGCCGCGCAAGGCCAAAAAACCAAGACGACGTGCCAACGCAACCGTCATCCAAACCGCCACCTCCAACCGTTTTGACGCCCTCTCCGACATGGACGCCGACTCGGAGAGCGAGACCGGTGCGGACCTGCCCCCTCCACCCAAGAAGGTGAAGGTGCCTCCGATTGTTTTCCGCCGCGAGAGTGACCACAGCGACATTGTGGTTTCGATTGACGCCCTCGTCACCGACAAGGGCTACACAATCAAGACGGCCGGTAGAGATTTCTACCGTCTGCAGGTCTTGAACCCTGCAGACTACCGTGCTGTCACCGACGGCCTTGAAATCTCGGGTATCGAATACCACACTTTCGCTGTCACGAAGAAAACCTCGCAGCGCTTCGTGATCCGCGGGCTCCCGTTGTCGGTGTCGACCGACGCAATCGCCGCTGAGCTCGCTGCCCTTGACTTCGTGACCACCGCCGTGGTGCAGCTGCACCGATCCAACGGCGCCGAGCGGGTAGCTCTCCCGCTGTACGCCGTCACGCTGGAGGCCACGTCGGGCAGCCCACCTCGCGACGTGAGCGTCATCACACGGCTACAGCGCTGCGTCGTGTCGACTGAGGACCCACGATCAAACCGTGGCCCTCCGCAGTGCCACCGCTGCCAGCGCGTCGGGCATGCCACGGAGTTCTGCCATCAGGCTCCTCGCTGCGTGCGCTGTGCCGGAGCGCACCGTGTCGCCGACTGCCCGACGCCGCGTGGAGACGCCTCCAGCTGCAAGTGCTGCAACTGTGAGGGCGGCCAGCACCCGGCCAGCTACCGCGGCTGTGAGTACCTCAAGCGCGCCAAGCAGGCGAACTTGACGCCGCGCCGCGACGCTGCCGAGGGCTGGACGAAGCCTGCTTCGACGTCTTGGCCGAAGCAACGGCAGACGATGCGACCGCGCATTGAGATGCCGAAGCCTGCTACAACCATACAGCCAGGCAAGAGTTTCGCAAATGCCGTCCACGGCACCTCCCCTCAAAATCAGACTCCCATCCAAGACGTCGCCCAAACCGCCGCCCAACTCCTCAATTCCATCCAGACGGTGGAAAACACTCCTCCGCAATGGTCCGTACTCATGGCACAAATCCAAGCCATGATTAATCAGACGCAAGACACCATGGCCCTTCTTACCAAATCGCTCACCATAATCATCGCCCAGAGCTCCCAAAATGCCTGCAAACCGTAGAGAGCGATCCCTCCGCCTCCTGTGTTGGAACGCCAATGGCCTCCGACAACGTACTGACGAGCTCGCCGAATTGATGCGCGAGACTGACGCTAGCGTGGCGCTAGTCTGCGAGACCCACCTGCAGCCCGGGCACCGAGTGCGCCTCGCCAACCACACGATCTACCGGACCGACCGGCCCGGCGGCAGCTCGCACGGCGGCACGGCCGTCATCGTACGCAACACAGTGCGCCATCAAGAGATCCCGCCACCGCCGCTCTTCCGACTCGAAGCGACCGGGGTTCGCGTGCAGACCGCGGCTGGTCCGCTGCGCCTGTTCGCTGCGTACTCGCCACCAAAGGCAAGACTTGTCGAGCTCGACATCGAAGCCGTGTTCGACTCGCCGCTGGCCACACTTCTCGGCGGGGACCTAAACGCCAAACACTCCGCGTGGAACAGCCCGACGACCAACTACGAGGGCCGCCGTCTCCTGGAGTTGGCAACCCGAGAAGGCATCACAGTGTCTGGCCCGCTGGAGCCCACGCGCATGCCCGTGAACGCACGTCACCGGCCGGCAGTGCTCGACATCACGCTGACCAAGAACATGCGACAGTCGCTGGAGCTCGAGACGCTGCAGGCCCTCTCGTCAGACCACAACCCCGTGCTGGTCACCGTCGGGGAAGACCTGGTCTTCTCGCTGCCGCCCAAGAAGCCGTGCTGGAAGCGTGCTGACTGGCAGAAGTTCCGCGAGGAGCTCGAACCGCGAGTCGAGAAGACGCCGCTAGAGAGCGCCGACGTGGTGGACGCCGCCGTCGACAACATCACGACGGCCATCCAAGCAGCGATCGCGGCCAGCGTGCCGAAGTCGAGACCCCCGCGGAACGCGCTGTTCGACTTGCCAGAGAACATCCTTCGAGCCATCGCCATCAAAAACAAGGCCAAGCGTCGTTGGGAGCGGCGGCGCATGGCGGACACGCGAGTCGAGTGGCGATCCCGGCAGACCGCCGTGAACCTGCTTATCAAGACCCACCGCTCGGCCAAGTGGGATGAAGCCGTCGCCGACCTCCGGTTCGACGACAACTCAACATGGTCGATGGCTCGCAGACTTCTCAACAAGTCGACACAAAACCCGCCGATCCAGGGCAAGATGCACCTGGCTTGCAGCGCGCGGGACAAGGCAGAGGTGCTAGCAGACTCGCTGCAGCTGCAGTTCGAGCCGAACCCGCCGAGCCGCATCACTGCAGCCGTCGACGCCGACGTGGAGAGGTTCACTGCCGAACACCCTCCGGTCGCCCACGCAGGAGATGCATCACCGATCACCCGGGATGAGATTCTCAGCTACGTAACCAAGCTGAAGGATAGAAAGGCGCCCGGCGCTGATGATATCACGAACTTGGTGATCAAGGAACTGCCGACGGCAGCATGCGACCGCTTGCTGGACGTCTTCAACGCCTGCCTCCGACTCCAGCACTTCCCAAGACCGTGGAAGGAGGCCAAGGTCATCGTGCTGCCGAAAGCAGGGAAGTCCCTGCGCGACCCGGCCAACTGGCGACCGATCAGCCTGCTGAGCGGCTTGTCAAAGCTGCTCGAACGAGCCATCCTCACGCGGCTCCAAGGACACTGTTCGACTCAGGCCCCGCTGATCGACCAACAGTTCGGCTTCCGCGCGAACCACTCGACAGACCACCAACTGCTGCGAGTGGTGAATCACATCACGCGAGGGCTGAACTGGCGGAAGCACACGGCAGCGGTGTTTTTGGACGTTGCCAAGGCGTTCGATCGAGTATGGCACGACGGACTACTCCACAAGCTGGCGAAGGCCGGCTACGCGCCCTACTTGTGCAACATCGTCACCAGCTACCTGCGAGGCCGCAGCTTCTACGTGGCCAAGGACGGGGAGCGCTCGACCACCCGTCCGATCGCTGCAGGGGTGCCGCAGGGAGGCATTCTCTCGCCCCTGCTCTTCAACATCTTTGCCAACGACATCCCTGTGACGATGGCCAACACCGTGGTGGCCCTGTACGCCGACGACGTCGCCGTGCTCGTGCAGTCCAGGAGCGCGAAGATCGTCGCCCGGTCGCTGCAGCTGTCGCTCAACGTGCTCGCTGAGTGGTACAGCGATTGGCGCATCGCCATCAACGCGTCCAAGACCACCGCCACGCTGTTCACCCTCAGCAGGGTTAAGCGACCCGACACGCTGCTCTTGGGTGACCGCCTCTCCTGGACGCGCACGAGCAAGTACCTGGGCGTGATCCTGGACGACAAGCTGTCCTGGCGCGCCCACATCGATGCGACTCGGCTCAAGGCTGCCGGCAAGATCGCTGCTCTCTCGCCGCTGCTGAGAAGCAGATGGATATCGCTGGACGCAAAGCTGCGGCTCTACCTCGCCATCGTCCGGCCAGGCATCACCTACGGGTCGCCCGTGTGGGCCACTTGCCGGTGGTCCATGCTGGAGCGACTCCAGGTGATGCAAAACCGGGCGCTGAAGCGTGCAGCTGGGCTGCCCAACTGCACGAGGACGGGAGTTCTCCACCGCGACCTCCAGGTCGAAACGCTCGAAGAGTTCGTGTTGGCCCTGAACGCGAACTTCTTCTCCCACCTATCGGACAATCCGAATCCTTCTATCCGCCATCAGCTTTCCTTTATCCCAACGCCCTTCGACAGGTTCTTGTATCCTGTCGAATCCCTTAACACCGGTCACTAACGGCTCGCCGGACCGGTGCTCCATCGAAACAAAACATTCCCTCAATAAAAAGTATCCATCCAGACACCAGGGAGATAAGGGAGCAATACCCTTCTTCCCAAACCCCTCAATGACGCGGCTTCGCCGCGTCATCCACGTCCCGAGATGTGATGATTTTCAGCAAATTGTGCCGAGACTTCTCAACTCAACTCAACATGACCGGACGCGGCAAAGGAGGCAAAGGACTGGGAAAAGGCGGCGCGAAGCGACACAGGAAGGTGTTGCGTGACAACATCCAGGGCATCACGAAGCCCGCGATCCGTCGTCTGGCTCGCCGAGGCGGAGTCAAGCGCATCTCGGGGCTGATCTACGAGGAGTCGCGCGGCGTGCTCAAGGTGTTCCTCGAGAACGTGATCCGCGACGCCGTCACCTACACCGAGCACGCCAAGAGGAAGACCGTCACCGCCATGGACGTCGTCTACGCGCTCAAACGCCAGGGACGCACGCTCTACGGATTCGGCGGCTAAACCACCCGACACCTCGCTACACGAAACAACAAAGGTCCTTTTCAGGACCACCCAATTCTAATCACATCTGAGCCTTGTACGTTACCATCTTGGAAAACCGAACTTTCGAAGGCGTAAGCATTCGATTGCCGTCGAGAAAGCCTTAGTGTTGGGTGTGATTTAGCGTTTCGGACGGAAATTGTGGCCAAGTCATTTAACACGGTGGCTTATGGGACTACGTTTTCATTCCGAGTAAAAACGAAAGTACCGGGCGACGAACTCACGTCGTCCGGTACTGGCGTGCGCGTTGGGTGAATTGATTTGTCCCAACGATGTCGCAAGTGGCGCGCGATGATGGTCGGTCGGCCGATACTTACAGGGTCGTTGGGAACAAAAAAAATGTCTTTCCCAAATTTGGTCGGAAGGGCAAGAGTCGGCGGTTGCACCACGCGAACTTGGTGTATTTAGACCTTCCTAGTACACAATATAATATAAATATTATATTTTATGTCATTAGTTTGCGAACGGTTAGAGCAGACTGTTCTGTAAATAACTCAGCGATCTTCCTGTTCGAGTGTCTCTTACTAAATGGTCGGTGTGGCCGACGCCAGGCCACGAACGTTTCTACCAGAGGAAACTACCAGCGGTATGGTAATCACTAAGTCACCTAATGATCACAAAGATTACACCATGTTGGCGTTTCTAAGCGCATGTTAATTCCCACAAATAAGATCATTTCTCTTGACCGGTCATAGCAAGTAATGGTTAGGGGCGAAGAGTTGACTGCTGGTATGCAGAAGTCCTTTTTGGGGACACCAAATTCTAATCACATCTGACCTTACGGTTCCTCTCCAACCCACTAAATCCGCTCCAACCGTCGGAAATTTAAAATAGATTGTTTAATTAAGTCCAACACGACCGACACCTTCCGGAATTTCCATCAATCCCGAGCGCGCTTGGACGGAGAAGCCTGGTCCGATTGAAACGAAGTGACATTGTCTGGCGTTTTGACGACGGAAACACGGCGACATGGTAATCTAGCGAAGCCCATCGCTCGGCCTCCCATGGTGCCACGAGGGTGCGCGGGGTGCCGTTGAAAAGCGCACATTTCCAAGAAACCGGCAATCAACACGGCACCCCAAAGATTTGCTCAGTGATTTTCCAACAAGTCTTTCAATTCAAACGACTATTTCACCGACGAACGTTCGGCGCAGAGCTTTGCCAGAAAGCGCACAACAGCGTTGCTATGGGTCCAATCGTTTTGAAACTTTTACGATGTCGAGCCAAAAGATGGACCTAGGTGCGTTCCAAATTTGGTCGTGATCAATCCAGCCAGACGCCCAAAATCAGTAATTCTATCGAATACCACGGTCATTCTCCAGAAATCGATTCCCAACTTCACGAGACTGGAAAACACATTTTTAAAAGGCTTACAGTCTTCTGGTTTTCGACAAAAAAGAGTTCAATTCTTTGTCTACCATTTAGTCCCTACTTCGATGCCTGGCGCAGATTCAAAATTGCCGATATTTCCATTTTTTGACAACCCCAGACATTTTCATGTTTAAAAGCAGCCTAGATTTTTCCAGCTCATGTCGTCAGCTGACCCCGGCAACAACAACAGCCGCAAGCCGTTCCCCCTGTTCACCGTCACCCTTGAACCCAACCCCGGCCAGCCACCAGTGGACGTGTCGACTATCAGTCGACTCCAACGCTGCGTGGTGAGCACCGAGGCTGCGCGCACTCGCCGAGGCCCGGTGCAGTGTTACCGCTGCCAACGCGTCGGCCACACGTCGGCGTTCTGCCACCAGCAGGCCCGCTGCGTGCGCTGCGGAGGCGACCACCGCGCCTCCTCCTGTCCCCGCGACACTGCAACCAAGTGTTGCAACTGTCCGGACGGCAACCACCCGGCAAGTTATCGTGGCTGCGCTTACCTAAAGCGCGCCATGAAGAACGATACCGGCCCCTCCAGGCAGACCCAGCCAGCCCCGAGACCGACCATGCGTCCCCGTCTCGAAGTGCCACCCCCCGCCGCGAGTACGAGCAAGTCGGCTGACTGGCCTGCTCTTCGAGCAAAGCTGGCCGCCTCCACAGCACGACCCAAGACCACCCCGGTCCTGCCGGTGTCCTTCGCCACGGCGGCGAAATCACCAGCAGCAGCCCCTGCCGAGGAGGAGTCCTCGGCTACGGACCCCACGGCTGCCCTGCTGTCTCTCTTCGCTAAGTTGATGACTTCGATGTCAGAAACGATGGCCTCACTTAACCAAGTGATCCCGGCCCTTCTCCTCACCCTGACCAAAACCCAGAATGCCAGCAAGCCCTGAACAGCGCAGCATCAGAATCCTGAATTGGAACGCGAATGGCATTCGCGGCCGTACAGTCGAACTGCTCGCACTGCTCGAGGCAACCAAGTGTTCTGTGGCACTGGTCAATGAGACGCACCTGTTACCAGCACATCGGCTCCCCCTCGCAAACTTCACTGTTTACCGAACGGACCGGCCTGGTGGTAACGCCCACGGCGGCACGGCAGTGCTGGTGCGATCCACAATCCGCCACGAAGAGATCCCCCTTCCCCCCCTGCAGTTGCTTGAAACGACCGGCGTGCTCCTGCACACGGCGACAGGCCCCCTGCGAGTCTTTGCAGCATACTCAGCACCTAACACCCCTCTGCTGCCCGGCGATGTTGACGCTCTGTTCGACTCGACACAGGCCACTCTCATCGCCGGAGACCTGAACGCCAAGCACGCCGCTTGGAACAGCCCGACCGACAACAAGAAGGGCCGCTTGCTTCTCGCACACTCGATGCGCGCAGACTTCACCGTGTCCGGCCCCCTTGAGCCTACTCGTGTCCCCGCCAGCCACCGCCACCGGCCGGCCGTTCTAGACATTGCACTGTCAAAGAACATGACGCAGTCACTAGAGCTCGAGACGCTGACAGCCCTGTCTTCCGATCACAGCCCGGTGCTGCTGACGGTCGGCGACGAGCTAAACACGGTTCGCCCACCACCCCGAAGGAACTGGAAGCGCGCGGACTGGGAGCTTTTCCGCGAGGAAGTGGGTAGACGAGTGGCTTGCACGCCGCTCGACTCTACCGGAGCTCTAGACCGCGCAGTCGACGAGCTGACAGTTGCCATCCAACAAGCGATCGACATCAGCGTTCCCCTCGCAAAGCAGACTCGAAACTCCATCTTCGACTTGCCCCCGGGCATTCTGCTTGCGATCGCTGCCAAAAACAAGACACGCCAGGCTTGGAACCGACTCCGAACCGCTGACCTGAAGCTGGCCTGGAAAGCGCAGCAGCGTGCAGTTGACGAGCTGATCAAACAGCACCGGCGAGACCTCTGGGACGAGGCAGTCGCCAAGCTGCAGTTTGCTGACAACTCGGTCTACCGCATGACACGCAGGCTTCTAAACAAAGCCACGCCAAGCCCGCCCATCCAGGGAAAGACTCATCTCGCCTGCAGCCAGAGAGACAAAGCAGAAGTTCTTGCCGAGTCACTCGAAGCGCAATTTGAGCCAAACCCCCCGAGTCGCATAACACCGGCAGTGGAGACGGAGGTCGCCGACCACCTGGCTGCACATCCCCCGGCCGAGCAAGCTTCTTTCGCGGTCCCGACCACGGCTTCTGAAGTGCTACACTACCTGCGCAACCTCCCCAACGGCAAGGCGCCCGGGGAGGACGGTATCACCAACCTTGTGCTGAAGGAACTGCCATCATCCGCAGGCACAAGGTTACTCGCTATCTTCAACGCTAGCTTGAGTTTACAGCACTTTCCACGGCCGTGGAAGGAAGCCAAGGTGATTGTGTTTCCAAAGCCAAACAAATCGCTTAGAGATCCAGCAAACTATCGTCCAATCAGTCTTCTGAGCGGACTTAGCAAACTGCTCGAAAAGGTCATGCTAACACGGCTCTCAGGCCATTGTCAGAACAGGGGGCTGCTAATCAACCAGCAGTTTGGATTCCGACCCGAGCACTCGACTAACCATCAGTTGCTGCGCGTGGTCAACCACATCTCACATGGTTTCAACTGGAAAAAACACACCGGCGTCGTCTTCCTGGACGTCGCCAAGGCGTTTGACCGGGTGTGGCATACAGGGCTACTGCGAAAGATGATCAAGATGGAGTTTCCGAACTACCTTGTGAATCTGGTGTCGAATTATCTCAGCGGGAGATCTTTTCATGTCACCATGGGAGGGGAGCGATCATCCACCCGACCCATCGCAGCCGGTGTGCCGCAGGGGAGCCTAGTGGGGCCCTTTCTCTTCAATGTGTTCACCAACGACATCCCGGTGGACCTGCCCAAGACCGAGCTAGCACTCTACGCAGACGACGCGGCCATCCTGGTCCAGTCTCGCAGCATGCGGCTGGTCGAGCAGAATCTCCAATCGTCACTCGACCGTCTGAGCACGTGGTACGAGGACTGGCGTATCGCACTCAACACCGCGAAAACCACCGCCACCCTGTTCACCAGGAAGCGAAGTGCCAAAGCCAACCCTCCGAGCATCACACTGCAAGGACAGAAAATCACCTGGTCGGAAACCAGCAAGTATCTGGGAGTCATCCTGGATTCTAAGCTGAGCTGGAAGCCCCATGTCGAGACAGTCAGGAACCGCGCAATCGGCAAGATAGGATCACTGATGCCTTTGTTCAAATCGAAGACAATGTCCATCGATGCAAAACGAAGACTTTACGTGACCATCATCAGACCAACCATCAGCTACGCATCGCCAGTCTGGTGCATGTGCAAGCTAAGTCTCTTTGCCAAGATGCAGCGCGTGCAGAACAGGGCCCTTCGCGCAGTCGCCGGCCTGCCCCAGTTCACACGCACCGACGATATCCACCGAGAACTCGAAGTAGAAACTCTCGAAGAGTTCGTCAACAGGCTGAACGTGGACTTCTTTGCGGAGCTGCCCTCCAATAAGAACCCACTGATCTCAGGCCAAGCTGCCTACGTCACAATGCCTCATGACAAGTACCCGAGGCCACACGCAGCCCTGCCCCTCTAGCGTGTCCGGCTTGCCGGTTTCAAGATATAACAACCCCGACATGAATTTTCCAAACCACCATTTAGGGAATCACGCGTAATGCGGATAATCCCTCCCATCCTCGGCTAGGTGTGCGAGTTCCTCGCACACCAACACCGACAACAAGTACGGACGGAGCCGTCAACTCCATATTCACCCGGTAATCGAAAGTATTTCTCCGTCAAACGTACCAACCTACCGCAGCTTTCGAGATGGCAGACACAGCAGCAGTCGCAGCACCGGCGCCCGCCCCAGCGGCCGCGGCCTCCCCGGCCAAGAAGGCAGCCAAGTCGGCGGCGGCGTCGAAGCAGGCGCGCGGCAAGCCGGCGCACCCGCGCACCTCGGAGATGGTCAACGGTGCGATCAAGGCGCTGAAGGAGCGCGGAGGCTCGTCCCTGCAGGCGATCAAGAAGTACATCTCCGCCAACTACAAGGTCGACGCGGAGAAGCTGGCGCCGTTCATCAAGAAGTACCTCAAGTCGGCGGTGACGAGCGGAGAGCTCGTGCAGACCAAGGGAAAGGGCGCGTCGGGCTCGTTCAAGCTTTCGAGCGCCAAGCCCGCTGCCGGTGCTGCCAGCAGCAGCGCCGTGGTCAAGAAGCCCAAGGCGGTCAAGTCCACCGTCGGCAAGGTGGCGGCCGCCAAGTCCGTCAAGTCGGTGACCAAGCGCGCGGCGTCGTCGCCTGCCAAGAAGAGCGTCAGCGCCGTCAAGAAGTCGTCGGCGTCGCCTGCCGCTGCGAAGAAGGCCCCGAAGGCTGCCAAGGCTGTCGTCGCAGCGAAGCCGAAGAAGACTGCCGCGCCGGCCAAGGTGCAGAAGAAGGTGGCCAAGTCGCCCGCCAAGAAGCCGAAGACGCCCAAGCCGAAGAAGGCAGTCGCTCCCAAGGCGAAGCCGTCCCCGGCGAAGAAGGCGACTTCCACCAGTCGCAGCCGCAAGTGAGCTCGCTCGTGCTGGCGTTCTCAGCCGTGTCGAGGAAACAAACGGCCTTTTTCAAGGCCACCAAAATAATCAAAAAAGAGCAGCTGGCACCAACGACAATTAATATGCTCCACCCCATTTTCACCACATCCTGTCTTCCTGCTACGATATACCACGGTCTGCTCATGGTGGAATCTGACAAACCTCACCTTCCTCTTGGATCGGTCATCCATCCAAGGACTGATCACATCTGATGTCGCTTAACCTTAGCATAATGCCGCGCTCACTTCGGTCGGTTTCGTCTCGGCGGAGCCGAGACGATGGGCTCGGAGGGGCGGGGGTTACCCCGTATTCTCCGGGCGGCTGGGTGGATGTTCGTCGGTTGGTCTGTTGTCGGTGATTTTCTTTTGATGCTGCCAGGTGTCAGTGCATCTGCTTCTGGGTCCGGCAAGCCGTTAGTGACCTGGTGTTTTCAATTGCAGCGTGCCCGGCTAGGCCGTTAGTGGCACGGTGGTGGTTCCTGTGGGCAGGAGGCAATTGATTGGTCTGGGGAATCTGTCAAAGGGAGAGGCAGTGAATTGGAGTTGGTCACGGATTGCCGGGTTGGGATTGTCGGTTAGACTGTTGAAGAATTTTGTATTTAGGGCAAATACAAAGTTTTTGAGAAGCTCGATCTTCAGCTCCCGGTGCATTGCTTGCGTCCTCGCAAACATGGGAAGTCCGGCGGCGGTCTTCATTGCCCGGTTCTGCACAATCTGCAGGCGCGCAAGGAGTGTTTCCCGGCAGGTCGCCCACACAGGCGAGCCGTACGTGAGCGTGGGCCGGATGATGGCGGTGTAGAGCCGCAGCTTGGTCTGCGTTGACATGCAGCGGCTGCGAAGCAGCGGGCTGAGCGCGGCCAGTTTCCCGGCTGCCTTGGTGCGCGTTGCCTCGATGTGCGGCTCCCAGTTGAGCTTGGCGTCCAGCAGTACGCCCAGGTACTTGCTGGTCGCCGTCCACTTGATCGGCTGGCCTTGCAGTGTCGTGTCGGGAGGATGGATGTTTTTCTTGTGTGCGAAGAGCGTGGCTGTCGTCTTGGCGGTGTTGATGCCAATCCGCCAGTCTGCGTACCAGGTGGTGAGGGCGTCGAGTGCGGGCTGGAGGTGCTTCTTGATCAGCTCGAGGCTCCTGGACTGGACGAGGATGGCCGCGTCGTCGGCGTAGAGCGCAATCGCCGAGTTTGCCGTGTCGACAGGGATGTCGTTCGTGTAGATGTTGAACAGGAACGGGCCGATGATGCTGCCTTGTGGAACACCCGCGGCGATCGGCCGACTGGTGGAGCGGTCTTCGTTCATGGCGACGTGGAAGCTGCGTTCCTTGAGGTAGCTTGCGATCATGTTTACCAGGTGTGGTGGGAAACCTGTTTTTGCAAGTTTGTGGACAAGTCCGACGTGCCAGACTCGGTCGAAGGCCTTGGCGACGTCGAGGAAGACTGCAGCTGTGTGGAGTTTCCAGTTGAGGCCGTTGCTGATGTAGTTGACGACTCTCAGAAGCTGGTGGTTGGTGGAGTGGGCGCTCCGGAAGCCAAATTGTTGGTTGATGATCAGGCCGGTAGAGTCGCTGTGTGTTACGAGTCGGGTGAGAATGGCCTTCTCAAGAAGCTTGGATAAGCCCGAGAGAAGGCTGATGGGGCGCCAGTTGGCGGGGTCGCTGAGGATCTTTCCCGGTTTTGGGAAGGCGATCACCCTGGCTTCCTTCCACGGGCGTGGGAAGTGCTGGAGAGTGAGGCTGGCGTTGAAGATTTCAAGAAGGCGCTCGCAGGCTTCCCCTGGGAGTTCTTTGATGACTTGGTTGGTGATGCCATCAGAGCCCGGGGCCTTCTTGTTCTTCAGCTTTGTCACGTGTTTCTCCATTTCAGCCAGGGTGATGAGGCTCGCGTCCTGCGCGTGCGCTTCGTGCCGGTGAGCGTGCAGGAAGTGACCCGTCTCCTCCCTGACTTGCGCAGTGATGCGGCTCGGCGGGTTGGGCTGGAACTGCAGCTGCAGCGAGTCTGCCAGCACCTCGGCCTTGTCACGCGCGCTGCACGCCAGGTGCGTCCTGCCTTTCATCGGCGGGTTCGGCGTCGGCTTGTTGAGCAGGCGTCGGGTCATGCGCCAGACGGAGTGGTCCTCGACGTTCAGCTCGCTGACTGCCTGGTCCCACTTCGCCTGGCGGTGCTCGCGGATCAGGATGTCTAGCTGGCCTTGGAGTTCTCGGTATTTCAGCCGCAGGTCAAGAGTGCGGCATCGTTGGAACCTGCGCTTTGCCTTGTTTTTGATGCGAATGGCCTGTAGTATCGACTCAGGGAGATCGTACAGGCCATTTCTGGGCGGAGTGAAGCTGGGAATGGTGGCTTCGATACTCGACTGGATGGCCGTGGTGAAGTGGGTGACAGCCGTGTCCAGGTCTTGGGCGGTGTTGATATCGGTTGAGGCGATCCGTGGTGCCAGGTCTTCTCGGAACTGATCCCAGTTGGCTCGTTTCCAGTTGAGTCGCTTGGTCGGTTGGACGGTGACCAGCTCGTCGCCGATGGAGATGAGCACGGGGTTGTGGTCGGATGAAAGAGCAGGGAGTGATTCCATCTCGAGTGACTGGGCCATGTTTTTCGACAGGGTGATGTCGATGACCGATGGTCGTTGTCGAGCATTCGCCGGTACTCGAGTTGGTTCGGTGGGTCCCGCTACTGTGAAGTTGGCGCGCTGGCCGAGGGCGCGGAGTCTCCGTCCGGCGGCGTTTATCGAGGAGCAGTTCCAGTCGGGATGCTTCGCGTTCAGGTCCCCGGCAACGAGCGTGGCCTGGGGTGAGTCGAGCAGCGCTTCGATGTCGAGCTCGATGAGCGGCCAGCTGGGCGGTGAGTAGGCGGCAAACACTCGCAGCGGACCTTTCACCGTGTGCACGCACACGCCGGTCGCCTCGAGGCGAGATAGCGCAGGCAGCGGGATTTGCTCGTGGCGCACGGAGTTGCGCACGATGACGGCCGTGCCGCCGTGCGCAGCGCCGCCGGGCCGGTCGGTCCGATACACGGTGTGGTTGGCCAGACGCAGTCGGTGTCCGGGTTGGAGGTGCGTTTCGCTGACGAGGGCCACTGCGCTGTCGGTGGATGCCATCAGCGCCAGGAGTTCGGCGGTGCGGGACTGGATGCCGTTGGCGTTCCAGTTCAGCAGCCGGAGTGTTTGCAGTCTAGCGTTTGCTGGCATTGTTGGTGTTTACCAGCGATTCCACCAGGGAGGCGACCATTTCCAGTTGTTTGTTCGTTTGCTGCACTATTTGACCAGATGACGAGGAAGACCAGGACGCTGCTACAGAAACCGGGGTGGATAGCACCATGTAACGCAAGATTACTCCCCGGTACCTCTTAGAATCTGTGTTTCACGCCGGTCGAGTGACCTTGAAATCGTTCAAATCTTTTCGCTAGTGTATGTGTATATCACGGTGACGGACTTGAGTGCTTCGGCACGAATCGCGTGCGTGTTTTATCACAGTGTAACTTGTGTAATCAGTTCATGTGCGTAAAACCGTGAGGAACTCGAGTGCTTCGGCACGAAACGCATATTGTGTGCATTAGTGTAGTGATTACTGTTGGTGCTTCGAACCATCATGGCCTGCGAAGTTGCCACTATGCCTGCTTTTAGAAAGCGCATACCACCGCCTGCTGCCCCGACAGCGTCGAGCTCCGAGTTGCCCTCCACAGTGGAAACTCCCCCAACGCCAAAGCGAGCTGCCATCAGCTCCTCGAGCGCTGAAGAGGGTCTTCCCCCGAAGGACGCCTCCTTCACGACGGTGAGCACGCGCAAGCCGCGCAAGGCCAAAAAACCAAGACGACGTGCCAACGCAACCGTCATCCAAACCGCCACCTCCAACCGTTTTGACGCCCTCTCCGACATGGACGCCGACTCGGAGAGCGAGACCGGTGCGGACCTGCCCCCTCCACCCAAGAAGGTGAAGGTGCCTCCGATTGTTTTCCGCCGCGAGAGTGACCACAGCGACATTGTGGTTTCGATTGACGCCCTCGTCACCGACAAGGGCTACACAATCAAGACGGCCGGTAGAGATTTCTACCGTCTGCAGGTCTTGAACCCTGCAGACTACCGTGCTGTCACCGACGGCCTTGAAATCTCGGGTATCGAATACCACACTTTCGCTGTCACGAAGAAAACCTCGCAGCGCTTCGTGATCCGCGGGCTCCCGTTGTCGGTGTCGACCGACGCAATCGCCGCTGAGCTCGCTGCCCTTGACTTCGTGACCACCGCCGTGGTGCAGCTGCACCGATCCAACGGCGCCGAGCGGGTAGCTCTCCCGCTGTACGCCGTCACGCTGGAGGCCACGTCGGGCAGCCCACCTCGCGACGTGAGCGTCATCACACGGCTACAGCGCTGCGTCGTGTCGACTGAGGACCCACGATCAAACCGTGGCCCTCCGCAGTGCCACCGCTGCCAGCGCGTCGGGCATGCCACGGAGTTCTGCCATCAGGCTCCTCGCTGCGTGCGCTGTGCCGGAGCGCACCGTGTCGCCGACTGCCCGACGCCGCGTGGAGACGCCTCCAGCTGCAAGTGCTGCAACTGTGAGGGCGGCCAGCACCCGGCCAGCTACCGCGGCTGTGAGTACCTCAAGCGCGCCAAGCAGGCGAACTTGACGCCGCGCCGCGACGCTGCCGAGGGCTGGACGAAGCCTGCTTCGACGTCTTGGCCGAAGCAACGGCAGACGATGCGACCGCGCATTGAGATGCCGAAGCCTGCTACAACCATACAGCCAGGCAAGAGTTTCGCAAATGCCGTCCACGGCACCTCCCCTCAAAATCAGACTCCCATCCAAGACGTCGCCCAAACCGCCGCCCAACTCCTCAATTCCATCCAGACGGTGGAAAACACTCCTCCGCAATGGTCCGTACTCATGGCACAAATCCAAGCCATGATTAATCAGACGCAAGACACCATGGCCCTTCTTACCAAATCGCTCACCATAATCATCGCCCAGAGCTCCCAAAATGCCTGCAAACCGTAGAGAGCGATCCCTCCGCCTCCTGTGTTGGAACGCCAATGGCCTCCGACAACGTACTGACGAGCTCGCCGAATTGATGCGCGAGACTGACGCTAGCGTGGCGCTAGTCTGCGAGACCCACCTGCAGCCCGGGCACCGAGTGCGCCTCGCCAACCACACGATCTACCGGACCGACCGGCCCGGCGGCAGCTCGCACGGCGGCACGGCCGTCATCGTACGCAACACAGTGCGCCATCAAGAGATCCCGCCACCGCCGCTCTTCCGACTCGAAGCGACCGGGGTTCGCGTGCAGACCGCGGCTGGTCCGCTGCGCCTGTTCGCTGCGTACTCGCCACCAAAGGCAAGACTTGTCGAGCTCGACATCGAAGCCGTGTTCGACTCGCCGCTGGCCACACTTCTCGGCGGGGACCTAAACGCCAAACACTCCGCGTGGAACAGCCCGACGACCAACTACGAGGGCCGCCGTCTCCTGGAGTTGGCAACCCGAGAAGGCATCACAGTGTCTGGCCCGCTGGAGCCCACGCGCATGCCCGTGAACGCACGTCACCGGCCGGCAGTGCTCGACATCACGCTGACCAAGAACATGCGACAGTCGCTGGAGCTCGAGACGCTGCAGGCCCTCTCGTCAGACCACAACCCCGTGCTGGTCACCGTCGGGGAAGACCTGGTCTTCTCGCTGCCGCCCAAGAAGCCGTGCTGGAAGCGTGCTGACTGGCAGAAGTTCCGCGAGGAGCTCGAACCGCGAGTCGAGAAGACGCCGCTAGAGAGCGCCGACGTGGTGGACGCCGCCGTCGACAACATCACGACGGCCATCCAAGCAGCGATCGCGGCCAGCGTGCCGAAGTCGAGACCCCCGCGGAACGCGCTGTTCGACTTGCCAGAGAACATCCTTCGAGCCATCGCCATCAAAAACAAGGCCAAGCGTCGTTGGGAGCGGCGGCGCATGGCGGACACGCGAGTCGAGTGGCGATCCCGGCAGACCGCCGTGAACCTGCTTATCAAGACCCACCGCTCGGCCAAGTGGGATGAAGCCGTCGCCGACCTCCGGTTCGACGACAACTCAACATGGTCGATGGCTCGCAGACTTCTCAACAAGTCGACACAAAACCCGCCGATCCAGGGCAAGATGCACCTGGCTTGCAGCGCGCGGGACAAGGCAGAGGTGCTAGCAGACTCGCTGCAGCTGCAGTTCGAGCCGAACCCGCCGAGCCGCATCACTGCAGCCGTCGACGCCGACGTGGAGAGGTTCACTGCCGAACACCCTCCGGTCGCCCACGCAGGAGATGCATCACCGATCACCCGGGATGAGATTCTCAGCTACGTAACCAAGCTGAAGGATAGAAAGGCGCCCGGCGCTGATGATATCACGAACTTGGTGATCAAGGAACTGCCGACGGCAGCATGCGACCGCTTGCTGGACGTCTTCAACGCCTGCCTCCGACTCCAGCACTTCCCAAGACCGTGGAAGGAGGCCAAGGTCATCGTGCTGCCGAAAGCAGGGAAGTCCCTGCGCGACCCGGCCAACTGGCGACCGATCAGCCTGCTGAGCGGCTTGTCAAAGCTGCTCGAACGAGCCATCCTCACGCGGCTCCAAGGACACTGTTCGACTCAGGCCCCGCTGATCGACCAACAGTTCGGCTTCCGCGCGAACCACTCGACAGACCACCAACTGCTGCGAGTGGTGAATCACATCACGCGAGGGCTGAACTGGCGGAAGCACACGGCAGCGGTGTTTTTGGACGTTGCCAAGGCGTTCGATCGAGTATGGCACGACGGACTACTCCACAAGCTGGCGAAGGCCGGCTACGCGCCCTACTTGTGCAACATCGTCACCAGCTACCTGCGAGGCCGCAGCTTCTACGTGGCCAAGGACGGGGAGCGCTCGACCACCCGTCCGATCGCTGCAGGGGTGCCGCAGGGAGGCATTCTCTCGCCCCTGCTCTTCAACATCTTTGCCAACGACATCCCTGTGACGATGGCCAACACCGTGGTGGCCCTGTACGCCGACGACGTCGCCGTGCTCGTGCAGTCCAGGAGCGCGAAGATCGTCGCCCGGTCGCTGCAGCTGTCGCTCAACGTGCTCGCTGAGTGGTACAGCGATTGGCGCATCGCCATCAACGCGTCCAAGACCACCGCCACGCTGTTCACCCTCAGCAGGGTTAAGCGACCCGACACGCTGCTCTTGGGTGACCGCCTCTCCTGGACGCGCACGAGCAAGTACCTGGGCGTGATCCTGGACGACAAGCTGTCCTGGCGCGCCCACATCGATGCGACTCGGCTCAAGGCTGCCGGCAAGATCGCTGCTCTCTCGCCGCTGCTGAGAAGCAGATGGATATCGCTGGACGCAAAGCTGCGGCTCTACCTCGCCATCGTCCGGCCAGGCATCACCTACGGGTCGCCCGTGTGGGCCACTTGCCGGTGGTCCATGCTGGAGCGACTCCAGGTGATGCAAAACCGGGCGCTGAAGCGTGCAGCTGGGCTGCCCAACTGCACGAGGACGGGAGTTCTCCACCGCGACCTCCAGGTCGAAACGCTCGAAGAGTTCGTGTTGGCCCTGAACGCGAACTTCTTCTCCCACCTATCGGACAATCCGAATCCTTCTATCCGCCATCAGCTTTCCTTTATCCCAACGCCCTTCGACAGGTTCTTGTATCCTGTCGAATCCCTTAACACCGGTCACTAACGGCTCGCCGGACCGGTGCTCCATCGAAACAAAACATTCCCTCAATAAAAAGTATCCATCCAGACACCAGGGAGATAAGGGAGCAATACCCTTCTTCCCAAACCCCTCAATGACGCGGCTTCGCCGCGTCATCCACGTCCCGAGATGTGAGTTGCTGCACTATTTCCATCAGCGTGCTGAGAATGGCGGTTAGTTCGGGGGTGTTGGTTTCGGTCGTTGGTTTCATTGCGCCGGCGGTAGCTTCTGCATAGGAGAAGCCACTGGTGGTGTTTTCGGCCTTTGAGGTCACTGGTGGGATTGGTATTCTTGGCTGTTTCTCCCAGCCGTTGTTCTTGGTGGTAGCAGCCGTAGGTGTGGCACGCTGTGCTACCTTGGCCTTTTTGAGGTAGACACACCCCCGGTAGCTGGCCGGGTGAGCGCCGTCAACGCAGTTGCAGCACTTGGGGTGGTCGGTGCCGTGGGGCTCGGGCGCTCACTTCGGTCGGTTTCGTCTCGGCGGAGCCGAGACGATGGGCTCGGAGGGGCGGGGGTTACCCCGTATTCTCCGGGCGGCTGGGTGGATGTTCGTCGGTTGGTCTGTTGTCGGTGATTTTCTTTTGATGCTGCCAGGTGTCAGTGCATCTGCTTCTGGGTCCGGCAAGCCGTTAGTGACCTGGTGTTTTCAATTGCAGCGTGCCCGGCTAGGCCGTTAGTGGCACGGTGGTGGTTCCTGTGGGCAGGAGGCAATTGATTGGTCTGGGGAATCTGTCAAAGGGAGAGGCAGTGAATTGGAGTTGGTCACGGATTGCCGGGTTGGGATTGTCGGTTAGACTGTTGAAGAATTTTGTATTTAGGGCAAATACAAAGTTTTTGAGAAGCTCGATCTTCAGCTCCCGGTGCATTGCTTGCGTCCTCGCAAACATGGGAAGTCCGGCGGCGGTCTTCATTGCCCGGTTCTGCACAATCTGCAGGCGCGCAAGGAGTGTTTCCCGGCAGGTCGCCCACACAGGCGAGCCGTACGTGAGCGTGGGCCGGATGATGGCGGTGTAGAGCCGCAGCTTGGTCTGCGTTGACATGCAGCGGCTGCGAAGCAGCGGGCTGAGCGCGGCCAGTTTCCCGGCTGCCTTGGTGCGCGTTGCCTCGATGTGCGGCTCCCAGTTGAGCTTGGCGTCCAGCAGTACGCCCAGGTACTTGCTGGTCGCCGTCCACTTGATCGGCTGGCCTTGCAGTGTCGTGTCGGGAGGATGGATGTTTTTCTTGTGTGCGAAGAGCGTGGCTGTCGTCTTGGCGGTGTTGATGCCAATCCGCCAGTCTGCGTACCAGGTGGTGAGGGCGTCGAGTGCGGGCTGGAGGTGCTTCTTGATCAGCTCGAGGCTCCTGGACTGGACGAGGATGGCCGCGTCGTCGGCGTAGAGCGCAATCGCCGAGTTTGCCGTGTCGACAGGGATGTCGTTCGTGTAGATGTTGAACAGGAACGGGCCGATGATGCTGCCTTGTGGAACACCCGCGGCGATCGGCCGACTGGTGGAGCGGTCTTCGTTCATGGCGACGTGGAAGCTGCGTTCCTTGAGGTAGCTTGCGATCATGTTTACCAGGTGTGGTGGGAAACCTGTTTTTGCAAGTTTGTGGACAAGTCCGACGTGCCAGACTCGGTCGAAGGCCTTGGCGACGTCGAGGAAGACTGCAGCTGTGTGGAGTTTCCAGTTGAGGCCGTTGCTGATGTAGTTGACGACTCTCAGAAGCTGGTGGTTGGTGGAGTGGGCGCTCCGGAAGCCAAATTGTTGGTTGATGATCAGGCCGGTAGAGTCGCTGTGTGTTACGAGTCGGGTGAGAATGGCCTTCTCAAGAAGCTTGGATAAGCCCGAGAGAAGGCTGATGGGGCGCCAGTTGGCGGGGTCGCTGAGGATCTTTCCCGGTTTTGGGAAGGCGATCACCCTGGCTTCCTTCCACGGGCGTGGGAAGTGCTGGAGAGTGAGGCTGGCGTTGAAGATTTCAAGAAGGCGCTCGCAGGCTTCCCCTGGGAGTTCTTTGATGACTTGGTTGGTGATGCCATCAGAGCCCGGGGCCTTCTTGTTCTTCAGCTTTGTCACGTGTTTCTCCATTTCAGCCAGGGTGATGAGGCTCGCGTCCTGCGCGTGCGCTTCGTGCCGGTGAGCGTGCAGGAAGTGACCCGTCTCCTCCCTGACTTGCGCAGTGATGCGGCTCGGCGGGTTGGGCTGGAACTGCAGCTGCAGCGAGTCTGCCAGCACCTCGGCCTTGTCACGCGCGCTGCACGCCAGGTGCGTCCTGCCTTTCATCGGCGGGTTCGGCGTCGGCTTGTTGAGCAGGCGTCGGGTCATGCGCCAGACGGAGTGGTCCTCGACGTTCAGCTCGCTGACTGCCTGGTCCCACTTCGCCTGGCGGTGCTCGCGGATCAGGATGTCTAGCTGGCCTTGGAGTTCTCGGTATTTCAGCCGCAGGTCAAGAGTGCGGCATCGTTGGAACCTGCGCTTTGCCTTGTTTTTGATGCGAATGGCCTGTAGTATCGACTCAGGGAGATCGTACAGGCCATTTCTGGGCGGAGTGAAGCTGGGAATGGTGGCTTCGATACTCGACTGGATGGCCGTGGTGAAGTGGGTGACAGCCGTGTCCAGGTCTTGGGCGGTGTTGATTTCGGTTGAGGCGATCCGTGGTGCCAGGTCTTCTCGGAACTGATCCCAGTTGGCTCGTTTCCAGTTGAGTCGCTTGGTCGGTTGGACGGTGACCAGCTCGTCGCCGATGGAGATGAGCACGGGGTTGTGGTCGGATGAAAGAGCAGGGAGTGATTCCATCTCGAGTGACTGGGCCATGTTTTTCGACAGGGTGATGTCGATGACCGATGGTCGTTGTCGAGCATTCGCCGGTACTCGAGTTGGTTCGGTGGGTCCCGCTACTGTGAAGTTGGCGCGCTGGCCGAGGGCGCGGAGTCTCCGTCCGGCGGCGTTTATCGAGGAGCAGTTCCAGTCGGGATGCTTCGCGTTCAGGTCCCCGGCAACGAGCGTGGCCTGGGGTGAGTCGAGCAGCGCTTCGATGTCGAGCTCGATGAGCGGCCAGCTGGGCGGTGAGTAGGCGGCAAACACTCGCAGCGGACCTTTCACCGTGTGCACGCACACGCCGGTCGCCTCGAGGCGAGATAGCGCAGGCAGCGGGATTTGCTCGTGGCGCACGGAGTTGCGCACGATGACGGCCGTGCCGCCGTGCGCAGCGCCGCCGGGCCGGTCGGTCCGATACACGGTGTGGTTGGCCAGACGCAGTCGGTGTCCGGGTTGGAGGTGCGTTTCGCTGACGAGGGCCACTGCGCTGTCGGTGGATGCCATCAGCGCCAGGAGTTCGGCGGTGCGGGACTGGATGCCGTTGGCGTTCCAGTTCAGCAGCCGGAGTGTTTGCAGTCTAGCGTTTGCTGGCATTGTTGGTGTTTACCAGCGATTCCACCAGGGAGGCGACCATTTCCAGTTGTTTGTTCGTTTGCTGCACTATTTCCATCAGCGTGCTGAGAATGGCGGTTAGTTCGGGGGTGTTGGTTTCGGTCGTTGGTTTCATTGCGCCGGCGGTAGCTTCTGCATAGGAGAAGCCACTGGTGGTGTTTTCGGCCTTTGAGGTCACTGGTGGGATTGGTATTCTTGGCTGTTTCTCCCAGCCGTTGTTCTTGGTGGTAGCAGCCGTAGGTGTGGCACGCTGTGCTACCTTGGCCTTTTTGAGGTAGACACACCCCCGGTAGCTGGCCGGGTGAGCGCCGTCAACGCAGTTGCAGCACTTGGGGTGGTCGGTGCCGTGGGGCTCGGGGCAGTCGTCGAGCAGGTGGTTCCCGGCGCAGCGCACGCAGCGTGGCGCCTGGTGACAGAAGGCGGTAGCGTGGCCGACGCGCTGGCACCGGTGGCACTGCGCTGGTCCGCGTTGGCTTCGCGGATCTTCGGTTTTAACCGCGCAGCGCAGCAGCCGTGTGATGGTTGAAACGTTCCTGGCTGCTTTTCCGGGTGGAATCGCCATGGTGACGGCGAACAGCGGGTAGATGTTTTTTTCGCTCCCCGAGTTCCGCCCGAGCTGCACGACGGCCGTGGTTTCAAAGCCGAGGCTTTTCAGCTCGGCCGCGATTTTGGCAGTTGAGGCGGAGAGCGGGAGTCCGCGGATGATAAACCTTTGGGTTCTTGGTTTTTCCACAGGGAAGGTGTGGAACTCGATTTGGTCGGCGATGAGGGCGTCGGTGACGGCCCGGTAGTCGGCTGGGGTTTTCACCACCAGGCGGTAGCCCTTGCCCTTCGGCTTGAGGACGTACGAATGGTCGACAGTGATACTGTCGAGCGCATCCGTGACGTCCTCGTGGTCGAGATCCGGCTCGAAGAAAAGTGGCGGAATCTTGTACTTCCTTGGGGTGGCCACCTCTTCCTCGCTGCTGGTCGTCGAGTCGGAGGGGTGTCCTTCGGAGTCGGAGAGCGCGGCGTAAGAGTTTTTGACAGGTGTCGTTGTCTTCTTGGCCGGCTTGGGTTTAGGGGCTCGTTTGCGAGCCGCCACGGTGACGAAGTCTTCGTCGGAGCTGCTCGAGTCGACTCGTGCGGGGGGTGTTTTGGCGGGCGCTGCGATGGTGGCAGCGGTGGCGGCGGTGTTGCGAGTCACCGGCTTCTTCGGAGCGGCAGGGGGCGTGGAGTTAGCTGCTGTCACGAAGGTCTTCTTGGCTGGGGCCTGCGTGCTAGGCGCCGCTGGCCGGGCCTTCATCAGCAACGTCATGATGCCGGTGGCGGTGGCGGTCAGTTTGCTGCTGGACGCAATGGCCCGTTCGGGCGAGAACTTGCTCGGGAGAGCGGCGGCCTGGCGAAACCGGGTGTTCATCGTTGAGCGTAGCCTGAGCTCATGGGCTGTCTTTTACCGGCAACTTTGGTTGCCGGTAAGGCTATGGGGCTGTGCCCTCTTTTGCTGTTTTGTTGTTCAGCTTTGTTAACTTTTAGAGCGTCCTGATTGGTCAATTACTTGATTGGAGGAAATAGCAAGTGAACCCAGGGTCGAGGCGTTTTCCACCCTTTTTGCAGCCCCAAAAGAACCTGGGCTACACAATTCAGGCCCAAAAAATGGTTCGAAATGCTTTTCACGCGTCACACAATTTTGACAGTCAAACGCGCCTGGATGAAGCCGTCAGGGGACGCCGCCGATGAGGCACTTGAGATTCAAAGAATTTGATTGGTCGCTTTAAAAGTAGCAAAGTTAATTAGGGTGGCAAATTTAAATTTTCAGCAAATTGTGCCGAGACTTCTCAACTCAACTCAACATGACCGGACGCGGCAAAGGAGGCAAAGGACTGGGAAAAGGCGGCGCGAAGCGACACAGGAAGGTGTTGCGTGACAACATCCAGGGCATCACGAAGCCCGCCATCCGTCGTCTGGCTCGCCGAGGCGGAGTCAAGCGCATCTCGGGGCTGATCTACGAGGAGTCGCGCGGCGTGCTCAAGGTGTTCCTCGAGAACGTGATCCGCGACGCCGTCACCTACACCGAGCACGCCAAGAGGAAGACCGTCACCGCCATGGACGTCGTCTACGCGCTCAAACGCCAGGGACGCACGCTCTACGGATTCGGCGGCTAAACCACCCGACACCTCGCTACACGAAACAACAAAGGTCCTTTTCAGGACCACCCAATTCTAATCACATCTGAGCCTTGTACGTTACCATCTTGGAAAACCGAACTTTCGAAGGCGTAAGCATTCGATTGCCGTCGAGAAAGCCTTAGTGTTGGGTGTGATTTAGCGTTTCGGACGGAAATTGTGGCCAAGTCATTTAACACGGTGGCTTATGGGACTACGTTTTCATTCCGAGTAAAAACGAAAGTACCGGGCGACGAACTCACGTCGTCCAGTACTGGCGTGCGCGTTGGGTGAATTGATTTGTCCCAACGATGTCGCAAGTGGCGCGCGATGATGGTCGGTCGGCCGATACTTACAGGGTCGTTGGGAACAAAAAAAATGTCTTTCCCAAATTTGGTCGGAAGGGCAAGAGTCGGCGGTTGCACCACGCGAACTTGGTGTATTTAGACCTTCCTAGTACACAATATAATATAAATATTATATTTTATGTCATTAGTTTGCGAACGGTTAGAGCAGACTGTTCTGTAAATAACTCAGCGATCTTCCTGTTCGAGTGTCTCTTACTAAATGGTCGGTGTGGCCGACGCCAGGCCACGAACGTTTCTACCAGAGGAAACTACCAGCGGTATGGTAATCACTAAGTCACCTAATGATCACAAAGATTACACCATGTTGGCGTTTCTAAGCGCATGTTAATTCCCACAAATAAGATCATTTCTCTTGACCGGTCATAGCAAGTAATGGTTAGGGGCGAAGAGTTGACTGCTGGTATGCAGAAGTCCTTTTTGGGGACACCAAATTCTAATCACATCTGACCTTACGGTTCCTCTCCAACCCACTAAATCCGCTCCAACCGTCGGAAATTTAAAATAGATTGTTTAATTAAGTCCAACACGACCGACACCTTCCGGAATTTCCATCAATCCCGAGCGCGCTTGGACGGAGAAGCCTGGTCCGATTGAAACGAAGTGACATTGTCTGGCGTTTTGACGACGGAAACACGGCGACATGGTAATCTAGCGAAGCCCATCGCTCGGCCTCCCATGGTGCCACGAGGGTGCGCGGGGTGCCGTTGAAAAGCGCACATTTCCAAGAAACCGGCAATCAACACGGCACCCCAAAGATTTGCTCAGTGATTTTCCAACAAGTCTTTCAATTCAAACGACTATTTCACCGACGAACGTTCGGCGCAGAGCTTTGCCAGAAAGCGCACAACAGCGTTGCTATGGGTCCAATCGTTTTGAAACTTTTACGATGTCGAGCCAAAAGATGGACCTAGATGCGTTCCAAATTTGGTCGTGATCAATCCAGCCAGACGCCCAAAATCAGTAATTCTATCGAATACCACGGTCATTCTCCAGAAATCGATTCCCAACTTCACGAGACTGGAAAACACATTTTTAAAAGGCTTACAGTCTTCTGGTTTTCGACAAAAAAGAGTTCAATTCTTTGTCTACCATTTAGTCCCTACTTCGATGCCTGGCGCAGATTCAAAATTGCCGATATTTCCATTTTTTGACAACCCCAGACATTTTCATGTTTAAAAGCAGCCTAGATTTTTCCAGCTCATGTCGTCAGCTGACCCCGGCAACAACAACAGCCGCAAGCCGTTCCCCCTGTTCACCGTCACCCTTGAACCCAACCCCGGCCAGCCACCAGTGGACGTGTCGACTATCAGTCGACTCCAACGCTGCGTGGTGAGCACCGAGGCTGCGCGCACTCGCCGAGGCCCGGTGCAGTGTTACCGCTGCCAACGCGTCGGCCACACGTCGGCGTTCTGCCACCAGCAGGCCCGCTGCGTGCGCTGCGGAGGCGACCACCGCGCCTCCTCCTGTCCCCGCGACACTGCAACCAAGTGTTGCAACTGTCCGGACGGCAACCACCCGGCAAGTTATCGTGGCTGCGCTTACCTAAAGCGCGCCATGAAGAACGATACCGGCCCCTCCAGGCAGACCCAGCCAGCCCCGAGACCGACCATGCGTCCCCGTCTCGAAGTGCCACCCCCCGCCGCGAGTACGAGCAAGTCGGCTGACTGGCCTGCTCTTCGAGCAAAGCTGGCCGCCTCCACAGCACGACCCAAGACCACCCCGGTCCTGCCGGTGTCCTTCGCCACGGCGGCGAAATCACCAGCAGCAGCCCCTGCCGAGGAGGAGTCCTCGGCTACGGACCCCACGGCTGCCCTGCTGTCTCTCTTCGCTAAGTTGATGACTTCGATGTCAGAAACGATGGCCTCACTTAACCAAGTGATCCCGGCCCTTCTCCTCACCCTGACCAAAACCCAGAATGCCAGCAAGCCCTGAACAGCGCAGCATCAGAATCCTGAATTGGAACGCGAATGGCATTCGCGGCCGTACAGTCGAACTGCTCGCACTGCTCGAGGCAACCAAGTGTTCTGTGGCACTGGTCAATGAGACGCACCTGTTACCAGCACATCGGCTCCCCCTCGCAAACTTCACTGTTTACCGAACGGACCGGCCTGGTGGTAACGCCCACGGCGGCACGGCAGTGCTGGTGCGATCCACAATCCGCCACGAAGAGATCCCCCTTCCCCCCCTGCAGTTGCTTGAAACGACCGGCGTGCTCCTGCACACGGCGACAGGCCCCCTGCGAGTCTTTGCAGCATACTCAGCACCTAACACCCCTCTGCTGCCCGGCGATGTTGACGCTCTGTTCGACTCGACACAGGCCACTCTCATCGCCGGAGACCTGAACGCCAAGCACGCCGCTTGGAACAGCCCGACCGACAACAAGAAGGGCCGCTTGCTTCTCGCACACTCGATGCGCGCAGACTTCACCGTGTCCGGCCCCCTTGAGCCTACTCGTGTCCCCGCCAGCCACCGCCACCGGCCGGCCGTTCTAGACATTGCACTGTCAAAGAACATGACGCAGTCACTAGAGCTCGAGACGCTGACAGCCCTGTCTTCCGATCACAGCCCGGTGCTGCTGACGGTCGGCGACGAGCTAAACACGGTTCGCCCACCACCCCGAAGGAACTGGAAGCGCGCGGACTGGGAGCTTTTCCGCGAGGAAGTGGGTAGACGAGTGGCTTGCACGCCGCTCGACTCTACCGGAGCTCTAGACCGCGCAGTCGACGAGCTGACAGTTGCCATCCAACAAGCGATCGACATCAGCGTTCCCCTCGCAAAGCAGACTCGAAACTCCATCTTCGACTTGCCCCCAGGCATTCTGCTTGCGATCGCTGCCAAAAACAAGACACGCCAGGCTTGGAACCGACTCCGAACCGCTGACCTGAAGCTGGCCTGGAAAGCGCAGCAGCGTGCAGTTGACGAGCTGATCAAACAGCACCGGCGAGACCTCTGGGACGAGGCAGTCGCCAAGCTGCAGTTTGCTGACAACTCGGTCTACCGCATGACACGCAGGCTTCTAAACAAAGCCACGCCAAGCCCGCCCATCCAGGGAAAGACTCATCTCGCCTGCAGCCAGAGAGACAAAGCAGAAGTTCTTGCCGAGTCACTCGAAGCGCAATTTGAGCCAAACCCCCCGAGTCGCATAACACCGGCAGTGGAAACGGAGGTCGCCGACCACCTGGCTGCACATCCCCCGGCCGAGCAAGCTTCTTTCGCGGTCCCGACCACGGCTTCTGAAGTGCTACACTACCTGCGCAACCTCCCCAACGGCAAGGCGCCCGGGGAGGACGGTATCACCAACCTTGTGCTGAAGGAACTGCCATCATCCGCAGGCACAAGGTTACTCGCTATCTTCAACGCTAGCTTGAGTTTACAGCACTTTCCACGGCCGTGGAAGGAAGCCAAGGTGATTGTGTTTCCAAAGCCAAACAAATCACTTAGAGATCCAGCAAACTATCGTCCAATCAGTCTTCTGAGCGGACTTAGCAAACTGCTCGAAAAGGTCATGCTAACACGGCTCTCAGGCCATTGTCAGAACAGGGGGCTGCTAATCAACCAGCAGTTTGGATTCCGACCCGAGCACTCGACTAACCATCAGTTGCTGCGCGTGGTCAACCACATCTCACATGGTTTCAACTGGAAAAAACACACCGGCGTCGTCTTCCTGGACGTCGCCAAGGCGTTTGACCGGGTGTGGCATACAGGGCTACTGCGAAAGATGATCAAGATGGAGTTTCCGAACTACCTTGTGAATCTGGTGTCGAATTATCTCAGCGGGAGATCTTTTCATGTCACCATGGGAGGGGAGCGATCATCCACCCGACCCATCGCAGCCGGTGTGCCGCAGGGGAGCCTAGTGGGGCCCTTTCTCTTCAATGTGTTCACCAACGACATCCCGGTGGACCTGCCCAAGACCGAGCTAGCACTCTACGCAGACGACGCGGCCATCCTGGTCCAGTCTCGCAGCATGCGGCTGGTCGAGCAGAATCTCCAATCGTCACTCGACCGTCTGAGCACGTGGTACGAGGACTGGCGTATCGCACTCAACACCGCGAAAACCACCGCCACCCTGTTCACCAGGAAGCGAAGTGCCAAAGCCAACCCTCCGAGCATCACACTGCAAGGACAGAAAATCACCTGGTCGGAAACCAGCAAGTATCTGGGAGTCATCCTGGATTCTAAGCTGAGCTGGAAGCCCCATGTCGAGACAGTCAGGAACCGCGCAATCGGCAAGATAGGATCACTGATGCCTTTGTTCAAATCGAAGACAATGTCCATCGATGCAAAACGAAGACTTTACGTGACCATCATCAGACCAACCATCAGCTACGCATCGCCAGTCTGGTGCATGTGCAAGCTAAGTCTCTTTGCCAAGATGCAGCGCGTGCAGAACAGGGCCCTTCGCGCAGTCGCCGGCCTGCCCCAGTTCACACGCACCGACGATATCCACCGAGAACTCGAAGTAGAAACTCTCGAAGAGTTCGTCAACAGGCTGAACGTGGACTTCTTTGCGGAGCTGCCCTCCAATAAGAACCCACTGATCTCAGGCCAAGCTGCCTACGTCACAATGCCTCATGACAAGTACCCGAGGCCACACGCAGCCCTGCCCCTCTAGCGTGTCCGGCTTGCCGGTTTCAAGATATAACAACCCCGACATGAATTTTCCAAACCACCACTTAGGGAATCACGCGTAATGCGGATAATCCCTCCCATCCTCGGCTAGGTGTGCGAGTTCCTCGCACACCAACACCGACAACAAGTACGGACGGAGCCGTCAACTCCATATTCACCCGGTAATCGAAAGTATTTCTCCGTCAAACGTACCAACCTACCGCAGCTTTCGAGATGGCAGACACAGCAGCAGTCGCAGCACCGGCGCCCGCCCCAGCGGCCGCGGCCTCCCCGGCCAAGAAGGCAGCCAAGTCGGCGGCGGCGTCGAAGCAGGCGCGCGGCAAGCCGGCGCACCCGCGCACCTCGGAGATGGTCAACGGTGCGATCAAGGCGCTGAAGGAGCGCGGAGGCTCGTCCCTGCAGGCGATCAAGAAGTACATCTCCGCCAACTACAAGGTCGACGCGGAGAAGCTGGCGCCGTTCCTCAAGAAGTACCTCAAGTCGGCGGTGACGAGCGGAGAGCTCGTGCAGACCAAGGGAAAGGGCGCGTCGGGCTCGTTCAAGCTTTCGAGCGCCAAGCCCGCTGCCGGTGCTGCCAGCAGCAGCGCCGTGGTCAAGAAGCCCAAGGCGGTCAAGTCCACCGTCGGCAAGGTGGCGGCCGCCAAGTCCGTCAAGTCGGTGACCAAGCGCGCGGCGTCGTCGCCTGCCAAGAAGAGCGTCAGCGCCGTCAAGAAGTCGTCGGCGTCGCCTGCCGCTGCGAAGAAGGCCCCGAAGGCTGCCAAGGCTGTCGTCGCAGCGAAGCCGAAGAAGACTGCCGCGCCGGCCAAGGTGCAGAAGAAGGTGGCCAAGTCGCCCGCCAAGAAGCCGAAGACGCCCAAGCCGAAGAAGGCAGTCGCTCCCAAGGCGAAGCCGTCCCCGGCGAAGAAGGCGACTTCCACCAGTCGCAGCCGCAAGTGAGCTCGCTCGTGCTGGCGTTCTCAGCCGTGTCGAGGAAACAAACGGCCTTTTTCAAGGCCACCAAAATAATCAAAAAAGAGCAGCTGGCACCAACGACAATTAATATGCTCCACCCCATTTTCACCACATCCTGTCTTCCTGCTACGATATACCACGGTCTGCTCATGGTGGAATCTGACAAACCTCACCTTCCTCTTGGATCGGTCATCCATCCAAGGACTGATCACATCTGATGTCGCTTAACCTTAGCATAATGCCCCGTTCACTGTTTAGTTTTGCAAGCGTTGCGCTGTGAGCATTCTCCAATCAGAGTCCGAGTTCGAGCGTTGCGAGCGTTACGATCGCTGCTTGCGCTGCGCCAGAAATGTTGATTCCTATTCAGTAGAGATCTCGCTAAGCTGTAAACCGACCGCGGTTCCGTGGTAACTGTGGCAAGAGTGCAAGTACGGTAATGGCGGACAAGCTTGAGTCGGAGTTTGATTTTGAATTAGTTAGTGCGATTAAATGTGAGAAATGTGGGATGTGTCGAGTCCACGGTACAAAAATAAAGATGCGAAGGCTCTTGCATGGGCAAGGGTCGCCCGTCATTGTAGTGGTGGTAAGTACTTCCTAACGAGAGTTAACATCAATTGCGCCAGGGTTCCAGACGAAGATGATTATATTTTGTAAATTCATAATTTAATTTTTTCTTTGTCGTTTTGTTAATAGATAGAGACGTGAGAGCGTGCATGGTGCGATTCAAATCCATCAAAAACAAGCTGCAGCGACGCAGGAAAGCTCTGCCGGGCGGTTCCGGCAAACCCGATGTGGCTCCGTGGGCGCTGGAAAAAGTCCTTGACTTTTTAGGGACCTTCAAAGGAGGAAGAAAGTAAGTATCTTCCGACAAAGATGAAAAAGAATTTGGCCGCAAAACGGCTGCTTTATAGTAATTACCTTCTTTGAATGTTCTAAGCCTAGTCTGTACTAATCTGAGCGCTCTATTATTTTTAAAGATCGTCGGTGAAATTCGAGCCACCGGCTGCCATGAGGCTTGTCGGCTACGGGGTGGAAGAAGAAGACATCGAAGTCTTGCTGGAGGCGGAGGATGTCGGGGACAATGCGAGTGATAGCAAGACAGGAGTGCTTCTCACTCCACCGGCAAAGCGGGTGTGTGTTGAAACAGCGAGACCAGGCTCTTCAGCATCCGACTCTTCCACTGCTGCCACCTTGTCGATGTCCAGCATCCAACCATCAAACAAAGGTTGGTGAAATAATTACTTGATAGATTTCGATGTTTTTAAAAAAATATTTAAAAAAAAAATACTCATCGTGTGCGCATAGCCTGGAGGCTTATGTGAATAAGATGATAGATATCATGATGTAGTTTTCAAAATGTAAAAGTCGATTTAAAGACAAAATATTCAATTGATTTGCTTGAAATTAACATAGTATCTTCTTTGTAAGATTGTTAATGCACACAGTAAATTTTGTTTAAATCGGTTAAAGATAAAGTTGATTTAGCTGCAAAAAACTGCAAAATCGCTAAAAAGGCGCCATTTTAAAGAAAAGTGCCAAGCATAAAACAATGAAATTTGTACACAAACAATAAATCGTAAGGGTCAACATATCTGGAAAGTTTCGTCAAATTATATTCTGATCCTTGGCGTCTAGAGTGGAAAACGTGTTTTGTTAAAACATAAAAATTGCGTAAAAACTAAATAACATAAAATTTACTCGTCCAAATTGCTTCAAAAAAGTAGCAGATCTAAGTTAAAAGAAAACGAAGGTAACTTAAAATTTTCATCAAAATCCGTTGTTGCGTTTGGCCTGTAGAGCGCGAACAAACACAAAATAAACAAATAACAAACAACCAAATAAAACTTTCCGGATTTTTCTAGCAGTTAAGTGTTAATGAAGATTGCGCTTCACTCGCTACGCTCGTTAGCTCATCAATGATCTGTTTCAGTCATGCAGCAGGTAATAGACGAAGCGCTGAAAGCGTTGCAGGCTGCTGCCTCGACGCCTCCTCAACCACCAAGCCTGGACGAGAACGACCATTGCGGCGCCATGGTGGTCCACGTTCTTAAGAGGTTACCACCCAGAGCTGCCGCCGTGCTTCGACGAAAGTTGCACGATTTGATTTTCGAAGCGGAATATGGGACCGATTCTTGAAAAAAAATTAAAACAAAAAATACTGACGAAATCTTAAGTGTTTCACTTGAAATTTTTTTATTCCTTCAATGTCATAGTTCTTCCTCACCCAATCTCTTATTATGGTTTTAAAAAAGATTTAATTGAAAACAAAGATGCTTAATCAAGACCTGCTTGCCTCTTCTGCCAAGTAGTCCATGCTCCGAGGTCAAATATCGCATGTTGCTCGATAAACACGAATAATGATCAATAGACAATCATTAGACGATAATCAGCATCGCAAATAGCCAACACCAAGCTGTGGCCTCACTTGTAATTTTAGTACAGAGACCCGGCATTGTTTGGGGCCTAAAAAGAGAATATCAAAATTTTAAAGTGGATACTTACCATTTATAGCAATAGAATTATTATTTAGACTTTTTTATGTCCTCAATAGGTGGGTAGGTACCCTTTACTCGCTAGTATCACCACATGCTTTCCATCTATAGCACCAACACATTAAGAAAATTCCACTTTGTGAAGAAACGTTCAAGCAATATGGTGCATTATGGTCACCCATTCAACACATCATTGTGTGCGATTTTGCTTAACATCTGTTCTCTCACGTGAACCGGTGTTTCTAAAATGCCGTTCGGTTCCAGATGTTGAATACTAGATAATAGATATTAGGAAGAAGCTAAATAATTTCTTTCTAGGCTATGCGAACACTCATTCAATCGCATCGCAAGCAAATTCTGAGTGATTTGTGTTTTCGGCATCTTCTACTCAAAGAATGTTTGATTGCAGACGTGCCACCAATTCTTTGTCATGATTGAAAATGTTCTGCAGAATAGCCAAGTAGTGCACTAGGACTTTGAGTCAAACTTGAAAACAATCTGCTGACAAATATGAACCCAAAGTTGTCATTTAAATCACAGTTTTAATTCAATCCAATTTAAATCATTAAATCACAAAAATTGAGAAAAAGACACATTTTTTCATTTTGATGATTAACCTTGGTTATGCAAGAGTCGCAGATGCGTGCGCGCTTTTTACTTTTAATACTGCCACAGATTGTTAAGGTTATAAATATTTACTCCGAATACCGACTAAGGAGGGATGCAATCTGCAGAAATTGTTGCACTTGCTGTAATTATCGATGTATCCAGTCACAAAAACTTAGTAAGGATGTAAGCAAAGTATTTAGCATACCTTCTAACTAAACCGAATAAGTTGACCTTTGACGGACACCTAGGAAGGCGAGGTCTCCCGTGGTGCAGTTGTTGACGTGTTGAAGATTGATGGCTTCCGATCCCCAGGTCTGCAACATATTATAAGATACATATCGTTACGCAAGGCAGATACGTAGGCCGCCAGCATGACATGCCTGCCTGTCAGGATATCGATGTTGCGATGAAAGCCTTTTAAGAATGTGATCAAAGAATATAAAAATTTATGGAGCCCAGAATTTGATGAAGGATAATGTTAGATAAATTGTAGGGCTATGAAATTCCGACTGTTGCGCCAAACTTTACTTAAAATCGCTCTTAATAATGTTCTAACAAAACCGTCAGCCGACGGCTCTGCAACTGGTTCATGATATTAACGAGTAGCTCCGTTGTGACAAAATTCTTGGCCTTGAAAAAGGCCTTTTGTTTCCCTCTGAGGGGTGATGAGAAGAGGTGTAAAATTAGGCGCGCTCCCCTCGGATGCGTCTGGCGAGCTGGATGTCTTTCGGCATGATGGTGACTCGCTTGGCGTGGATCGCGCACAAGTTGGTGTCTTCAAAGAGACCGACCAGGTACGCCTCGCTGGCTTCCTGCAGCGCCATCACGGCCGAGCTCTGGAAGCGCAGGTCGGTCTTGAAGTCCTGCGCGATCTCGCGGACGAGCCGCTGGAAGGGCAGCTTCCTGATGAGCAGCTCCGTGCTCTTCTGGTAGCGACGGATCTCTCGCAGGGCGACGGTGCCCGGCCGATAGCGATGGGGCTTCTTCACTCCGCCGGTAGCCGGCGCGCTCTTGCGGGCCGCCTTGGTGGCGAGCTGCTTGCGCGGCGCCTTTCCTCCGGTCGACTTCCTGGCTGTCTGCTTGGTACGGGCCATGGCTGCTTGATGCTGCTTGTGGTGACAAAATTTAGATTTTGCCCTTTTTGTTAACTTTTGGAGCGTCCTGATAGGTCAATTCGTTGATTGGAGGAAATAGCTAGTGAACCCAAGGTCGAGGCGTTTGTCCACCCTTTTTGCAGCCCCAAAAGAACCTGGGCTACACAATTCAGGCCCAAAAAAAGGTTCAAAATGATTTTCACACGTCACACAATTTTGACAGTCAAACACGCCTGGACGACGCCGTCAGAGGACGCCACCGATGAGGCAGTTGAGATTCCAAGAATTTGATTAGTCGCTTTGAAAGTGGCAATGTTGATTAGGGTGCAAATTTTAAAATTTAAAGCATATTGCGCCGTGACTCCTTCACTCTCATCAACATGACAGGACGCGGCAAAGGAGGCAAAGGACTGGGAAAGGGAGGCGCGAAGCGACACAGGAAGGTGTTGCGTGACAACATCCAGGGCATCACGAAGCCCGCGATCCGTCGTCTGGCTCGCCGAGGCGGAGTCAAGCGCATCTCCGGGCTGATCTACGAGGAGACGCGCGGCGTGCTCAAGGTGTTCCTCGAGAACGTGATCCGCGACGCCGTCACCTACACCGAGCACGCCAAGAGGAAGACCGTCACCGCCATGGACGTCGTCTACGCGCTCAAACGCCAGGGACGCACGCTCTACGGCTTCGGCGGCTAAACCATCTGACACCTCGCTACACGAAACAACAAAGGTCCTTTTCAGGACCACCCAATTCTAATCACATCTGAGCCTTGTACGTTACCAACTTGGATAACTGAACGTTCGCCGACGCGAACAAAATATGAAGTACGTCGTGGTGTCGTGGACCGGCGTGGGGGGAAAATGATTAGGAATTGCCCAATGAAGGGCTTTGAAAATAAAATCTTTGTAGTAAAGTTATCAGTACGTATTAAGCACCCTAACAATATCCGAGGCATTAAAACTGTCTTCCTCATTCTGCTTTTTACGCCACGTACTCCTCTTCAAAGGTCCTTTTCCCGACGCTCCATTTACATCCATATCTCTCTATCTATCTTTCACTAACCGCATACTGTTCCTGGCTTTCCTGGCATTGATAATAAATTGAAAATAACATTACACGTGACATAAATTGAAACGACTGCGACTGCAACGTCGAGATAATGGAATAAATAAATGACCCACAGTTTCACAGGCTAACAGCGTTTCATATCTATCCCAAAACAGTTAGGTGACGAAGAAGCGGTCTGTTCATAGCGTTGCGTTGCGACTTGTGGCGAAATACTCTCATGGAGATAATATACATAGGGGAACGACCGTTCCTTTTTTAGAAATGTCATATGGCTTAGGGCGACGTTCGTCGGGCTGGCGTAAACGTATCAACTCTGATGTAAGTGTTTTGGGTGGCCTTGAAAAAGGCCGATTGTTGTGAGCGGGAAGAGGTGGCTTGAACGTCTTGTCAACGTCCTACTTGGAGCTGGTGTACTTGGTGACCGCCTTGGTCCCCTCGCTGACGGCGTGCTTGGCGAGCTCGCCGGGCAACAGCAGCCGCACGGCGGTCTGGATCTCGCGGCTCGTGATGGTCGAACGCTTGTTGTAGTGCGCCAAGCGGCTGGCCTCGGCGGCGATGCGCTCGAAAATGTCGTTCACGAAGCTGTTCATGATGCTCATCGCCTTCGACGAGATGCCGGTGTCGGGATGAACCTGCTTCAGCACCTTGTAGATGTAGATGGCGTAGCTCTCTTTCCTCTTGCGTTTCTTCTTCTTGTCGCCCTTGCTGATGTTCTTCTGGGCCTTGCCCGCCTTCTTTGCTGCTTTTCCGCTAGTCTTGGGAGGCATGGTGCTTGGAAAGTGATGGCATATTTTTGGAGCCGTTTTTTTATGTTGTAAATTGTTCAAAATTCGTTCCAATCGTTTGTGTGGCTCAAATTTGGCGGTCAAAGAAGAATTTACGAAACAACGGCATAAGAAGCAAACTCTCAATTATTCAAAATTTTCGTCACCTTGATGACGTCAGCAGCTTGTGCCGTCAAGCGATTGTTAAGTCCTTGTTGCATCAAAGCACTTTTCCGGGAAATGGCGATTGGCTAGTGCGGCGCGTCAAAGCATTTTCCGGAACTTCAGGCTGGATCGTTTGTCGGATGCCGCCGCCGATATAAAAGTGGCCTAAAGGAGTCAAACGTCGTGCAAATTCGCTTCTGCTACCAGCGTTGTAGCAGTCGAATCTCCGAGCTCCCTTCAAACACACCGACATGTCTGGCCGCGGCAAAGGAGGCAAGGTGAAGGGCAAGTCCAAGTCGCGCTCGTCCCGCGCCGGACTCCAGTTCCCCGTCGGACGAATCCACCGGCTGCTGCGCAAGGGCAACTACGCGGAGCGCGTCGGCGCCGGGGCGCCCGTCTACCTGGCCGCCGTCATGGAGTACCTGGCCGCCGAGGTGCTCGAGTTGGCCGGCAACGCCGCCCGCGACAACAAGAAGACCCGCATCATCCCGCGCCACTTGCAGCTGGCCATCCGCAACGACGAGGAGCTCAACAAGCTGCTCTCCGGCGTGACGATCGCGCAAGGCGGTGTCCTGCCCAACATCCAGGCAGTGCTTCTGCCCAAGAAGACCGAGAAGAAGGCATAAGCCATCCTTGCCTGCTCGTCCCTCAAACAACCGGCCTTTTTCAAGGCCCCCCAAAACACTTACATCAGAGCAAAACGTTTTTAGCCATATTATGATGACAATGTATACGTTCCGTGTCTATCATTCCCGATTGATCAGCTTCGACTCCTGTTTCAGTTCAGCGAGTGGCATCCCTATGAAACTTCCTGTTGACTCCGCCCGGCGTATCCACATTCAACCGGAATTCCTTATGCCACACAAGGATTTTGCCTTCTAATCGACGGAAATGATGGCTTATAATGCTTGTCCAAAATCATTAGGTTCGACTGCTGTTGCTGGTTGCTTCCAAGTCCTGGCCAGATAATATGTTCGGCTTCTTATCGACCGAAATGATGTAGGAAGGTTTTAGTTTTACTCGTGTCCGCTAGATGGTGGACTCTGCGCTAAATTTCACCTCGCCACAACGAAGGAACATTCCTTGAAATTACTTGGAGGTTATTTTTTCGTTCACCTACAAAAAGCGACTGATTGTGCTCTATGAGAATGCTGGCAACCTTTTAGCGTTAAGGTTCCTGCGACTTGCTAAACAAGGAACAAGGACGATGAGAATTGCAAACTTTATCGGTAGCACACTTGATAAAATGAAGCGAATGCCAATTTTATATTTATAAATTTCAGGTTGTTATTATGACAGATCGCTAGGCTTTGGATGTCAAGCTCTTGCGGCTTGCTAATCAAGGTACAAGGACATTTAGACCGGCAGACTTAATCGGTTACACATTTTGAAAGACAGGAAATCAAGCCAAAGCAGCTCAAAGTGGCAAAGTTAAAACATCAACGTAGTGAAGAGATTGCCAATTGATTTGAATCAAGTTCATATTAAGATATGCTGACTCTTGGTGGACATTTCACGAATGTAAACTCCTTCGCGATCGAGTCCAGCCTCGATTGATGAGAGAAAATGTCTGCAAAATGACACTGGCTTCAAAGAAACCCTGTGAAAAGCTCGCCTCCGAGCGCGAGCACGTGGGAGTAAGACAAGTTGCCTAGCAACCGAGGGAACGCGCAAACTTATCGTGTGAATGATGGTCACCCATCCAACAGCGCAATGTTGCTTAACATCAGCGAACTCACGAGAACCAGTGTTTCCAACAACTTCAGACGGTAAAAAAGGTTGCAGTTTATGTTTCATAGATTTCTCGTCGGAAATAACTCACTTGAACGTTGAATTGATTATCACGGCAACACAAAGATGACAGTAACCCAGCGCGTAGGGGATACAATCCAGCATTCCTCGTAGGTACCCGAATGTTGGCTTGCTGCTATCACCGTTCTAATCCTTCTCTACCTGCTGCTAGCGGCAAGTCTGTCTGAGAGTTGACTCTGCAAAGAGGCTGCCCTAAGCTCCTTGAGGCTCGCCGCTGCAGCCAGAGGATCAAGTCACCTACATTTCAAAGTCTGGCGTTAAAACCCCCCAGGGTGGGTTTAGCAAGAAATATGGATGATTGGCGAAAAGTTGCTCTGTGGTGTGACAAGCTTATCATGACGCTAGAAGTAACTAACCGAGTCAAGTTAACTATGCAGCTGCGATTAGGTGCCTAAAATACCAAGCCATGCAATTAAAAAGAGACTATCAATTAAAAGTCCTGAAATAAATAAATTAACAAAGACTTTTGCTTAGGTGGAAGCCGTTACGACGGTAAAAGGCATCGTGTTTTATTTAAATTTTTCTGCTTCTCATTGTTGTCAGTAGTTACTCTTCTCCTGTGAATTGATTTATTTATTTATTTGAGTATAAGTTATGCTCTTGTTCATCTTCACCACGTGAATGGTTATTTGACTTCTTAATCTAAGTCAAGAGCCTTAATTTCCGCTAATCTTAACTAATTGTCGCTTTGCCCGTCCCAGAAGGAATTTACACGGGGTTTCCTGGCTTCGATGAGGACTAAGGAAATGACACGCTGGCCCGATGACACCAACTGAATTGTGCAGACATTTCTTCGAGGAACACGTTCACCGTCGCGTCACAGCCAAGCCGCTTTGCAAAGCCGCCAGTACAACTGGCCGTGTGTCAATCAAGCTACTCAGGGTCTCAAGCAGGCTCGCATCTCGACTTCTTATCGACCGAAATGATGAAGGCAGGTTTTAGTTTTACTCGTGTCCGCTAGGTGGTGGACTCTGCGCTAAATTTCACCTCGCCCACAACGAAGGAACATGCCTTGACACTACTTGGAGGTTATTTTTTCGTTCACCTACAAAAAGCGACTGTTTGCTACTTTATGAGAATGCTGGCAAACTTTTGGCGTTAAGATTCCTGCGACTTGCTAAACAAGGAACAAGGACGATGAGAATTGCAAACTTTATCGGTAAAATTAAGCGAATGCCAATTTTATATTTATTAATTTCAGGTTGTTATTATGACAGATCTACGCTTTGGATGTCAAGCTCTTGCGGCTTGCTAATCAAGGTACAATGACATTGAGACCGGCAGACTTAATCGGTTACACATTTTGAAAGACAACAAATCAAGTCTAAACATCAACGTAATAAAGAGATTGCCAATTTGATTTGAATCAAGTTCATATTAAGATATGCTGACTTTTGGTGGACATTTCACGAAAGTTAATTCCTTCGCGATCGAGTCCAGCCTCGATTGATGAGAGAAAATGTCTGCAAAATGACACTGGCTTCAAAGAAACCCTGTGAAAAGCTCGCCTCCGAGCGCGAGCACGTGCGAGTAAGACAAGTTGCCTAGCAACCGAGGGAACGCGCACGTCTTCGCAGAAAGCGTGGAGCCGTTCACTTTATCGAATTGTTCATCGTTGTCTAATTGATTGCTTTGATCGACACAGAATGACGTCAGCGCAATGTGACACTAGTCGGAGTTGCCATGGAAACAGGCGCATGCAACTTTATGCGATTAATACTGTCCGAAAAAATATATAAGAAACACATCCTTTGGACAAATTTTAATCCTTGGGATTGATCAAATGATTTGATTGACGATTTAAGAACTGCCAATCTACAATTTACTTTACGTATTATTAATACGATTCAAATTTCTTATGAATGCTTTGATTGATGGTACCTGGTGTTTAACGACACAATGTTTTAACAACTGGCAAAATGGCACTGGTCTAAAGGCGTCGGTGAATGAAAGGGTGATGATGAACCTAACCTATGGCTAGAAGGGAGGAGGGGAAACCCGGTGCCGGCACGTAGCCTACTCCTGTCGAAAAGCACCGAGGGGACCACCGGCTTTACGTCCCTTCCGAAGGACGGTGCAACTCGAACGACAGGATTCCTCCGCTAATCCGTGCTGTCGAGAGGTTGACAAGCAAGGCGAGTGAAGTTGTCGTACTAACTTCAAACCCTGCGACCTCTCTCCCGAACAGAACTGATCGTGTACACGATGGTCACCCATCCAACAGCGCAATGTTGCTTAACATCAGCGAACTCACGAGAACCAGTGTTTCCAACAACTTCAGACGGTAAAAAAGGTTGCAGTTTATGTTTCATAGATTTCTCGTCGGAAATAACCCACTTGAACGTTGAATTGATTATCGCGGCAACACAAAGATGACAGTAAACCAGCGCGTAGGGGATACAATCCAGCATTCCTCGTAGGTACCCGAATGTTGGCTTGCTGCTATCACCGTTCTAATCCTTCTCTACCTGCTGCTAGCGGCAAGTCTGTCTGAGAGTTGACTCTGCAAAGAGGCTGGCCTAAGCTCCTTGTGGCTCGCCGCTGCAGCCAGAGGATCAAGTCACCTACATTTCAAAGTCGGGCGTTAAAACCCCCCAGGGTGGGTTTAGCAAGAAATAGGGATGATTGGCGAAAAGTTGCTCTGTGGTGTGACATGCTTATCATGACGCTAGAAGTAACTAACTGAGTAAAGTTTAACTATTCAGCTGCGATGAGGTACCTAAAATACCAAGCCATGCAATTAAAAGTCGTAAGATTTACAAATAAACAAAGACTCTTGTTTGGGTGGTTTTTTGGTGAGTGGTTATTTGACTTTTTAGTCACCGCTAATCTCCGCTAACAATCGCCGTTTCACTGTCATCTGCAAAATTGCATTCCCTCTAAAGGAAGTCGATGAGGGACGTAGAATATGCCGTTAACATGCTGATATGCATCTCAAAACACCACAATTCACGATTGTTCGGTCATGATTACAAGGGATGCAACCCTTCCGATTACCTAACTTCGCATGTCACGAGAAGACCTCAGCAACGAACCGATTTCACAAATTTTGAAAGCAGACATTTCTTACATTATTTTTTTGTGGTCATTCAAAACAAACCATCGACGCGACTCGAGATCGATTGAAATGTCGAACAGCAGGTCAATATTTTGTCTTCGATTGACAGTCTCGGCTTAAAAGCAAGAAAATTACTGGATTTATTTTAAATATCTCGCCCATTACGTAGTCTCGCTGAGATGACACATTGATGTTTAACAAACATGACGCACGACGGCGCGTGTCAAACGAACCTTCGCAATGAGCGGTGTCGCTGTCTCTCAGATCCAACAAACTGCGTGAAACTGCGCTAAATTGCATCCCTTGAAGAGGTAATGAGATGGACGGATCTTTGTAGTGCTTCATGTCAAACTTGCCATGTGTCTACAGCAATCATACCCTTCTTGTCTCGCCCGCTCAAGGGTCGCCGTTGCCTGCATTCCGTGCATTGTACCGAGTGCAAGCCGCATCGTTTTGCCCACGCGGTTGTTTACATCAATTCGGACAGCTGACTGTTTTACGAGCGGGACGAGCCGCCGGGAAAAGCCACCACGCACATCAAACAATTTACTGTCATAATCCGATAAGCTTTCCAAGTATTCGGTGTCCAGCTATTTATAATTGCAGCTGCAAATGCAACCCTATTTGAGTCGGCAGCATTGATGAAGCCTGTGCTCATGGGCCACCGACCTCGGCAAGAAAACACAACCTTGGGTCGGGGTGAGGTGTCACGTGATCGCTTGTTTCTTGCAGCAACTATCACATCTGCAGACTTGCTGACCGGAATTCACTTCGCGTCGCGTGAAAAGCATTTCAATTCAAGCGACAACAATCGGCCGAGATGTCGCCCTTGCTTTCACAATAATGTGCTGCGTGTCTGACTGATTCCAGTTGCTTTGGCGGGTGGCGGCCATTGTCAATTTATGTGCAAATTTATGAAAAAAAACCTTTGTATGTCCAGGGAAGACCTAATGACTAATGACGTATAACAACTCTCTATGTATCTGCAATGGCCCGGCAATTTGTGCCCTAGCGGTTACATTGTTGCTTTTTTTTCAAGTGGTTAACTTATTCTTTTAACTTTGTTCCATATATCGAGGAGCTTACCAAAATCTGCATTAAATCGAATTACGCTCGCGGTTTGGTTTGGTCTAAAAGTTCTTAAAACAATAAACACGTGTTATTCCTTTCCTTGAAAATATAAAATAAGGCAGCAACCAACAAGACTCGAACGAAGACAAATTTTGGATGTATTATTCCTAGAATAGCTCAAATAGTCCAGCCTCGGCTGCAATCGTGTAGCTAGGTTAGCGCCCGGCTAAGTGCCTCTCTACCCAGAAGCTATGACCTGCTAGCCTTTGTAAGTCAGCAACCGCGCCGAAAATGTTGATATGTGTCTACGCTCGTAAACAATTCGCAGTAATTGCCACCCATTCATTTTACCATAACAAATTGATAAAGGAATATTGTAGAAACATTAAACTCGCATTGGAAAGTTCTTTGCTTCAGAAATGGCCGTGAGTGTGTCCGTTTGTACAATTCGTGAAGAGAACAGTGTTAACTGGGAAACATGCACTTGGATGCGTTCAAATGCTTCTGCACACGCCAACCCCACTTCAATAAACCACGTGTGGAAATGCCTCGACGGCCAAATGCCACTGGTGTCATGTGTGCATCATTTCACGAAAGATGCCAACATAGAACTATTCTGACACCTTTATCACCTTCCTAGCTGCCACAAGAAAGTACACAAATCGACAAAAGAATCATTTACTAACCTGGTATTGCTGTATTCCACCATATTCCATCGAGACAGCGCAAGGGAACCCATGGAACGAGCTACACCATCATTGCACGAGATGACATCGAACTTATCACTGCACAATTCTGCATCAACTTAACTGATAACTGCACACTGCATAATATAAATAAGAAACCCGAAGATTGTAAGTGTTTCGTTATTGCAAAGCACTGAAATAACATGAAGCTCTAGCGCACGTTGAAATTAGAACGATGTGGAGACGTGTCCCTCACCTTGAGGGTAACGTAAACGCAATGCTACTGGTATGCTGAGTGCTTGACAGAGATGACAGAGACTCGCTTCGCTGCAGCATCGCTGTGGCATCGCTGTAGCAGGTGGTAGCAGCTAGTAGGATCTTTGGTAGCAGCAGTAGCAGGACTGGAAGCATCATGCCAGCCAGCCGGCGAGCCTGCTTCGCCCGGCACTTTTGAATTTGTAGGTTGAATTAGTGTCAAATTGACCATAAATTATTACAATTATTATTTTTATTATATAATCAATCATATATATAAATATGGACAAATAAGTAAGAAATTCAGTGTAACATATGACAATTAATTATACACAGAAACAACCGATGGGTTGTCACCATGAAGATGAGTTTTTGTCTGGCTCTTCAACTAGACGCTGGAAATTAAAAGAAAAGTGGAGGGTAGCAATCAGTTCCATAGAAAACATAGTGCAATCTCTTCATGCATGCACAGGGAAGAGTCAATTCATCTTCAACGTTTTGCTACCTTCACTCACGAAACTCACCAATACGTCGCAAGCAGTGCCAGTTACACGTACCTAATGGACAAATAACTTACCCCAATTTCACAGACCATTTTTTTGTACTTTATTCAAGAACATCACCTAACATACAAAACCTAAGCCAGTGGAAAGTTTCAAGAAAATGCACAACACAACAGTCATTACTAAATTTACATTTCACAACGACTAGATTTCACAAATCACACAGAACCCTCCGACTAATTAGCTAAACGGCACCCGTTTGCTCTCTCTTACCAACTATGTTTTGGGTAGAGTATCCTAGAGATCAACCTATCCATCATCATGATCGCCTTCTTCAAATCATGTCACGCTTCAAAATTATTAGACACATTTATAAAAAAACAATATACAGTCAATATCAATTGATAAAATCAAGACATCCATAGACAAATTGTGTTAAAAATAAAAACCTAGCAACTGTCATTCAGACTTCCTATCGGAATGAAACAGATTGGTTTTTCATTGAAGGTGGCTCGATTTGCGACGCCACTTTGGTCGTTTGCTAAATTAGAACCTCTGGACTAAACGACGTACACGCATGCATGGGTAGTCGAGGGAGGACCAAATCAAACATCCCTGCGATTTGAGAGCGACGTGGGTTCTAACGATACCCACTAATCCGACATCGATTATGCAAACCATGTGCAAGACAAACCAGCGTGCCATCACGATATAAACACCCGTGTTTATAAACAACTCACTCTGCTAGCGATCAGTGATTTGCAATCTCACCTGCACCAGGTCGTGTCAATGATAGAGCATATGATAGTACGCACGTGATAACGTGAAACAGCCAGTTCTACTCTAGTACACTTCTCTATTCTATTCTATTCTTGTACGCTAACCGACAGCCTTGCACGGAACGTATTTGTAACTAGAAACAAAATATCCGCTCAAAAACTGTAAGGATTTGAAGATAGATGTACAATTTTTAAAGGGATATCTGGTTTACAAAATGCTTATGTCACACACAGACATTTCAAATTGAATTTCCTGTCAACACAAGGCATGTGACAGGAGACAAATATTTCCCTCGCCGTCGGGCTTTCAGCCAGGGAAAGAATGCAAAGGTTGCCGAGTTTTAAGATTCCCATCGCCGTCGGTTTAGCAGCCGCCCGCGTGGCTGGTTTCAAACGGAGACTAGGTAAGATTTAGACATCGGCACAGCTGACTCGGGGCTGGCTTATCAATAGGTCACCTATCAACTCTCTGCTAGCAATAATAAACAACTGCCTATTTATGCAGTGCAAAACAAGAATCAATAATCTCTGTGGAATGCGGGCAATTTGTCAGGAATAGCATTGTTGAGCTAGCAACAGAATAGTTAGCGCCGCCAAGTTGAAATTAACGCAGTCCAGCCATCGTAGCTACTGCTTGAAATAAAGTTACTTACGGACTAATTAATAACTTTCAATTGTCAACTGACAGCTGACATATCAAAGAGTATCTTTGCAGCAGTGATAACTTCACTTGATTAATTTGAAGGAAGGAAGGAAGGAAGGAAGGAAGGAAGGAAGGAATGTAAGAAGGAAGGAAGGAAGGAATGTAAGAAGGAAGGAAGGAAAGAAAGAAGGAAGGAAGGAAGGAATGTAAGAAGGAAGGAATGAACAAAGAAAGAAACAAGTGAAGGGGACTACTTAGCAGCGGGTGTTTCCTTCCTGGCCAACTTGAGCCGAGTTGACTGCAACAGGTTGTACGGAACGTATGTGCAGAACCGGCCCGACACGAACGGAATGTAGAACGCCCGGAAGAACGGGTGAGACCTGCAACGCAAACATCCGCAAATGAGATCACTTCCTCAAGCCTAACGGCCGATTCACAGCCAACTTAGCAGTAGCCGGTTACGTAAAGGTAAACCTAATGAAACTTCGCAAGTCCAAAACAACTGCCGTAGACGTAATAAATTCGCCAATCAGATTGCCGCTGAACCGACGTCGTTTTCTCAGCTTGTTTCCATCGCTGATTAGCTCAAAAGTAGACGATGAGCCAATCGTTGATCGTTGGAAGCCTCAAGAGAAAATATTAGTTTAGAAACTCCCTATATATTAGGTGAAATTAAATTAGGCTAATCTGACAGCTGACTCGAAACAAAAATCCACCGCCACTTGACTCGACTAACCATCGAAATCCAGCAGGCTGTGGAGAGAATGAATCTTATCTTCTTGGTTCTCCCTTACGTCAAACTTAGACGTAGACGTAAATCTTTGCCTCTGTCAAACATTTCGACTTCGGTGCGTAAAGCGTTATTAAGTTTGTTGTGAACGCTCTTACGTGCATGTGTACTAAATATTTTACGTTTCCGTCTAAGTTTCCGGCACGAGTTGGTTGTGAACGGGCGTTTACTGCGTTGATACAAATCAGAAGCACGAGCTTCGTGATCCCGATTCGAAGGGAAGCCTCACCGGACGGAATCCAGGAAGGCGACCGACTTGATGACCTTCCACTTGTCCTTCTGCTCCGAGTAGTTGGGTTCCCGGTCGGTGGTCCGGCCCGTGTCGACGTCCACCATGAAGTGGCATCGCTCCACGTCAAACTGAAACCACACGCCCCCCCCGCCACTAAGTAACAGCCGCCACGACACACTGGACATGCCGACAACGATACAGGAAGCCTCAATGCAATACACTATACCAACAAATCAAAATCCTATCAAAATGACGTCATGATACCCACTCGCTAAAGCCAGGCAGAGCAATTCGGGTTGTGATTTCCCTGTCTTCCTTTGTTATTTAGCAGAGATAATTAATATCTTTTTACAAACTGGTGGCACGTTCGGTGGGTATCTGACGTCGCTTGTCCCTGAGTGGATTTGGGCTATTATTACTAGAAAAGTGATTTGCACTTAATATTGAACAATCAACAAGAACTTGACACAGTCCGATTAGCTAGCGGCTGGTTTGGATTCAAACTGTTTTCTCAGGTTGGCAACGAAGCAAGTAGGCAACCGGGACTCACGTAACGCGACGTCTCCTCCGCGTTCCGGTCGTTCATATTGGCGGGCACGACGACGGTGGCGTTGGGCAGCCGGCCGAACGGCTGGGGCAGCTGGCCGCGGAACTCGGAACGCACAAAGCGCAGCTGGAAGCGGTCGTCCGGCAGGAAGAAGCTGGACGGGAACCGGTGCCACTCCTTGCCCACGCACACCTGCAACACATCGCCGTCCAGGTTCAACATAACCTTACCTACATTTCGTTTGCCACTGATGCTCGATTGTAAAAATGCTTAGTCAATTCCACGTTCTTTTACCGATAAGACCCGTGTTCGAGTTTCATTTGTTTTTAAAGGAAATCTGTCCTTTCTCGATCCTTTGATCTCGTCAATCCTTTATGCCGTGTCTACCTGTATGTCGACGTCGGCTGGCAGCTTGTAGGTGGCAGCAACGTTTCCCAGCTCGATGAACGTGTCCAGCGGCGCATGGTAGCCTGGACAGAAGCAAGCCGTCAGCCGGGCAAAACATACGTCTCACGTTGTAAGCACACCGCGGCAAACACCAGCCCCTTGCTTTTTTATACACCTTTGTCACAACACTACGTCAGACACCCACCGGACGTACTACCAGTTTGGAAAAAAAATATTAATTAGCTCTGCTAAATAACAAAGGAAGACAGGGAAATCACAACCCGAATTGCTCTGCCAGGCTTTAGCGAGTGGGTATCATGACGTCATTTTGATAGAATTTTGATTTTAAGGAATCGGTTTATAGCTTCGTGGATCAGCCTTGTTTCGTGGATGCTTGGTTTCCTGTCCGTAGAGTAGGATATTACGGTGTTAGAATTGATTTTGTAAGGAAAAAAATTAAAAAACAACATAAACGCTTAAATATTAGAAACGTTAAATCAATTCCAAAATTTGTATCCGTGCCGGGATTCGAATCCGGGTCTTTGCCTGTCCGGGGCACTGCACTTATCCATTATGCTACACGGACAACCAACTGTGGAATACATGCAACGAGTATTTGCATTGAGGTTACAATTCACACGCTACGCACCGTTGTAGAGCGCCAGGATGCGAGACACTCCAAGCAGCGAGCAGACTGCCAGCGCTGCGACGGCCAAGTGCCCGGTGTGTCCGAGGTAGTGGGTGGCGGCGGGGGGGGCGGCGGCGGGGGCGGCGGGCCGGCTCACGGCCAGCCGGAAGTACAGCTTCTGCGCAGCGTCAACGGTCACCGCCCCGCACAGGCATACGCACGGGTACACCGGGAACAGGAAGCGCTCCTCCTGCCAACAAAACACGTCACGTTACCACGCTTATGTTCAATACGTCTCAAAGCCGGGATGCAGACACGTCGTGTCCTAGGCGTGCATTGGCTGCGTGCTTGACCGTCTCAAAGCCGGGATGCAGACACGTCGTGTCCTAGGCGTGCATTGGCTGTGTGCTTGACCGTCTCAAAGCCGGGATGCAGACACGTCGTGTCCTAGGCGTGCATTGGCTGTGTGCTTGACCGTCTCAAAGCCGGGATGCAGACACGTCGTGTCCTAGGCGTGCATTGGCTGCATGCTTGACCGTCTCAAAGCTGGGATGCAGACACGTCGTGTCCTAGGCGTGCATTGGCTGTGTGCTTGACCGTCTCAAAGCTGGGATGCAGACACGTCGTGTCCTAGGCGTGCATTGGCTGCATGCTTGACCGTCTCAAAGCTGGGATGCAGACACGTCGTGTCCTAGGCGTGCATTGGCTGTGTGCTTGACCGTCTCAAAGCCGGGATGCAGACACGTCGTGTCCTAGGCGTGCAATGGCTGCATGCTTGACCGTCTCAAAGCCGGGATGCAAGGCGTGCATTGGCTGCATGCTTGACCTGTGACTGACCTTGTGTGGCTGCAGGAAGAAGACGGCCATCCAGAGATAGAGCGGCATCAGCGATAGCGCGTAGGGCAGGCAGGCCGGGTTGCGCGGCTTTGATTTCACCACCGCCGACACCAGCAGCTGCAAGCAAACGCAGCGTCACTGCCACCCCCACCAGCAACGCCCCAGTCTCGTCAGCTGCCCGCTTCGCGCTGCAGCGTTCTCCTATCACAGACCGAGCCGGCGCAAATAGCCCAGCTGCTGACGCGCCGTAAAACCAACACAAATCAAACTCAAACAGACCGAGCCGCAAGCGTTGATAGCTCAGAGTGCAAGCTCTAGGTAGAGCTAATTTAGACCTAGGCAAGAACAGCTGCCTGAACCACTCACATTTTTGGCTAGGAAATCGATCAACACTAACTACCTTATAGATTAAAAATCCGATAAAACGTATAACAACGCCGTTATATTTCCGCCAACGCAGCATTGTGGACTCACGAGCGCGAGCGGCGTGAGCAGAGCGGCGACGAACACGAAGTTGAAGTTGAGGAAGGCGTTGACGAAGTAGAAGTGTGCGGGCTCGGTGCCGTAGAGGTCGGGTCCTCGCGTGGACAGCACGTTGTACAGGATCAGGTTGACGGGCGCCGCCACAGGTCGCCCGAAGTAGGTCGAGTCCAGGCACGTCACCGGCAGCTGCAGCGTTCACGCAAAGCGATCAAAACAAACCGTTCGGCAACGTTGGAAGCACCGGTTCTCGTCAGATCACCGAAGTTAAGCAGCGTTGCGGTGTTGGATGGGTGACCATCGTGCGATCGAGTAGTTTAGCATTTAGAGTGCAAACAGTCATTAAAAAATCGAGTGATAGAGATAGCAGCTCTAGCAAAGCGGCTAGCAGTTGCCGGTGTGAAAGTAACAAGTTGTGATTGTTGACCGCTCACCATGATGACGGCTAGCGAGATGGCGCTCCATTGGCCGAACTTGACAAACTCCCGGCGTCGGTACAACAGATCCACGGCAATCGGAACCCTGGAACACGGCCAGCAACATGGTTAACAAGGTTAACAATAAAAACAATACGTTCATAAGTGTGGTACTTGAGTTTAAACTGACAGCGGTTTCAAAACTCAAGTTTGCGAAAGATCTTCATGAGTCTGTTCTGCTTATCCTGAGGATAAGATGTTTGACAGTGCCGTTTGTTATTAAGTTGCTGGTGAATGGTTTTGTTTTACGGCAATAATGCAGAGTAACGAAGGTGCTTGCAAAGAAATTATTTTTGTCCTCTTTTTTTCCCAATGAATTATGTAAACCCTAGCTCTACCTGGATTTAGCGAGTGGGTATCATGATGCCATTTTTATTGAATTTTGATAAAATGGAATCGGCGTATTGCCAGCATTGAAATTTCAGTTGAAGAATTGACAAGTTTGGTTAATCTATTTGGCTGTGAGTTTGTCAACTTGTCACTGCCCTTGTCTGCAAATGCAACTTGTCTGCAAATGCCGTAAAACTGAGTTGGATGACCAATGTGAATGATTACAGCATCCTTGATGAATCTGGCACTGAACAGTTATTGAACAGACAAACAGACAGAACCTACCCGAGCAAGGCTGCGAACGGCCAGCCGAGCAGCGCGGACAACGCCACCGCAAACACGGCGAGCTCAAACTTGCGGTGGAACCAGGCTCCGAGCGCGACGCAGGTCATGTACATGGCGAACGTCGACGGCAGGAAGGCGGTGGCCGAGACAAACATCCCGGCCGAGAAGAGCAGGAAGCCCAGCACCAGCCGACCGACCTGGACGCCAAACTCCCGGCACACGCTCCTACCGAAGTTTAAAAGTGTAGCGGAAAGTGTGAAAAACCCCAATTTTGTGTGATTTCTACTCAAAATAACCCTAATAACGTGTTTGGGACTAAAATAAACTGTATGAAACCAACAAATTAAAAACCTCAATTCCCATACGAGTGCATAACAGTTGAAAACTGCAGTCGCCACATTACAACACGGGTGCCAATTCAAACAACACAACACGACCAGCCTCGGGCAACGATCCTAGTCCCATATCTCGCACCCGAAAATCTTGAATATCTCGCTCAAAAACGCCTTCCGACAAAAAAACTCAACGGATTACAAAGTTTCACTACAACTTTCATCGACTGACACCGAAAAAACCACACTTTATGAACTTCCGCTATTTTAGGAATATACCGCAAGAACTTACTTGTAGAAGTAGACTTCGCAGAAAGCACACACCAGGCCGAGCAGGCATCGACAGAAGTAGAAAATGAGCATGCGGTTGGGCTGCAGAAGCTTCTGGTAGATCCACGCCGGCACGACGTGGACTAGAATGTATGCGTACGAACGCAGGGCATACTCGGGGCTGTATTCCCACGTTTGGAAACCTTTGTCGAACAGCAGGTAGTGAGTCTGAAATGCACGATCATTCCTGCTACTAGCATCATCAACATCAACTCGTCTACACTCACCACAAATGCTCTTTTAAGTGTAAGGCACCCTTCTAGCAATGCTTCTAGCTGTATGGGTAAAATTGGGGTTACCCGCCGCACACGCCCCGCCCATAAAATGCAATTTTAATTCGAAAAACCCTAAAAAATGACCCTGTTTTCAAAAGTACTTTAACTTTTGACAAGAAAAAACCAAAAATAGCTGATTTCAATCAAAGTTTAAATTAAAAAACCTTAATAAACTACATTGAACATCTCAATCGGCAAATTTCGGCGGCCATCTTGCAGCAAGGTCAAACTACACACCCAGTACTACCAACCAAACTGCACACAGCGAAAGTCACTAACACTACCCAATTGCTGGTTTTCAAAGTACAACCCCCCACATCTAACCGACATCTCTAGATTCCAGGTTGTTAAGTTCTAGCAAAACTCGCACTAAATTTCCTGCGCCGCCCCCCCCCCCCCCCCCCCCACCTCTAACCCTACCTTTCCGGACCCTACCTAACCTCCTAACCCTTTGTGTACTTGAATCATCGATTTAACTCACCACTAATCGCTCCAATATTCCGACGAAGAACCTCGATACGCTCCTCCAACACCAGAACATAACGCAACAGGAACAGCAGTCTCTTCGCACCACAAAATTGCAACGCACCTTAGCGACTTTCTTACTAGCCCGAACAGTACTAGTTTTTCCACAAACAAAACGAAAATCAATCTTCATTGAACAAACTGACGCGCACTTTCCACAATCCAATCCTCCTCCTTCAACCATTCCACCATTACCAAACGCTCTAAATCACGCACAATCTCATAAAACTCAAAAATTCGTAACACACATCCGTCGCGAACCATGGTGAAAAACCAACTGACAAGAACTCATGACTGACCCAGAAGGTATTCACATCGAATTCCATAACCAGTCCCAAGTAATTAAAAAACAGCTTAACGATAATTACCTCAAGATGACTCACCATCAACTCGCAAATCGCAATGCACAAACCACATATTTGATCCATGATCAATAACCCGCCAAAACACAAAATATAACTATATAGGAATAAAAGTTAACAGTTGGCACCACTGAACCCCGCCAAACGCCTGCTACATGGCCGCCTTCAAATGTCAGAATGACACTAAATCACCACATCTTTAAACAGACACCGAACCCACAATATTAACAGAAATTAACGTGCGCCAATACCAATCGATTCAAAATCACGCAAGGAATCCAAAAACACCAACAAAAGTCTCCTCAGATCAAAACTGACAGTGCGGCACCTTGAGACATAATTACCGCTGTATGTTTCAGATTGGCCTCTAGTTTAATAAGTAATGGCATAGTGAGGAGCTCCATATTATAAGTCATATCTGCAATATAAAGCCAAGCCAAGCGTGGCCAAGTTGGTTATCAATCTGGTCTTGAAATCCCCTTAAAAAAGAGTAGTGAAAGACACGTACCGGCTCCCAATAGTTAAATGTCTCATCGCAGTCTGAAATGTGGCTCCAGATCGCCGCGCAAAACCGAGCGGAGAGCAGCGCTTTGAAAGCCGTATCACCGCTGGGATAGACGATCCCGATGTCGGCTGGATTCACATTAGACGTCGGTGTTGCTTCATCCCTAGGATAAGAAGATTGTCAGCGAAATAAGCAGCGTACAGAAAGGCCGACTTGGCAATGTCAATGTTTAGTCGTTGAGGTTATCATGTGCTACGTCAGAAATGCATGTTTGTGTGCAAATAATACTGTAAGACGATCATAGCGTACCGACTTGTCTTCTTCCCTGTGGTTTTCTTGATCTCTTTCTTCCCATTAGCTTGACTTCTTTGTCGGATTGTGGGTGCCATCTTCAATTTAGTCAAAAATTAACTACTTGATGATCGCGACTACGAACTGGCGTCAGCCATTTTACCGGTGTCACGTACTTAGCGCGCATGCCGGTGGAATTTGCAACCTGGTTACCTTGGAAATCAAAATACAAATCAGAATTATCTGGAAGACTGGAATCTTTCAACTTGTTATCAAACTTTACATTTTCACAAATGTCTTCCGACAACAAAGGGAACATCACGCTGCTCTTAAAAAGCCCATGTGATGGCGATGGTCTGGAGAAAATAGTTTACCGCTTTCTTGCAATATCCAACAAAAAGTATGCAGCTCTCGAGAATAAAGATATTCACAACTTTCTCACAAAGTGGTATGCATCTCTCCTAGTCATTTGTACCAGAATGTTGTTTCTTAGTACAAAATGTTAGTACCTTATGACATTGTTTAAATCTGTTTTTAGGTCCATGAATGATTTACTGAAAGTGAACACTTACAGCTTCGTAGGACAATACAGAAATGGACTCGCGTCGAAATTTGTCAGCGACTTCTTTCTTTCTCCAGATTCCGCACTATTACTTTCTGGATTTCCTGGCCTCCCAGCTATCAATGGTTAAGTAGCAAACTCTCCCATTTAAGAATCCCAGCAGCTGTGCCTGAATGATAAAAGGAAGCCATGAAAGTAGACAAACATTTTGCAGGGGTCGCCGGCATGTCGTACGAAGTGACGCTGGTGCCGTGTGAATCAACGACGCTGCACGTATTTGACAAGCTGCTCGATCCCGCCAATGGAATCGTGCGCGGATCGGGACACATAAACAAGTGCCAAGAAGAAAGCGTCAACGGGATCCTAGTGGCCGATGAGTTGAGAAAGGTGCCTACACCTGCGTACATGATAAAAGTTGTGGCTATTTCACACAAAGCTATTTTAAAACCCTTTGTTTTCCTCCCGTCTCTGTCCAAGATGCTCGTAGGCAGCGAGAGCGACCATCTCGATCTGATCCCGAAGGAGACGCAGGATGAGTTCATCTACCGACTGTTTTCCCTTCTGGTCGTCGGCGGACAGTGGTGCCAATACGAGGACACCATTCAGCCGTACATCGACACGACACGGGCGATATACAAGGATCTCATCAGGTGCGCCAACACAAAGCCAACAAGTGCAGTTATCACCTGCAAACGTATTTTACTCATTTCAAAGTCAACTGTCAGTTGATGCTTGAGATTGAGCATCAGTGGCAAACAAAGCCCCCTTGGTATCACGTAAGATGACATAAGTAACCAATATTTAAGCTGTATCTAGATTGCTGTGGTACTTTAATTGCATGGCAGTGCTGACGATACTTTTGCCAGCGTCACAAGGCTTTCCTGGCTGAATTTCCAATATTCTTCCACGTTGTGAGATATATCTGCCAACCTGCTAACGTCTTCAGAAAGTATTAACGTGTGTGATTTTCATCCTGTACCCAGCATCATCAAGATGGAAGACACAAACGAACTGAAGATCATGTCTAAGGTGCTGAAGGTGAGTGTGTTGAACAAGGAGGGTCAGGCGGTGCTGCCTCCCAGCGCCGAGAACGCACAGAACGCAGTCTACTTGATCGTGCAGCCGGCCACCAGGGAGCTCATCACGCTCACACACTATTTCGGCGGGGTGTTTCCCGTCATGCACTGAACGAACTACCAAATGCAACACAAACAACTCTTGCAGAGTTTTGTGTTGCTTTTAAGAATCTTCCTGCGGCAGCTTCCTCAATTTTTTATGTATTGTGGTGTGATTTTTATTTTCTTGATGAAAAGTATGGGTCAGTAATCACTTGAGTTGTTACTTACTAAAATCTTGTCCAGTCTTTAGTAAATAAAATATGTAAACACAAATCACAATTTAGCTGCGCAGTTTTGTTCTTCAACTTTGTTGCAGAATATTCATTCGGCATTCCTATTCACTCATTCTGAAGAGGCTCATATCTGAATATAATTTGAGGAAACTTTCTAGATATGTTGACCCTCACGATTCAATGTTTGCGTACAAAGTTCATTGTTGTATGTTTAGCACTTATCTTGAAAATGGCATTTTTATGTCACTTTTAAGCATATCTGCAGTTTTTGGCAACTGAAGCAACTTTATCTTCCAAAATTTACTGTGTGCATTAAACGTCATAAAAAGAAGATACTGTGTTAATTTCAAGCAAATCAACTGAACAGGTTTTCTTTAAATCGATTATTACATTTTGAAGTATACAAATAATTTCACAATGACTACATCATATTTCCAGGAAACTATTGTCATTGAGAAAGCTGCTAAATTAACGCCAAAGATTTTAAATTGATCATATAATAAGCCTTTTAGTACGAAACAAGTAAACTTGCCATAGAAACACCATCGGCCAACTATGAACCTCTCTTTCAAAATTACAACATGGATAGAGAATGGAGAAGAAATAATGGAGACAGAAATAAAGCTGCTTTAAATTATCAAAACAATATATTATTTAAAATTGAATTGGTGTTCTGCATATAATTTCACATGGGTATGAATACACGGCATTGCTAGCTCCATACCACCGCATCCCGGTAGTATCCTAGTAATTATTGCAACTGATCATAAAGTCTTGAAAACATCATCCTAATTCATACTTCCTACAATATCTATACAATTTCCGCAAACATTTCCCTCGACAACGAATGGCACGAGCTCCGCGGGCTAGTTGCGTAGAATTAGAATTTATATTATGTACAAATAGGAAAGTCACTTATCACGGTGGCTTCTGGCTCCTCCCCTTCGACGACGCTGACACTGACGCTGACTACAAACAGGAAACAGTTGAAAGAAAGAGCAACGCACGTCCCAGCTGCTTGTGATCGTCGGGTTGCTTTGCAAAGCGATTGTACTGCGTCGAATCCACCTGGCTCCGGCCGGTAAAAATACACATACGCAATGAAACACGGGGCGTTCTAACCCAAGTGTCTCACGGTTATAAATCCGACAAACTAGGTCTGGAGTTGACCAAACCATAATAAAAGGGAAATAAAACAATGATTTAAGTTCTAATGGCTGGTCTGAACCAACCCTTGGAGAAGCGTATGGTTAATTTCTTACCTACCACTCAACTAACTGACTAACAAAACAAAACAATGTGGGCAACAATGGCTTTGACAGCGCACTATGCCACCTAGATGCCATACTAGCTAGGAAAATTACTGCTAACATAAACTTTTGATTAGTAATCGTTTGAATTTCATTTAGTAGTACCTAGATATAAAATTGTAAAATCAACATGGCGTGTATAATCTTGGTTGATTGAAATAGGTATGGGAAAACCACGTAGTATGCGTAAAACTAAAGCAAGGAGCCTATTAACACAAGTCCAGGCCACTTGTAACTTCATGTAAATGATTTCGAGTTTAGAAAGTACCTCTAATAGTCGGTCAACTGGCTGGGAGAAGCTGACAACTTAACAAACTGGAACGTACCCGAGTCCTAACAGGCAAATTGAAGAACCCACGCTCCCATCAAAGTGATAAAAACAAAAATTTGATGTAAAAAAACAAAAATATGTCAACCGACTGGTTAAACTGTAAAAATTTCGCTGCTCGGGTTTGCGGCGGGAGATCGGGCTCGTCCTAGCCACAAAATAATCCGATTCAAGATCAACCAACCGGATTCTTATCGACTCGCAAACAAAATCTAATTCGAACTGAAATTGAAAGAATTAGGGCCAGCTTTACAATGCACAATTAAACAGCTATCTTCCAGTTAGGAAGAAGACAGAAACAACCGACCATCAAGATCAGTTTAATCTGGACATTGTAAAACCGAACTTCAGTTAGTTTTTATCAACTTTTCAAGCTCGTAGCTTTAAGCCGTCAGACAGATACAATAGAACGGGACTGCAGGCCGCTGGGAGTGATATTTCGCTCGGCTCCTGCATTTCAACACGGTTAAACCGTCAAACGCAGAGCTTGCCGACAAGGCCAAAGCTTCAGGGCCGAGAGGCGTACGACCGGCTAGACACAAGGCGGCATCGCATCGAACATCTCACTGTTAAAACCTCGGCGAAATCCGCTGACAAAGCCAAAGGTAGGAGTTTAAGTGACTTTAGTTTAAAGACACTCTTTTATCTGTCAGCTGTCAGTTGACACTTGAGATTGAGCATCAGTGGCAAACAAAGCCTCCTGGATATCACGTACGGAAGTTATAAGTTGTACCAAGAAGGCTGTGCTGCTTTCATTCCCAACCAAGCCGCCTAGCTGGCGCCGTCCTTTTGCCAGCGCGACATTGCTGTCCGGCAGAGTTCCCCCGATCGTAACAGCAAGACATTACATCAAGCCGGCGATGCCCGCACCCGGTTCCATGTTCCGCCAGCTCCTCTGCACCGTGATTCTGTTAATTTTTTAATGCGAGACGCGACAAGAGCGTCGATTTTTTCAATTCAAAACATTGACAATAGTTCTCATCTCATCCGACGTTGGAAAAACGATCGGGATCGCGCTGCGGTCGGCCGCACCGGCAAGACCGAGCTGCGAAACCGCCGGCTCGATGGGGGCGTGGGCTCCCTGCCGGCACCGCCCGATGGGGGCGTGGCCTCCCTGCCGGCACCGCCCGACGGGGGCGTGGCCTCCCTGCCGGCTCCGCCCACTCAGACCTGCTGCGCCTCGCGCTTGGCCCGCTCCCGGCGGCCGAAGCGCGCCAGGTTGGCGTCGATGACGCGGCGCAGCGAGGGCGACGGCGGCGGCGATGGGGGCGTGGCCTGGTCGCGCGGCGCCGGGCTCTCCGGGGTCGACACCAGGATGCCCGAGTCCGCCGAGGTCGTCGTGTGGCTGCGGGACTGGCGCTTGCCCGGCGAGGGCTTCTTGCCTGCAAGGGACGACGACGTTTTCTTTCGGAACCGCGGGCGTTTGCGTTCCCTTTGCTTTATATGGGCACGCTAACTTTTATATGTGTTTAAAGTTTTACACATCATTAAAATAATCTTTATCTCTCTTTCGTCTTTATGTTGAGGGCTAGCGTATTTACGATCATCCGAAACACGATTATACGAGTGTTTGCATGGCCTGGTTTTGGAGTTAAGTTAAATTGAAGATTTTGCTACAATTGCTTTGCTGGTTACACTCATCAATGACTATCTTCAATCGGTGTTCTTGCCCAGCTGTTGTCAGTGAACACAGCTTCCAACAAGTGAACCTAGCTTCCAACAAGTGAACCTAGCTTCCAACAAGTGAACCTAGCTTCCAACAAGTGTCTGAAGTGGCTCACCGAACGCCTCGTTGAGCGTGGTCTGCCTGCCGTGACCTTGGCCGCTGTTTCCGCCGCTGCCGGGTAGGTTGGCTGCGATGTTGGTCGGCCTGCGCAATGGATACGCTCGCTCGGTTCCCTTGCGGCGGTCGACGCGCGCGGCGCCATCCATCTCGCGCTGCAACGCCTGCGCCAGCGCAAAGTCTGCGCGTTCCTGCGCCTCCCGCCGCCTCGCAGACTCCGCCCACTCGTCTGGCTCCTCCCCCTGCGGCAGCGGGGGCGTGGTCGGGGGCGGGGCATCGTGGCGGGCTCGCTTCGACGAAGGCCCGGCGTCCATGTCCAATGCGCGCTTAGCCCCTGCAATCAACAGGCGGTTAGGTCGGTTGCCGGTGTTTAACGACGCACTGTTTCGACTACTGGCACCGTGGCGCTGGTCTATAATGAAAGGGTGACGATGAACCTAACCTAAAGCTAGAAGGGAGGAGGGGAAACCCGGTGCCGGCACGTAGCCTACTCCTGTCGAAAAGCACCGAGGGGACCACCGGCTTTACGTCCCTTCCGAAGGACGGTGCAACTCGAACGACAGGATTCCTCCGCTAATCCGTGCTGTCGAGAGGTTGACAAGCAAGGCGAGTGAAGTTGTCGTACTAACTTCAAACCCTCCGACCTCTCTCTCGAACAGAACTGATCGCGTGCATGATGGTCACCCATCAGCGCGATGTTGCTTAACTTTGGTGTTCTCACGAGAACCGGTGTTTCCAACAAGCCGAACCGTTTGGTCTATGTCTTGACAAGCATGGCAACAGGCTGTTGATTAATTAAATTCTTAAATGGATAAGGAATAAACGAATAAGGAGTGGTAGCGCTAGCGTGCCGCAGCGATTGCGGTAACAGAGGACGTACCTAACGAAGCGAAGGCGTGCGCGGTGCAGGATTGGTAGCTTCGCTGGAATTGCAGCAACGAGCTCTGTCTGTTGAGCAGCGGCAGGCTGGAGTCGGGAGGAGACGCAAGGTCCAGGCTGACGCACGCCATCGAGTTGGCAAGGCTGAACGGAGTCACCTTCACTGCAGACACCTTCTCAAACTTGCCCGCTGAAAGGGAAGAGATTTGCAGTGTCACGGGTTTAGTTAATTATGTAACTGGTGTTGTGCACGACTCTGTAGAACATGGATTGTCATCGACTTTTAATTTGAAGTTTACAAATACTAAAAATATTACTAAAAATTCTTGGGAAAATGTTTTTCTTTATAAAGGTTTCTTGCAGTGCAGTATCTAGCTGTGTTGTTGCAATTTGGTATGTCCAAGGAAAAAAAGTTTATAGCTTAAAACTTTCTACAAATTAAAGCTGAATTTAATTAAATATTCATGTTGGGAATGAATTTTTATTGCCTAACACAAACTGTAAATGTTTGACACAAATCTAAGATAGAACTCCTAGCTAACATCACCACTACTAAATAAGTTCTACAGTAAAAGCCTTCAGAAAAACTATAAAACTGGGCATTGAATTTAAATTCCCTTCTACCTTCTATTTCTCTGAACTTAAGTCTGGTAGGTTTTTAAAGAAAATCGGTTCAGTAATTTTTTGTAGGTACCTTTTTTTAAGACCTATTTTTCAGTTTTTCAAAATCACGTTTGACACTCTAGAACCCAAGCATAACTTAACTTTCTGGATATTATGTAAACCCTTGCAATTACATGTTTGTATGAAAATTTCCTTGTTGCTTGTTAGCAGTTTGTAGGAAGTTAAGAAACTTTATCTTCAACCGATGTTGACAAAATTTACTTGAGCGTAAATATAACGCCGATCCACAACCCGATAGTACAAGTGTTTGCAAGACGCTAGCAAATTACCAAGCTAGCAGAGCCACACAGAGAGAGGGTTACCTGTGTCCTTCTTGGGAGGCGTGATGGGGAAAGGCCGCAGCGGCTTGAAGAAGTGCACCGTCTCGGGCTTGATGCTGTCGTGGCTGCAATTGCTTAGGTTGCTCAGACTTCGGTTGGCCAACAGAAACTGGTCCATGGGCCCTTTCTTCCGTCTGCTCGGCCCGGCCACCGCAGCCTTCTTCTCCGTCAGCTGCAACCAGGTTCGCTCCGTCAGAACAACAGCGACACTTACACTTACTACCTACATGGCTATCAGGTTACTTACACTTTTTCTTATCTTCTCTTCCAGTTCTTTTGCCAGTAGTTCGTCCAGGCGAGCCTGTTCCGCTTCTTTCCTACGTTTCTTGTCCTCTTCTTCCTGAAAAAGCAACCGCTCTCTCGTCACAACTGCGCAGACTTTTCCTCCCGCTTGTTTATTTTGAAACAAATTATGTAAACAGTTTTGACATACCCTAATGAGTTTTATGAGTTCTTCAGCCTTCTTTTCCTCCTCAGCAACTTTCCTAGCTGCCTCTTGAGCGATGCGATCTTCATCTTCTTGTAGTTGCCGAATAAAGTCCATGCTAGCCCTCTCCTCCTTCTCCCGTTTCTTTCGTTCATTTTCAACTTCTTTGGCAGCTGCCTCTAGGCTCCTCTCATATTCCTTCCTAATTTCTCCCGGGGAACTGATCGGTTGCTGCTTCTTCGGACTGTCGAAAACTGCAAGACCAGCGTGTATTAAGCAGTTGTTCTACATGCAACAAGTAAAAAATTGATCAGAACTCAAAGACAACACACCACAATACTTACTGTCGTCGTTGGTCTCAGCCCCACTTAGTTTAGCTTTCACTAAATCGGGAAATGTGGCCTTAATCCTTTCCCATAAGTTGACATTGACCAATTGATTGCCTTTTGTCGCGCTGCGGAGCCAGCTACCAAGTCTCCTTCTGCACAATGGACAGGAGAGATTCGACTTTTCCACGGTCATTTCGAAGCACTGTAGACATATTATGTGTTTACACGGCATTGTCACTGGCTCTATTATTATTTCACGGCACACGGGACACATTGCTTCCCGTAATGTCATCATTTTCGTCGAATGTTCTGTTAGTCGAGGCATATTCCCCAACATCGTCGCCATTTTCAGCGCGAAGGCGAGCGTAATAAAAACTTGGGCTGTCATGTTGGTAGTTCGCACGAGCCAGGTTTGCAGTACCGATCGCGCTGTCAGATGCCGTCACGTTCAAACTTCAAAAGTCACGTTGCCAAGCACGTGCTACTGAGAAATCAATACCTTTCAGAGCTAGGTATTCTACTAGTTGATGATGCTTAAATTCTGGCAGGCAGAATACTGAACGAGATCGAACAACATTAATACAATTCTACAAAATTCAGATCCAATGATTTCCAGTCCGAAGCACACAGTTCATTGGTTTCGAAAAGGATTGCGACTGCACGATAATCCCAGCCTCCGAGAAGGCCTGGAAAACGCCACGACGTTCCGATGCATTTTTATAGTCGACCCTTGGTTTGCCGGCTCTTCCAACGTCGGCATCAACAAATGGAGGTCAGACTTTTTAGTTGGAATCTAGGATCATGATATCAATTTCGTAATCGTATCCACACTGGGAATCAGGTCCTTTGTCTTTTCAGCGCAGTACCGACCTTTGAATTTATAAGCTTTTTGAGTAGCCACGCTTGTAAGTTTCATCTCTGGCTGGCAGGTTCCTGCTGCAGTGCCTGGAAGACTTGGACGCAAGCCTGCAGAAAGTGAACTCGCGGCTGTTTGTGATCCGTGGGCAGCCGGCAGACGCTCTGCCCAAGCTGTTCAAAGAGTGGAACACTACGTGTCTCACCTTCGAGCAAGACCCCGAGCCGTTTGGACGCGTTCGCGACCAGAACATCATGGCCATGTGCGACCAGCTGGGCATAACGGTCATCTCACGAGTCTCACACACTCTCTACAAGCTTGACAGGTGACGCTGTTTCTATATTTGTTAGCTGTTTTATTTCTTGCATACACTATCGCCATTCTGCAAACACTGGTTTAAATCACGGTATAAACAATCTATAAGGTTCAATGGGTTGATTTCGTAAAAAAAACACAGAAAAGCCGATAATCCAGGGAAGATAGGTAAACTACCAATAAATAATAATCCACTTCTGGCTGTGTTTTCTGTCCGACTGCGCAGGATCGTGGAGATGAACGGCAACGCGGCGGTGCTGACGATGGGACAGTTCCAGCGAGCGGTGTCGCGGCTGGGGCCGCCCGAACGCCCCCAGCCGCCCGCCGACGGCTCGCTGGTTTCCAAGGCGACGCCGCCCATCTCCGTCGATCACGCCCTCGCGTTCGGCGTCCCCACGTTGGCCGAGCTCGGTACGTCGACCTTCACGTCGGTCTCCTTGGCAGCCGGCTCCCTAGCAACAGACAAGCAGACCGGACATCTCCTTAACCGCTTGTCTTCTGATCTAGTGCAGACATTTTTCTACATTTTTAAGAGTTACAAAGTTTTGTGTGCAGGGATTAGGAAGAGGCACGCCAACAAAACTACGTTTACTGTCGGCTTTGCGAGCTTTGCCCTGTGACGTTCTCCAATCAGAGCCTGAATTCGGAGCGTTGCGAGCTTTGCGCTGCGGCGTTCTCCGATCCGAGCCCGAGTTTGGAGCCCGAGCATGAGCATGCTACGCTAACGTTAACCCCGCTAACGGAACGCAGGCTTCACAACGGAGGGCCTGCGTCCGGCAGCGTGGATCGGCGGGGAGACGGAAGCTCTGCAGCGGCTGGAGCTTCACCTTCAGCGCAAGGCGTGGGCGGCGAAGCACGGACGACCGGCCTCGACTCCACGCTCGCTGCTGCCCAGTCCCAACGGGCTCGGGCCCTACCTACGTTTCGGCTGCCTTTCTACGCGGCTGCTACATCACGAGCTGGACAACGCGTTGTACAAGCGGGTGGGTCCCCTGCCTGCCTGCCTGCCTGCCTGCCTGCCTGCCTGCCTGCCTGCCTGCCTGCCTGCCTGCCTGCCTGCCTGCCTGCCTGCCTGCCTGCCTGCCTGCCTGCCTGCCTGCCTGCCTGCCTGCCTGCCTGCCTGCCGTAATGCAACAAGCATGAAAGTGCATATCGGTGGATAGCCCTCGTCAATACGCTTCTTTCATATAGAGTAGTCTTTTCCTTAGAGATTGAATTTGAAAGAGATATAAAGGATTTACTTGTTTGATGAATTAACACAGTGGCTGATGGGAGTAGCGGGGAATTGCAAAGTGTGGGCAGAGAGACATTCGTCGGGAGTCGAACTTTATACTGCTGGATAGCCGCGGTGAATCTGCATCTTTTACATGGAGTAGAGTTTTCGTTAGAAATTGAATTTCTAAAAGTTAAACGACGGACGACGGTGTTCCAGGCGGGGAAGGCGCGAACCGCGGCGCCCCTCGGCGGCCAGCTGCTCTGGCGCGAGTTCTGCTACTGCGTCGCCGCCGACAACCCCAACTTGGACCGGATGGCCGGGAACCCGCTCTGCGTGCAGATCCCGTGGGACAGGAACGCAGAGGCGCTCGCCAAGTGGGCAAACGTACTGACTTGTCACTCTTTTCATTATGTTAGCGGCGGTCTCACAAGCACACCTCCGGGGTCTAACTGGCTGATTCTGTTTCCTTCCTTCGTACAATCGGCAGCCTGTTGTTGATCAGTATAACGAGCCGAGAACGTGGAGCAAATCTTCAACTAGTACACTATAACTGCAAAAATTTTATTTTATGTTTTTTTGTTTGTTTGCGCTCTACAGGCCAAACGACTCAACGGATTTTGATTAAATTTTCGATGTATCTCCGCTTTCTCTCAACTTCGACCCTGTACCATTTTTAGCTCATTTCACTTGCAACTTTTCTTATAAATTAATTTTTACGAAAATTTTGGTTTTTCAACTTTCTTGACTTCTGACTCTAGAAGCCAAGCATGTGAATATAATTCGACTAAACTTTCTAGATATGTTGACCCTTACGATTTCATGTTACGATTATATGCGTGTTGGCATCGCCTGGTGATATTTGAATTGAGGTTCATTGCCCGTTGAAGATGTTGATGTTCGGCAGGGCCAGACGGGCTTCCCCTGGATCGACGCCATCATGCGGCAGCTTCGAGAGGAAGGATGGATTCACCAAACAGCGCGTCGTGCTGTCGCTTGCTTCCTCACGTGCGGAGACCTCTGGCTGTCCTGGGAGGAAGGCATGAAGGTCGGCAGCCTTCATTTCACTAGATTCATTGTTTCATGGTGTTTAGCGACGCACTGTTTCGGCGGCTGGTCTATAATGAAAGGGTGATGATGAACCTAACTGATGGCTAGAAGGGAGGAGGGGAAACCCGGTGCCGGCACGTAGCCTACTCCTGTCGAAAAGCACCGAGGGGACCACCGGCTTTACTTCCCTTCCAAAGGACGGTACAACTCGAACGACAGGATTCCTCCGCTAATCCGTGCTGTCGAGAGGTTGACAAGCAAGGCGAGTGAAGTTGTCGTACTAACTTCAAACCCTCCGACCCATCATACACCTGACTCAGCGCGATGCTGCTTAACTTCGGTGATCTCACGAGAACCGGTGTTTCCAACGTTGCCAAACCGTTTGGTAAAGCATAGCTTGTTTCGTTGTTTTGCCTGTGCGTTGGCAGGTGTTTGAGGAGCTGCTGCTGGATGCCGATTGGTCGGTGAACGCCGGCTCGTGGCTGTGGCTGAGCTGTTCGTCGTTCTTCCAGCGCTTCCCGAACGCCGGCTGCCCCGTTTCGTCGGGTCGCCGGGCCGACCCCCACGGGGAATACGTTCGGCAAGTCGCCTCCCCCCAAAACACTCATCTAATGTGAATTTACGTTAACGTTATTAGTGTGAATTTAAACCTAAATGCAAATTACTCGTTGCAAGTACGGTAGAGGATGATTATAATATCAGTTAAAAATTTTTTTAGCTGCACCGGGATTCGAATCCGGGTCTTTGTCTGTCCGGGGCACTGCACTTATCCATTATGCTACACGGACAACCGACTGTGGAATTGATATTAAGTTTATTTGAGTTGTTGGGCTCCACGGAGATAGAAACAGGACTATGGATTCGAATCCCGGCACGGATACAAATTTTGGAATTGACACACTCATCGCTCCAACAACATAATTGTATAACATACAATTTGTAGAAATGAAATAAATAAAATATAAAATACTAAAACGCTACAAATACAACAAAGTCGCGGTGAATATCTGCTCTTAACAAACAACAGTGAGAATTAGTGTGAATTTAATCCTGAATGCAAATACTCGTTGCTTGTACGGTACACAATGATTCAGCGCCTTCTATGGTCATTCAAAGTGGTTCGGGCTGCAGAGCTGGCCGCCGCCTCATCACTGACGTGTGGCGAGCTGATTGCGTTGTCCGGTGTCAGGAAGTACGTGGCGGAGCTGCAGAACTTTCCCGCGCGCTTCGTCCACGAGCCGTGGAAGGCTCCTGGCAGCGTGCAGCGAGCAGCCGGCTGCGTCATCGGCCGGGACTACCCTTTGCCGATGATGGACCACTCGGTGGCCAGCCGAGTCAACGTGCAACGCATCAAGCAGGTCTACCAACGCCTCGGGAACTACCGCCTACCACCCGGTGAGAACACCGCTCTGTTGAATTGAATTGTGGGCCTTACGGCGCGTCAGCAGCTGGGCTGTTGGCGCTGGTCAGATGTTTAAAACAAGGCAGTTGACAAAAATTTTATCACCAAGAAGCAAATAGATAACTCTATCGATTAGAATCAGGGCTTTATTCTAGGGGTGGCCGCAATACACATATGCGACTCAGAGACAAGCGACGTCAGATACCCACTGGACGTACTACCAGTTTGGAAAAATATTGATTATCTCTGCTAAATAACAAAGGAAGACAGGGAAATCACAACCCAAATTGCTCTGCCTGGCTTTAGCGAGTGGGTATCATGACGTCATTTTGATAGGATTTTGATTGAATGGAATCAGTGTATTATGCAGGCAGCTCAACAATGCGCTTTCGGTGTATTTTTCTGCACTCTGCAGCGGAGGAAGATAGTCAGAGGCTGCCTCAGCGGTTTCTAATCAGCGCTGCGGCGTGACACAATCGTTAGAGAGGCGTGTGCCGTTCGCCGAGAGTTTCGCTGACCGTGTTTTTGTTTCAGGAACGGACGACATGCCGAGGAATGGGTATTCTTCGATATCGTCAGGTACTTGATTTATTCTTATCGTCTGAGAAGAGGCAGGCAGATATCAGTTTGTGGCACGAATATATTTGAGGAATCATAACGCACGCGTTTGATGATTTGCATCTGATTCTGTAGGTGGACCAACGAGCCAAGGACACACAAACTCTGTGTTCAGCCAAGACGACAGCGTGTTCCAGCGGAAGACTTCCACGAATTGAAGTTAGACCCGACCTTTGCTTGGCCGTCGCCACCATCAAATTGTTTCAATCTTTTTGTTGGATCCGAATTATCAAGACAGGCAGAAAATAGTCCGACGGAAAGACAGGTTGAGATCACCATTTCAAAGAACTTTTCACCGTTCTGACGTAAGTCTGTCATTCTACAAGACCAATTTGGTCAAGATTTAAGAAACTTGGTGTATTTTTTCCTGTTGTTAGTGTGGGTAGTTGAAGATTTGCTTTGATCCTTACACTTGTCAATAATAAATGAACTGTGGTCCGTTTGGTGAGATGATTCTCAACCACAGCCTTTCGCCATGCAAGCTCCCTCGGCTTGCTGGCTTGTAGTCACACAATATTTAGGATAGTTTATGTTAGAATCTCAGTCTGTGTCAGGTTTGTGTTCAATGTCACACCAAATGTTACACCGACAAATGAGAAACGGACTCAAAATTGCTTATTTCTGTAAAATAGGTAGTAGTTTTCAGATTGATATGAATGTTTCCATCTTTCTTCTCTTTTGGTTATATATTATAATATATAATATATCTATTATCTATTATAGAAAATTTAGGTATTTAAGAATTTAATATGAGTGTGTAATGTTTTGTTATCAACTTTCCTTTTAAACAGATGTGTAAAATGTAAATCCCTTCTTTTCACTATATTTTAGCTTGGAGATACCTTTTCAAAAATTGTAATTGGGTGACAGCTGTAATTGTCTCTCCCCTTTGCTTCGTGTAATAAACGTTTTTTATTCGGCATTAGTTCTTTCCTACAATTAAGAAGTACCAACATGCAAGGTGAAGAAGTTGCAGCTGCTAATTTAGTGTGGCTAGAATCAGATCGACTGTCTTTGAATCGCAATGACGTTAAACAAGAGGTGAGATGTTTGCTGGCAGTATCCTGCACTGACCTGGGTCTGAGCAGCCGGTCCATTCGGTCCAGGGTGGCTTGCCGGCCGAGGATGGACATCATCTCGGCGACGCCCGGCCCCTCCTTCAAGCCGCTCAAGGTTGCGCGCATTCCGCGCATCAGCTGGGGGAAGGGCACGCCCTGGCTCGTGGCAAAGTCGCGCAGGAATTGCTTCAAGTCTTCCTGCTGGAAGCTGGCTGCGTTGCCCAGCGCCGAGCGGATATTCTCCAGGGTTTCTGCGGTTGATGAGCAGGACGGCTGTTACTTTTAACTCTAAACTCTTTTCCTAGTATTAGCATGTCAGTGTCCACAGTAAATATTTGAAGATAGGTACAAAGAAATTTTCATGAAAAACGGCTTTGGCGTTTGTCCTGTAGAGCGCAAACAAACACACAATAAATATTCTAGATCAAAAGATAGGGATTTGTTATTTCTAGCTCCGTATTCCTTCATTCAACCCTAATTATTTTTGTACTAATAGGAGCAGCGTAACTTTTAGCAAATTTTTGTGGATATCTGGGGTTAGTGAGAAACGCTAGAACTACTTTAAGTAATTGAAGATTTTGCTTGAATTGTTTCGCTCATCAATAAGAGAATTTGAAGGTATTTCGGGAAATTACAAGGCCAGCTACAGTCGCGAAGGTAACAACCTATGGTCAAGTTGTCCGCCTGCGTTGAACGCATGACGCGGCCAAGGCTAGCCAAGCGCACGATACAAATCTAGCAACGTGATGGGAATCTCACGTCGGTCAAGTTGTCTGCCAGCGTTGAACAGTCTGGCCACGCGCACGATACAAATCAATCAACGCGATGGGAATCTCACCTCGGTCAAGTTTCCCAGCAGCGACGTCACCGGCAGGCATCACCCACAGGAAGGCGAGGTCGGGCAGAGCGAGGTCTTGCAGCCGGTGAACGCGGGACGCGGCCCAGGCCAACACGGCGGCGACGTGGTGGTCGTCCAGCGCGAGCTCCCCGCGGTCGCCCAACGCCGACGTCACCAGCCGCTGCACTTCGCGCACCAGGTCACCGGGTCGAGCGTCGGCCAGCAGCCGCCGACGCAGTTCCAGCCCGTTGCCGAGCAACAAGCTGTCGGGGGACAGGCGGCACGAGTTGGTGTTCACCAGCGACAGGTCAAACTGCCGACCGAATTTACCTCCGGTTAGTACGCGTTCTAAACTAAATAATATACACTCGAAATCTTATTTATATATATTTTTTTTGTCTCTTTGCACTCTCTACAGGCCAAACTGTGGAACTGATTTTGATGATATTTTCAGATTACCTTTGTTTTCTCTCAACTTGGACCTCATACAATTTTTAGCCGATTCCAATAAGATTTGATCGTGTTTAGCAGCCAAACTTTATAGTTTACTTTGACTTAACTTTCCAAATGTCCTCAACCCATTGACTATCTAAGGATAACTTAGTTTATATTATTTGTTATTTAATTTGAAAACTTTAATTTAATATTTGTGACACAACCTATTGCAACCAAAAGGAAAGAAATGTGCTTTATGTATCCATCGTCCAAAGTTATAAATAAACCACTATTCTTTTATATATTCTAATGTTTTATTGTTAGTACTTCTCTTGAAAACGTCATTTTCCTGATCCTTTTTACGGTATTATCTGCTTTTTCCACAAAATCAATTCTGGCCCAAGCTATTGAGCCTCGATCATCATTCAAACGGTATTAAACCGAGCGTTTGTGAAGCTGCGGTCTCTATTCGACGGGGTTGGTAATGTTTCTGCGTGAATCTCACAAGAGTATTGAAGGCTATTAACAAGCTTACCTGTCCGGCCAGTTGGTCCAGCGTGTAGCTTGCCGGCTTGGCCGTTGACCTGACGAAGCCTCCGCCCACGTTGGTCACGTAGTTGACCAGGGCCAACGGGAAGATGCCCTCCGCCTTGAAGTGTTCCACGCTCACGTCTCCTTGCCGCTTGGACAGCTTCGAGCCGTCAGCGTTCATTATCAGCGGCAGGTGAGCAAAGCGAGGGGCCTTCCATCCAAACGCCCTGCAAACCGGTCATGTCTTGTTCTCAAGTGTCTTACCAGGCTGGATAGTGTAGGAAACTCTGTCCGAATAGCTTGGTTTAGCTGGCGACAGAATGCAGCTATTCCATAAGATCAAAATTCTATCGAAATGACGTCATGATACCCACTCGCTAAAGCCAGGCAGAGCAATTCGGGTTGTGATTTCTATATCTTCCTTTGTTATTTAGCAGAACTTATTAATATCTTTTTCCAAACTGGTAGTACGTCCAGTGGGTATCTGACGTCACTTTTCTCTAAGTGACATATAGGTCTATTATACTGCACTTTTTAAATAACTCTTTCATCTTTTCCGCTAGGTTTGCCACCAGCAATTTAATCACAAGATTTTATATATTCTACAGCTTCAAATAGGTTTTTTTGATTATCTTTTGCTATTGATCAATATTTGTGCAAATGCAATGATTTATAAAGTCACAGAAAACAAAGCACATTTTAAGTTTTATATGAACAAAACCACAACCAACTTTTCAAATCAGTGCCCATTATAATTTCTTGTAAGACACGCATGCAATTTGAGAAACAAAAGAGTGATGATCCTCCAGATTTCAACTATTGATATTTTTATTGTTTTACCTGTAAAGCTGTAAGTGTTTCTGAGTGGATATTTGCCACTCCACACCTCTGAGAACGTGGCTGATTTCCATCAAGTGATCATCGACGACATTGGCAAGATGATAGGTCGGAAATCCATCTGACTTCAAGATGACCGGATCACCTTCTTGAATGCAAGCATCTGAACTAATCTTGCCATAGACTATATCATGAAACTCAGTTGCTTCTGGCAAAAGCTAATAAAATAGAATAGATTATTATACTGAAAACATTGGGTAGTACAACACAAATATAACTCATCAATGTTTCAGAAACATACCTTGAACCTAACGCAGTGGCTGTTGTTATTCCTCATCTTAATTGCCAAGTCTTCTTCATTCAAATGTCTGCATCGGTTATCATACTTTGGAATCTGCCTGGCTCTAAGAGCCTCCCGTCGTAAAAGGTCCAGTCTGCGGTCAGTACAAAAGCAACGATATGCCGCTCCCCGATCCAACAAGACTTGCACATTTTCCTTGTAAAGTTCAAGCCGTTCCGACTGGATATAGGGCCCATGATTTCCTCCTGCTGACGGGCTCTCGTTGCAATTAATTCCGGCCCAATTGAGATCTTGCTCTAGTTTTGCAACTGCATCAGGGACTAATCGAGTTTGATCCGTGTCCTCTATCCGTAGAATCATTGTTCCATTGCACGATTTGGCAAAGAGATAATTGTATAAAGCCGTTCGTAGGCCTCCTAAGTGTAAATAGCCTGCGAATCACAAAATATGAATTAGTTACATAGGTACCAAACTAAATGTATGAATCCAACTTCAAGGTTAGGAAATATTTTCTACTTACCAGTCGGACTAGGAGCAAATCTCACTCGAACAACTCGATCATTATCAGAACTGTGACTAAAATACTTGAAAAATGTACAATTCCTATATTTAACAACGTTATAAATACGTTTACAGAGCATTATTCCCAACTCGGATCATGCATTTCTTTTTATTTCTAACCTTCATTGACAAATGACAATGACAAAGCAGTGGAATTTCGAATTCGAATGCAAGAAATTGGTCAACCTTTTGGTTGATCTCTGCTCCAGCATCGAGTATTATGCACCCTTAAAGGCCTACCCACAATTGACATAAGCATAAGCACAACGCATAGTCGTAACGCATAAGGAAATTAAACATGGGATATAGGATAGGATCGCCCACAATTGACATAGCAGCAACACTAGCGACCTTGAGCGCACAAGGCATCGAAACAACGCACAAGGAATATGAAATATTTTAACTTTTTTTTCGTTATGCGCTATGTCAACCAATCAGAGGGCAGAGAATTGAAATGCGCGCGATCTTGGCAACAGCTGAGCAGCGATCCGTGGTCAATGGTCAAGTTTTGGGGTTATGTCTGTGTGTCTGTCTGCGAACGAGGCGGTGTCATAGAGCTGTCAATCCTGATTCACAACCTTTTCAGATCGTCTATTTGTTTAATACAGCGGCGTTGTTTTAACTACCAAGAAATCTTGCGAATAATTTTGGACGAAATTATATGGATGAATTGGAGACCATAATCATAATTTTTATTTATAATTCGTTTCCAACTCTTGACTAAATGAGTTCCACAGAGCTGGATGTTGATGAACGAGGTGTATTAAAAGTTAAAACCTCGTATGCGCCCTCATTTTCCAATACAAATTGTATCTTCCTTTGTTATAGATTCAAAAATAAATATACGATTTGCTCCACGAACGAAAACTCGTTCGCATACATAACCCCAAAACATGACCATCGACCACGGATCGCTCAGCTGTTGCCAAGATCGCGCGCATTTCAATTCTCTGCCCTCTGATTGGTTGACATAGCGCATAGCACATAAGGAGTTAAAATATTTCATATTCCTTGTGCGTTGTGTCGATGCCTTGTGCGCTCAAGGTCGCTAGTGTTGCTACTATGTCAGTTGTGGGCGATCCAATCCTCTAACCCATGTTTAATTTCCTTGTGCGTTACGACTATGCGTTGTGCTTGTGCTTATGTCAATTGTGGGTAGGCCTTAACATAAAACCCCGAAAGCATCCCAAAATACCCATAACTTTCATAACTTCTCCACCAGCTGTATGTAATTTAAATCACTGGACATTTCACCTCCTTCATTGCTTCATATTCATGGGTTGCTGTTCAAAGCAAAATAGAATTTAAGCATTGAATTTGGAACTCCAAATTCAGTGCTAATATTATGGTCTTATACACTATAAAAATATCTTCCTCCATTCCAAACATGAGAAACTCAAATTATATGGAATAACAAATTCACCTAGAATCACCCTGTGATCAATTGGGAGAAGATGAAAATATGAATAAAATGTAAATCTCAAAGAGGATTTGTACTCTGCCCTATGGTTTCAGAAGCTGAAACTTTACAAGGCAATATATTGCATAAATATATATTGCCAAAATTGCAAATCTCTGTAATAATAGGGCTCAGGAAAAAGGAAATATTTTGGACAAGTAAATGGGAAATTAACCAGCCTAAATATCTCAATTTCATAATTAATATTCACTTGAATCTCTCAAAACGTAGACAATAATACAATACTACAAAGAAAATAAGGAGTAAATATTATATCAGTTAACATCATAAATGCATGATAATATTTTTTTTCGTAGATAGTTGAGAAACATTTTGCCATCCGTCCCCATTCTGGCCATGCCGACGCCAGACTCCGTCCGTAATAAACCAGTCAAACGTAAACCAAGCACAAAAACAAAAGCGAAACAACCGTCAAGTATTCCCAAACGTCGCGCTCTCGGTCTCTCACCATCGACAGGTTGCAGCCACAGCGTGTTTATCGTCTGATCTCGGCGTCGGCCGAGGAAAACCTCGCAAATAAATTAATTAAGAACCTAGACGCCGTCGGCGCCGACGTGGAAATAAATAGAATAAAAAAAGGGCGAATCGAATCGCGGCTGGGCGACTATCACAGGTACACTTTGCCGTCGGCGGCGGACGACGCGACCGTCGTCGCCGCCGCCCGCCGAAGACGTTTATAAAAAACAATTCGCCGACCGGTAATCCGCCTCGGGAGCCGGCCCCCCAACCAATCGGCTCGCCCGCCTCCGCGCGGGGGCGGAGCCGGCGGAGGGGACGCGTCCAATCGCGCAGCAGAGATTCCTCCGACCGCGCGCCCCCCCCTTGCGCCACCCCCCCTCGACGGGCGAGGAAATTACGCTAGATTTCGTGTCGGACGGACCGAACCGCCCCGCTGGCCACCGCCTTCTATGTACCTGTGACAATCACGTGTCTCCCCCATCCCCACCCACCCACCCCCCTCCCCCAGGTCGCGGAGAAAAACTGCGACTGCAACCGACTTCGACTGCGTCTCGAATCGACGCCGACTCCCCGTGGAGGCGGGGCTCCATGTCGCCGGGACCCGCCCCCCCCCAGAGGCGGGGGAGGCGGGGCTAGACCCCTTCGCCGGGCCCGACGCCCCCAGAGAAACGGGGACGGCAAAATTGTCAATGCAGCGCGCGCTCGCGTGGCTCCTCCCACCCGGCCAATCGCGGGCCGGCAAATCGCACGCTCGGAAACTGCTCGACCAATCAAACGCGAGCAGAGGCGTCAAGGCCAAACGCGGGCAACTGGCTCGACCAATCAAACGCGGGCACAGGCGTCAAGGCCAACCGCTCGACAAATCAGACGCGAGCAGTGGCTTCCAGGCCAACCGTGGGCCGGAAAATCGCACGCTCGGAAACTGCTCGACCAATCAGACATGAGCAGAGGCGTCAAGGCCAAACGCGTGCAACTGGCTCGACCTATCAAACGCGGGCAACTGGCTCGACCAATCAAACGCGGGCAGAGGCATCGGACGCGCGCATCGCGCTCTTTACTCGGCGGCTCGCGCGGCTCGCCGGGAACAACAGGAATCGTGAAAATAAAACCGTATAGAAAATGCGGCGGCGGTGACGGGGGGCGCGTTTCCGTGAATCAGTGAAGTGTGTGTGGAGCCGGCGGCTAGTTGCCCCACCAGTCGGGCCCGCCGCTGCTGGCGCCGCCGTAGCCGCCGCCGCCGCTGCCGCCGCCGCCGTAGAAGCCGCCGCCTGGAACATCGACAACCCGATCAAGACACCACCAGGCAATAACGTTTCTATCTCATTGTCATCGGGATATAAAGCGGGGTTAGTCGAGTTGTTGGCGTGTGATTGCAGCAAAGCGTCACTAGATTCACCGGCTTCTATGTTCATTCACAGTCCTGTTTCTATCTCCATGGAGCCACGTTATAATCGGGGTTAGTCGAGTTGTTGGTGTGTGATTACTGATTGCAGCTTAGCGTCACTAGATTCACCAGCTTCTATGTTCATTCATAGTCCTGTTTCTATCTCCATGGAGCCACGTTATAATCGGGGTTAGTCGAGTTGTTGGCGTGTGATTGCAGCATAGCGTCACTAGATTCACCGGTTTCTATGTTCATTCATAGTCCTGTTTCTATCTCCATGGAGCCACGTTATAATCGGGGTTAGTCGAGTTGTTGGTGTGTGATTGCAGCAAAGCGTCACTAGATTCACCGGCTTCTATGTTCATTCACAGTCCTGTTTCTATCTCCATCGAGCCACGTTATGATTGGGGTTAGTCGAGTTGTTGGCGTGTGATTGCAGCATAGCGTCACTAGATTCACCACCTTCTATGTTCATTCACAGTCCTGTTTCTATCTCCATGGAGCCCAACAACTCAAATAAACTTAATATCAATTCCACTGTTGGTTTTCCGCGTAGCGTAATGGATAAGTGCGGTGCCCCGGACAGGCAAAAAATTGGGGTTGGTCGTGTTGTTGGTGTGTGATTGCATCATTTGTATTTCATTGTGAACGGAATATGAATCAAGTGAAGCAAGAGCACAACCCAGAAACCATTGTCGATCGACTATAATAAGTCTACAGTCTTTTGATGTAGGAAGAGAACCCAATTGGGCTCCACAGAGATAGAAAAAGGACAATTATTGAACATAACAATTAAAAAACATGCACGGAATCTAGTGACTCCATGCTGCAATCAGACACCAACTGAAGTAACACCAATTATAATGTAGGGTAAGCTGTATTTCCAAGCAGAAAATGGAACCAAGCTGTCATTTTGGCTGCACAGAAATTAGATACTTGATATAAGAAAGGAAACATTCGTTGAGGACAAGTCCTCTGTGAACTGTGATGCAGGCAAGCCCGTGCCGACGGCACGCAGCGGTGTGCGACTCACCCGAGCTCCCGCCGTAACCGCCGCCGCCGTAGCCGCCGCCGCCGCTGGGCCGTCCGCCCGGGGCGCTGGTTCGGATGCCCTGGCTGGCCGGCCCGCCGCTCTGACGATAGTCTCGTGCGCCAAAGCCTCCGCCGCCAAACCTACGCGAACAATACGAAAACAATCTGTTACAGACAATGAAGAAGACGGACCAATACGTAAGGGACAATGAAGAAGACGGACCAATACGTTAGGGACAATGTACAAGACGGACTAATACGTTAGAGACAATGAACTTGACGGACCAATACGTTAGAGACAATGAACTTGACGGACCAATCCGTTGGGGACAATGAACTTGACGGACCAATCCGTTGGGGACAATGAACTTGACGGACCAATCCGTTGGGGACAATGAACTTGACGGACCAATCCGTTGGGGACAATGAACTTGACGGACCAATCCGTTGGGGACAATGAACTTGACGGACCAATCCGTTGGGGACAATGAACTTGACGGACCAATCCGTTGGGGACAATGAACTTGACGGACCAATCCGTTGGGGACAATGAACTTGACGGACCAATCCGTTGGGGACAGTGAACTTGACGGACCAATCCGTTGGGGACAATGAACTTGACGGACCAATCCGTTGGGGACAATGAACTTGACGGACCAATCCGTTGGGGACAGTGAACTTGACGGACCAATCCGTTGGGGACAATGAACTTGACGGACCAATCCGTTGGGGACAATGAACTTGACGGACCAATCCGTTGGGGACAATGAACTTGACGGACCAATCCGTTGGGGACAATGAACTTGACGGACCAATCCGTTGGGGACAATGAACTTGACGGACCAATCCGTTGGGGACAATGAACTTGACGGACCAATCCGTTGGGGACAGTGAACTTGACGGACCAATCCGTTGGGGACAATGAACTTGACGGACCAATCCGTTGGGGACAATGAACTTGACGGACCAATCCGTTGGGGACAATGAACTTGACGGACCAATCCGTTGGGGACAATGAACTTGACGGACCAATCCGTTGGGGACAATGAACTTGACGGACCAATCCGTTGGGGACAATGAACTTGACGGACCAATCCGTTGGGGACAATGAACTTGACGGACCAATCCGTTGGGGACAATGAACTTGACGGACCAATCCGTTGGGGACAATGAACTTGACGGACCAATCCGTTGGGGACAATGAACTTGACGGACCAATCCGTTGGGGACAATGAACTTGACGGACCAATCCGTTGGGGACAGTGAACTTGACGGACCAATCCGTTGGGGACAATGAACTTGACGGACCAATCCGTTGGGGACAGTGAACTTGACGGACCAATCCGTTGGGGACAGTGAACTTGACGGACCAATCCGTTGGGGACAGTGAACTTGACGGACCAATCCGTTGGGGACAATGAACTTGACGGACCAATCCGTTGGGGACAATGAACTTGACGGACCAATCCGTTGGGGACAATGAACTTGACGGACCAATCCGTTGGGGACAATGAACTTGACGGACCAATCCGTTGGGGACAATGAACTTGACGGACCAATCCGTTGGGGACAATGAACTTGACGGACCAATCCGTTGGGGACAATGAACTTGACGGACCAATCCGTTGGGGACAATGAACTTGACGGACCAATCCGTTGGGGACAATGAACTTGACGGACCAATCCGTTGGGGACAATGAACTTGACGGACCAATCCGTTGGGGACAATGAACTTGACGGACCAATCCGTTGGGGACAATGAACTTGACGGACCAATCCGTTGGGGACAATGAACTTGACGGACCAATCCGTTGGGGACAATGAACTTGACGGACCAATCCGTTGGGGACAATGAACTTGACGGACCAATCCGTTGGGGACAATGAACTTGACGGACCAATCCGTTGGGGACAATGAACTTGACGGACCAATCCGTTGGGGACAATGAACTTGACGGACCAATCCGTTGGGGACAGTGAACTTGACGGACCAATCCGTTGGGGACAATGAACTTGACGGACCAATCCGTTGGGGACAATGAACTTGACGGACCAATCCGTTGGGGACAATGAACTTGACGGACCAATCCGTTGGGGACAATGAACTTGACGGACCAATCCGTTGGGGACAATGAACTTGACGGACCAATCCGTTGGGGACAATGAACTTGACGGACCAATCCGTTGGGGACAATGAACTTGACGGACCAATCCGTTGGGGACAATGAACTTGACGGACCAATCCGTTGGGGACAGTGAACTTGACGGACCAATCCGTTGGGGACAATGAACTTGACGGACCAATCCGTTGGGGACAATGAACTTGACGGACCAATCCGTTGGGGACAATGAACTTGACGGACCAATCCGTTGGGGACAATGAACTTGACGGACCAATCCGTTGGGGACAATGAACTTGACGGACCAATCCGTTGGGGACAATGAACTTGACGGACCAATCCGTTGGGGACAATGAACTTGACGGACCAATCCGTTGGGGACAATGAACTTGACGGACCAATCCGTTGGGGACAATGAACTTGACGGACCAATCCGTTGGGGACAATGAACTTGACGGACCAATCCGTTGGGGACAATGAACTTGACGGACCAATCCGTTGGGGACAATGAACTTGACGGACCAATCCGTTGGGGACAATGAACTTGACGGACCAATCCGTTGGGGACAATGAACTTGACGGACCAATCCGTTGGGGACAATGAACTTGACGGACCAATCCGTTGGGGACAATGAACTTGACGGACCAATCCGTTGGGGACAATGAACTTGACGGACCAATCCGTTGGGGACAATGAACTTGACGGACCAATCCGTTGGGGACAATGAACTTGACGGACCAATCCGTTGGGGACAATGAACTTGACGGACCAATCCGTTGGGGACAATGAACTTGACGGACCAATCCGTTGGGGACAATGAACTTGACGGACCAATCCGTTGGGGACAATGAACTTGACGGACCAATCCGTTGGGGACAATGAACTTGACGGACCAATCCGTTGGGGACAATGAACTTGACGGACCAATCCGTTGGGGACAATGAACTTGACGGACCAATCCGTTGGGGACAATGAACTTGACGGACCAATCCGTTGGGGACAATGAACTTGACGGACCAATCCGTTGGGGACAATGAACTTGACGGACCAATCCGTTGGGGACAATGAACTTGACGGACCAATCCGTTGGGGACAATGAACTTGACGGACTAATCCGTTGGGGACAATGAACTTGACGGACCAATCCGTTGGGGACAATGAACTTGACGGACCAATCCGTTGGGGACAATGAACTTGACGGACCAATCCGTTGGGGACAATGAACTTGACGGACCAATCCGTTGGGGACAATGAACTTGACGGACCAATCCGTTGGGGACAATGAACTTGACGGACCAATCCGTTGGGGACAATGAACTTGACGGACCAATCCGTTGGGGACAGTGAACTTGACGGACCAATCCGTTGGGGACAGTGAACTTGACGGACCAATCCGTTGGGGACAATGAACTTGACGGACCAATCCGTTGGGGACAATGAACTTGACGGACCAATCCGTTGGGGACAATGAACTTGACGGACCAATCCGTTGGGGACAATGAACTTGACGGACCAATCCGTTGGGGACAATGAACTTGACGGACCAATCCGTTGGGGACAATGAACTTGACGGACCAATCCGTTGGGGACAGTGAACTTGACGGACCAATCCGTTGGGGACAATGAACTTGACGGACCAATCCGTTGGGGACAATGAACTTGACGGACCAATCCGTTGGGGACAATGAACTTGACGGACCAATCCGTTGGGGACAATGAACTTGACGGACCAATCCGTTGGGGACAATGAACTTGACGGACCAATCCGTTGGGGACAGTGAACTTGACGGACCAATCCGTTGGGGACAATGAACTTGACGGACCAATCCGTTGGGGACAATGAACTTGACGGACCAATCCGTTGGGGACAATGAACTTGACGGACCAATCCGTTGGGGACAATGAACTTGACGGACCAATCCGTTGGGGACAATGAACTTGACGGACCAATCCGTTGGGGACAATGAACTTGACGGACCAATCCGTTGGGGACAATGAACTTGACGGACTAATACGTTAGAGACAATGAACTTGACGGACCAATCCGTTGGGGACAATGAACTTGACGGACCAATCCGTTGGGGACAATGAACTTGACGGACCAATCCGTTGGGGACAATGAACTTGACGGACCAATCCGTTGGGGACAATGAACTTGACGGACCAATCCGTTGGGGACAATGAACTTGACGGACCAATCCGTTGGGGACAGTGAACTTGACGGACCAATCCGTTGGGGACAGTGAACTTGACGGACCAATCCGTTGGGGACAATGAACTTGACGGACCAATCCGTTGGGGACAATGAACTTGACGGACCAATCCGTTGGGGACAATGAACTTGACGGACCAATCCGTTGGGGACAATGAACTTGACGGACCAATCCGTTGGGGACAATGAACTTGACGGACCAATCCGTTGGGGACAGTGAACTTGACGGACCAATCCGTTGGGGACAATGAACTTGACGGACCAATCCGTTGGGGACAATGAACTTGACGGACCAATCCGTTGGGGACAATGAACTTGACGGACCAATCCGTTGGGGACAATGAACTTGACGGACCAATCCGTTGGGGACAATGAACTTGACGGACCAATCCGTTGGGGACAATGAACTTGACGGACCAATCCGTTGGGGACAATGAACTTGACGGACCAATCCGTTGGGGACAATGAACTTGACGGACCAATCCGTTGGGGACAATGAACTTGACGGACCAATCCGTTGGGGACAATGAACTTGACGGACCAATCCGTTGGGGACAATGAACTTGACGGACCAATCCGTTGGGGACAATGAACTTGACGGACCAATCCGTTGGGGACAATGAACTTGACGGACCAATCCGTTGGGGACAATGAACTTGACGGACCAATCCGTTGGGGACAATGAACTTGACGGACCAATCCGTTGGGGACAATGAACTTGACGGACCAATCCGTTGGGGACAATGAACTTGACGGACCAATCCGTTGGGGACAATGAACTTGACGGACCAATCCGTTGGGGACAATGAACTTGACGGACCAATCCGTTGGGGACAATGAACTTGACGGACCAATCCGTTGGGGACAATGAACTTGACGGACCAATCCGTTGGGGACAATGAACTTGACGGACCAATCCGTTGGGGACAGTGAACTTGACGGACCAATCCGTTGGGGACAATGAACTTGACGGACCAATCCGTTGGGGACAATGAACTTGACGGACCAATCCGTTGGGGACAATGAACTTGACGGACCAATCCGTTGGGGACAATGAACTTGACGGACCAATCCGTTGGGGACAATGAACTTGACGGACCAATCCGTTGGGGACAGTGAACTTGACGGACCAATCCGTTGGGGACAATGAACTTGACGGACCAATCCGTTGGGGACAATGAACTTGACGGACCAATCCGTTGGGGACAATGAACTTGACGGACCAATCCGTTGGGGACAATGAACTTGACGGACCAATCCGTTGGGGACAATGAACTTGACGGACCAATCCGTTGGGGACAATGAACTTGACGGACCAATCCGTTGGGGACAATGAACTTGACGGACTAATACGTTAGAGACAATGAACTTGACGGACCAATCCGTTGGGGACAATGAACTTGACGGACCAATCCGTTGGGGACAATGAACTTGACGGACCAATCCGTTGGGGACAATGAACTTGACGGACCAATCCGTTGGGGACAATGAACTTGACGGACCAATCCGTTGGGGACAATGAACTTGACGGACCAATCCGTTGGGGACAGTGAACTTGACGGACCAATCCGTTGGGGACAGTGAACTTGACGGACCAATCCGTTGGGGACAATGAACTTGACGGACCAATCCGTTGGGGACAATGAACTTGACGGACCAATCCGTTGGGGACAATGAACTTGACGGACCAATCCGTTGGGGACAATGAACTTGACGGACCAATCCGTTGGGGACAATGAACTTGACGGACCAATCCGTTGGGGACAGTGAACTTGACGGACCAATCCGTTGGGGACAATGAACTTGACGGACCAATCCGTTGGGGACAATGAACTTGACGGACCAATCCGTTGGGGACAATGAACTTGACGGACCAATCCGTTGGGGACAATGAACTTGACGGACCAATCCGTTGGGGACAATGAACTTGACGGACCAATCCGTTGGGGACAATGAACTTGACGGACCAATCCGTTGGGGACAATGAACTTGACGGACCAATCCGTTGGGGACAATGAACTTGACGGACCAATCCGTTGGGGACAATGAACTTGACGGACCAATCCGTTGGGGACAATGAACTTGACGGACCAATCCGTTGGGGACAATGAACTTGACGGACCAATCCGTTGGGGACAATGAACTTGACGGACCAATCCGTTGGGGACAATGAACTTGACGGACCAATCCGTTGGGGACAATGAACTTGACGGACCAATCCGTTGGGGACAATGAACTTGACGGACCAATCCGTTGGGGACAATGAACTTGACGGACCAATCCGTTGGGGACAATGAACTTGACGGACCAATCCGTTGGGGACAATGAACTTGACGGACCAATCCGTTGGGGACAATGAACTTGACGGACCAATCCGTTGGGGACAATGAACTTGACGGACCAATCCGTTGGGGACAATGAACTTGACGGACCAATCCGTTGGGGACAATGAACTTGACGGACCAATCCGTTGGGGACAATGAACTTGACGGACCAATCCGTTGGGGACAATGAACTTGACGGACCAATCCGTTGGGGACAATGAACTTGACGGACCAATCCGTTGGGGACAATGAACTTGACGGACCAATCCGTTGGGGACAATGAACTTGACGGACCAATCCGTTGGGGACAATGAACTTGACGGACCAATCCGTTGGGGACAATGAACTTGACGGACCAATCCGTTGGGGACAATGAACTTGACGGACCAATCCGTTGGGGACAATGAACTTGACGGACCAATCCGTTGGGGACAATGAACTTGACGGACCAATCCGTTGGGGACAGTGAACTTGACGGACCAATCCGTTGGGGACAATGAACTTGACGGACCAATCCGTTGGGGACAATGAACTTGACGGACCAATCCGTTGGGGACAATGAACTTGACGGACCAATCCGTTGGGGACAATGAACTTGACGGACCAATCCGTTGGGGACAATGAACTTGACGGACCAATCCGTTGGGGACAATGAACTTGACGGACCAATCCGTTGGGGACAATGAACTTGACGGACCAATCCGTTGGGGACAATGAACTTGACGGACCAATCCGTTGGGGACAATGAACTTGACGGACCAATCCGTTGGGGACAATGAACTTGACGGACCAATCCGTTGGGGACAATGAACTTGACGGACCAATCCGTTGGGGACAATGAACTTGACGGACCAATCCGTTGGGGACAATGAACTTGACGGACCAATCCGTTGGGGACAATGAACTTGACGGACCAATCCGTTGGGGACAATGAACTTGACGGACCAATCCGTTGGGGACAATGAACTTGACGGACCAATCCGTTGGGGACAATGAACTTGACGGACCAATCCGTTGGGGACAATGAACTTGACGGACCAATCCGTTGGGGACAATGAACTTGACGGACCAATCCGTTGGGGACAATGAACTTGACGGACCAATCCGTTGGGGACAATGAACTTGACGGACCAATCCGTTGGGGACAGTGAACTTGACGGACCAATCCGTTGGGGACAATGAACTTGACGGACCAATCCGTTGGGGACAATGAACTTGACGGACCAATCCGTTGGGGACAATGAACTTGACGGACCAATCCGTTGGGGACAATGAACTTGACGGACCAATCCGTTGGGGACAATGAACTTGACGGACCAATCCGTTGGGGACAATGAACTTGACGGACCAATCCGTTGGGGACAATGAACTTGACGGACCAATCCGTTGGGGACAATGAACTTGACGGACCAATCCGTTGGGGACAATGAACTTGACGGACCAATCCGTTGGGGACAATGAACTTGACGGACCAATCCGTTGGGGACAATGAACTTGACGGACCAATCCGTTGGGGACAATGAACTTGACGGACCAATCCGTTGGGGACAATGAACTTGACGGACCAATCCGTTGGGGACAATGAACTTGACGGACCAATCCGTTGGGGACAATGAACTTGACGGACCAATCCGTTGGGGACAATGAACTTGACGGACCAATCCGTTGGGGACAATGAACTTGACGGACCAATCCGTTGGGGACAATGAACTTGACGGACCAATCCGTTGGGGACAATGAACTTGACGGACCAATCCGTTGGGGACAATGAACTTGACGGACCAATCCGTTGGGGACAATGAACTTGACGGACCAATCCGTTGGGGACAATGAACTTGACGGACCAATCCGTTGGGGACAGTGAACTTGACGGACCAATCCGTTGGGGACAATGAACTTGACGGACCAATCCGTTGGGGACAATGAACTTGACGGACCAATCCGTTGGGGACAATGAACTTGACGGACCAATCCGTTGGGGACAATGAACTTGACGGACCAATCCGTTGGGGACAATGAACTTGACGGACCAATCCGAAAACAATACGTAAGGGACAATGTCGGCTGATGATCGGAACACCGGGGAGCACTGCTAGCCTGCTAGGAGCACTCACTCTGTCCATTCAAGCAATCCATTCGTCCACAGCTCTCACCAAACTTCATCAAGCAAAGCATGCTACTTAAGAACGCACAACGGTCCACACACTGATAAATGGAGAGAGGATTAAAAGGTGCCGGTTTTCTGGATAAAACAAGTACTATGGAATTTGTTGACATATTCTTTCATTTTTAGTATGTTCTTGTATCGAAAAGATTATTATGAATGGCAATAACTTGAGTGCTCCTGACGGACATCGATAGCTACAAGCCGACTGCTTGCCACATCGATAGCTACAAGCCGACTGCTTGCCACATCGATAGCTACAAGCCGACTGCTTGCCACATCGATAGCTACAAGCTGACTGCTTGCCACATCGATAGCTACAAGCTGACTGCTTGCCACATCGATAGCTACAAGCCGACTGCTTGCTACATCGATAGCTACAAGCCGACTGCTTGCCACATCGATAGCTACAAGCAGACTGCTTGCCACATCGATAGCTACAAGCTGACTGCTTGCCTTTAGCACCAAGCCTTCCACCCTGCTCGGCAAGAGAGGCAGACGAGAGCGAGACGTACCTCTTCCCGGCGCCGCCGCCGCGACGGTTGTTCTGCGGCATCCGCTGGTCGGCGGCCATCAGGTCCAGCCAGCTGGGCAGCTCCTGCTTCGTCTCCACCAGCAGCTCGACGAGGTCGCGAACCAGGTTGCGGTTCTTGTCGTTGAAGAAGGACGTCGCCAGGCCCAGGTTGCCCATGCGGCCCGTGCGGCCGATCCGGTGGACGTACTCCTCCACGTCGGACGGCAGGTCGAAGTTGATGACGTGCTTCACGTGCGGAATGTCCAGCCCGCGCGCCGCCACCTGGAACAGGAGCGCAGCGTCGCGTCGGTGAGACTCTTGGCGTCGGGACGGGGTCGCTCGTCGACGGAAACCCAGTGCTAGGTACGTTTTAGAGATGCTAGGGACAATGCTACGGATAAGTGTTGTTAGGGATATGTTAGAGATGGAATACCATTTAGTGTGCCCGAGTTTCCGTGCCTCAAGGTCAATGAATCTAATGTGTAAATATGTGTAAACTTATCTTTTAAATGGATTGGACAACAGATGATTCCAATACGTAAATTGGGTTGGGAAGTTGGGTCAGGTCAGGAAAGGTGGGATTAGAGGGGGGAGGAATATAGTGCAAGCAAGGTTTGTAAGAAATTAACAGGTTAGGTCAACTGCATTTCACAACAGACTGCGCTCCAGACTCGGTTAACTCAGGCTTACAAAGACGTCACGCTCAAGAGAAACTAGGGACGCCATCGTCAGCAAAGGTGGCACGCTGTACTCACGGCGGTGGCCACCAGGATGGGCGTGGAGCCCGATCGGAACCGCTTCAGTGCGTCTTCACGCTCGCGCTGCGTTCGGTCTCCGTGGATCGAAGTCACCGGGTAGCCTTCGTGGTGCAGGAACTCCTCAAGCGAATCGGCTCCCTTCTTCGTCTCGACAAACACCAGCGTCAGCGCCTCCGTGTCTGCGGGAAGGTGGGAGAGCGTCCACGTTAGTTCTCCTCGCACCAATACACCCCTCCCTAGCTCCAACCTAACCTTGCCTAACCAGACAGTTTATCTTCAGAACATTTCCTAGAGTGATACTTCTAGATAGTTTTTCTGAAAATAACGTGCTAATACTAAGAAAAGACACGAGTCTTCAGGAGGGAAGGACACTTCTGTGTTGCTATTTTGACAATTTTGCAGTTTATTCCCACTCTTATCAAATCCGGCTTCACCCCTGCGAACAAGATTACCTATTCGACTAAACACGAGATATTTTCAACGCAAGCAACAAATCTGACGATTTGAAGAAACTGACAAGCGGATGGTTTTGCTTGACACTTCTGTGTTGCTATTTTGACAGTTTTGCAGTTTATTCCCACTCTTATCAAATCCGGCTTCACCCCTGCGAACAAGATTATTCGGCTAGACACCGTACATTTTCACGGCAACAAATCTGACGGCTTTGCAGAAACCGACAAGCGTGTGGTATTGCACGGCGCCCCCGACGCGACTCACGTGGCTGATCCAGGCCGGCGGCGTTGAGAAGGTCCAGCAGGAACGAGCGCTTGTCATGGTCCTCCACCCACACCACCTTCTGCGTGATGTTCTCCGAGGTGCTGCCCACGCGGCCCACCGCCAAGAAGATGTAGTTGTCCAGGAAGTCGCGGGCAAGCATCTGCAACCACGACGCAACCGTTGCTCCATCGTCACATCATTGCCGATTTGTCACACCATCATCTGCCACTGGATGTCCTACTAATAATGCTAGTTTTAATGGTACGTGTTTAGCATTGGAAACAAAAACAAAAAAAATTCCAAGATTTGTAAGAATCTTTCACCATAATGGAGTTAAGCATTACTAAATAAGTTGCAGTTATTTAATCCCAAGATGACTTTTAAATACGTTTAAGTTGGGATTATTTGGTAAACTTGGGGCGCATTGTCTGTTAGCTGGCCAAGAGCTCCTGCAAGCAATGATTTAAAAGCAAGTCACAAGTGGAGGCTTCATAAAAATCCATTGCAGCAGAGAAATGTAAGAAACCTAGCACTTGCTTGCGCAATGCGTCGACGGAATCTACGAGCCGGCGTCGGTCGCGGCAACGCACCTGTATCTCCTTGGGGAAGGTGGCCGAGAACATCAGAGTCTGCCGCTCCCCCACTTTGGGCATGGCGTCCTGCTCGACGATGCGCCGGATCTGCGGCTCGAAGCCCATGTCCAGCATCCGGTCGGCTTCGTCCAGCACCAGGTAGCTGCGGACGGAAACACGGCGTCAAAACAGCCACGTCAGCCCTCCGGCTCAGTCTCGGCCGGCATCGTTTCAACGAAGTGACGAGCCAGCGCGTCATGATGCTACAGCTAGCCTGTCACACTCTACACTAGCTACATACACGAGTATAAAGTAGACCTTTGCTCCTAGCAGCTCACTATGCTGACCGTGAAAAACCAAGATACCTGTTTCAGCAGGAGCAACATCTCCTCAAATCTAACATCAGAAATACACTGTTTTTGTACGCATCAACTTTGCCTTAAGGGAAAAGAGGCTGCCTTATAAGCTTAAAATTAAATAATGATAATAATCAATTTATTAGTCCATTAGGGTGAATGGGTTTTACACAAAACACGCAAAAACACAAAAAATTTAATGAAAAGTATTATAATAAGAAAAAAGTACAAGGCGCAAGCACTTAGTGCCGGAGTCACGGGTCTCCGCTGCTAGTCAACAAATAAAACCCATATATCTAATTCAATTTCTAAGCACAGTTGCTATCCTTGCCCTGGGCATCCCGTCAGACAGCTAACTGCCAGAATGTACCAACGGTGGCAGCAGCACTATTGTTATAATCTACACAATCTCAACAAAGTTAAGCGACTACGAGGACGGTCCGACACTCACCAGCAGTTGTCGAGTCCGATCTTCCCGCGCTCCAGCATGTCAACCAGACGGCCAGGCGTGGCCACCAACAGGTGGCAGCCCTTGTCCAGCTCGCGCATCTGGTCGCTGACGTTGGCGCCGCCGTAGACGACCGCCGGGCGCATGCGCGAACGGTACGAGAACTTGCGCGCCTCGTCGTAGATCTGGGTGGCCAGCTCGCGCGTGGGGGCCAGCACCAGCCCCAGCGGGAACTGCTTGCGGCGGTTGTACGACTGCCGGGACAAACACGTTACGCGTTACGCTACCTTCTTCGCCGCAGGGGAAGCTGGTGTTTGCGTCAACAACTTCACACTGCTCAAATTTGAAGTGTTACCTAGTTGAGGCTGGCAGTTTTTGGTGCTTTCTGAAAGGACTGGCTTTGTTTCGATCATTCTCAGCAAGACTAATCAAATGAAATCACAGCGAATCATTTTGAATTGCAGTTGTCATCACATGATCAATGGAGTCTGTCAGAAAAGGGGCAGGTTTTGCTCATTGCTATTTTGACCTCATCTATGCAGGATGAGGTCACACGAAAGAATTGGCCGTTATTTAAGTTCTGCCAACTCGTTACAGCAAATCTGCACGGCACCATTACAAAAACCTTAATCCTTAACTAGAACAGCAGCCAGCTATCTAGTAATTTACTAAGAAACTGGTAGAGAATGCTGCTAAATTATCGCAAGACATTTTAAATTGATCACACAAGCCTCTACACTCATCAGCATCTAGAATCTAGCAGCTAAATCAAACGGCGCTCACCCTGGAGTTGGCCGCGGGCGGTTGCGGCCCGCGTTCGTACATCTGGTTGAGGATCGGCACCAGGAAGGCGGCCGTCTTGCCGGAGCCGGTCTGGGCGCAGGCCATGACGTCGCGTCGGCCCATTATGATCGGGATGGCGTACTTCTGCACCGGCGTCGGCTTGTCGTAGCGCGCCAGCGCTATGTTGTTGGAGATTATCTCCGTCATGCGCACCTGGTCAAACTGTCGACAACAAGCACATCCCGTCGTTAGACACATTCACAATTCGTCGTCGTCAGGTTTAGCAGAAGTCTGAGACATGTCTAGATACACCGATTCCATTCAATCACATGCAATCCTGTTGATTCGGTGAGATGGGATGAAAACGTTGATTTTTTCCTTTAAAAAACATTGACATTCAATCAAAATTCTATCAAAATGACGTCATGATATCCACTCGCCAAAGCCAGGCAGAGCAATTCGGGTTGTGATTTCCCTGTCTTCCTTTGTTATTTAGCAGAGCTTATTAAAATTTCTTCTAAACTGGTAGTACGTCCAGTGGGTATCTATAATACTAAGGCCCCAAGTAGAGGGGCAATTAAACTCAACAGGCTTCCTATCAACATAAAGGAAGCTGAGAGGAAAGACCTATCCATTAACCTTAAGGAATTTCTGATATTCAAATGCTTTCACTCTACAAAAAAATACTTAGAAAATAGGTCCTACCAGTATGTAAAAGACTATGTTACCAATTTATTATTATCCAAAGTCCAAACCCATGTAAACATTTATGTACCTGCATAATTAATTCCCTTTGAAGTATTTCCTTTGAAGTATTTCCTTTGAAGTAACTACACAACTACTACCTACTATTGCTGGGATTCACAACTAAGAAGGTCATCGTGTTTGACAAGCAGGTCATCCCGAACAACGCGATCGGAGCCGTGTGTGGCGGGAACGTTGGATAGCGACGGTGAGGCCAACCTACCGAGGTGATATGCGCGGGACAGTTGTCGCCGGTGGCCTCCACCGGGATGTCCTCGTACTTGTTGAAGTTGATGCCGGTGTTGCCGACGCCAAACAGCTCCAGCTCCTGGCGCTCGTCGCGTGCGATCGGCACGGTCCAGTCCACCTCGCGGCCGCCGCCCTCCTTCCAGCGCTCCCCGCCGCCGCCGCCGCCACCACCACCTCCTGGAACACGGCGGAACGTCACCATCTCCACCGCAGCAACGCAGGCAGGATTGCTGAATGCTTGGCGTCTGCCCGATCTCTACGAGACTGTGAAACTCACCGCCGCCCGAGTTGTAGCTGGGCCGAGGGGCAGCCACCGGCTCCTGCCAGCGGTCGTTGCGAGTCGGTGGAGGCTCAGCCCCGCGGTCCTGCCAGCGCCCGCCCCCGCGGCCGCCATCCCTGCACACAGCCAATCACGTCGCGTAAACACACAGCATCCAGCTTTAGGCCATGCTGAACTTCACTCATTGAAAATCACTTTGTTTGCGCACTACAGCATGGACAAATAAACAGATTTTGATGGGACTTTCATGATGAATTTGTTTTCTATTGACCTGGACACTGTTGTATTTAGATCACATGAATTTTGTCAGTTATTTCAAGCATTGTTTCGCATTATAAAGGCCAGACTATTTGTACTTAACTTTAAAAATATCTTAAACCTTTGAAAATGTTGCCCATGTAAAAATTTTGTTGATATTTTCCTGATAATTATTAGAATTGTATTTATAATTATTTTTTAAATTTAAATTATTAGAGTTGCTAACTCCAATCTTCACTGAGTTAACAATTTGTTTCACCAACTCATTCCTGGCTCAACCTTTTGAACCATGAAGATTGTTCAATCAACATCGGTCTAATGATGCTCCTCCACAATGCGTCTCAATTAAGTGTTTTCAAAGCGCTAGTAAGTGATTTTGTTGCTTTGTCTCGATCATTCTCAGTAAGACTAATCAAATTAAATCACAGCGAATCAATTTGAATTGCAGTTTTCATCATGCAATCGAAACCAAAGCAAAATTACAAGGACAGACAAAAAAACTTGCACGGAATTACCTACTTTAAAACCAACATCACTTTTGGCTTAGTAAAATGGCAAAGATCTGAAATCCCTAGTCCAGCAAAGGGCACAGACAAAGTATCTCACCTTTACAGAAAAACTTATACCCGGTGAATGTATGCTACGCTACTGAATACAAGCTTTTCCCCACATTTTGCTAAGCTAGACCCTTGAAAATACAGGCTGCACAGCTTTGAGAAACATCAGTAAAAGTTGAAGTTGAAGTATAACTGAGTTATAGAGAAAGGTGCTCACACAGAAGTCTTGATCAGTGAAGCCCGTTACCTGTTGCCGCCGCCGCCACCACCGCGGTTCTCCCCGCCCCACTGGTCTCCGCCGTTGAACTGTTGCTGCTGCGGCGGCCCGTATCCGTCGTTGCGCCGGTTGTTTCTGAAGTTGCCGCCCCCGCCGCCGCCTCCACCGCCACCTCCTTGCTGGGAGCCTGCGCAACAATCCCACAGCTGCATCTCTCAACAACCGACAAAATCTCGCTGATTTCTGTCCATCGTCCAGGGAACGATCCATGTCTTTAGAAACGTAGCGAGATCTCGGTTCATTTTTTAAGAAAGAGGTGATCAAGTAGGGACATCAACCTTGCGAGCCAAGCTAGTCAATGCGATGGAATTTACCTTGGAAACACTTTCTCAATTGATCATCTCCTGCAGATTATGCAGAGATTATAAAAAATAATATAAAGTTCTGTTTATTTTGATTTTTCTGTGGTGAATACTATGGGAATGGCCATGGCTTATTTTGGTTTTAAAATGGTATGAGTGTGACTATTAGCTATTAAGAAGTCATTTCATCATGATCTTAATTTTTCACAGTGACAATGTCCCATGACAGTGCAGAATTCAAACTGATCATCAAACATAGCCATCTTAATGTTTAGACTCAAGTTCATTAGCCCCGGCTAGATACATACACTGATGTCCCTTGGTCGTCAACTTTATAGAATTTCTGTCTTTTTGGCAATGATTACCATTGGTATCAGATCATTCTAGAGATTAAAGCAGAACTGCATTAAGATCAGATTTAATATCTGGAGTAAAATCTGCATCAACTTGACCTAACCTTGAAAGACACTGTCAGTACAAAACTAATTTGTATTCGTGTAATGTTTCAACATTCCAAATCAATAAAACTTGGGACATTTATTTTCACTGAAATGGATGTGGGGTCCCACACTGAAATGAACTAGAGTTGAATCTAGGACCTAGGTGCAGGCTACTAAATACTTGATGTGAATTGATAATGTCAAGATTCAAGGATGCTGTTAGTGAATGATGTTAAAATAAGTATTTCGCAACACTTGCGCAATCTTGGATCAGAGCTAACCTGGTAAAGCAAGATTTCACAAGTGTTTGGCAGGTTAGACAAAAAGTATAGCAAAGCTTTTCCGAAAGCCACAGGGTGGCATGGAAAGCGTCCACCGTACCTCTGAAATAATTACCTCTACCCTGGTTATTGTCGTATGCGTTGTTCTGTGTCTGACTCGGCTGGTAATCTGCACAACACCAACATCAGGAATTAATTATTGGAAGTCACAATTATCTAGATTTTATCAGCCAATTGTTTTTAACTTACCACTAGTTTTTCCTCGGAAATGAGGTGGAACGTATCGTCCACCAGGAGCAGTCAGCAAGTCCAGATCAGCAAACTGCAAAAGAATAGATGTAAGGAAATGCCCAGAAACAAAAAAACTATTCAATTGGTTAGCTGTCAAAAAAGGTGCATATATTTAAAAAGCTAATTAGATCCCTAAATCACCATGAAAGACGCGTTTGAAGAGTTTTGTCAGAGTTCAAGTAGTTATCAAACGGGCAGATAATGACTAATTAAAATATGATTTTTAATCATTACTTAGAAATACTAGCGTCATGTAACATGAGCTTTGAGCCGCCATTTACAGACACGTACTATGCGATGTAAAATCAGAGTGACCGGTGATTTTCGGTCACCCGTACAATTGTACGACTGGCTGCAAACGCTCGGAGAGTAATGATAAAATTACGCTAATTTTTAGATATTGAGATAATGCTCTTGAGCAAATGGGTGACCAACAACTTGAGTGGAAAAGTCCGGCTAAGAACCGAGTAGCGACACTCCGTCCCAATTTTAGTCGACACGTTTGACATAAACATACGAGATCTAGCAACAAAGCGAATGTAATATTAAGTAGTACTCACTTGCTGCTCTAGACTTGATCCATTTTGGTTGGGTACATTACTCATATTACTATTATTCAGATGATAGTGAACTGAGCTCTCTTTTATAGCGTCGCCTTTTCAAGAAAATTCTCACACAAAGAAGGAAGTTCGACCGGAAACTACAGCGCTACTCTGCGGCAGAATTCGGCAGCTTCTTGTAAACTAAAGGTACATACGGTTGACGTGTTTGCGACTCCTACTTTTGTAATCTTTAAACATCGTAATTATTTATCATCATCGAGCCTTGCAACTATTATAACTTAACGTGAAATATTACAAAGCTTACACAGTAATAAATTATACCCCTCTAACTCATAGGATCACTTGTAACATATATTTTTCCTCCGGCCCTTGCTTCATTTTAACCTAAACATGGTGGTCGAGGTATGTGATGTTCGTTAATAATTGAACTCTTTTTTGCAGACTCAGCTCACCAAAATGGGTCGAGTTATTCGTGCTCAGAGGAAGGGTGCGGGAAGTGTTTTCCGCGCTCATACAAAGCACCGCAAAGGAGCACCGAAGCTCCGAGCCATTGATTATGCTGAAAGGCACGGGTACATCAAGGGAGTCGTGAAAGACATCATCCACGATCCCGGTCGCGGTGCCCCTCTGGCCTGTGTCCACTTCCGAGATCCCTACAAGTTCAAGATCAAGAAGGAGCTGTTCATCGCACCCGAGGGAATGTACACCGGACAGTTCCTTTACTGTGGAAAGAAAGGTGAGACTTGCGTTGATACCCTACGTTCTGTGTGATCAAAGTTCCATGATGATTTCTATTACGACACTTACTAACCGGGTGGTTATGAAGAGATAAATAGAGGCTCCGTCTGATGTTTCTAAAGTTTACTGCGTTCTTAACCCAGCAACGGTTAGTTGAAAACTAACGGTGTTCATGTTTGCTTAGCCACCCTTCAAATCGGCAACGTGATGCCCGTTGGAACGATGCCCGAGGGAACCATAGTCTGCAACCTGGAAGAGAAGACTGGAGACCGCGGCCGATTGGCCCGTGCTTCCGGCAACTACGCTACCGTCATCGCACACAACCCCGACACTAAGAGGACTCGAGTGAAACTCCCCTCGGGAGCCAAGAAAGTCATGCCCTCGAACAACAGGGCGATGGTTGGTACGTAATGCACACATGATGCTCTGTAACTAAATTGACAAGAAAAACATGATGATTTCTACTTGTTTCCTGAGTGCCATGAAGATTTACTTAGAGGCTCCGTCTGATTCACGACAAACCACGAATGCAAGCGTTGTCAATGTCGAAAAAAATACTCATTGTTGTTTGTGGTTTGTTCTAGGAATCGTTGCTGGCGGTGGTCGTATCGACAAGCCCATCCTGAAGGCTGGTCGCGCGTATCACAAATACAAGGCCAAACGCAACTGCTGGCCTAAGGTGCGTACATGTCACAATATTCACCATTTCCTTGTTTCACTTGATACCCGTGATGATTTCTATTTCGATACCTACTGTCTGAACTGGCATTGAAGAGATAAATAGAGGCTCCGTCTGATGTTTTGAAGCGAGCCGGTGGGAGAGCGTTGCGCAGCGGTTATAGTGTGTCTGACGTGTTTTTTGTCGCAGGTTCGAGGTGTGGCCATGAACCCTGTGGAGCATCCGCACGGAGGAGGTAACCACCAGCATATCGGCAAGGCGTCAACTGTGAAGCGAGGAACGAGCGCCGGAAGGAAGATCGGTCTGATCGCCGCTCGCAGGACGGGAAGGATCCGCGGAGGAAAGACCGAGACCAAGAAGGGAGACGACTAGCCTGCTCTGACTCTGTCGCCCTGTTTATAATAATAATAAAAATGGAAATATTTGAAAAAGGGGGCTTTTTTTTGTTTGAAGGTTAACATGGTTTTCCTGGGTCCTTGGGATATTATGAAGTTGGTAATGGAGGTAGCACCCATTTTATGAAAAAGGTTGGCAGCTTTTTCAATATTGGGGTGATTGAAGAGTATTTTTTGGTAGCAAAATTAGTTTACATGAAATCTTAAGCAATGTAAGTTGCAGGGGATTATTTTCATTAGTTAAAAAGTCAGTTTGCTAAGATTCTAAATTCAGACTTGATACCATTTGCAAAGGTTATTAATACATGCCACCTGCTTTATTGAGGGTCAAAAACAATGGGGCATAAAGTGTTGATACTAGATAGCTTTCAAGAAAAATGTGCAAAAAACTTGTGCTGTGAAGACATTTTCTTTTCCTTCAGCTGTTTCAAGAGTTTGAAAAGACTTGGAAGGAGAACCCAGTTCCAAGCAGTGATAGGCTGGTGTTAGTGTCCCTCCACCCACTATGGCAGACGCATTGGCCTAATCATGAGGAGATAACGGTCAGTCTGTAGCCAACAATGCTGCTGACAGCATCGCTGTTCCTGACGGCTTGGCTGCTAGCCGCCGGTGAAGGCGGCCGGGTGAAACGGATCGTCGGCGGCAAGGAGTCAGCCGTGCCTCCCGAAGACGACCCGCTGGTGTTTGTCTACCGGGATGGACATGATGCTCGGATCTACGGGAAGAGAGAGAAGCCCGGCGACTTCTACGCCTTCAAAGGGATCAAGTATGCACAGCCACCCACAGGGAGGTTCAGGTTTCAGGTGAGTGCAATTTACAATTTCATCAACTGCCCCAATTGGAAAATAGCTCGAGGCATCTGTTCTTGTTTCAGAGGAATGTTTTGCGTCACACTGGTAGCGATACTACTTTATTACGTGTTTTCTATAGTTTTAGCTTTGACCAAGGCTGATTGGAAAACTCAGCTCCTGCCAAATTGCATGTTGTTGCACAGTGAAGTTTGCAAGGGTTAAGAAACTTGAACTATGCTCTGCATATTCAATGAAAGTAAGGTAGAAGCTAGCTGCTAGAACAGCTCTTGGAAAATGCTGGGACGCGAGTCTGAAGGGGAAAGCTCTGGGAAAATACACATGGAAGTAGAAGTGACTTGGTGCGACAGACAAACACAGAGGCCGTAGGCTGATGATTCAAGACTGTCCCTGCTTTTCAGTTTTCTTAGTATTTCTTACCAAGGCCATATTTATTATGTTTTTTGTCCGCGCTTCGTGAATTGTTCTCTGTAGCGAGACAATTCTCAATTTCAATCATGTTCAGTTTGTACGTAAATAATCGAGGAACTTTTATTAGAAACGAAATGGCCAGTCGAATTTGTCTGTTCAGACTCCAGATGGGGAGACAAACTCCAATAATCTACCAACTGAAAAAGTGGAATGGCCACTTTACACGAATTTGAATTGCTGAGCTCCATGGAGATAGAAATTTTTATATATTTAGCTTCTGATGATCTGAACTATCGTGTACATTTGTATCGAGATTTGCAGTCTGGTCCGATTCCAACTTTATTGTGTCGAGGTATAAAATTGAAAATTAATTTGGTGAGCCTATTTATGCCTATCACATGGCCAACCTCTATGCCTGTAATACCACCAGCCAAAAACCACATTAAAATGACAGAAAGCAAAGTATAGATGACGTCATCAATAATGGGTAAATAGTGCGTACTGCTTTGCTTAAAGAAACCACTATACACGCATCTAGCGGATTAAAAGGTGTTTTATTGCGGTGTTTGAGTAAGAGGTGTAGTCACATCCATAAATAACCAGCACCCCAGCCAAAATATTCTACCACTTTGCAAACTAAATTTCTTAAAAAAATATTTGTAATTGCTTTCGACGACCATGAATTTGTTCATAATAATTTAGTCTGAGAGGTACCTTTTTTAGTAGCTCCATAAATAACTAAAGAGTCAAAACTGTTAAACGTGCCCACTGCCTATGCATCGCAGGACATTAATAAGATGTAAAATGTTTTATCCGAAATGAAAATAATTACTGTGTTGCGGCCACATACAACAAGATTAATTGCCTAAAGCTTGCACTTATTACATGCGTATTAAGAGAATCTAAAACTACAAGTTACAAACATCAATGATGAACGGTGACATAAAACTAAAGAGCTCCCAGCAATTATCTATAATTCTCAGTTCTTACCAAGCATAGTATCAGTGCATCCCATTTATATTATTTTTTAATCATTGCCATATTAAACAAGAATAAAATTGCTTGATTAAAAAGGAAAATTGTTGATAAATAAACTCTGAAAGATATAATAATTGTCAGCTGCAAAACAAAGTATACTTTTCGTGCTGAAAACGAAGGGAGACGCCTGCAGTTGTGATTGTGACGCAGCAATTCCCTGCCTCCTACGCGCATCCTGTCGATAGAAGCGTGTTATCTCCGAAAGACCGACACGGTGGATGTTCTGCATGGGCTGCGTCCCCAGCGCTAATCCAACGCAGCGGCAAAGACATTTACAACAGCAACATTTCCATTTCTACCTTTTAGCACGACTGCTACTGACATGTTCTTTGAACCAGTCTTAACAATTTTTTCAAATCTTTCATTTGAACTCTTCAATTTGCTTTGAACTATCAAAATGTCTTGTGGACTTATGATTTCTCTGGCGCATTCTAAATTATGCCTACAGGTTTAAGCCAAGATTGTTTTAGAAGCAAAAAAACTGTAAAAATGCATAGAAAAAATAGTTATAAAGGTATCCCATGAATAAGTATTATGTTTATCTAAGTTGATAGATGTAGCTTGACTGGTAACTTTCAATGCTTGGTGTCACCGTTGACGGAGCGTGTAACATGTAGGATGACGTTTCAGCGAGCGCGGCGGCTGCGTCTGCAAGGAGAGGTCAACGCGACGGTGGCCGGCGCGCCGTGTCCCCAGCCGTGGCGAGGCGGCATCGTCGGCGACGAGGACTGTCTCTCTCTCAACGTTTACACGCCTGCCGTGAGTCTTCAATCCCAAAAACCGTCATTTCCCTATCTGCTTCAGTCAGAAATGTATACAACATACTATTGTCATGGCTCTACAATACACCGATTCCACTCAATCAAAATACTACCAAAGTGACAACATGATACCCACTCGCTAAAGCCAGGCAGAGTTATTCGGGTTGTGATTTCCCTATCTTCCTTTGTTATTATGTCCAGTGGGTATCTGACGTCCTTTTTCTCTGAGTGGAATAGGTGTATTAAACCAAGTAGGGCCATACGACTGGCTTTCCTTTGTGGGTTTTGACGCCATTTTTCCCCGATTGAAAAAGGTTCATTGCTTCTCAGACTAGACAGACAAAGACAGTCATGACTCCTTCCCACTTGATTGATGAAGGTGTGTAAATGCAATGCCGGATGCAAAAAAAAGAAACAGCTAGTGAAGATGGGGCACTGGGAGGTCTATAATTAACCCTGGGGTAAATAAAGGCCCATTCACAACCAACTCATGCCGAAAACTTAGACGGAAACGTTAAATATTTAGTACACATGCACGTAAGAGTGTTCACAACACATGGTTCACAACAAAGTTAATAACTTAAACTTTAAGCACCGAAGTCGAAATGTTTGACGGAGCCAAAAATTTACGTCTACTTCTAAGTTTGACGTAAGGGAGCAACAAGATAAGATTCATTCTCTCCACAGCCTGCTGGATTGCAATGGTTCAGTCGAGTCAAGTGGCGGTGGATTTTTGTTTCAAGTCTGCTTTCAGATTAGCCTAAACTAATATTTTCTCTTGAGGCTTCTAACGATCAACGATCGGGCTCATCGTCTAGCTAATTAGCAATGGAAACAAGCTGAAAAAATGACGTCGGTTCCGAGGCAATCAGATTGGCGTATTTATTACGGCTAGGTCAGTTAGTCGTTAGTCATAAAGTTGACGGTTACGTGAGCGGCAACTGCTAGGTCGGTCGTGATGTTGTCTGACGTGAGCCGGTGTTGACGTCAGCTTCCCGACGGAGGTGAGGACGGATTCCCGGTGCTGGTCTGGATCCACGGAGGCGGGTTCCGCTTCGGTTCCGCCGCCCAGTACGGCCCCCGTCTGCTCGTGGAGAAGAACCTGGTCGTCGTCACCGTCCAATACCGGCTCGGATCGCTAGGTGAACGCAACGCATTCTATTGTATTGTAGTTTACAAGGCTCGTTGACAGGTACAGCTGGTACGTAGCATGGGCTTGGTCAGTCGATGAGTAGGAATAATTCAATAGCGACCTTCAAACACATTGTTAAACATCTCACCCAGGTGGATGATGATGCTAACTATAAGCGACGTAGATAATTCAGGTGGTTCAATTGATAAATGCAACAGCCAAATTAAGCAGCTGACAATGCATTTGTAAGCAAGGACTTTTGGAACACCATAAGCACAGGTTTCCTGCCAGCGTGCTTATTGGCTGAGATTTATGCGCAGGTTTCCTGAGCGCTGGGCAGCAGCGATTGCCAGGGAACGCAGGGCTGTTTGACATGGCGCTGGCGCTGGACTGGGTCAAGCAGTACGTCGGCTACTTTGGCGGAAACGCTTCCCGGGTCACCATCAGCGGCCAGGACACCGGCGCTTCCAGCGCCCTGCTGCTCTCCATGTCCACGTTGACCAAGGGTGAGCTCCACTAGGCCGTTGCCCGCCATTCAAAGCCTGCATGCACAAACAATGAAACAAGTGCAGGTTTCATCTGCTAAGGTACCTACTCTTTCATATGTCAACTGTCAGTTGACACTTGAGATTGAGCATCAGTGGCAAACATAGCCTTCTACCAATTCCCGCCGTGCATCAATGCGGAAAACGGCTTTAAAATCTACAATTTAATTCCGATTGAAATTTCCTTAGCACGGCGGTGTTTAGAGGGTGTCCTTAACCCCCGTGCCGAGTTTCAGCCCCGTCGGACCGACAGGAAGCGCAGAAAGCGCGAGTAATCCAGGTTAAGCAAGATCGCGTGCATGGATGGGTGACCGGCACTTGCCTGGCTCCAAGGAGCTGGCCACGGCCAACGAGACATTATCCTTGTCAATGCAACGTAACGGTTGGCAGGCCTGCTGAGCGGGGTCATCGCAATGAGCGGTTCGTCGCTGTCTTCCTTTGCGATGGACCCCAGCCCGGGCAAGACCTCCACGCAGCTGGCCACGCAGAACTCCTGTCCCACTGCCGACGAGAAGTTGATGGTTCGCTGTCTGCAGCAGTTGCCCTTCCAGAGGATTGTAGATGCAGACTCCAGGGAGCAGGTGATTCATCCTTTGTATTATGATTTTGATAGGCAAGCATGCGCGTTCTATCACGTGACATTATCAACTACTTCACTTTTCAACAACATCAGTTTGTGAACTAGGCAAGGGTTCAAGGATATGAGTGAATTAAAATTAGTTCAACAATAGGGAAAGCATTAGATGATAGAAGATAGTTACTTATTTGACAATGATGGCTGGCTGGTGCTAAGACGGCTGTTAAATATTTCCGCAGAACATCCGGGTCTCGACGCAAGGGATTGTGGGCGGGCTGGCGACCCAGCTGACAGCCAGCCCCGTCGTCGACGGCGACAACGACGACCGCTTCCTGCCCAACTTCGTTGTCAAGTCTCCGCTGGATCTCCTCGCCGGTGGCTTCTTCCCCGAAATCCCCTTGCTCACCGGAGTCACCAAGGACGAGACTTCCACTGCTGTTTACGGTAGATAACGTCTCGCTGTCGAAAACCTGCGAAATTATCGGCTTAATCCGCTGCGACAAAGTTACAAGTTAAATTAAATCACTTCAAAGATACTCTTTTTATAATATGTCAACTGTCAGTTGACAGTTGAGATTGAGCATCAGTGGCTAACAAAGCCCCTTAAAGACAAGGTAAGGTTGTTTTAAACTGTACCTAGGGGCTGAATTCCCAACCAAGCCGCCTAGTTGGCGCTGAAAATTGTGTCGTCAGCTCAAAAAAGCTATTGCGGCAGAGTTTTCCATAATTGTAGTAGGTAAGATATTTGACTCGGCTCCGCTAACTGCTGTCGATGAGCATAAGGAACGCAGTCTAGTAGGTTTCTTTGTTGGTATTTAATGTTTTCCCTGTATTTTACGCACTTATATAATTCAGGTTCACCAGGCTATTGAATTCAGAATCATTCAAGGAATTGCTAATCCACATCGCGTTTGAAAGAAGCGATTGCAATGCTCTGGTTTACTTTGATTTAAACACCGACTTTATCACAGTGAAATTGGGGAATAAAATATGAACTTACACATTCTATGTTTAATCTTTTTAAATGTCTGTATGAATTAGAGTATGTAAAATTAGATACAGCCCAAAAGAAAGCTAGTAAAATTCTTCGTGGAACCTTGTACTTTTGAATTTTCGTGCGTTTTATCTCGCTGCAAAAACTGTGAAAGTTCAGTTTTTACAATTGTCAATTCCAGCCGATCTCACAGCGTTGATGTAAAAAGTGAGCATGTTTCACCGAGTGAATCCTAGCCGCCTGTTGCGTCCCAGGCAAGCTGCAGGCGGAACTTGAGAGCCGGCTGAAGTCCATACCGAGCTTCCTGGACAGCGTGGTGGGAGACCTGGTGGCGGGCTCGGCAACCTCCATCGGCAACCGAAGCGTCAACGCGATCTCCAAGATCTCCTCGTCCTACTTGCAGCTCCTGGGATCGCTGGGACAGGGCCCGGCCAAGATTGAAGCAGCACTCAAGACAATCGCAGAGGTTCCTACTACACTCTATCTGTTCTCTTCGAGGATTAGAATCTCAAGCTTTCATCATCCACACAGTAAACTAGGGATTCAAGCATACTTCTACAATCGTGTTGCACAAGAGCGTAGTTATTTCTTATTACTCTCATAGTAGGTTTATTTTTAATGTTCGGCAATCATTTTTAAGAGCTGCAAATTTCTTGGTGACATTCCTTACATGAAAATATCATAATGTGACATTATTCGAATATTTCAAAACGTAAAAATCGTTTTAAGGAATAACGCATTCAATTGATTTGCTTTAAAACAACTGAGTATCTTCTTTTTAAGATGTTTAACCCACACAGTAAAATATGTCAACATTGGTTGAAGATAAAGTTGATTTAGTTGCTAAAAACTGCAAAAACTCTCAAAAAGCGACATAAAAACGTCATTTTCAGGAAAAGTGCTCAACATGTAGCAATGAAATCACTGCATAGACATAAGGTGGTAAGGGCCAATACATCTAGAAAGTTAAGCCGACTTCCCTCCAGACAATTGGCCGTGGGCTTGGCGTAAACGTTTCTTCGCGAACGAGTTCCGTGTGCCGTGTTCCAGGCGTCGACGGACGCCCTCTTCAACCTGCCAGCCGTTCAAACAGCGCAGCTCTGGTCGAGCCGCGCTGCCGCCTACTTCTACTCGTTCGACCACCAGGGCAAGAAGAAGGCCGGCCCGTTCTTCCTGGAGGGAACTCCGTTGACGCAGACATCGGGATCCAACGCCGGGAACAAGGGTCAGCTTAGCAGGGTCGTTTTATTGGTTTCGTTTGTTGGGTTTTTGGGGATTTTTTAGGAGGCTTAGGTTGTTGGTTCTTTTGTTTCGATTTGTTGGGATTTGGCACTCGAGTTTAGACCGTTGATAAAGCCGGCGGCATAGCTTCGCGAAACGTTGGGAATAGTTTGAGTTTTTTTATTTACCATTACCCAGTTAAGTAGTTTTACTGAAAACTAACATGCTAAAATTAGAAGACGTGATTTTAAGAAAGAAATAGGGTCAGCTTACGTCATCCTTACTTGTTCAAAGATATCGATCAAACAATCTATAACCTGGCCTATAGAGAACCTCATTATATTGTCTCGGAGAGTTAAATATACCGGCATTTAAAATGTCCGATGTGGTTCCGAAAACCTCTGCCTGATCCAGATAATTACTACTAAAACATGAAACAATCAAATTTTTCCACAGCATTCATAGTCATGTTTATCTGTGGCAGCTAATGTGTCGGTGGTATTTCGATGCTAGACCAGCACTAGGTGAAGGGAGAAACCTGTTTTTCACTTGGACCGCCGTGAGACCAGCCGAGTGGCTGGATTGCAATTGATTTGCACGGATTGCAGGGGTTGCAGGGGTCGGCCACGGCGACGACCTGCTCTACCTGTTTGAGCCGCTGGAAATGGACGGCAAGCCTTCCGAGGAAGCCGCCTTGCAAGATCCCATCGACGTCCGCGTCCGCGACACCACCACCGAAATGATCGCAGCGTTCGCTCGCCGCGGGTGAGACCACTTTGTTCCTTCAAACAGCCTCATTTCAATGATGTCCACTAAACAAACTGCAATTGACCTAGTACACTCAGAGAAAAATGAAGCCAGATACCCACTGGACGTACTGACAGCTTCGCTGGGTGAGGAAAGGGCTCTCTCGGAAGAGAAGGGGAAGAAGCGACTCGTAATGGTACGATTTCTTCGCAGGCAATTTGTGCAAGTGTATTCGAAGTCCCCGTGACTGACTGTTGTTAACTCTTTCCTATAAAATCCTATTCATCTACTTCCACAATTCACAATACACAATTCACAATCTGCAGCACTTGCTATTCCAAAAACCTTTATTTAATTTTCAATTATCCATCACTACAACAATCAGTTCTCTATCTGCTGTTTTTTGCTGCCCATTTACAATTTTTAATTAGTTCTACCAGAGTCGATGGTTGAATTGCCATCACTATGCACCTAGCCTCATTCTCAGCAGAGAATGTATGGTTGAGAAACTCCAATTTCTCAATAAATTTGTAAATTTAAATGTACAGGGTGTAAGTTCATGGAGAATGAAGATCTCAGAATAAAATCCAGTGAAAGATATGCTTGCTAGCATTAGCAAGTAAACAATTAATGTTCCAGAGTGCCGAGGATGTCTGCATCTGAATCGTGGCCGGCGTTCAAACAAGGAAACGCCGACTTTGTTTCCATCTCGGCCTCGCCAACCAGCAACAGCAACTTCCGCTCGTGCGAGATGGCGCTGTGGGCCGGGCTGTCCAATCAGCTGCAGTCCGTCGCGTGCCAGGCCGTTGGCGGCTTACTGGGTGACTTGAACATCTCACCAGGCTCTAGGATGCAGGACACTCTGCCAGCAAACATCTCACCAGGCTCTAGGATGCAGGACACTCTGCCAGCAAACATCTCACCAGGCTGTAGGATGCAGGACACTCTGCCAGCAAACATCTCACCAGGCTGTAGGATGCAGGACACTCTGCCAGCAAACATCTCACCAGGCTGTAGGATGCAGGACACTCTGCCAGCAAACATCTCACCAGGCTGTAGGATGCAGGACACTCTGCCAGCAAACATCTCACCAGGCTGTGGGATGCAGGACACTCTGCCAGCAAACATCTCACCAGGCTGTAGGATGCAAGACACTCTGCCAGCAAACATCTCACCAGGCTGTAGGATGCAGGACACTTGCCAGCAAACATCTCACCAGGCTGTAGGATGCAGGACACTCTGCCAGCAAACATGTCACCAGGCTGTAGGATGCAGGACACTCTGCCAGCAAACATCTCACCAGGCTGTAGGATGCAGGACACTCTGCCAGCAAACATCTCACCAGGCTGTAGGATGCAGGACACTCTGCCAGCAAACATCTCACCAGGCTGTAGAATGCAGGACACTCTGCCAGCAAACATCTCACCAGGCTGTAGGATGCAGGACACTCTGCCAGCAAACATCTCACCAGGCTGTAGGATGCAGGACACTGCCAGCAAACATCTCACCAGGCTGTAGGATGCAGGACACTCTGCCAGCAAACATCTCACCAGGCTGTAGGATGCAGGACACTCTGCCAGCAAACATCTCACCAGGCTGTAGGATGCAGGACACTCTGCCAGCAAACATTCCACCTGCAGGCCGTAGGACTTTGCCGAAATAGCAACCTTTAGCTGCCGACAGAATCGTAGGATGAATAGAATCGTATTAGGAATTAAAGCAGCACAGCCATCTAGGTACAACTTCAAGCAACGTTACTTATGTCATCTTACGTCATTCGTAATATCAAGGAGGCTAATTGTTGGCCACTGATGCTCAATCTCAAGTGTCAACTGACAGCTGACATATGAAAGAGTACCTATATTAGCAAGCGATACCTTCACCCCGATTCGCCAGGTTCGTTACGAGCGCTTTGTCGTCGGTGATCTGTGAGGTATTTGGTTGTTGGTTTCACAATTCTTCTTTGCATCATACGCACATTGATTCCTATTGATTCTCAGCTCCCATCTTTTGTTCTCTTGCTCTATTGCTAATGGCACCCTAGTTTATCCACCCGTTTTCCTGTAGTAAGTTTATTGAAGCATTCGTTGAACATTTCACATTGAAGATAAAATAAAATAAATTCGTCTGCCCGGCAGGTGCCACGGACGGCGTTTCCTCACAAATCCTGAAACCGCTGGATGCGACGGGATTGGCTCGGGGGACCGTGTTGGGAGGCGGCAGCAGCCAATTGCAAGCCAGCAGGAAGCCGACGGAAAAGCCTGCAGGAAAGCCGCAGCGTAACGGCCTGGGATTGGGATCGTTGGTTGGACGATGAAAAACACAGCTCTTTGTGATGTTGGCCAACAATCCGCTGCATCTGTTTTCTCTACTCATCGAAAACCGTTATGCCGTGTTATTGACGAGCCTCTGGCAATGGCAACACTTCACGGCTACGGTATTAACATGGCAAAAACAATTGGTAGATAATTTTACGAACCGCTAATTCAAGTTTCCTCACGTTGAAATGGCTTGGTAAATATTTACTCCGTTGAAATATTTTACACGCAATTTTACTCCTGCATCTGTTTTCTCAACTCATCGACAACCGTTGTGTCGTCTTATTGACTCTAAGTTTACGGTATTACAATTCATGGCAAATACAATTGGTTGGTAATTTTACAAACCACTAATTCAAGTTTCCTCGTGTTGAAAAGGCTTGTTAAATCTTTAAACCGTTGAAATGCATTTTCTTATACATCTCATCTTCTGCCAAAATGATAAATCGCTGTTTCACTGCCATCTGGAAAATTGCATTCCCTCTAAAGAAAGTTGATGAGGGACTTATGCCCTTATGCCATTAACACGCTCACAATTACAAGGGATGCAACTCTTCCGATTTCTTGACTAGTTTGTGGGCCGTTACACGACGCATTGCATATAGATTTATTGATTCATTTGTGCCATTCAAGGGCGAGTTAGCATCTCATGGCTACAAACCAATATCACACATTTTGAAAGCAGACATTTCTTACATTCCATTATTGAAGGGGGTAGACAGATATGTGATGGACCTCAGGCTTAAAAAAAATCTTTTTGCTATCCTAGAAATAAAATATCAATTCCAAATTATTGTGTCTTCCTACCGAGATTGTGTCCATTTAACTTACCATTAAAAACCTTTATATTCGGGGACTTGGAACTATATCACATTCTCACTTTCAAACCCTGTGACATTCCTCGAGTGTGTCCTCTATCTGCTATAGACATTGAGTATGGAGTTAGGGTATAGAGTCACTACGCCATACTCAAGGCTACAGCTGGCCTCCAGCCACCCTACTAGCTTACCCCGCATTCCACGCAATAGCTTCCGATCGTGTGTTCACTTATCTCACATTCTTATGTCAAGTGAAGTTCATTCAGCGAAACAAGGTAGTTCATAATTTCAATAAAAACGGGATAGCTGACGATTACAGGCAAGACAAACACATTTAGATATTGCTTACATTAGCAATTCATTGATTAGAAGCTGATTTTTACTTACCTTAGATTCTTCGTGCTCGTGTAGATAAAGACATAACAGCAGCAAGCAGCGAGCATGAACAGCACGGCCTCTGATGTCTTTACTTCGATCCCCGATTGAAGGAACCGCCGGCTGGATTCAGCCCCAGGCTGCAATTGACCTGTCAATCAAATCACTGCACACCTAGCACTCAATCTATCCGAGCTCTGACGTCACACGTATCGCGATCACCGGCACACGGAATGCTAGACAGTAGACACTGCACACGGATTCGAAACGACGATTGAAAAGGTTCCTGTTTTTGGTGTCAATGCTCTTTGGGTCATGGAATCTGTTCAATATTATGTTGTTCATATGAAACATTGTTTGATGCGCGAGTCTTTCGGGTTGGCCTGTGTTAATCCCGTGGTGGCTATAAAGGCAATGCCTCGTTCTCGGAGACAGCCGAGCTACTTTGCTGTCAGAGTGCTTTAACGGACTGTTAATAGGCTTGTTACCACCCACACATCTTAAACACTTGTTGTAAATCATCGTTTAATTCTGTGAAAGGCCGGTCACCAAACGATAAGCTAAATATTATGTAAAAAATAATCGGCGATTTTTTTTCTGACCTTTTATCTGGGCCGGACCACGTGATACGCGAAATAACAAAATTTTAACCGAAATTAATTCGAATATTAATTAATTTAAAAAAATGTAGTTGATGGCGCTCGCGACAGCAGGTGAGGTGGCGGCTACAGATGGGTGGTGCATTGCCGCAACCCCCGCGTAGCAAGCAGTCCGCGCCCTCGGTCTTCCAGGTCGCCCATTCTTCACCCCATTCCACACGACCGCACTGTCAAAAACAATTGGGTAAAAAACGACAATCGGCCCGACGGCCTTGTGGATCTCGCGCGCACACATTTCAGGTCGCTTGCGCCACTCCGCCGTGACCACGTGACGTGACTCACCGTCCGGCCATTGTTACAGTGATCGCCGCACCGGCACGGCCATCCCGAGTCCGTCGTTAAACGTCGAATTGCGCTGATTTACACCGAAATAGACCACAAAAGCGTCACAATTCGTAAGTGCGTCGTCGATTGCAGTGCAAAAAGTCATCGGCGAACCGATTCGGTGCTCGGGAAGTGTTTAAACGTGTGAAAATGCAGGAACGTTACCAGCACGTAGCTTCTACATGCAAACTCATGCCGCCCACGCTTTGGATTTCCATGTGCAATGGATGGATTGCTATGCTTTATGGCTTCAGAGTCTAGAATTAATGATCAGCAGCGTTCAACAAGTGCATCTAGTGTCTTGGTTGGGGTGAAACCCCATAAGGCCGGGAATGCAGCGTGCACAAGGCCACAAGTGGGTATACACTCCGTTTCGATGCGCAACGGACTAGTCGGGACAGCCGACCGATGTGGAACGAACAAGACGCCTTGATTTCCACGATTTCCCGGTCGAAGGTGTCGTCTGATCGTTGCTAGGCGATTGCGTCTTGCACGTGTTTCACTGCCCGGCGGCGTCAACGCAAAACGTGAGTTACTCGACTGTTTTCATGTTTGCTTGTCAACAGGTTGCCAGCAATACCACTTGCTGGTAGGGTTGTTGTACAAGGGTTGTTGGCATATTGTGCCGGGGTTGAACCAAATATCTCACAAAGGCTAATTATTTTTAGAGTCGAAGTTTTCGTTCCTAACTTGTGTCCGTACCGGGAGTCGAACCAGGATATCTTTGGGAATGATATATTATTACCAATGATCCAACACTGCCTGGCTTTGAGACGACGGTCAAGCACACAGCCAAGCACGATCCCAGGATAATGTGGCAGGTGTCAGAGATGCTCGTTGGTCAAGCACACATTTGCATGTCATTTTAGTCGGACTCGGACCCCGTGACAGAAAATTGGGTAACATTTTACAACATGAAGCTATGATGACTCAAACACCTTATATGCTTGGCCCAGGGGTAATGCGAAAGAACCTGGTTCGACCCCCGGTACGGATATAAACTTGGAATGGACATTTGGGTTCGAATGATAAACATCTACCGTGATGCAACGAGGAATTGCAGTTTGGTTGGAGTGACATCTTGAATATCAATGACAGGGATCCAGCTTGGGCGATCGATTCTGTTGGCTTGTCATAACAGAAAGCATGACCTACCCTACTTTTATAAAATGTTCCATAACTTTGTATAACAGAAGCCGTGCAGAAATTATTGCAGCTGGTGAAACAGCTGACGATGTAAACATTGGATCTGTGCACGGCTCCATGGAGCTTGTTCCGCACATAGCAACCACTAACATTCCAGCGTGCTGCGTTCAAAACAATGTTATTCAGGGTTGCGATCGGTGCCAACAAAACTAGAACACTTGTAGATCTACGAGTTGCACTTGTTATCACAGCGCGTCTGATTCACTAAGATATTCAACCATCGCCGATATTATCTATGCAGGAGTGGTACATTTCGTATCCTAGCAACTAAGTGCACAATCGAAAATATATGTCTACGAAGGGGTCGAAACCCGGTCTTCACCATTTGAACCGAGGGGACAATGACACATTTCAATTAATATTGTTAGAAAGTTTACAAGAAACATCCCCCTGAAAATTGTATTGGTACCGGGAAACGAACCCGGTTCCTTTGCATTTCAGAGGCGATGCACTGCCAAATTTGTTATAATTCAAATTGCTGGTCTCCATGGAGATAGAAAAATGAGTATGAATGAACATAGAAGGCGGGGAATCCAGTGACTGCTGCAATCACACGCCAACAACTCGACTTACAAAGTTCTAGTGGATATTTCCTTGCTCGTTTCCTCGCGTTTATTATTATTTATTTATAGCTAACGTGGCTAGGATCAGCTACAAGCGTGGATTTTGTCAGATTTCTAAATGCCGTTGCAACAGGTAAAGACCGGGGTTCGAGTCCCTGAGTGGCCGGACATTGACCAATGGGACACACGGATTCTGTTCGCCGAGACAGATTGTGTTTTACTCTTTCACCGGCTGGATTCAGAGTATAAAATATTTTTATTTTAAATAGAGGTTTATCTAAGGCAATTAATTGAACGATCACCAAGGAAACAAAAATAGGTGGGTTAGAGTTTCTATCTCGGCAACCGCGCGTCAGAATTAAAATCCGACAAGACAGGCGTGTAGGGGATGAAAAGTTGGACATGCAGAGTGAATTTCAACGTGCCAGCGTGCTTGGGTGAAAAGTTGGTGACATCAGGGAAGGAGGCGGTCGTGGCTGGATTTGGGTTGATGTCAGGTTTCGTATCTCGGCGACCGCGAGTCCGACGGGGCTGAAACTCGGCACGGGGGTGAAGGACGCCCGGCGAAGACGATGCCGACTAGGAAATTAGTGTAAAAAAATAATTGTAGGTTCTACAGCGACATTCTTCCTGCGTATCGATCGCACGTGGACGCGGCTGAGGTTTCTGCAATGTCGCGCTAGATTCCAACGATTTGTGTGCTGTTTGTTTAAGACGGGTGCTTGGGAGGAAGAGGTCGGAGATGAAGAAGCTGCGACGCCTGCATCAAGCTTCAGAGGAACGAGGCACACGGGCGAGCAGGTCCTGTTCTCAGCCGCGGAGGTCAAGGCGCTTCTGCGAGGGTGAGTTCACATCACGGCTCGCGTGTCCTGAAGCCAGCTCGTCTGTTAGAGTGGCAGCACTCAGTTCAATGGATTCACAGAGACTCACTTCCAAGCAATCTACAAATATTCGTTGTCTGCTCGCTAGATATTAATACAAGCAACGAATTATCCGCTTCAAATTGTATCCGTGCCGGGAATCGAGCCCGGATCTGTCAACTTAACTTAGCCTGATCCATCGCCTTTAATACAGAAGTTTCATTTAATTATCTAGCCAACTGGTGTATTTAATAAAATACATTTCATACTTAAATACTTCTGCAATAAACAAAACAAGGGTGGATATGCACATGGTGAAAGTAATCTTTATTGCGAATTCATTTCTTATAAGTTTTTGTACAAATATATCATTGCGCAGGCGCACTATTCCACGGCATGTTTGAAATTTTCTGTCTGCGTGAAAAATTCGGAGTTTTCCTCTCCGCCGCGCTCGTATCGGCAGCCGAGTGAACCTGCCTGGCGGCCGTCATTGTTTTCAGTGAACGTTACGATTTCTCGCGGGGCCGTGTCGCCGGTCAAGTTTTTCTTTGAAATATCGCGTGTTCGAGTCCCGAACTGGGCAAATGTCGTGTGATTTACAATAAGTATCATCTAAGCTTTGTGCAGAGCTATAGTTTCGATTCGGGCCTGCGTTTTTAGTGTCAAAAAGCTGTGAAATCATTTCCGTCTTTTCGGCCACGGCCATGGCTACCTACTTGTTGCCTGGCGAGCAGAAATCGCATGCACGCGCTCTCTAACGGCGCTTCGCAAAAACAACAGGTCGGCATGTCAATAATTTTATATCGACGTAAACTATTCATGTTTTGATGACAATATTTTCTTTTAGTTCATATGCTGATTGAAGTTTCGAGTAATATCTAACCACAAAAAAAACATTTGTTTTTATAAAACCATATGAGGTCTATCACATCCCCCACCCCCTTCAAAAAAATAATGTAAGAAATGTCTGCTTTCAAAATTTGTGAAATCGGTTAGTAGCTGAGGTCTTCTCGGGACATGCGAAGTCAAGTAATCGGAAGGGTTGCATCCCTTGTAATCATGACCGAACAATCGTGAATTGTGGTGTTTTGCGATGCATATTAGCATGTTAACGGCATATTCTACGTCCCTCATTATTTTCCTTAAGAGGGAATGCAATTTTGCAGATGACAGTGAAACAGCGATTATTCGGTCATGATTACAAGGGATGCAACCCTTCCGATTACTTGACTTCGCATGTCCCGAGAAGACCTCAGCTACTAACCGATTTCACAAATTTTGAAAGCAGACATTTCTTACATTATTTTTTTGAAGGGGGTGGGGGATGTGATAGACCTCATATGGTTTTATAAAAACAAATGTTTTTTTTGTGGTTAGCATATCAGTTATTTTTGATATATTTAAAGAGTTTATATGGTTTGTTTAGCTTCTGTTTAGCAAATGAACCAACAATTCATAAGCTTTTTTCACCACTATGCCTGAGTGATTATCAATCTCATGCTTAGGTATATAAACCTATTTTAAAATAAGTTATTTTGAAAGATTCTAGGGCTCTGTATTATTCTTTCTTGAGTAATTACGTTTGTCTGTGACAGGCCCTACAAAATGTTTTATGTTTGAAAAATACCTTAAAATACACCTTTTCCCAAGAACTTATGTTTTTATGGAAACACAATATTAAATTTAATCTTATAATATAAGAAAATAACCCGAACAAACTCCTAAATACACAATAACTAACACAGCAAATTGATATAATCACTAATCCGTATCCAGTCTGGCGACGATCATGAAGTTCGAACATGGCGGGTTCGAAACAAGGAACACGAATGACGTATTTCCGTCTAATTTTTCGGTCAAATATTTCGTCAAAAAACGGACTCGTAAAACGTGCTAATTTCAGTATAGGAATTTGTACAGGAGCGTCACTTCAAACATTAATATACACGAAACCCACACGACTCGGCGTCTAAACGAATATGATAAATAACCGCTGACCTGACAAGATGCTATCTGCAAATTAAGAACATTGTACGTCTTGTGGATAAATATTTCGTTCCCCTCAGTAACCCAACTTCATTTTCTGTTATGTAAAGTATACAGTGGTAACCGGGAGTCGAGGGGTGTACAAGGATCGGGGTAATAGACCTCATCGGGAGGTTACCACCTCCCCCAATTTTATGTCTATGCTCTATGTAGAACTAGGCAGACTAGGTTAATCTTAATAACCCAGTATGTCTAGTGTAGTAACATTATTGCCAACATGATTCGATATAAATTTGAAGCCAAAAATACATAATAATATATTGCTAATTTTAAAAAGGAGGCGGTCGTGGCTGGATTTGGGTTGATGTCAGGTTTTCTATCTCGGCGACCGCGAGTCCGACGGGGCTAAAATTTGGCAAGGACCGAAAGGACATCAAAGAAACTAGACCTTCTCAAGGGAAACTGAAATCAAACGATAATTGTAGATTTTACAGTAACAAGTTACAACAATTTACAAATTATTTATTTTAACAATTTTGTTTCTTTCGTTTCAGGAAACCTGGTCAAGACATCCAAGAAAGTGACAAGACAAAGTGAATTCAGTGTCGAATGCAGTGTTATGGACAAAGTGCGCAAGAAAGAAGCCATCGCGGAGACGGAGGTTGCAGGGGAGACACCAACGGCTCGACTGTCGCTGTCGAACGACCGCGAATCGATCAATTAAGTCTGTAAATGTGTCTTGCTATGCTTGACCAGTCAGAGAGGAGGAACGTCAGGCGTGCCACGATAATTGGACTAGCCAAGAGCTCAGTGGACGACCTGTATTAGGGCCCCGATATGGCCACTGGCCACCTCATGGTCAGTTCCACTCTCAAATGCGCGCGCATCAATCTTCAGACGCAGCCGCTGAGACGCTGGCCGGAGAAACGGTAGGTGAAGGATGGATCGAGACTTGCCGCTGACTGGGGACCTTTATTGTGCACTTTTTTCAGAAGGGCATTTCATACTCTGTCTGTCTTGCTAACCCTAATCACTGTTTGGCCCGTTACAGTCAGCTTCGCGAAATTGCGTGTCGAATCAGGTTCCCATTTCTTAGCCAACGAACAGAGCAGCGTCTGCAACATTTACCCGGGTAAATTTCGGATGCACTAATCACTGATAAATTCACCCTCCGGGGCGTCTCTTGCCTTCCAGTTTCCTCCGGCTCCAGGTTTCCGACGAGGAGGAGTCCATCTCATCTCATCGCCAACGCCCGGCCCTTGCTTTTGCTAGAACTTCCCTCGTTTTTAGCAGCTAGACACAAGGGGTTGCACTAGCTGGAAGTTCCGGGTTCGAGTCCCCGAGCTTCTCAACAGAGAGAAACAACTCGGACAGCAGGATTCCTCCACCGATCCGTGCTGTCCAGTCTCAATAGTAAAGCTTTCTTGAGGAACCGGAGAATTGCTCCAGGACAGCAAAAGCAGAAGGGTCAAAAGGGATTAGGATGGGATTTCATAGGATGTGATAGGCGTTGCTGAGAGGTCGGGGTTCGAAGCCCCGGACCTGTCAATAGACACAGAACAAGCTGTTGCACCTGCTTGAAACAACGGTCACCCATGCAACGTTTGGCGCGGCGCCATGTTGCTTAACCTGGTGAATCTCACGAGATCTAGGAATTAACAGCGCCTAGGATTCTTTGCATGGACTAGGATCGAGGACTAGGAACAGCTACTTGGGGGAAGGCGATAGGAATTGAAATCAGGGAAACTTGGGCTGGAATAACGGAAGAAAGACGTGACCTGCAAAAAGAGTCGGAGCTAGGAATGCACAGAGGCTGGGAATCTATGTAGGGGCGAGGAATAGGATCTAGGATAAGGAAGGGACATTCGGGGTTTCTTAGCGTAAAGTCAGTAACGTAACACGGGGTCATTGCAACAGGTCCCCCACCCCCCTCCCCGGAAGGCTAGGGCTTCTAGACGTGCCAAACGTGCGCCAACCCCGGGAACTTCGAGAACTTCTGGCCACGAGGGCAGTGCTCCATCGGAGACCGGCGCGCTATTTTGCCCCGGGGTTTTAGAGTCAGCGGCAGTCGAAGTTCACCTTACAACACTTGCTTGAATTGCTAGGATGTACTGAGCCTAGCAAACGAATCAACCTTTGTTGACAAGTTTGCTCGGCGATTGTTTTAATCGAATGTTTGCTTGATTTCCTCGGGAACGTCGTGGGAATCGGGGAGGCGCTGACTTGCCGAGTGTGAACAAGTGACGACTGTGACGAGCTCCGACGGACACGGAGCAGAGGATTCCTTGAGATTTATTGGTACGCTGACAGACAAGTTACCAACGTTACAAAACTAATAATATTTCCCTTCTTGGGTTGGACGTGGTCGGGGTGGAGTTTTTGTCATGCGCATTGCATTCAATATCGCAGATTAATATCTTAGCTTTTTGATAAGATTAGCAAGGTTCACGGGTCGGAGTTAAAAATTATTGATATTTTTATTTTCCTTGGTTTTTAATTGAAATTGTAACTGAACAAGTGGCTCGTGGGAATCTTTCCGAGCAGAAAACAGGGGAATACGTCTGCAATTCTATGAAGTGGAATTCACATCGCACCATCGGTGAAATACATTACGCAATCGGGAATATTTTCCCAGACTTTTTTCCATTAAATACAGCGGCTTCTGATGAATTGCATGAGACCAACAAAAATTTGTCAGCATAGACTTTATTACCAGCCGATAAGAGTGTTTCCATAGCGACTTCCCGCCGGGAACTTGAAGCATTCCTTGCTACAAGACTTTGTTAGCTGTTGGCAGGGCGACAGCTGGTTGCTTAGAAACTGCTGCTCCAACAATCCATACAAGACAGGCGTGTAGGGGATGAAAAGTTGGACATGCAGAGTGAATTTCAACGTGCCAGCGTGCTTGGGTGAAAAGTTGTTAACAATAAGGAAGGAGACGGTCGTGGCTGGATTTGGGTTGTCAGATGTAGGGTTGCCGGCTTTGAGGCTCGTTCAGCTCCGGCTGGTTCTCAGACACACAGGCAAGTGCCGGTCACCCACCCAGGGACGAAATCTTGCTTAACCTGGCTTACTCGCGCTTTCTGCGCTTCCTGTCGGTCCGACGGGGCTGAAACTCGGCACGGGGGTGATGGACACCCTCTAAACACCACCGTGCTGTGGAAATTTCAATCGGAATAAATTTGTAGATTTTAGAGCCGTTTTTGCATTGATGCACGGCGGGAATTGGCTGTGAGGTTTTCTATCTCGGTGAGCGCGAGTCCGACGGGGCTCCGCCGTGAACGTGATACGTCGTGATACTCCCCGTCCGGCCATTGTGACTGTGATCGCCGCACGGCCGCGTGGAATGCGTCGTTAAACGTTGAATTACGCTGATTTACCCTGATTTACGCGCCTTGTATGTAACGTTCGCGTTGTGCAAGTGTTGTAAGGATGTACGTGTGCTAGTGCTATCCTCTTGCGACATCATGAATGCGGTTGATGACTTGCGAAATTTAAAACTACATTTGGACAAACACAAGAATGTCTTGAAAGTACTTGAGAAAGGTCTTAGGGTCGATTTGACCAAATTTTTCACTCTGTAGCTTAAGGAAAATCCCAGAAAAGAATCAGCATGGGTCGGAAATGTTAAAAAATGTCTTTTCCTTGACATTTGTAAACGTCATTGCAAAATAATGAAAAACATCCGGGAGGTGCCACGTTTACTTCGAAATATTGTTGACAATTTTAAATAGAAATTAAATAGAGATACAAAAGTATGTACGAATTGACCTTATGCAAATTCTAGAGTAGAAATCTTCGAAATTATAATATGCAGGCATTTTAAATCATCCCATCTAATTGGCAAGGATTTTTGATCGCCAAAATGTCCCTGTCAGCAAGATAATTTTAAATATTATGATTCTGGCAACATCTGGCAACACCACCGACTATTCGTACATCACATGCAGCTGTCAGTGTCAGATGTCACTGTCAGTCAACCTCTCAAGTGCGCAAGGCGTTTCGTTTCCTAGCATAGAAACGAAACAAAGCATCACCAACGTAAGCACAATATGACAAGAAGTTACATTGACTGTCCTTTTTATTACAGCGCTAAATCCCGACAAAACTTGATGCCGGCACATTTTTGCGGGCGATCACGACCTAACCAAACCTATCAATGACACAATTTCAACATATTGTGCAATTTCTCGTTAGGCAAAGCAGATTTTAACGACATAAAACAACAGTTTGTGACTTTGGTTCTTCCAGGATGTCGTCGACTTCTATAAAACACAAGAACTTCGTTGGGGAGCCCATGAAAGATAAATTGTGCACAGAGTTAGCGGGAGTTGGGCCCGTACTTGGCAGCCGCTTGGAAGCAAAAGGTTTTGACAAGGTTGGCTCCCTAAATACTACATGGCAGTTTTGTGCTCTTTAATATTATTTACTTCTCAGTAGTTGCCTATTCCAGGATCATGACAGTCGATTGCTTTGTAGTTCTGAGCTAGACAATCTTTCAGCAAATATCTTAGACTGTAGAATGTAGGAAATTGTATGCGAAATCGGGCGAAAAAGCGCTGGTGGTGAACCTGGCAGACGGGGGTGGAGTTAACTTCAAGAATAGCAGTTATCAAAGATATCTCTTTTATTTACCAACTGAGCATTGCAATTGAGATTGAACCTCAGTGCCTAAAACAGCTCCGTTAATAGTACCTAGTCTAGAAGGGAGGAGAGGAAACCCGGTGCCGGCACGTAGCCCACTCTTGTCGAAAAGCACCGAGGGGACCACCGGCTTTACGTCCCTTCCGAAGGACGGTGCAACTCGAACAACAGGATTCCTCCGCTAATCCGTGCTGTCGAGAGGTTGACAAGCAAGGCGAGTGAAGTTGTCGTACGAACTTCAAACCCTCCGACCTCTCTCTCGAACAGAACTGACCATGTGCATGATGGTCACCCATCAAACACCGCGATCTTGCTTAACTTCGGTGATCTCACGAGAACCAGTGTTCCCAACATGCCAAACCGTTTGGCCAACATTTCGAGCTCGTTTCACTGGTAATCGTCAGGACTGTACAATGTGGACAAGGTCCACAGCCGTGCAGCCCTGCCGACATTCAGGCAATCCCGTTGCCGTCTCTCCGGCAGGCGTATGTGGTGCTCGGACAGTTCCTGCTGCTGAAGAAGGAGAAGGAGCTGTTCCAGCTGTGGATGAAGGAAGCGTGTGACGCCAACTCCAAGCAGTCGGGGGACTGCCACCAGTGCTTGTCCGATTGGTGCGACCAGTTCTTGTAGTCGCGGAGCCCCGCCTTTGGCCCGGTCTTGTGGGCGGTGCCGTTGCAAGACCGACGCTGCTGCCGTGCGACGAGCCGTCGTAGGCGTCTCGTCGGGTTTTAATTGGCCCGGCGGTGTTTGTCCGAGGGGAGAGCGGAGAGGCACGGTTTGCGGAGATGGAGCTCGATTGATTGCCAGTGTTTAACGACGCACTGTTTTGACAACTGGCACCGTGGCGCTGGTCTATAATGAAAGGGTGATGATGAAACTGACCTATGGCTAGAAGGGAGGAGGGGAAACCCGGTGCCGGCACGTAGCCTACTCCTGTCGAAAAGCACCGAGGGGACCACCGGCTTTACGTCCCTTCCGAAGGACGGTACAACTCGAACGACAGGATTCCTCCGCTAATCCGTGCTGTCGAGAGGTTGACAAGCAAGGCGAGTGAAGTTGTCGTACTAACTTCACACCCTCCGACCTCTCTCCCGAACAGAACTGATCGTGTGCATGACGGTCACCCATCAACAACTGATATGAGCTCGGGCTGGCATGTGTGGAACCATTGAGGGAAATGATTCGGCATCCGATGTTGTTGGCGAGGTCTGGTTGCCGGGTTTGAAGGTCGCCAGCTCGTTAAGCCGTGCCTCTCAGCGTTCCCCTGGCTTGTTTTGCGTTTTCTTTTTACTAATTCCGAGCTTAAGTCATAGCAACACTATTTTGTAATATTGATGAAACGGTTTGGTATGTTGGTTTTAATTGTTAATAATGTACTAATGTCAAACATATTTTCGAAGCTCTACATAATTCTTCTCAATATCATAATTTCCCAATCCCGTTTAAATCCTTTGTCCGTGATTGTCATCTCCGTGGGTCAGTTCTAACTGATTTAAGTCTGCTGTGGGTCGCTTTTTAAGTTGGTCGCTCTCTAATTTTTTATTCTCTCTAACTTTCAACTTAAAGTGAAAAATTACGTGAGTGATTTGAATGCTTTTTACAATGAAAGGGATTGCAGCAGTTGGCAGTGTTAAACCATAAACCTTGAGGTCTTTATTCTATGGTTAAACTTATATCAATCATTATCTTTGATTTGTCTCTTAAAGTTTATATTATTATTATTAATTTCCCATTCGTGTACCTACGATTTTCGAACCTGCAGGTTGGGATAGTAATGTTTCGTCATTGAGTATACGGTTCTGTCTTTTTACTCGATGTTTCTGTATTCCGTGACTTTTTTGTGGGACGTTTGAAAATATTCGCGCGCCATATTGATAGTTTGAAAAGGCCTCGCATCAAGTGGCGAGATCTGGCGGCTACACGAGTAACTTATTGACTTGCAAACTTTGCGGCAGACGGCAGTCAGTATCGCGAGAACAAGCGATGGCGGAGGAGGGTTTGGAGTTGTTATCGTCAGTAAGCAGTTGAGTGTGTGAATCATTTGGGATTAATCCGTGACATCTGCTGCAGACCGGCGAGATGATACTGCATTGCTGTCTCCTAGTCTTGGCGGCTGTCTTCGGCCAAGGTGAGATGTTATGACAACAACAGCAGCAGCAAGGACAGCAGCGGCAAAGACAACACTCCTGTCTAGACAGTAATGAATTTGGCGGAGGGAGGGGAGCGGCCAAGGGGGCATAAAGGGTGGGAACATTTATTGGATTATCTCTTCAAAGGACAACGAACTTTGTGGTTGTCGATTAGATATTCAATTGTTTTGTTTTATGCCAATTGTTTGGCGATCAGATTAAAATAATATCTTTTTGACGGCTGCCCGATACGAACTGAATTCTGTGAACCGAACCGATACATAATCTTTTCTCAGAAGCATTAAGGTAGAAGCCGAAATGAACATATCATTGCCATGACCTGTCTCACAAACCATTAACCAGCCTAACCTGCCCTTCGCACTATGTTTTCGAATACATTTTCAGGAATTTAAATGATTTTGTTAGAATTGGCGCTAGTGAATCCACTTCCCGGCAAATTACGGGTGCACAGATCAATTTTTGCATAGGTTTTTTTACGATGAGGATAAACCAGCTTATTTAAACCAGCTTATTTAAACCAGCTTATTTATATATCCGATAAAACTAAAAGTATCTGAAGATAAAAGAGATAGGCACGCCCTGTGGTGTTGCCAACTCCTTGAATCATGACGCACTTCGCATATGAACGGAAATGCAAATTGAAATTGCACACAAAGCCGTACACCGCGAGACAAGCCTGGTATTCCTAGAATGTAAACCCGCGAAACTAGAATTTGTTTATTTGCGGACACTAATCGGTGTGTTGGGGGGGGGGGGGATATTTACATTAACAGCCAGGGTCACATGCAGCTAATTTTGCCGGGATGGCTTATCACTAATCACCACGCATCACCGCAAATCACCATGAAGCGTTTCGAGCTGTGAAGAGCTTCTTCCATTCGCAACTCGTATTAGGTTTTTCGAAAAAAAAATCATTTTTTTCACATCACGTTTCTCACCAAAATATTTTTTATAATTTTCACAAAACTTTGCAAATAAGTGATTAATTTGTTTTTAATAATCTTGTGTAAACGACTTGTATACAGTTATTGCTTCGAAGTATTCGAGAAGCCCTATACTCAAGTCATAATGGAAGCTCCATTCGTGCAGTGAATAGTTAGTATAATAAAAAGTACCTATTTTATTGAATTTTAAATTTTAAAATTACTTCTTGCAATACGTATAAGGAACTGAGTAATCCTCTAAGACCCACAGAACCCAGCTCAGATGAAAACTGAAATGTAGATGTCTTATCAGAACATTAGCTTTCCAGAGTTTGAGTTGAGATTTAATCAAATATTTGCATCAATCAATATTTGCATTTCGAAAGTACCGAACGGTTTGGCAACGTTGGAAACACCAGTTCTCGTGAGATCACCGAAGTTAAGCAACATCGCGCTGAGTCAGGTGTTGGATGGGTGACCGTCATGCACACGATCAGTTCTGTTCGGGAGAGAGGTCGGAGGGTTTGAAGTTAGTACAACAACTTTACTCGCCTTGCTTGTCAACCTCTCGACAGCACGGATTAGCGGAGGAATCCTGTCGTTCGAGTTGCACCGTCCTTCGGAAGGGACGTAAAGCCGGTGGTCCCGGTGCTTTTCGACAGGAGTAGGCTACGTGCCGGCACCGGGTTTCCCCTCCTCCCTTCTAGCCATAGGTTAGGTTCATCATCACCATTTCATTCACCGACGCCATTAGACCAGTGCCAAAGGGCCAGTTGTCAAAATAGTGCGTCGTTACGCACTAATAATCAATCATCAATCATTTCGAAAGTATTCATTTTTTAGTATTTGAAAACCATATTGAGATTCCTTGAACATTTTCGTGTGTATCAGAAGTCAGAACTGATCTCAGCCTTTGTACAACATTTAAATTCGTGAAATGTGATGCTTTAACAGTTTTTTAGATTTTTGGAGGACAATCAAAATTTTAGGACCTCTCAGACGTCTGACGCGACAACGATCATTAACTCTAATTACGATTTTAAAACTTCAAAAGACTCGAGATGATTCATTCCAAGCCACGCATTGATTCATCTTGATTCCGTATGGACATGAACCCGACCTCATAAACTGAACGTGTTCTGTTCCATTAGATATATAATTGATTATTGTAGAATCCGTCCACGAATGTCCTCCATGTTTGTTTCCAGGGCCAGCTGCCTAGAGACATTGTTGTAGCAATATTGGCGGCATCTCTTAGACGCGGTCGTCGCTGGATAATTTCAGTGCCGCTATTCCACTGAGGCTATTTGAAACCGAAGCGTCACCCAGTCGTAGTCAAAGTGCCGAACTTTGCTGGTTATTTTCTTACTAGACTTCTCTGGTTGCGAGTCCCGCACACGTTGCAAACTTCAAAGCAAAATATGCGATTTTTTCCCCTAGATTATTATTTTCCACATCCTAATATATTATATTATACAATTAATAATCATTGTCTACCATTCATGCAACGAGTATTTGCATTTAGGGTTAAAATCACACTTACACTCAATTATTATAATCAAAGACTGGTGATGCCTCGTGCTACATCAAAGAAAGATAACTTTTAATATAAATCTGCCAAAGTCCCAGCTATTCACAATCCTTGTCGCAGATCCTTGTGCTGGTTGACAGATACCGTGTACCTTACACCAACTAGTCAAAGCAATGAGAACAGCAACAAATAAAAATAAAAATTCTAAAAACAAAGATTTTAAGAATCGTCTAGCCCTGACCCCCTTTATTTGACTTCTTTGACGCCCGTCGCTTCTTCCTGACATCTGCATGCATCTCAAAGCAGCCCTCGACCTGCTTGCCCTGGGTGTACGTGACGACGGCCATCCAGGGGCCAACAAATCTCTCCGGCCTCGGGACAATTTCCCAGGGACACTTGTACATCGCGTCTAGAGGCATGTTTCGGAACTCGTAGGACCCCTGCAAAAATACAGACACGTTGTGGTCCACTACAGCCTGGTGAGATGTTTATACTGGCAGAGTGTCCTGCATCCTACAGCCTGGTGAGATGTTTATACTGGCAGAGTGTCCTGCATCCTACAGCCTGGTGAGATGTTTGCTGGCAGAGTGTGCTGCATCCTACAGCCTGGTGAGATGTTTGGTGGCAGAGTGTCCTGCATCCTACAGCCTGGTGACATGTTTGCTGGCAGAGTGTCCTGCATCCTACAGCCAGGTGAGATGTTTGCTGGCAGAGTGTCCTGCATCCTACAGCCTGGTGAGATGTTTGCTGGCCGAGTGTCCTGCATCCTACAGCCTGGTGAGATGTTTGCTGGCAGAGTGTCCTGCATCCTACAGCCTGGTGAGATGTTTGCTGGCAGAGTGTCCTGCATCCTACAGCCTGGCGAGATGTTTGCTGGCAGAGTGTCCTGCATCCTACAGCCTGGTGAGATGTTTGCTGGCAGAGTGTCCTGCATCCTACAGCCTGGTGAGATATTTGCTGGCAGAGTGTCCTGCATCCTAGAGCCTGGTGAGATTTTTGCTGGCAGAGTGTCCTGCATCCTACAGCCTGGTGAGATGTTTGCTGGCAGAGTGTCCTGCATCCTACAGCCAGGTGAGATGTTTGCTGGCAGAGTGTCCTGCATCCTACAGCCTGGTGAGATGTTTGCTGGCAGAGTGTCCTGCATCCTACAGCCTGGTGAGATGTTTGCTGGCAGAGTGTCCTGCATCCTACAGCCTGGCGAGATGTTTGCTGGCAGAGTGTCCTGCATCCTACAGCCTGGTGAGATGTTTGCTGGCAGAGTGTCCTGCATCCTACAGCCTGGTGAGATGTTGGCTGGCGAAGAGTGGAAGAGCTGCCAAAGTTCACAGACAACTAACTTACCGCCGGCACTGGACACGACTGTGGGACCTTCTCGATGGTGTCAACCCACTTGGTCCAGAACGCGTTCTTCCTAAAGGCATCTGTGCAGAAGTCGACGACCATCGTAAGAGCCGTCTTGCACCCGCCGCTATCAGCGCCCGCCATGCATTTTAATACATTGATGGACACCTGAGAAGTGAATCACGCAACGTGAGGTCCCCGCACGGAGGGTTCATGTCGCTGCTTGCTGCGGTCTGCACCCTCCACTAGCAGACATCATCATTCTTTCGTTCAAGCGCAAAGTGTTGGCAAGCTGACAAGACAGACTGACAGATTGCCGACGGAATTAAATAACACGGAAGACTCTTAAATTAGCCTAAAAAATTAAGGATGGTCTCGATAATTGCCTTGAATGTGTGGCCATAGAGGTCATGCAACTCACGGAGGTTCCGGCTCTCAGCGCGTTGGTCAACTTGATGGTACCATTCGCGTACAATATGCCGGGTTGATGGCTCTCCTTGCGCAAAGTGATGTTGTCGACAATTCGTTTGATGCTGGAGTCTTTGCAGACTGCAAGCATCGTAAGGATCACTTCATAGCTCTGAAATCAACCGCACCCTCTGTAATACCCTCGATGATTATCTCTATAGGCCTGCCTGGCTTCCAGCAAGCCAACCTACCTCCCAGCTTGTTAGGTGCTGGCTTCCAGCAAGCCAACATACCTCCCAGCCTGTTAGGTGCTAGCCCTGGCTTCCGGCAAGCCAACCTACCTCCCAGCTTGTTAGGTGCTAGCCCTGGCTTCCAGCAAGCCAACCTACCTCCCAGCCTGTTAGGTGCTAGCCCTGGCTTCCGGCAAGCTAACCTACCTCCCAGCCTGCGTCTATGTATCTCGGAGAGATGAGCAAGGCAAACAGCCAGCAGAATACAGACCCGCGTCCCATGTTGGTCACCAGGTGTATGTAGTTGTGAGGGAAGCCACCATTCACTCGTGATATTTATTTACACAAACAATTCAGTACAATCGACAGTCGCTTCGGTATTTATTTATTTTTAATGAATTCCGTTTTCCTCTCATAATATATTGATGTTTTTTTTTATTGTTTTTCCACTGTGGACAGATATCCAGTTGTATGCATGCAATTAGTGTTTGTCGGTATTTATCAACCAACGCATGGCGATATAATAGGGCGTCTGATGATTGCATAAACTCTCACGAATGTTAGCGAGCCAACAATGAAATGCAGAATGCATATTTATTGATCTGGATCGTGATCTATGGCTGTCAGAATAGGAGACACAGTAATTGTCCCTTGAATAACGACATCACACAGAATTTGAATTGAATTAGTCGCCACCATGCTTTCAAAACACAATCGTTCAGAAAAAATGTCAGACCAGCCGATATACTGATTTCACGCTGTAGATAATCGTAGTAGTATATTTCTGTTATTTAGAGTCTGCACAACTTGTAGCCCGATACGATAATGGAAATCATAATGATCTGTGGCAGTAATGATAAGAAGCCACGGATTAAAAAGATGCGAACACATCTGCGACTCTTGCATAACCAAGATTAATCATAAAAATGAAAAAATTCTGCTTTTTCTCTATTTTCGTGATTTTAATGACACGGTTGGGTTCATCTTTGTCAGCAGATTGTATGATACTTTGAATCAAAGTTCTAGTGCACTTATTGATGATTCTGTGGCGCATTTCAATCAAGGAAAAGAATTTGTAGTGCGTCATGTTCTAAGCCGCTCTAGTCTAATTCACGTAAAAACGCATGAATATTACCGAAAGAATCGATAATTTTCATCCGATTTTTTCATTTCAACATTGCTTTAGATCTGCAAACAGAGACGAATCCAGTCATATCGAAAAAACCATATGAAGCACGGAATTTCATTATTTACCTTTTTACTGACTTTTATATAACCATGTGTCGGGTTGTGTAAGCTTAATCTCCAAGAGTGTTTTTATCTCTTATGCTGATAATGAGGCAGTAAAACTGGAAGTTATTTTTCATTAGGTCTAATCCGTGAATGATTAGCATTGGCAAACACAAAATTTTGGTGGTGCTTAACTTCGGTGATCTCTCGATAACCGGTGTTTCCAACGTTGCCAGACCGTTCGTCCAGTCGTAGTCAAAGTGCCGAACTTTGCTGGTTATTTTCGTACGAGACTCCTCTGGCTGCGAGTCCCGCACACGTTGCAAACTTCAAAGCAAAAAATTCGATTTGGTTTTTTTCCCCTAGATTTTTATTATCCACGTACTATTTCATGTCGAATATACATACCACTTTTACTCAACTATCATACTTAATGATTATTTTAAAAGACTTGTGATACCTGGTAATGGCTTGTGGCCACCATCAATGAAAGATAACTCACGTTTGATATAATACTACCAAAGTCCAAGCAATTCACGATCCTTGTCGCAGATCCTTGTGCTGGTTGACAGATACCGTTTACCATACACCAACTAGTTCAAGCAATAAGAACAGCAACAAATCAAAATAAAAATCTAAAAACAAAGATTGTTAGAATCGTCTAGGTCTGACCCCCCTTATTTGACTTCTTTGACGCCCGTCGCTTCTTCCTGATTTCTACGATCGCCTCCACGCAGACCTCGACCTGCTTGTCCTGGGTGTACTTGGAGACGGTCATCCACGGGCCAACAAATCTCTCCGGCATCGGGACAGTTTCCCAGGGACGCTTGTACATCATGTCTAGAGGCATGTTTTGGAACTCGTAGGACCCCTGCAAAAATACAGACACGTTATGGTCCACTACAGCCTGGTGAGATGTTTGCTGGCAGAGTTTCCTGCATCCTACAGCCTGGTGAGATGTTTGCTGGCAGAGTGTCCTGCATCCTACAGCCTGGTGAGATGTTTGCTGGCAGAGTGTCCTGCATCCTACAGCCTGGTGAGATGTTTGCTGGCAGAGTGTCCTGCATCCTACAGCCTGGTGAGATGTTTGCTGGCGAAGAGTCAAGAGCCGCCAATGTTCATAGACAATTCACTTACCGCCGGCACTGGACACGCCTGTGGGAAGTTTTCGATGGTGTCAACCCACTTGGTCCAGAACTGGTTTTTCTTAAAGGCAAGTGTGCAGAAGTCGGCCACCATCGTAAGAGCGCTCTTGCACCCGCTGCTATCGGCACCCGCCATGCATTTGAACAAAGTGTTGTGCACCTGAGAAGTGATTCACGCAACGTGAGTTTGCCTCACGGAGGGTTCATGTCACTGCTTGCTGCGGTCTGCACCCTCCGCTAGCAGACATCATCATTCTTTCGTTCTAGCGCTTCGCGAACGCTAATTTCATTTGCGTTGTGAATACGCTTTTTTAGTCGACAAGGGCTTAAAATTATTCAAGTGTAGAAAAAGAATTGAAAAATGTAAAAAAAAGGATTTAATACGTCGCACTGTTTCGCACTGTTTTGTCACTATTTAAAATTTTCATTAAAACTGCTTATAGGGGAAAAAAAAACATTTGTATATTTTTTTTGTAACAAAAACGAGCAGCCCTTCTTAAAGGTCACAGATCGTTGGCATTTTGGCAAAAATGTTCGTGATGACGCATCGAGGTGCTGTATAGTTTTTGAGCAAAATCTGGTCAGCCATTTTGTGTTTATGAGCAAAAACCCGTTCATTTTTCAGTTTTTTGGTACGAACTTCGTAACTAATTAACCGATCGGCACCAAATTTGGATTGAATATATATGATAACAAGTTCAACAAATTGCCTAAGTTTCAGATTCGTGCATGAGGTATTTTGCTAATCAGAAAAATAAAATTACTTAATAATAATAAAAAAAATACTTGTTCATCAAAGAACCGTTTTCAACATTTTGACTGTCAAATGTTTTCCGTTTGGATTTCCTCACGGAGATTACGGCTCGCTCATCCTGCAACGAGTGTAGGCTCTACTAATCGCTTACCTAGTTCAAAACATTTTAAGAATAATATTGCTGTATTTTTGCACTGGGATAGAAAATACATTCGCCAAATGGTCGCCATTTCAAATTAAGCGTTGGTGACAGCCACCGTGGAGAATGTGTTGACAAGCTGACATCTTGAAAACAGACTGACAGATTGCCGACGGAATTAAACAACACGGAAGACTCTTAAATTAGCCTAGTAAAGGATGGTCGAAATAATTGTCTTGAAAGTTGAATGTGTGGCCATAGAGGTCATACAACTCACGGTGGTTCCGGCTTTTAGCGCGTTGGTCAACCTGATGGTACCATTCGCGTACAATATGCCGGGTTGATGGCTCTCCTTGCGCAAAGTGATGTTGAAGAGCGCTCGTTTCGGGTTGGAGTCTTTGCAGGCTGCGAACATCATGGGGATCACTTCATAGCTCTGAAATTAACCGCACCCTCTGTAATACCCTCGATGATTCTCTCTTTACTAGGCTATGTGAACACGAATATATTGAGTGTGCGCGTAGCCTAGAAGCTTTTAAGACAAATTTCAAATGTTCGGCGATAATTAAGCAGGTTTCTCGATGACATTCGTTACCTGGAAATATCATGATTTAGCGGTCTTGAAATTATTCAATATTTTAATACTTAAAAATCGATTTAAAGAAAATCTATTCTATTGATTTGCTTTAAAGAAACGGGGTATATTAATTTTAATATGTTTAACGCACTCTGTAAACTTTGTCAATATCGGTTGAAGATTAATGTGATTAAATAACGAAAAAAAAACTGCATAAACGCAAAAAATAATAATTTAGTAAAATTAGTAAAAAACAAATTTTTAAGAAAAGTTTCTGAAAGTTCAAGGTTCTTAATTTCTATGAACGAGTGATGAAAATGAATGAACATCGATTGCCGAAGAAGATATAAGGTTAGGAAAACAGAAGCGGGCAGAGCAGGTGGTAGAGATGGAAGAGATGGGAGATAGAGAATTGACGAAGAAAGACGGGAAGAAGGAATAGTGGCGGGAAGATGAATAGAGATGGCGAGTAAGTGAACGAAGAAGAGAGGGCCATGGAGATAGAGATTGAGGAGGAAGTGGAAAGTTTCATCTGAATTTCAAGCGTCTGAATGTATTTAAAAAACTGACACGATTGATTTAATGAAAAAAATTGCAAAAAAAAAAAAAAAAAAAAAAAATTGGAATAATAGTTAAATAATAGGAAAAGAAGGATGAAAAGATCACGTGAGAGGTGTGATAAAATAAGACTTGGGGGAAACGAATATGAGTTGGGAGGAGGTCGTCAGATGAATATGAAGGGAAAAAGAGAAAACATAGTAGAAAACCCGAAATACTCTTAGATCAGATCATTAAGGAAGCAGGCACTGCTCAAGTCAGTAGCAAAGAGGCAGACCTAGAAAGTTTTCAGAAAAAACTATTTATCTATTTTATTGAAAGCCAAGCTAGCAAACTCAAACTCTTCCCGACGTTTCGTAAAGCTGCGGCGCCCACTTTGCCTTCTCAACATCGTCCTCGGCTGCAACAACTTCGAGAGATCGAGAGTTCAAGAGTTTGCCGCCGAAAATGCAGTGTTTGGTGGCGCAAAACATTGCTTATAGTAACATTCCCAGCCTGTAAGGTGCTAGCCCTGGCTTCCGGCAAGCCAACCTACCTCCCAGCCTGTTAGGTGCTAGCCCTGGCTTCCGGCAAGCCAACCTACCTCCCAGCCTGTTAGGTGCTAGCCCTGGCTTCCGGCAAGCTAACGTACCTCCCAGCCTGCGTCTATGTATCTCGGAGAGATGAGCAAGGCAAACAGCCAGCAGAATACAGACCCGCGTCCCATGTTGGTCACCAGGTGTATGTAGTTGTGAGGGAAGCCACCATTCACTCGTGATATTTATTAGCACAAACAATTCAGTACAATCGACAATCGCTTCGATATTTCATTATTGTTAATGAATTCCGTTTTCCTCTCATAATATATATTGATGTTTTTTTTGTTGTTTTTAAATGTGGACAGATATCCAGTTGTATGCATATAATTAGTGTTTGTCGGTATTTATCAGTCAACGCATGGCGATATAATAGGTCGTCTGATGATTGCATGAACTCTCACGAATGTTAGCTTGAGCCAACAATGAAATGCAGAATGCATATTCAATGATCAGGATCGTGATCTATGGCTGTCCGAATAGGAGACACAGTAATTGTCCCTTGAATAACGACATCACACAGAATTTGAATTGAATTAGTCGCCACCATGCTTTCAAAACACAATCGTTCAGAAAAAATGTCAGACCAGCCGATATACTGATTTCGCGCTGTAGATAATCGTAGTAGTATATTTCTGTTATTTAGAGTCTGCACAACTTGTAGCCCGATACAATAATGGAAATCATAATAATCTGTGGCAGTAAAGATAAGAAGCCACGGATTAAAAAGATGCGAACTTATCTGCGACTCTTGCATAACCAAGATTAATCATCAAAATGAAAAAATTCTGCTTTTTCTCTATTTTCGTGATGTTAATGACACGGTTGGGTTCATATTTGTCAGCAGATTGTATGATACTTTGAATCAAAGTTCTAGTGCACTTATTGTAGCCCGATACAATAATGGAAATCATAATAATCTGTGGCAGTAAAGATAAGAAGCCACGGATTAAAAAGATGCGAACTTATCTGCGACTCTTGCATAACCAAGATTAATCATCAAAATGAAAAAATTCTGCTTTTTCTCTATTTTCGTGATGTTAATGACACGGTTGGGTTCATATTTGTCAGCAGATTGTATGATACTTTGAATCAAAGTTCTAGTGCACTTATTGATGATTCTGTGGCGCATTTCAATCAAGGAAAAGAATTTGTAGTGCGTCATGTTTAAAGCCGCTCTAGTCTAATTCACGTAAAAACGAATGAATATTACCGAAAGAATCGATAATTTTCATCCGATTTTTTCATTTCAACATTGTTCTAGATCTGCAAACAGAGACGAATCCAGTCATATCGAAAAAACCATGTAAAACACGGAATTTCATGATTTACCTTTTTACTGACTTTTACATAACCATGTGTCGGGTTGTGCCACCATAATCTCCAAGGGTGTTTTTATCTCTCATGCTGATAATGAGGCAGTAAAACTGGAAGTTATTTTTCATCAGGTCTAATCCGTGAAAGATTAGCTTTGGCAAACACAAATTTTGGTGGTGCCGAGGTCTACGTAATTACTTTTCTTGCCCCTAAAATGTTCCCTGTATTTATGAAAAAAATCAGTGGATAGTTGAAAAAATTTCTGACTCGCGATGTAAAGGCTCGTGTCGATCGGACGTTTACTTTGTTCACAAATAAATCTTGAATTTGGGACTTTTTCTGGTTTTTTTAAAACGAAAACACCACTTTTCTTTCTTCTCTGGTTGTTTTATTTTCCATCCGATCTCAATTAAAGTTTACAAGACGGGTCGGAGTACTCTTCCTCTACACACATATTTTTTTTCAAAAATATTGGGATCAATTTAGTGGCAGGAAAAGTAATAACGTGGTCCTCTGCATTTCCGGCTTTTAAGCTGGCTTGTGCTGGCCGATAAGGAACTACAATATTCGAATATCTGACGGAACTTTGGCGAACGAATGCAAGACAAAGGGAAACAGGAAACAGCGGGTACACATTGAAACAATTGTACAATTGTAATTGTGTAACTGTTACAGACCACAAAAAAAAACTTTTTTATTTTTAAACAAACCATCTGAGGTCTATCACACCCCCAACCCCATTCAACAAAATAAGATAAGAAATGTCTACTTTCAAAATTTGTGAAATCGGTTAGTAGCTGAGGTCTTCTCGTGACATGCGAAGTCAAGTAATCGGAAGGGTTGCATCCCTTGTAATCATGACCGAACAATCGTGAATTTTGGTGTTTTGCGATGCATATTAGCACGTTAAGGCTGTTCTATACCAAGACGCTATGTATAACGGGCCATAAGACCCTCGCTGTCTAAACTTCGAAATATGCAGTTTTGAAAGGAAATAACCTTTGAACCTAAAAAAGTATAACACCAAAGTGCAGGATTTATCAAAAAATCATGCTCAAACCCTAATTTCACTGAGATACCTACACGCATTTAAAAGGGTTAGATTTCTGGCGAAAGCATCAGAGAAACGGTTGTAGATAGAAATACGAAACTTTTTCACAGCCTCGCCAACACCTTGCTCCTATAAGGTGTGGGCTATCAAGCAAGTCATTTTGAGCCAAGGGCTGTTTAGTGGAATTATTTTTGTTACCCTCTGCATTTTGCTTTCACGAAATACTAGTCTTAGAAACGTCATAGAAGAATTTTGAAAAGACGAGCAGTTTAAGAATGTTACGATTGGTTTGTGGTCTGATTTTCAATAATCTAGTGTTATTGGTTTGGGCAATGCTATCGCCACAGTATTTAACCCGAAAAACCAATACCTGGCTGAAATCGACACCGCCCTTGAATGTCTCGCGATCTTGGCTCGCACTCATAATCAGTGCGACAGTTAAGTTGTTTATAAACACAATTTATACGTTATAAGCTTATAACTAAGCTTTTCAACGCTCGTGCAATAAGCAAGTGCAAAAGACTGCTGATCACTTGATAGCTTTTCATATAAGCTCTAATCCTTTGCTAAAAGGCAATTATATTTTTAAATCTTGTATGGAGTGTCACGAAACCACAACAATGTTTGTATACTCAACCAGATTAGAGAGAGACGGACTTATGCCCCGTTATACATAGCGTCTTGCTAGAACACCCTTAACGGCATATTCTACGTCCCTCATCGACTTCCTTTAGAGGTAATGCAATTTTGCAGATGACAGTGAAACAGCGATTGTTCGGTCATGATTATAAGGGATGCATCCCTTCCGATTACTTGACTTCGCATGTCCCGAGAAGACCTCAGCTACTAACCGATTTCACAAATTTTGAAAGCAGACATTTCTTACATAATTTTTTTGAAGGGGGTTGGGGATTAGATAGACCTCATATGGTTTTTTTAACATTTTTTTTCTGGTTAGCATATCAGTTATTTTTGATACCTATATTTAAAAAGTTAATATGGTTTGTTAAGCTTCTGTTTAGTACATGTACAAATTAAATGTATATGCTTTATTCACCCCAGTGCCTAATAATCATTCTCATGCTTAGGTTTATATTTTAAAATAAGTTTTTTTGAAAGATTTTAGGGCTCTGGATCCCTCTTTCTTAAATAATTGAGTTTTTCTGTGACTGACCCAACAAAAAAATACATTAAAATACACCTTTTCCCAAGAACTTAAGTTTTTATGGAAACACAATATTCAATTTAATCTTATAATAGGTATAAGAAAATAACCCGAACAAACTCCTAAATACACTTTAACTAACACAGCAATTGATGTAATCACTAATCCGTATCCAGTCTGGCGACGATCATGAAGTTCGTACATGGCGGGTTCGAAACAAGGAACCACGAATGACGTGTTTCCGTCTAATTTTCCGTCAAAACACGGACTCGTAAAACGAGCTAATTTCAGTATAGGAATTTGTACAGGAGCGTCACTTCAAACATTAATATACACGAAACCCACACGACTCGGCGTCTAAACGAATATATTAAATAACCGCTGACCTGACAAGATGCTATCTGCAAATTAAGAACATTGTACGTCTTGTGTATAAATATTTCGAACTTTACCTTCTGTTCTTTAAAGTAAACAAGGTAACCTAGGGGTCAAGGGGTGTACAATGATCGGGGTAATAGACCTCATCGGAAGGTTACCACCTCCCCCAATCTCGGCTGAGATGAGGTCTCCATTTTGTCAGTGTTTTTCATGAAACAAATCAACGCTACACGCTCACCTCGCCGGGATAAAAGATAACACGGTCGCCCTCCAGCATAAATATTATCACCCTGACTTAGGGTGGTTCCGTACAGTTTTTTTTGTTGTTTTTGTTTTGGTAAAATTTTACTCAGATGTGGTCATATGACGAAATGAAATATTTTCCTGGAAATTTTCCGGAAAATGTGAAAATTCGTTTAGTAAACATGCCACCACTCCTTCCCGCAATTAGGTCTAAATATTGGTGATATCTGTCTCGACTATTTTTTTTTTCGATCAAGCCACTTGCAGCTTGCCAATAAAGGAAGATGAAAGTTTAGAACTGCATACTTTTTCAGTAACAAATTTTGAAACAAAGCAATTATATTAGCAAAATTACGTCATATTTTAACCATTAACAAAATTTAGAGAATTTCAGCGAGAATTGAATTAAGTGTTTTATTATAATCCCTGAAGCTTGGACTTTACACAAATATTACTTTCATCGCGATCGGACGACTGATACTCCCTTCTAGAATCTAGAGGAACAAGAGCGCGCCGCCAAGTTACGAGCGCGTCACAGCTTGTATGCCGCGCGCTGACCTGTCTCTTGTCACTCAAGGGGGAGTATCAGTCGTCCGAACGCGATGAAAGTAATATTCGTGGAATGTCCAAACTTCTACTATCAAAAGTATCTGAAAATAAAAGAGGTAGGCACGCCCTGTGGTGTTGCCGACTCCTTGAACGTACTTGGCGTATGAACGGAAACAAGCCTGCACAGAGCCAAATAAGCAGGGACACAACTCTCAAGTAAATAGGTATGCAAATGCACACAAAGCCGTACACCGCGAAACAAGCCTGGTATTCCTAGAATTTAACTCCGCGAAACTAGAATTTATTTATTTGCGGACACTAATAGGTTGGGGGGAGAGGGAAATATTTATGTTTTATTTGTAACAGCCAGGGTCACATGCAGCTAATTTTGCCGGGATGGCTTATCACTAATCACCACGCATCACCGCAAATCACCATGAAGATCACCTTAGTTGGTGAGCGTTTCAAGCTGTGGAGAGTTTCTTTCATTCACAACTCGTAGGTTTCTCGAAATATTTCAGTTTTTTTCACATCACGTTTCTCAAATAATTATATTTCCAGGTAACTTATGTCATCGAGAAAGCTGCTAAGAGAATTTGCATTTAGGATTAAAATCACACTAACCCTTAATTATTCTAATCAAAGACTGGTGATGCCTCTGTGACAATGGCTACATCAATGAAAGATAACTGACGTTTGATATAATTCTGCCAAGGTCCAAGCTATTCACGATCCTTGTCGCAGATCCTTGCGCTGGTTGACAGATACCGTGTACCTTACTGACCAACTAGTCAAAGCAATGAGAACAGCAACAAATAAAAATAAATATCCTAAAAACAAAGATTTTAAGAATTTTCTAGACCTTACCCCCCTTATTTGACTTCTTCGACGCCCGTCGCTTCTTCCTGACATCTGCATGCATCTCGAAGCAGCCCTCGACCTGCTTGTTCTGGCTGTACTTGACGACGGACATCCAGGGGCCAACAAATCTCTCCGGCATCGGGACATTTTCCCAGGGACGCTTGGACACCATGTCTAGAGGCATGTTTCTGAACTCGTAGGACCCCTGCAAAAATACAGATACGTTGTGGTCCACTACAGTCTGGTGAGATGTTTGCTGGCAGAGTGTCCTGCATCCTACAGCCTGGTGAGATGTTTGCTGGCAGAGTGTCCTGCATCCAACAGCCTGGTAAGATGTTTGCTGGCAGAGTGTCCTGCATCCTACAGCCTGGTGAGATGTTTGCTGGCAGAGTGTCCTGCATCCTACAGCCTGGTGAGATGTTTGCTTGCAGAGTGTCCTGCATCCTACAGCCTGGTGAGATGTTTGCTGGCAGAGTGTCCTGCATCCTACAGCCTGGTGAGATGTTTGCTGGCAGAGTGTCCTGCATCCTACAGCCTGGTAAGATGTTTGCTGGCAGAGTGTCCTGCATCCTACAGCCTGGTGAGATGTTTGCTGGCAGAGTGTCCTGCATCCTACAGCCTGGTGAGATGTTTGCTGGCAGAGTGTCCTGCATCCTACAGCCTGGTGAGATGTTTGCTGGCAGAGTGTCCTGCATCCTACAGCCTGGTGAGATGTTTGCTGGCAGAGTGTCCTGCATCCTACAGCCTGGTGAGATGTTTGCTGGCAGAGTGTCCTGCATCCTACAGCCTGGTGAGATGTTTGCTGGCCGAGTGTCCTGCATCCTACAGCCTGGTAAGATGTTTGCTGGCAGAGTGTCCTGCATCCTACAGCCTGGTGAGATGTTTGCTGGCAGAGTGTCCTGCATCCTACAGCCTGGTGAGATGTTTGCTCGCAGAGTGTCCTGCATACTACAGCCTGGTGAGAATTTTGCTGGCAGAGTGTCCTGCATCCGACAGCCTGGCGAGATGTTGGCTAGCGAAGAGTCAAGAGCCGCCAATGTTCATAGAGAACTAACTTACCGCCGGCAGTGGACATGACTGTGGGAGGTTCTCGATGGTGTCAACCCACTTGGTCCAGAACGCGTTCTTCTTAAAGGCAACAGAGCAGAAGTCGGCGACCATCGGAAGAGCCGTCTTGCACCCGCTGCTATCGGCGCCCGCCATGCATTTGAACAAAGTGCTGTGCACCTGTGAAGTGATTCACGCAACGTATTGTGTAATTCCCTGGCCGTAAGAAAGGTCACCGCACGTAGGGTTCATGTCACTGCTTGCTGCGGTCTGCATACTCCACTAGCAGACAAAGTCATTATTCTTTCGTGCTAGCGCAAAGTGTTGACAAGCTGACATCTTGAAGCCTAGAAAATTAAGGATGGTCTAAATAATTGTCTTGAATGTGTGGCCATAGAGGTCATACAACTCACGGTGGTTCCGGCTTTTAGCGCGTTGGTCAACCTGATGGTACCATTCGCGTACAATATGCCGGGTTGATGGCTCTCCTTGCGCAATGTGATGTTGAAGACAGCTCGTTTGATGCTGGTGTCTTTGCAGGCTGCGAACATCGTGGGGATCACTTCATAGCTCTGAAATCAACCGCACCCTCTGTAATACCCTCGATTATTCTCTCTATACTAGGACCGAACGGTTTGGCAACGTTGGAGACACCGGTTCTCGTGAGATCACCGAAGTTAAGCTACATCGCGCTGAGTCAGGTCTTTGATGGATGACCATGATGCACATGATCAGTTCTGTTCGGGAGAGAGGTCGGAGGGTTTGAAGTTAGTATGACAACTTCACTCGCCTTGCTTGTCAACCTCTCGACAGCACGGATTAGCGGAGGAATCCTGTCGTTGGAGTTGTACCGTCCTCCGGAAGGGACGTAAAGCCGGTGGTCCCCTCGGTGCTTTTCGACAGGAGTGGGCTACGTGCCGGAACCGGGTTTCCCCTCCTCCCTTCTAGCCAGGTTAGGTTCATCATCATCCTTTCATTCACCGACGCCATTAGACCAGTGCCACATGGCCAGTTGTTAAAACAGTGCGTCGTTAAACACCGGCAATCAATAAATCTCCATACTTGGCTATGAGAACACGATTCTATTGAGTGTGCGCAAAACATTTCTTATAGTTAACAATATTCCCAGCTTGTTAGGTGCTAGCCCTGGCTTCCGGCAAGCCAACCTACCTCCCAGCTTGTTAGGTGCTGGCTTCCGGCAAGCCAACCTACCTCCCAGCCTGTTAGGTGCTAGCCCTGGCTTCCGGCAAGCCAACCTACCTCCCAGCTTGTTAGGTGCTGGCTTCCGGCAAGCCAACCTACCTCCCAGCTTGTTAGGTGCTAGCCCTGGCTTCCGGCAAGCCAACCTACCTCCCAGCTTGTTAGGTGCTAGCCCTGGCTTCCAGCAAGCCAACCTACCTCCCAGCCTGTTAGGTGCTAGCCCTGGCTTCCAGCAAGCCAACCTACCTCCCAGCCTGTTAGGTGCTGGCCCTGGCTTCCGGTAAGCCAACCTACCTCCCAGCCTGTTAGGTGCTAGCCCTGGCTTCCGGCAAGCCAACCTACCTCCCAGCCTGTTAGGTGCTAGCCCTGGCTTCCGGCAAGCCAACCTACCTCCCAGCCTGCGTCTATGTATCTCGGAGAGACGAGCAAGGCAAACAGCCAGCAGAATACAGACCCGCGTCCCATGTTGGTCACCAGGTGTATGTAGTTGTGAGGGAAGCCACCATTCACTCGTGATATTTATTAGCACAAACAATTCAGTACAATCGACAATCGCTTCGACATTTCTTTATTGTTAATTAATTCCGTTTTCCTCTCATAATATATATTGATGTTTTTTTTTGTTGTTCTTAAATGTGGACAGATATCCAGTTGTATGCATATAATTAGTGTTTGTCGGTATTTATCAGTCAACGCATGGCGATATAATAGGGCGTCTGATGATTGCATAAACTCTCACGAATGTTAGCGAGCCAACAATGAAATGCAGAATTCATATTCAATGATCAGGATCATGGTTGATGGCTGTCCGAATAGGAGACACAGGAATTGTCCTTTGAATAACGACATCACACAGAATTTGAATTGAATTAGTCGCCACCATGCTTTCAAAACACAATCGTTCAGAAAAAAATTCAGATCAGCCGTGTACTGATTTCGCGCTGTAGATAATCGTAGTAGTATATTTCTGTTATTTAGAGTCTGCACAACTTGTAGCCTGATACGATAATGGAAATCATAATAATCTGTGGCAGTGAAGATAAGAAGCCACGGATTATAAAGATGCGAACTTATCTGCGACTCTTGCATAACCAAGATTAATCATCATAATGAAAAAATATTGCTTTTTCTCTATTTTCGTAATGTTAATGTCACGGTTGGGTTCATCTTTGTCAGCAGATTGTATGATACTTTGAATCAAAGTTCTAGGGCACTTATTGATGATTCTGTGGCGCATTTCAATCAAGGAAAAGAAGTTTTAGTGCGTCATGTTTAAAGCCGCTCTAATCTTACTCACGTAAAAACGAATGAATATTACCGAAAGAATCGATAATTTTCATCCGATTTTTTCATTTCAACACTGTTTTAGATCTGCAAACAGTGATGAATCCAGTCATATCGAAAAAACCATGTAAAACACGGAATTTCATGATTTACCTTTTTACTGACTTTTACATAACCATGTGTCGGGTTGTGCAAGCATAATCTCCAATGGTGTTTTTATCTGTCATGCTGATAATGAGGCAGTAAAACTGGAAGTTATTCTTCACCAGGTCTAATCCGTGAAAGATTAGCTTTGGCGAACACAAAATTTTGGTGGTGCCGAGGTCCACGTAATTACTTTTCCTGCCCCTAAAATGTTCCCGTAAATTTATGAAAAAAAAAATCAGTGGATAGTTGAAAAAATTTCTGACTCGCGATGTAAAGGCTCGTGTCGATCGGACGTTTACTTTGTTCACAAATAAATCTTGAATTTGGGACTTTTTCTGGTTTTTTTAAAACGAAAACACCACTTTTCTTTCTTCTCTGGTTGTTTTATTTTCCATCCGATCTCAATTAAAGTTTACAAGGTGGTTCGGAGTACTCTTCCTCTACACACATACTTTTTTCAAAAATATTGGTATCAATTTAGTGGCAGGAAAAGTAATAACGTGGTCCTCTGCATTTCCGGCTTTTAAGCTGGCTTGTGGAGGCCGATAAGAAACTAAAATATTCGAATGTCTGACGGAACTTTGGCGAACGAATGCAAGACAAAGGGAAACAGCAAACAGCGGGTACACATTGAAACAATTGTACAATTGTAATTGTGTAACTGTTACAGACCACAAAAAAAAAAAACATTTGTTTTTTTTTAAAAACCATCTGAGGTCTATCACACCCCCAACCCCATTCAACAAAATAAGATAAGAAATGTCTACTTTCAAAATTTGTGAAATCGGTTAGTAGCTGAGGTCTTCTCGTGACATGCGAAGTCAAGTAATCGGAAGGGTTGCATCCCTTGTAATCATGACCGAACAATCGTGAATTTTGGTGTTTTGCGATGCATATTAGCACGTTAAGGCTGTTCTATACCAAGACGCTATGTATAACGGGCCATAAGACCCTCGCTGTCTAAACTTCGAAATATGCAGTTTTGAAAGGAAATAACCTTTGAACCTAAAAAAGTATAACACCAAAGTGCAGGATTTATCAAAAAATCATGCTCAAACCCTAATTTCACTGAGATACCTACACGCATTTAAAAGGGTTAGATTTCTGGCGAAAGCATCAGAGAAACGGTTGTAGATAGAAATACGAAACTTTTTCACAGCCTCGCCAACACCTTGCTCCTATAAGGTGTGGGCTATCAAGCAAGTCATTTTGAGCCAAGGGCTGTTTAGTGGAATTATTTTTGTTACCCTCTGCATTTTGCTTTCACGAAATACTAGTCTTAGAAACGTCATAGAAGAATTTTGAAAAGACGAGCAGTTTAAGAATGTTACGATTGGTTTGTGGTCTGATTTTCAATAATCTAGTGTTATTGGTTTGGGCAATGCTATCGCCACAGTATTTAACCCGAAAAACCAATACCTGGCTGAAATCGACACCGCCCTTGAATGTCTCGCGATCTTGGCTCGCACTCATAATCAGTGCGACAGTTAAGTTGTTTATAAACACAATTTATACGTTATAAGCTTATAACTAAGCTTTTCAACGCTCGTGCAATAAGCAAGTGCAAAAGACTGCTGATCACTTGATAGCTTTTCATATAAGCTCTAATCCTTTGCTAAAAGGCAATTAAATTTTTAAATCTTGTATGGAGTGTCACGAAACCACAACAATGTTTGTATACTCAACCAGATAAGAGAGAGACGGACTTATGCCCCGTTATACATAGCGTCTTGCTAGAACACCCTTAACGGCATATTCTACGTCCCTCATCTACTTCCTTTAGAGGGAATGCAATTTTGCAGATGACAGTGAAACAGCGATTGTTCGGTCATGATTATAAGGGATGCATCCCTTCCGATTACTTGACTTCGCATGTCCCGAGAAGACCTCAGCTACTAACCGATTTCACAAATTTTGAAAGCAGACATTTCTTACATAATTTTTTTGAAGGGGGTTGGGGATTAGATAGACCTCAGATGGTTTTTTTAACCTTTTTTTTATGGTTAGCATATCAGTTATTTTTGATACCTATATTTAAAAAGTTAATATGGTTTGTTAAGCTTCTGTTTAGTAAATGTACAAATTAAATGTATATGCTTTATTCACCCCAGTGCCTAATAATCATTCTCATGCTTAGGTTTATATTTTAAAATAAGTTTTTTTGAAAGATTTTAGGGCTCTGGATCCCTCTTTCTTAAAGAATTGAGTTTTTCTGTGACTGACCCAACAAAATGTTGTAAGTTTTAAAAATACATTAAAATACACCTTTTCCCAAGAACTTAAGTTTTTATGGAAACACAATATTCAATTTAATCTTATAATAGGTATAAGAAAATAACCCGAACAAACTCCTAAATACACTTTAACTAACACAGCAATTGATGTAATCACTAATCCGTATCCAGTCTGGCGACGATCATGAAGTTCGTACATGGCGGGTTCGAAACAAGGAACCACGAATGACGTGTTTCCGTCTAATTTTCCGTCAAAACACGGACTCGTAAAACGAGCTAATTTCAGTATAGGAATTTGTACAGGAGCGTCACTTCAAACATTAATATACACGAAACCCACACGACTCGGCGTCTAAACGAATATATTAAATAACCGCTGACCTGACAAGATGCTATCTGCAAATTAAGAACATTGTACGTCTTGTGTATAAATATTTCGAACTTTACCTTCTGTTCTTTAAAGTATATAAGGTAACCTAGGGGTCAAGGGGTGTACAATGATCGGGGTAATAGACCTCATCGGAAGGTTACCACCTCCCCCAATCTCGGCTGAGATGAGGTCTCCATTTTGTCAGTGTTTTTCATGAAACAAATCAACGCTACACGCTCACCTCGCCGGGATAAAAGATAACACCATCCAGCATAAATATTATCACCCTGACTTAGGGTGGTTCCGTACAGTTTTTTTTGTTGTTTTTGTTTTGGTAAAATTTTACTCAGATGTGGTCATATGACGAAATGAAATATTTTCCTGGAAATTTTCCGGAAAATGTGAAAATTCGTTTAGTAAACATGCCACCACTCCTTCCCGCAATTAGGTCTAAATATTGGTGATATCTGTCTCGACTATTTTTTTTTTCGATCAAGCCACTTGCAGCTTGCCAATAAAGGAAGATGAAAGTTTAGAACTGCATACTTTTTCAGTAACAAATTTTGAAACAAAGCAATTATATTAGCAAAATTACGTCATATTTTAACCATTAACAAAATTTAGAGAATTTCAGCGAGAATTGAATTAAGTGTTTTATTATAATCCCTGAAGCTTGGACTTTACACAAATATTACTTTCATCGCGATCGGACGACTGATACTCCCTTCTAGAATCTAGAGGAACAAGAGCGCGCCGCCAAGTTACGAGCGCGTCACAGCTTGTATGCCGCGCGCTGACCTGTCTCTTGTCACTCAAGGGGGAGTATCAGTCGTCCGAACGCGATGAAAGTAATATTCGTGGAATGTCCAAACTTCTACTATCAAAAGTATCTGAAAATAAAAGAGGTAGGCACGCCCTGTGGTGTTGCCGACTCCTTGAACGTACTTGGCGTATGAACGGAAACAAGCCTGCACAGAGCCAAATAAGCAGGGACACAACTCTCAAGTAAATAGGTATGCAAATGCACACAAAGCCGTACACCGCGAAACAAGCCTGGTATTCCTAGAATTTAACTCCGCGAAACTAGAATTTATTTATTTGCGGACACTAATAGGTTGGGGGGAGAGGGAAATATTTATGTTTTATTTGTAACAGCCAGGGTCACATGCAGCTAATTTTGCCGGGATGGCTTATCACTAATCACCACGCATCACCGCAAATCACCATGAAGATCACCTTAGTTGGTGAGCGTTTCAAGCTGTGGAGAGTTTCTTTCATTCACAACTCGTAGGTTTCTCGAAATATTTCAGTTTTTTTCACATCACGTTTCTCAAATAATTATATTTCCAGGTAACTTATGTCATCGAGAAAGCTGCTAAGAGAATTTGCATTTAGGATTAAAATCACACTAACCCTTAATTATTCTAATCAAAGACTGGTGATGCCTCTGTGACAATGGCTACATCAATGAAAGATAACTGACGTTTGATATAATTCTGCCAAGGTCCAAGCTATTCACGATCCTTGTCGCAGATCCTTGCGCTGGTTGACAGATACCGTGTACCTTACTGACCAACTAGTCAAAGCAATGAGAACAGCAACAAATAAAAATAAATATCCTAAAAACAAAGATTTTAAGAATTTTCTAGACCTGACCCCCCTTATTTGACTTCTTCGACGCCCGTCGCTTCTTCCTGACATCTGCATGCATCTCGAAGCAGCCCTCGACCTGCTTGTTCTGGCTGTACTTGACGACGGACATCCAGGGGCCAACAAATCTCTCCGGCATCGGGACATTTTCCCAGGGACGCTTGGACACCATGTCTAGAGGCATGTTTCTGAACTCGTAGGACCCCTGCAAAAATACAGATACGTTGTGGTCCACTACAGTCTGGTGAGATGTTTGCTGGCAGAGTGTCCTGCATCCTACAGCCTGGTGAGATGTTTGCTGGCAGAGTGTCCTGCATCCAACAGCCTGGTAAGATGTTTGCTGGCAGAGTGTCCTGCATCCTACAGCCTGGTGAGATGTTTGCTGGCAGAGTGTCCTGCATCCTACAGCCTGGTGAGATGTTTGCTTGCAGAGTGTCCTGCATCCTACAGCCTGGTGAGATGTTTGCTGGCAGAGTGTCCTGCATCCTACAGCCTGGTGAGATGTTTGCTGGCAGAGTGTCCTGCATCCTACAGCCTGGTAAGATGTTTGCTGGCAGAGTGTCCTGCATCCTACAGCCTGGTGAGATGTTTGCTGGCAGAGTGTCCTGCATCCTACAGCCTGGTGAGATGTTTGCTGGCAGAGTGTCCTGCATCCTACAGCCTGGTGAGATGTTTGCTGGCAGAGTGTCCTGCATCCTACAGCCTGGTGAGATGTTTGCTGGCAGAGTGTCCTGCATCCTACAGCCTGGTGAGATGTTTGCTCGCAGAGTGTCCTGCATACTACAGCCTGGTGAGAATTTTGCTGGCAGAGTGTCCTGCATCCGACAGCCTGGCGAGATGTTGGCTAGCGAAGAGTCAAGAGCCGCCAATGTTCATAGAGAACTAACTTACCGCCGGCAGTGGACATGACTGTGGGAGGTTCTCGATGGTGTCAACCCACTTGGTCCAGAACGCGTTCTTCTTAAAGGCAACAGAGCAGAAGTCGGCGACCATCGGAAGAGCCGTCTTGCACCCGCTGCTATCGGCGCCCGCCATGCATTTGAACAAAGTGCTGTGCACCTGTGAAGTGATTCACGCAACGTATTGTGTAATTCCCTGGCCGTAAGAAAGGTCACCGCACGTAGGGTTCATGTCACTGCTTGCTGCGGTCTGCATACTCCACTAGCAGACAAAGTCATTATTCTTTCGTGCTAGCGCAAAGTGTTGACAAGCTGACATCTTGAAGCCTAGAAAATTAAGGATGGTCTAAATAATTGTCTTGAATGTGTGGCCATAGAGGTCATACAACTCACGGTGGTTCCGGCTTTTAGCGCGTTGGTCAACCTGATGGTACCATTCGCGTACAATATGCCGGGTTGATGGCTCTCCTTGCGCAATGTGATGTTGAAGACAGCTCGTTTGATGCTGGTGTCTTTGCAGGCTGCGAACATCGTGGGGATCACTTCATAGCTCTGAAATCAACCGCACCCTCTGTAATACCCTCGATTATTCTCTCTATACTAGGACCGAACGGTTTGGCAACGTTGGAGACACCGGTTCTCGTGAGATCACCGAAGTTAAGCTACATCGCGCTGAGTCAGGTCTTTGATGGATGACCATGATGCACATGATCAGTTCTGTTCGGGAGAGAGGTCGGAGGGTTTGAAGTTAGTATGACAACTTCACTCGCCTTGCTTGTCAACCTCTCGACAGCACGGATTAGCGGAGGAATCCTGTCGTTGGAGTTGTACCGTCCTCCGGAAGGGACGTAAAGCCGGTGGTCCCCTCGGTGCTTTTCGACAGGAGTGGGCTACGTGCCGGAACCGGGTTTCCCCTCCTCCCTTCTAGCCAGGTTAGGTTCATCATCATCCTTTCATTCACCGACGCCATTAGACCAGTGCCACATGGCCAGTTGTTAAAACAGTGCGTCGTTAAACACCGGCAATCAATAAATCTCCATACTTGGCTATGAGAACACGATTCTATTGAGTGTGCGCAAAACATTTCTTATAGTTAACAATATTCCCAGCTTGTTAGGTGCTAGCCCTGGCTTCCGGCAAGCCAACCTACCTCCCAGCTTGTTAGGTGCTGGCTTCCGGCAAGCCAACCTACCTCCCAGCCTGTTAGGTGCTAGCCCTGGCTTCCGGCAAGCCAACCTACCTCCCAGCTTGTTAGGTGCTGGCTTCCGGCAAGCCAACCTACCTCCCAGCTTGTTAGGTGCTAGCCCTGGCTTCCGGCAAGCCAACCTACCTCCCAGCTTGTTAGGTGCTAGCCCTGGCTTCCAGCAAGCCAACCTACCTCCCAGCCTGTTAGGTGCTAGCCCTGGCTTCCAGCAAGCCAACCTACCTCCCAGCCTGTTAGGTGCTGGCCCTGGCTTCCGGTAAGCCAACCTACCTCCCAGCCTGTTAGGTGCTAGCCCTGGCTTCCGGCAAGCCAACCTACCTCCCAGCCTGTTAGGTGCTAGCCCTGGCTTCCGGCAAGCCAACCTACCTCCCAGCCTGCGTCTATGTATCTCGGAGAGACGAGCAAGGCAAACAGCCAGCAGAATACAGACCCGCGTCCCATGTTGGTCACCAGGTGTATGTAGTTGTGAGGGAAGCCACCATTCACTCGTGATATTTATTAGCACAAACAATTCAGTATCAATCGACAATCGCTTCGACATTTCTTTATTGTTAATTAATTCCGTTTTCCTCTCATAATATATATTGATGTTTTTTTTTGTTGTTCTTAAATGTGGACAGATATCCAGTTGTATGCATATAATTAGTGTTTGTCGGTATTTATCAGTCAACGCATGGCGATATAATAGGGCGTCTGATGATTGCATAAACTCTCACGAATGTTAGCGAGCCAACAATGAAATGCAGAATGCATATTCAATGATCAGGATCATGGTTGATGGCTGTCCGAATAGGAGACACAGGAATTGTCCTTTGAATAACGACATCACACAGAATTTGAATTGAATTAGTCGCCACCATGCTTTCAAAACACAATCGTTCAGAAAAAAATTCAGATCAGCCGTGTACTGATTTCGCGCTGTAGATAATCGTAGTAGTATATTTCTGTTATTTAGAGTCTGCACAACTTGTAGCCTGATACGATAATGGAAATCATAATAATCTGTGGCAGTGAAGATAAGAAGCCACGGATTATAAAGATGCGAACTTATCTGCGACTCTTGCATAACCAAGATTAATCATCATAATGAAAAAATATTGCTTTTTCTCTATTTTCGTAATGTTAATGTCACGGTTGGGTTCATCTTTGTCAGCAGATTGTATGATACTTTGAATCAAAGTTCTAGGGCACTTATTGATGATTCTGTGGCGCATTTCAATCAAGGAAAAGAAGTTTTAGTGCGTCATGTTTAAAGCCGCTCTAATCTTACTCACGTAAAAACGAATGAATATTACCGAAAGAATCGATAATTTTCATCCGATTTTTTCATTTCAACACTGTTTTAGATCTGCAAACAGTGATGAATCCAGTCATATCGAAAAAACCATGTAAAACACGGAATTTCATGATTTACCTTTTTACTGACTTTTACATAACCATGTGTCGGGTTGTGCAAGCATAATCTCCAATGGTGTTTTTATCTGTCATGCTGATAATGAGGCAGTAAAACTGGAAGTTATTCTTCACCAGGTCTAATCCGTGAAAGATTAGCTTTGGCGAACACAAAATTTTGGTGGTGCCGAGGTCCACGTAATTACTTTTCCTGCCCCTAAAATGTTCCCGTAAATTTATGAAAAAAAAAATCAGTGGATAGTTGAAAAAATTTCTGACTCGCGATGTAAAGGCTCGTGTCGATCGGACGTTTACTTTGTTCACAAATAAATCTTGAATTTGGGACTTTTTCTGGTTTTTTTAAAACGAAAACACCACTTTTCTTTCTTCTCTGGTTGTTTTATTTTCCATCCGATCTCAATTAAAGTTTACAAGACGGGTCGGAGTACTCTTCCTCTACACACATATTTTTTTTCAAAAATATTGGGATCAATTTAGTGGCAGGAAAAGTAATAACGTGGTCCTCTGCATTTCCGGCTTTTAAGCTGGCTTGTGCTGGCCGATAAGGAACTACAATATTCGAATATCTGACGGAACTTTGGCGAACGAATGCAAGACAAAGGGAAACAGGAAACAGCGGGTACACATTGAAACAATTGTACAATTGTAATTGTGTAACTGTTACAGACCACAAAAAAAACTTTTTTATTTTTAAACAAACCATCTGAGGTCTATCACACCCCCAACCCCATTCAACAAAATAAGATAAGAAATGTCTACTTTCAAAATTTGTGAAATCGGTTAGTAGCTGAGGTCTTCTCGTGACATGCGAAGTCAAGTAATCGGAAGGGTTGCATCCCTTGTAATCATGACCGAACAATCGTGAATTTTGGTGTTTTGCGATGCATATTAGCACGTTAAGGCTGTTCTATACCAAGACGCTATGTATAACGGGCCATAAGACCCTCGCTGTCTAAACTTCGAAATATGCAGTTTTGAAAGGAAATAACCTTTGAACCTAAAAAAGTATAACACCAAAGTGCAGGATTTATCAAAAAATCATGCTCAAACCCAAATTTCACTGAGATACACGCATTTAAAAGGGTTAGATTTCTGGCGAAAGCATCAGAGAAACGGTTGTAGATAGAAATACGAAACTTTTTCACAGCCTCGCCAACACCTTGCTCCTATAAGGTGTGGGCTATCAAGCAAGTCATTTTGAGCCAAGGGCTGTTTAGTGGAATTATTTTTGTTACCCTCTGCATTTTGCTTTCACGAAATACTAGTCTTAGAAACGTCATAGAAGAATTTTGAAAAGACGAGCAGTTTAAGAATGTTACGATTGGTTTGTGGTCTGATTTTCAATAATCTAGTGTTATTGGTTTGGGCAATGCTATCGCCACAGTATTTAACCCGAAAAACCAATACCTGGCTGAAATCGACACCGCCCTTGAATGTCTCGCGATCTTGGCTCGCACTCATAATCAGTGCGACAGTTAAGTTGTTTATAAACACAATTTATACGTTATAAGCTTATAACTAAGCTTTTCAACGCTCGTGCAATAAGCAAGTGCAAAAGACTGCTGATCACTTGATAGCTTTTCATATAAGCTCTAATCCTTTGCTAAAAGGCAATTAAATTTTTAAATCTTGTATGGAGTGTCACGAAACCACAACAATGTTTGTATACTCAACCAGATTAGAGAGAGACGGACTTATGCCCCGTTATACATAGCGTCTTGCTAGAACACCCTTAACGGCATATTCTACGTCCCTCATCGACTTCCTTTAGAGGTAATGCAATTTTGCAGATGACAGTGAAACAGCGATTGTTCGGTCATGATTATAAGGGATGCATCCCTTCCGATTACTTGACTTCGCATGTCCCGAGAAGACCTCAGCTACTAACCGATTTCACAAATTTTGAAAGCAGACATTTCTTACATAATTTTTTTGAAGGGGGTTGGGGATTAGATAGACCTCATATGGTTTTTTTAACATTTTTTTTATGGTTAGCATATCAGTTATTTTTGATACCTATATTTAAAAAGTTAATATGGTTTGTTAAGCTTCTGTTTAGTACATGTACAAATTAAATGTATATGCTTTATTCACCCCAGTGCCTAATAATCATTCTCATGCTTAGGTTTATATTTTAAAATAAGTTTTTTTGAAAGATTTTAGGGCTCTGGATCCCTCTTTCTTAAATAATTGAGTTTTTCTGTGACTGACCCAACAAAAAAATACATTAAAATACACCTTTTCCCAAGAACTTAAGTTTTTATGGAAACACAATATTCAATTTAATCTTATAATAGGTATAAGAAAATAACCCGAACAAACTCCTAAATACACTTTAACTAACACAGCAATTGATGTAATCACTAATCCGTATCCAGTCTGGCGACGATCATGAAGTTCGTACATGGCGGGTTCGAAACAAGGAACCACGAATGACGTGTTTCCGTCTAATTTTCCGTCAAAACACGGACTCGTAAAACGAGCTAATTTCAGTATAGGAATTTGTACAGGAGCGTCACTTCAAACATTAATATACACGAAACCCACACGACTCGGCGTCTAAACGAATATATTAAATAACCGCTGACCTGACAAGATGCTATCTGCAAATTAAGAACATTGTACGTCTTGTGTATAAATATTTCGAACTTTACCTTCTGTTCTTTAAAGTAAACAAGGTAACCTAGGGGTCAAGGGGTGTACAATGATCGGGGTAATAGACCTCATCGGAAGGTTACCACCTCCCCCAATCTCGGCTGAGATGAGGTCTCCATTTTGTCAGTGTTTTTCATGAAACAAATCAACGCTACACGCTCACCTCGCCGGGATAAAAGATAACACGGTCGCCCTCCAGCATAAATATTATCACCCTGACTTAGGGTGGTTCCGTACAGTTTTTTTTGTTGTTTTTGTTTTGGTAAAATTTTACTCAGATGTGGTCATATGACGAAATGAAATATTTTCCTGGAAATTTTCCGGAAAATGTGAAAATTCGTTTAGTAAACATGCCACCACTCCTTCCCGCAATTAGGTCTAAATATTGGTGATATCTGTCTCGACTATTTTTTTTTTCGATCAAGCCACTTGCAGCTTGCCAATAAAGGAAGATGAAAGTTTAGAACTGCATACTTTTTCAGTAACAAATTTTGAAACAAAGCAATTATATTAGCAAAATTACGTCATATTTTAACCATTAACAAAATTTAGAGAATTTCAGCGAGAATTGAATTAAGTGTTTTATTATAATCCCTGAAGCTTGGACTTTACACAAATATTACTTTCATCGCGATCGGACGACTGATACTCCCTTCTAGAATCTAGAGGAACAAGAGCGCGCCGCCAAGTTACGAGCGCGTCACAGCTTGTATGCCGCGCGCTGACCTGTCTCTTGTCACTCAAGGGGGAGTATCAGTCGTCCGAACGCGATGAAAGTAATATTCGTGGAATGTCCAAACTTCTACTATCAAAAGTATCTGAAAATAAAAGAGGTAGGCACGCCCTGTGGTGTTGCCGACTCCTTGAACGTACTTGGCGTATGAACGGAAACAAGCCTGCACAGAGCCAAATAAGCAGGGACACAACTCTCAAGTAAATAGGTATGCAAATGCACACAAAGCCGTACACCGCGAAACAAGCCTGGTATTCCTAGAATTTAACTCCGCGAAACTAGAATTTATTTATTTGCGGACACTAATAGGTTGGGGGGAGAGGGAAATATTTATGTTTTATTTGTAACAGCCAGGGTCACATGCAGCTAATTTTGCCGGGATGGCTTATCACTAATCACCACGCATCACCGCAAATCACCATGAAGATCACCTTAGTTGGTGAGCGTTTCAAGCTGTGGAGAGTTTCTTTCATTCACAACTCGTAGGTTTCTCGAAATATTTCAGTTTTTTTCACATCACGTTTCTCAAATAATTATATTTCCAGGTAACTTATGTCATCGAGAAAGCTGCTAAGAGAATTTGCATTTAGGATTAAAATCACACTAACCCTTAATTATTCTAATCAAAGACTGGTGATGCCTCTGTGACAATGGCTACATCAATGAAAGATAACTGACGTTTGATATAATTCTGCCAAGGTCCAAGCTATTCACGATCCTTGTCGCAGATCCTTGCGCTGGTTGACAGATACCGTGTACCTTACTGACCAACTAGTCAAAGCAATGAGAACAGCAACAAATAAAAATAAATATCCTAAAAACAAAGATTTTAAGAATTTTCTAGACCTGACCCCCCTTATTTGACTTCTTCGACGCCCGTCGCTTCTTCCTGACATCTGCATGCATCTCGAAGCAGCCCTCGACCTGCTTGTTCTGGCTGTACTTGACGACGGACATCCAGGGGCCAACAAATCTCTCCGGCATCGGGACATTTTCCCAGGGACGCTTGGACACCATGTCTAGAGGCATGTTTCTGAACTCGTAGGACCCCTGCAAAAATACAGATACGTTGTGGTCCACTACAGTCTGGTGAGATGTTTGCTGGCAGAGTGTCCTGCATCCTACAGCCTGGTGAGATGTTTGCTGGCAGAGTGTCCTGCATCCAACAGCCTGGTAAGATGTTTGCTGGCAGAGTGTCCTGCATCCTACAGCCTGGTGAGATGTTTGCTGGCAGAGTGTCCTGCATCCTACAGCCTGGTGAGATGTTTGCTTGCAGAGTGTCCTGCATCCTACAGCCTGGTGAGATGTTTGCTGGCAGAGTGTCCTGCATCCTACAGCCTGGTGAGATGTTTGCTGGCAGAGTGTCCTGCATCCTACAGCCTGGTAAGATGTTTGCTGGCAGAGTGTCCTGCATCCTACAGCCTGGTGAGATGTTTGCTGGCAGAGTGTCCTGCATCCTACAGCCTGGTGAGATGTTTGCTGGCAGAGTGTCCTGCATCCTACAGCCTGGTAAGATGTTTGCTGGCAGAGTGTCCTGCATCCTACAGCCTGGTGAGATGTTTGCTGGCAGAGTGTCCTGCATCCTACAGCCTGGTGAGATGTTTGCTCGCAGAGTGTCCTGCATACTACAGCCTGGTGAGAATTTTGCTGGCAGAGTGTCCTGCATCCGACAGCCTGGCGAGATGTTGGCTAGCGAAGAGTCAAGAGCCGCCAATGTTCATAGAGAACTAACTTACCGCCGGCAGTGGACATGACTGTGGGAGGTTCTCGATGGTGTCAACCCACTTGGTCCAGAACGCGTTCTTCTTAAAGGCAACAGAGCAGAAGTCGGCGACCATCGGAAGAGCCGTCTTGCACCCGCTGCTATCGGCGCCCGCCATGCATTTGAACAAAGTGCTGTGCACCTGTGAAGTGATTCACGCAACGTATTGTGTAATTCCCTGGCCGTAAGAAAGGTCACCGCACGTAGGGTTCATGTCACTGCTTGCTGCGGTCTGCATACTCCACTAGCAGACAAAGTCATTATTCTTTCGTGCTAGCGCAAAGTGTTGACAAGCTGACATCTTGAAGCCTAGAAAATTAAGGATGGTCTAAATAATTGTCTTGAATGTGTGGCCATAGAGGTCATACAACTCACGGTGGTTCCGGCTTTTAGCGCGTTGGTCAACCTGATGGTACCATTCGCGTACAATATGCCGGGTTGATGGCTCTCCTTGCGCAATGTGATGTTGAAGACAGCTCGTTTGATGCTGGTGTCTTTGCAGGCTGCGAACATCGTGGGGATCACTTCATAGCTCTGAAATCAACCGCACCCTCTGTAATACCCTCGATTATTCTCTCTATACTAGGACCGAACGGTTTGGCAACGTTGGAGACACCGGTTCTCGTGAGATCACCGAAGTTAAGCTACATCGCGCTGAGTCAGGTCTTTGATGGATGACCATGATGCACATGATCAGTTCTGTTCGGGAGAGAGGTCGGAGGGTTTGAAGTTAGTATGACAACTTCACTCGCCTTGCTTGTCAACCTCTCGACAGCACGGATTAGCGGAGGAATCCTGTCGTTGGAGTTGTACCGTCCTCCGGAAGGGACGTAAAGCCGGTGGTCCCCTCGGTGCTTTTCGACAGGAGTGGGCTACGTGCCGGAACCGGGTTTCCCTTCCTCCCTTCTAGCCAGGTTAGGTTCATCATCATCCTTTCATTCACCGACGCCATTAGACCAGTGCCACATGGCCAGTTGTTAAAACAGTGCGTCGTTAAACACCGGCAATCAATAAATCTCCATACTTGGCTATGAGAACACGATTCTATTGAGTGTGCGCAAAACATTTCTTATAGTTAACAATATTCCCAGCTTGTTAGGTGCTAGCCCTGGCTTCCGGCAAGCCAACCTACCTCCCAGCTTGTTAGGTGCTGGCTTCCGGCAAGCCAACCTACCTCCCAGCCTGTTAGGTGCTAGCCCTGGCTTCCGGCAAGCCAACCTACCTCCCAGCTTGTTAGGTGCTGGCTTCCGGCAAGCCAACCTACCTCCCAGCTTGTTAGGTGCTAGCCCTGGCTTCCGGCAAGCCAACCTACCTCCCAGCTTGTTAGGTGCTAGCCCTGGCTTCCAGCAAGCCAACCTACCTCCCAGCCTGTTAGGTGCTAGCCCTGGCTTCCAGCAAGCCAACCTACCTCCCAGCCTGTTAGGTGCTGGCCCTGGCTTCCGGTAAGCCAACCTACCTCCCAGCCTGTTAGGTGCTAGCCCTGGCTTCCGGCAAGCCAACCTACCTCCCAGCCTGTTAGGTGCTAGCCCTGGCTTCCGGCAAGCCAACCTACCTCCCAGCCTGCGTCTATGTATCTCGGAGAGACGAGCAAGGCAAACAGCCAGCAGAATACAGACCCGCGTCCCATGTTGGTCACCAGGTGTATGTAGTTGTGAGGGAAGCCACCATTCACTCGTGATATTTATTAGCACAAACAATTCAGTACAATCGACAATCGCTTCGACATTTCTTTATTGTTAATTAATTCCGTTTTCCTCTCATAATATATATTGATGTTTTTTTTTGTTGTTCTTAAATGTGGACAGATATCCAGTTGTATGCATATAATTAGTGTTTGTCGGTATTTATCAGTCAACGCATGGCGATATAATAGGGCGTCTGATGATTGCATAAACTCTCACGAATGTTAGCGAGCCAACAATGAAATGCAGAATGCATATTCAATGATCAGGATCATGGTTGATGGCTGTCCGAATAGGAGACACAGGAATTGTCCTTTGAATAACGACATCACACAGAATTTGAATTGAATTAGTCGCCACCATGCTTTCAAAACACAATCGTTCAGAAAAAAATTCAGATCAGCCGTGTACTGATTTCGCGCTGTAGATAATCGTAGTAGTATATTTCTGTTATTTAGAGTCTGCACAACTTGTAGCCTGATACGATAATGGAAATCATAATAATCTGTGGCAGTGAAGATAAGAAGCCACGGATTATAAAGATGCGAACTTATCTGCGACTCTTGCATAACCAAGATTAATCATCATAATGAAAAAATATTGCTTTTTCTCTATTTTCGTAATGTTAATGTCACGGTTGGGTTCATCTTTGTCAGCAGATTGTATGATACTTTGAATCAAAGTTCTAGGGCACTTATTGATGATTCTGTGGCGCATTTCAATCAAGGAAAAGAAGTTTTAGTGCGTCATGTTTAAAGCCGCTCTAATCTTACTCACGTAAAAACGAATGAATATTACCGAAAGAATCGATAATTTTCATCCGATTTTTTCATTTCAACACTGTTTTAGATCTGCAAACAGTGATGAATCCAGTCATATCGAAAAAACCATGTAAAACACTGAATTTCATGATTTACCTTTTTACTGACTTTTACATAACCATGTGTCGGGTTGTGCAAGCATAATCTCCAATGGTGTTTTTATCTGTCATGCTGATAATGAGGCAGTAAAACTGGAAGTTATTCTTCACCAGGTCTAATCCGTGAAAGATTAGCTTTGGCGAACACAAAATTTTGGTGGTGCCGAGGTCCACGTAATTACTTTTCCTGCCCCTAAAATGTTCCCGTAAATTTATGAAAAAAAAAATCAGTGGATAGTTGAAAAAATTTCTGACTCGCGATGTAAAGGCTCGTGTCGATCGGACGTTTACTTTGTTCACAAATAAATCTTGAATTTGGGACTTTTTCTGGTTTTTTTAAAACGAAAACACCACTTTTCTTTCTTCTCTGGTTGTTTTATTTTCCATCCGATCTCAATTAAAGTTTACAAGGTGGTTCGGAGTACTCTTCCTCTACACACATACTTTTTTCAAAAATATTGGTATCAATTTAGTGGCAGGAAAAGTAATAACGTGGTCCTCTGCATTTCCGGCTTTTAAGCTGGCTTGTGGAGGCCGATAAGAAACTAAAATATTCGAATGTCTGACGGAACTTTGGCGAACGAATGCAAGACAAAGGGAAACAGCAAACAGCGGGTACACATTGAAACAATTGTACAATTGTAATTGTGTAACTGTTACAGACCACAAAAAAAAAAAACATTTGTTTTTTTTTAAAAACCATCTGAGGTCTATCACACCCCCAACCCCATTCAACAAAATAAGATAAGAAATGTCTACTTTCAAAATTTGTGAAATCGGTTAGTAGCTGAGGTCTTCTCGTGACATGCGAAGTCAAGTAATCGGAAGGGTTGCATCCCTTGTAATCATGACCGAACAATCGTGAATTTTGGTGTTTTGCGATGCATATTAGCACGTTAAGGCTGTTCTATACCAAGACGCTATGTATAACGGGCCATAAGACCCTCGCTGTCTAAACTTCGAAATATGCAGTTTTGAAAGGAAATAACCTTTGAACCTAAAAAAGTATAACACCAAAGTGCAGGATTTATCAAAAAATCATGCTCAAACCCTAATTTCACTGAGATACCTACACGCATTTAAAAGGGTTAGATTTCTGGCGAAAGCATCAGAGAAACGGTTGTAGATAGAAATACGAAACTTTTTCACAGCCTCGCCAACACCTTGCTCCTATAAGGTGTGGGCTATCAAGCAAGTCATTTTGAGCCAAGGGCTGTTTAGTGGAATTATTTTTGTTACCCTCTGCATTTTGCTTTCACGAAATACTAGTCTTAGAAACGTCATAGAAGAATTTTGAAAAGACGAGCAGTTTAAGAATGTTACGATTGGTTTGTGGTCTGATTTTCAATAATCTAGTGTTATTGGTTTGGGCAATGCTATCGCCACAGTATTTAACCCGAAAAACCAATACCTGGCTGAAATCGACACCGCCCTTGAATGTCTCGCGATCTTGGCTCGCACTCATAATCAGTGCGACAGTTAAGTTGTTTATAAACACAATTTATACGTTATAAGCTTATAACTAAGCTTTTCAACGCTCGTGCAATAAGCAAGTGCAAAAGACTGCTGATCACTTGATAGCTTTTCATATAAGCTCTAATCCTTTGCTAAAAGGCAATTAAATTTTTAAATCTTGTATGGAGTGTCACGAAACCACAACAATGTTTGTATACTCAACCAGATAAGAGAGAGACGGACTTATGCCCCGTTATACATAGCGTCTTGCTAGAACACCCTTAACGGCATATTCTACGTCCCTCATCTACTTCCTTTAGAGGGAATGCAATTTTGCAGATGACAGTGAAACAGCGATTGTTCGGTCATGATTATAAGGGATGCATCCCTTCCGATTACTTGACTTCGCATGTCCCGAGAAGACCTCAGCTACTAACCGATTTCACAAATTTTGAAAGCAGACATTTCTTACATAATTTTTTTGAAGGGGGTTGGGGATTAGATAGACCTCAGATGGTTTTTTTAACCTTTTTTTTATGGTTAGCATATCAGTTATTTTTGATACCTATATTTAAAAAGTTAATATGGTTTGTTAAGCTTCTGTTTAGTAAATGTACAAATTAAATGTATATGCTTTATTCACCCCAGTGCCTAATAATCATTCTCATGCTTAGGTTTATATTTTAAAATAAGTTTTTTTGAAAGATTTTAGGGCTCTGGATCCCTCTTTCTTAAAGAATTGAGTTTTTCTGTGACTGACCCAACAAAATGTTGTAAGTTTTAAAAATACATTAAAATACACCTTTTCCCAAGAACTTAAGTTTTTATGGAAACACAATATTCAATTTAATCTTATAATAGGTATAAGAAAATAACCCGAACAAACTCCTAAATACACTTTAACTAACACAGCAATTGATGTAATCACTAATCCGTATCCAGTCTGGCGACGATCATGAAGTTCGTACATGGCGGGTTCGAAACAAGGAACCACGAATGACGTGTTTCCGTCTAATTTTCCGTCAAAACACGGACTCGTAAAACGAGCTAATTTCAGTATAGGAATTTGTACAGGAGCGTCACTTCAAACATTAATATACACGAAACCCACACGACTCGGCGTCTAAACGAATATATTAAATAACCGCTGACCTGACAAGATGCTATCTGCAAATTAAGAACATTGTACGTCTTGTGTATAAATATTTCGAACTTTACCTTCTGTTCTTTAAAGTAAACAAGGTAACCTAGGGGTCAAGGGGTGTACAATGATCGGGGTAATAGACCTCATCGGAAGGTTACCACCTCCCCCAATCTCGGCTGAGATGAGGTCTCCATTTTGTCAGTGTTTTTCATGAAACAAATCAACGCTACACGCTCACCTCGCCGGGATAAAAGATAACACCATCCAGCATAAATATTATCACCCTGACTTAGGGTGGTTCCGTACAGTTTTTTTTGTTGTTTTTGTTTTGGTAAAATTTTACTCAGATGTGGTCATATGACGAAATGAAATATTTTCCTGGAAATTTTCCGGAAAATGTGAAAATTCGTTTAGTAAACATGCCACCACTCCTTCCCGCAATTAGGTCTAAATATTGGTGATATCTGTCTCGACTATTTTTTTTTTCGATCAAGCCACTTGCAGCTTGCCAATAAAGGAAGATGAAAGTTTAGAACTGCATACTTTTTCAGTAACAAATTTTGAAACAAAGCAATTATATTAGCAAAATTACGTCATATTTTAACCATTAACAAAATTTAGAGAATTTCAGCGAGAATTGAATTAAGTGTTTTATTATAATCCCTGAAGCTTGGACTTTACACAAATATTACTTTCATCGCGATCGGACGACTGATACTCCCTTCTAGAATCTAGAGGAACAAGAGCGCGCCGCCAAGTTACGAGCGCGTCACAGCTTGTATGCCGCGCGCTGACCTGTCTCTTGTCACTCAAGGGGGAGTATCAGTCGTCCGAACGCGATGAAAGTAATATTCGTGGAATGTCCAAACTTCTACTATCAAAAGTATCTGAAAATAAAAGAGGTAGGCACGCCCTGTGGTGTTGCCGACTCCTTGAACGTACTTGGCGTATGAACGGAAACAAGCCTGCACAGAGCCAAATAAGCAGGGACACAACTCTCAAGTAAATAGGTATGCAAATGCACACAAAGCCGTACACCGCGAAACAAGCCTGGTATTCCTAGAATTTAACTCCGCGAAACTAGAATTTATTTATTTGCGGACACTAATAGGTTGGGGGGAGAGGGAAATATTTATGTTTTATTTGTAACAGCCAGGGTCACATGCAGCTAATTTTGCCGGGATGGCTTATCACTAATCACCACGCATCACCGCAAATCACCATGAAGATCACCTTAGTTGGTGAGCGTTTCAAGCTGTGGAGAGTTTCTTTCATTCACAACTCGTAGGTTTCTCGAAATATTTCAGTTTTTTTCACATCACGTTTCTCAAATAATTATATTTCCAGGTAACTTATGTCATCGAGAAAGCTGCTAAGAGAATTTGCATTTAGGATTAAAATCACACTAACCCTTAATTATTCTAATCAAAGACTGGTGATGCCTCTGTGACAATGGCTACATCAATGAAAGATAACTGACGTTTGATATAATTCTGCCAAGGTCCAAGCTATTCACGATCCTTGTCGCAGATCCTTGCGCTGGTTGACAGATACCGTGTACCTTACTGACCAACTAGTCAAAGCAATGAGAACAGCAACAAATAAAAATAAATATCCTAAAAACAAAGATTTTAAGAATTTTCTAGACCTGACCCCCCTTATTTGACTTCTTCGACGCCCGTCGCTTCTTCCTGACATCTGCATGCATCTCGAAGCAGCCCTCGACCTGCTTGTTCTGGCTGTACTTGACGACGGACATCCAGGGGCCAACAAATCTCTCCGGCATCGGGACATTTTCCCAGGGACGCTTGGACACCATGTCTAGAGGCATGTTTCTGAACTCGTAGGACCCCTGCAAAAATACAGATACGTTGTGGTCCACTACAGTCTGGTGAGATGTTTGCTGGCAGAGTGTCCTGCATCCTACAGCCTGGTGAGATGTTTGCTGGCAGAGTGTCCTGCATCCAACAGCCTGGTAAGATGTTTGCTGGCAGAGTGTCCTGCATCCTACAGCCTGGTGAGATGTTTGCTGGCAGAGTGTCCTGCATCCTACAGCCTGGTGAGATGTTTGCTTGCAGAGTGTCCTGCATCCTACAGCCTGGTGAGATGTTTGCTGGCAGAGTGTCCTGCATCCTACAGCCTGGTGAGATGTTTGCTGGCAGAGTGTCCTGCATCCTACAGCCTGGTAAGATGTTTGCTGGCAGAGTGTCCTGCATCCTACAGCCTGGTGAGATGTTTGCTGGCAGAGTGTCCTGCATCCTACAGCCTGGTGAGATGTTTGCTGGCAGAGTGTCCTGCATCCTACAGCCTGGTGAGATGTTTGCTGGCAGAGTGTCCTGCATCCTACAGCCTGGTGAGATGTTTGCTGGCAGAGTGTCCTGCATCCTACAGCCTGGTGAGATGTTTGCTCGCAGAGTGTCCTGCATACTACAGCCTGGTGAGAATTTTGCTGGCAGAGTGTCCTGCATCCGACAGCCTGGCGAGATGTTGGCTAGCGAAGAGTCAAGAGCCGCCAATGTTCATAGAGAACTAACTTACCGCCGGCAGTGGACATGACTGTGGGAGGTTCTCGATGGTGTCAACCCACTTGGTCCAGAACGCGTTCTTCTTAAAGGCAACAGAGCAGAAGTCGGCGACCATCGGAAGAGCCGTCTTGCACCCGCTGCTATCGGCGCCCGCCATGCATTTGAACAAAGTGCTGTGCACCTGTGAAGTGATTCACGCAACGTATTGTGTAATTCCCTGGCCGTAAGAAAGGTCACCGCACGTAGGGTTCATGTCACTGCTTGCTGCGGTCTGCATACTCCACTAGCAGACAAAGTCATTATTCTTTCGTGCTAGCGCAAAGTGTTGACAAGCTGACATCTTGAAGCCTAGAAAATTAAGGATGGTCTAAATAATTGTCTTGAATGTGTGGCCATAGAGGTCATACAACTCACGGTGGTTCCGGCTTTTAGCGCGTTGGTCAACCTGATGGTACCATTCGCGTACAATATGCCGGGTTGATGGCTCTCCTTGCGCAATGTGATGTTGAAGACAGCTCGTTTGATGCTGGTGTCTTTGCAGGCTGCGAACATCGTGGGGATCACTTCATAGCTCTGAAATCAACCGCACCCTCTGTAATACCCTCGATTATTCTCTCTATACTAGGACCGAACGGTTTGGCAACGTTGGAGACACCGGTTCTCGTGAGATCACCGAAGTTAAGCTACATCGCGCTGAGTCAGGTCTTTGATGGATGACCATGATGCACATGATCAGTTCTGTTCGGGAGAGAGGTCGGAGGGTTTGAAGTTAGTATGACAACTTCACTCGCCTTGCTTGTCAACCTCTCGACAGCACGGATTAGCGGAGGAATCCTGTCGTTGGAGTTGTACCGTCCTCCGGAAGGGACGTAAAGCCGGTGGTCCCCTCGGTGCTTTTCGACAGGAGTGGGCTACGTGCCGGAACCGGGTTTCCCCTCCTCCCTTCTAGCCAGGTTAGGTTCATCATCATCCTTTCATTCACCGACGCCATTAGACCAGTGCCACATGGCCAGTTGTTAAAACAGTGCGTCGTTAAACACCGGCAATCAATAAATCTCCATACTTGGCTATGAGAACACGATTCTATTGAGTGTGCGCAAAACATTTCTTATAGTTAACAATATTCCCAGCTTGTTAGGTGCTAGCCCTGGCTTCCGGCAAGCCAACCTACCTCCCAGCTTGTTAGGTGCTGGCTTCCGGCAAGCCAACCTACCTCCCAGCCTGTTAGGTGCTAGCCCTGGCTTCCGGCAAGCCAACCTACCTCCCAGCTTGTTAGGTGCTGGCTTCCGGCAAGCCAACCTACCTCCCAGCTTGTTAGGTGCTAGCCCTGGCTTCCGGCAAGCCAACCTACCTCCCAGCTTGTTAGGTGCTAGCCCTGGCTTCCAGCAAGCCAACCTACCTCCCAGCCTGTTAGGTGCTAGCCCTGGCTTCCAGCAAGCCAACCTACCTCCCAGCCTGTTAGGTGCTGGCCCTGGCTTCCGGTAAGCCAACCTACCTCCCAGCCTGTTAGGTGCTAGCCCTGGCTTCCGGCAAGCCAACCTACCTCCCAGCCTGTTAGGTGCTAGCCCTGGCTTCCGGCAAGCCAACCTACCTCCCAGCCTGCGTCTATGTATCTCGGAGAGACGAGCAAGGCAAACAGCCAGCAGAATACAGACCCGCGTCCCATGTTGGTCACCAGGTGTATGTAGTTGTGAGGGAAGCCACCATTCACTCGTGATATTTATTAGCACAAACAATTCAGTACAATCGACAATCGCTTCGACATTTCTTTATTGTTAATTAATTCCGTTTTCCTCTCATAATATATATTGATGTTTTTTTTTGTTGTTCTTAAATGTGGACAGATATCCAGTTGTATGCATATAATTAGTGTTTGTCGGTATTTATCAGTCAACGCATGGCGATATAATAGGGCGTCTGATGATTGCATAAACTCTCACGAATGTTAGCGAGCCAACAATGAAATGCAGAATGCATATTCAATGATCAGGATCATGGTTGATGGCTGTCCGAATAGGAGACACAGGAATTGTCCTTTGAATAACGACATCACACAGAATTTGAATTGAATTAGTCGCCACCATGCTTTCAAAACACAATCGTTCAGAAAAAAATTCAGATCAGCCGTGTACTGATTTCGCGCTGTAGATAATCGTAGTAGTATATTTCTGTTATTTAGAGTCTGCACAACTTGTAGCCTGATACGATAATGGAAATCATAATAATCTGTGGCAGTGAAGATAAGAAGCCACGGATTATAAAGATGCGAACTTATCTGCGACTCTTGCATAACCAAGATTAATCATCATAATGAAAAAATATTGCTTTTTCTCTATTTTCGTAATGTTAATGTCACGGTTGGGTTCATCTTTGTCAGCAGATTGTATGATACTTTGAATCAAAGTTCTAGGGCACTTATTGATGATTCTGTGGCGCATTTCAATCAAGGAAAAGAAGTTTTAGTGCGTCATGTTTAAAGCCGCTCTAATCTTACTCACGTAAAAACGAATGAATATTACCGAAAGAATCGATAATTTTCATCCGATTTTTTCATTTCAACACTGTTTTAGATCTGCAAACAGTGATGAATCCAGTCATATCGAAAAAACCATGTAAAACACGGAATTTCATGATTTACCTTTTTACTGACTTTTACATAACCATGTGTCGGGTTGTGCAAGCATAATCTCCAATGGTGTTTTTATCTGTCATGCTGATAATGAGGCAGTAAAACTGGAAGTTATTCTTCACCAGGTCTAATCCGTGAAAGATTAGCTTTGGCGAACACAAAATTTTGGTGGTGCCGAGGTCCACGTAATTACTTTTCCTGCCCCTAAAATGTTCCCGTAAATTTATGAAAAAAAAAATCAGTGGATAGTTGAAAAAATTTCTGACTCGCGATGTAAAGGCTCGTGTCGATCGGACGTTTACTTTGTTCACAAATAAATCTTGAATTTGGGACTTTTTCTGGTTTTTTTAAAACGAAAACACCACTTTTCTTTCTTCTCTGGTTGTTTTATTTTCCATCCGATCTCAATTAAAGTTTACAAGGTGGTTCGGAGTACTCTTCCTCTACACACATACTTTTTTCAAAAATATTGGTATCAATTTAGTGGCAGGAAAAGTAATAACGTGGTCCTCTGCATTTCCGGCTTTTAAGCTGGCTTGTGGAGGCCGATAAGAAACTAAAATATTCGAATGTCTGACGGAACTTTGGCGAACGAATGCAAGACAAAGGGAAACAGCAAACAGCGGGTACACATTGAAACAATTGTACAATTGTAATTGTGTAACTGTTACAGACCACAAAAAAAAAAACATTTGTTTTTTTTTAAAAACCATCTGAGGTCTATCACACCCCCAACCCCATTCAACAAAATAAGATATGAAATGTCTACTTTCAAAATTTGTGAAATCGGTTAGTAGCTGAGGTCTTCTCGTGACATGCGAAGTCAAGTAATCGGAAGGGTTGCATCCCTTGTAATCATGACCGAACAATCGTGAATTTTGGTGTTTTGCGATGCATATTAGCACGTTAAGGCTGTTCTATACCAAGACGCTATGTATAACGGGCCATAAGACCCTCGCTGTCTAAACTTCGAAATATGCAGTTTTGAAAGGAAATAACCTTTGAACCTAAAAAAGTATAACACCAAAGTGCAGGATTTATCAAAAAATCATGCTCAAACCCTAATTTCACTGAGATACCTACACGCATTTAAAAGGGTTAGATTTCTGGCGAAAGCATCAGAGAAACGGTTGTAGATAGAAATACGAAACTTTTTCACAGCCTCGCCAACACCTTGCTCCTATAAGGTGTGGGCTATCAAGCAAGTCATTTTGAGCCAAGGGCTGTTTAGTGGAATTATTTTTGTTACCCTCTGCATTTTGCTTTCACGAAATACTAGTCTTAGAAACGTCATAGAAGAATTTTGAAAAGACGAGCAGTTTAAGAATGTTACGATTGGTTTGTGGTCTGATTTTCAATAATCTAGTGTTATTGGTTTGGGCAATGCTATCGCCACAGTATTTAACCCGAAAAACCAATACCTGGCTGAAATCGACACCGCCCTTGAATGTCTCGCGATCTTGGCTCGCACTCATAATCAGTGCGACAGTTAAGTTGTTTATAAACACAATTTATACGTTATAAGCTTATAACTAAGCTTTTCAACGCTCGTGCAATAAGCAAGTGCAAAAGACTGCTGATCACTTGATAGCTTTTCATATAAGCTCTAATCCTTTGCTAAAAGGCAATTAAATTTTTAAATCTTGTATGGAGTGTCACGAAACCACAACAATGTTTGTATACTCAACCAGATAAGAGAGAGACGGACTTATGCCCCGTTATACATAGCGTCTTGCTAGAACACCCTTAACGGCATATTCTACGTCCCTCATCTACTTCCTTTAGAGGGAATGCAATTTTGCAGATGACAGTGAAACAGCGATTGTTCGGTCATGATTATAAGGGATGCATCCCTTCCGATTACTTGACTTCGCATGTCCCGAGAAGACCTCAGCTACTAACCGATTTCACAAATTTTGAAAGCAGACATTTCTTACATAATTTTTTTGAAGGGGGTTGGGGATTAGATAGACCTCAGATGGTTTTTTTAACCTTTTTTTTATGGTTAGCATATCAGTTATTTTTGATACCTATATTTAAAAAGTTAATATGGTTTGTTAAGCTTCTGTTTAGTAAATGTACAAATTAAATGTATATGCTTTATTCACCCCAGTGCCTAATAATCATTCTCATGCTTAGGTTTATATTTTAAAATAAGTTTTTTTGAAAGATTTTAGGGCTCTGGATCCCTCTTTCTTAAAGAATTGAGTTTTTCTGTGACTGACCCAACAAAATGTTGTAAGTTTTAAAAATACATTAAAATACACCTTTTCCCAAGAACTTAAGTTTTTATGGAAACACAATATTCAATTTAATCTTATAATAGGTATAAGAAAATAACCCGAACAAACTCCTAAATACACTTTAACTAACACAGCAATTGATGTAATCACTAATCCGTATCCAGTCTGGCGACGATCATGAAGTTCGTACATGGCGGGTTCGAAACAAGGAACCACGAATGACGTGTTTCCGTCTAATTTTCCGTCAAAACACGGACTCGTAAAACGAGCTAATTTCAGTATAGGAATTTGTACAGGAGCGTCACTTCAAACATTAATATACACGAAACCCACACGACTCGGCGTCTAAACGAATATATTAAATAACCGCTGACCTGACAAGATGCTATCTGCAAATTAAGAACATTGTACGTCTTGTGTATAAATATTTCGAACTTTACCTTCTGTTCTTTAAAGTATATAAGGTAACCTAGGGGTCAAGGGGTGTACAATGATCGGGGTAATAGACCTCATCGGAAGGTTACCACCTCCCCCAATCTCGGCTGAGATGAGGTCTCCATTTTGTCAGTGTTTTTCATGAAACAAATCAACGCTACACGCTCACCTCGCCGGGATAAAAGATAACACCATCCAGCATAAATATTATCACCCTGACTTAGGGTGGTTCCGTACAGTTTTTTTTGTTGTTTTTGTTTTGGTAAAATTTTACTCAGATGTGGTCATATGACGAAATGAAATATTTTCCTGGAAATTTTCCGGAAAATGTGAAAATTCGTTTAGTAAACATGCCACCACTCCTTCCCGCAATTAGGTCTAAATATTGGTGATATCTGTCTCGACTATTTTTTTTTTCGATCAAGCCACTTGCAGCTTGCCAATAAAGCAAGATGAAAGTTTAGAACTGCATACTTTTTCAGTAACAAATTTTGAAACAAAGCAATTATATTAGCAAAATTACGTCATATTTTAACCATTAACAAAATTTAGAGAATTTCAGCGAGAATTGAATTAAGTGTTTTATTATAATCCCTGAAGCTTGGACTTTACACAAATATTACTTTCATCGCGATCGGACGACTGATACTCCCTTCTAGAATCTAGAGGAACAAGAGCGCGCCGCCAAGTTACGAGCGCGTCACAGCTTGTATGCCGCGCGCTGACCTGTCTCTTGTCACTCAAGGGGGAGTATCAGTCGTCCGAACGCGATGAAAGTAATATTCGTGGAATGTCCAAACTTCTACTATCAAAAGTATCTGAAAATAAAAGAGGTAGGCACGCCCTGTGGTGTTGCCGACTCCTTGAACGTACTTGGCGTATGAACGGAAACAAGCCTGCACAGAGCCAAATAAGCAGGGACACAACTCTCAAGTAAATAGGTATGCAAATGCACACAAAGCCGTACACCGCGAAACAAGCCTGGTATTCCTAGAATTTAACTCCGCGAAACTAGAATTTATTTATTTGCGGACACTAATAGGTTGGGGGGAGAGGGAAATATTTATGTTTTATTTGTAACAGCCAGGGTCACATGCAGCTAATTTTGCCGGGATGGCTTATCACTAATCACCACGCATCACCGCAAACCACCATGAAGATCACCTTAGTTGGTGAGCGTTTCAAGCTGTGGAGAGTTTCTTTCATTCACAACTCGTAGGTTTCTCGAAATATTTCAGTTTTTTTCACATCACGTTTCTCAAATAATTATATTTCCAGGTAACTTATGTCATCGAGAAAGCTGCTAAGAGCATTTGCATTTAGGATGAAATCACACTAACACTTAATTATTATAATCAAAGACTGGTGATGCCTCGTGAAAATGGCTACCATCAATGAAAGATAACGTTTGCTATAATTCTGCCAAGGTCCAAGCTATTCACGATCCTTGTCGCAGATCCTTGTGCTGATTGACAGATACCGTGTACCTTACTGACCAACTAGTCAAAGCAATGAGAACAGCAACAAATAAAAATAAAAATCCTAAAAACAAAGATTTTAAGAATTTTCTAGACCTGACCCCCCTTATTTGACTTCTTCGACGCCCGTCGCTTCTTCCTGACATCTGCATGCATCTCGAAGCAGCCCTCGACCTGCTTGCCCTGGCTGTACGTGGCGACGGCCATCCAGGGGCCGACTAATCTCTCCGGCATCGGGACAATTTCCCAGGGACACTTGTACATCATGTCTAGAGGCATGTTTCGGAACTCGTAGGACCCCTGCAAAAATACAGACACGTTGTGGTCCACTATACAGCCTGGTGAGATGTTAATACTGGCAGAGTGTCCTGCATCCGACAGCCTGGTGAGATGTTTGCTGGCAGAGTGTCCTGCATCCTACAGCCTGGTGACATGTTTGCTGGCAGAGTGTCCTGCATCCTACAGCCTGGTGAGATGTTTGCTGGCAGAGTGTCCTGCATTCTAAAGCCCGGTGAGATGTTTGCTGGCAGAGTGTCCTGCATCCTACAGCCTGGTGAGATGTTTGCTGGCAGAGTGTCGTGAATCCTACAGCCTGGTGAGATGTTTGCTGGCAGATTGTCCTGCATCCTACAGCCTGGTGAGATGTTTGCTGGCAGAGTGTCCTGCATCCTACAGCTTGGTGAGATGTTTGCTGGCAGAGTGTCCTGCATCCTACATCCTGGTGAGATGTTTGCTGGCAGATTGTCCTGCATCCTACAGCCTGGTGAGATGTTTGCTGGCAGTGTCCTGCATCCTACAACCTGGTGAGATGTTTGCTGGCAGAGTGTCCTGCATCCTACAGCCTGGTGAGATGTTAGCTGGCAGAGTGTCCTGCATCCTACAGCCTGGTGAGATGTTTGCTGGCAGAGTGTCCTGCATCCTACAGCCTGGTGGGATGTTTGCTGGCAGAGTGTCCTGCATCCTACAGCCTGGTGAGATGTTTGCTGGCAGAGTGTCCTGCATTCTACAGCCTGGTGAGATGTTTGCTGGCAGAGTGTCCTGCATCCTACAGCCTGGTGAGATGTTTGCTGGCAGAGTGTCCTGCATCCTACAGCCTGGTGAGATGTTTGCTGGCAGAGTGTCCTGCATCCTACAGCCTGGTGAGATGTTTGCTGGCAGAGTGTCCTGCATCCTACAGCCTGGTGACATGTTTGCTGGCAGAGTGTCCTGCATCCTACAGCCTGGTGTCATGTTTGCTGGCAGAGTGGCCTGCATCCTACAGCCTGGTGAGATGTTTGCTGGCAGAGTGTCCTGCATCCTACAGCCTGGTGAGATGTTTGCTGGCAGAGTGTCCTGCATCCTACAGCCTGGTGAGATGTTGGCTGGCGAAGAGTCGAAGAGCTGCCAAAGTTCACAGACAACTAACTTACCGCCGGCACTGGACACGACTGTGGGAGGTTCTCGATGGTGTCAACCCACTTGGTCCAGAACACGTTCTTCCTAAAGGCAGTCGTGCAGAGGTCGGCGACCATCGAAAGAGCTGTCTTGCACCCGCCGCTATCAGCGCCCGCCATGCATTTTAATACATTTATGGACACCTGAGAAGTGTACACGCAACGTGAGGTCCCCGCACGGAGGGTTCATGTCGCTGCTTGCTGCGTTCTGCACCCTCCACCAGCACACAACATCACATCTTGAAGACAGACTGAATGATTGCTGACGGAATTAAACAACACGGAAGACTCTTAAATTAGCCTAGAAAAGGATGGTCTCGATAATTGTCTTGAATGTGTGGCCATAGAGGTCATGCAACTCACGGTGGTTCCGGCTCTCAGCGCGTTGGTCAACCTGATGGTACCATTCGCGTACAATATGCCGGGTTGATGGCTCTCCTTGCGCAAAGCGATGTTGAAGACAATTCGTTTGATGCTGGTGTCTTTGCAGACTGCAAACATCGTGGGGATCACTTCATAGCTCTGAAATCAACCGCACCCTCTGTAATACCCTCGATGATTATCTCTATAGGCCTGCCTGGCTTCCGGCAAGCCTACCTACCTCCCAGCTTGTTAGGTGCTGGCTTCCAGCAAGCCAACCTACCTCCCAGCTTGTTAGGTGCTAGCCCTGGCTTCCGGCAAGCCAACCTACCTCCCAGCCTGCGTCTATGTATCTCGGAGAGATGAGCAAGGCAAACAGCCAGCAGAATTCAGACGCGCGTCCCATGTTGGTCACCAGGTGTATGTAGTTGTGAGGGAAGCCACCATTCACTCGTGATATTTATTTACACAAACAATTCAGTACAATCGACAGTCGCTTCGGTATTTATTTATTTTTAATGAATTCCGTTTTCCTCTCATAATATATTGATGTTTTTTTTTATTGTTTTTCCACTGTGGACAGATATCCAGTTGTATGCATGCAATTAGTGTTTGTCGGTATTTATCAACCAACGCATGGCGATATAATAGGGCGTCTGATGATTGCATGAACTCTCACGAATGTTAGCGAGCCAACAATGAAATGCAGAATGCATATTTATTGATCTGGATCGTGATCTATGGCTGTCAGAATAGGAGACACAGTAATTGTCCCTTGAATAACGACATCACACAGAATTTGAATTGAATTAGTCGCCACCATGCTTTCAAAACACAATCGTTCAGAAAAAATGTCAGACCAGCCGATATACTGATTTCGCGCTGTAGATAATCGTAGTAGTATATTTCTGTTATTTAGAGTCTGCACAACTTGTTGCCCGATACGATAATGGAAATCATAATGATCTGTGGCAGTAATGATAAGAAGCCACGGATTAAAAAGATGCGAACACATCTGCGACTCTTGCATAACCAAGATTAATCATAAAAATGAAAACATTCTGCTTTTTCTCTATTTTCGTGATTTTAATGACACGGTTGGGTTCATCTTTGTCAGCAGATTGTATGGTACTTTGAATCAAAGTTCTAGGGCACTTATTGATGATTCTGTGGCGCATTTCAATCAAGGAAAAGAATTTGTACTGCGTAATGTTTTAAGCCGCTCTAATCTTACTCACGTAAAAACGAATGAATATTACCGAAAGAATCGATAATTTTCATCCGATTTTTTCATTTCAACATTGTTTTAGATCTGCAAACAGAGACGAATCCAGTCATATCGAAAAAACCATTTGAAACACGGAATTTCATGATTTACCTTTTTACTGACTTTTACATAACCATGTGTCGGGTTGTGCAAGCATAATCTCCAATGGTGTTTGTACCGCTCATGCTGATAATGAGGCAGTAAAACTGGAAATTATTTTTCATCAGGTCTAATCCGTGAATGATTAGCATTGGCAAACACAAAATTTTGGTGGTGCTTAACTTCGGTGATCTCTCGATAACCGGTGTTTCCAACGTTGCCAGACCGTTGGTCCAGTGGTAGTCAAAGTGCCGAACTTTGCTGGTTATTTTCGTACGAGACTCCTCTGGCTGCGAGTCCCGCACACGTTGCAAACTTCAAAGCAAAAAATTCGATTTGGTTTTTTTCCCCTAGATTTTTATTATCCACGTACTATTTCATGTCGAATATACATACCACTTTTACTCAACTATCACACTTAATAATTATTTTAAAAGACTGGTGATACCTGGTAATGGCTTGTGGCTACCATCAATGAAAGATAACTCACGTTTGATACAATGCTGCCAAAGTCCAAGCAATTCACGATCCTTGTCGCAGATCCTTGTGCTGGTTGACAGATACCGTGTACCTTACACCAACTAGTTCAAGCAATAAGAACAGCAACAAACCAAAATAAAAATTCTAAAAACAAAGATTGTGAGAATAGTCTAGGCCTGACCCCCTTTATTTGACTTCTTCGACGCCCGTCGCTTCTTCCTGACTTCTACGATCCCCTCCACGCAGACCTCGACCTGCTTGTCCTGGACGATCTTGATGACTGACATCCACGGGCCAACAAATCTCTCCGGCATCGGGACATTTTCCCAGGGACGCTTGGACATCATGTCTAGAGGCACGTTTCTGAACTCGTAGGACCCCTGCAAAAATACAGACACGTTGTGGTCCACTACAGCCTGGTGAGATGTTTGCTGGCAGAGTGTCCTGCATCCTACAGCCTGGTGAGATGTTTGCTGGCAGAGTGTCCTGCATCCTACAGCCTGGTGAGATGTTTGCTGGCAGAGTGTCCTGCATCCTACAGCCTGGTGAGATGTTTGCTGGCAGAGTGTCCTGCATCCTACAGCCTGGTGAGATGTTTGCTGGCAGAGTGTCCTGCATCCTAAAGCCTGGTGAGATGTTTGCTGGCAGAGTGTCCTGCATCCTACAGCCTGGTGAGATGTTTGCTGGCAGAGTGTCCTGCATCCTACAGCCTCGTGAGATGTTTGCTGGCAGAGTGTCCTGCATCCTACAGCCTGGTGGGATGTTTGCTGGCAGAGTGTCCTGCATCCTACAGCCTGGTGGGATGTTTGCTGGCAGAGTGTCCTGCATCCTACAGCCTGGTGAGATGTTTGCTGGCAGAGTGTCCTGCATCCTACAGCCTGGTGAGATGTTTGCGGGCAGAGTGTCCTGCATCCTACAGCCTGGTGAGATGTTTGCTGGCAGAGTGTCCTGCATCCTACAGCCTGGTGAGATGTTTGCGGGCAGAGAGTCAAGAGCCGCCAAAGTTCATAGACAATTAACTTACCGCCGGCACTGGACACGACTGTGGGAAGTTTTGGATGCTTTCAAACCACTTGGTCCAGAACGCGTTCTTCTTAAAGGCAGTTGCGCAGAAGTCGGTGACCATCGGCAGAGCCGTCTTGCACCCGCTGCTATCGGCGCCCGCCATGCATTTGAACAAAGTGGTGTGCACCTGAGAAGTGATTCACGCAACGTGAGTTTGCCTCACGGAGGGTTCATGTCACTGCTTGCTGCGGTCTGCACCCTCCGCTAGCAGACATCATAATTCTTTCGTTCTAGCGCTTCGCGAACGCTAATTTCATTTGCGTTGTGAATACGCTTATTTAGTCGACAAGGGCTTAAAATTATTCAAGAGTAGAAAAAATATTGAAAAATGAAAAAATCGATTTAATACGTCGTACTGTTTCGCACTTTTTTTGCAAAAAATCGACTATTTCTTCAACCGATTTTAACAAAATTTACTGTGTGCATTATAAATCGCTTAAAGAAGATATTGTCATAATCTCAAGCAAATCAATTGTATACTTTTTTTTAAATCGATTCTTACATTTTGAAATATTCAAATAATTTCACGGCGACTAAATCATGATATTTCCGGGCTACGAATGTCATTGAGAAAGCTGCTAAATTAACGCCGAACATTTTTAATTGATCATAATATAAGCCTCTAGGCTATGCGCACACGCAATATAATCGTGTTTTGGGTGAGCGTAAATATTACGCTCACCCACAACACGATTATACGAGTGCTCGCATAGCCTAGTAAGATTTATAATGCACACTGTAAATTTTGGTTGAAAAGCTGGTGGTTCTGCTCTGATGAGATAGACTTTTGGTCCTGAAAAGGACCTCCGTCGACGTTTCGTCCGCGCGCGTTGGCGCGGACATCTCTTTTGGTACTAGCTTTGTAACTAATTAACCGATCCGCACCAAATTTGGATTGAATATATATGCTAACAAGTTAAACAAATTGCCTAAGTTTCAGATTCGTGCATTAAGTATTTTGCTAATCAGAAAAATAAAATTACTTCATAATAATAAAAAAAATACTTGTTCATCAAAGCACCGTTTTCACGGAGATTTCCTCACGGAGATTACGGCTCGCTCATCCTGCAACGAGTGCAGGCTCTACTAATCGTTTACCCAGTCCAAAACATTTTAAGAATAAAATTGTTTTATTTTTGCACTGGGATAGCAAATGCATTCGCCAAATGGTCGCCATTTCAAAGTGAGCGTTGGTGACAGCCACCGTGGGGAATGTGTTGACAAGCTAACATCTTGAAAACAGACTGACAAGAAACTAGCCTAGAAAATTAAGGATTGTCGAAATAATTGTCTTGAATGTGTGGCCATAGAGGTCATACAACTCACGGAGGTTCCGGCTCTCAGCGCGTTGGTAAACCTGACGGTGCCATTCGTGTACAATATGCCGGGTTGATGGCTCTCCTTGCGCAAAGCGATGTTGAAGACAGCTCGTTTGATGCTGGTGTCTTTGCAGGCTGCGAACATCGTGGGGATCACTTCATAGCTCTGAAATCAACCGCACTCTCTGTAATGACCTCGATGATTATCTCTATAGGCCTGCCTGGCTGGCGGCAAGCCAACCTACCTCCCAGCCAGTTAGGTGCTAGCCCTGGCTTGCGGCAAGCCAACCTACCTCCCAGCCTGTTAGGTGCTAGCCCTGGCTTCCGGCAAGCCAACCTACCTCCCAGCCTGTTAGGTGCTAGCCCTGGCTTGCGGCAAGCCAACCTACCTCCCAGCCTGTTAGGTGCTAGCCCTGGCTTGCGGCAAGCCAACCTACCTCCCAGCCTGTTAGGTGCTAGCCCTGGCTTGCGGCAAGCCAACCTACCTCCCAGCATGTTAGGTGCTAGCCCTGGCTTCCAGCAAGCCAACCTACCTCCCAGCCAGTTAGGTGCTAGCCCTGGCTTCCGGCAAGCCAACCTACCTCCCAGCATGTTAGGTGCTAGCCCTGGCTTCCGGCAAGCCAACCTACCTCCCAGCATGTTAGGTGCTAGCCCTGGCTTCCAGCAAGCCAAACTACCTCCCAGCTTGTTAGGTGCTAGCCCTGGCTTCCGGCAAGCTAACCTACCTCCCAGCCTGTTAGGTGCTAGCCCTGGCTTCCGGCAAGCCAACCTACCTCCCAGCCTGTTAGGTGCTAGCCCTGGCTTCCGGCAAGCCAACCTACCTCCCAGCCTGTTAGGTGCTAGCCCTGGCTTGCGGCAAGCCAACCTACCTCCCAGCATGTTAGGTGCTAGCCCTGGCTTCCAGCAAGCCAACCTACCTCCCAGCCTGTTAGGTGCTAGCCCTGGCTTCCGGCAAGCCAACCTACCTCCCAGCATGTTAGGTGCTAGCCCTGGCTTCCGGCAAGCCAAACTACCTCCCAGCTTGTTAGGTGCTAGCCCTGGCTTCCGGCAAGCCAACCTACCTCCCAGCCTGTTAGGTGCTAGCCCTGGCTTCCGGCAAGCCAACCTACCTCCCAGCCTGTTAGGTGCTAGCCCTGGCTTCCGGCAAGCCAACCTACCTCCCAGCTTGTTAGGTGCTAGCCCTGGCTTCCGGCAGCCAACCTACCTCCCAGCTTGTTAGGTGCTAGCCCTGGCTTCCGGCAAGCCAACCTACCTCCCAGCCTGTTAGGTGCTAGCCCTGGCTTCCGGCAAGCCAACCTACCTCCCAGCCTGTTAGGTGCTAGCCCTGGCTTCCGGCAAGCCAACCTACCTCCCAGCCTGTTAGGTGCTAGCCCTGGCTTCCGGCAAGCCAACCTACCTCCCAGCCTGTAAGGTGCTAGCCCTGGCTTCCGGCAAGCCAACCTACCTCCCAGCCTGTTAGGTGCTAGCCCTGGCTTCCAGCAAGCCAACCTACCTCCCAGCCTGTTAGGTGCTAGCCCTGGCTTCCGGCAAGCCAACCTACCTCCCAGCCTGCGTCTATGTATCTCGGAGAGATGAGCAAGGCAAACAGCCAGCAGAATTCAGACGCGCGTCCCATGTTGGTCACCAGGTGTATGTAGTTGTGAGGGAAGCCATCATTCACTCGTGATATTTATTAACACAAACAATTCAGTACAATCGACAATCGCTTCGATATTTATTTATTTTTAATGAATTCCGTTTTCCTCTCATAATATATTGATGTTTTTTTTTATTGTTTTTAAATGTTGACAGATATCCAGTTGTATGCATGCAATTGTATGTATAAAATTGGCTGTTTGTCGGTATTTATCAACCAACGCATGGCGATATAATAGGGCGTCTGATGATTGCATTTACTCTCACGAATGTTAGCGAGCCAACAATGAAATGCAGAATGCATATTCAATGATCTGGATCGTGATCTATGGCTGTCCGAAGAGGAGAAACAGTAAGTCCTTTGAATAATGACATCACACAGAATTTGAATTGAATTTGTCGCCGCCATGCTTTTAAAAAACAATCGTTCAGTACAATTACAGATCAGCCGTTTACTGATTTCGCGCTGTAGATAATCGTATAGTGGTATATTTCTGTTATTAAGAAACTAAAAAATATTCGTAGATCTGACAGAACTTTGGCGAACGAATGTAAATACGAAGGGAAACAGGAAACAGCGGGGACACATTGAAATAAGTGTACGACTGCGATTTTTCCTCTGAAATCGATGCTCGTTGCGTGCAACCAGCTTGGAGCACGCAACCGCCGTGCTTTCCGTGCCGCTCTGACGTCGGAAGGAAGCTATTACTCAGCTGTGGGGGCAGCATGCTCGGGGAAAATTTGTTTAGTCGCGTAAGCCACGAGGGTACGATAAAAATAAATACGGGAGGGCGATTGTGGAACTGTTATCTCGGATGAGATGACGTCTCCATTTTGTCAGTGTTTTTCATGAAACAACTTAACGCTACACGCTCACCTCGCCTGGATAAATGATAACACAATCGGTCTCCAGCCGAAATATTATCACCCTATTCTACTGTTGAGCGTAGTATCGAGCAAAATCTCCCATTTCACTGCCGTAAAAAGTCTCCAGTGAGTTTTTTGTGTGTTTGTTCCGCTCTACACGCCAAACGCCAAAACCCGATTTTGCATAAATTTATACCTTCTACGTTTTTCTGGCTTCACGAAGCCCTAGTCAATCGAACGTACAGCCATAGAGTGAACGCAAGAACGTATGTTGTCTGTTACTCTATGGTACAGCGACATTACCGTGACTAGCCCATCGGTCGGAACGTAAACATACTCGAAGGCAGGTCATCAACCGTTATCACGGTACCCTTATTGATTAGCTGTGTTTTGGAATAAAATCATGGGAAAACGTATAATTCAGAGAGTATGAAACCAAGCGTACAATCAAGGATGGCTCATTTCGTACTATTTCACTTAATCCCTGTTTCTCAGCCACCTCTAACCATTGAGTATATATGCTCTAACCACCCACCCCTTCGTCCTTCCACCCGCAGCCACGTCGAACATCGCTCCTCGAGGCGCCGAGCAAGCTGTCGGCGGCGAGGTCTCGATCGAGTGCAACACCGACACCGACACCCCCGTCACCAACTGCATCTTCCGGGTGTGGCTCAACGGCGAAGACACGCAGCCGATGGACTTGGCCAAGGGCAAGGATGGACGCGAGTTCACGCGCACCAACGCACGCAACGAGCCGCTGTTCGTCGGCGTCTACGACGGCGCTGGCCTCGACCGGGGCGAGTGCAGCGTCAAGTTGTCGAAGCTCACCGCTGGACGATACTTTGTCGGCTGCCGCGTCCGCAGCGCCGGCCGTGGCTGGAGCTACGACTACATGGCGCTGGCCGTGCAGCGCGATCTGGAGAACTGTATGTTTTTAACTCTTTTAACAAGTTAAGAGGCATCGCCATTACAGAATTCTCTAGGAGATCGCAGGATAGCCTCGCTGTCAGCAACCCTTCGGCCTCCAACTAATCCCCTGCCCCGCATCAGATCGCGTAACGACGGCCGACGACGTCGACCACGTCACCAACTTCACTGTAGACGCCGGCGCCGACAGCCCGGAGATGACGTTCGTCGACTCCGCAGTCAGTCCGACGGAGTGCCGGGTCCACCTGCCCGGCCTCACGGAGCACATAGTCGTTCCGGGTACCCCAGTGAAAACCGACGCGATCCACGCCACCCTCGCAGGCAGCCGGTGTCATGTCACGTTGGTCAATGTCAAGAAGCGTGGCAGCGGCATCGTCTGGGTGACGTGCAAGGTCGGCGACAAGTGGAGGACGTTTCAACCGCAGATTGTCAACGTTAAAGGTATCTCCGCTGCTTTACTAGTATCTTCCTCAGATAGTCAGACCATGATGCAACCTTCTTTTGCAGCTAGTGTGCCAGTTAACACCCGTCTGCTAGTGTTGCTATTCTGCTACGATTGTTGGCATTACTATGTGCCTTGCCTAATGCCAGCAAACACCGGTGTCACTGCTGTTGCTAGTGTCGCCACGCTGCTACGATTGTTGGCATTACTATGTGCCTTGCCTAATGCCAGCAAGCACCGGTGTCACTGCTGTTGCTAGTGTTGCCACGCTGCTACGATTGTTGGCATTACTATGTGCCTTGCCTAATGCCAGCAAACACCGGTGTCACTGCTGTTGCTAGTGTTGCTACGCTGCTACGATTGTTGGCATTACTATGTGCCTTGCCTAATGCCAGCAAACACCGGTGTCACTGCTGTTGCTAGTGTTGCCACGCTGCTACGATTGTTGGCATTACTATCTGCCTTGCCTAATGCCAGCAAACACCGGTGTCACTGCTGTTGCTAGTGTTGCCACGCTGCTACGATTGTTGGCATTACTATGTGGCTTGCCTAATGCCAGCAAACACCGGTGTCACTGCTGTTGCTAGTGTAATGTACACATCTGCATCCACCCTATAAACAGACTGTTCAATATCATCCCTTACTGGTTATAAACATCCTCCCTTTCAAGTGCACTCTAATTTTCATAACAGTCTATTCCCAATATTATCATGATGTTTTAGTTTATATATACACCAGACCCTCTTTGTATCAACCAAATAACGTAAACATTCTCAATTGTATATCTCTGCTACTCGCACAATCTTATTATAAACATGTATGCACCCTTGTGTCAAGAGAATCAAAGGGAGTTGCAACCAGGAGCTCGACGACGCTACATCTACCTCAACTCATCTCCACAAATCCGTTCATACCAATAAATCGTTTCAATCCAACTAATTCACAAATATATTAACATGATTCAAACCTTCACGTCCAACAAGTCCATTACATTTCAAAAACTGGTGTCAGAAGCGGGATAGATATAGATAAATGGTGGACTTTTGTGAAATCATTAAATTGTGAATAAGTGAAGCAAAAATCGTCAAAGTCGTCGAAGTCGTCAGATCATTGTGCAGAAAATCGTCAAGTTGTCAAAATCGTCAAAGTCGTCGAAGTCGTCAAAGTCACCGAAATCGTCAAAATCGTTGAGCAGAGAGTCGTCAAAATCGTCAAAGTCGTCGAAGTCGTCAAAGTCGTTGAGCAGAGTATCGTCAAGTTGTCAAAGTCGTCAAAGTCGTCGAGGTCGTCAAAATCGTTGTCAAAGTCGTCAAAGTCGTCGAAGTCGTCAAAGTCGTTGAGCAGAGTATCGTCAAGTTGTCAAAGTCGTCAAAGTCGTCGAGGTCGTCAAAATCGTTGTCAAAGTCGTCAAAGTCGTCGAAGTCGTCAAAGTCGTCGAGCAGAGAATCGTCAAGTCGTCAAAGTCGTCGAGCAGAGAATCGTCAAGTCGTCAAAGTCGTCGAGCAGAGAATCGTCAAGTCGTCAAAGTCGTCGAGCCGAGAATCGTCAAGTCGTCAAAGTCGTCGAACAGAGAATCGTCAAGTCGTCAAGTCGTCGAGCAGAGAATCGTCAAGTCGTCTACAATGGGCATCATGCAACTAATACTGTGAGTCATATTCGATACGTGTGTAATTTTAAGAACATTAAAAGGTCTCGTTAGTCATACAAAATTTTAAAAATGTCGAAGGTTTCTGTCGAACTTGCAGAAAGGTTATTAACTCGTTTTGACGGAACTAAAGCCAAGATATATGAGTTCATAGATAATTGCGATAAAGCATATAACATAGTCAAAGACGAGCAAAAAGCTATTTTATTTTGCATCATACAAACAAAAATCACTGACAATGCAAGGTCTTTAATTCGAAATCGAGAGTTTACCGACTGGGAAAGCTTAAAATCGTACTTGCTAGAAGCCTACTCAGAGAAACGAACTGCAGCTCAGTGGCAATTAGAACTGAGTTCGTGTTCACAGCACCCTAAGGAAGATGTGCGGTCGTATGCAGCAAAAATCGAGAACTGTTACATACGATTGGTTAATACCTTGGAAAGTTCACTTAGTAAAGATGCACGCTACGCATGTACAAATCTTCTTAAATTGCAAGCTTTGAATGTATTCATCTGTGGTTTGAACCAAAATCTTTCGATTCTAGTCAAATCACAAAAACCAGATTCATTAGAGGATGCAATTTCTATTGCATTAGCCGAAGAGCAAGAGCAAAAATCCAAATACGAAATCCTCAAGTATCAGAATATTAACCATACTGCTACAAAACACTGTAACAACTGCAACAAATCAGGGCACACAACATTTAACTGCTACTTTAATAAAAGTAAGCAAAATTCGTTTCAAAACGTGCGCCATATCGCTAACTCGTATTCATCAAAACCGAATTTCCCTGTGCCGCGCGCAAATTCACATAAAATATGTAATTACTGTAAGAAACCTGGGCACGAGATTAGTGAGTGTCGGAAAAGAGCTTACAATCATAACTTGCGTCAAACACAGCAACCAAATTCTCGTCCAAGTCATTCTTATTCGAACTCTAACAATTTGCACTCGAAATCTTTAAACTCCAGCCGTCCCACGATCAGGACCGCATCGGGGACTACCAATCAAACTCAGGTCGAATTCACATAATTAATCACAAGGCGATTACAACATATGTCAACTTAAATTCAAACCAATTAGAAAATGGTCAGGGTTCATTTTTATTGGATTCTGGGGCTGACATATCGATCATAAAATTCGGAAAAATGAAAATTAACACATTATGTTACAATGATAACAAGGTGATGCTAAGAGGCATCGATTGCAAGGACAATCCAATAGCGACTAAAGGGTATTGTTATCTAGACGTGGGAATCGATAATCACCATTATCGTCATACGTTTCACGCAGTAGACGATAATTTTCCAATAAAATACGATGGTATACTTGGAAATGATTTTCTTAAAATCTTCAATGTCAAAATTAGTTATGAAACTAATCGGTTGTTTGTGGGAAATGCGTCCACATCCCTACACCACGTAATAACTCAATTGAAAGTATCGGAGAAAGATACTAATCCTCAACCATTGTCGAATCTCCAAGAACTCAAACAATACGTTATTTCGCCAAGGTGCGAGACGATTGTTCCAATTCAGATTCTCAATCCAGAAATCGGAGAAGGAGTTGTAGAAAAAATAACTTTACTAGAAGGTGTTTACATATGCCCTAGTATAGTTCGTGTAAACGCAAATGGAATAGCGCTTACATCAATACTGAACACTACCGAAAGATCAGTGTTGGTAAAAGAAATTAAAATTAATCTAGACCCCTTACTAAATCACGAAATAAATATGGTTAATTCAAACGAATCATCATCTAGATCGGAGCGGCTTAACAAAATCACTCAGCTTTTAAGGACGTCACACTTAAATAGCGAGGAAAAAATCAAAATCACGGAACTATGTCACGAATTTAATCATATTTTTCATTTGGAAGGTGATGCGCTTACAGTTACTAACACTGTAAAGCACAAAATTTTAACGAAATCAGAGATTCCAATCCATGCAAAAACATATCGTTTTCCTGAAATTCACAAAGATGAGGTAAACAAACAAATTCAAGGAATGCTCGCACAAGATATAATTGCTCCCAGTAAATCTCCTTGGAATGCACCAGTATGGGTGGTTCCCAAAAAACAAGACGCATCGGGGAAAAAGAAGTGGAGGATTGTCATAGATTACAGAAAGTTAAATGACATTTCAATTGGTGATTCATATCCCATTCCAAACGTTTCAGAAATTCTCGATCAATTAGGTCACTCAAAATATTTCACTATTTTAGATTTAAAATCAGGATTTCATCAAATTCCTTTGGATGAAGATTCTATGGAGAAAACATCTTTCTCTGTGCCTTTAGGGCACTATCACTTCAAAAGATTGCCAATGGGTTTAAAAACATCGCCAGATACATTTCAAAGATTAATGAACAATGTTCTACTCGGATTACAAAACTCCAGCTGTTTCGTATATCTTGATGATATTATTTTGTACTCCGATAATCTAGAAAATCATATAAAAAATCTCAGAGCTGTCTTCACCAGGCTCTCAGAACATAATCTCAAAATCGAACCAGACAAATGCGAATTTCTTCGAAGAGAGGTCATGTACTTAGGTCATGTTATATCAGAATCCGGTGTCAAACCAGACCCGAAAAAGATCAGGGCAGTCCAGGAATTTCCTGTCCCAAGTAATCAAACAGAGATAAAATCTCTACTCGGGATTGCAGGTTATTACCGTAGATTCATTAAAGATTTCAGTCTTATTACGCAACCTTTAACCAAACTTCTAAAGAAAGAAACGCCATTTTTGTGGACAAGTTTACAACAAAACGCTTTCGAGTTGTTAAAAGAAAAACTGTGTTCCGAACCGATTCTACAATATCCAGATTTTTCTCAACCATTCGTACTAACCACGGATGCAAGCAACTATGCGATAGGATCCGTTCTCTCACAAGGATCATTAGACAAAGACTTACCAATCTCTTACGCCAGCAGGACATTAAATAATGCTGAGTGTAATTATTCGACAATCGAGAAAGAGCTTTTAGGTATTGTGTGGTCGATTCGCCACTACAGACCTTATCTGTATGGTAGAAAGTTTATTATCAGGTGTGATCATAAACCACTGATGTATTTATTCAGCATCAATGATCCAGGGTCAAGACTCATGAGATGGAGATTAAAACTCGAAGAATATGAATACGAAATCCAATACAAGTCAGGAAAAAGTAACACAAATGCTGATTCCTTGAGTCGGCTAAGATCTAATCCTAATCCAGTCGAGATTAGACCGGTAACAGCAAATGAGAGTTCATATAGCGATTTTCAACGGAAGTTCCAAAATACGATTATAAATAACTCGAACGTAAATGAGTTCGATGAGTCGCTGTTTTCACAAACAGATAATTTGGCTTTATGTATATCTTCCGATGTAGAAATGTCAAAAGGGATCGCGCTAGAATTCAGAAATCGATTTAAACACGAAGAAAAGATTAAATCTCAAAATCCGCAAGTACACGAAATCGTCTCTATCAAAGAAAATGACAAGTTCATTTACTACCTTGTCACAAAAACGAACTTTTGGGATAAGACGTCATATGACGATCTATTTAAAGTGGTTGTTCTTTTACGAGAACATCTTATGAAAAACAATCAAACATCTATCTGCATTCCAAGACTAGGATGTGGTTTAGATCATTTAAAATGGAATAAAGTACGTTCCATGATACGATATATTTTCATGAATACCCAAATCGAAGTAAAAATATATCATAACAAAATAATAAATCCTAACAAAGAGGATATTGAGGTAATTCTTAGGGAAAACCATTCCAATCCTACTGCAGGACATTCAGGATTTCATAGAACATACAATCGAATCAAACAAAATTATAGGTGGTCTAACATGAAAAAAGACATTAAGAACTTCATAAAAATTTGCGAATCATGCCAAAAGAATAAACTCGTTAGAAAGAAAAATCGTCAGCCAATGCAGATTACAACGACGTCTGAGAAACCGCTAGATAAGGTTTTTTTAGACCTGATTGGACCATTAACATTAACTGAGTCAGGACACAAATTTATTCTTACGCTACAAGATGACCTTACCAAATTCTCTCAAGCGTATGCAATAGCTACACATGATGCAGCTACAATCGCTAAGATACTGGTTAATAACTTCTTCTTGAAATTTGGCATACCATTGTCAATCCACACGGACCAAGGAAGGGATTTCACTTCCAACCTTCTTAAAGAAGTTTCTAAGCTGTTCAAAATTAAACAAATTCAAAGTACTGCATATCATCCTCAGTCCAATGGAGCTCTTGAAAGAAGCCATGCTACTTTAGCAGACTACTTAAAACACTACATTAATGAGGAACAAACGACATGGGATGAGTGGATTGATTTTGCAATGTTTTCCTATAACACGACCACTCACTCATCAACTAAATTCACACCTCATGAACTTATGTTTGGGGCAGAACCTACACTGCCTTCAGCATTGAGAAAACCACCAGAATTCAAATACACGTACGACAATTATGTCGACGAGCTGACTCTCAAGTTACAAAAATCACATCAACTGGCTAGAGAAAATGCCATTAAATCTAAAGAGCGAAACAAAATATATTATGACAAACGTATCACTACGACTAGTTTCAAAAGAGGTGATAAAGTTTATTTGTTAAATGAGCAAACGAAAATTGGCAAATCGAAAAAACTAACAAAACGATATCTAGGTCCCTATTTAATAGTGGATGCTTCTAAAGTAAATTGCACCCTCTTAATTAATAAGAAAAGAGTGGTTGTACATAAAAATAGATTAAAACCAGCCTTTGTTGCAAGCTCATAATTGCGTCATATGGCATTCGTCAATTTCAACGCTACTAAATCAAAGAATCTCCAGGCGTGTATTTCGAGCACGTGTCTCAACTACGCTATTATGAAAATTAATGGAAACATTATAAAACTGTATGCCAAAAAGGTGTAATAATAGAGAATTCCAATTAAAGTCTGAAATATGGCATAAATTAAATGATCGTAACTCGTGGATATATATATCCTTCCTAATCCTACACATGTCAGGATCAATTGCAAGCAGAATGCACCCGAAGATCTTGTACTAAGTAAAACAGGCATATTATCCTTAGCAACAGCATGTAAGGCGTACACGAGTACTACTATACTTGCATCTTCATATATGAATTTAACTAGTAATTTTACACAAATAATTCCTAAGGTGGACATCTCACAAGATGATTGTTGTTTACCACACAAAGACAACATGTCAGAACTCTCTTTAAGTAAGTTACATATTTCGAATTTAAACACTGATGAGTGATGATTTGAAATTAGCCAGCCATAAACTGGACGATATCTCGAAGTTAGCCGATGAGCTTTCTCGTCATGAACTCGCAAAAACTCACCTATCTTGGTATAGTTACGTAACGTATATTTTAGTTTTGATATTGATAACTTTTCTGGTTTACAAATTGTATAATTGTTTGAAGCGACGAAATCACAGAGACAGACTGCACTCTCATGAGACCACAGGTTGTTGTGCAACACTTACCAACTGTCTTACTTTAAATATTCGTGAAACAAGTGATCCATCGGTGACCAGTAGACCAACATCAATCGAACTTGAAAGTGTAAACGAAGGTTCAAGTTCTAATTCAAATGTGCCATTACGTAGAAGCCAGAGACAACACGCACAGATCAGAGATCGTTTAGCATAAACAAATGTTTCATTCATTCATAAACGTTTAAAGAAAAATATTAATAAACGTACCTAATTTAATTTGATAATATTGAATACTCATTCTAATCTCTAAGGATCGATTATAATAATTACCTTTAGCGTACCTAACATAAGATTTTATTTGAAAGGAAATTATGTGTTATCACAAATTATTATGCTAAAAACATCTAGAAAATAAGAATGTACTCTTATACTAAGATTGTAATAAGAACATAAGCATTAAATTATGTATCTTTTATAAAACTAAATCCTACAATGAATCATGTCTCTTGTACTGTGTTTCGCATAACTTTATACTATTTTAACTCAAATTCCAAAAACTTACTATATTCAACAAGTGTATTTTATTGCTAATATTAGTTATTGTCAGTCATATTTCAATAAAAACCATTGTATACCTTGGTTATGCAGAGTGAAATAAAATAATAATTCAAATCACCAGCATACCTAGGATTTTAACTAGCATTATGAAAGGACAAAAATTCATTATCATGTACTTCATTCTCAGGGGGAAGGTGTAATGTACACATCTGCATCCACCCTATAAACAGACTGTTCAATATCATCCCTTACTGGTTATAAACATCCTCCCTTTCAAGTGCACTCTAATTTTCATAACAGTCTATTCCCAATATTATCATGATGTTTTAGTTTATATATACACCAGACCCTCTTTGTATCAACCAAATAACGTAAACATTCTCAATTGTATATCTCTGCTACTCGCACAATCTTATTATAAACATGTATGCACCCTTGTGTCAAGAGAATCAAAGGGAGTTGCAACCAGGAGCTCGACGACGCTACATCTACCTCAACTCATCTCCACAAATCCGTTCATACCAATAAATCGTTTCAATCCAACTAATTCACAAATATATTTACATGATTCAAACCTTCACGTCCAACAAGTCCATTACACTAGTGTTGCCACGCTGCTATAATTGCATCAAAAACGCATCAAAAATATACTTAACAATTCTGGGCACTCAATTTCCTGCGCGAAGCGAGTGAAGCAAATCTTCAGTTCGATCACTTGCAGATTTTTGTTTGTTTTGTTTTTGTTTGTTCGCGCTCATACAGACCTGTGTGTCTTTGTGTTTGCTTGTGAATTTTTTTCTGTTTTGTCATTCTATTTTGTGTGAGTTTGGAAACAAACGAGGCCATGGTATTATTTGGCGAGGGAATAGTTTTGCGTTAAAAAGGTCATCGGCTGTCAGCAGACCAGCATTCTCGCGTCGTTTCGCTTGACGCTCTCAAGCCAGCAGCAAACGCAGCAAACAGCGAAACATGTGTTCGAGCATCACACTTCCGGCGGCTAGCCGATAAGGCGGTGTGGTTTCAGCGAACACATCACTCACCCCAGCTGAATATGTAGCAAGCATAGCCTCTAGATAAGTCAAAGCTGACAATGATTTCACTTGAACGCTTATGGACATGGGATGGGAATCGGCTGGGATGAGTGCTGTCGATGTCTGCACGATTTGCTTACATAGACACGCACCCAAGTGTCCTCTCCCCTTCAACAAAGACACCCATGGGTGCGTAAAGTTCGAGCAAGGCTGGGTTGGGATGCGTAGCTCATTCTTATCTCATTTTAGAACCGCTTCCTACCTTGTTTGCAGTTTGTAACTTGCTAGAGGACTTGAACAATGCATCTTTCAAGGAAAGTATGCAAGACTACTGTCAGAAATGCACCAGGTTACATTCTATGTGATTTTAGCCATACAATTTACATTCGGTCAGAGCTGTCAGAATACATGAAACCTGTCCAAAAATGATGTGCGCGGCAATCCTTTTTGACACAGCTATCAGCCTGCTAAACGTGATGCCACGTGATGCTGCGTATCCCAGCCGGCCTTGCTCGAAGGTATCATCAAGCCACTAAACGTGATATTGCCCATCCCCGAGGTAACCAAGACAATTGTGTACCCATGCGCAGTGCCGCCGAAGTCGCCGCAGCTGGAAGTCCCAGCGACCGAGATCGAAGCCGGCACGCAGCTGGAGGCGACGTGCCGCGCACAGGACGCGCGGCCGGCTGCGCGGCTGCGCTGGCAGCTCGACGGGGTCACGCAGCGCGACGACGCCGTCGACGACTCCGACGACGCCGGCGAATGGGCGTGGCCTTGGGACGTCCAGTCGGCCAGCCAGACGTTCAAGCATCTGGTGCCCCACGCCACCGGAAACGTTACGCTGAGCTGTCAAGTCTTGTATCCGGACAGGAACACTGTGATCTTTGCCCCCGCGAAGACGGTCATGGTGACTCCTGCCACCACGACTCCGACCTCGTCCACGACTCCGGGTGAGTTTAACTCAATGTGAAAATGACTACGAAATCCCCAGCATCGTCTTCGCCGGGCGTCCTTCACCCCCGTGCCGAGTTTCAGCCCCGTCGGACTCGCGGTCGCCGAGATACGAAACCTGACATCAACCCAAATCCAGCCACGACCGCCTCCTGTGTCAAAGTCTCCTTAAGTCTCACTGAACGGTTTCGCATGTTGGAAACACCGGTTCTCGTGAGATCACCAAAGTTAAGCAACATCGCGCTGAGTCAGATTTTTGATGGGTGACCATCATGCACATGATCAGTTCTGTTCGGGAGAGAGGTCGGAGGGTTTGATGAAGTCAGTACGACAACTTCACTCGCCTTGCTTGTCAACCTCTCGACAGCATGGATCAGCGGATGAATCCTGTCGTTCGAGTTGTACCGTCCTTCGGAAGGGACGTAAAGCCGGTGGTCCCCTCGGTGCTTTTCGACAGGAGTAGGCTACGTGCCGGCACCGGGTTTCCCCTCCTCCCTTCTAGCCATAGGTCAGGTTCATCATCACCCTTTCATTATAGACCAGCGCTACAAGGCCAGTCGTCAAAACAGTGCGTCGTTAAACACCGGCAATCAATCAATGAATCACCGGGTTTCCCCTCCTCCCTTCTAGCCATAGGTTAGGTTCATCATCACCCTTTCATTATAGACCAGCGCCACGGTGCCAGCTGTCAAAACAGTGCGTCGTTAAACCCCGGCAACCAACCCTAAAGTCTCTGTAATTGGCAAACAGCGTCCATCCCACCCCCCACCACCGCACCGGGGGTCAGCAGCGAGCGTTGTACGTTTGTTGTTTGTTTCCCAGGGGCGAGTTCTCCACAAAGTACCAAGACTCCCCACGGCAGCGACTCCCCCACGCCCGGCAGCGACGCAGAGGTTGAAGCTGACGATCCGGGTGATGCAGGTCTCGCCGGGTGGCTCGTCGCGTGCATCGTGCTCCTGGTGCTGGTGGTGGCTGGCGGGCTGCTCTACGTCCTCCTGGTGGTGCTCGCTGCCCGGGACTGCTGTGGACCGGCGCTCAAGAACAGTGAGTCAACTTTCTTAGGTCTTACGAGAACAGGCGAAGTGGGACTTCAATTTGACTCGTGCTACTAAATTCACTGGTGTGTTTTTTTCTGTGTTTGTTTTGGTGTTTTTATCTGCAAACGCACAATCGATTTTCATGATAGTAGCTACGTAGATGGTAGTCTATGTTTCTCAGTATACGTAATTGGTCACACCTAATTCAGAAATGTTATCCCTGATGACTCACAAACTGGATCACATTTTTGCTATTGTGCTTAGCACGTTTCTTGTACCTACTCAACCAAACTTTTATTGCATTTTCTTGTATTCTTTTCATTTTTTATATCAATTTTGGATCAACCGACACTGGCTTAATTTTTACAGACCTTGAGTTATCTGAATCATATATTCCGAAAGTTTAAAGCATTAACAACAAATAGCTAATTGTTATCAATATTTTGAAAGTTTATTTTTGATTTATTTAACTTCTTAGCTCATAATATTTTTTTAATCGGAATCATTCAACATAACGCTCATCTACAATTCAATTGAAATAGGCCTCTACCAAAGAGGCCTGCTGTATGATCTTCTAATGCCCTAGACACACCTAGATGCCCTAGACACACCTAGATGCCCTAGACACACCTAGATGCCCTAGACACACCTAGATGCCCTAGACACACCTAGATGCCCTAGACACACCTAGATGCCCTAGACACACCTCGATGCCCTAGACACACCTCGATGCTCTAGACACACCTAGATTCCCTAGACACACCTCGATGCCCTAGACACACCTAGATGCCCTAGACACACCTAGATGCCCTAGACACACCTAGATGCCCTAGACACACCTAGATGCCCTAGACACACCTAGATGCCCTAGACACACCTCGATGCCCTAGACACACCTCGATGCTCTAGACACACCTAGATTCCCTAGACACACCTCGATGCCCTAGACACACCTAGATGCCCTAGACACACCTAGATGCCCTAGACACACCTAGATGCCCTAGACACACCTAGATGCCCTAGACACACCTCGATGCCCTAGACACACCTCGATGCTCTAGACACACCTAGATGCCCTAGACACACCTCGATGCCCTAGACACACCTAGATGCCCTAGACACACCTAGATGCCCTAGACACACCTAGATGCCCTAGACACACCTCGATGCCCTAGACACACCTCGATGCTCTAGACACACCTAGATGCCCTAGACACACCTCGGTGCCCTAGACACACCTCGGTGCCCTAGACACACCTAGATGCCCTAGACACACCTAGATGCCCTAGACACACCTAGATGCCCTAGACACACCTAGATGCCCTAGACACACCTAGATGCCCTAGACACACCTAGATGCCCTAGACACACCTAGATGCCCTAGACACACCTAGATGCCCTAGACACACCTCGATGCCCTAGACACACCTAGATGCCCTAGACACACCTAGATGCCCTAGACACACCTAGATGCCCTGGACACACCTAGATGCCCTAGACACGTCTAGATTCCCTAGACACACCTAGATGCCCTAGACACACCTAGATGCCCTAGACACACCTAGATGCCCTAGACACACCTAGATTCCCTAGACACATCTAGACACACCTAGACACACCTAGATGCCCTAGACACACCTCGATGCCCTAGACACATCTAGATGCCCTAGACACACCTAGATGCCCTAGACACACCTAGATGCCCTAGACACACCTAGATGCCCTAGACACACCTAGATTCCCTAGACACATCTAGACACACCTAGACACACCTAGATGCCCTAGACACACCTAGATGCCCTAGACACACCTAGATGCCCTAGACACACCTAGATGCCCTGGACACATCTAGATTCCCTAGACACACCTAGATGCCCTAGACACACCTAGATGCCCTAGACACACCTAGATGCCCTAGACACACCTAGATTCCCTAGACACACCTAGATGCCCTAGACACACCTAGATGCCCTAGACACACCTAGATGCCCTGGACACATCTAGATTCCCTAGACACATATTGCTGTGTGACCATCCAGATGCCACTCTCTGACTAGAACGGTTCCTCGTTGCTTTCCCCAGAGACTCGACCGTCGTACGAATGCCTCGAGTCGAGCTTCGCGCCTTGCTGCGGCCAAGGATCCAACAAACGGTGGGTTTCAACAAGCCGGACGTCCGCTACGAGCCCAGGCGGAGGAGACCCCCTGGCAGCCAACAAAGACGAAGAGATGTCGCTGGCACAAGGTGGCAAGCGGCCAGCCAGCAGCGCAGACCGAGAGAACCGCAGGCCATCCAACAATTAGAAAGGGGTGCAATGTGCAGACGTTTGGGCGAGGAACGAGAACACCGGGGAAAGTGAGAACAAAAGACACAAGTGTAAATCGCTGCAGAAAGCCAACTTCAAGCGAGCGCCGAGAGAAAGATCCAATTCACGAATGAAATAAGTAATGGTGCTGGTTTCAGACGCGGGAACTCCCTGACGGAATCTTAGGGATCGGCGGTTGAGGAACGATTTTTTTGGGTGTGTGATTGCAGAATGTCAACGTTCTCTTGTCGAGTCGCCGCTAGGAAGCCTGCAGGCGAGCTGAGCCCTCGGTTCCAACGCCGACGTCTGGGAATGTCGCTCAGGGTTTCGGCGTGGAAGCCTGGCACCCCGGGATGCAAAGTGTTCGGCGGGAGGGACAGTGTTGGGCAGGAAGGACAGCGTTTTGCAGGAAGGACAGCGTTAGGCAGGAAGGACAGCGTTTGCAGGAAGGACAGCGTTTGCAGGAAGGACAGCGTTTGCAGGAAGGACAGCGTTTGCAGGAAGGACAGTGTTAGGCAGGAAGGACAGCGTTTGCAGGAAGGACAGCGTTTGCAGGAAGGACAGCGTTTGCAGGAAGGACAGCGTTTGCAGGAAGGACAGCGTTTTGCAGGAAGGACAGCGTTTTGCAGGAAGGACAGTGTTTGCAGGAAGGCGACGAAGCTTCGCCGTTTGAAGCTAGCCACCATCGACCAGAGTTGTAACAGATAATTTGTAAAGTTATCGATAGATAAAGTACATTTTATACAGAGTTTTGACTTGCCTAGATAATTTTATCTAGACGAGTCACAACTCTGCCAGCAACGCGAAGCTCTCTGAGATCTTCTTAGGAAACTCCAGTCAAGTCTTAGTCAAAGAAATTTTACATAAGTCGGGTATTTTGTAAAATAACTTACAATTTAAAATTTAAAATACTTGTCGCATAAGTCATTATCTATCGTATTAATATTATAGTACAGCTTTATATGTATTAAATTACATACAGGTTGGTGAAACCCAATTCTTTCCATCCATATAATCTAAACAATGCACTTTCAATTTATTTTTCTGGTGGCCTCTCGAGCCAAATTGGATATCGCCCCTCATCTTTAATTAATAATCTTACAAATCGGTGCCAACATTTTCTTACTAATTTTCTAACTTGTCGCAGAAAGCGATTTACTTAAAAAATATTTTTGGTGATTGTAATTGTGCCTTCGCGAAATCACTTAAATATGTATACTTTTCCAGGAAATAAACCAGCGCAAAGAGCTGAGAACAAATTGATCTCATGAGGAAGCGACTCCATCTTTTCCTCCATTTTATCAGTGTCCACTTCCTGGCAGATTCTTATCATTAATCGAACAGATATATAAGAAGTTGTGAATAAACCGGACATTCCATTCTGTGTAATATAAAGCTATTTCCTTGTTGAACTAAATCAGCTAGATCGTTTCAGAATGCTCTGTATCTCAAGGGTTGACAGACTACAGGCTAGGATCGCCAGCCAGCTTGTTTGGCCCGCGTCGAACAGCAGGGAGTCTAGCAAACAGCAAGGCTCTGTATCTCAAGGGTTGACAGACTACAGGCTAGCATCGCCAGCCAGCTTGTTTGGCCCGCGTCGAACAGCAGGCAGTATAGCAAACAGCAAGGCTCTGTATCTCAAGGGTTGACAGACTACAGGCTAGCATCGCCAGCCAGCTTGTTTGGCCCGCGTCGAACAGCAGGGAGTCTAGCAAACAGCAAGGCTCTGTATCTCAAGGGTTGACAGACTGCAGGCTAGCATCGCCAGCCAGCTTGTTTGGCCCGCGTCGAACAGCAGGGAGTCTAGCAAACAGCAAGGCTCTGTATCTCAAGGGTTGACAGACTGCAGGCTAGCATCGCCAGCCAGCTTGTTTGGCCCGCGTCGAACAGCAGGGAGTCTAGCAAACAGCAAGGCTCTGTATCTCAAGGGTTGACAGACTACAGGCTAGCATCGCCAGCCAGCTTGTTTGGCCCGCGTCGAACAGCAGGGAGTCTAGCAAACAGCAAGGCTCTGTATCTCAAGGGTTGACAGACTACAGGCTAGCATCGCCAGCCAGCTTGTTTGGCCCGCGTCGAACAGCAGGGAGTCTAGCAAACAGCAAGGCTCTGTATCTCAAGGGTTGACAGACTACAGGCTAGCATCGCCAGCCAGCTTGTTTGGCCCGCGTCGAACAGCAGGGAGTCTAGCAAACAGCAAGGCTCTGTATCTCAAGGGTTGACAGACTACAGGCTAGCATCGCCAGCCAGCTTGTTTGGCCCGCGTCGAACAGCAGGGAGTCTACCAAACAGCGCTTTAGGTAATTTTCAGTAAGTAGGGACAGCATGATAGAAGGGGTAGGGTAGGGTTTATTTAAGGAATTTTCAAATTAAGTGAATCTACTCATGTTGAAATTTGCATGATATCCAAGCGCAGCCTTCCACATAAGCTAGTCGACGCGTGTTTGTGACATGTGCCGGATATCCGGGTGATTCTGCTGACCTTAGGAAAGGCGTTGTCCGAATTATAAATACACTGTACTGTAGTCCGAGCAAGCGGCTGTTCGACCGACAAGATGACGTCACTTTATATGGCTTGTCGTTGCTAAAATGTCATCATAGGGCTGGGCGAGGTGAGGATTATCATGGTTTTATTTCTTTTCTTAGCCCACTCACCATTTATTGATTTATCTTTGTCATTTTCAATGCAATGAATGCTTCGTGTGTTAAAAATTGACATGCTGAGGAATAATACCCGAGACTCATTTCATCCCATAACGTATCTCTGATAAGGTATCATCTCACAATCTTACAAAGCATACTTTGATTTAACATTGAATTTGTTAGCCGGTACTTTAAAAGTTTTATGCGCTTCGTGAATTGAAATCGGCTTTGCTTCTGTAATCGACAAGAGCCTGCTTGCTTTGCTAACTTTAACAATTATGTATAATCGTAGAAAAATAGCAGCAGCAGCTTGTCCATGTCATAACAGTCACAGCGTTGTTTGTTCTTCGCCATGCGGGTGTGTTCAACTTCATTCAATTATTAGAGTGTCTGTCGATATTCGAGGTTCACTTTTCACGGCTCGATTCGCATTCTATTCCGTTCGATTAAAATTCTATAAATATACCCACTAGCTAAAGCCAGGCAGAGCAATTCGGGTTGTGATTTCCCTGTCTTCCTTTGTTATTTAGCTGAGATTATTAATATTTTTTCCAAACTGGTAGCACGTCCAGTGGGCGTCTGACGTCATTTATCTCACAGTGGAGTAGGTCAGTTACAATTAGCAATAAAATTAGAGTCCAAACATACAAGAAAACATTGAAACTTCTTCAACGCGAGTTTTAAAAGCTTTAGTATCGTCGCTTGACTCCAGCTTAGTATGTTTGCCTTTGCGAAACAAGAACCAATGTCCTTATCAGGACCAAAAGTCAATGCGATGAGAGCAGAACCGACCATCTTACAACCATCTTAACGTGGCCCTCAACCACTCCGGCATCCCAACACAGCTAGTGATTCCTGATGACGATTGTCCGCGAGCAGACATAGTGTCTGTCATTTGCACGAGCTACGTTAATGTCAGCCTGTGTACCACGTGCCTGGAGCACAGTTTGTTTTGAAATGCAGTTGGCCTAACCTGTTAATTTCTAGCAAAACTCGCACCATATCCCCCGCCCCACCACTAATCCTACCTTTCCTGAACCGACCCAACTTCCCGACCTAATTAGTGTATTTCAATCATCTGCAGTTCAATCCATTTAAAAGATGAATGTACACATTTTGACAGTGATATTTGTTTCGTTGACCTTGAGGCTGAGTTAACTCAGGCACACTTTTCTGCCTTTCATTTGCACGAGCTACGTGCTTGCTTGCTGAGCGAGATTGCGTGCTAGGCACACTGACACCAGTGATAACATTGATAAGTGTGCGACTGATCCAGGAGATAGGCTGGAGGTCGATGACATCTGTCTGCGCTCGTCGCGAATCGATTGGCATGCGGCTGGCAGTCCGCATCGCACCGTCGTTGGCAAGCGAAACTGTGTGACGCCAATCTTCACAATTAATGTTGAAAAACTACATGTTTTTATATAATATATAATTTGGCGTAACTTTCTAGCAATGTTCACCCGCACGATTCGATGTTTGTGTACAAATTTCAACCCCTTTTCTTGAATATGACACTTTTACTTCACTTTTCAAGCGTTTCTGCATGTTTTTGCAACTAAAGCAACTTTATCTTCAACCGACTTTAACAAAATTTACTGTGTGCATGATAAATCGTATTAAGAAGATACTGTGTTAATTTCAAGCAAATCAATTGAATGGTTTTTCTTTAAATCGATTTTTACGTTTTGAAATATTAAAATAATTTCACGACTATACATCATGAAATTTCCAGGTAACGAATCTCATTGATATTGCTGATAAATTAACGCCCAACATTTTAAATTGATCATAAAAGCCTCTAGGCTATGCGCACACGCAATATAATCGCGTTGTGGATGAGCGTAAATATTACGCTTATCCACAACACGATTATACTATGAGTGGTCGCATAGCCTAGTGTCAACATCAACATAATATAGGAAACAAATTTGTAGTGACAAATAATTTTTTATTTCTAAGAGTGTCTTATGCTGAAAATATCATGATGTAGCCGTCTTGAAATTATTTGAATATTTAAAAACATAAGAATCGATTTAAGGAAAAGCTGTTCAGTTGATTTGCTTGAAATTAACACAGTATCTTCTTAATACGATTTATCATGCACACAGTAAATTTTGTTAGCATCGATTCAAGAAAAAGTTGCTTTAGTTGCAAAAAACTGCAGAAACGCTTGAAAAGTGACGTAAAACTGCCATTTACAAGAAAAGTGCTAAACGTACAGCAATGAAATTTGTACTCAAACAATAAATCGTGAGGGTCAACATATCTAGAAAGTTTCGTCAAATTATATTCAGATCCTTGGCCTGTAGATTGAAAAACGTATTTTGAAAAAGCTCTAAAATTTCGTGAAACTTAATAACATGAAATTTCCTCGTCTGCATTGCTTCAAAAACGTGGCAGATCTATGTTCAAAGAAAACGAAGGTCCACAGAAATTTTCATCAAAATCCGTTGTGGCGTTTGGCCTGCTAGAGCGGGAACAAGCACACACACAAAAACACACGGCATAAAAACAAAACAAAAAATCATTACGGATTTTTTTTAGGCTTTTCTTCACTCGATACGCTCGTGAGTCGTTACGCTCATCAATGATGTTGACTTTTTACAGACTTTTTCTTGAATCTAACAGAGTATAAACATGTTACATCCAAATGGTTTGAAACGAAATAATTCCACGAAAATACCACTTGACAACACAATCATTCGGACCTCATATCGCTTTCATGCGATGACAGCGCAACGTGGCTTGCTGGACCGGCGCCAGCTTCACGCTGCTGCAATCAATCCAGCTTCATCATAACATTGATGTCATCTTCGTCATGTTCAATCATCATTAGCGTGCACTTCTCCAGTCTGCAGCCGGCGTCACTATAGCTTCTGTTCCGGCGACCTTGCACCGGTAATTAGACATTACAAGGCATGGATTACATGCACTAATCTCTGATTGCTGGTCGACTGCTTGCTGCTTGGGGAGGGGCGGGAAGACAGTAATGAGCAAGGACATCTCTTTGACTTCCTGTTCTCTATTCCGGCATCTCACCTCAGCAATGATGTTGAAGACACTGAGAAGATTTCGCTGTTAAGCGCTAATCTCTTCTTGAATGTTTGGGTTGGGTGGACACAGCGTTTTTATCGGGCGAAGATCAATCCTCAAATTTTGATATTAATGGAGGAGAAATTGTTTAGGTTTCTTGTTTAGGTTGTTAATGGGTGTCTTGCCCGCCAAACGTGGCCATCGGTTCAATCAATTTTGATAAACAGCCTCGTAAACTCCCAGTCTTAACCAAAAATGCAGAGGTCCGCGTTAAAACATTTGTTGCCCCTAAAATTAACCCACAAAAAAAAATATTGTGTAGATGAAGAGAGGACCCAATAAACTACACCAGAGAATAAAGAACAATGGTGGGTTTTGTTTAAAAAAATATTCAACGAGATTTTTAACTAAGATTCACTTCACTCGCTTCGAGGCACGTTCTGAGGCAAGAAACCAAATAACACCATTAAAAAAACCCTTTAAAAACTTTTAAAAAACCCTTAAATACCGCTTGGTTTTGACAGCTTCAAGGAAAACCGAGTAACGACGCGAACACTTGATCTTCCCCGCCGTGCGATGCGAAGACAATCGAAGAGCGATTACCGAGATTGCTTTGCCAGCATGACTGGACCGTGACGTATGGAGGAGAGGCTGCATCTGCGTTGTCATGGAGACATTGTCTCGGTCAGCGGCGGTGGGCGCGTCTGACGAGCTGTCACTCACCCCCCACCACTTGTTGCTCCACGAGCAGGAAGCCAGCGCGCGGGTCAGGGCTGATACGCCGAGGTTAAGCAACAGCGCGCTGGTTCTGCGGGTGGATGGGTGACCGACGCCCGGCATTCTTGCTCTGAAGGCAGTTCAGTGACTTGATTGGTGGCTTCCATGTCACTGCCCGATGAGACACGTCAAAACGTAGCAGCTGCCTCCCGAATCGAAAAAACAGATGACGGCAGGAAAATTACTCAACCCACCAGAGGCTGGCTGGATTCAAAAATAGAAATCTGCACCCAAAATATTTCTGTTTCTTAAATTTCTAAAAAGGAAAGCTTTTTTAAATGTTTAAATCATGTTTTGTAGATGCATATTACCTAAGAAAAGAAAACGGTCCTGAGTGTTTACAACAATTATCAAAACACCAGGAAGATATGGTTTATTTCACCAGTGTAGCATTATGGATATTTCACCTGGAGGGCCATCTTGTAACTGCCACGGTGAAATGAGATGATATCTTCCTTCTTGTCAGTGTTTCTAGATGGCACAAACGAACCCTCTCTTATCATCTCGCTGCGATCAAAGCTACACACATTCCCTCCAGTGTGGGAAATTTCACCACGAGATGTGGGATATTTCACCATGAAATGTGGGATATTTGAAAAATGACTGGCTGCCACGTCACGAAGCTATGATGACGCAATGATGAGTATGATTGTTGTGAGAAGGGGGGAGGGGGGCACGAGACTCAATGTATAAAACCCGGCACCGGCGTCTTAAAGATCAGCATCAGCAGTCAGCAGTCAGCAGTCAGCAGTCAGCAGTCGGCAGCCGGGGAAACAGTCTCAAGATGTTCAAGACGCTGCTGTTGGCCAGCCTGATGCTGGCAGCCTTCGCCGCCGCCGGGAAGATCCGTGAGTTTCAACAACAAGTGTCTGTTTCCACTGTTTTAAGAGTAAAATATCTTTTTAGAAAAACTACTCAACTTATAAATAACATATCTTGAAAGTTTCGTCAAATTGCTGCACGGACAACCAACTGTGGAATTGATATTAAGTTTATTTGAGTTGTTGGGCTCCATGGAGATACAGGACTGTGGATATAGAACATGTACAGCATAATGGATAAGTGCAGAGTCCCGGAATGGATACTAATTTTGGAATTTATACTGCGTTACCAATAATCATTGTTTATCAATGATTATCATTGAAATCATTGAAATCATTGACATATCAAACGAGTATTTGCATTTAGAATTAAATTCACACCAATCACGTGCCTGCTTACAGCGGAGTACAACCAATCACGTGACTGCTTTCAGCGGAGTACAACCAATCACGTGACTGCTTACAGCGGAGTACATTTCGGTGTGCCGGCGGTCGGACCCGCAGCTGGAGAAGTGCATCCTGGCATCGATCGACGGTCTGCGCTCGCACCTGCGCACTGGCATCCCCGAGCTTCACGTGCCGCCGCTCGAGCCGCTGTCCATCCCCGAGGTCAAGGTCGCGCTGGGCGCCGGCTTCACGGCCACCGGGAAGGACGTGCTCGTGCACGGCGCAGGCGCGTTCCAAGTCACCGCCTTCAAGTGAGTGCACCGCCTTCTTTATGTCGGTGTTTAACGACGCACTGTTTTGACAACTGGCACCGTGGCGCTGGTCTATAATGAAAGGGTGATGATGAGCCTAACCTATGGGTAGAAGGGAGGAGGGGAAACCCGGTGCCGGCACGTAGCCTACTCCTGTCGAAAAGCACCGAGGGGACCACCGGCTTTACGTCCCTTCCGAAGGACGGTGCAACTCGAACGACAGGATTCCTCCGCTAATCCGTGCTGTCGAGAGGTTGACAAGCAAGGCGAGTGAAGTTGTCGTACTAACTTCAAACCCTCCGACCTCACTCCCGAACAGAACTGATCATGTGCATGATGGTCACCCATCCAACAGCGCGATGATGCTTAACATGATGGTCACCCATCCAACACCTGACTCAGCTCGGCCGAACCTTCTGTTGACTGACAGGACGTTGCACCTGTTTCAGGGCCGACATGAAGAACCTGGTGTTCGACGTCACACTGGCCGTTCCGGTGCTCTACCTGGCCGCGGACTACGACATCGACGCGCGCCTCTTTAACCTGCCGCTCAAGGTAGCCACTTGTTGCTGGTCACTCCCTTACTTGTTGCTAGCCACGCCCTTACCTGTTGATTGTCACGGCCACACTTGTCTGACTAAATCCTAGAGTTTGATCGTAGAAGAGTGATAGCTGCGTCACTTGACAACAGCGCATTCTCTGATTTGTTCTCCCAACTATTCACAGACAATAAAACTATCACGTCGTCGAAATTAAAGTCGATTTGAAATGTTGAATACATCTCTAACCAGGAGATGATTTCGATGTGAGGCAGTGACACACTTGTTTGCTCACCTGTCACACTTTTCGGACGCTAAACACTCCTAACATCCATCTCCCTTTGACTTAACTATCTGGTTTGAACACCGCCTACGACATCGAACTTGCCGCGCAAGGTAGCCACTTGTTGCTGGTCACTTCTTTACTTGTTGCTTATTGCTTAAAGCCACTCCTCCCTGGCTTAGAAACAAAACTGAATGTCCGCCTCCGCCTGGCTCGTTGAGTGATGCGCGTGTTGTGCGCGTGCGCTGCAGGGTCGCGGGCCGATCCAAGTGAACGCGACGGACATCAGCGGGGCGGTGCGCATGCAGGGCGAGCTGCGCACGAAGCACTTCAAGGGCATCGCCGAGAAGCAACAGTACCTGCGTTTCACGGACGCGACGCTGGCGCTGCACATTGGCGACTTCAAGATACACGTCGAGAACCTCTTCCACGGCGACACCATCCTCAGTGAGTGCCGCAGTCGCTGTAGGATGCAGGACACTCTGCCAGCAAACATCTCACCAGGCTGTAGGATGCAGGACACTCTGCCAGCAAACATCTCACCAGGCTGTAGGATGCAGGACACTCTGCCAGCAAACATCTCACCAGGCTGTATGATGCAGGACACTCTGCCAGCAAACATCTCACCAGGCTGTAGGATGCAGGACACTCTGCCAGCAAACATCTCACAAGGCTGTAGGATGCAGGACACACTGCCAGCAAACATCTCACCAGGCTGTAGGATGCAGGACACTCTGCCAGCAAACATCTCACCAGGCTGTAGGATGCAGGACACTCTGCCAGCAAACATCTCACCAGGCTGCTGGATGCAGGACACGCTGCCAGCAAACATCTCACCAGGCTGTAGGATGCAGGACACTCTGCCAGCAAACATCTCACAAGGCTGTAGGATGCAGGACACTCTGCCAGCAAACATCTCACCAGGCTGTAGGATGCAGGACACTCTGCCAGCAAACATCTCACAAGGCTGTAGGATGCAGGACATCTCTGCCAGCAAACATCTCACCAGGCTGTAGGATGCAGGACACTCTACCAGCAAACATTTCACCAGGCTGTAGGATGCAGGACACTCTGCCAGCAAACATCTCACCAGGCTGTAGGATGCCGGACACTCTGCCAGCAAACATCTCACCAGGCTGTAGGATGCAGGACACTCTGCCAGCAAACATCTCACCAGGCTGTAGGATGCAGGACACTCTGCCAGCAAACATCTCACCAGGCTGCAGGATGCAATTTCAAAAGAGTTTTCTGCATTCTACCTACCGCAAGTTGTTTTTGATACAAGACTGTTGTGCTGTTATAATTTAGTAAAACAAGACTCTAGACTTGCTTCCTGTTTACCTCCGGCCCAATTAATTGCATTTTATTAACGAGCCCCTAGTTTATGTTGTAAGCTGCAGCCCCTTTTTGTGATGCACACTTTGCTTACTTTCTTCCTTAAAACAAGTGAGCGCGTCTTGCCGCTGTTGCAGACGAAGCGACCAACTCGGCGGTGAACGCCAACTCGAAGGAATTCCTGGGCGCCGTGCGTCCGGTGGTCGAACGGACCGTGGGTGGCGTCTTGCTGGACATCGCCAACAACGTCACCAAGCAGTTCACATATGACGACATCTTCCCGGCATAATGGATCCTTGTGACAACATCTTCCCGGCATCATGGATCCTTGTGACGACATCTTCCCGGCATCATGGATCCTTGTGGCGACATCTTCCCGGAATAATGGATTCTTGTTACGACATTTTCCCGGCATCATGGATCCTTGTGACGACATCTTCCCGGCATCATGGATCCTTGTGGCGACATCTTCCCGGCATCATGGATCCTTGTGACGACATCTTCCCGGCATCATGGATCCTTGTGACGACATCTTCCCGGCATCATGGATCCTTGTGACGACATCTTCCCGGCATAATGGATTCTACTATGTAATTTTCCCGCCAAAGTGGAGCCACGATACCTGGTTATGTTCTCGTAAATTGACTGTTCATTAAAATATTATGAAAAAATTAATAAAAAATATGTAGAAGCTGTGAAACAGACATTTTATTTCCATGAGCTATGCCGGGAACAAACGTTGTGATGTAATGGTGTGTGTAAATATAGTGACGTGCAAGCCAGCAACAACAGCCAGCACGCTGAGGACCGAGTCGAGCATCGGTTAGCCTAGGACATCATCACGATGATGCCGATGCAGGAAATATGGCAGCTGGCAGTGTCTCAGCGACACGATGTAGTACAGGAAACCGTCGCACCCTGCAATAGTCGCATGGAAACACAGTCAGCTTCTGGAGCTTGTAGGCTTGGAGTTGTTCTGTGTCTGCTGGGAGGTTGCAGGGTTTCAAGCCGGTGCAACAGCTTCACTCGGCTTGCTCGTCAACCTCTCGACAGCACGGATCGGTGGAGTAATCCTGCTGTCGGAGTTGTTCTGTGTCTGCTGGGAGGTTGCAGGGTTTCAAGCCGGTGCAACAGCTTCACTCGGCTTGCTTGTCAACCTCTCGACAGCACGGATCGGTGGAGTAATCCCGGCGCTGTTTCGTTAATCTCTAGGCCAACTGCCTTCACACAGCGCCGTCAAACAGAGCGTCGTTAAACCAAGAAAGGCAGAAGGACACTGACCTGCGCGCGTGAACGCCAGGCCTGCCAACGCCCCCCCGAGCGCGTTCAGACTTCTGTCCGAGTTGGAGAGGAAACAGAAGACGGGCATCGCCACTGCAGACAGCTGACTCCAGGCGGCGGTGACGATGGAGTACCACAAGGTAAACCGGTAGAACCACCGCCCCTTCTCCTGGGCAACGGCGTTTTGGAATTGTATGGATGCGTTGCGTTTAAGGAAGACAAATTTTTTTGCTAATGCTACTTTGCCTTATAGGTATCCTACTTGATGCAATGTTTGTGTAATGTATGGTTTTTTGGGGGGGCGAAACTCGCTACAAAATAGCATTAAAGTCTCGTTTTGAAGGGCTCTAGGTGGTAAAAGGTAGTGATGGTAAGGAATTAAATGTTAGTACCGCTACTGTGTCGCATGGCTTAATTTCACATCATTGGCTATGTCTCGAGGTACGGAAAAATCGCATTCATTACTGGAATTTTGAGCATTCATCCTAACAATTTTAGCACCTATGTATGTCACATGGCTATCTTGAATGGGATACGAGATTTGAAAAAACCTGCAACGTTTTGGTTGAACCGAAGATTTACCTTGAAGAGTCCGGAGAGCAACAGGGTGTTGGCAGCGAAGTGTGTCACCGGAGGGACGGACATCGAAACCAGCAACACTCGCAGCGCTGCAGACAGAGCAACGCCAGGACCCTTAATAGCAGTTGGGTAGTTGTCAACGAACAGCAACAGCAACAGCAACAGCATGCAGCAGCAGCAGCAACAGCATGCAGCAGCAGCAGCAGCAGCAGCAGCAACAGCAGCAACAGCAACAGCAACAGCATGCAGCAGCAGCAGCAACAGCATGCAGCAGCAGCAGCAGCATGCAGCAGCAGCAGCAGCAACAGCAACAGCATGCAGCAGCAGCAGCAACAGCATGCAGCAACAGCAGCAGCATGCAGCAGCAGCAGCAGCAGCAACAGCAGCAGCAGCAGCAGCAGCAGCAGCAGCAGCAGCAGCAGCAGCAGCAGTAGCAGCAGCAGCATGCAGCAGCAGCAGCAGCAGCATGCAGCAGCAGCAGCAGCAGCAGCAGCAGCAGCAGCAGCAGCAGCAGCACCAGCACCAGCAGCAGCAGCAGCAGCAGCAGCAAGCAGCAAGCAGCAAGCAGCAGCAGCAGCAGCAGCAGCAGCAGCAGCAGCAGCAGCACCAGCACCAGCAACAACAATAACAATAATTACGGGATCCAGATATTTCCGTGCGTGCGCTGCGTATATTGTCAGTCGTGGGACTTTTGTTCCCAACCCTAATTATCCCACCTTGCGGATTTAGTGCTACAAGTTGGTGCAACGTGAGTGGCGGGTATGTTTCCATGTTGTGACGTTATTCTGGCTGGAGTGAAGCCATACCGATCACCGGGGCGCTGGCCAGGTCGTGGTGGAACGTGCGCATGTCGAGGAACTCGTCCAGCCGGGAGACACGGAACATTCGACGAGCGACAGCCGCCACAGAACCCAGCGAGGAGGCCGTGGACAGGAACTGGAACAACCAAGCATGCCGGGAACTAACTCGCTATTCGGAATACCATGCTAAATGCCACATTCCATCTCGCAGAGGTCATTGCAACAGGCCAGCTCCTTCCTTCTCTCTCCAATATACATTTATATATATATGTTTTTGTAGTGTCTTCATAGTTCTGAATTTTCTCGCATATGTTTGAAAACGAGGCACGATACAACTGGCTAGATTCAACTCGGAGCACAACAGCAAACTTTTTCGCTAGGCGGTCGAGTAAACATGCTTAACAAAGCTTGTTCCTGGCTGAAAGAGAGCATCACTACATCATTTAGTAAATTGCCATGCAGACCACGCAGAGTGGTTTCCCAGCGCAGACCATTCTTCCGTGTGTCTAATTGATGAGCTTAACGAGCGTAGCGAGTGAAGCGAAATTTTCAATTACACTTTACTGCAAAAAAATCCAGGATGTTTTTTTTGTTTGTTTGTTTGTTTGTTTGTTTGTTTGTTTTTTTTTTTTTTGTTTGTTCGCATGATTCCGGCCAAACGCCAAAACGGATTTTGATGAAAATTTCGGTGGACCTTCGTTTTCTCTGAACTTAGATCTGCCACGTTTTCGCAGCAATTCGGACGAGTAAATTTGATGTTATTAAGTTTTTACGAAATTTTTCAGTTTTTCCAGTTTTTGCTCTCTAGAGGCCAAGCATCTGGATATAATTTGACGAAATTTTCAGGATATGTTGGCCCTCACGATTTATTGTTTGTGTAAAAATTTCATTGTTGTATGTTCAGCACTTTTCTTGAAAATTGCGCTTTAATGACGTTTTTTTGCGATTTTTTTGGCGTTTTTTCAGTTTTTTGCAACTAAAGCAACTTTATCTTCAACCGATGCTCACAAAATTTACTGTGTGCATTAAAAGTCGTACAAAGAAGATACTGTGTTAATTTGAACCAAATCAGTTGAATAGTTTTTCTTTAAATCGATTTTTACGTTTTGAAATATTCAAATAATTTCACGACGACTACATCATGATATTTTCAGGTAACGAATCTCATTGAGAAAGCTGCTAAATTATCACTGGACATATTAAATTGATCATAAAAGCCTTTAGGCTATGCGCTCACGCAATATAATCGCGTTGAGGGTGAACGTAAAAATTACGCTCATCCACAACACGATTATATGAGTGTTCGCATAGCCTAGTGTAATTAAACATCCGCTTCGCTTGCACCAATCAACGGGGATGAACTGGAAGAGGAAAGGGGGCGTTACCGTCAGGGCGAAGCCAAGCAGGGCGGAGCCCCCCGGGGGAAGGAAGCGCGACAGACACGATCGACATTCCACTAACTCCACAGCTTCCTCAGCCTCCTTGCTGCAGGCTGACGTCACCAGATTGAAGACCCCGATGGCTCGCCGCTCCACCCCCTCCAGCCCCTCCATCCCCTCCATCCCCTCCAGCCTCCTGGAAATAAACAGCTGATTTCCAGCACCAGACACCAACCGGCTGCTATTTTCTTCCCTGACTAAAAACTTACTTTTTATTTTTTGCATATAGAGTTTTTGTTGTAAAAAAATGCTAACATTAATGTTATAAATTATACGAAAATATTGAAATATTGAAAGGGTTCAAATGTAAAATGAATTACTTGTTCTATAAATGTTGAAAAAAATCCTAACCAAGCAAAGCAAAGAAGATAAAACAGTATGATATTGTAAGAAAGTATAACCAATTGGAAGTGATTTACCTGTGATTGCAGTACCAACTGGCTGTGATTGCAGCACCAACTGGCTGTGATTGCAACCCCAACTGGCTGTGATTGCAACACCAACTGGCTGTGATTGCAGCACCAACTGGCTGTGATTGCAACACCAACTGGCTGTGATTGCAACACCACCTGGCTGTGATTGCAACACCAACTGGCTGTGATTGCAACACCAACGGGCTCTGATTGCAACACCAACTGGCTGTGATTGCAACACCAACTGGCTGTGATTGCAACACCAACTGGCTGTGATTGCAACACCAACGGGCTCTGATTGCAACACCAACTGGCTGTGATTGCAACACCAACTGGCTGTGATTGCAACACCAACTGGCTCTGATTGCAACACCAACTGGCTGTGATTGCAGCACCAACTGGCTGTGATTTGCTAAAAGCAGACTGAATTTTTTTCAAACAAAAGCACCGATGTGTCAGGCAGCTTTCAGTGTCACCGCGAGGTGGCATTGTCAGCGACCGGCAATTATCGACGAAATAAAGGAGTACCTACGAGCATTTTTTTGATATCTCTCAGCGTGAGTCGTTCGACCCGGACGATAAGATTGCTGGGTGAGTTCTTCGACGCCAACAGCAGTATTGTCATGTTTAACGACGCATTGTGGTGACTTGTTGCGTAGCGCTGTTGACACCATTGTCACTGTCCTTATCTCGGATTGGTCCATGCGCGGAAATCGCATCTTCGATCCGAGTTCACACGCATTGTTTCCATCGGGTTGACCCACTAAAACACCATCATGCGTCCATATTCATTTCAATAAAAATTCAATTGAAAATGTCTCGGCGAGACGTTGATAAGAACTTCTTATAATCGCTAAGCGTTCCACGAACGATTTCCTAATCGACCCATTCCACTCAGAGAAAACTGACGTCAGATACCCACTGGACGTACTACCAGCTTAGAAAAAATATTAATAATCTCTGCTAAATAACAAAGGAAGATAGGGAAATCACAACCCGAATTGCTCTGCCTGGCTTTAGCGAGTGGGTATCATGACGTCACTTAGATTGAATGGATTCGGTATGGAAAATTTACCATGCAAAGAAAGGCATAGGCTTAACTCGGGATTTCTGAAAAATTGCAGTGTTCAAGACAGTTTGGGGATTTAACATCAAAATTCAAAATTACTTTTCTAATTTGTAAGTTTATGAGACGAAGGCAAATATAAGTGCATTTGTCTTACTTAATTCTTATAATTTATTATTATTATTATTATTCTTACTTATTATTTCTTAATTTAAAGATTTAAATCATCAAAAACATGATTTAATAGAAATAAATCCGGTTGAAGTATTAGTAAGCAAGCACTGCAACAGGTATGACGCCTGTTGCTCTGCAACCCGCCTTGCAACAGGTGTGACGCCTGTTGCTAGGCAACCCGCCTAGCAACAGGTATGACGCCTGTTGCTAGGCAACCCGCCTTACAACAGGTATGACGCCTGTTGCTAGGCAACCCGCCTTGCAACAGGTGTGACGCCTGTTGCTAGGCAACCCGCCTTGCAACAGGTGTGACGCCTGTTGCTAGGCAACCTGCCTTGCAACAGGTGTGACGCCTGTTACTAGGCAACGCGCCTTGCAACAGGTGTGACGCCTGTTGCTCGGCAACCCGCCTTGCAACAGGTGTGACGCCTGTTACTAGGCAACCCGCCTTGCAACAGGTGTGACGCCTGTTGCTAGGCAACCCGCCTTGCAACAGGTGTGACGCCTGTTACTAGGCAACGCGCCTTGCAACAGGTGTGACGCCTGTTACTAGGCAACGCGCCTTGCAACAGGTGTGCCGCCTGTTGCTCCGCAACCCGCCTTGCAACAGGTGTGACGCCTGTTACTAGGCAACGCGCCTTGCAACAGGTGTGACGCCTGTTACTAGGCAACGCGCCTTGCAACAGGTGTGACGCCTGTTGCTAGGCAACCCGCCTTGCAACAGGTGTGACGCCTGTTGCTCCGCAACCCGCCTTGCAACAGGTGTGACGCCTGTTGCTCTGCAACCCGCCTTGCAACAGGTGTGACGCCTGTTGCTCTGCAACCCGCCTTGCAACAGGTATGACGCCTGTTGCTAGGCAACCCGCCTTGCAACAGGTGTGACGCCTGTTGCTCCGCAACCCGCCTTGCAACAGGTGTGACGCCTGTTGCTAGGCAACCCGCCTTGCAACAGGTGTGACGCCTGTTGCTATGCAACCCGCCTTGCAACAGGTGTGCCGCCTGTTGCCCTGCAACCCGCCTTGCAACAGGTGTGACGCCTGTTGCTCTGCAACCCGCCTTGCAACAGGTGTGACGCTTGGTGCTCTGCAACCCGCCTTGCAACAGGTGTGACGCCTGTTGCCCTGCAACCCGCCTTGCAACAGGTGTGACGCCTGTTGCTATGCAACCCGCCTTGCAACAGGTGTGACGCCTGTTGCTAGGCAACCCGCCTTGCTTCAACGCTACTTGGCCTGCCGAGATGGCGTCACGTAATCCTGTTGCTAAAGACAACATCCCAACTTACTTGTGCTTGTTGCACCTTCATGCTTGTACGAGCAACATGTTTAAGTAGGATGGTTAACTCAGGATTAAATCAGGATAGAAACAAATTGCAAACATTTGCTGAATGCACATACGGTTTTAATAATTATTATCGGAAACAAAATACACGCTTTAAAATTGCATCTTCAGTTGTGGTTCAACCCGGGATAAATCCCCTGGATTAACACCATTATACGCAGATGGCGTTAGCACAGTGCAGCTGTCACTGGAACAAAGCCATCATACATTTTGACATATGGCTTTATTCTGGTGGAACAGAAAATGTCCGATGTGGCTTCATTCCAGATGGTGTTATTCCGCCAGATTTAGATGTATTCCACTCAGAGAAAAATGACGTCAGATACCCACTGGACGTACTACCAGTTTGCAAATGAATATTAATAAACTCTGCTATAAATAAATAAAAAATATTGCCAAGCCATGAGACTGACCCAGCCGTTAAGCAGCACGATCAAAAGCCTCGGTATTTTTTAACTGAACCTACAGCTAATATCACATTCCTTTACAGTCGACAGAAATCAATACTATTTTTTTAATAGTATCCCATGCTATAACCTCCCCGTAGGTTCTAGCAAACGCTCCTCCGGCGGGCACACCATGGTGTCTAACATTTCGGCCACATCTCCTCACAGTTTCGACAACAACGGAGGTAACAACCCTCTTAATTGAGGGCGCCGGCACCGCGGTTCACACTCTGTGGCTGCGAGTAACAGGTATATTAGCGTCCTTCCTTTGTGTCTTCGTACGCCGACGCCGCCGCCGCCGCTACCCTAGCCGACCATTCAGCCGCGGCGGCGGTTCTTCAATGAAATCGTTCAGCTCAATGGCCGGCCCGGGTATCTCAGATAATTGGCATGTATAACAACAATAACAGCTAGAAGCTAGTCGCCGACATCGTAGCTGGCGGAATCCGAGAGGAAAATGTAGAATTGTAACGAACGTTTCGGAGCAAATCTGTCGAACTATTTTGATGTTTCAATGATATGCAAAAACAATACTTTGAGCGCTGCTTAGTGGATCTTGCTCTGGAATCAATTGATCAAGTTGGCTGTGCTTCAATCCTTCTTCCAAGATTTTCAACAGGCCGTGGATTTTAGCAAGTTTTCACTGGGACCGTTCTAAAAGTGTTCATTTTTGTAATTTTTTATTTTCTTGTTCAGAATTCGATTTACTGTTGTGCGCTGATGCACAAAACACCGTAGTATGCATTTAATGGACAAGTATTTATAACACAATAACTGTATTAAGCTTTGTACCGTCCTTGCACCATTCATTGATAGGCTTTCAAGAAGCTGCTGCTCCAAAAGGTCAATGAAGCTGGCCGGCCCAGAACAGCACAGAAGTGATCGCTTCGAAATAAGCTAAGTCTTCTTCATCTTCCCGATTTTGTCTACAGTCAAATGCAACTCATAAAATACGCAATATGCGTTGGATCTATAGTTCATGGGCCGCTAGTAGAATTCCCAATCTCTATTTACTCTTTTTAAAAGTGCTTTTCTTCGTTATTTGCTTGTTAAGTTAGCCGGCAGCGTTGAAAGAAGTCTTCAAGAATCTGGCAGTGCGTCGTTTAATTGTTTAACGAGGTGTCGAACGGTCGTTAAACAATGTGTTACCTGCGAGAAACTCCCTGGACGGCTGGGTGTGAAACCCCCTCCTCTCCCCCCCCCCCCCTCCCCTCAAACCCGCATCACCGCAGCGTCTGCAACCAAACAAAACCATGCACACAACAATGTTAGCTTCTTTCCGATTTCCGACACACAGCGAGCCCCCGTCCTTTTATCACCCGCCGTACAATCACTTGCAAACATGCCGCCCCGTTGTGTCCTCACAATGCGTCGTAAACGCTGTTTGAATTCTTGTTCGTGGTCGCACACACTGCACACTGTACACTGCACACTGCACACTTTACACTGTACACTGCACACTGTACACTGCACACTGTACACTGCACACTGTACAATACACACTGTACACTGTGCACTGCAGGGTGTTCCTTGTACACTGCACACCGTATACCGTACACTGAACACTGCACACTGTACACAGCACACTGGACACTGCACACTGTACACTGCACACTGTACACTGCACACTGCTCACTGTACACTGCACACTGTACACTGCACACTGCGCACTGTGCACTGCAGGCTGTACACTGCACACTGTGCACTGCAGGCTGTTCCTTGTACAATGCACACCGTATACCGTACACTGCACACAACACACAACACACACAGCACGCGCTAGAAGTGGGCGGGCCGTCATTGGCCTGCCAGTCCAGTCAGGTGGTCTGCAATTGGTCAACGATGAATGGCCGGCGTCGCGACCAGCAGCCTTAGCACAGCGCTGCTAAGTGCTTCCATAAACTTGGCCGTGTTTTTCTCTCGATGTGCTCGGCGGCACAGCCTCTTTGACTCTGATACTTTCGCTATCTCGCCACTTTGATACTGTTTTTTGACCCTGCTTCTCCCAATATGCACCTTGATACTGTATCCTTGATAATACATCTGTATCTGTGGCTCTGAATTCATTGACTCTGATTTCATTGACTCTGAAATCATTAACTCTGGATCTGTTACTCTGATGATATGAAATTGGCTCTGATATAATTGACTCTGGATCTTTGACTCGATAAACTTTTTGACCCTGGCAATTTAGCATCTTTAACATTTCTTCTTTGGCTCTGCTTCCTTATTTTCTCAGACTTTTCTTATTTGACTCTGATTTATTGACTTTGCTTGTTTGTCTCCTCTGTACACAGCATCGCCGATGCACAATTACCCGCAATCAGATGCAAGTCCATGCGCTCGATGCAGGTGCAAGTGCACCGATGATGCACCGGCGTATGTACCGGCACGATCCGGTACACGTACCGACTGCTGCTGTGCATGGAATCAACCGATTGTTCGGTGTTTAACGACGCACTGTGCAGAGAACACGGCCCCGTGGCAACGGCCTGAAGGTGTCGGTGAATGAATGGCTGATAATGAAGCGTAATGCAGCCAACTCCCGACGTAGCGCGGATTAACGGAACAAAGGTCTGAAACAATTTGAAAGATTTGAAAGATTTTGTAATCGATCCTTTACACGTTTGCCGCATCGCCGGCGACGGCGCCTCGGCAAAGGGTTGCCTTGGGAACTGCTTGGCAAGGGTGGGGTGGGGGGGGGGGGCTTTGAGGGCCGAGCGGTCTGTTGAAGTCTTCAGTCTTCTGACCACCTTGCATCGCATCGCATCGCATCGCATCGCATCGCATCGCATCGCATCGCATCGCATCGCATCGCATCGCATCGCATCGCATCACATCGTTATGAAGAAAATGTGTTAAATGTGCGCGACCGTTCGGTTAAAATCTCTGACCGACGCAAAGTGTCAACTCTTTCAAAGTTCCAGTTTATTTTAAAGTGTCACCTATTGAGTGTAACGTCTGTTGAGTGCACCGCCTGTTGAGTTTCCCACCTGAGGAGTTATCCTCTGAGTTTTCCTTTGGCCCCGGCCTCGTGTATCGCCGCGATACGCTAGTGTGCAGTGCCATCGTGACGTCATCGCGCAGCAGGATGTGCGCAGCGCGATGAAACCCCGCCCACTGATCGGCGCAGGCTGGCTGCGCGTCGCGGCTGCGCTGCTGTTCATCGCGCACGCGCAATCGATCCGCTGGCTGTAAGTCCGTCACGTCGCCATCTTGTTCAGAACGTTTTGACAGTTGTTTGTTTCAAAATGGCGGTCGAGACAAACACGCGCCTTGTATTTAGTGCTTGAGCAGCTGTTTGGGAAATAGGGGGCGAGCTGAGGGTGAAGCTAACCTAGCAGCCAGCAGCGAGCTGAGGGTGAAGCTAACCTAGCAGCTAGCAGCGAGCTGAGGGTGAAGCTAACCTAGCCTACCAGCGAGCTGAGGGTGAAGCTAACCTAGCAGCGAGCTGAGGGTGAAGCTAACCTAGCAGCGAGCTGAGGGTGAAGCTAACCTAGCAGCTAGCAGCGAGCTGAGGGTGAAGCGTACCTAGCAGCTAGCAGCGAGCTGAGGGTGAAGCTAACCTAGCAGCTAGCAGCGAGCTGAGGGTGAAGCGTACCTAGCAGCTAGCAGCGAGCTGAGGGTGAAGCTTACCTAGCAGCTAGCAGCGAGCTGAGGGTGAAGCTAACCTAGCAGCTAGCAGCGAGCTGAGGGTGAAGCTTACCTAGCAGCTAGCAGCGAGCTGAGGGTGAAGCTTACCTAGCAGCTAGCAGCAAGCTGAGGGTGAAGCTAACCTAGCAGCTAGCAGCGAGCTGAGGGTGAAGCTAACCTAGCAGCTAGCAGCGACCTGAGGGTGAAGCTTACCTAGCAGCTAGCAGCGAGCTGAGGGTGAAGCTAACCTAGCAGCTAGCAGCGAGCTGAGGGTGAAGCTAACCTAGCAGCTAGCAGCGAGCTGAGGGTGAAGCTTACCTAGCAGCTAGCAGCAAGATGAGGGTGAAGCTAACCTAGCAGCTAGCAGCGAGCCGAGGGTGAAGCTAACCTAGCAGCTAGCAGCGAGCTGAGGGTGAAGCTAACCTAGCAGCTAGCAGCGAGCTGAGGGTGAAGCTTACCTAGCAGCTAGCAGCAAGCTGAGGGTGAAGCTAACCTAGCAGCTAGCAGCGAGCTGAGGGTGAAGCTTACCTAGCAGCTAGCAGCGAGCTGAGGGTGAAGCTAACATAGCAGCTAGCAGCGAGCTGAGGGTGAAGCTAACCTAGCAGCTAGCAGCGAGCTGAGGGTGAAGCTTACCTAGCAGCTGGCAGCGAGCTGAGGGTGAAGCTAACCTAGCAGCTAGCAGCAAGCTGAGGGTGAAGCTAACCTAGCAGCTAGCAGCGAGCTGAGGGTGAAGTTAACCTAGCAGCTAGCAGCGAGCTGAGGGTGAAGCTAACCTAGCAGCAAGCAGCGAGCTGAGGGTGAAGCTAACCTAGCAGCTAGCAGCGAGCTGAGGGTGAAGCTAACCTAGCAGCTAGCAGCGAGCTGAGGGTGAAGCTAACCTAGCAGCTAGCAGCGAGCTGAGGGTGAAGCTAACCTAGCAGCTAGCAGCGAGCTGAGGGTGAAGCTAACCTAGCAGCTAGCAGCGAGCTGAGGGTGAACCCGGTGCCGGTGAATGACAAGCTGATGATACAGCTAACCTAGACCGGGAGGAATCTCTGAGAGGCAAGGTCGGGTTCCTCGGTGCCTGGCGGGGCGTTCTTGGAACAGATTAATAGCGCTGCGGCGGCGGCGGCGGCGGCGGCGGCGGCGGCGGCGGCGGCATCCATTGCAGCCTCCGGGTCAGAGAGGGACACGCTGGGAGAGAGAGAGTCTCAAGCCGAAACGGAGATTACAACGCGTTCGTAGCCCTCGGGTCGGAGCGAGGAAATGATAGGTTTTGGTTACCAAACGTTACCAATAATACATTGGACTCAGACGGCAAGGAAAAGTAAATGATTGGTTGAACCTTTGATAAATACCTACTTTGAAGGCGTTAAAATAGATTTACAAAATTATAATCATTTGCGAGATGTTGCTTTTGTGTACGATTGAGATATTATATCCAACAACATTAAAATATACAGAATTTTTCTACAGAACTTGAAAATGAACTTAGATTTCTTAAGCCTTTGTTAGTTGCAAGTATAGCTGCCAACTGGTGGTGAGACACAGTGTAGCAGCTGCCAACTGGCGGTGAGACACATTATAGCAGCTGCCAACTGGCGGTGAGACACAGTGTAGCAGCTGCCAACTGGCGGTGAGACACAGTGTAGCAGCTGCCAACTGGCGGTGAGACACAGTGTAGCAGCTGCCAACTGGCGGTGAGACACAGTGTAGGAGCTGCCAACTGGCGGTGAGACACAGTGTAGCAGCTGCCAACTGGCGGTGAGACACAGTGTAGCAGCTGCCAACTGGCGGTGAGACACAGTGTAGCAGCTGCCAACTGGCGGTGAGACACAGTGTAGCAGCTGCCAACTGGCGGTGAGACACAGTGTAGCAGCTGCCAACTGGCGGTGAGACACAGTGTAGCAGCTGCCAACTGGCGGTGAGACACAGTGTAGGAGCTGCCAACTGGCAGTGAGACACAGTGTAGGAGCTGCCAACTGGCGGTGAGACACAGTGAAGCAGCTGCCAACTGGCGGTGAGACACAGTGTAGCAGCTGCCAACTGGCGGTGAGACACAGTGTAGCAGCTGCCAACTGGCAGTGAGACACAGTGTAGCAGCTGCCAACTGGCAGTGAGACACAGTAAAGAATAAGAAATAATATCAAATGAACGCTGGCTCCGAAGCCTAGGACCTGTTGCTAGTAACACGTGTTAATTGCTTGTTGGCAAGTGCCAATTAGAGTCGTCGTCGGGTCCATTCAGCGCAACACTCTGCCAAGATGGCCGCCATCACACTAACACTAACGTACAACATGGGAGGTGTTACTTGTTGCTCGATCCTAACCGACTTCAACCTCCATTTTAACTCATAGACTTCAAAAAACCATCGACTGTTTTTTTTTTATCTGTGTTTTTGTTCACATATTTCTGGTAAGACGGAAAACTGGTCGAAATCAGCCGCAAAACTTTGAGAAAAGTCGCATGAGAACGAAAGAAAATCCTATGAAATAGCAAACAAATATTTAATAAGCCAACATTTACTGTCTTTAATTTGCAAGTGCAACAAGCAGCCGATAAAATGTACAAACACGGCAAATTTCTTTAAAATCAATCAAGTATTTTTGTCTTTAGAGCGCAAAAAAAAACATGAAAAGAAAAGAAAAAAGGCACAGAATAATTTACAGTGGGAGTGTAATTGTAGAATTCCTTCACTCGTTACACTCATCAACACGCTACAATCTACAAGCTAGGATTACAATCGAGGATTACAAGCAAGGAATACAAGTGAGAGGCAGGCAGAGAGTGCAGCAGAACGTAGGCCAGCAGCAAATAGCAGGAACCCGACCCGACTCTGGTTGGCATCCGAGCTTAACTATCCAGCCCCGCTCCAAGCATCGAGCAGGCCGTGAAAAAGGGGCGTGTCCGACTTTAATGACGTAGATTAGGCGGGCTAATTGTAGGTTTCGGCCGCGCAGGCTTCTAGATCACCGTGGCTCGTCCGACTTAGCTGACTCTAGAAGGCCGTGCTCGTCGAAGAGTGGCCATCTTGACGCTCGGCGCCATCTTGTTCAGTGCTGGGACGGTTTGACGAAGTCCGGTCCTGTAGTATTCTTTCAGTGAAAAGCTATAGAAGCAACAGCTAGCTACAGTCACCATATGGAGATAAGGTTTTATCTCGAGGGTAAAGCCTCTTGACTGGGGGGATTAGAGGGTTTATTAAACATTTGTTGAATCGCGTTGGAGAAAAAATATTTTTTTAAATAAATTTTGACCATTTTACTTAAAGCATGACAGCTTTTAAAACAAGCGATAGGTGAGGGCTAATAATAGGCTTTAAAATTGTGTCTTAGCCGTGAAGGTTCTTGATTTCTAGCCATCTAGCCTATATAAGGTTCATCATCACCCTTTCATTCACCAACGCCGTTAGAACAGCGCCACAGGGCCAGTTGTCAAAACAGTGCGTCGTTGAACACCGGCAATCAATCAATCAACAGTGCGTTTAACCGACGGCCGCCATCTTCCCTGCTTGCAGCGCCCTGCGGCACAGCGGGCTGCGATGGAACGCGACGTCGTCGTGTCGCCGCGCGCCCGGCCTGACCCGCCGCCAGAGCGCGCTGTGTCGGGACACGGCTGACGCGATGCCGCACGTAGTTCAAGCCGCCGCCGTCGCCGGCGCGCACTGCCAGCTCACGTTCGCCAACCGCCGCTGGAACTGCTCGTCCATCGACCTGGCCCCGGAGTTCACCGCCGACCTGACCACAGGTACCTGTCTCTCATCGACCTCACATCGACCTCACATCGACCTCACATTGCATCCTACAGCCTGGTGAGATGTTTGCTGGCAGAGTGTCCTGCATCCTACAGCCTGGTGAGATGTTTGCTGGCAGAGTGTCCTGCATCCTACAGCCTGGTGAGATGTTTGCTGGCAGAGTGTCCTGCATCCTACAGCCTGGTGAGATGTTTGCTGGCAGAGTGTCCTGCATCCTACAGCCTGGTGAGATGTTTGCTGGCAGAGTGTCCTGCATCCTACAGCCTGGTGAGATGTTTGCTGGCAGAGTGTCCTGCATCCTACAGCCTGGTGAGATGTTTGCTGGCAGAGTGTCCTGCATCCTACAGTCTGGTGAGATGTTTGCTGGCAGAGTATCCTGCATCCTACAGCCTGGTGAGATGCTTGCAGCGTGCTGCCACGTGGATACTAACGACGACTCTGGTTCCTGCTCCAGGCACCAGGGAGCAGGCGTTCGTCTACGCGGTCAGCTCGGCGGCGGTGGTGTTCACGGTGGCGCGCGCGTGCGCGCAGGGTTCGCTGTTCCATTGCGCTTGCGCTGCGGTGCCCCGAGACCCGCCGAACGGGGACTTCAAGTGGGGGGGCTGCGGGGACAACAGCCGGTGGGCGGGGCGATTCGCCCGACAGTTCACGGACTCGGCCGAGCGTCGCGCCGCCTCCGCCGCCGACGCAGCGCACGCGACGCACGCGACGCACGACGCGCAGCCGCCGACGGTCAGGGGTGAGTGCTGGGGTTGGCCCCAAGGGCTCCATGCCATACGCTGTTTATTCATCATTTCCATGCCCATTGCCCATGAATCATTTTTATAACTTTAACTTGGATTTTTGGGTGGCATTGCTATTTACTTTTAGTAAGCCCCGTTTACCTTACTTGCATTACGGCTAAAGTTTACCACACCGATTCCATTCAATCAAAATTCTTTAAAAATGACGTCATGATGCCCACTCGCTAAAGCCAGGCAGAGCAATTCGGGTTGTGATTTCCCTGTCTACATTTGTTATTTAGCAGAGATTATTAATATTTTTTCTCCAAACTAGTGGTACGTCCAGTGGGTATCTGACGTCATTTTTCCCTGAGTGGAATAGGTCTATTGTCTCGGTAAACTCTCCTCGAAGACATTGTGCCTAGAAAATGTAGAATCCAGGCCTTTACTCTCATGTTCCGACCCATGTTCTGGATCACTCACTGTCACTGTCACTGTCACTGACGCCTGTTTCTCCGTTTGGCCGCAGGTATCGTGCGGCGCCACCGACAGGGTTTCCATGACGACCTTGATGACGCCATAGTGGGCGGAGCCAAGGTAAGACGCTGATTGGAAGATGACCCTCAAAACACCTGTTACACTCAGAGAAAGATGACGTCAGATACCCACTGGACGTACTACCAGTTTGGAAAAAATAGTATCTCTGCTAAATAACAAAGGAAGACAGGGAAATCACAACCAGAATTGCTCTGCCTGGCTTTAGCGAGTGGGTATCATGACGTCATTTTGATTGAATGGAATTGGTCTCATGGTCCGCAAAAACATTTACAAAATGGAAGTTTGCTGACGTTTTGCTGACTTTGTGTCACCAGCAACAATTGGTGTTCGGCCTGCGATCCTTGCGGCGGAACGGGGAACAACGTGACGCCGGGCGAGGGGGCGGTGCAGGAGTCGGGGGAGGGGAGAAGGCCACGCCCCCGACGCCGCAGGAGCGACAGCGCAGGCGCGTGAAGGCCACCCTCGCCGCAGTCAACCTTCACAACAACCGCGCCGGCCGGAGGGTACATAAAAAAATATATAAAAATAAATGTAAAATATAAAGAAAATAAATTTTACACTTGCGGTAACCTGCACCACGTTGCTAAAACTGCAAAAATGCTAAAAAAACGCAATAAAAGTCATAAAAGTGCCATTTTCAAGAGAAAATTTCGTAAAAACTTAATAATATAAAATTGACTCGTCCGAATTGCTTAAAAAACGTAGAAGATTTAAGTTCAGAGAAAACGAAGGCCCATATAAATTTTCATAAAAATCGGTTCTGGTGTTTGGCCTGTAGAGCGCGAACAAACATCCATTCCGATTTTTTTTTGCGGTAAAGTGTGATTATACTATAAAAAAAATTATAAAAATTAAACATTGCAATTGTAATTTGTAGTAACGCTGCACCATTGTTTGCAGGCCGTGCAGGCGAGCCTGTCGACGCAGTGCAAGTGCCACGGCGTGAGCGGCTCGTGCAACGTGAAGACCTGCTGGCGCGCGCTGCCGCGCTTCTCGGAGACCGCCGCGCGGCTCCAGCGTCGCTTCGCCGCCGCCGCCGAGGTGGCGTCGCGACGCGTCGGCGCCGGCCGGAAGCTGCTGCCCACCGCGCCGGCGCCCTCGGCAGGCACGTTCACGCAGGACGAGCTCGTGTTCGTCACGCGCAGTCCTGACTTCTGTCTGCGCAACGACAAGCTCGGCAGCCTCGGCACGCGCGGCAGGTGCGTGCGACATGCTAGCGTGAAATAAACTTGATATCAATTTCACAGTTGGTGGTCCGTGTAGCACAGTGGATAAGTGCAGTGCCCCGGACAGGCAAAGACCCGGATTCGAATCCCGGTATGGATGTAAATTTTGGAATTGATATTTAGTTTCTAATAACCACATTCATAATTTTATTCACCGAATCCATCCAATCAAAGTTCTATCAAAGTGACGTCATGATACCCACTCGCTAAAGCCAGGCAGAGCAATTCGGGTTGTGATTTCCCTGTCTTCCTTTGTTATTTAGCAGAGATAATTAATATTTTCTCCAAACTGGTAGTACGTCCAGTGGGTATCTGACGTCATGTTTCTCTGAGTGGAATAGGTCCGTCGCGTCGTCTTGAAGAAACTCACGTCGTAATGTTGAATACTTTTCCTGGAAGAATGGAAGTGAGTGAGGCTCGAAGTCAAAATTTCCTGTCAAAACAAAGTCTGTCGCAACAATACCCTCCCCCCGGGGACTTGGATTCTTCTTGCCCCCGGCCGAGTGGATTCCCAACAGGTCTATTCAAAAGACGGTCATTATTTGTCTGTCAATATTTTTCTTTTGTGAATAAGTTTTTTCTGCCACCACTGATCGAGCCCACGATGGACGACTTCGAACGTTGTCTATCAACCGCGGGTGTGGGCAGAGATCAGAAAATGATTGACATCTCGATCGAACAGACAGACTTTGTGCCAGCGACAAGCCTGCAGCTAAAGAAGTGCATTCTGACGTCACATGATGCACTCGCTGCTATCTGCACCGACCCAGTGGCAATTAGCAGGCACTTAGCGGCGAGGCTTGCACTCTACGATGCACTCTACGATGCACTCTACGATGCACTCTACGATGCAATCTACGATGCACTCTACGATATTGTCGCATTGATAAAACGGTGTGAACCACGGAATAGTATTGATTTTCTTGTTGTGCAAGCATAATTTAGGAGTGTTATGATTTCTCATGCTGGTAATGAGGCAGTAGGATTTGATATTACTTTCAACCTGTCGAATCCGTAAAAGCTTATGCATCGTCACACGGTAAATTTTTCTGGTGCAGAGATCCACGTAAAAGCAGCATCGAATGGCCATTCATCAATCTCAGATTCAATATCCGGCTCGGACCGGGCCCGATCCGGGCTTTCGGGCCATTCGGACTTTTTTTCACGTCTCTTAACGCCAACATTATTTAAAAAAGGTTGATGCTTTAGTTAGCGCCATGATGAGTATACTAAGATAAATTTCGCTGATGATAGCACATACCATTTAGATAACTGTCGAAGCGATTGATAACATTGAAGTGCATTCATTGTCGCGGCAGCTGCGGTCGAGGACCCTTGGTAAATGGTAACCACGAAGCGATTGATAACATTGAAGTGCATTCATTGTTGCGGCAGCTGCGGTCGAGGACCCTTGGTAAATGGTAACCACGAAGCGATTGATAACATTGAAGTGCATTCATTGTTGCGGCAGCTGCGGTCGAGGACCCTTGGTAAATGGTAACCACGAAGCGATTGATAACATTGAAGTGCATTCATTGTTGCGGCAGCTGCGGTCGAGGACCCTTGGTAAATGGTAACCACGAAGCGATTGATAACATTGAAGTGCATTCATTGTTGCGGCAGCTGCGGTCGAGGACCCTTGGTAAATGGTAACCACGAAGCGATTGATAACATTGAAGTGCATTCATTGTTGCGGCAGCTGCGGTCGAGGACCCTTGGTAAATGGTAACCACGAAGAGATCGGTAACATTGAAGTGCATTCATTGTTGCGGCAGCTGCGGTCGAGGACCCTTGGTAAATGGTAACCACGAAGCGATTGATAACATTGAAGTGCATTCATTGTTGCGGCAGCTGCGGTCGAGGACCCTTGGTAAATGGTAACCACGAAGCGATTGATAACATTGAAGTGCATTCATTGTTGCGGCAGCTGCGGTCGAGGACCCTTGGTAAATGGTAACCACGAAGCGATTGATAACATTGAAGTGCATTCATTGTTGCGGCAGCTGCGGTCGAGGACCCTTGGTAAATGGTAACCACGAAGCGATTGATAACATTGAAGTGCATTCATTGTTGCGGCAGCTGCGGTCGAGGACCCTTAGTAAATGGTAACCACGAAGCGATTGATAACATTGAAGTGCATTCATTGTTGCGGCAGCTGCGGTCGAGGACCCTTGGTAAATGGTAACCACGAAGCGATTGATAACATTGAAGTGCATTCATTGTTGCGGCAGCTGCGGTCGAGGACCCTTGGTAAATGGTAACCACGAAGCGATTGATAACATTGAAGTGCATTCATTGTTGCGGCAGCTGCGGTCGAGGACCCTTGGTAAATGGTAACCACGAAGCGATTGATAACATTGAAGTGCATTCATTGTTGCGGCAGCTGCGGTCGAGGACCCTTGGTAAATGGTAACCACGAAGCGATTGATAACATTGAAGTGCATTCATTGTTGCGGCAGCTGCGGTCGAGGACCCTTGGTAAATGGTAACCACGAAGAGATCGGTCATCGCCAGCCCTGACTTCATCAACTCGTCCTCCTCTCGTGACGAAAAACAGATGCACGTCATTTCGCAGCCATCTCGCCGCATTCCGGCGAAACAAATGCATTCCCACGGCCGTCTTTGTTCCTGCCGGCATTCCGCGGATACACATTCAATTATCTTTTTGCTGCTAAATGCCGGCGGTCGCCGCTAGATGACAATTTCATGCAGGTAGATTTTTTAATATTTGCAATTTGAGGGCTTGTAATGTCGGATGGCGGCGATGCTTGGGATACAATGTTGGTGGACTTATTCATGGCAAACCTGCAGGCAATCCGCGGTGCTTTCGGAATGTATTGCCAAGACACTATGCTTCGCGAATCATCGTTTATATCGCGTTTTGAACTAGCGTTGTTTTGATTTGTGCAGGTTTTTAAATATTATTTGAGAATTTATTGCTTATTTAACAATCCGGTTTAAATAAAGACAGTTTGTCTAATAATATGCTTAGCTATCAAAATGTCTGAATGTCTGGTATTACCCAAAGGCTGGTCAACGCCAAACGCCCCATTTTAGAAATCAATTTGAAATTTATGCCCAAGTTGATGAATTTAACAATAGATTAGGGTTTTTTCAAATCACTTTTACCTGCACACAAGAGGTCAAATGATTCTAAACAATGCGAAATGATTTCCGATTATACATTATCAATACGTCATCAAAGTCTCGCTGTACGAAGCGCTATCCATGGCTACAGAGATCAGTAGGAAGACATGATAAAGTGTCTCAAAACAGCATCAAAGTCTCACCGTAAAAAGCTCCATGTAATTATCAGTGCGTGCGACTGCTTCCAGGACGTGCAACGCGACTGCGCGCGGCTACGGCAGCTGCGACGAGATGTGCTGCGGCCGCGGGTTCCGCACGCTGCACGTGGAGCGCGTAGAGCGCTGCCAGTGCAAGTACTACTGGTGTTGCTACGTGCGCTGCAACACGTGTCGCCGATGGGCCGAGACGCACGAGTGTTACTGACACCCGATATCCATACTACATGCTACCTGCTCCTTGCACTATGCTCCATGCTCCCTGCTCCATGCTCCATGCTCCATGCTCCATGCTCCGTGCTCCATGCTCCATGCTCCATGCTCCATGCTCCATGCTCCCTGCTCCATGCTCCATGCTCCATGCTACATGCTCCTTGCTCTGTGCTCCATGCTCCATGCTCCATGCACCATGCTCCCTGCTCCATGCTTCATGCTCCATGCTCCATGCTCCCTGCTCCATGCTCCATGCTCCATGCTACATGCTACCTGCTCCTTGCTCTGTGCTCCATGCTCCATGCTCCATGCTCCATGCTCCCTGCTCCATGCTCCATGCTACATGCTCCATGCTCCCTGCTCCATGCTCCATGCTCCGTGCTCCCTGCTCCATGCTCCATGCTCCGTGCTCCCTGCTCCATGCTCCATGCTCCATGCTCCGTGCTCCCTGCTCCATGCTCCATGCTCCATGCTCCGTGCTCCCTGCTCCATGCTCCATGCTCCATGCTCCGTGCTCCCTGCTCCATGCTCCATGCTCCATGCTCCGTGCTCCCTGCTCCATGCTCCATGCTCCGTGCTCCGTGCTCCATGCTACATGCTCCATGTTCCATGCTCCATGCTCCATGCTCCGTGCTCCCTGCTCCATGCTCCATGCTCCGTGCTCCGTGCTCCATGCTACATGCTCCATGTTCCATGCTCCCTGCTCCATGCTCCATGCTCCCTGCTCCATGCTCCGTGCTCCGTGCTCCATGCTCCATGCTCCCTGCTCCCTGCTCCATGCTCCATGCTCCATGCTCCATGATCCCTGCTCCATGCTCCATGCTCCATGCTCCATGCTCCCTGCTCCATGCTCCATGCTCCATGCTCCATGCTCCATGATCCCTGCTCCATGCTCCATGCTCCATGCTCCATGCTCCGTGCTCCATGCTCCATGCTCCATGCTCCATGCTCCATGCTCCATGCTCCATGCTCCATGCTCCGTGCTCCATGCTCCATGCTCCATGCTCCCTGCTCCATGCTCCATGCTCCATGCTCCATGCTACATGCTCCATGCTCCATGATCCCTGCTCCATGCTCCATGCTCCATGCTCCATGCTCCGTGCTCCATGCTCCATGCTCCATGCTCCATGCTCCATGCTCCATGCTCCATGCTCCATGCTCCGTGCTCCATGCTCCATGCTCCATGCTCCCTGCTCCATGCTCCATGCTCCATGCTCCATGCTCCATGCTCCATGCTCCGTGCTCCATGCTCCATGCTCCATGATCCATGCTCCATGCTCCATGCTCCATGCTCCATGCTCCATGCTCCATGACCTTTTTGACATGGATTCGAGTGTCGAAGAACGGAACGTCAAGTGCTGGTGGCTCTGGATGCCGAGGTAACGAACTGTTAAGTGCTGGTGGCTCTGGATGCCGAGGTAACGAACTGTTAAGTGCTGGTGGCTCTGGTTGCCGAGGTAACGAACTGTTAAGTGCTGGTGGCTCTGGTTGCCGAGGTAACGAACTGTCAAGTGCTGGTGGCTCTGGATGCCGAGGTAACGAACTGTTAAGTGCTGGTGGCTCTGGATGCCGAGGTAACGAACTGTTAAGTGCTGGTGGCTCTGGATGCCGAGGTAACGAACTGTTAAGTGCTGGTGGCTCTGGATGCCGAGGTAACGAACTGTTAAGTGCTGGTGGCTATGGATGCCGAGGTAACGAACTGTCAAGTGCTGGTGGCTCTGGATGCCGAGGTAACGAACTGTTAAGTGCTGGTGGCTCTGGATGCCGAGGTAACGAACTGTTAAGTGCTGGTGGCTCTGGATGCCGAGGTAACGAACTGTTAAGTGCTGGTGGCTCTGGATGCCGATGTAACGAACTGTTAAGTGCTGGTGGCTCTGGATGCCGAGGTAACGAACTGTCAAGTGCTGGTGGCTCTGGATGCCGAGGTAACGAACTGTTAAGTGCTGGTGGCTCTGGATGCCGAGGTAACGAACTGTTAAGTGCTGCTTGCTAGCTTAGAGTGACCTAAAGTGTAACTGTAAGACAGACTAAATGTAAGATACAAATACAATTATATTTTTTCAATGGGAATTTGCAAATGAATATAACATACATGTAAAAAAACGTAGAGAATAGAAAAAACAGAGAATAGAAAAGTGGGAAGACGAAGGTAAATTTGGTACGATATGTAGAAAATAGCTAGAGAAGTTTATCACAAGATGTTGAAGGGAGTTGTGGGATTTTCCCATGTAGTAGCTGATGCAAAAGAACGTATATGATATGTTAAACACCTGCCAAATTGTAATGTTAAGAAGAATTTGTACCATATGGTATCTAATAATTGTGTATTTGACTGTAATAAATAGTAAATATTTGAGTTTTTAAGCATTTCATTTCGAGAATGCTTCTAATGTAGCCCAGAAGCAAATCCGGTATCTCCTCAAATGATTGCGTTCCTAACTCGCCCCATACAAGAATCAAAAGTCCTCATCTTATCAACCGGATATCACGTCACTTTACATCCCCCGCTACGGTGGTAAGAATCGGAAGGTAAATAATGCAATCTACAAACAAATTGACAGAAATAGTACAAACATTTGATTTGATTGATTTTCCAGAAGTAGCAAATTCAAACACATTCATTATAAAAGTTGCCAATTCAGTACTGGTCATCGAGAAGATTTACCAGCTTACCATTTGTGCAAATTTTTGAAGAGATTTCGATGCGATAAAATATCGACAGCGTGGTGCATTGGAAAGCCCACTTGCCTAATAATCTAGCGAGAACAACTGAGACGTTCAATTTATTACAGCCTCTAGGTTCAACACAATGAATGGGAAGGAAATATAAACTAATCAGATTCCTTCGAAAGTGTGGTCCTGTGGATAGCACGTTGGCTTTCGGATGGGAACTCGGTGCGACCCGTTTTCGATCCCAGCAGCAGGCGTAGCTTTTTGGCAATGTCTGGCATTGTCAAAATACTGAAAATACACTGAACAACAGTTAAGTATAGGACTTGGTCGTCTGAAATGTCAGAAACACAAGAAAATCGCTTAAAAAAAAGCACACCAGCTTACCATGTGCAAAGTGAAGGAAGAATTCGAGGCGGGGAGACGTCGAAAGCGTGGTGCCTTGGGTAGCCCACTTGCCTAGAAATCTAGCGACGCGGGTTCGATTCCAGGAGCATCCAGCTTTTTGGAACTTATATTTCAATTGAGATTGTTTCTATGTATCGTGCAGAACCACGAAGTTGTAGTAAGGGGGTGCAGAAAAAAAATATACTAAGTCACAGATTTGTTCAATTTTATCTACCAGATGGCGCTGTCTACCAATTGTGTGAACACTCGAGTCTGTTTGGAGCAAACATTTTGGCCAAGCTGAGTGCAAAAGCTTAGGGTGCTAGGGTGGGACGTTCCATTTTCCGCAAAAATTCAAAACGAGGGAGCGGAGCGACCGAGGTTTGAATTTTTGCTACTATCATTTAATTGCATTCGCCTAAAATAAATGCAAAAAAGCTCTCGCCTCTCTGCACTAGCCGGGATTCGAACCCGGTACCCTTGGGTTATCAGTCTCGTACCTTAACCACTCGGCTGTCGAGACACGATACATGGATGGAGATTTTTAAGGCATATGAGTTACAAGTGGTTTGTTTACCTTTTGTACTTATTAAAATTTCGCGAGGTTGGCGTACCCCCGCCACCCCAATTCATGAGCAAAGCTCAAAAGCCACTCGGATTTGAACGCATCATCTTTGCGTTATGAACCAAGCGACTTAACCACTCGGCTATTCGAGTGATGTGATTGTGGCTGATATTTTTCAATATATATATTATTTGAAAGGTCTTTACAATGGTAAAAAAGCTGTACGCTACAGGGCTTGAACCAGGATCATACACAATCTTGTTTGAGAAGCTAGTGACTTAACCAACAAGCTATTACGCCAGCTGGTGAATATTTGCTGTGATAAAGTTCTGTACCTAAAAAGAGGCTATTTGTTTTTTAAATTCTGTTTTATTTCACCTCTCAACTGCATACCATGCGAAGCTTTAATTTTCAGCATTTATATTCAAAATTGCACATAACTAAATCGCGTTTCTAAAACTTTCCCTCCCTGCAGGGGTACTTGTCTGTGATCTGCATGCTGACACGTGACTTGTGTATTATAAGAACACTGCTCGTCGAGTGAAGCGTCCAGTGAGTCTGAGGACGTCGTCCACAGCGCACGGAGCTTCCCCAACTCTCGGCATTTGACGAGCCTAAAGCTCATGCCTGTGTTAATTTCGTCTCGAATCCACCTCCCTCTACTAAAAACTCTTGTACGATCGCAAAATAGTGATAGCGGCGTACTTTTGACAACAGCGCAATCTCTGATAGGTTGCCTCAACTATCAACAGACTACAAAACCACGAGATGATTTCGTAGTGAATCAGTGTGTCGGTGCCCTCGGCACGGTGAACGCCGTGATCCGTCCTTCGAGCCGATCAAATTGAACAGGGCAAATTTCGATAACTTGATTGAATCTGGTATTGGTAGATATGTGAACAGCAATTTCGCTGTGATATTCTCGAGTATAAAGCTAGCTTCTAGGTCGTTGTCGATGAGCGTTGAGTACGAAACAAATGCCCCGGCATCGTCATCTGCTGTGTGGTTGAGTGCACAGCATTGATGTCTACCACCAGGAAGGCCGGGGTTCGATTCGCGATGCCGGCGTCGCATTTTGTCCAACAATCTTTGGCTGAAACCAACAAGCTGTGCGATGCTTGCTTGTTCTTACGTCACGAAGCCAAAGAACAACTGAGACGTCAATTTATTATAGCCCTTAATTCATCAAGATGAAAGGGTAGGAAATATTACTCCTGCAATCCCAGCGACAGCGTGGTCCAGTGGATAGCACATCGGCTTCCGAACGAAAATTCGTTGCGATCCGGGTTCGATCCCAGCAGCAGGCGTAACTTTTTGGCATTGTCTGGCACTGTCAAAATACTGAAAATACAATGTACAACAGTGAAGAAGAGGACTTGGTCGTCTGCAATGCCAGAAACACGAGTCAATCGCCTAAATAAAGCACACCAGCTTACCATGTGCAATGTGTAGGGAGAATTCGAGGCAATTAAACATCGGGAGCGTGGTGCGTTGGATAGCCCAATCGCCTAGTAATCTAGCGACGCGGGTTCGATTCCCGGAGCATCCAGCTTTTTGGAACTTATATTTCAATTGAGATTGTTTCAATGTATCGTGCAGAACCACGAAGTTGTAGTAAGGGGGTTCAGAAAAAAAATATACTAAGTCACAGATTTGTTCAATTTTATCTACCAGATGGCGCTGTCTACCAATTGTGTGAACACTCGAGTCTGTTTGGAGCAAACATTTTGGCCAAGCTGAGTGCAAAAGCTTAGGGTGCTAGGGCGGGACGTTCAATTTTCAAACGAGGGAGCGGAGCGACCGTGGTTTGAATTTTCGCTACTATCTTTAATTGCATTCGCCTAAAATCAATGCAAAAAAGCTCTCGCGTCTCTGTACTAGCCGGGATTCGAACCCGGTACCTTTGGGTTATCAGTCTCGTACCTTAACCACTCGGCTGTCGAGACACGATACATGGATGGAGATTTTTAAGGCATATGAGTTACAAGTGGTTTGTTTACCTTTTGTAGGTACTTATTAAAATTTCGCGAGGTTGGCGTACCCCCGCCACCCCATTTCATGAGCAAAGCTCAAAAGCCACTCGGATTTGAACGCATCATCTTTGCGTTATGAACCAAGCGACTTAACCACTCGGCTATTCGAGTGATGTGATTGTGGCTGATATTTTTCAATATATATATTATTTGAAAGGTCTTTACAATGGTAAAAAAGCTGTACGCTACAGGGCTTGAACCAGGATCATACACTATCTTGTTTGAGAAGCTAGTGACTTAACCAACAAGCTATTACGCCAGCTGGTGAATATTTGCTGTGATAAAGTTCTGTACCTAAAAAGAGGCTATTTGTTTTTTAAATTCTGTTTTATTTCACCTCTCTACTGCATACCATGCGAAGCTTTAATTTTTAGCATTTATATTCAAAATTGCACATGACTAAATCGCGTTTCTAAAACTTTCCCTCCCTGCAGGGGTACTTGTCTGTGATCTGCATGCTGACACGTGACTTGTGTATTATAAGAACACTGCTCGTCGAGTGAAGCGTCCAGTGAGTCTGAGGACGTCGTCCACAGCGCACGGAGCTTTCCCAACTCTCGGCATTTGACGAGCCTAAAGCTCATACCTGTGTAAATTTCGTCTCGAATCCACCTCCCTCTACTAAAAACTCTTGTACGATCGCAAAATAGTGATAGCGGCGTACTTTTGACAACAGCGCAATCTCTGATAGGTTGCCTCAACTATCAACAGACTATAAAACCACGAGATGATTTCGTAGTGAATCAGTGTGTCGGTGCCCTCGGCACGGTGAACGCCGTGATCCGTCCTTCGAGCCGATCAAATTGAACAGGGCAAATTTCGATAACTTGATTGAATCTGGTATTGGTAGATATGTGAACAGCAATTTCGCTGTGATATTCTCGAGTATAAATCTAGCTTCTAGGTCGTTGTCGATGAGCGTTGAGTACGAAACAAATGCCCCGGCATCGTCATTTGCTGTGTGGTCGAGTGCACAGCATCGCTGTCTACCACCAGGAAGGCCGGGGTTCGATTCCCGATGCCGGCGTCGCATTTTGTCCAACAATCTTTGGCTGAAACCAACAAGCTGTGCGATGCTTGCTTGTTCTTACGTCACGAAGCCAAAGAACAACTGAGACGTCAATTTATTATAGCCCTTAATTCATCAAGATGAAAGGGTAGGAAATATTACTCCTGCAATCCCAGCGACAGCGTGGTCCAGTGGATAGCACATCGGCTTCCGAACGAAAATTCGTTGCGATCCGGGTTCGATCCCAGCAGCAGGCGTAGCTTTTTGGCATTGTCTGGCACTGTCAAAATACTGAAAATACAATGTACAACAGTGAAGAAGAGGACTTGGTCGTCTGCAATGCCAGAAACACGAGTCAATCGCCTAAAAAAAGCACACCAGCTTACCATGTGCAATGTGTAGGGAGAATTCGAGGCAATTAAACATCGGGAGCGTGGTGCGTTGGATAGCCCACTCGCCTAGTAATCTAGCGACGCGGGTTCGATTCCCGGAGCATCCAGCTTTTTGGAACTTATATTTCAATTGAGATTGTTTCAATGTATCTTGCAGAACCACGAAGTTGTAGTAAGGGGGTGCAGAAAAAAAATATACTAAGTCACAGATTTGTTCAATTTTATCTACCAGATGGCGCTGTCTACCAATTGTGTGAACACTCGAGGCTGTTTGGAGCAAACATTTTGGCCAAGCTGAGTGCAAAAGCTTAGGGTACTAGGGCGGGACGTCCAATTTTTGCTACTATCTTTAATTGCATTCGCCTAAAATCAATGCAAAAAAGCTCTCGCGTCTCTGTACTAGCCGGGATTCGAACCCGGTACCTTTGGATTATCAGTCTCGTACCTCAACCACTCGGCTGTTGAGACACGATACATTCACTTAGATTTTTAAGGCATATGAATTACAAGTGGTTTGTTTACCTTTTGTACTTATTAAAATTTCGCGAGGTTGGCGTACCCCCGCCACCCCAATTCATGAGCAAAGCTCAATAGCCACTCGGATTTGAACGCATCATCTTTGCGTTATGAACCAAGCGACTTAACCACTCGGCCATTCGAGTGATATGATTGTGACTGATATTTTTCAATATATATATTATTTGAAAGATCTTTACAATGGTAAAAAAAGCTGTATGCTGCAGGGCTTGAACCAGGCTCATACACTATCTTGTTTGAGAAGCTAGTGACTTAACCAACAAGCTATTACGCCAGGTGAATATTTGCTGTAATAAAGTTCTGTACCTAAAAAGAGGTTATTTTTATTTAAATTCTGTTTTATTTCACCTCAGAACTGCATACCATGCGAATCTTTAATTTTCAGCATTTATATTCAAAATTGCACATGACTAAATCGTGTTTCTAGAACCTCCTTCTAAACCTCTATGCCCATAAGGCAAACCCCTATGCCCATAGGGCAAACCCGTATGCCCATAAGGCAAACCCCTATGCCCATAAGGCAAACCCCTATGCCCATAAGGCAAACCCCTATGCCCATAGGGCAAACCCGTATGCCCATAAGGCAAAACCCTATGCCCATAGGGCAAACCCGTATGCCCATAAGGCAAACCCGTATGCCCATAGGGCAAACCCTATGCCCATAAGGCAAACCCCTATGCCCATAAGGTAAACCCCTATGCCCATAAGGCAAACCCGTATGCCCATAAGGTAAACCCCTATGCCCATAGGGCAAAACTATGTGGTTGGTTGAATCACTGAAAACACATAAAATCCCAAAAAAAAAAAGTTGGAAAAGTGAGCAGGCTGGCAGGAAGGCAGGCAGCCACGATAAGTTGAAAGCTACCTAAATAGGAAATAAGGTTGATTATAATCACTACCATCGACAAACTAGAATCAAGAAGTTCAAGGACGTACTTGAAAATATTTATTTTATTTTATTAATAGCATAATAACACAGCGGTCAGCAAAGATCTTGCAGTATGTCTTGTGCCCTTTTGTACAACAATGCAGAAAAATAATTCAAAATAATTTCAGGACGACATATTATGTAACATTATTAAAAAATATGAACCTACACTACAACAACAGCTCTATCATCCCAATCTCCAACAAACTCCGTAAGATTGATGAAAAACTTGAAAATCTGGCACGACGAAGTCTCCACAGGTAAACAGTCTCAAGAAAATGGAGGAACTAAAATCAAGTGGCGGTTGCTGGCGCTTGGCCAAGCTGGTCGTTGGATAGTCTAAGGTAGTCTGTGCCTCACGTTCAGACAGCTGTCGTCTTGGCCCCAACAAACAACGAACAACGGATAACGAACAACGGACAACGAGTCTTGCGCGAACGACGTTGGGAGAACAGCCAGGCGGCTAGGAATCTGTCAAACACAAGTAAGATTCAATTCACCGCTCCAATACACTGATTCCATTCAGTCAAAAGCAACATCGCGGTGTTGGATGGGTGACCATCGTGCGCATGATCAGTTCTGTTCGAAAGAGAGGTTGGAAGGTTTGAAGTTAGTACGACAACTTCACTCGCCTTGCTTGTCAACCTTTCGACAGCACGGATTAGCGGAGGAATCCTGTCGTTCGAGTTGCACCGTCCTTCGGAAGGGACGTAAAGCCGGTGGTCCCCTCGGTGCTTTTCGACAGGAGTAGGCTACGTGCCGGCACCAGGTTTCCCCTCCTCCCTTCTAGCCATAGGTTAGGTTCATCATCACCCTTTCATTATTGACCAGCGCCACGGTGCCAGTCGTCAAAACAGTGCGTCGTTAAACACCAAAAATCCAAATAAAATGTGCTAACAGACAAAGCGCAAACGCATCGTCTCCACGGTTACCTTTGTGCATGCGCATGTGCCGACTCAACGAAGTGCGAACGGCAAACGCCTTCTGACAGATGGGGCACGCGAACGGCCGCTCGCCCGAGTGCGTCTGCTCGTGGCTGCGCAGCCCCGAGAGATACGCGAACATCTTGGGACATGCGCCGCACGCAAACTGCTTCTCCGTCCCGTGCTTCCGCGTGTGCTTGCAGAGAGCGGCCGGTCGCGCAAACCTCTCCGCGCAGACGAAGCACACAAACGGCTTGTCGCTCATTTGCGAGGCGCATGTCTCAACCTGCGGAGGAAACAGCGCGTTCGGTTTCGTTGCGCGATAGGAAACTTCCAATCGGAACTAAGAGTCCATACTTTCACCATACTCTCACCACAACCTGCACAAACACCGAATTCACAAAATGAAGTTTAATTGAGTTGTTGGGCTCCATGGAGATAGAAACAGGACTGTGAATGAACATAGAAGCCGGTGAATCTAGTGACGCTATGCTGCAATCACACGCCAACAACTCGGCTAACCCCGATTATAACGTGGCTCCATGCAGATAGAAACAGGACTATGAATGAACATAGAAGCCGGTGAATCTAGTGACGCTATGCTGCAATCACACGCCAACAACTCGACTAACCCCGATTATAACGTGGCTCCATGGAGATAGAAACAGGACTATGAATGAACATAGAAGCCGGTGAATCTAGTGACGCTATGCAGCAATCACACGCCAACAACTCGACTAACCCCGATTATAACGTGGCTCCATGGAGATAGAAACAGGACTATGAATGAACATAGATGCCGGTGAATCTAGTGACGCTATGCTGCAATCACACGCCAACAACTCGACTAACCCTGATTATAACGTGGCTCCATGGAGATAGAAACAGGACTATGAATGAACATAGAAGGTGGTGAATCTAGTGACGCTATGCTGCAATCACACGCCAACAACTCGACTAACCCCGATTATAACGTGGCTCCATGGAGATAGAAACAGGACTATGAATGAACATAGAAGCCGGTGAATCTAGTGACGCTATGCTGCAATCACACGCCAACAACTCGACTAACCCCGATTATAACGTGGCTCCATGGAGATAGAAACAGGACTATGAATGAACATAGAAGGTGGTGAATCTAGTGACGCTATGCTGCAATCACACGCCAACAACTCGACTAACCCCGATTATAACTTTGGCTACGCTCGAATCAGTGTAGGAAGAGAGCCGAACTGCAATGTGCGGTCGTGATTCTGGGATGAGCTTTATACTTGCTGATGTGTGGCTTACAAGGGCAGTCCGCGCGGGGAAAGTGTTCAAGTCCGTCGTGCCCTCATCATAGGTTTCATCCTCAACGAACGGCTGGCCCCCAGCGAACGGCGCTTGGCAGGAATCGGCAGCAGGGTCGAAGCCGTCGTCATCGCTGATGGTCACCACCTGAGGGGGGGTAGTGCGTTAGCGAGCGTTCTTGTCGCGGTCGGGGCTTTTAGAACTCCGTTAGCTGGCTGGCGCTGCGTGCCTCTCGCTGTGGCTTTACTAGCGCCGGGTTGTTTACAGTGGAGCGTTGCTGTTGTGGCTTTACTAGCGCCGGGTTGTTTATAGTGGAGCGTTGCTGTCGTGGCTTTACTAGCGCCGGGTTGTTTACAGTGGAGCGTTGCTGTTGTGGCTTTACTAGCGCCGGGTTGTTTACAGTGGAGCGTTGCTGTTGTGGCTTTACTAGCGCCGGGTTGTTTACAGTGGAGCGTTGCTGTTGTGGCTTTACTAGCGCCGGGTTGTTTACAGTGGAGCGTTGCTGTTGTGGCTTTACTAGCGCCGGGTTGTTTACAGTGGAGCGTTGCTGTCGTGGCTTTACTAGCGCCGGGTTGCTTACAGTGGAACGTTGCTGTTGCGGCTTTACTAGCGCCGGGTTGCTTACAGTGGAGCGTTGCTGTTGTGGCTTTACTAGCGCCGAGTTGTTTACAGTGGAGCGTTGCGCTGTGGCTTTACTAGCGCCGGGTTGCTTACAGTGGAGCGTTGCTGTTGTGGCTTTACTAGCGCCAGGTTGTTTACAGTGGAGCGTTGCGCTGTGGCTTTACTAGCGCCGGGTTGTTTACAGTGGAGCGTTGCTGTTGTGGCTTTACTAGCGCCGGGTTGTTTACAGTGGAGCGTTGCTGTTGTGGCTTTACTAGCGCCGGGTTGTTTATAGTGGAGCGTTGCTGTCGTGGCTTTACTAGCGCCGGGTTGTTTACAGTGGAGCGTTGCTGTTGTGGCTTTACTAGCGCCGGGTTGTTTACAGTGGAGCGTTGCTGTTGTGGCTTTACTAGCGCCGGGTTGTTTACAGTGGAGCGTTGCTGTCGTGGCTTTACTAGCGCCGGGTTGCTTACAGTGGAACGTTGCTGTTGCGGCTTTACTAGCGCCGGGTTGCTTACAGTGGAGCGTTGCTGTTGTGGCTTTACTAGCGCCGAGTTGTTTACAGTGGAGCGTTGCGCTGTGGCTTTACTAGCGCCGGGTTGCTTACAGTGGAGCGTTGCTGTTGTGGCTTTACTAGCGCCAGGTTGTTTACAGTGGAGCGTTGCGCTGTGGCTTTACTAGCGCCGGGTTGTTTACAGTGGAGCGTTGCTGTTGTGGCTTTACTAGCGCCGGGTTGTTTACAGTGGAGCGTTGCTGTTGTGGCTTTACTAGCGCCGGGTTGTTTACAGTGGAACGTTGCTGTTGCGGCTTTACTAGCGCCGGGTTGTTTACAAAATGGCTGAGATTGCTACAAAAGTAAAAGACAAATAGCTCAACTTGAATACACCTATTCCACTCCGAGAAAAGTGATGTCAGATACCCAGTTTGGAAAAAAAATATGAATTATCTCTGCTAAATAACAAAGGAAGACAGGAAAATCACAACCCGAATTGCTCTGCCTGGCTTTAGAAAGTGGGTATCATGACGTCATTTTGATATTATTTTGATTGCATGGAATGTGTGTACTACTGTGATGGCTACAAACCTCTTGCCCCCAGTTGTCGTGGTCGACGGCGACCTGAACGAACGCCCCGACGACGTCCATCCCGTTGGTCGCCGCCCCCCACGCCGGCTCCTCCCCCTCGGCCGGCTCTCGTCCAACCGGGGGCTTCCCCTTGGACAGACGGCCCTGTTTCGCCGACCCCGGAGCTACAACGAAAACGACGTTGAAGCCGGGGAAGACGGGTCTGGTCGGACGTCGAAACGGGCGGCACTCACGCTTCTTTTTCTGGCCCAGGGGACGGCCGCGCTTCTTCTTCAGCGCTTCCGAAGTCACGTCGTAGTGCGTAGAGTCGTCGTTGGCGTAAACTGCGGAGAAAACATCGCTAATTTAACGATGGGTGCTTGATGCTGGCAACTGCCGGTAACCCCAATCTTTTCAAAGCTCCCAGATTAATTGAACTTTGCTTTTTCTTTGTTATTACCTTACTATCAATTAATTTGTATGTAATCATGAATCGAATCGTGGCGAGTCACCTGGTCTGGCCGGCTCGTGAGGGAGGCTGAAGCCGGTACCGAGTGGGTCAACGTCTTCAACTCGCTCCATTGCTTCTTGCTCCACCGTCATCTGCAGGCAGAACGCAGACTCGCTTGACAAACGTGAAACCGGCGACATCTCCCGACGGAATTCATCTCACGATCCAATCTGGGCCCGACGCTTCCACGTAATCCATGGTATGACTGACAAACAAAGCCTGTCCATCCAAACTTACAATCCCCCAGGGTTTTGATTTCCGTGTCTCCTTTGGTTGGAAAGGTCCACCAAAAATATTATTTTCTCTGCAAATTAGCCAAGGACGATAGGGAAATTTCAATCCAAATGACTATTCTTAGTGAATATTATGAGGTAATTTTTATACCATTGAAAAGGTCTATTTCAGCAGCGGCCAACAAAAAACCTAATCACCCGGCTTGTTTGAGTGCAGCCAGTGCAAGTGTTCCAACTCAGTGCAAGTGTTCCAACTCAGTGCAAGTGTTTCAACTCACCGAGTGCAAGTGTTCCAACTCACCCAGTGCAAGTGGTTGCGCAGCCAGGCGTCGATGACCACCGACCGGCCGATGAACGCTTGCGCGGCGACGAGTTTCTCCGTGCAGTTTGCGCAAACCGCGGACGGCAGCCCGTCTCCTGGGTCCACCTGACCGCGGGGACATCGGTAAAAAACTCGCCGTCTTACAAATAATATTAGAAACAGTAATTAATGATTTTCAGAGAAACTATTTGACTGGGTAACGAATGCCGAGTCCCAAAACTCGAACTTTTCCCGACGTTTCGCAAAGCTGGCGGCTCTATCAGTTAACTCGAGTTTAGACCGTTGATAAAGCAGGCAGCACGGCTTTGCGAAACGTCGCGAAAAGTTTGAGTTTTGGAACTCAGCATTACCCAGTGGAATAGTTTCACTAAGATTAGGAAAAAAACACGAGTCTTTAATAAAGTGGAAATGAATGATGTTTGTCTGAGTGAGACACTTGCCATCACGCACCTGTACGGGAATGACGCTGGTGATCCTCGTCCTGAACGCATCGGAGTCGCTGTCCGAGAAGATCTGCGTCATGTTGTTGAAGCCGGGCTGGGTCAGACAGAGTCGGCAGAATCCCGCAAAGTCCCTCACCGCCTCCAAGTGTCCGAAGTCCATCGCCGCCGCCGACGAGATCAACAACGGAGTGTCTCCAACGGGAGATGGCGTCACATTACGTTCCGCCACCGAGATCAACGGAGCCTCTCCAACAGGCGATGGAGTCACATTTCGTACTGCCACCGAAATCAACGGAGCCTCTACAACGGGTGCTGGCGTCTCACTACGTGCCGCCGCCTCCTCTGAAAGTCAAACAAGGCGGTGGAGTTTTACACGCAGAGTACAGCACGGCAAGCTGGCTGAGCTTGTACTTCTAACAGCCGCCGTTAACGACACACAAGCTGAATCCAGAACTGAATCCGTATGGCGTCGTTTCAAAATCACATAAAACACTTAAACCTTGTACCAAAACGTTTTATTAACCACTTGCGTACCTTCTTGAATGTGACTACCTAGTGTTCTTGAAGCTATTGGAACTTGCCTCGGCACTTTAAAGTGTTCACGATACGCATCTACTTCTTTATCATGCCAACAACACCGCAATAGACCTATTCTACTCTGAGATGAATAACGTCAGATACCCACTGGACGTGCTACCAGTGTGGGGAAAAAATATTGATTATCTCTGCTAAATAACAAAGGAAGACAGGGAAATCACAACCCGAATTGCTCTGCCTGGCTTTAGCGAGTGGGTATCATGACGTCATTTATTGAACTTTGATTAAATGGAAGAGGTGTGTTCACGTTTGCTTGGTCACAATTAAAAAGATGTCCTTCCAATAACTTGATTGGACAATTCTTTGTCATCTCTGCCCACGCCTTCCTGTTTATACTTACGCATCAGCTTTTTCCGGGCATGATATTCATGGATTTTTCTAGCTTGACGGTTCCTTTTACGAGGCCTACCTGGACGTTTATGTTTTTTTTGCGTTTGTTCCATTTTGAATATCAACTTGAGCCTCGCCGCACTGATCAAAAACAAAGACACTTTTCAATCGACGAGTTTGCGCACAGATATTTCACAGATTACTCAGACTCACTCCTAGAACAATGGGCAACCAACTGGGATAAGCAAGACCTAAGCCCCAAAAGACCTAAGCCCCAAGCCCCACAGGGTTCTGGCATGACAAACACAATACGAGACAATAACATGGCCATGTGTTCTTATTCTTTTGTTGTATCTAGGTACTTTTCAATAGAAAGAGTTGTGTCTGATAGTGTCAGACATCATTTTCCCCGGATTGATGGAATCACCAACATCATTTCAGATGTTTATCTTGGAAAACATGCAAGATGCAAGATTTGGTTTGGTGATACAGTAGGCAGCCAAATTAGTGACAGATACAAATGACAAATGCAAGATTGCTGCATTTCTTATTCAATGTAACAATGCTACCTCAATTTACCAACATAGACGAAACACCGAACAAGAAATATATTTTTTGGGTCAGTACCTAATCAGAAACGGAGCACAAATTGATGAACTCAGATCGTTTAAGGGTGTGTATTTTACATGTTTTAATTAAAAACTGTAACGAAATATACTGAAACTACAGGCATGCGGCCAAAATCATCAACTAAAACTGAACTGACGCCCAGGAATGAGTAAATTGTGTTTACCGTGATTGCGCACGCCGTGTTACAGGTTAGGTGTGTCTGCAAGATGCTGTAAACAAGAAGAATGTCGTTCGCTTCGATTCGATCACCGACCAGATACAAGAAACGTCCACAAAAACAACTAGGTCCTTATCGTAGCCAGCCAGAAAACTTGCCTCAATATTCTACTCGATTGCAATAAAAAAGACCCATCAACAACAATTTCACGCGGGAATCTGTCAGCTGATAATCAGGCACCAAATTCAAAACCAAATACCAAAGCAAGCAAAATATATCAAACCATTCTCGATGCCTTTATGAGCTTTGATCTACATCAATTTTATCAATTATCAAATATACTGGTATTATAAGCCTTATCAAGATCCAGCATCTAGAACTGAACGATTACATTATGATGCATTCATTGAGGACAATTTTGAAAATCAACTTCGACATCTTACAAAATAATACAATGTGGTGTTAATTAAAGCCGTACAATTTAATACAATTAAAACTCGACTACTTGGTTTAGGAACTTCTGGGTTTTGTTTGAATTCCCATCTCAAAGCCACCATGATTTTGCCCAAATAGTTTCGACTCTGATTTTGACACATTCTTCTGTTCCCTTTTGTGACAGAGGGAGGGTAAAAAATGTATATAATAATAGGGTTGAACCAGGCACCTGACGCATCGGCACTTTTGTAGCGTTTCTGCAAACATTTAGCCGTGGCCAGCAGCTCGCTTCTCTACGCCTGCAACGAAGTCCAACCTACGAAAATACTGATAGTGATAGCTGAATAACAACATGACAATATCATTACTAGTCCTAGTCGGTGTCCACGGTTTGTTAGGATGTAAGCAGCACCGGCCGCAGACACACTGGAAAGCGGCGACGACGACGCTGACGTTGGCACAGAGCTTGATCGGCGGCGAGGGAGTGTACTGGTGTTTGGCTACGCGATGGCTTCCTTGGGCAGCCAGAAGGGCAGGTGTCGCTTCTTCCCCGACACGACGGTGGCTACGGCCATCACAGCAAACACCAACCCCAGGACGACGAAGTAGCCCCCGTAGACGAGGTACTGAAACACACGACACCCCACTCTGTCATCACACATCCACTGACCGCCTGCTCTCTGCACGACACTCAAGTGTACGTCAAGTTGCCTGCAATCACCGCACACAAACTGACCGTACTTTCAACAAAGTTGCAAAGTTCCGTGACGTCAGCATCAGTCTTTGTCCCTTCAATCAAAATTCTGTCAAAACGACGTCATGATACCCTCGCTAAAGCCAGGCAGAGCAATTCGGGTTGTGATTTCCCTGTCTTCCTTTGTTATTTAGCAGCGCTAATTTATACAATGTTTCCTAACTGGTAGCACGTCCAGTGGGTATCTGACGTCACTTGACTCCGACTGGAATACGTCTGAAGAATGTGCAGGACTTCCGATTCGTAGATCTCTCGCGAGACGTGGCATTCGGCACGGTGAAGAAATGGGAGTACGAGTTTGTAGCAGCTAGACGGTAAGAAACCGTGACCCTGGATGAACTTTAATTGCCATCGCAAAGAAAAGCCGGGATGCAATTGCGGATTGCGGTCACTCGTTTGTAAAGAACGTGCCCAAGAATGGACGGTAACGTTAAAGAGATGATATCATGTAAACTTGACACGAGACAAATTTTCAACCAACTTCAGGAGAGCAGAGTATGATTAGAAGGAGGTTTTCATAGGCAAAACGTCGGTCCAGGTCTAAGAACCAGTCGCAACAGAGCAGACACCGTCAAGCCACTGCATCCAGAGTCGAGTAATAGTTGCCAGCTAAGAAATCTCGTCAAGCTTCACGTAAACGTCTAGGCAGGTCGTGGTTTGTGATCGGAGGTGTTTGAAGGGTCAACGCTGTCAACGTGTATTCACCTGCGGTCGGGCGGCCAGCGCCAAGCCTCCCTCGGCGGCGACGGCGGCGGTGAGCGCCGTCTGAAGGACCAGCGCAAAGAACGTGTTGACGCCGAAGATCAGGCCGTACGAGTCCTCGTTGATGTGCTTCGCCACCTCCGCGCTGGAAGCAGAGAGAAGTGACGGTTAGCTGACGGTTTGAGTAGAAGCAGCGGCCTTTGCGTCGGCTAGCCGACTCAAAGCGTGGAAGTCACCGTGGAGAAGTGACAGCAACAAATTGCTCAACCATTGAATATGTCACGAAGATGCAAAGTGGCTTTTGGAGATTGATTCTAGTTTTCGTAATGCTCAATGTATCTACGTAAATCTACGTGCTATACGCAATTATGAACTGATGGCTTCGGTTAGAAATAGGAGGGGTTGCTGCGATATCAGCATGGACAGGCCGATTGCCTGTACCTGTACCTGTACCTGTACCTGTACCTGTACCTGTACCTGTACCTGTACCTGTACCTGTACCTGTGCCAGCCAGCCAGCCAGCCAGAAACAAAAAGTTGAAAGCTACCAAAATAGGGATTTTATATCAGGTTAATATATTTGCGTACAAGCAAAATCCACCGGATTTTGATAAGGATCTATCAAAGCTGCAATGTTTCTAGTTTACAAACCTAGTGATGCCTAGTGACCAGTGTTGTGACTTATCTAGGTCACAACACTGGTAGTGACCAAACAATGCAGACCAACCAGGAAATGACAGCGCTATCTCTCAGCACTCGAGTGCTTGTCAAGTTGAGTGTACTTAAAAACATGCACGCCGTTATCACAAAGGTAGATCTCAACTGGCTTTAGGATTTTCTTTTATTGCCAGTGGAGTTGCCGTCGAGTGGAATGTACTTGAGCATGGCGCAACGATAACAAAGAAACATAGCTATAAATGAAACTGCTGCAAGGAAGAGTTGACAAACAGATATTATCTAAGCTTGGGATTTGGTCCATTGGATAGATAAGAAAAGATGGAAAAGATGTAAATTCTGGCAGGTTTTAATTAGATGAAATCTAAGGGTGTTTGCTGGCATTAGGCAAGGCACATAGTAATGCCAACAATCGTAGCAGCGTGGCAACACTAGCAACAGCAGTGACACCGGTGTTTGCTGGCATTAGGCAATGCACATAGTAATGCCAACAATCGTAGCAGCGTGGCAACACTAGCAACAGCAGTGACACTGTGTTTGCTGGCATTAGGCAAGGCACATTGTAATGCCAACAATCGTAGCAGCGTAGCCACACTAGCAACAGCAGTGACACAGGTGTTTGCTGGCATTAGGCAAGGCACATAGTAATGCCAACAATCGTAGCAGCGTGGCGACACTAGCAACAGCAGTGACACCGGTGTTTGCTGGCATTAGGCAATGCACATAGTAATGCCAACAATCGTAGCAGCGTGGCAACACTAGCAACAGCAGTGACACTGTGTTTGCTGGCATTAGGCAAGGCACATTGTAATGCCAACAATCGTAGCAGCGTAGCCACACTAGCAACAGCAGTGACACCGGAGTTTGCTGGCACTAGGCAAGGCACATAGTAATGCCAACAATCGTAGCAGCGTAGCAACACTAGCAACAGCAGTGACACCGGTGTTTGCTGGCACTAGGCAAGGCACATAGTAATGCCAACAATCGTAGCAGCGTAGCAACACTAGCAACAGCAGTGACACCGGTGTTTGCTGGCAAAGGCAAGGCACATAGTATTACCAACAATCGTAGCAGCGTAGCAACACTAGCAACGGCAGCAACACCGCAAGACTCACTTGACGATGGTGATCATCGTGTGGTAGAGAACGCCGAACACGATGTAGCAGGCGTACGCCAGCCAGACGTCGGCGGCCAACGCGGAGATCATGAGGGCGCCGCCTTGAAGCAACGCGCAGGCTGCCAGCGCCGCCTCGCCCAGCACCTCCCAGTTGAAGCGCAGCCAACCACAGCCCAGCGCTGCCAGCGCCGCTGCGAGCAGGGAGACATCGTTAGATAAGATGCCTCCTGGACGTACTTCCAGTTTGGAAAAAATATTAATTATCTCTGCTAAATAACAAAGGAAGATAGGAAAATGACAACCCGAATTGCTCTGCCTGGATTTAGAGAGTGGGTATCATGACAACATTTTGATAGAATTTTGATTGAATGGAAGCGGTGTATTGATTGCTAAATAGTTAATAATGCTAGAAAACTTATAAGCAAAGATTAGATTTAGGAAATAGTGAACTATATCATAAGGAGCGTAATATTTAAAAAGTTAATAGTAACTAATAATAAAACTAATAATAAATCACGTAGTTTCCACGAACGAGCGTGCGGCGCGTGAATCAGACTCACCGATCACGGTGTACGTCGCCTCGACGGCGCCGTTGTACAGCGTCGGCTGGCCGTCGCCGCTCTCGCTGAGGATCGTCTCCCACAGAACTTGCACGTAGGTCAGGCACTGCATCACAACGTCAGGTCACGACGTTAACATCATCAGTCAAGAGCATGCTTCAAGGGAATCATCCTTACACAGCTGAAGGTCGAATAGTTACGTGATTCTATCCGTTGTACCTTGATATGTGGTTCCACAGATCGAAATGTGTGATGTTTTTCATGTTGGGTCATGCGTTTTGATGTCAAACGTGGTAATCCGTCGGGTTTTATTTGTCGGGTGTCGTTTTCGGGCGAGATATTCAAGATTTCAGGGTGCCCGAATAGCATGGGTTCTTACGGGAGTAGGATTGTTGACCGAGGCCAGTCGTGTTTTGTTGTTTGAAGTTGGCACCCGTGTTGCAATGTGGCGGCTGTAGCTGTTATGCACTTTTTCAGCGTCTTCTATATTTATTCATAGTCCTGTTTCTATCTCCATGGAGCCACGTTATAATCAGGGTTAGTCGAGTTGTTGGCGTGTGATTGCAGCATAGCGTCACTAGATTCACAGGCTTCTATGTTCATTCATAGTCCTGTTTCTATCTCCATGGAGCCACGTTATAATCGGGGTTAGTCGAGTTGTTGGCGTGTGATTGCAGCATAGCGTCACTAGATTCACCACCTTCTATGTTCATTCATAGTCCTGTTTCTATCTCCATGGAGCCACGTTATAATCGGGGTTAGTCGAGTTGTTGGCGTGTGATTGCAGCATAGCGTCACTAGATTCACCACCTTCTATGTTCATTCATAGTCCTGTTTCTATCTCCATGGAGCCCAACAACTCAAATAAACTTAATATCCATTTGAAAGCCGGTTGTCGGGATTGGTATCATTACAACACCGGCAAGGTGTCGAACCCGATTAACGAATCGTAAGAAGTTTGGCATCACCTGCAGGAAGCCGCAGGTGGCGAGGGCCCACCAGACGGACCACTTGACCACGTACAGGTTGGTGAACGCGTCGCGGAAGTCCTTCCAGAGCAGGCCGTAGGCGGAGACAAAGGCGTGGCGCCGCGCGATTGGTCGCTTCTCCTCCGGCCCCGCCCCCGCCAGGCTGCCTCGGTCGCGGTGGAAGTAGATGCTGCGTTGGGCCGACGGCAGCAGAAGCGCCCAGAGCGTCGCCAGCGAAAGCGCTGCAACGGAGAGCGTCGCTCGTTAGGAAACAAATATACATTGCAAAATTTGTATCCGTACCGGGATTCCAGCCCGGATCTTTCGCCTGTCCAGGGTGATGCAAAAGATCTGGCGTTGAGTAAATTCGCATAATTTCTTTGTATAATGTGTGGAGTTGATTTGACACACGAAACATGAATCAACGATTGATATCTTTACTGAAGAGCTGCTGGTGACTTGCCTCCGACAGAGAGGAAGTTGAGCTGGTAGTAGTCCATGGTCTCGGTAGACACCAACGCTTGCGCCACCACCGCCGACGAGAATCTCCCCAAGAGGAACGCTGCTCTCGTGTGGCTCGTCACCTTCTGGTAGTGTTGCCGTTCAACCTGGGCGTAGATGTACGTGAAGTAGGCCACCTCGGTCGCCATGAACGTTCCGTAGAAGAATTCCACCGCCTGCACAACAAGAGAACAAACATCCCGAGGCTTAAAACAAAATCAGTACCTAGCCAACTTACCCACGGTTCTTTATAGAATCTTAACCATTTATTTATAACAATGCTACTGCTTAGTTCATTTGCAATAGCTTCAATTGTTAATTGCTGTTGTTTTGTTTTAAGGCAAGACCTAGTCCATAATCCCTGGCATACCTACGTGAAGCATTCTAGGTTTAGGATATGTATTAGTATTTGGCAGTATTATGAGCCTACCTGCATTGAAGCAATGGTTTTTCCTGTGATGAGGAGTGTCCATGTGATTATTCCTGCCACACCTTCAAGAATAATGACTGGCTTGTAGCGTAAAAGGTCCGTCACCAAAAATACGATCACTAGTTGAGCGAGATACGAATACGTCCCGACTGGAAATATCTGCTGGTTGACTTCGATGTCTGTGAAATTCTTCCATGGTCCCATCAGATATGGTGTGATGTACGGCTCTGACGGTCTGAATTCCTTCAGGACTCCGTAGACGCATAGAATCAGTGAAATCTTTGCCCACGGCTCCATGCTAGATTGGTTGGTTTGAACTGTTCCTGAACACTTGCAGCTTCAATACTAAGAGTTATCTCCACGCCACCTAAAAAAGTGTAAATGAGTACCGACTAATTAATTAGATTATATGGTTATTCACATAGATTAAGAACTCGTGGAGATAAGCACGCTTAGAGAAGTCGGTACCAACAGTCCAGACTTGTCTAGAAATAAATTCGAGGTTAGATTAACATACTGGCAGAGCAACAAACGGACTTACTTTGAATATATTTAACTTTATCTTACGCTGCATCTTGAGAATGCGAATGAATTGATTAGCACTTCATTTGAGGTTCAGGAAAATACAACCAACAAACGCGAAAGTATTTCTTGAGGAACATTCTTCCAAAAAACCGGAACAATTTGGTCCAGTGCCAAGAACACGTGACATTGATTGACGTAAGAGCACGGAATTCTTTGAAGGCTATATTGATTCAAACACGTGTAATTTAGATCAATCAAGATTGAACCAGTGATTACTTCCACACATTTCGTTCTGCTTCACAATTGATTAAAATTATATTTGGAAAAAAAATGTTCCAGCAAACGTCAATCACATTTAATGCCAATGATGCAATCCCTATCCCCAAATCGAAATTTCACATTTATTATTGCATCTTTCTGAAAATTGTAATATTTAAGCAAAATGGATTTAATTGACCTCTACTTCCAAACCTTGCAGGTAAAATGTATGCTGATAGGGGTGTTGTAAGTAGGCTCTGGTACAGACCAACATCAACATTTCCATCAAATCTTATTTCACACAATACCTGAAAATTAGCCCGGATTGCATTCGTACTCTTGAGTCTAGGCTGGCCATTCTTGCACGAGACAGGACACAAACACTAATGTTATATATTAAAATATTTTAATCAGTAAAGGCATATCTATAATAATAATAATAATAATAATAATAATAACATTTAATATATTTATATGAAAATATTATACCAAACCGCATTCAAAATGAAATGTACAATAGATTGTCAACAATGGCATGCGTTGCATCTTGGTGTGTTCTTTGCTTCTGCCGACACCATGCTGCAAGCTGCTTATTCAATAGCATCACAACCCCGATGGATTCAACCCCTGCAACTTCACAGCAGAGCTCAAGATGTAATCCCGCTCGCAATTGTCAAAGAAATGGTACGTTGATTTAATATTGAAGTCACTGCCCACTGGCAAGACATGCCATTGTTTAAGAGAAAACAAATGACAAAAAAAGACAACAAAAGTTCCATTTCTTTTTCACATTTGCATCGCAGAACATCAATGATGTTCAGATCGACGATAATCACCACCAAAGCTCGAGGCTCTCCACAGCTGAGTACAATTAAATACTTCACCAGACTGAAGAATGCAGGAAACTCTCAGAAAAATCAGGCGGCAAAGCACTGGTGGCGAACCTGGCAAGTTAAAACTTCTCGATTGAGCATCACTGTCAAACAAAGTCCACTCAATATTAAGTAGGTGACGTAACTAACGTTGTGTTAAGTCGTGGCTGTGATCCGTTAAATCCTAAGCAAGCCACCCAGACGGCGCTGTCAGTTCTGTCGCACAATATTTCACCAGAGTGTCCTGCATTCTACAGCCTCTACAGTTGGTGAGCCGAGTGTTTGGGAGGAGAGCCTAGAGCTGTGGCTGGGAGCCTAGAGCTGCGGCTGGGAGCCTAGAGCTGCGGCTGGGAGCCTAGAGCTGCGGCTGGGAGCCTAGAGCTGTGACTGGGAGCCTAGAGCTGCGGCTGGGAGCCCCGCCAAGACGGCTGGGTCGTGTTGAAGTTCATGTGCGCGTAGCCGGTCGAGTAACCGACGCTGCCGTACATCTCCGAGCCCGGCGAGTGGCTCCCCTGGTGGATAAAATCACAGTTGCATGTTTCATACACGGCAGATTCCATACGCGACTTGAATTGGAACAAATGAACGCTCCCATCTCATCCGACATAAAAAACCTGAACAGAATCGCACTGCAGTGGGCGTGCACGGTAACCCGTCAAGCCTTCAGCTGCTGCTGCTGCTGCTGCTGCTGCTACTGCTGCTGCTGCTGCTTGCTGCTGCTGCTGCTGCTACTGCTTGCTGCTGCTGCTGCTACAACGACAACGTACCTGCACGAAGCGGTTTAGCTCGTCCTGCGTATCGAAGATCATCACGACGAACGGTGAGCCGGGAACCAGCTCGCCGGCCCACTTGACCTCGACCCTGTAGTCGCCGGGCTCCGTGGGGTCGAACTTGCAGAGGATCGTGCGGTCCTTCTGGCTCTCGCGCTGCATTTCAACGCGGAACGCGCCTTTCGGGCCTCGCACGCGCACCGTCAGCTGCAGCAAGCGACACGCAAACCGTTAGCTCGATTCATTACTTGTGACGAAATCAGTTCCGAAATTTGTGTCCGTGCCGGGATTCGAATCCGGGACTTTGCCTGTCCGGGGCACTGCACTTATCCATTATGCTACACATTTTGTTGGGGTTGTTGGGCTCCATGGAGATAGGTCCAGGACTATGAATGACCATAGAAGCCGGTGAATCTAGTGACGCCATGCTGCTATCACACGCCAACAACTCGACTAGCTCCGATTATAACGTGGCTCCATGGAGATATAAACAAGACTTTGAATGAACATAGAAGGCGATGAATCTAGTGATACTTTGCTGCAATCACACGCTACGCATGAATTAGTGTGACCCCCCCTACGAGTTGAAGAGGCTGGCTGGAGGAACGCACCTGGCCGGCCCCGGCGCCGCGGGTGTCGCAGATGAAGCGCGATTGGAACGTTGCGAGGACGCCGTGTTCCACGCCAGGCCCGTACACCCGCACCTGCAAACAATACATCTCGCTATCACCATCGTTATCACGGTCAACACTATCCTCAGAGACAGAGACAGGGACAGACAGGGAAAGGGACAGAGACAGGGATAGGGAAAAGGACAGGGATAGGGAAAAGGACAGGGACAGGGACAGAGACAGAGACAGAGACAGACAGAGACAGGGACAGGGACAGAGACAGGGACAGAGACAGAGACAGAGACAGGGACAAGGACAGAGACAGAGACAGGGACAAGGAAAGAGACAGAGACAGGGACAGGGACAGAGACACAGGGACAGAGACAGAGACAGAGACAGGGACAAGGACAGAGACAGAGACAGGGACAGGGACAGAGACACAGGGACAGAGACAGAGACAGAGACAGGGACAAGGACAGAGACAGAGAAACAGAGAGCATGACAGAGAGAGAGTGAACGGCTGACCTTGGAGGGGTCGGGCGCGCCTGCGACGCGAACAGAGAAGGGCGATCCTGCGACGTGGCCGCCGCCGTACTTGACGGTGAGCGCGTGCCGGCCGGCTTCCTGCGGCTTCACGTTCAGCGTGAACGTGCCATCCGCGTGGTCGTAGAGCTCGCAGTAGGCCACCTTGTGCGGGCCGACGCAATGCGCCGTCAGCTCCCCTGGACACAGGCAGCAAGTACAGTGTCACTCCATCAAGTTGTCTATTATCATATCATATATTATTATCAATATTCAATTTCATGTACTGCTAAGAAAATCCCGTCGAAACAAAATCTCTTGCAACAATCCACTCCCCCCGGGACTTGGATGTTTCTTGCCTCGGGGGAGTGGATCCCCTCAGGGCAGGGATTTTCCCCATAGGGATTTTGTTTTTACTGAACTTCGACTTCAAACGACAAGACGTGTTTTTCGTGTTAATATCTTCTAGTTCTCAACCGAAATGAATCGGACGGAATTGACATCGAGCTTCACTCACTTCATATTTTGACTTGCGATAAACATATTAAACATATCGAAGTTGTGTATTAATTCGACGATGCAACAAGCCTGAAGATTTGTTTACAGGTTGCAGGGTTGCAGGGTTGCAGGGTTGCAGATTGCAGGTTGCAACGACAGAGTGTTTGTCAGGTTGTAGATTGCAGGTTGCAACGACAGAGTGTTTGTCAGGTTGTAGATTGCAGGTTGCAACGACAGAGTGTTTGTCAGGTTGTAGATTGCAGGTTGCAACGACAGAGTGTTTGTCAGGTTGGTTACCTGGACCGGCCCGGCGGGTGTCGATGAAGCTGCGGATCTCCTTGCCGACGGTGCCGACGCGAAGCCCCTCCCCCGAACAAACCACACGCGATGAGTCGGCCACCGCAACCACCGCCACCTGGACGGAACAAACCCGACGTCATTACAACAGCCTTCTCATGCCGAACAAGCCGCGGGAACTAGCCAACGGAGTAGGCTTTGCAGATTTCACACGAGACTTACGTGCCTACACCTATCCGATTCAGTCAAAATTTGATCAACATGATACCCACTCGCTAAAGCCAGGCAGAGCAATTCGGGTTGTGATTTCCCTGTCTTCCTTTGTTATTTAGCAGAGATTATTAATATTTTTTCACCGGTCAAGTGGGTAACTGACGTCATTTTTCTCTGGGTGCTTAGGTCTATTCTTGTGGTTCTTATTTTTGATTTTTGGTTTGATCTGGGACTTGAGTTTGAGTTCCGAGCACGCAGCACAGCTTTTCAAAATGTCGGGTAAAGCTTGGTAAATAGTTTTTCTGGGAAACCGGCGATACGTAGCAGCCGTAGAAACGAACCCCGGCACAAAATGTGTTTTGCTCTACGTTTAATACTCGCACAGCGTGCAGACACAAAGCAGCTGCAATTCCAAGAAATCAAAGATTTTTACCGTATTTTCATTACTTCTTTTGAAAACAGCATTTTAACGTTGTTATTTTGAGTGTTTATGGACTGTATTTCCCGTTTTCCCACTAAACCAACCCCGGCCTAGCCTACAACAACACTAACCATGACCAAGTGTTTGTTTACCTTCAACGGACAGCCCTTGACCTGCCGCTCCGACCACATGACGTTGAGCAAGAAGGTGCCGGGCTGCGGAGGCGTGTAGCTCGCTCGATAAACGCTGTTGCCCGTGTCCGTTAGCGCGACCAGCACGTCCGCTTTGTTCCCGGTCAGCGTCACAGTCGGCTCCCCTGCAACAAACATAGCGTCAGGTTGGACAAAACATCACACCCACGTACAGGGTTAGACAGTTGCTAACACAGGTAGGAAGCAGTTCTAACATGCGATTCAACTCAAGCTGCGTATCTCAACCTAGCCTTGCTGGAAGGTATCCCCACCTAGCCTTGCTCGAAGGTATCCCAACCTAGCCTTGCTTGCAGGTATCCCAACCTAGCCTTGCTCCAAGGTATCCCAACCTAGCCTTGCTCGAAGGTATCCCAACCTAGCCTTGCTCGAAGGTATCCCAACCTAGCCTTGCTCGAAGGTATCCCCACCTAGCCTTGCTCCAAGGTATCCCTACCTAGCCTTGCTCGAAGGTATCCCAACCTAGCCTTGCTCCAAGGTATCCCTACCTAGCCTTGCTCAATGGTATCCCAACCTAGCCTTGCTGGAAGGTAACCCAACCTAGCCTTGCTTGCAGGTATCCCAACCTAGCCTTGCTTGCAGGTATCCCAACCTAGCCTTGCTCCAAGGTATCCCAACCTAGCCTTGCTCGAAGGTATCCCAACCTAGCCTTGCTCCAAGGTATCCCAACCTAGCCTTGCTCGAAGGTATCCCAACCTAGCCTTGCTCGAAGGTATCCCAACCTAGCCTTGCTCCAAGGTATCCCAACCTAGCCTTGCTCGAAGGTATCCCAACCTAGCCTTGCTCGAAGGTATCCCAACCTAGCCTTGCTCGAAGGTATCCCCACCTAGCCTTGCTCCAAGGTATCCCTACCTAGCCTTGCTCGAAGGTATCCCAACCTAGCCTTGCTCCAAGGTATCCCTACCTAGCCTTGCTCAATGGTATCCCAACCTAGCCTTGCTGGAAGGTAACCCAACCTAGCCTTGCTCCAAGGTATCCCAACCTAGCCTTGCTCGAAGGTATCCCAACCTAGCCTTGCTCCAAGGTATCCCAACCTAGCCTTGCTCCAAGGTATCCCAACCTAGCCTTGCTCCAAGGTATCCCAACCTAGCCTTGCTGGAAGGTATCCCAACCTAGCCTTGCTGGAAGGTATCCCAACCTAGCCTTGCTCGAAGGTATCCCAACCTAGCCTTGCTCGAAGGTATCCCCACCTAGCCTTGCTCCAAGGTATCCCTACCTAGCCTTGCTCGAAGGTATCCCAACCTAGCCTTGCTCCAAGGTATCCCTACCTAGCCTTGCTCAATGGTATCCCAACCTAGCCTTGCTGGAAGGTAACCCAAACTAGCCTTGCTCCAAGGTATCCCAACCTAGCCTTGCTCGAAGGTATCCCAACCTAGCCTTGCTCCAAGGTATCCCAACCTAGCCTTGCTCCAAGGTATCCCAACCTAGCCTTGCTCCAAGGTATCCCTACCTAGCCTTGCTCAATGGTATCCCAACCTAGCCTTGCTGGAAGGTATCCCAACCTAGCCTTGCTCGAAGGTATCCCAACCTAGCCTTGCTGGAAGGTATCCCTACCTAGCCTTGCTCAATGGTATCCCTACCTAGCCTTGCTCCAAGGTATCCCTACCTAGCCTTGCTCGAAGGTATCCCAACCTAGCCTTGCTCCAAGGTATCCCTACCTAGCCTTGCTCGAAGGTATCCCCACCTAGCCTTGCTCCAAGGTATCCCTACCTAGCCTTGCTCGAAGGTATCCCAACCTAGCCTTGCTCCAAGGTATCCCTACCTAGCCTTGCTCAATGGTATCCCAACCTAGCCTTGCTGGAAGGTAACCCAACCTAGCCTTGCTCCAAGGTATCCCAACCTAGCCTTGCTCGAAGGTATCCCAACCTAGCCTTGCTCCAAGGTATCCCAACCTAGCCTTGCTCCAAGGTATCCCAACCTAGCCTTGCTCCAAGGTATCCCAACCTAGCCTTGCTGGAAGGTATCCCAACCTAGCCTTGCTGGAAGGTATCCCAACCTAGCCTTGCTCGAAGGTATCCCAACCTAGCCTTGCTCGAAGGTATCCCCACCTAGCCTTGCTCCAAGGTATCCCAACCTAGCCTTGCTCGAAGGTATCCCAACCTAGCCTTGCTCCAAGGTATCCCTACCTAGCCTTGCTCAATGGTATCCCAACCTAGCCTTGCTGGAAGGTAACCCAACCTAGCCTTGCTCCAAGGTATCCCAACCTAGCCTTGCTCGAAGGTATCCCAACCTAGCCTTGCTCCAAGGTATCCCAACCTAGCCTTGCTCGAAGGTATCCCAACCTAGCCTTGCTCGAAGGTATCCCAACCTAGCCTTGCTCGAAGGTATCCCCACCTAGCCTTGCTCCAAGGTATCCCTACCTAGCCTTGCTCGAAGGTATCCCAACCTAGCCTTGCTCCAAGGTATCCCTACCTAGCCTTGCTCAATGGTATCCCAACCTAGCCTTGCTGGAAGGTAACCCAACCTAGCCTTGCTCCAAGGTATCCCAACCTAGCCTTGCTCGAAGGTATCCCAACCTAGCCTTGCTCCAAGGTATCCCAACCTAGCCTTGCTCCAAGGTATCCCAACCTAGCCTTGCTCCAAGGTATCCCAACCTAGCCTTGCTGGAAGGTATCCCAACCTAGCCTTGCTGGAAGGTATCCCAACCTAGCCTTGCTCGAAGGTATCCCAACCTAGCCTTGCTCGAAGGTATCCCCACCTAGCCTTGCTCCAAGGTATCCCTACCTAGCCTTGCTCGAAGGTATCCCAACCTAGCCTTGCTCCAAGGTATCCCTACCTAGCCTTGCTCAATGGTATCCCAACCTAGCCTTGCTGGAAGGTATCCCAACCTAGCCTTGCTCGAAGGTATCCCAACCTAGCCTTGCTCGAAGGTATCCCAACCTAGCCTTGCTCCAAGGTATCCCAACCTAGCCTTGCTCCAAGGTATCCCAACCTAGCCTTGCTCCAAGGTATCCCTACCTAGCCTTGCTCAATGGTATCCCAACCTAGCCTTGCTGGAAGGTATCCCAACCTAGCCTTGCTCGAAGGTATCCCAACCTAGCCTTGCTGGAAGGTATCCCTACCTAGCCTTGCTCAATGGTATCCCTACCTAGCCTTGCTCCAAGGTATCCCTACCTAGCCTTGCTCGAAGGTATCCCAACCTAGCCTTGCTCCAAGGTATCCCTACCTAGCCTTGCTCGAAGGTATCCCCACCTAGCCTTGCTCCAAGGTATCCCTACCTAGCCTTGCTCGAAGGTATCCCAACCTAGCCTTGCTCCAAGGTATCCCTACCTAGCCTTGCTCCAAGGTATCCCAACCTAGCCTTGCTGGAAGGTATCCCAACCTAGCCTTGCTCCAAGGTATCCCAACCTAGCCTTGCTCGAAGGTATCCCAACCTAGCCTTGCTCCAAGGTATCCCAACCTAGCCTTGCTCCAAGGTATCCCAACCTAGCCTTGCTCCAAGGTATCCCAACCTAGCCTTGCTGGAAGGTATCCCAACCTAGCCTTGCTGGAAGGTATCCCAACCTAGCCTTGCTCGAAGGTATCCCAACCTAGCCTTGCTCGAAGGTATCCCTACCTAGCCTTGCTCCAAGGTATCCCTACCTAGCCTTGCTCGAAGGTATCCCAACCTAGCCTTGCTCCAAGGTATCCCTACCTAGCCTTGCTCAATGGTATCCCAACCTAGCCTTGCTGGAAGGTAACCCAACCTAGCCTTGCTCCAAGGTATCCCAACCTAGCCTTGCTCGAAGGTATCCCAACCTAGCCTTGCTCCAAGGTATCCCAACCTAGCCTTGCTCCAAGGTATCCCTACCTAGCCTTGCTCAATGGTATCCCAACCTAGCCTTGCTGGAAGGTATCCCAACCTAGCCTTGCTCGAAGGTATCCCAACCTAGCCTTGCTGGAAGGTATCCCTACCTAGCCTTGCTCAATGGTATCCCTACCTAGCCTTGCTCCAAGGTATCCCTACCTAGCCTTGCTCGAAGGTATCCCAACCTAGCCTTGCTCCAAGGTATCCCTACCTAGCCTTGCTCAATGGTATCCCAACCTAGCCTTGCTGGAAGGTATCCCAACCTAGCCTTGCTCCAAGGTATCCCAACCTAGCCTTGCTCGAAGGTATCCCAACCTAGCCTTGCTGGAAGGTAACCCAACCTAGCCTTGCTAGAAGCTTGCACGTAGTACAGCCTGGAGTCGCTAACACAGGTATAAATCGAGACGCAACGAACCTGGGCCGGCTTGCGAGCCGTCGACGATGAACTCGGCCTCCTCGCCGCAGCGAGCCGCCGCCAAGCCGCGGCCTGTGAGCACGACGCGAACGGGGGCGGCGGCTCCGCCGACTTCGGCGACGCCCACCAGCGGCGGCGAGGGCAGCGGGAAGCCGGCGAATCGCAGCGAGACGACGTGTTCGCCCGGCGCGCGCGGCGTCAGAAGCAGCCGCACGCGGCTCGGCGACGTCGGCTCGACGGCGACAGGCACCGCGGCGCCGCCCGGGCCGCGGCACTCCGCCGTCAGCTGGCCTGGTGGCGGGGGGAGGTGTTACGTTACGTTTTGTTGCGTTACCTTGCATTACCTTGGGTTGCCATTGTCAACGTCTCCAATCACCGACGGTGTTGCGAGAGCGTTGCTTCTCCAATCAGAGCCTGAGTTTCAAGCACTGCGAGCTTTACGCTATGGCGTTCTCCAATCAGAACCTGAGTTCGGAGCGTTGCAAGCTTTGCTTTTCCAATCAGAGCCTGAGTTCGGAGCATTACGAGCTTTGCGCTGTGTTTTTTATCGCCGAGACCTACGGTGGAGGTTGAGGGCCTGCATTCGGACAGCGTTAAAAACGCAACTTCAATAGTCCGATCGCGCCCATCGACGGAGGGCGCGTACTCACCGGGTCCTGCGTCCGCGGTGTCGACGCTGACGCGCGCCGTGTTGTGCACCTGCAGCTGCAAGGGGGCGGCGGCGCCGGGGGAAGCCCCGCCCACGACGCGCACCCGCCGAGGGTCGACGGCGCGGGGGCGGAACGGAGAGCCAGGCAGCGGTAGCTCCGCCCATGACACCCGCACTTCCAGCACGCCCACCTGCATCATCGCGTCCACAACGTGACAGCCTTGACAAGCACACGCCTTCACGTGTTGCTCCGCTAATTAAGTCTGTTTAATTTAAGAAAAACTTCGTTAGGAAGGAACGAAAAAGAAACCTTTTATTAGGAAATTTGGTATTTTAAGAAGAATCTCGGGTAAAAAAATAAGTGGCAAACCGAACTAACTCCGGAGATAATCGACCCCAAAGATGACTGCAGCACGCAAATGACATTTTGTCGCAATTTGACGGCTGGCTCCGGCAATACTGACAGCTGACAGATGACAGATGAATGTGGAAATGCATTTATATTTGAAATAAATCGTTCGACCATCTTGTTTTTATAATCTAGCTTACTTTTTGACTTTTTTCAACATCTTTTTTTGATATCGCTTTCGAACAAACTGATTGAAGTGAATTCCAACTAGATGTAAAAAACCAGAGCAATGTTGCGACAATTTCACAAAAGCTTAGGTTGGCAACACAATAAAATTCATTCATAAATTCATTTGCTTCGTAAAATGGCAAAACAATACTTGCGAAATGAGAAAAAATTCTTTCGATCATCGTAAGTGGCGAATTCAACGTAAAGCTAAGCTTTCATCTCTGAAATTACACACACAAATATTTCCCGTTTGTTTTCCATGTTGGTGGCACCAGGGGTTGCAACTGGGCCAGGACTCGCCCATCCCAAGTCACGTGACCACACGCTAGAACTACTTAAAGCAGCAGCAGTCAAGACTGCGGTGACGTGCTCACCTCCAAGGGCACGTAGGTGACGTCGAAACCGCCGTCGGCGGCGGGCTCTACGGCGACGGCGACGGCTCCGCCCGGCCCGTCGACGGTGACGTGGGGCCGGCCGGGCGTCGCGGGACCCGTCACCTTGAAGCGCGCCGAGACGTCCACCTGGCAGCACGTCAGCCCGTCGCCCCACGCCTTCGCCGCGCCAGACTCTTCCACCGCAAACGTCACCGGCGAACCTGCAACGAAGCGCGGATAACCGTTAGTGGAGTTGAACCTAGGTCCAAATACTACGATGCTGCTGTACGGACAACTGGCTGTGGAATTGATGTCGAGTTTATTTAAGTTGTTGGGCTCCGTAAAGATAGAAACAGGACTGTTTCGGTTTCGGTTTCGTTGCGCGATAGGAAACTTCCAATCGGAATTAAGAGTCCATAATTTCACCATACTCTCACCACAACCTGCACAAACACCGAATTCACAAAATGAAGTTTAATTGAGTTGTTGGGCTCCATGGCGATAGAAACAGGACTATGAATGAACATAGAAGGTGGTGAATCTAGTGACGCTACGCTGCAATCACACGCCAACAACTCGACTAACACCGATTATAACGTGGCTCCACGGAGATAGAAACAGGACTATGAATGAACATTGAAGGCGGTGAATCTAGTGACGCTATGCTGCAATCACACGCCAACAACTCAACTAACCCCGATTATAACGTGGCTCCATGGAGATAGAAACAGGACTGTGAATGAACATAGAAGCCGGTGAATCTAGTGACGCTATGCTGCAATCACACGCCAACAACTCAACTAACCCCGATTATAACGTGGCTCCATGGAGATAGAAACAGGACTGTGAATGAACATAGAAGCCGGTGAATCTAGTGACGCTATGCTGCAATCACACGCCAACAACTCGACTAACCCCGATTATAACGTGGCTCCATGGAGATAGAAACAGGACTATGAATGAACATAGAAGTCGGTGAATCTAGTGACGCTATGCTGCAATCACACGCCAACAACTCGACTAACCCCGATTATAACGTGGCTCCATGGAGATAGAAACAGGACTATGAATGAACATAGAAGTCAGTGAATCTAGTGACGTTATGCTGCAATCACACGCCAACAACTCGACTAACCCCGATTATAACGTGGCTCCACGGAGATAGAAACAGGACTATGAATGAACATAGAAGGCGCTGAATCTAGTGACGCTACGCTGCAATCACACTCCAACAACTCGACTAACCCCGATTATAACGTGGCTCCATGGAGATAGAAACAGGACTATGAATGAACATAGAAGGCGGTGAATCTAGTGACGCTATGCTGCAATCACACGCCAACAACTCGACTAACCCCGATTATAACGTGGCTCCATGGAGATAGAAACAGGACTATGAATGAACATAGAAGGCGGTGAATCTAGTGACGCTATGCTGCAATCACACACCAACAACACGACGATACCAACGATAACGTCCATCAAACTCACCCGGCACCTCGACCCCGCCGTAGGTGATGTTGAACCGGTAGTTGCCGGGCACGGACGGAGAGAACTCGATGAGGTCCGTGTGTTTGTCTCCCCCGCTCTTCACCTCCAGCGGCAGGTCCTGCCCCAGCGGGCTGGTCACCGTCACGTCCAGCTCGGCGAAACCCGCGTCTTTGCGCAGCACTGGAACGTTACAACACGCCGTTACAAAGCTGTTACGTCACTCTTACGATACGCCGTTACGTCGCCGTTACGTCCTTACAACACGCCGCTAACCTTGCACGGAAGCTGAGGCTTAGGGTTGCCATAATTCATTGCGTCAAAAACAGAACAAAAATCATTTAAAACATGCCAGAGATTGTTTTGACTTTCCATTATCTAATCGGATTACAGGATGAGAGTGTTTCCATCAACGATCTAAACATACTGTACTACATCTTTGGGGTTCATTGGATAGAGAATACAAAAATACAGTCAGTGCCAACGTATATAAGTTCCGCAAGAAATTTTGAAATCAAGTTTTTATCAAAGATGGTTGGCTTTCGTCAGCAACCTGAAAAACCCCAGACATTTCTCTAGTTTTCCACCAAAGTTGCCTTCTCCAATTTTTTTCAATAATTTTTTCATTATTCCATTAATTTAACAGGTAGAAATTTGCCCATGGGCTCACGGATTCTTAGGTAGATTCTTGTTAAGAATCCAAACATTGTTACCCTCTCTCTCTCCAGCTTCTCCCCTTTGTTCGATCAATTGTTTCTACTTTTCTCTATTTTCCCTCCATCTTTCTTCTTCCAATAAACAAATGAAAACAAATGAACGTTGGGTGTGAGACTCACGCTTGAAGGCGATCTTCTCGGAGACGGCGACGGCCTTGGAGCCGACCGAGTCGAGCGTCACCTTGGAAGCGTCGAACACCTGGCAGTAGTAGGGCGAGCCGCGCACCGGCCGAGAAGCCCGCGTCACCTCGATCTTGTACGAGCCTGCGGGGAGACACGCCAGCAGTCAGCTACGTCACCAGGTTCGCTTGCCTGGGTCTTCGCCTAATTACACAGCCGGTTCCGTCAAAGTTCACGAGAGCCCTGGAAATCTTTTAGCCTAGATCTACAGTTTTTGAAGAAAATCGGAGACGTTTTTTTGCGTGAAACAGATTCGATTTTGACAAAATTTACAATGCAGCTAAGAGATCTCTTAATATATTATTGGATGAGCGAGCGAAGCGAGCGAAATCCTTCAATTTCACAACATAGGGGGAAAAAAAGCATTTGGATTTTTTTTTTTTTTTTTTGTAACAAAAACGAGCAGGCCTACTTAAAGGTCACAGATCGTTACGAAATTTGGCAAAAACGTTCGTGGTAACTCAGCGAGGTGCTGTATGGTTTTTGAGCAAAATCTGGCCAGCCATTTTTTTTTAATGAGCAAAAACCCGTTAATTTTTCAGTTTTTTGGTACTAGCTTCGTAACTAATTAACCGATCCGCACCAAATTTGGATTGAATATATATGATAACAAGTTAAACGAATTGCCTAAGTTTCAGATTCGTACATGAAGTATTTTGCTAATCAGAAAAAAAAATACTTAATAATAATAAAAAAACACTTAATCATGAAAGCACCGTTTTCAACAATATGATTGTCAAATGTTTTCCGTTTGGATTTCCTCGAGGAGATTACGGCTCGCTCATCCTGCAACGAGTGAAGGCTCTACTAATCGTTTACCTAGTATGTAACACACCATACAAATTTGAAGCATATCGGAAAAGCAGTTTCTATTGAAATTGAATTTCACGCTTATAAATATTTATTTGGGTCTAAATTAACAAATAATTTTTTTACGAGTATCATCGACGATTAAAGCCACGGCTCAACTCAATAAAATCACTGTGATTCCGTGCTTTTAAGTATAACTAGAGAGATAGGTGTGTTTGGTGAGATTCTACCTGCTGGCTGTGTTTGACAGGACTCTGCCTGCTGTGTTTGTAACGGCCCTACCTGCTGGCTGCGCGGTCAACTCTACCTCCCGTGTTTGTCAGGACTCTACCTGCTGGCTGCGCGGTGAACTCGGCTTGCAGGTTCCCGTCCTTCTGCTGGTAGCAGCGGACGGGAACGGCGGCGCCGTGCGGCCCCGTCACCAACACGTCGAACTCGGCGGCCGGGTGGCCCAGCGTCTCGATGACAAACGTCGTCGTCTTGCCGGCGCGCGATTGGTACAGTCCCAGCCCGGTGGCGATGACGTCTTGACCGACCGCCGGGTTCTTCACCGACACTTCAAACGGACAGCCTGCAGACAGAGAGAGCAGTGGGACGACATGATAAAGTGGCTCAATACAGCATCAAAGTCTCACTGTACGAAGCGCTATCCATGGCTATAGAGATCAGTGGGAAGACATGATAAAGTGGCTCAAAACGGCATCAAAGTCTCGCTGTACGAAGCGCTATCCATGGCTATAGAGATCAGTGGGAATACATGATAAAGTGGCTCAATACGGCATCAAAGTCTCGCTGTACGAAGCGCTATCCATGGCTATAGAGATCAGTGGGAAGACATGATAAAGTGGCTCAAAACGGCATCAAAGCCTCGCTATCGATGGCTATATAGACAAGTGGCTGGGCTACGCACCGGCAACGTGCATGCCGTTGTACTTGATGTCGACGCGATGCGGCACGGCGAGTTGAGGCTCGTACGTGAGCAGGTGCTGCCCGCCGCCGAGTTCCTTCAGCGAGTGCTTCACTTCGAGGCCGGCGGCCTTGACCGACGCAGACAGCGCTCCTCTGCCCGCCTGGCTCGTGTCCACTGAAACCACAACCGCAACACTCAGCAGGCGGCCAGTAACGATAGCACTTAGCTGCCAGCTATCAATTGCCAACTCATAGATCCTAGCTAGCAGCTGGTAGCTCTTGACTACTGGCACCTATCCCACTCAGAGAAAAGTGATGTCAGATACCCACTGGACGTACTACCAGTTTGGAAAAAATATTAACTACTCTGCTAAATAACAAAGGAAGACAGGGAAATCACAACCCGAATTGCTCTGCCTGGCTTTAGCGAGTGGGTATCATGACGTCATTTTGATAAAATTTTTAGTTAATGGCATCGGTGTATTAGCAACCCGTAGCTTCCAGCTGGCAGCTGCTAGCTCTTAGATCCTTAGAGCTGAGAGAAGCTAAGAGAAGCTGAGAGAACCAAAGGGAAGCTGGTAGGAGAGCAGAGAGACACCCACCCTTGAGGGAGGCCGCCCGATTGCAGAACGCTTCCTCCATGTCGAGCAGCTTGACGCGCGACGGGTCGAACACGTCGACGGCGAACGGCAGCTTGCTGATCGGCTGGCCGTCCTGCAGGATGGTGACGCGGTGAACGCCCACCTCGTGTGGAGTGTACTCGGCGCGCAGCATCCCGGTGGCGAGCCGCTTCACGAAGCAAGCCACGCTGGCGCCGTTGGGACCTGAGAGTCGGGGCTACTGATTAGATACACTGCGAGTACTAGGATAGGGAGACAAGGCAGACTTCTTACCGCACACAAAGTAGAGTGGGGTAGAGCTAGATGTTAACCAGTTATTGACGAGCGTAAGCTTACTGCAAATGGCACCGTTATGACGTTTTTTGCGCCAATTTAGTGTTTTTGCAACCAAATCAACTTTATCTTCGTCCGATGTTGACAAATTTTACTGTGTGCAATAAACATCTTCATAAGGCTCATAGGCTTTTTTTACTCAGTGACAAGCGACGTCAGATACCCTCTGGACGTGCTACCAGTTTGTAAAAAAATATTAATAATCTCTGCTAAATAACAAAGGAAGACAGGGAAATCACAACCCGAATTGCTCTGCCTGGCTTTAGCGAGTGGCTATCATGACATTGCTTTGATTGAATTTTGATTGGATGGAATCGGTGTATTAGGTGTAACTGGAAATAACTGTTTGGAACCGGTTGGAAACAGAAATGGCTGTGCAACCGACCTGTGACTTCCATGTCTACGCGGCCTTCCCCGCCGCGGGGGTCGACGTCTACGAATGCGGTTCGACCAACCAGGACCTCCGACAGGCCGTCGCCGCGGGCCGTCGCCACGCCCATCCCCTTGCGTCGCGCCTCCTTCGAGTTGAGCTCCAGCACGGCGCACGGGAACGGGCTGCCTGCAACCGCAGACCGCAACCGCGTGTTATCGTCGAGTCAACCGCAGTCGCAACCGCCTGTTTTTGTCGTGGCAACCGCCTGAACTTCAAAAAAACGTACTGATGAAAAAATCCATAAATATTTTTTTAAATGTCTGTCATTTTGCGCCCTACAGGCCAAACGCCTCGGCCGATTTTGATGAAATTTTACGGACATCTTTGTTTTCTACCAACCTAGACCCTGTACTATTTTCAGCACATTGCATTAACAACTTTTAGCAAAAATCAGTTTTTACGAAAAATTTCAGTTTTTATGCGTCACTTCTATTATTTAACAATTATTTATTTATTTTTATTTTACCAGATTGATCATAAAAATGTTATTGGTTTGTACACATAAATTATAGAAAATAATTTTAATTAATGATTACTCTCCAGGGCTTTGAGCAGACGCAACATATTCACGTTGTGGACGAGCATAAATACTACGCTCATCCCCAACACGATTATACGAGTGTTCGCTTGACCGAACAAGTGTGACAACACACCGGGGACATTTCACAACACCGCCACAACACCGATACCCATCGATTAAATTTACGAAATCATACCACCACAAAACCGTGACTCTAATGACTCACCGGGCACGTCCTCCTCGTTGAACGAGATGCTAACGAAGTGCGGCACGGCGTCGTGCGGCACGAACGTCACGTCGTAGAGCCCGCGCGCGCACGCCACCACCTCGGCCTTGACGGTGGCCTTGTCGGTGGAGACCACCAGCTCGAGCGTGCCTTCCCCCGCCTCCGACGCGTCCACGCTGAACGTCGCCGGCTTGCCGACCTTGCACGGCGCCAGGCCCGTCGCGCGGACCCGCCCCACGTCGTACGCGTTGCACGCAAACGGGGAGCCCTTGACCGGCTCGCCGTCCAGGATCACCGACACGCTGTGGCGCCCTGCGTTCACAAAGACAGGCAACGCGGTTTAGTCGTGTGATATCTATTCCAACCTAGATGCAAATACACTTCACACTGGAAGTGCTACCAGTGTGAAAAAAAATATTAATTATTTCTGCTAAATAACAAAGGAAGACAGGGAAATCACAACCCGAATTGCTCTGCCTGGCTTTAGCGAGTGGGTATCATGACGTCATTTTGATTGAATGGAATAGGTGTAAATTAGCTTCAATTTTCTACTAATACCTCATTTCAGGGTAGCTGTTTCGAAAATCTAATATCCACTGGATAGGGTAAATACCCACTTATACTGTATTGTCCAAAGATATTAATAAAAAAATTTGAATTGAATTGAAAAAAAAAACGACACCAGGAACGACACGATAGTTTGAATTACATGACGTCGCCAGCTCTGTCCTGCCGGTAACAAACTAATGGGAACACTGTCTGAGCCAACTAAATCCCACAGTCCCACATCTCAAAATCCCACAACGCGCAGGCATCATGCCGGCACTATGACATGCGTGTCGCTACACAGCCCGCACCGGGTATCCGCGGCCCACCCAAACACACGTCGAGACGGCAGCTCACCGACTTCGACGGGCGTGAACTCTGCGGTGAACTTGTCGTCTTTGTCGACGACGGCGCACGGCACGATGAGCCCGGCGGGCGAGGTGACCGTCACCTCGAGCTCGCCGGGCTGCTCCGACTGCGGGTCCACCGACAGCGAGGTCGGTCGCCCGACGGCGGCCATCTTGAGCGCCCCGCCCGACACCAGCACCGCGCCGCCGTCCACGACGCGGCACGCAAACGGAGAGCCTGCGAACACGGCGGAAATCATCGATAAAGTGGTCACAACCAGCCAGCAACGTCCATCCAACCAGACAACCGGTTCTTACATTCTAACTGCTTTTATTTCTTTTGAATTGTTTAAGTTTCTATTTAAATTTGCTATCTTTAGCGGTTTAAATCTGAAAATTTGTAACACCCTCCTACCTTAATAGTGATTATATCTAAACTTATGAGATAGTAATTGTTGATGATGATTGATTACTGGTGTTTGACAACATACAACTGGCAGCGGTCAATGACTTGATCTCTACCAGCTAGCTACATCGATGGAACCAGCTAATGGGTTCTTACATTTTAACAGCCTTAATTTCATTCTAATTGTTTAAGTTTCTATTTAAATTAGCTATCTTTACAGGTTTAAATCTGAAAATTTATAGCAACTACCAAATTTCATTGATATAGAGATCCTATTCAAACTTATGACATAGTTGTTGATGATAATTGATTGATTACTTGTGTTTGACAACATACAACTGGCAGGCATCAATTACGTGCTCACAACCAGCTAGCAACCTTGATTGATTGATAGAAGGGAGGAGGGGAAACCCGGTGATTCATTGATTGATTGCCGGTGTTTAACGACGCACTGTTTTGACAACTGGCACCGTGGCGCTGGTCTATAATGAAAGGGTGATGATGAACCTAAGCTATGGCTAGAAGGGAGGAGGGGAAACCTGGTGCCGGCACGTAGCCTCCTCCTGTCGAAAAGCACCGAGGGGACCACCGGCTTTACGTCCCTTCCGAAGGACGGTGCAACTCGAATAACAGGATTCCTCCGCTAATCCGTGCTGTCGAGAGGTTGACAAGCAAGCCGAGTGAAGTTGTCGTACTAACTTCAAACCCTCCGACCTCTCTCCCGAACAGAACTGATCGTGTGCACGATGGTCACCCATCACCGCAATGTTGCTTAACTTGTGTAATCGCACGAGAGGGCGTACCTGGCACGGGCTCGCCGTTGAAGCGGACGCTGAGGCTGTGGGGGGCGGCGTCTTGCGGCCGGAAGTTGACCTTGAACTTGGCGTTGCCCTCGGACTGCACGTAGTTGGGCACGTTGCGTCCCGCAACGGAGACGATTATCTCAAGGTTTCCCGCGCCAGCCTGGCTCGCGTTTACTAGAACAAGACGGACACAACGTGTCAGCAAACATGACACAACGCATGCCACCAAACATGACACAACGAATGACACAATGCATGACAACACATGACACTTCACATGACATAACGCATGTCACCAAACACGACACCAAACACGACACCAGACATGACACAACATGACACCAAACATGACACAACGCATGACACAGCCATACAACCCTTCAGCAGTCATGTCTGCTCCGCTGACCCTTGTTTTACGTAGCTACGTTTGTTTCGGTGCCGCTGGTAGATGTGCTAGATGGTTTCACCGTCCTGCTCGGACGGGATGACTTCGTGAACACGAGTTCATGATCGTTTCATGCCAGTGAAACCATGAAACTACACGAGGTTTGTTGGTACGACCTCTCCATGCTAAACGAATCAACCGATTTTGATGAAACTTTCAGGAATCCTTGGTGATCTTTTGACCGACACCCCCTAATATTTTCATTGCATTCCACTAACAACTTTTCTGAAAATTCTAAATTTATGATCATTTTTCCAATTTGAAACGACTAAAGCGTTCCTAGATTTGTCAAGACTACCAATTAGTTCCCAAAATTAAAGCATTTGCAAAGCTATAGTAGCTAGTAGCATGAAGAGTATGTTCTCCGATCGCTAGCTAACAAAGCACGAGGGGGTTATTAGGTCGAAGGTGTGACTCACTGCTGAAGTACACGGGCTTCCCAACGACCCCAGAGTTGATGTCGGTGACCTTGACTTTGCCGGCGTCGTAGGCCTTCACCAGGAAGGGGCTGCCTTCCGCGTGGGCGCCGTCCACTTTCACCTCAACGCTGTGGTCGCCTGCGTTGTCGGGAACAAACACGGGGCGTCAGGAGGGACATCAGCAGCAAGACACTTGACACGAAAACAAGGAAACTGAACCTGTACATTCTGTTCTTTTGGGTTTTAGCTTCTTGGATCATAGCGACAATGATTATTATAAACAAAATATCAATTCCAAAATTTGTATCCGTGCCAGGATTAGAAGGCGGTGAATCTAGTGACGCTATGCTGCAATCACACACCAACAACTTGACTAGCCCCGATTATAACGTGGCTCCATGGAGATAGAAACAGGACTATGAATGAACATAGAAGGTGGTGAATCTAGTGACGCTATGCTGCAATCACACACCAACAACTTGACTAACCCCGATTATAACGTGGCTCCATGGAGATAGAAACAGGACTATGAATGAACATAGAAGCCGGTGAATCTAGTGACGCTATGCTGCAATCACACGCCAACAACTCGACTAACCCCGATTATAACGTTGGCTACGCTTGTATAAGTGTGAATTTAATCCTTAATGCAAATACTCATTGCAATCCATTCCCCATTTCCTCTGCTTCCTACACTCGCCAAGCAAACCCAGTGCTCGGAGCTCCACAAGGATTCTTTCAGCCAGCATTCGGCATCGCTCGCAGAAACGTCCGAGCAGCCTCGTAATTCCCGCGCCGCGTCGCGCCGGGTCGACTCACCGACGTCGACGGGCGTGAAGGCTACGCGGTGGCAGCCGGCGGCGGCGGCGTCGGCAGCGACGTCGGCCAGCAGCGGGCGGCGCGACGGCCCCAGCACCGCCACCTCCGGCCTCGCGTCGCTTTCCACCGCAAAGCTCGATTCCCGGCCAACCGCGACCTTCTCCAGCCGTTCGGCAGACACGAGAACACGCGCTGCCTCGGACACGACGCATTCAAACGGGCTGCCTGGAATCAGACAACAAAGTAATCGTTACAACCTACAGACAGGACGCATTCAAACGCAAATCTTCAATTAAAATCCTGTAGCTATGTTTTTTTGTTTGTTTCTTTCTGTTGTTTGCGCTCTACAGGCCGCGCAACTAGACGGATAAAAACGAAGATATTGTATTATTTTGAAGCATCTCAGTTAAATAGTTTTGCTTAAAATTCAATTTTTAAACTAATAAATATTCAAATAATCTCACAACGACTAAATCATGATATTTCCAGGCAAAGAATACCATCAAAAGCTGCTCTTAAAAATTCAATAATTTCACGACATCATGATAATTTTCCAGGCAACGATTTTAATCGAGAAAGCTGCTAAATTATTGCCGAACATTTTAAATTGCTCTTGTACGCTACTCGGCAATGCGAACACTCGTAATTTCCGCGCCACGCGTGGCCCAGTGCCCGCGTAACGTGGCTGCTTACCCGGCACGTCCTCCCCGTTGAAGCGCAGGTCGACCGTGTGCGCAGCGGCTTGGCGGGGCGTGAACGAGATGGCGTAAGTGTGCGGGCCCTGCGCCTGAGCCGACGTTGGCACCCGACCGCCGTTCACTGTCACCTCCAGGTTGCCCGGCCCGGCCTGGCTTGTCTCCACTGCAGACAAACGCTGCGTTAACAAACATATTTTGTCTGGACACGCTGCCAGCAAACATCTCACCAGGCTGTAGGATGCAGGACACTCTGCCAGCAAACATCTCACCAGGCTGTAGGATGCAGGACACTCTGCCAGCAAACATCTCACCAGGCTGTAGGATGCAGGACACTGCCAGCAAACATCTCACCAGGCTGTAGGATGCCAGCAAACATCTCACCAGGCTGTAGGATGCAGGGCACTCTGCCAGCAAACATCTCACCAGGCTGTAGGATGCAGGGCACTCTGCCAGCAAACATCTCACCAGGCTGTAGGATGCAGGGCACTCTGCCAGCAAACATCTCACCAGGCTGTAGGATGCCAGCAAACATCTCACCAGGCTGTAGGATGCAGGACACTCTGCCAGCAAACATCTCACCAGGCTGTAGGATGCAGGACACTCTGCCAGCAAACATCTCACCAGGCTGTAGGATGCAGGACACTGCCAGCAAACATCTCACCAGGCTGTAGGATGCAGGACACTCTGCCAGCAAACATCTCACCAGGCTGTAGGATGCAGGACACTGCCAGCAAACATCTCACCAGGCTGTAGGATGCAGGACACTCTGCCGGCAAACATCTCACCAGGCTGTAGGATGCAGGACACTCTGCCAGCAAACATCTCACCAGGCTGTAGGATGCAGGACACTCTGCCAGCAAACATCTCACCAGGCTGTAGGATGCAGGACACTCTGCCAGCAAACATCTCACCTGGCTGTAGGATGCAGGACACTCTGCCAGCAAACATCTCACCAGGCTGTAGGATTCAGGACACTCTGCCAGCAAACATCTCACCAGGCTGTAGGATGCAGGACACTCTGCCAGCAAACATCTCACCAGGCTGTAGGATGCAAGACACTCTGCCAGCAAACATCTCACCTGGCTGTAGGATGCAGGACACTCTGCCAGCAAACATCTCACCAGGCTGTAGGATGCAGGACACTCTGCCAGCAAACATCTCACCAGGCTGTAGGATGCAGGAAACTCTGCCAGCAAACATCTCACCAAGCTGTAGGATGCAGGACACTCTGCCAGCAAACATCTCACCAGGCTGTAAGATGCAGGACACTCTGCCAGCAAACATCTCACCAGGCTGTAGGATGCAGGACACTCTGCCAGCAAACATCTCACCAGGCTGTAGGATGCAGGACACTCCGCCAGCAAACATCTCACCAGGCTGTAGGATGCAGAACACTCTGCCAGCAAACATCTCACCAGGCTGTAGGATGCAGGACACTCTGCCAGCAAACATCTCACCAGGCTGTAGGATGCAGGACACTCCGCAAACAAGAAGGACGTATCCATCCAGCACCGGGCGTGCAAATCGAGGGTGTGACTCACCGAGGAATGTGATGGGCTTCCCGACGACTCCCTTGCCGACGTCCTTGACGCGAATTGCGGCGACGTCGTAGACCTTGCAGGCGAAGGGGGAGCCAGCGACGGCCACCTGTCGGTACGCGACGGAGACGCGATGCTCGCCCGCCGCGCGCGGGGAGAACTCGACGCGGAAGCTCTGCGCGCCCGACTCCTTCACCGTCGCTGGCACCGCCGCGCCAGACGGGCCTGCCCACCGCAGCAGCAGCAACAGCGGCCAACGTCAATCAGTCACAACGTCGGAAGGTCGGGGGTTCCATCGTCGCAAGGAGACAGTCCTTATGCTAGCGTCAATCAGTGGGGATGTCTAGGCTTCGTTCTTTGCAAGCTACTGGTCGATCTAGTATTCTGTCGACCAGTGTCTTCCGTACAAGTAACGAGTGTTTGCATTTAGATTCGAGTCACACTAGTGGTTTGAATCATCGAGAAGCGTTTTGGTCATTTCTGTCTACTTTATTTTTAGTTTTTTCATGTTGAGAAATATGGTCAACCTAGCTCCTCGGCTTGCTATCATGATTCACGGAAAGCCATCGAGATTGTATTTTTTTGTTTTACTTGGTCATGTATCTTGGCATTCAGAAAAGTGTCGTCAGCCTAGTGTCTCCACTTGTTTTCTGTCAAGTTTTGCCCGTAAGATACTTTGCTTTCTTGATCTCGATGTCTTTTGGTCGCGGAAATCTCGTCGAGCTAGCTTCGTCACGTCAGGTTTTAACAAAGTCGGTTAAATCGTTGAGCGTCGACGTGTTTCCGCGTTTGTTAGTCGTGTGAACTCTGCAAAGTCGTGTCGTTAACTTGGAGCAAGTCGCAGAGGAGGGTTGATAAGTCGAGCGGGAGACACAGACGCGGCGGGTTGGTAACACTGTTAATAACTACGCTACCTAACGGATAAATTAGCGGTGTGTTAGGCTAGTCGGCTACCAAGCTGTGCGATTAATCCAAGCCTTCTAACTTCCGATCTAACGGTGTGCGTTCTTAAAGCAAATTTACCTAAGTCTTCGCCTTCCATTTGCTGCTGGCTCTACTTTACTTGCAACGACTCAAAACACAAGAAAGCCGGCAAGCCCAAGGCACCAGCAAACGGAGGGAGACACGTTTATCTAACCTGGATAATTAACAACGTAAAAGCACCGGTTCTCAGCGAGTGAGATTAGCACAGACTGAAGCGCTTTATAAGGCTTCGTAAAAAGATTAGGACAGCTGAGGAAACTAGGGCAGACAGAAAAGACGTTGAAGAACAAACAGCAAACACGATCTAAGCAAACGATAGGACATAATGACGTGCAAAGATGGCGAACATGGTGTAGATAATAGAAGGAAAGTTTGGTCAGGCAGCAAGCAGGAAGAGAATGTCCGAAACCGTAATAGTTAAGATATTTCTAGTAGGTTAAGCTGTCCATTTCGTGATGGTCCTAGCAGTCGGCTAATGGTGGAGGTTAGTGGTTAGTGGTTAGTAGTTATCGAGTCATCGTGTTTTTAAGAGTACGATAAGAGGGTTGGTGCGTGAATCTAGTGGTGTCTGAGTCTGTAAGGTGAACCTGCAAACGGAGAAACCATTTGCCGCGTCAGACACGGCTGTAGAAAGAAGATGTTCGCTTGGCGACCGAATCGAAGCCAGCGACCAATCGGGTGCAAGTTTTGGTGCACAAGTGTGGGCGGGTAGGTGAACGTGATATTTCCGTTGGAAACTACAGATGGAGACAGTGTACAGAAGAAATGCGTCCACTAAGGAAAACCAGAGACTGGAAAAGAAAGCACAGCCGATGCACAGGGGAGAACCGTTACCTAAGTTACAGGTCTGTGTGCCGATTTCGTAACTACGTACAACTTGCGATGCATCGCCATTTGTTAACTCGCGTAGACCTATTCAACTCAGAGAAACATGACGTCAGATACCCACTGGACGTACTACCAGTTTGTAAAAAAATTTTACTAAGCTCTGCTAAATAACAAAGGAAGAAAGGGAAATCACAACCCGAATTGCTCTGCCTGGCTTTAGCGAGTGGGTATCATGACGTCACTTTGATTGAATGGAATAGGTGTATTAGCTTCAATTTTTCTATTAATACATCATCTCAGGGTAGCTGTTTTGAAAACGCAACCAGTAACGACACAACAGTTTGAATTACGTGACGTAACTAGCTCAGGCTTGCGTGCAAGTCCTGCCGGTTGAAAACTAACGGGAACACCGTCTGAGCCAACTAAATCCCAGCGTAACCCTTTGACTGCAGAGTTCCTTCCCGATTCTACACCCCGTCATTGTTTTTTTGTGGAATATAAGTTGCCTTCTAACTCCGACTATTAACTGACTTTAATCGCAACAAAGCAGACGACTTTCCCAGGCTTCAGAACGACACAATGCTACTAGAATCTGCGCTTCCGATCCTCGTATCCCCGACGCGATCCGTGACAAATCCGGCCGTGGAGCTTTGCGTTTCAAACGCGTGCATGACAACCGGACGCTGGCTGAGTGCAAGCGATCGGCGACTCACCCTCGACGTTGACTTCGATGTCCTCCACGCTGCCGGCAACGTTGCTCATCGTGAAGAAGCTCGTCTTCCCGACGCCCGCCGAGCTGAGCGACGGCCCGCTCACCAGGATCTGCGACGAGTCGCCCATCACGCTGGCGACGAACGGAGAGCCTGGCGGCGGGAGAAAGGTGGCGACGTCAGCAAGGACTTGATGACAGCAGCAGCAGCAGCAAGCAAGCAAGCAAGCAAGCATGCAAGCAAGCAGCAAGCAAGCAAGCAAGCAAGCAAGCAAGCAAGCAAGCAAGCAAGCAGCAAGCAAGCAGCAAGCAAGCAAGCAAGCAAGCAAGCAAGCAAGCAAGCAAGCAAGCAAGCAGCAAGCAAGCAGCAAGCAAGCAAGCAAGCAAGCAAGCAAGCAAGCAAGCAAGCAAGCAAGCAAGCAGCAAGCAAGCAAGCAAGCAAGCAAGCAAGCAAGCAAGCAAGCAAGCAGCAAGCAAGCAAGCAAGTAGCAAGCAAGTAGCAAGCAAGCAAGCAAGCAAGCAAGCAAGCAAGCAAGCAAGCAAGCAAGCAAGCAAGCAAGCAAGCAAGCAGCAAGCAAGCAGCAAGCAAGCAAGCAAGCAAGCAGCAAGCAAGCAAGCAAGCAAACAAGCAAGCAAGCAGCAAGCAAGCAAGCAAGCAAGCAAGCAGCAAGCAAGCAAGCAGCAGCAAGCAAGCAAGCAAGCAAGCAAGCAAGCAAGCAAGCAGCAAGCAAGCAAGCAAGCAAGCAAGCAAGCAAGCAAGCAGCAGCAAGCTAGATAACGTCAGATTGTGAACGAACCTGGCACGGCTTCCTTGTTGAAGTTGATGCTGATGACGTGGTCGGTGGGGTCGATGGGCACGAAGCTGACGGCAAACCGGGCGTTGCCCTGCGGATGGACCTGCGTCGGAATGTTGTGTCCGCGCGCGCTGATCGTTATCTCCAAGTTGCCTTCGCCCGCCTGGCTGGCGTCCACTGAAACACACGCGCGCACTTCAGAACTCTGCCTGCCGCTGCCACAAACAGGACAACAGAGACAGCCGAGGATTCACGCACGGTTTTGTTGATGAGCGAAACGTGCTAAGCGAGTTCAAGAACACTTACTGCTGGAAAGAATTAATTATGCTTTTTTTTTTAAATGTCTGTTTGCGCCCTACAGGCCAAATAGCGCGACCGATTTCGATGAAATTTTGTTGACACCTTTGTTTTCTACCAACTTTGACCCTGTGCTATTTTCAGCCCATTCCATTAACAACTTTTTCCAAAAATCAGTTTTTACGAAAATTTTCACTACTTTCAAGTCACTTTATCAATCTTTTACCCTCTAGGGTTTCGAGTGTAAATATTACGCTCACCTACAACCCGATTATATGCGTGATCACGAAGCCCTAGTATTTTTGCACGTTCCTGCACGAATGCTGCAAAGATTCTTCTCACCCCTCACCAAATATCTGCACGGAATGTAAATTGTGAACCAGCTTGTATCCTGCCGAGGAGCTTGCTGTACAATGGGAACGTTATCAGCTGCTACCCTACTTGCAACACGATGCGCTAACTGCAGCGTGTTAGAACCTATGTGATAATTGGCTGCAGCTGTACGTAACAGCTAATTCTATCTCCAAAGTAAATACTGCCTTCAGATTGGAGTTTATAACGTGATTACATCATGCAACGCTCCAGACCACTCATCTCTATGACCTAGGGCAACGCATCGTATTGAGCTAACGTCAGGCAAAGTGAACCCAATGTAAGATGCAAGATGTAAGACGCAGTAAGACACAGTAAGACGGTACGAACCCATGAACTGCAGCGTCTTCCCGACGGCGCCCTTCGGTATCGGCCCGACGAAGACGCGCGACCCGTCGTAGGCCTTGGCGACGAACGGCGTCCCTGCGACCGCGTGTCCGTTGTACTCGACCGAGATCGCGTGCCCGCCGACGTCGCGCGGGGTGAACTCGGCCGTGAAGCCGCTGTGCACGTTGCCCGTCACCTTCACCGGCAGCTCCGCGTTCGGCCCTGCAGGCGGTCGGACGTCAAACACACGTTCCCAGCATTGGAAACTTGTTCCCAGCGTTCAAGCACACAGTTGGCAACACAAGCAGCGTGGACTCACCGCGCACGGAGACGGCGAGCTCCGCGCTGCCGCTCCCGTCCACGCCCATGTGGAAGCGAGCGACTTCGTTGACGGGGACCAGCTCGAGGTTGCGCAGGGTCAGCGAGACCCGGCTCGTGTCCGACACCGCGCAGACAAACGGACAGCCTGCGCAAACAGGCGCGGCGGTCCGTTAGTTTCACACCAAGACACACGATCAAGCCAGTCTCACCTCAGTTGCAATATTCTTTTGACTTTTGGATAGGCCTTTGTTTCCCTAGCAATTGCTATCATGCGGGGTATCTGATTCCATCGAAGGAGATAGTTTTGTTGCACCTATCTTTCCTTTAGGGTAGCTTAGGTACACAATATCGCCAAAGATGCAGCGTAGCAGAGCTACGGGCTTGACTTGGAGAGCTGGACACTCCATGGTTCTATCTATTTTGCATTGAAAAGTTTTGCTATAAGGTCTCTATTTCCTTCAGGCATGTTTAAGGACACGATACCGCCAAAGATGCAGCGTAGCAGCGCTACAAGCCTTGCCTGTAGCAGAGTCAGCGGTGAAGTTGCCGTTGCTTAGACTCACCGACGACGGTCTCCCCGTTGAACTTGATGTCGATGAGATGCGGCTTGGCCAGCTCCGGCGTGAAGCTGACGAGGCACCGGCCGCCGCCCACCACTTGCACGTGATTGGGCACTTCGCCCTCGTTGATCGAGATCTCCAGCTGGCCCTCCCCAGCCTGGCTGGCGTCCACTGAGCAGGGACAAGGCAAACCGGTTCAGATCTCAACCGGCTGTTTTTAGTGGGAATACGAAGTCAGTTAGTGTGAATTTAATCCTAGATGCTAATACTCGTTGCATGTGCGGTAGGTAATGATTATTAGAAACAAAATATCAATTCTTAAATTTACATCCGTGCCGGGATTCGAATACGGATCTTTGTCTATCCGGGGCAATGCACTTATCCATTATGCTACACGGACAACCAACTGTGGAATTGATATCAAGTTTCTAATAATCGTTACGCCGTCAGTTGTCCCTCAGTGAAACAGGTCTGAAGTGAGCAAAATATTGAAAAAAAATATGATTTTTTGTCTTAATCAGCAATAACTCGATAATAAAAACTCCGATCAGGACGAAAGTTTGAACGTGGTTCCGTTGAATGTGTACGCACACAGTTTCCGAGTTTCAAATAAATCGTTTTGTAACTTCACAAAATAACGGAGGTTATATATTTTAGTTTCGCGTCGTCGAGGTTTTTCGGGCGCGGCAAACGCGAGACCCACCGCGGAAGTGCGCCGGCTGGCCGACGACGGCGGCGCCGACGTCGGTGACCTTGATGAGCGCGCTGTCGTAGACCTTGGCCAGCAGCGGGCCGGCGGGGAGCCGCTGACCGCCGATGGAGACCTCCACCGCGTGCGTGCCGACCTCCACCGGGCTGAACTCCACGCGGAACTCGCCCGGCCGGTCTTCGTGCAGACGCGCCGAAACCGCCCGCTTAGACGGGCCTGGAACATTTCGTAAATCTCGTTGAAACTAAAAAATTAGTGACTAGGGGTCAGCTAGCCTAAGGAGGATGTGCGCAAACTAGATCAATGAAACAGAGCACAGCTGGGCAGAGCTCAGAGCACCTAGCACAGAGCACAGGGCACCTAGCACCTAGCACCTAGTACCCAGCACCTAGCACAGAGCACTTAGCACCTAACACCTAGCACAGAGCACAGAGCACCTAGCACCTAGCACAGAGGCCCTAGCACCTAGCACCCAGCATCTAGCACCTAGCACCGAGGCCCTAGCACCTAGCTCCCAGCACCCAGCACCTAGCACCTAGCACCTAGCACCTAGCACCTAGCACAGAGCACCTAGCACAAAGCACAGAGCACAGAGCACAGAGCACAGAGCACCTAGCACAGAGCTCAGAGCACAGAGCACCTAGCACAGGGCACCTAGCACAGGGCACCTAGCACAGAGCACAGAGCACAGAGCACAGAGCACCTAGCACAGAGCGCCTAGCACAGAGCACAGAGCACAGAGCACCTAGCACAGAGCGCCTAGCACAGAGCACAGAGCACCTAGCACAGAGCGCCTAGCACAGAGCACCGAGCACAGAGCACCTAGCACAGGGCACCTAGCACAGGACAGGACAGGCCCTGGACATGGCAAGGTTGGACAGGGCAGGCCCTGGACATGGCAAGGTTGGACAGGGCAAGGTCGGACAGGGCTACTCACTGACGATCTGCACGTCGACGTCTTCGCGGGAGAAGCCGAGTGCGCTGAGTTCGAAGGTCGCGACGGATCCGGAAGCCACAAGCCTGACAGCCTCCCCCAACACCGCCATCTTGGCACCCGCCATCACGCTTACTTGCCACGGGCTACCTGCAAGCACAAGCAACACGTCGCTGTCAATCTCATGTCACTGTCACTGCCGGTGAATGACAGGCCGATGATGAAGCTAGCATAGCCTGGCAGCGAGCCGAGGGTGAACCCGGTGCCGGTGAATGATATGCTCGCGCAATGTCCGTGGTCACCCTCCCGGATCGCTGACCCGGCACTTTGTTGCTTAACCTAGGTTCGTGTCGCGGACGGAGTTCGTGACGAGTCCGCGAGATGACAGAGGATCAAAGCATCTTGAGTTTTGATAGTTGACGGTCTAGAATATGCCGTGAAATTAGCTTCAGACGAAATGGATTTTGTTCTTTTTATACACCCAAAACTATTTCCAGTTTTTTTCAAATCACGTTTCTGAAGAAGTTTTTCTATTAAAATGATCGTGATCTTTTGATAGAGATGATAAGACTCCCAATTTCTTGTTGATTGATTTGTGGATTTTAGCATCTCGGCATTTTGCGCCGGTGCAGATGTTGAAAATCACAATAGACAACAACTACAGCAAAAATTGATATCGGTTAACAGTGGCGTAGCCAGGATTGGGAGCTTGGGGGGGCGGTCAGAAAAATAGGGGCGCCATCCTCATAAGTAATAAGGCATTAAGAAACGTGTATTAGCCAATTTTTGTCACTGTAATTTATATGACGTAGTATGCTATGGTCAAACATTATTTTTCTTGATCCCATAAAACCAATTAAATCAATAATCTGAATTAATAATAAAATGTAATAAAATTAAATGTTACGCTTACGTAACAAGATGAGTATATTATATAATTGGATGAGCGTAGCGAGTAAAGCGAATACTTTCAATTTGCACTCACTCCTAAAAAGAGTCATTCATGATTTTTTTGTTTTTCTGTCCGTTTGTCCGCGCTCGACTGTCCAAACGGCTGAAACGATTTGGATGCAATTTTCAGAGTACTTCTGCGTTTTTCAGTTCAAAAAGTTATTTTCTCATGCTCAATTAAACGGCTTGTTTTCGTTTCACTGGCCAAATGGCTCAACCAATTTTGAGAAATAACCCTTATTTTCCAGCAATAAGTTTCTTTCGTCGAGGCTTCATTTTCGCAAAGTTGTCGGTCACATTTTCAAAAGCTATTGTTTCTGTGAGTTCTCGCTCAATGTGTAAAACAGCTAAATTGGAGAAGACCTCAGTCTTTAAGTGTGGTGTCAGTGTCAAAAGTATTTATGAGTAAAAGAAACAGATACGAATTGCCTGTAAGGTGACCGCTCCACCAAAGGAAAACCCAAAGTTACACCAAAAATTGACGCATTCGCATTAACAGTTATACAGGTTCTGCATTCTGACGACTTGATCACTGACGTCTTTTTCTACCCTTTCGTTAGACAATGGCTTGTCAATGGTTTTGACAATGGTTTCACGCTGTCATTACCTCGACATGTCAACAAGCGTTTGGTCCAGCATGCCGCTAGCCCTTTTAAGCATGTATGGACAGGTGGTTCGACTAAATTGTACACCTTCTTTGGTTGAAATCAGCGTCCCCAATAGTCTTTTAATTTTTAAAATTGAGGGTCTTTAGGGGCGCCCCAATTAGACTCAATATGTCATTACTTTTTCAGAAATTTCATATAGTTTACAGGTTTCTGGGTCCAGAGTGGGTTTTATTGTAATTTTAAATTAATAAAAATAGGGGCGCCCGGCGCTCGGCGCCGGGCGGCGCCCGGGGCGATCGCCCCCCCTGCCCCCGTGCTGGCTACGCCACTGTCGGTTAAAAAGCAATGACAGGCTATGTTCAAAATTCAAGTTGTCATTTCCAGACGGGCAAAGAATCGCACGAACATCGTAATTCCGACGTGCTTCCTTTGAAAGCGTCCTGTAATCCATCGATTGCTCGGTTCGCCGTGACTCATCGAGTCCGAGATCACCAAGACGTGGGCTGAACCGACAACTATACTTATACCATGGGCTGAACCTCAGGAGCCAAGCCGGAGGCTGCGTGAAGACAACCCACGTGTGAAGCCACCCGTGAACAAGTCTCATCTCTTTGTAGCAGTCTGCCCGCAGCGTTCCCTGTGTCAACGTCTTTGTCGAATAATGGGTATAACCATCATGCACACGATCAGTTCTGTTCGGGAGAGAGGTCGGAGGGTTTGAAGTTAGTACGACAACTTCACTCGCCTTGCTTGTCAACCTCTCGACAGCACGGATTAGCGGAGGAATCCTGTCGTTCGAGTTGTACCGTCCTTCGGAAGGGACGTAAAGCCGGTGGTCCCCTCGGTGCTTTTCGACAGGAGTAGGCTACGTGCCGGCACCGGGTTTCCCCTCCTCCTTTCTAGCCATAGGTACCAGTGTGAATTAAACACCCAACACCCATAACACCCAGCTCCCAAAAACCGCAGCAAAAAAGCACATACAAATAAAACTAAAAACCATTATTATTCGTCAACCCTCCGATATAGGGGTTGGGGCAAAACACCAAAACGTTCCCCTTGACCTACCCTAACACCCCCCGGTGTCCAAAATCCATGTGCCCTGACCGTAGTCCAACTAGTAGTCCAGCACCCAAAATTTACAAGATGTTTAATTCATCAACCCTTCGATATAGGGGTTGGGGCAAAGTTCCAAAACGTTCCCCTTGACCTACCCTAACACCCCCCGGTGTCCAAAATCCATGTGCCCTGACCGTAGTCCAACTAGTAGTCTGACACCCAAAATTTACAAGATGTTTAATTCATCAACCCTTCGATATAGGGGTTAGGGCAAAGTTCCAAAACGTTCCCCTTGACCTACCCTAACACCCCCCGGTGTCCAAAATCCATGTGCCCTGACCGTAGTCCAACTAGTAGTCCGACACCCAAAATTTACAAGATGTTTAATTCATCAACCCTTCGATATAGGGGTTGTGGCAAAGTGCCAAAACGTTTTCTTGACCTACCCTACCACCCCCCAGTGTTCAAAATCCATGTGCCCAGACCGTAGTCCAACTAGTAGTCCAGCACCCAAAATTTACAAGATGTTTAATTCATCAAACCTTCGATATAGGGGTTGTGGCAAAGTGCCAAAACGTTTTCCTTGACCTACCCTACCACCCCCCAGTGTTCAAAATCAATGTGCCCTGACCGTAGTCCAACTAGTAGTCCAGCACCCAAAATTTACAAGATGTTTAATTCTTCAACCCTTCGATATAGGGGTTGGGGAAAGGTGCCAAAACGTTCCCCTTGACCTACCCTAACACCCACCGGTGTCCAAAATCCATGTGCCCTGACCGTAGTCCAACTAGTAGTCCCACACCCAAAATTCACAAGATGGTTAATTCATCAACCCTTCGATATAGGGGTTGTGGCAAAGTGCCAAAACGTTCCCCTTGACCTACCCTACCACCCTCCAGTGTTCAAAATGCATGTGCCCTGACCGTAGTCCAACTAGTAGTCCGACACCCAAAATTTACAAGATGTTTAATTCGTCCACCTTTCGATTTTAAGCCCGATCTTAAGCCCTAGTTGGACTACGGTCAGGGCACATGGATTTTGGACACTGGGGAGTATTAGGGTAGGTCAAGGGGAACGTTTTGGCACTTTGCCCCAACCCCTATATCGAAGGGTTGATGAATTAAACATCTTGTAAATTTTGGGTTCTGGACTACTAGTTGGACTACGGTCAGGGCACATGGATTTTGGACAATGAGGGGTGTTAGGGTAGGTCAAGGGAAACGTTTTGGCACTTTGCCCCAACCCCTATATCGAAGGGTTGATGAATTAAACATCTTGTAAATTTTGGGTGTCGGACTACTAGTTGGACTACGGTCAGGGCACATGGATTTTGTACACTGGGGGGTGGTAGGGTAGGTCAAGGGGAACGTTTTGGCTTTCTGCCCCAACCCCTATATCGAAGGGTTGATGAATTAAACATCTTGTAAATTTTGGGTGCTGGACTACTAGTTGGACTACGGTCAGGGCACATGGATTTTGGACACTGAGTGGTGTTAGGGTAGGTCAAGGGGAACGTTTTGGCATTTTGCCCCAACCCCTATATCGATGGGTTGATGAATTAAACATCTTGTAAATTTTGGGTGCTGGACTACTAGTTGGACTACGGTCAGGGCACATGGATTTTGGACACCGGGGGGTGGTAGGGTAGGTCAAGGGGAACGTTTTGGAACTTTGCCCCAACCCCTATATCGAAGGGTTGATGAATTAAACGTCTTGTAAATTTTGGGTGTGGGACTACTAGTTGGACTACGGTCAGGGCACATGGATTTTGGACATCGGGGGGTGTTAGGGTAGGTCAAGGGGAATGTTTTGGCACTTTGCTCTAACCCCTATATCGAAGGGTTGATTAATTAAACATCTTGTAAATTTTGGGTGCTGGACTACTAGTTGGACTACGGTCAGGGCACATGGATTTTGGACACTGAGGGATGTTAGGGTAGGTCAAGGGGAACGTTTTGGCACTTTGCCCCAACCCCTATATCGATGGGTTGATGAATTAAACATCTTGTAAATTTTGGGTGCTGGACTACTAGTTGGACTACGGTCAGGGCACATGGATTTTGAACACTGGGGGGTGGTAGGGTAGGTCAAGGGGAACGTTTTGGAACTTTGCCCCAACCCCTATATCGAAGGGTTGATGAATTAAACGTCTTGTAAATATTGGGTGCTGGACTACTAGTTGGACTACGGTCAGGGCACATGGATTTTGGACACTGGGGGGTATTAGGGTAGGTCAAGGGGAACGTTTTGGCTTTTTGCCCCAACCCCTATATCGAAGGGTTGACGAATAATAATGGTTTTTAATTTTATTTGTATGTGCTTTTTTGCTGCGGTTTTTGGGAGCTGGGTGTTATGGGTGTTGGGTGTTTAATTCACACTGGTCCATAGGTTAGGTTCATCATCACCCTTTCATTATAGATCAGCGCTACAGGGCCAGCTGTCAAAACAGTGCGTCGTTAAACACCAGCAATCAATCAACGAGCCAACACACGAGCGTAGATTGACACACGGACCAAGAAGCAAGACGGGTGGACCCGGCACATATCGAGGCACGTAAATAGGCGCTCCTTGCTCGGAATGTGTCACGACGCACGACGCCTAGATATCAGCAGCGCCAGCAGGTCGAACGCATCGAACTTTCCCACACTCTGAACACTAGATACAACACAACACAGATTCAAAGTCCCTGCTTCCCGAAGACTTGATATCACACAACACAATCACTGTCCCTTCTTCCCGAAACCAACAACGCAGCACCTGTCACAAAAACAGCCGCATTCCTCCACGCAACAATCAACCTTTCCACCACACAACACATAAACACTGATTGTTGTCGCCGTCGCGATAAACATTCCGAGTTGACTGACAGCTGGAGCGATACAACCAAGACACCTAACGAAATTACCTTGCTAAGTCCAGCTAGCTCACCGCGGAAGGCGAAAGAAGACGAACTGTGTGTGTGCTGTTTCAGCCTATCCGTAGATGCAGCAGCGACACGAACTGACCACGACTCTCTGTCTCTCAGCAGTCAGCATCTACCGACACCGACACCGAGCAAGTCTCAACCTCCTTTCCACCAGCAGGTCTACGTCACGCTACAAGGCACGTCGCCACATTTCTTGCATACCTCAGCCGCCTTGCGCGCGTCGCACGAGCTCGCAGCGCAACCTGAGACATCTGGCAACCGCGCCGCGGCGAAGAGCAGCGCCTTGATCGAGGCCAGTCCGGCGTACGGTACTTTACTTCCAAAATCAAAGGCGATTGCTGTCGGACTTGATGCTGGTGCGAGCTAAGGTGCAAGACTCCCAGGTCCCCGAGGTTCGCACGATTAGCGACCAGCTGGATAATTCATGAGCGCGTCTGCTCGCGATGCACGCTCCGATTTGTTTTTGCTACGCGTTGCAGGCTGGTTTCTAGTCGATTGTGCGGGTGGGAATTGCGTGGGTTGTCTTCGGAATGTGCCATTTAAACGCAGATCGAGGGCGGCTGGAGATGGAAGCATTCGTTTCCGTGTTGACGAGTTGGTGTCCTGAACGGTGGACTTATTTAAGATGGATCAATGTTGTTCTGTGCAGACTGCAGTTGATGGTGGTCGTTGTCCATCATTCAGACTCCAGAGACAGTAAAAATATGTTGCAATATAAACATGTCGAATGTAGGGTAGCAGGAATTACATACAGCATTATATCTCCTACGAAACACAGGGATAATATTAGTATAAGGATGACCAGAGTCTGCGGTCAAGCGTAGGAATGTTATTATGTGCTTCCGTGCGAGCCCACGTCTGTAGAAATACCGACGCCTTGTTTTTTCTACGAAGGCCCCCGTGGGAACCACCAAAAGTCGAATCATCTTCAGTCCGCCAGCAGCCTTGACTCTATTCCTAATCGCGCTGCCATTTGCAAGTTGCAATTGTTGCAAGCCACCCATCCCACCATGGATAGCTCAACAATGCACTGGCAGAGTGATGTTGGGAAACGTTCGCAGACTTCGACAAAGGTCAAGCTGTCCACGATTGTTGCCGATCGCGAATGATGTACGGTGGTGCGTCTCCTCTCAATTCCCCAAGATTAGTCAATATCATTTTCTAGTTGCTACAAAGTACAAACGCAACATCTTTGTAAGAAACGCTCGCGGAGCGTCAGTTAATGCGAATGCCATCGATATCGAGCAAGGAATGTCGCCGACCGACCGACCGGGTCCAGCAGGAAGGTACTTTGAATGCGTTGTGTTGTGATGTTGTAGGAGCCCGGAGCCGGCTGCTGCCGCTGCAACCGATGCAGAGATCGGGGTCACTGGGGTAACCGCGAGGAAGATTTTAGAAATCGAGTCGCTGAACTCGCCATTGTGGCCGGCTGGTGTAGTTCCCGCGAGACAAGCCTCCCCTCCCCCCCTGGGACAGAGCTCCGTGCTCCCAAAATAGCAGACATGAGACATAAAGCAAAGCAGCACCCCTGCCCACTAGGAGACTGAAGATATGTCAACAATCCATGATATCCTATCGACATCGTTATGGTGGCTTCACGAGGGTTAGAGGTTTATATTGAATGGATTGTTAATTAGTGAATATTGCCAATTGTAGAATAAAAAGCTGTTTAAATAAAGGAATAGCAACGTCTTGGCAAAATTGCATGATATTGAATGCGAGAAGGAATGATAAGCAGAGTGATAGCTATAATAGCATAGTAATCGCTATCGCCTATAATTAAACCATATCAGATGTTGAGATCTGTAAGGTATTTCGCCTTGGGGCTGGATAAACAATGGGTGAATTCCTACTTGGCTTCCTGCGAGCCAGACACATCTGGCAGATCAGGGGCGGATCTAGACACCACTCATGGTGGGGGCGATTAAGCTGACAACGGGGGGGGGGGGGGGGGGGGGGGGGGGGGGGGGCACAGCCCCCGAAAAATTGCGACGTCAAGGTCTCTCAATGCAGCAAATCTACGCGTTTCAGGCAATACACAGGCACTAAAGTTAGGACCTAAGATATTCATGTTTGAATGGTTATTACGTTTTTTGAAGAAAGTTTTTCTACTAAACTGACTAAACTATATATTGTAATGTAATATAATGCAATTTCTTTCTCCATTAAAAATCAAATTTACAAATTTCAGCCAAACCATGGACATGATTTTGAAATGCACTCAGGGATGAGGAGTTTACCGGATTCATGGGGGGGGCGATCGCCCCTACCGCCCCCCCCCCCCTGGATCCGCCACTGTGGCAGATAGACTACAAGTAATTTATGGAGTGAATCAGGTTGCTGGGTATGGATCATGGGTAGCCTTACTTACTGCTCCATGCTAGAGGCTGGATGTCTGGAGACGGCGTTCTATCATAAGATTGCCATCTCCTATCACAATTAGGGCCGGTTTTTCAGTGGTCCGTTAAGAAATTAACGGTCTGTTAACCCTTGCAGCGGCCAATCAGAGGCCTTAACAGGCCGTTAACGGATCGTTAACTTCTTAACAGACCACTGAAAAACCTGACCTTAGTCTTCAAATTACGCAAACGTTTGATGGGTAACTAATCCAGTCAGAGAGCACACGAGCTTGACACAATGCAGCGGTTTTGCGAACCCAAAACAGAAGACTAGCCCACAGCAGATTTCACCCCACTGACTACCGAAACCAGCCTGTCTCAGGCTGTCCATGGAATGCTCCATGGTCTGTCTGTCTCTCAGGCCAAACAGCTGCTGCTGCAGGCACTGTCCAAATTCGAAAAATAACCAGCGTTAAATTTCAACTTCCATACATGCAAAAACTGGAGACAATCTTCAGCCTCTCTTCTCTGTGTTTTCGTGGGGAGAGCTGATGCTTGCACCACACCTTTCCCCGCATCAGCAATTGCACAGACGTATTTAACATGGAATAAGAATTCCGCTTGACAAACTGAGTGATTCACAAGAGAAGAGACCAATGGCACGTAAGACACTTCACTCCCAAACTGTTCTAGTTATCTGAACTTCAATGTGTAATAAGAAAAAATGTATAAGAAATAAAAATAAATGATGTTAAACTAAAAACACACAGCTGAAAAAACCACAGCTGCAACTTAATTTGGTTTGGCTGGTGCAAATGCAAATCAAAATAGTTTTTCAAACAAGTAGAGATTTTTGGAGATTGGTACACTGGTTCAATACACCCATTCCAGTCAATCTAAATTCTATCAAAATGACGTCATGATACCCACTCGCTAAAGCCAGGCAGAGCAATTCGGGTTGTGATTTCCCTGTCTCCCTTTGTTATTTAGCAGAGATTATTAATATTTTTTTCCAAACTGGTAGCACGTCCAGTGGGTATCTGACGATGATCACCCACACCGTGATGAAAACGAGCGACCGCACAATAAATGTGACAGCAATAAAAGAAAGCAACAATCTCACCGGGCACGGTCTCCCCGTTGAACTTCATGTCGACCAGATGGCTGAGTTCTTCGTGCGGCACGAACGACGCCAGGAATCGTTGGTTTCCGAGGTTCCGCACGAAGCTGGTCACGTGGCCGCCGTTCACCAGGATCTCAAGGTTGCCCGAGCCGGCGCATGATCCGTCGACTGCAACCGCAAACAACGAAACCACAGTCAGCACGGGCTGTCAACGATCGCAGAAATCACGGAATGGAGAAACGTTGCGGGTTTGTTACTAGAAACAAAATGCCTATTCCCGAATTTGTATCCGTACCACGGGATACCGGATGATTTGCATTGGTTGCGTTCAAATCACACTAAGAATTTGGGGTGTTTTTTATTTTATTTTGTCTCTATGTCCGTGCTCAACAGGCCAAACACACTACCTACTGATTTCCATGGAATTTTCAGAAATACTTTGAATTCTTTCAGCTTAGTCCCTAGTATTTTCTCAAAAATTCAGTTGTTACAAATCACAAAGCGATGCCGGCAAGCACAAGCAAAGCTCTAGTCTCGCTTCGTACCCGCTCAACAATCATCGAAACTTTACACGCACAAGAATGCAAGCCCTGAATAGACTCTAAAAGATGCAAGATACCTACCCAGAGAGATAGAGAGTAGTAACAAAGTTACACATTTGGACGTATTACACAATGCTATATAATACATCATCATGCTAAACAAACACCCCAGTTAGTGTTACACATCTCTGATCTGATAACTATGATGAGTAACCAATGTTAGACAATGTTAAAATAAATAATTCTTAAACAGGTTCATGAGATGCCTAAAACAATAAAGGTGATAAATAAATAGATACAAAACAACTAGAATGACTACTTGAGGGGGTGCAAGCAGGCTACTCCAGCACAGAGCTAGAAGCAGCAAGGTACCCAGAAATACACAGAGCTGCTAGAAGCAGGCTACTCACTCTGGAACTCCACGGGCCGTCCCAGAACGCCGTCGGGAATCCTGGCGACGCGGATCGCGCGAGCGTCGTAGGCGTGTGTCCTGAACGGCGAGCCGGGGACGCGGTGTTCGCGCACGCGGACGTCCACCGAGTGTTCGCCGATCTCGGCGGCCGAGAAGCTGGCGGACAGCGTGTCGTTGCGGCGGAACGCCGTCACCGCCACCGGCCGACGGGATGGACCTGCAGGCAGGCCGGGAAAATACAGCGTTAAGCTACCAGTACTTCCAGTTAGGAAAAAAATATTAACTAGCTCTGCTGATATAACAATGGAAGACAGGGAAATCACAACCCGAATTGCACCGCCTGGCTTTAGCGAGTGGCTATCATGACGTCACTTTGATAGAATTCTGATTGCATGGAATGCACGTGTATTTTGACACAGAATCCGCAACTTCACTCTTTAGCTCACGGAGGCCACACTATATGAAAACGCCCCGGCAACAGAAGCCAGCTCGAATACGCATCTTTTACGCACAATAGAGTTTTCCTTATAAATCGAATTTCGCAAAGTTATCGCGGTTTTAGTGACGTTAGATGAGCCTTATCGCCGAGTGCATCGTGCGTTACAGTCGGTCGTACCTGTGACTTGCACGGTGACGTCGGCGAGATCGCGGGGGTCGTCCAGCTCGACGTCGATGGTGGACTGCTTGTGCACGGCGACGAGCCGCAGCGCTTCCCCCGTGACCGACGCCGATGCCGCCGCCGCCGACGCCGAGGAAGACGACGTCTGCAGCGTGGGCGAGGACAGGCGACGCAGCTGCTGGGACGCGTTGCTCGGCGGGTGGGACGCGAGGTGCGACGAGGAGCTCTGGTGCACTTGCTGCGACGAGCTCACTTGGTGGGAGTTCACTTGGTGAGAGTTCAGTTGGTGAGAGTTCAGCTGGTGAGAGTTCAGCTGGTGAGAGTTCAGCTGGTGAGAGTTCAGCTGGTGAGAGTTTAGCTGGTGAGAGTTTAGCTGGTGAGACGAGAAACCTGCAGGAGCGAGCAAAGAAAGTTAGTCAGTGATTATTAGAATACGTATCACAATTTAATACGTAATAGTACGTATTATAAAGTTACTTTATTTGCAAAAAACTGCAAAAATGCTTAAAAAGCGTATTAAAAGCGTCATTTTCAAGAAAAGTGCCGCACAAAAATCAATTAAATTTTCACACAAACATGAAATCGTCAGGGTCAACATATCTAGAAAGTTTCGTCAAATTATATTCATGTGCTTGGCTTCTGGAGTGTGAAACGTGAAGCTTTGCTCATCCAATCACAGCCTGAGTTTAAGCATTGCTCCTCCAACGATAGCAACTGAAGGCCGAGGGTCAACGCAGCAGTAAGACAGGAAGATCGGGGGCGCCTACCGTGGGTGTGGTTGTCATGCCGTGCGGCCGTCCCGTTGTCCAGCGACTCCAGGCTGCGGTTGAAGAGCGAGGACTTGGTCTTGGCCAGCGCGTCCCACGAGTCAGACCGTGCGTTTGAAGAGTCCACCATCGTAGACACTGAAACACGGAGCGTCACGTCAAAACATCAGCCGCAGTTTAAACTGGCAACTAGTGAAGACACGGTTAAGTAAAGTAGATGTACAGCAGTGAAGACACTGAAGCATGGAGCGTCACGTCAAACATTATACAGTAAAATTTTAGATAGGTAATAACTAATATCAGTGGTTCGAGAGACAAACACATTACCCGTGATTCATCTCTCATCGGCTAGGACTTGGTATGTTAGTAGCCATGTTCGTTGTTTACAACTATTTATACTAGTTGAGATCTAAGTTCCTGTACCAATTTCATTTGCCAAAGGTGAAAGAACCGCAAAAAGGTATAAAATTTATCTCAGAAGTCCTCTCCTACTATATTATTATCCACAAGTGCCTTTCAGTCTATCTCATCAATGAAATAATGCTTCATTTAACTGTAACTTTTGACGTGGTACCCAATTTTCAACTCAATTCACTTATCGTTTTATTGTCCATATCAACTGGTACATGATTTGGAAAAAGGTAGACAAATATCTAAGACTAGTTAATACCTATGTAGGAAGTAGGTTGTGTAAGTTTAAAACAACTTTGAATAGATTATAATTATATAGTGACTTGACAGGCAAACAGCGTACTTGTTCCTTCTGTTGGGGGAATGCCTCGAAGCGTCGATGCTCCTGAGATTGAAAACCCCCACGAACCGAAAACATTCACTGGCAAATTGTCCGCCGCCCGTCCACGTCAAGCTCACCTCGCACGTTGGACGAAGTGTCCACCGTTCGGTTCACCGAGTCCACGGAGCTCCGCTGGAAGCCGTTGCTTTGATACGACGGGCCGTCCAGCAGACTCGAGCTCATCTTCAACGAAGAACTCTGCAGCGGGCTGCCGTTGACTTTCAACGACGTGTTGTGCACGGGACTGGCGCTGGCTCGGAACGGAGCCGGGCTCAGAACCGGGCTGGCTCTGAGAACCGGGCTGAGAACCGGGCTGGCTCTGAGAACCGGGCTGAGAACCGGGCTGGCTCTGAGAACCGGGCTCAGAACCGGGCTGGCTCGGAACGCAGCCGGGCCGGGCGAGTGGGAAGTCTGGCCGTTGGTCTGGCCGTTGGCGCGGTCGTCAAGGTGCGAACGGCTCAGACGCTGGTCCAGCGAAGAGCGGCTGCTCTCTGACGGGGAAAAGCAGGCAAGCGGCGGCGGTAAACGGAAGAAGGTGTTCTCGTCAAAACCACGACGACACGTCGAAACGAACAGACATGGATCGTTGGAAACGCAACTTGTGAATACAACATTATTCCACTCACAGCAAAGCCTAGAGGCTTGTATGATCGATTTAAAATGTTCGGCGTTAATTTAGCAGCTTTCTCGATGGTGACATTTGTTGACTGAGAATATTAAATAAATTAATTGAATATTTCGAGTCGTAAAAGTAGATTAAAAGGAAAACTACTGGATTGATTTTCTTCAAAATAACACAGTTTGTTCTATTTATGATATTTAAAGCACACTGTAAATTTTGTTAACATCGGCTGAAAAAAAAGTTTCTCCAGTTGCAAGATACCGCAAAAACGCTTAAAAAGTGTCATAAAAGCACCATTTCCCAGAAAAGCGCTCGACATACGACAGTGAAATTTGTACACAAACGCACGCAGGGAACGCACCTTGGTAGAGGTAGTGGTCGGCCTGCGATTGCGATTGCGATTGCGAGCGGCTGGCCAGCCCCTGCTGCGTGACCTTGAAGGCGGAGGCCACCTTCTCCGGGGAGCTGAGGGGGGAGTGCGTGCCGATGGGGGAGCGCGCCGGCTCGCGGTCTTCTGCAACGTCCGGCCGCCACAATCAGCTCCCTGTCCACTTGGCAGCGTTACGTACTTGATCATCATATTCATAGGTTATCTTACTGCATTCAACCTAAAGCACTCCATCTTGCGTTACGCACTTCATCATTATACGTTACGCACTACATTCAGCCTAGCAGCTAGTGGCTAGCAGCTAGTAGCTAGTGGCTAGCAGCTAGCAGCTAGTGGCTAGCAGCTAGTGGCTAGGAGCTAGTGGCTAGTGGCTAGTGGAGGAGCTAGCAGCTAGCAGCTAGTGGCTAGGAGCTAGCAGCTAGCAGCTAGTGGAGGAGCTAGCAGCTAGCAGCTAGTGGCTAGGAGCTAGCAGCTAGCAGCTAGTGGAGGAGCTAGCAGCTAGCAGCTAGTGGAGGAGCTAGCAGCTAGCAGCTAGTGGCTAGGAGCTAGCAGCTAGCAGCTAGTGGAGGAGCTAGCAGCTAGCAGCTAGTGGCTAGTGGCTAGTAGCTAGTGGAGGAGCTAGCAGCTAGCAGCTAGTGGCTAGGAGCTAGGAGTTAGCAGCTAGTGTAGGAGCTAGCAGCTAGCAGCTAGTGGCTAGTGGCTAGTAGCTAGTGGAGGAGCTAGCAGCTAGTGGCTAGTGGCTAGTAGCTAGTGGAGGAGCTAGCAGCTAGCAGCTAGTGGCTAGGAGCTAGGAGTTAGCAGCTAGTGTAGGAGCTAGCAGCTAGCAGCTAGTGGCTAGTGGCTAGTAGCTAGTGGAGGAGCTAGCAGCTAGTGGCTAGTGGCTAGTAGCTAGTGGAGGAGCTAGCAGCTAGCAGCTAGTGGCTAGGAGCTAGGAGTTAGCAGCTAGTGGCTAGTGGCTAGGAGCTAGCAGCTAGGAGCTAGCAGCTAGCAGCTAGTGGCTAGTGGCTAGTAGCTAGTGGAGGAGCTAGCAGCTAGCAGCTAGTGGCTAGTAGTACGGTAATTAGCAAGTAGCAAGAAGTACAGGGCAATTAGTAGTTAGCACCTACCCGTGCGGCTGTTGTAGTGAACCTTCCTCCGCCAGTAGGTCTCATCTGCGCTGGACCGGTGTTGACTCACCGAAGCCACACGTTCACCGCTTACTGGTTATCGACGACGCACGCAATCCAGTTACAGAATTAGTTCATTAGCTCGTTAAGAACCCAGCCTATTAGTAGACAAACAATTACCTAGCAGCCTGGGACGTTACATTAGGACGACATTGAAAGCCAGAGTTGTGGCATTACTTGCCTCAAGACTTGTTTTAGTTGGGATTCAGAAATTATTTGTCAATTTTTACCTAGTTTGGTTAAATTATAGTAAGAAAAGAGCGGAGAACTCGGAGCACGGAACACTCATGCACGCAACCGGTCTTCCTTGCAAGCAGTGCGTGGTTAGACAGCGGCGACGAATGTTTTGAGGTTATGTGTCGCGGTTACCGTGTGTCTGCTTGACAGTCTCGTGCACGACCCTCCGACTGGACTCCTCCTGGCTGCTGCCGCCGCCGCTGCGTCGCTTCTCCTTGCTGCCTACGCGGAGGGTGAACGGCGAGCCCCGAACGTCCCCGCCCGCAAAGTACACGTACACCTTGTGCTTGCCGTTCTGTCAACAAAATCGTACGTGTTACAAAGCAGACGGAATCCGGCCTGGCCTTCACTTCTGGCTTGTATCCATGACCAGAAAAACACATTTTCAATCCGATGTTTTGTTGCTAAATATTAATTAAGAGTTTCTTTTGATTTCTGCATAAGAATGTTCCTCAGCTAGATTCACTGTCTTCTATGTTCATTCAAAGTCCTGTTTATGTCTCTATTCCATCTCCACTCAAAGGAAATGACGTCAGATACCCACTGGACCAGTTTGGAAAAAATATTTATTAGCTCTGCTAAATAACAAAGGAAGATAAGGAAATCACAGCCCAAATTTCTCTGCCTGGCTTTAGCAAGTGGGTACATCATGATGTCACTTTGATAAGGTTTTTTTTTACTGGTTTAGGTGTATTGAAATGGTAGCTATACCAGTCTTCAAACATCCAAACATGTTTGAACAACCAATTTGCATTTGCAGCAGCCAATCTACAGTCCTTGTAGGCACCCAGAAGGAACAGATAGACAATTCAGAAGGCACCTTCCTCACCTAGAAATAGCAAGACTGTATTCCAGCACAGCCCAACCTGAAGTTAGGTGTAAGCCGGCAGCAAGCCGTTACCTCGCGTGGCGTGAAGGTGACACGGTAGCGGGATCCTCCCAGCGACTCCATGCGGTGCGGCACCGAGCGCGCCTTGAAGACGACGTCGAGACGGACGTCGCCCAGCCCGCCCGTCCCCAACGCGTCCACGATGAAGCTGAACGGACGGCCGGGCACCGCCCCTTCCAGACCCAGCAGCTGCAAGCACCCAACGCGACGTTAGACACTTGGCCTTCGTGGGACTTCTCAAGTCAGCGTTGAAAGTTGTGAGACTGGACCTATACTAGCATATCAGCCATCAAGATGTTAGCAGCGAGGATCACACACCTTGACTCCGTTGGGGTCGAACACAAAGCAGGTGAACGGCCCGCCCTGGATGTGTTCTCCACGATGTGTCACCGCGATGGACCACTCCCCCGGCTCGTCCGGCTGGAAGGTGGCCGCGTACGAGCCGTCGGACTCCTGCACCGGGCAGGGCAGGGCACGTCCCGTCGGGGATCGGGCAGTCACGTCGATCTGCGACGTGTGCGCTCCGTTAGAGTTGATCTGAAAACACACGAAACAATGTTAGGAGTGTCCTGCATCCTACAGCCTGGTGAGATGTTTGCTGGCAGAGTGTCCTGCATCCTACAGCCTGGTGAGATGTTTGCTGGCAGAGTGTCCTGCATCCTACAGCCTGGTGATATGTTTGCTGGCAGAGTGTCCTGCATCCTACAGCCTGGTGAGATGTTTGCTGGCAGAGTGTCCTGCATCCTACAGCCTGGTGAGATGTTTGCTGGCAGAGTGTCCTGCATCCTACAGCCTGGTGAGATGTTTGCTGGCAGAGTGTCCTGCATCCTACAGCCTGGTGAGATGTTTGCTGGCAGAGTGTCCTGCATCCTACAGCCTGGTGAGATGTTTGCTGGCAGAGTGTCCTGCATCCTACAGCCTGGTGAGATGTTTGCTGGCAGAGTGTCCTGCATCCTACAGTATCAATGCAGGCAGCCCATCACTCACCAACACCTCGACGATGGATCCGATGGCGCAGGGCTCCATCCCGGCGTACGAGATGCGTCCCAGGTCGGGCATTGCGCGGATGTCGAACGGGCAGTTCTTGACGAGCTCGCCCTCGTTGTAGACGAGCAGTCGATGCATGCCGACGTCGACGGGGACGAAGCTGCCGCGGCCACCGTGCGGGCCCATCGACAGCCGGCAATCGACGCTGCCCATCGGACCGACCACCTCGGCCGTCACTTCCCCCGCCTCTACGTCCAGCGACAGCAGCTCCAGGTTGAAGTGCGCCTGCCGAGTTACAAGTAGATGTCACTCTCTGCTACTACATTCTGTAACACACTGTATACTAGCAGCAAGCAAGCAAGCAAGCAAGCAAGCTTAGAAAGCAATTGACTTAGAAAGCTCTAAGGATGCCGGATGAAGGTGATACAACAAGCAGAAGTTAAAAAGCTAAGACTCACGGTCTTGTTTACGCGGACGGTGTGCTGATCGCAGCTCAGCGCCAGCCGCCCTCCGGGCTTCCCGCGCGGCGTGATCCACTGGAAGTGTGCGGCGTACGCCATCACGCCGAGGTGCTCCACGCTGCGGTCCGCCATGTCCTTGGCCTTGAGGATCGGCTGCACTCCCAGCCGCTGCCCGCCGGCGATGCCCTTGCTCAGGTTGGTTTCCCAGTGGGCCGAGTCGGTCTGCATCGATTCCGCGGCAGGGACGGGGCCACCCAGCGAGCCAACCAGCGAGCACAGCGTGCTGCCGTCGTTCCAGTCGGTCTACGGAAAACGTGCTTCATTATATGATAAGAAATCAACATTCAGGGGTGGAGCAATCAACAATCTAAAATCAAGTACAAGGTTACTTTCTTCAGATTCTTGTCTCGTGTCGAGACAAAAGCAGACTCACCGTGCGAAATCGGTGCCAACGAGCAAAGCCAGTGAAGCGAATATTAAATTGCACTTACTGCAGAAAATCCTGTACGTTCCTTAACTGTACCAACTAGTCTACAGGCCAAAAGTCTCCACTGATTTTGATCAATTTCTTCGGGTAGGTAACACAGTTTTCTCTCAACTAAGAACCTGTACTATTTCCAGCACATTCCAGTCACAACTTTGTACAAAAATCAGTCTTTACGTAAATTTTCAGTTTTTCACTACCCTAGGGGTACGGCTAGGATGACTCACTGTGAAGTTGTTGACGCGTTTGGCGGGCAGCTGCGAGTTGACCCAGCGCAGCGTCGCGTGGAACCCTGGGGAGTCCTCCTTCATGAAGTACGACAGGTAGGTCATACCGGAGAGTTCGTCCAGGAAGGGCGACGCCAGGTACTCGGGCTCCAGCACCATCGGCACCTTCAGCTCGTCGCGAGCCAGCTCCATTGCCGTGCGGCAGTTCTCGATGCTGGGCAGACGCGGTGCGTGCGTTAATAAGCGTGGCTGGCTTAAGATTTCAAGCAATCCAGCTAGATTTCGAGTTCAAAATTTAGATAGCTTTAGAGTTCACCACCATCACATGTTAGGACAGATGGTAGGCCATTTGAAATAGTGATTAGCAGTTATAGTGGTGTGGAGTCAATAAATACTACCTGGCTGCTACCCTACTACAATTACTTAAACAAACAGAGACCTGCTAAAGGCATAAAGTGGGGTCTAACATAACCTCAAGTACCCTGTCTGCAGAGATTGCAGTTCGCAGTGGACCTATGTTCAGCCACGAAGACATCGTTTCACTTTCACAGATTTCACACAAATACATGACAAAATGACAGAAAGCCGAACCCGGCGACGATAAAAGCGAGGATGTCAAAACAGAAATGTCCATTACAACTTCACCCCACGCTCGCGGAGCTGCATTCCACATTCGACATTGACAAGTATCCTTGACAAACAGTCCATCTGATTGGCTGTCCCTTTTGTTATGACCTTGAACATATTTAGGATGACGGCTCGAATGCATCACTTGTTTTTCTAGAAATTGCCAACAAGAAATACGTCACGAAATCGATCGATGTTTGAAGTATCTCACACTCGATAAAATTCAGCGCAGCGCAGTCAATTTGCCGGCAAAGCGGGGATTGTGCCTCGAGGTATAAAGCAGCTGGACTGGAAAATCTGCCAGCAAGCAGCTTGAGATGCAATTATAGCAAGCCGCCTTGCCAAGCATCTCAAGTCCTAAGCAAGCCTCCTAGGCTGGGCTGAAGATTCTGTTGACTGCTCAGCAGTACTATTTAGGCAGCGTTTCCTGCATTCTACGCTCTACAGCCTGGTGACTGGTGAGATGTTAGCTGTGTCATGCGGTTGTTCACCTGTCTCTGGGGTTGAGGTCCTTCCAGTCAGGGAACAGCCCCGGCCGGCAGTATTCCAGCAGTGCGCTGAGGCACACTCCGGAGTTCCAGTCGCTGGTGAAGTTCCCCACGCGGCACTCAGGGAGTACGGCCTTAAGGAAACACACAAACAACCTGGTCACAACAACGTCGTTCCATTGATTGCTGGTGTTTAGCGACGCACTGTTTTGACAACTGGCACCGTGGCGCTGGTCTATAATGAAAGGGTGATGACGAACCTAACCTATGGCTAGAAGGGAGTAGGGGAAACCCGGTGCCGGCACGTAGCCTACTCCTGTCGAAAAGCACCGAGGGGACCACCGGCTTTACGTCCCTTCCGAAGGACGGTACAACTCGAACGACAGGATTCCTCCGCTAATCCGTGCTGTCGAGAGGTTGACAAGCAAGGCGAGTGAAGTTGTCGTACTAACTTCAAACCCTCCGACCTCTCTCCCGAACAGAACTGATCGTGTGCATGATGGTCACCCATCCAACACTGCGATGTTGCTTAACTTCGGTGATCTCACGAGAACCGGTGTTTCCAACCTGGCAAACCGTTCGGTCACAAGTGATACAGATTAAGGGCAGGCCAGGCCAGGCCAGGCCAGGCCAGGGCAGGACCTACCTTGAGCCAAGCCAGCATCAGTTTCCTCGGCGGGAATTTCGAGCGACCGATCTGATAGCGAACGATCAGCGACCAGATGAGACCCAGGATGAGCTTTAGGTTTCCGTTCACGATGTCCGTGTTGCCTAAAAACAAAGTAACGCCATTAGATTCGACATCTTCATCCTAACATACCAAGTCCAAGTGGCGTTCTATCAACTGTTTGCAATTTTAGTCGGAAACAAATGCACAGCCTTCTTTATGTGCTAGACAATTGAAAGACAATTGAAAGAATTCGCAGCACATCCATTCTCTTATTCCCATACATGGGTCCATTGTTTCTTCAACCCAAAACAGTCTATAAAGTAGGTAACTAATTCGATATCGATTGACTATTGGCTGAGGTCGCCGTACTGCGAATAGGAAATTAAAACACGTGGCCCCGAGGGCAAGACTTTCTCCGACCCGCAGCGAGCAAACATGACAGGGAACCGACTGAACGATACAAACCTTCGCCAAGTTTTATCGATGCTGTTATTATGCAACTCTCCTGTCGCATTTCAAGCTGCTTCTATGTCTGCTTCAATGTCTGCTTCAATGTCTGCTTCAATGTCTGAATGCGTGGGAGGCTGGATGGAGCTTTGCCAGGTGCATTTATACATTTATTAAATAGCTTCCTAATAGTGCACGGATATGATGGCCGAGTAGTGATGCTGTTATAGTCTGTGTAATGTTATTTATTATAATATCATTGATCTTGTTTGAAGGTGTAGATTTTGAACTCGGTGGACTGTTCATCTGGCAAGTAGCTCTGCAGCCGAGGAAAGAGTGTAGGTCCGACGTGGAAGTCGGACAGTGGAATTGCTGGATTTGCAATTTGTTGACAATTTCAGTTTGTGAAATTTGTGATTTTTTCATTTCAGGTTTACATAAGTAAAAAAAACGACGTATTTCTAGATAAAACATAAAACATAAAACATAAAACATAACAGATTCACCAAGGAGCAGGCTGGGAGATGAGTTTCCAGCTAGAACAGCCTCTCAGCGAGAAGTAACAATTCATGACAAGTAAGCAGCTTGAATTAAGAAGTAAGCAGCGAGAGGTAAGCAGTGAGAAGTGAGAAGTAAGCAGCTAGAGGTAAGCAGCGAGAAGTAATAAGCAAGTATCGCCATGCGTCGTCCCACGAGTTGTGAGCTAGCTGGCTACGTCACAGCATCACAGCTTGGTCCAGCCATGAGGTATCGGCGAGAGAGTGAGTTTGGCCAAACAAGGCAGTGGCTGCTGTCAGCTGCTAAGAGATGCTGTTGCGCAAGCTGCGTTGCCTTCCTCGACATCACACTAGGCACCTTCTTAGAGATCACAGCTCTGTTGTCCACGTCGCGTCCCATAGCTTGGTGACACACTGCGCCACTCTCACTTGCTCTCTGTCTGTCTCTCGCGCTGTCGACTCAATACTTACTGTTTTATTGAAAACTTATCTTGTTTTATGTTTCAGACGCAGCTGATACGAAATGTGACGAGGGAGGTTTAATAGGTTAAATTTACACGTATTCCATTCAATTAAAATTCTATTAAAATGACGTCATGATACCCACTCGCTAAAGCCAGGCAGAGCAATTCGGGTTGTGATTTTCCTGTCTTCCTTTGTTATTTAGCAGAGCTAATTAATATTTTTTTCCAAACTGGTAGCACGTCCAGTGGGTATCTGACGTCACTTGTCTCTTAGTACGTAATAAGTCTTTTACTGTCAAATGTGTTACAGTTAAAAGTATAGCATTTGTTTTTGTTTTTTATAAGATGGACAGATGTAACATTTGAACATAATTGTGTTTTTTGTTTTTGCATTATTGCCAAAAGGACATAAATCAAAGTGCAAAACTCGCCCTGTCTTTCTGCCTCCCTCTCCGTTGGACCGCAGGGTGATTGATTCGAGATTTTAAGTAGCGGGATTCTTACGTGATTAAGCAACAGATTCTTCAGACGGATAGAGAATATTATTTTGCTCAACTTCCCGGGTTTTTGGACAATAAAGCTTGCGTCGCCGACGAGAGACTTTGTATAACTTTGTGTTTAAATCTCGTTTGGTAAAAAACACTAGAATGTCGGATATCACCATAGCAACAGTAATAACAACCAGCGCCTTCCCTGCTACATGTTCGGTTGCGTTGTGCATTTGTTGGAAGCAACGATTTTTTTTTTAAATCATTTAAAATTAAGAAGGAAATGCTGTCTCATAGAAAAGCTCTGTGAATATGATCCAGCGCTGTATAACGTCCGGACACTCTCTTCCTCTGTTTGTCTGTTTGTCTATTTGTCTGTTTGTCTGTCTGTCTGTTTATTGATTCAAGAATGGCTTCATGAGATTTCTGCAATGCGAGTGTGAGAATCGATACGGCAATTGTTGATCTGGCGGGAGATTTTGTTGTCGACAATTGCTTTCGTTTTCGGTTGGACGTAAGTCGCCAGCAAGACTCAGCACAATTCTCAAACACAGTTTCCTTTGTGATCAGCTAATTGCAACATTTCGATATTTCACAAAACCACGTTATTGACCATGTTTGATTTTTCTGTTTTGATTTGTGGCTGACTTTCACAGGCAGGCTGGTTGGTTCGACCGAATTATCCTTGGACTCATCCTTTTTTTTATGAATGTGAATAAATATTAGTAACTATATTAAGAAAAATAATGTAAAAATCACTTTACGCAGCAGATTAGTAAAATTAAAATAACACTCATCTATTCTCATGGATCTGTATTGGCCCTGTAGTTAGTTATAAAGCACCTTTGCAATGCCAACAATTCAATATATCGATCCTTTTAAAAGATAATCTTTGCTGCATTTGTCTGCGAAAGTCTACCTCGTACCGGCCTCTTCTAGACAAACATTCACTTAGTTTCACTCAACGAAATCTGGCCCAGACGCCCCTAAGGAGCAAGGAGCAATAGCCAGGTGCCAACGGCCCAAAACCACATCTCAGCTCTGCAGCTTTGCTCTCAGACCGACGAGAAGAATAGTTCAAAGCCTGGTTTGTGAATGTTTGTTTTTTTGGGTAAGATTGTTATAACTGTTAGTACCCACGTTAAGCCTTAAAAAAGGGCCCGGATTGACGATTCGAACACTTCGACGTGGTCACCTTTAGTGCTGTCCTGAAGTCCTTCCCTGAACCAGGGCTTCGCGATTGAGTGTGCGCAAAGCCCTAGGGGGTAAAGATAATAAAGTGACTTATTAAAACTGAAATATTTTGTAAAAACTGATTTTTGGAAAAAGTTATCAATGCATTGTGGTGAAAATAGTACAGGGTCTAATTTGATAAATAATAAAGCTATCTATAAAATTTCATCAAAATCGGTTGAGATGTTAGGCCTGTAGAGCGCAAAATGACATTAAAAAAAACAGTGCAGTATACGTTTAGTTGGAGATTCAAGCCGAGAAGAGTTCGGCCGAAAACAACATCAAACAATTAGAATGTTGCTGTGCTCTGTGCAGTACAAAGTAGTTGAGAAGTCTGTCCGCTGTGCGCATGACCACGTCCGCGTGGTCGAAACGTCGAACCAGCCCCTTTAGGGTCAACATCTCATCGCAGAGCACAACCCTATCTCCATCAACAACAAGTTTGTTGACATCAAGAAGTCTGTAACCCGCCAAACTCCAACAAATGTATACGACCGTCAAGTATTTAACCAATTAGGTACTCCTAACAAAGTACAAAGACAGTAAAGAACCTTTGATCACTGCATGCTTAAAGAACAACATACTGGCGATAGAGTGACTGCTTATTTACACTCAGACACAGATACCCACTGGACATACAACCAGGTACGAAAAAATATTAATAATCTCTGCTAAATAACAAAGGAAGACAGGGAAATCACAACCCGAATTGCTCTGCCTGGCTTTAGCGAGTGGGTATATCATGACGTGATTTTGATAGTATTTTGAATGAATTTAATATGTGTCTTGGCTGATTCCAGCACCGAGCCGAGACAAGAACCCAGTCCCTGCAGCGAAGACTCTAGCAAGCTAGCAACGTGCAGCAATGGATTGCTAGGATGACCTCACGTTGACCCTCGCTATACCGAGTCGCATCTCCCGGCTTTACCTGGCTAGTGGCTTGTTTCAAATGCCGGTTGGCTGTGAGCGCGTCTCGACGCTTCGTTCCTTGCTGAAGGATCGACTAACCAACTCCTCTATCATTGAGTGCGACTTTTTAAGAATTTAGGTAGAGAAGTTGCCATGAGATTGTCCATTTGTTTAATCAAGAACGTTGACAGAAATGGATATCTCAGATCATTTCATCGATGATAAAAGTTAAAAAATCCCCACCCCTGCAGGTATAAGCTGGTTCCGTTTTTACACACCTTTTTAATTTAATACCGGGACATTAAAGTCCTTCACTAATGCAGTACAGGAAAAATATAAATTGATGACTTTACAAAAAGTTATTTTGTATGATTGTATGGTATGGTTTGTATGACCTATATATATATATATATCCCTATACTAATATTATCCCTGTGGTTCAGAGTGTTTTCATCACTTTCAGACATGTCTATGCACGCCTAAAGTTCTCAGCCTATTTTTATGAAATTTTGGAAACGCACTCGATACATCATAAATGGGTGCAGCGAGGGGGTCTCGCTGCGGTTTGACCAAAATGGGCCCTTTTTTGGGGGGGTTCACCTAACAAATTTGGACTTGGAGGATTGAAAATTTATACCCGTGTAGCAGCGACCATTTTCAATTCAAATTGAAATTTTCAAATCAGCCAGCCCAAAATTGGGCCCTTTTGAGGATATATATATATATTAGAAACGAAACAACCATTTCAGATCCATAATTCCATCATTTCCCTACTGAAATTTCGTTTCTAATAATGGATACCAAGTCGAAGAGAGCAGCAACCGTGAAGCGCACTTGAACCATCAACATGAGCTCAGAAAACATCCGTTGAACCAATAATGTTTGTGTTTATGTTGTCTATACTTGCGCGGGCCGGACAGGGATTGTTCTTGAATAAGAACGAGTGTTGAAATCTGCAAGGTGGTTGTTTTTCACGCTTGTTTCATGCATTGGTGTAGGTTGCAGCTGGCAGCTTGACAGACAACAGTTGGTTTGCTTGCCGAAGGAACCTGATGATTGACAGGCTCCTACATCGGTGTACACACGATTGTACATTGCATACACACATCGGTGTACACACGATTGTACATTGCCTACACACATCGGTGTACACACCATTGTACATTGCCTACACACATCGGTGTACACACCATTGTACATTGCCTACACACATCGGTGTACACACCATTGTACACTGCCTACACACATCGGTGTACACACGATTGTACATTGCCTACACACATCGGTGTACACACGATTGTACATTGCCTACACACATCGGTGTACACACGATTGTACATTGCCTACACACATCGGTGTACACACCATTGTACATTGCCTACACACATCGGTGTACACACCATTGTACATTGCCTACACACATCGGTGTACACACCATTGTACATTGCCTACACACATCGGTGTACACACCATTGTACACTGCCTACACACATCGGTGTACACACCATTGTACATTGCCTACACACATCGGTGTACACACCATTGTACACTGCCTACACACATCGGTGTACACACGATTGTACATTGCCTACACACATCGGTGTACACACCATTGTACATTGCCTACACACATCGGTGTACACACCATTGTACATTGCCTACACACATCGGTGTACACACCATTGTACATTGCCTACACACATCGGTGTACACACCATTGTACACTGCCTACACACATCGGTGTACACACCATTGTACATTGCCTACACACATCGGTGTACACACCATTGTACACTGCCTACACACATCGGTGTACACACGATTGTACATTGCCTACACACATCGGTGTACACACGATTGTACATTGCCTACACACATCGGTGTACACACCATTGTACATTGCCTACACACATCGGTGTACACACCATTGTACATTGCCTACACACATCGGTGTACACACCATTGTACATTGCCTACACACATCGGTGTACACACCATTGTACATTGCCTACACACATCGGTGTACACACCATTGTACATTGCCTACACACATCGGTGTACACACCATTGTACATTGCCTACACACATCGGTGTACACACCATTGTACATTGCCTACACACATCGGTGTACACACGATTGTACATTGCCTACACACATCGGTGTACACACCATTGTACATTGCCTACACACATCGGTGTACACACGATTGTACATTGCCTACACACATCGGTGTACACACCATTGTACATTGCCTACACACATCGGTGTACACACGATTGTACATTGCATACACACATCGGTGTACACACCATTGTACATTGCCTACACACATCGGTGTACACACGATTGTACATTGCCTACACACATCGGTGTACACACGATTGTACATTGCCTACACACATCGGTGTACACACCATTGTACATTGCCTACACACATCGGTGTACACACGATTGTACATTGCCTACACACATCGGTGTACACACCATTGTACATTGCCTACACACATCGGTGTACACACCATTGTACATTGCCTACACACATCGGTGTACACACGATTGTACATTGCCTACACACATCGGTGTACACACCATTGTACATTGCCTACACACATCGGTGTACACACCATTGTACATTGCCTACACACATCGGTGTACACACCATTGTACATTGCCTACACACATCGGTGTACACACCATTGTACATTGCCTACACACATCGGTGTACACACGATTGTACATTGCCTACACACATCGGTGTACACACGATTGTACATTGCCTACACACATCGGTGTACACACGATTGTACATTGCCTACACACATCGGTGTACACACCATTGTACATTGCCTACACACATCGGTGTACACACCATTGTACATTGCCTACACACATCGGTGTACACACGATTGTACATTGCCTACACACATCGGTGTACACACCATTGTACATTGCCTACACACATCGGTGTACACACCATTGTACATTGCCTACACACATCGGTGTACACACGATTGTACATTGCCTACACACATCGGTGTACACACCATTGTACATTGCCTACACACATCGGTGTACACACGATTGTACATTGCCTACACACATCGGTGTACACACCATTGTACATTGCCTACACACATCGGTGTACACACCATTGTACATTGCCTACACACATCGGTGTACACACGATTGTACATTGCCTACACACATCGGTGTACACACCATTGTACATTGCCTACACACATCGGTGTCCCTGGCAGCTTTGCTGGTTTGCTGGCATCAGCTGATGGTACCCCTTCAGGTTTCATCGTAGGTATCGATAAGTTCGATGTCGTAGACTATAACCAGTATATTTATATTTCGTTATACAAAATATAATCATTGTCTACCATACATGCAACTAGTATTTACACACTGGACGGGTGACCGGAGACAGATCCCGGACCTGTCATCGACCCACATCCACAGGGTTAAGCAACAACACGGCCGGACACACACTGGATGGGTGACCGCGGACTGGTTTAAATCACACCAGCCAGTATTGATGCCGCGGACCGGAAGGAACCGGAAGTTATCAAGTCGAGCAACTCACCGATGTTGACTAGCTTGACGCCGTCGGCCTCGACCGCCGCGAGCGCAGCGTGCACGTTCTCGAGGAAGTGGTGGGCGTTTGCCGGGCGTCGGTTCCACGCCGGACGCAGAGGCTTCTTCTGCAGCACCTCGACCAGCGCACACAGCCGCGTGCCGTCGCACAGGTCCGCGGCCAGGTCCCGGACCTGCCAGGACCGACATACATGGGGTTAAGCAACAACGCGGCTGGACACACACTGGATATGTCACCGTTGACTGGTCCGGGACCTGGCAGGACTGACATCGTATCACATTGGGTTAAGCAATAAAGCGTCCGGACATACACTGGATGGGTGACCGCGGACAGGTTGACAACAACTTGACAATCCATGGCTAACAATGGACCTCACAGGATTTATATTAACACGACGCAGAGCTTGAAGTGTGTAGAGACTCAAGTTAAGCAACGCCATCCCCGGCCGGAGACCGGATGGGTGACCGTGGTTAAGCAACACCCACCTCCATGTTGACCTCGCGCAGGTTCTCGTTGACCCAGTTGCGGAAGGTGTTGGCCTGTATCTCGACCCAGAGGTCCTCTCGCCCCTTGATGGCCATGCCCTTGGCGGCGTGTCCCTCCGGACTGCGCGCCATCAGGCCGACGTGGGAGATGCGTTCTCCGGCCATCTTCCAGCACGGCCCCTACACGGCCCAAAGCACGGCCCAAAGCACGGCTCCCTGGAATGGAAGTCATCACACATTTTTATGGGTGACGTCTAAGTCAGCCTGAGTAAACTGTGCTGGAGTCTGTTTTGAAATGCAGTTGACCTAACCTGTTAATTTCTAGCAACATTTGCACTATATTCCCCCCCCCCCACCTACCTAATCCTACCTTTCCTGACCCGACCCAACTTCCCAACCCAATTTGTGTATTTGAATCATCTGTTGTCCAATCCATTTACAAGATGAATTTAAACATTTTGACAGATATTAGATTCATTGACCTTGAGGCTGAGTTTACCCAGGCACACTTCACGGTCTTCCATTTTTATACTGTCACGGCCTATGAAAATCATCAGAAAATTTTAAACCGGCACAGCTGACAGTACTGACAGCTGACAGCTGGTCGGACAGAGTCACCACGTGACGTCACCGACCGGCGTCTGACGTCACACCGGCTCGATAGGAAAGGGAAAGTGATCCAACGGGCTGGAGCTTCGATCAGTCGGTCGACGAGTGTTTAAACCGCGAGGCCGGAAGTCGCGTGAGTGTCACCGGAAGTAGGGAGGAGTCGGCGTTCGGTGATCGGTGATCATCTTGAAACGGTGACCGAGTCTCTCAGCTCGCTGCGGTGTGCAATCAGGCGGTGAAACATGGGTGTTGTTTCTGTTATTGTTTAGCCCTGCTGAGAATGAAACCGAAATCGCTTGCATGTGGGTTGATGATGGGTTGATGATGGGTTGATGATGTGGGATGACGATTTAGTTGGCATCAGCTGACGGTTTGTTGTGGTGTAACAGGTGTTTCTGTTTTATACAAGAACTACGCTCTGTAATGCAATCTTTACTGCACAGAGATGCTGTCGATCCTTTTAGCTTTATAAGCTGGATGTTTCAGGCAGTTTAAACATTTTATTAGCCCTGGGTTGATTGTTAATTGAGCTAATTGCGGCAATGGCCATCCATGTGCAGTGGAATTTAATTGTTTCTGTAAGTTATATCTCATTATCTCTGGGAAATCTGGCTCTAGCTGGCTTTGTGGAAACGTAATCACGGTCTTCTTCTACAAGATATCTCGTTCTTGAGTCAAGGCTGCTGTGATTTTGAGTTAGTTGATTCTGAAATGCATTTCTTTGGGTAAATTTAAGTTTTCGAATAATTATTGTATGCTAATCTCGTTGGATTTTACAAATTTATATGTAAAATTTAAAAAAATACTCATTTCAAAACTTTTAAATTGTTCAATAACCCATTTAAATACTTTTTTACCAGCGTTTACGAATTAAAAATGACTTCAAACAATTGAAGCGCGTTTCATCGTCCAATTCAACATGACGAGTGTAATTTAGAAGAAGGTTTAAATTTGAATATTATAACCTTGCATTCAGGGATAATTTCGTCATGCACCCACTGAGAAAAGCCAGTTGGATTTAGATATTCCCATCTACCTTGGTTACATTCCAGAGTCAATGATATTTTTATGAACCTTTTCGATCAAATGGTTTAGGAAATCAAAACCCAACCGTCTTATCGTAGTGGGTATTTGACGTAATTTTTCTTTGAACGGAATCGGTCTTCTATCCGTGGAACCACCCGAAGCAATCACCCCTCACAAATGTACCAAACATCTCTGATTTCACTTAACAGTATGTCATCGCTTCACTCGCTCCGTTCACCCATCCTTCAGACCCATCTCTCTTGGGTTTCGTAATTAAGATTTCATCTGTTTCGCATCGAATACTAACGATTTGTTGACTCTGTTCGCGATCACTGCCAGCTGGGTGCATCGCGATCCAAACCGACTCCGCTCACAATACACCAATTCCATTCAATCAAAATCCTATCAAAGCAACGTCATGATACCCACTCGCTAAAGCCATGGGTAGAGCACAGGCTGTGACTTCCCTGTCTTCCTTTGTTATTTAGCAGAGATAATTAATATTTTTTACCTAACTAGTATAATACTTCCAGTGGGTATCTGACGTCATGTTTCTCTGAGTGTATTAGTTCTATTCCGTCGACGTTCCGACAAAATGTGCACAAAGATTTCAGAACACAGCCATGACCACTTCGACACTCAAAGAGTTTCAATGTGTGAAACGTATCCCGGCGGACACAAGACGAGCTGTTAGTTCTGTACGAACTGTGTTGCGTTGCGTTGTGTTGAACAACATGACCCACCTACTTGCCACCAAACGACACAGACGACCTTTCATGTAGCTTCATTCTAATTGCCCAAGACAGACAATGTTAGCGCCTTGTGTTTCCAGCAGACTACTTGGTACTTATTATGTATATCGCGTTGTGAGACGGTGGTTTTACCTGGACGTACCGAAACTAGCGACGATTACACGGGTACTGAAATGTGTAACAGTGTAGAGACGGCTAAGTGGAACCACGAAGCGTATAACGTATTCAATCCTTCGAACGAGGGGCTGCAGAAGCGATGAACAACCTCGCTTATGACAAACACTAATTTAAACATCCTTGTCGATCGCGAATTACATAAAACTTCAACGCGACGACGTCTAATTAAATTGATAATTGATAAAATTCACAAACATCTTTTCCCATCTTCAAACAAGACACGCGACAGAAAAAAAACTCGTGTGTATTGACTCAGCGTAACGAGCAAGAAAAACATCCCACACCCCACGTCGCTGTGTCGAGCCGAGCAAACACACAACACAAAAACCATCAGAAACCAATCGCAGCAATTACACACCGTTCAAATCGCGACGTTCCGCCGATTTACACGCTGCACTTTAAAGCAACAGACACAGAAAAAAAAACACACACACAAAACAATGTTTAAGACAGTTGCTTATAGAAAGAAACTGGCTGCTGCTGCTTGCTGCTGGTCGTGGGATCACCCAAGCAAGACTGGCCCTGACGGCAGTAATGCGTCGGGTGGGGTGGTGAGGGGGCAAGGGGCACCCACCCATGCCACAGGTAGGCGATACCTTGCGTACAGCCGAGCTCGTAGCGTCCCACTCCCTCTGTAGTATAGCGAGTGGGGATAGAAAGGGAAACCATGCTTGCTATGCGGTAAGACCTCGTCTCGCCGCTGCTGCTGCTGCTGCTGCTTATGTCATGCATTGAAATACCGGAGCGACACGGTCGGCCGCGGAAAGGGTGGCTGCTAAAGGCAATCTACAGGTGTCTCGTTGTGGTAGGCATGGTAGACAGCGGTTTAGGGGGCGTTTTGATCTTGAAATTGTGAAATTATGAAGGTTTTGATGGGTTAATATTATTATAGCCGAGGGTAGTTTGGAATGCGAGGGGAATTAATAAGGGTTCTGATATTCTCAGAGAATAGGATCTTTTTATTAGATTGCAGGGGCATCTGAGCACTGTTTTTAACGCACCAGGGATCCGGTGTTAAGGTGGATCCGTATACTGTTTCCGTACAGTTTTTCTATTGTTTTTGTTTTGGTAAAATCTTACTCATATGTGGTCATATGCCGGAAGGAAATATTAAAAAATATATTTTTAAAAATATTTTGCTGGAAATTTTCCGGAAAATTAAAAAATTTGTATGGAAAATTACGCTTGCTGACCTGTCTCTTGTCCCGGTAGGGGGGAGTATCAGTCGTCCGATCGAAATGAAATTAATATTTATGGAATGTCCAGACTTCAGGGATTATAATAAGACACTTAATTCAATTCTCGCTGACATTCTCTAAATTTTGTCAATGGTTAAACTATGACGTAAATTTGCCAATTTTTTTGCTTTGTTTCAAAATTTGTTACTGAAAAAGTATGCAGTTCTAAACTTTCATCTTCCTTTATTGGCAAGCTGCAAGTGTCTTGATCGAAAGAAAAAATAGTCGAGACAGATATCACCAATATTTAGACCTAATTGAGGGAAGGAGTGGTGGCATGTTTACCAAACAAATTTTCACATTTTCCGGAAAATTTCCAGTAAAATAATTTTAAAAATATTTTTTTGAGTATTTCTTTCCGGCATAGACCACATCTGAGTAAAATTTTACCAAAACAAAAACAATAAAAAAACTGTACGGATCCACCTTAACACCACAACTTTGCAGTGTTTCGCTAATTCTCACTCATTCTTCATAAGCCAACTATTAAAGGCCATTAACTTGGGATTCACAGGTTTTCAGAATGTAGTTAAGAAATGTACGTGAATTGACCTCAGTCAGCAGTACCTACTGGCTTGATAGTGGAATAATCACGTCAGGAATGAATAATAGTGATAATGGGTTGTTCTATTGTGTTCGTGTCTGAAGGAATTCCTCGGCTCGCACACCTAGCCAGCCGAACGGGGGGATTCAAAGTCACATCTCCCGCCCACTATGTACTCTAATTAATATTCAAGGATTTCTACCAGGCCATTACCGCTGCCATTACTAGAAAATTTGTACCTTGCCAAACTGCCATTGCTAGGCGAGCCGAGCCGAAAATCTTGACAGCTTCAATGCAAAACAGGAGCGAAACTCGCACAAGATATAAATTGAAATAATAATGCGCATACATGTGTGTGATGATTTGATGGGTTCGTGCACGCCGATCTGTTAATTGATGACATTAGACATTGGTTTTCGCCGTCCACGGACAAAATTTCGACTTCTCGAGTCGGGCATGTTGAGATTTGAGAGAAAAAAATTCCACCGCCCCCTCCGTGTTCGCTTGTATTGATCCCAGCGCACGCCAGCGCGCTCTATTGAGAGCGTGGCGAACCACTACACGGTGAAGATAATCGGATGAGAAAAAAGTATCGTGTTCGTCGGAAAGTGTTTGTTGTCCGGTGATAATCGCTACCCCTTGACGGAGGGTGGACAATGCAATTAAAAGGGCGCTAATGCCGCTGAGGACATGTCATCGGCGATCATGGATCTCAACAGCCTTTGTCGATTGTGTGCTAACGAGCAGACGAATTTCGTTCGCATTTACGAGGTGGAAGGGCAAAATCTGAATTTGGCAACGAAGATAATTCAGTGTCTGCAGATTTGGGTGAGTAGCATTTCGACAGGGAAGTGCGCCGGTTAGGTTGGCTGGTTTCGCATTTATCTGGGGGTTGCGGTGGTTTTGTTTACTGTTGCGTTGTTCAGCGGTGGTAGCTCTCCGAAGAGACAATGGCGTTAGGTTAGGACCAGTTTTATGTGCTAGCCTTCAAGCGAGATGATGCAGGCTCTCTCTGGACCACAAAGGAACGCAACGACTGTACGACTAGTTATCTTTCAAATAAGTCTGTCATGCCCGCTTCGTCAAAACATGCATTCTTTTCGATGAATTCTTGAATTAAACTTGTTACGCTGTCAATTTTTTGTGGATGGTGCAAATATATTTTCTCTAGCTTGTACTTATCATGCAGGAAAAAAATCACTTTTAGGGAGAAAAACCGAAATTTCAAAATGTATTTTGGAGGGATATTCCAGGATTTAAGGAAATAATGATATTATAAACAATGAAAGGAAATTATTCGATATTTTTAAATGTCATTGCTTACAAATGAAATGAAATGAGATGTGAGTTGGCCCTGCTAAGCCATCGACAGAGAGTCGCCTGGCTCCATCGCTGATGCCCGTGTCCTCCGTTCCTCCCCGCAGCTCTACCCCGAAGACCCGCTGCCGAAGGCGGTGTGCGTCGACTGCTGCTCCAAGCTGAACCAATACTTCGAGTTCTTCGAGACGTCGTCGAAAGCGCAGGTCTCGCTGCAAGTGATGTTCGACCCGAAGCTGTTGCCCAAGAGCGAGATGAAGAAGGACGAAGACGAGACGGAACACAACGACGAGCAAGCGTTGCACAACGGCACGGCCGACCAAGAAGACGAGGATCCGGACGACTTGATGCCTGCCGAACTCGACGAGAGCGAGATCAGCGACGAGGACGCCGATCACATTCCGCTAGAGATTCTGTGCACGCTGGATAATACTCTGCCCACAGGTGAGGTTTTACGATACATGCAAGCAAAGCTATCAACTGCATTTCTAGCAACCAAGGGAATAGACTAATGCAGCCAGTTTCAGAGAAATTGGACAAAAGCTTTAGATATTGTGTGCCATCTTACACAATCCCCCCCCAGTACTGAAATACACGTATTCCATTCAATCAAAATTCAATCAAAGTGACGTCATGATACCCACTCGCTTAATCCAGGCAGAGCAATTCGGGTTGTGATTTCACTATCTTCCTTTGTTACTTAGCAGAGCTAATTAATATTTTATTTCCAAACTGGTAGTACGTCCAGTGGGTGTCTGATGTCCCTTCTCTGACTGGACTAGGTCTATTACTGTCAAATGTTTTAAAGAAAAGAATAGCATTTGTTTTTGTTTTTGCATAAGTGCCAAACAAGGACAGTCATAAATCAAAGGACAAAACTCGCTCTGTCTTTCTGTATCCCTCTCCGTTGTACCCGGGCGATTGATTCGAGATTTTAACTAGCGGGATTCTTGTACGTGAATCAAGTGCCCGGCCGTGTTTGATGGTTCGTCCCGACGTGAAGTAACCCTGTTTTGCCGGCAGCCGCGGACGCGGGTCCTTCGTGCACGACGGCTTCGTCCCGACGCAAGTGCCGCGTGCCGGTGAAGCGCGCGGCGGCGGCGGCGGCGGCGGCGAGACCTTCCCGCGGCGCGCCGCTGCTCAAGCAGCGTCTCAAGTCCAAGGCGAAGCCGGCGGCTGCGAAGGAACGTGTCCCCACGGTGCGCATTGCAAAGCTGCGTGCCGGCCTCAAGGTGAAGGAGGTCAGCGAGAAGGAGAAGGAGAAGGACCGCGAGGAGAGGAAGCGGCCAGGACGCAAGAAGAAGGAGGCGGTGGCGGCGGCGGCGGCGGCGCCCAAGGGAAAGCCCAAGGCCGTGCTGGAAGGATATCCGTGGGTGAGTCGCAGAAAAACTTACCTTAACGAGCTGATTGCTTGCTTATTGGTGTTTAACGACGCACTGTTTTGACAACTGGCACCGTGGCGCTTGTCTTTAATGAAAGGGCGATGATGAACCTAACCTATGGCTAGAAGGGAGGAGGGGAAACCTGGTGATTCATTGATTGATTGCCGGTGTTTAACGACGCACTGTTTTGACAGCTGGCACCGTGGCGCTGGTCTATAATGAAAGGGTGATGATGAACCTAACCTATTGCTAGAAGGGAGGAGGGGAAACCCGGTGCCGGCACGTAGCCTACTCCTGTCGAAAAGCACCGAGGGGACCACCGGCTTTACGTCCCTTCCGAAGGACGGTACAACTCAAACGACAGGATTCCTCCGCTAATCCGTGCTGTCGAGAGGTTGACAAGCAAAGCGAGTGAAGTTGTCGTACTAACTTCAAACCCTCCGACCTCTCTCCCGAATAGAACTGATCATGTGCATGATGGTCACCCATCAAACACCTTACTCAGCGCAATGTTGCATAACTTGATCTCACGAAAACCGGTGTTTCCAATATGCTTAACAATGCCAAATACTGGTTGTACTAGTAAATTCACACTAATCAATATTGTTAAATCCATATCCATTAAGATCCCCTACGACCCCGTCAAGCCAAACTGCCTCAAGCCCTCAATTTGAATCAAAACGGCTCATAAGAGCGCTGCGGAATGATCCCACCCTAACCGCGCTATGCCGGCCTCATAACCGCACTTCCTATATGTCCAGGTGTGCACGGATTGCGAGGAGACGCTGCCGACGCTGCCGGCGCTGCGGCTTCACCACCAGAACGTTCACGACCAGATCCCCAACTTCAAGTGCATCCAGTGCGCCAAGACCTACACGCGCTACCGCAGTTTCGCTCGTCACGTCAAGCTGCACCGCAACCCCAAGAAGTTCAAGTGAGTCTCGCGTCGCTCGGAACTCGGACATCTTGGAACCAGGGGGCTTTGGGGGGACTAAAGTTTAAATTTAATTTATGAATAACCTTGCTCAGTGCTGGAAGATTCCTCCTTAAGGTGATAAGCAAGGCGAGTGAAGTTGTCGTACTAACTTCAAACCCTCCGACCTCTCTCCCGAACAGAACTGGTCACGTGCATGACGGTCACCTATCCAACACCGCGATGTTGCTTAGCTTTGTTGATCTCACCAGAGCTGGTGTTTCCCACATTTTTCACACAAATCTAGCGTATCTAAAACACGTTTTGCACGTCAAGCATCTGAATATAATTTGACGAAACTTTCTAGACATGTTGACCGTCACGATTCAATGATTGTGTCAAGATTTCATTGTTGTATTTTCGGCACTTTACTTGAAAAAGGCGCCTTTACCACGGTTTTTAAGCGTTTTTGCAGTTTTTTGCAACTAACACCACAACTTAATCTTCAACCGATGTTGACAAAATTTATATCGTAAGTTAAACACATTATAAAGAAGATACTGTGTTCTTTTGAAGCAAATCAATTGAACAGTTTTTGTTTCAATCGATATTTTCGTATTGAAATATCTGACTATTGAGCCGGTTCCGTGCGTCTCGGTACCTTGCCTCGTTGTCAAGCCCCGTGTCTCCCTCCGACCTGCAGGTGCGACGAGTGCGGCAAGTGCTTCTCGCAGAAGACGGTGCTGCAGTCGCACAGCACGGTGCACACGGACGCGCGGCCTCACGTCTGCCCGCAGTGCGGCAAGGCGTTCAAGCAGTTCAGCTCGCTCTACCTGCACAGCAAGTGTCACCTGCCCGACCAGGTCAAGCCCAAGTTCCCGTGCGACGTCTGCAACAAAGAGTGAGTGACCAGCTGCTGGCGGAACTGTTTTACAGGGTTGTCCAATGCTAAAACCGTGCTGCCTGCTTTATTGACGGTCTAAACTCTGGTGCCAAATCCCATCAAATCGATACAAAAGAACCAACAATAACCTAAGCCTCCTAAAAACAAAAATACACTCAAAACACAAAAACCAAACCAAGATATAGACCCTGAAATTTGACCTACAATAGACCTTACATTTATTTTTTCAATTTTAAATCATTTTATTCACACGTGCATGCTGCATGCATAACCACATCTCGACAGGCTTTTAGAACACTTATTAAAAAGAATAAGATACGATCATACGATAAACGCTAAGAAACGCAAACGATAAGAACAGGTCCAAAAAAAAGTGTTGCCCTCGATGTCTCGGAGATATTGGTGACCGGTTTCGATCTGGTTTCGATCGAGTTGTAGTGAAGTAGTCCAAAAGAACAGAACCCCATTATCTCCGAGCAGCCTGCTTGCCGTAAGCGATAAGTCTCCGATAGGGCGTACACTGAATCAGGCCCTGCCACACTCTAACCCTACTTCGTGTCGGCAGTTTCGCGACGAAACACACGCTGGAGACGCACCGCAAGATCCACACGGGCGAACGGAACTTCATCTGCGACGTGTGCGGGAAGAGCTTCATCGCGAAGGGCAGCCTCGACTATCACATCCTGACACACTCAGGGGACAAGCCTCACGCATGTCCTGTGTGCTTCAAAGGGTGAGTCTTTGTCTTGTCTTACAAGATGCCAGCTGATTATTTGTAACAAAATGTCAATTCCAATATTTGTGTCCATTCTGCTGTACGAAGCGCTATATCCATTGCTATAGAGATCAGTGGGAATACATGATAAAGTGTCTCAAAACGGCATCAAAGTCTAGCTGTACGAAGCACTATCCATGGCTATAGAGATCAGTGGGAAGACATGATAAAGTAGCTCAATACGGCATCAAAGTCTCACTGTACGAAGCGCTATCCATGGCTATAGAGATCAGTGGGAAGACATGATAAAGTAGCTCAATACGGCATCAAAGTCTCACTGTACGAAGCGCTATCCATGGCTATAGAGATCAGTGGGAAGACATGATAAAGTGTCTCAATACGGCATCAAAGTCTCGCTGTACGAAGCGCTATCCAAGTAATCGAGATCAGCGGTAAATCTAACCCGATCTAACCCCGTGCCTGGTGTGTGGACAGGTTCAAAACGCAGCGACTGCTGGGCAAGCACGCGACGCTCCACACGGGCATCAAGCCGCACCAGTGCGACGTCTGCGGCAAGCAGTTCCGGGAGCGCGGCGCGTTGCGCGAACACAACCGCATCCACACCGGCGCCATGCCCTACAGCTGCGAGTTCTGCGGCAAGAACTTCCGCTTCAAGGGCATCCTCACCGTGAGTAACGTCCCCGTTTATCCGATGTCGAGTATTGTTATTATTATTATTTTTAATAACGAAATATCAATTCCAATATTTGTATCCGTGCCGGGATTCGAATCCGGGTCTTTGCCTGTCCCGAGCAATGCACTGAACTTATATCCATTATGCTACACAACCATGCTATGCTACATGCTATGGACAACCAACTGTGGTACCTATCGATATAAAGTTTTTTTGAGTTGTTGGGCTCCATGGAGATAGAAACAGGACTATGAATGAACATAGAAGCCGGTGAATCTAGTGATGCTATGCTGCAATCACACGCCAACAACTCGACTAACCCCGATTATAACGTGGCTCCATGGAGATGGAAACAGGACTATGAATGAACATAGAAGTCAGTGAATCTAGTGACGCTATGCTGCAATCACACGCCAACAACTCGACAAACCCCGATTATAACGTGGCTCCATGGAGATAGAAACAGGACTATGAATGAACATAGAAGTCAGTGAATCTAGTGACGCTATGCTGCAATCACACGCCAACAACTCAACAAACCCCGATTATAACGTGGCTCCATGGAGATAGAAACAGCGCTACGAATGAACATAGAAGCCGGTGAATCTAGTGACGCTATGCTGCAATCACACGCCAACAACTCGACAAACCCCGATTATAACGTGGCTCCATGGAGATAGAAACAGCACTACGAATGAACACAGAAGGCGATGAATCTAGTGACCCTATGCTGCAATCACACGCCAACAACTCGACAAACCCCGATTATAACGTGGCTCCATGGAGATAGAAACAGCGCTACGAATGAACACAGAAGGCGATGAATCTAGTGACGCTATGCTGCAATCACACACCAACAACTCGACTAACCCCGATTATAACGTGGCTCCATGGAGATAGAAACAGCGCTACGAATGAACACAGAAGGCGATGAATCTAGTGACGCTATGCTGCAATCACACACCAACAACTCGACAAACCCCGATTATAACGTGGCTCCATGGAGATAGAAACAGCGCTACGAATGAACACAGAAGGCGATGAATCTAGTGACGCTATGCTGCAATCACACACCAACAACTCGACTAACCCCGATTATAACGTGGCTCCATGGAGATAGAAACGGAAGGCGATGAATCTAGTGACGTGGTTGTTTCTCCGGCAGGTCCACCGACGGCAGCACACCGGAGAGCGACCCTACAGCTGTGCCGAGTGCCGCCGGGAGTTCACCAACTGGGCCAACTACAACAAGCACATGAAGCGACGGCATCGGATAGACGAGTCCGGCCGACCCTACCGCCCGCACCCGGTACGTACCACCCTCTGCGTGCCGGCCGTGCCTTTGTACGCCCCATCGTGGATTCGTTTCACCCCTGCCTTGTCTGGTTTCACGGTCAAAAAGGCGGTGTCCTGCTCAGCTGCAACATGGGCTAGTTTCACAGGGAAAACTTGAAACGTTTGCAAAATTCCACCTTTTCCTTCCTAAGGTACTCTAATAAATGCTGTCAAACACTTATACCTGACGATGATCATTACAAATACGCTAGCTACAGCAATTACAGCTGGTTGCAGCATTTCAAAGACGTAGCTTTGTTGTGAATCACAGTTGAAAACAAGCATTATTAATGACTTAGACGGCACTGGGTCAGTTGTTTCGTTGGATTCCGACATAGATTAGTGTTGGCTTCGGTTCGTTGCCTCATCGCACAGTTTTCAGGCGGTAATCAAATTATATTACGAGCAGGAATTTTCTGGTTCATCTGTACTTTGGGAATAGGATTATATAACTTTAAGGTGAAATGAGCTGAGAACCTTAGCCAACTTTAATAGAACGCCAGCGAAACTTCGACGTAAACAACCCGTCGAAATAACCCGTTCGTCCGCAGACCCACACTGGCGGCACCCCGGCGCACGGCTCCGTCCCGCCGAAGATCGTCGGCCCGGACGGCCTGCTGCCGCCGCCGCCGCCGCCGCCGCCGCAGCAGCAGGCTCCGCCCACACCGCCCGACCCCCTCCACATCGAGCTGCCGCCCTCGCTGCTGGTCGTGCAAAACCCCACCCCCGTCGCCACCGCCGCCACCGCCGCTACCGCCGTCTACCAGCTCGGCCACGGCGACGGCAGCGGTAACGTGAACCTTACGATGGGACACAACGTGCAGATCTACCAGCAGACGCAGCACGTCGGGCAGGTCGGCGCGACGGTGGCCAAGATGACACCGCTGTATGCGCAGAACGCGGCGGTGAAGCAGATGAACGTGTTCCACGACGGCAAGATGGCGACCATCACCAACGTGTTCCATCACCAGGAGGTGGGCGGGGGCGGGGGGGACGGCAACGCGTTGATGGGGACCTATCACGTGCCGACGTACGTTGCGGCGGGAGGGCTGCCGATGGGCAGCATGGGATACTATATCCCGCCGATACACCACTCGGATCCGGGGATGGAGATGCTGCAGCATCGGATGTCCAACAATCAGTAGCGATGTCCAACAACCAGTAGCTGTTGATTATTAGAAACGAAATGTAGCATCATCGATAAGTGCAGTGCCCCGGACAGGCAAAGACCCGGATTCGAATCCCGGCACGGATGTAAATTTTGGAATTGATATTTTGTTACTAATAGTCATTGTCTACCGTACGCGCAACGAGTATTTACATTCAGGATTTAATACAAACGAAGACCAGTAGCTGTTGCTAGTTAAAATCTTCAACAGGAATTGTAACCAAACTCCAAATCTTGTTGCCTCTCCGAGAGATATTTATTAATAGAAACAAAATATCCACTCGGAAATCGATCGAACCCGTCGTTAGTGCTTCTGTTGTCCATTCGGCACGTCTGCTAAGGCCCGGTCTCGAATCCCGGTACCGACTTAATACACCGATTCCATTCTATCGAAATTCTATCAAAATGACGTCATGATACCCACTCGCTAAAGCCAGGCAGAGCAATTCGGGTTGTGATTTCCCTGTCTTCCTTTGTTATTTAGCAGAGATTATTAATATCTTTTTCCAAACTGGTAGTACGTCCAGTGGGTATCTGACGTCATTTTTCTCCGAGTGGAATAGGTCTATTTTGCGATGGAATATTTCACTTCTAATGATGAAAGTTATTGCTTGTAGTTTGAACGTTGCGATGCTGGCTGTATGTTGTCTGCTGACACTGCTTGAGATTTGGACATCGATCGTTGGTGTGAAACTTTGTGGGACTCTGCGTCGGTGGACAGAGATTCTGCGAAACATCGTCTTTACTCGGTGAAATCGGCGGCGGATTTGCGTCGCGACAGTAACGTGGATCCGATCGGAAGGTGGGCCAATCAAACTTCTCCGTACTTCCCACAACTAGGCGGTTTTTTAACAAATGAAATGAAATTGGGTGCCGTGTCACCCTCACTCCATTCTGCCAGCGTGCGATGAAAGGAAAGAACCACCGTCACCAATGAGGCCGTGAATTCAACCTCTGGGCTGCTTTGGATCTGTGCAGAAGGTCAATTGTTTCTTGAAGAAAGTAGATAAGAAGATAGACTCGGATAAGTGGTGTATTTTGTACGGAACTTGAGTTTCACACCGGTAAAATAGTGGAAAGTATCCGAGATGACGGCACGGGTGCTGGAGGGAGTCTGCGGTGGAAGATTCTCGTGTGCGGCGACCGGTATTTTAATAGTATTCTACGGCGATGACGGACACCGGCTTTTCTAACGTGGATTTTGTGCGTAGAACGTGACGGTCTTTTGGTTTTATACACAGTTTTACTGGCAGTCGAGGCAGTGGCTGAAGACGGTAGCTAGATTAAAAGTGGCTTTACATTAGATATTAAGGTAAGATGTATGATGAAATGAAAGCCGTGCGTATATCAGAGAAATTACCTCGTAAATTTAGAGTGAATCCCCAGGTGTCCTGATTTTTATAGCGACTAACTTTTAATGTATATTCGACATAGTAATAATTTTATGAAATCTAGTTTTAAAGTGATTGTAGTAGTTGAGAAGGGAAATGGTGACGTCGTGAAAGTATGTGTGGGCCTCCCGTGGGATATACAAGACAATCGCGCTTGGCGTCAGGCCGTAGACAGTAGCTAGTTTCTTAAGCCAAGCGAATGCGTTACTATTCTGTGAATATATTGTATCGAAAGGGTCTGACGATGTCGTAATTTGCCATAACTTCCGCTTTAAGTTTCGGGAGAGAGACACGAGCTTTATATTTTGCCAACTTTGTGTGTTTACTCTGTGAGAAGTATTACTTTAGCATCGGTAGCTAATGATTCCTTTAGTTTCTAACGTTGTAACGTGTTTTTAGTAGCTACCTAGTGTAAGTTCCAAATGTGCGATAATTAAAAATTTATTTCAAGACGAATATTTTGTGTGTATTTTTATTATTATTAGAACCCATTCCAAAATTTGTATCTTTCACTATCAATATCATTATAATAAATATCGTGGTACATGCAATTTGGGTACAAATCATAGTTAGTAATTACGTTTTGTCTTAAGTTAGTTAGACAAATAAATATTGTTAGGTAGAAGTGGATTCTGGCATGCCATTCAATGCTGAAATATAAATTACCTTTCATTAATATTAGTCGGCAGAAAAATTAATTTCTGCAAATTTAATTCCGAATGTATTTCAATGATGGAAATGCTGTAGACCTTGTAAATTAATAGACAATGAGAAATATTATTCAAGAACATAAATTGCTTGTCAGTTGACAGCTTGGAATCTGAGCTGTGTAATTAAAGATATTATGTAATTTTATAATGCTAATGTCCTAACACCTATGCAATAATATGCTAATTAGTACTTCTGAAATTACTGATTTGAAATTCAATGTGTGAACCTGTCTTACTAAGTTCAAATAAGAATAGGAACAGAGAATAGGTACTTTATTTAAATGTAAATGGTAAGTGGAGATTGTAATATTTTCTGTAGAACGCATGTGTTTTTGGATTGTTTTTAGATCCCCTCCCTCCAGCCACCAGACAGCTGATTCTGCTACCTGTGCTAGTTCCTAATTCAACATTGTTATCAGTTATAGAAATAGCATGTATGTCAGAGATTGGATAAACAGAGACTACGACAATGCCACACTAAGCCAAAGAAGGCAAGCAAAGTCCACAGCAAGTCATGAACAGACAAACATCACTATCATGTGGAATCTGTGATAATTGTTGAAGTGAGTTAAGTCTGCACGGTCGCATTCTGCACATAACCTCTCGACATGGGGGAGAAGAGTCACCCGCAGAGCATTAAGCTGCCCGACAATGTCGAGATATTCGGGAACTTGAAGAACGCCAAAAGGTTCGCGATTGATATAGGTGAGAATAGCGTGCCGTGTCATTTTAGGTTAGGTACCTAGTTCAATATTTTGACGACAACTTTAAATTAGCTGACCATTCCATGACATTTCCGCATTTTGTATATGAACATGGATAAATAAATTTTAGAAATGATTGGGTAGACAGTTTGAACCACCAATGCCAATTTTACAGTCAGCCATATTCAGTTTTAATCCCAGTAACATTATTAAACTTATCAATTTCAGGCGGATCTCTGACAAAGATAGCATACTATTCAACGGTTTCGTACAGAAGAGTATTCTATGAAGTTGAGAGAGAAAATGATCCAAGCACCTCCCAAATCAATCAGGACAGCGATAATGTAAGTTTGTTTTAAGTGTAACAATCGTAACAAACTGCACATTTCTCTTTTTATGATGCAAGATTTTATTTTTATTGAATCTCTAATATAAAATTCTTATCCTCAATAATAATATTAGATGTCGATTCTTTGATATCTTTGATCATGTGTCTGTATGGCATCAAGGATTGTCTAATGGCTTATCATTTGTAGGACCACCGAGTGTATGAAATGTCGGAAGGAGCGAGACTTCATTTCATCAAGTTCGAGACGAAGTACATCGAGAGCTGCTTGGATTTCGTGCGCGCAAACTTGCTCAACAGTCGCGGCGAGATGGCCGGGAAGATTATCAAAGCCACAGGCGGCGGCGCTTACAAACACAGTAAACTGCTTCAAGAAAAGCTCGGCTTGTCGTAAGTGCATCATCGATTTCTTGCCTAGTTATATAACTATGATTGCAATCGAGAAAATATGTATTAAATGCAAGTTAACAGACCTATTCCAATCAGAGAAATATTGTGTCAGATACCCACTGGACGGACTACCTACCAGTTTAGAAAGAGATATTAATTCTGCGAAATACTAGAGGAAGATGGGGAAACCAAAACTCAAATTGCTCTACATGGCTTTAGCGGGTGGGTATCATGACGTCACTTTGATAGAATTTTGATCGATGGAATAGGTGTATTGGCAATGGAAGGGGTGCGTAGGTTACAGGAGAGTGTCTGTCTCCCCAAAAGTCAAAACTTGCTGTGTCCCCAACAAACATTGCATAGAACAAGTCTACATAGAACAACAAAAACAATAGAACATAACAAGTCTCTGTGATTTTGTGTGGCTACTTCCAAGAATAATTTGGTTTTCAATACCCTTTACATGTGGATACCTCCACTTGCAAGTTGCCTATTTTTTTGTGTCAGGGTACGGGCACAGTGATAGGCAAATCCCTATGAATGTATTTTTGTGAAGTATTCCTGCGTGTATTTCACCGTCTGCCTGCTGGTTTCCAGGGTGGACAAAGAAGACGAGATGGGCTGCCTGATCAAGGGCTGCAACTTCCTGCTGAAGAACATCTCTGACGAGGCGTTTGCGTACCTGCGACACGGCAAGCCCGAGTACAAGTTCCAGACGGCCGACCCCAACATCTTCCCCTACCTGCTGGTAAACATTGGATCGGGGGTCAGCATCATGAAGGCCGAGTCGGAGGATTCGTACGAGCGGATTGGTGGGACTGCCACCGGGGGCGGGACCTTCTGGGGGATCGGCTCGCTGCTCACCAAGGCCAAGGTAACCTCGTCTTCAACGCAAGTCTGCCTTTATAAACGCTTTCTGAGGACAGGCTTTTCTCGCAACAATTGCCAGCATTGAAATTTCAGTTTTAGAAATGACAAGTTTGACTTATCCAGGTGGCTGTGAGTCTGTCAACTTTTCACTAATTCTGAATTCATTAATTCACTAGTCTGCCACTAATTCTGGACAAGCACCATCATATTAACAAGGGATGAACCCGTCGGTGGATTGCGCAGGGTTTTGACGAGCTGCTTGAGCTGGCGGAGCGCGGAGACCACCGCAACGTGGACATGCTGGTGCGCGACATCTACGGCGGTGACTACAAGACGCTTGGCCTCCCGGGCGATCTCATCGCCTCCTCGTTCGGCAAGGCCATGGCCGACAGCAAGGCCGGCGGCGGCGGCGGCGGCGGCGGCGGCGGCGGCGGCGGCGCCTTCCACGAGGCAGACCTCGCACGGAGTCTCCTCTTCACCATCAGCAACGACATCGGCCAGATAGCATGTCTCTACGCAATGATGCACAAGCTCAACAAGGTGCGTTCTCGGCCGCGGCAGAAACACAGCCGTGTTTCTGAACACCGGTTCTCGTGAGATCAACCAAGTTAAGCGATATCGCGGTGTTGGATGGGTGACCATCATGCACCCGATTGGGTTCAGTGGGTATCTGACGTAACTTGTCTGTGAGTGGAATAGGTCTATATATAAGTTGGATCAAGACGAGCCAAGTATCGAGGTCGTATCGTTTGCATTTGCGATGCGATTAAGTTATGAGCCGTGAATTGAAAAGTTGGTGTGTCTGTCTTTTTTCTCCGAGTGGAACAGGTGTATTGACACATTACAGCAACACAGACAACCGAGTAATTGCTAGAATCACATGCAGGTAGTCTGTTTACCCACCATGTCCGTGCCGCTTCTAGCAGTGCGGTGTTACCAAAACGATGTCTGGAGTTTGCTAGTGTCAACTGGGTAACGACGATGGACGAACGCTGCTGCAGGTTTACTTTGGTGGCTACTTCCTACGCAACCACCCGCTGAGCATGCACACCATCTCGTACTCCATCAACTACTGGAGCCGAGGGCAGGTGCAGCCGCTGTTCCTGCGACACGAGGGATATCTCGGCGCGATCGGAGCCTTCCTCAAGGGAGCCGAGGAGTGCGGTGAGTCTGACAGGACCGGGACCTCACAATGACGCAACATCAATCAATCAAATACTGGTATAATCAGCATTATAAAGACCCGGCATCTAGCATTGAACGGTTGCATTATGATGCTTTCAATGACGACAATTTTGAATTTAAGTTTGACATCTTATAAAATAATACAGTAAAGTGTTACAGCCTAGATAGCCTAGATACAAGGCTAGGCTAGATTCATCATCACCCTTTCATCCAGACCAGCGCCACAGCGCCAGCCGTCGAAACAGCGCGTCGTTGATCGCCGGCTACGAACGGATGCGTTTCAGACGCAGACAAGTACTCCTGGTCGGAGAACTACGCGGGCAGCTCGGGTCTGTGCAGCCCGATCCCGACGCAGGTCTCGTCGCAGCGCGTGTCCATCGACCAGCTGGAGATCGACCGCTGGGAGTCGGCGGTCGCATTCTGTCCGCTGCTGGCTGACCCCGCCGCCTACGTCGCCGACACCGTGGACTTGGCCCAGGACGCCGAGGCAAGGTGAGGTTACGACGGGCCTGCGACCTGTCGGTGATAACAACGTTCACTTTGCCACTTAACCCCTTTTTGTATAACCTTACTCTTTGCTACACAAACACAACCATCTCTGAGTGTCTGCCAGCGCGGGCTCCACCAGCTGGCGTCTGGCAAACCCACCCTAACTAACGGGAATATAAATATAACTTATTCATAACTAGTGTACACAGACATTGTCAGGCTTCAGGAGGCAGCCTGTAGGCCTGACAGGTTGTGACACTCACGTCACTTCGAACAACGGCAGGAGTGAAAGCAAACAGGATGATGGAAGTGGGGCAAATTTTGGAGGTACCAACATTTAGTCGAGAGCTGGCCAAGAAGGTCTTCATATCAAGTTGTACCTACCCTAAATCAAGCCCTTTATCTGTGTAAACCTGGTGAGCCGGTCACAGTCTGTCACCAGATCAACTATGCTGTTTCGGCAATCCCACATTGCAACAGTGAGGTATTTGCTTGGACGTACAGAGTTATCATTTGTGTGTGTCTTTCAGAGACTACTGGCTTCAGTGCTTCGAGGAGTCGTCGGAGAAGTTTGCTCTGCGTGCGATCAACAGCCAGCCCCACAGCCCGACGGCCTCGCAACGTGCTGGCAGCTTCAGGGAGAAGTACGTCTCGCGGCTGCACTACCTCAAGACACACCCCTGGTACGTTGACCCCGGTGGCCTTGCTAGCCCCTCGTACCTCCTGCATCCTACAGCCTGGTGAGATGTTTGCTGGCAGAGTGTCCTGCATCCTACAGCCTGGTGAGATGTTTGCTGGCTGAGTATCCTGCATCCTACAGCCTGGTGAGATGTTTGCTGGCAGAGTGTCCTGCATCCTACAGTCTGGTGAGATGTTTGCTGGCAGAGTGTCCTGCATCCTACAGCCTGGTGAGATGTTTGCTGGCTGAGTGTCCTGCATCCTACAGCCTGGTGAGATGTTTGCTGGCAGAGTATCCTGCATCCTACAGCCTGGTGAGATGTTTGCTGGCAGAGTGTCCTTTATCCTACAGCCCGGTGAGATGTTTCCTGGCAGAGTGTCCTGCATCCTACAGCCTGGTGAGATGTTTGCTGGCAGAGTGTCCTGCATCCTACAGCCTGGTGAGATGTTTGCTGGCATCCTACAGCCTGGTGAGATGTTTGCTGGCATCCTACAGCCTGGTGAGATGTTTGCTGGCAGAGTGTCCTGCATCCTACAGCCTGGTGAGATGTTTGCTGGCAGAGTGTCCTGCATCCTACAGCCTGGTGAGATGTTTGCTGTCTTGCTTGCAGTGCGTACGGGAACCTCAGCGTACGTAGTTTGCTGGACACCATCGAACACTTCATGAAGGAGTTTGACTTCCCGGATCCGTACATCGAGGTAAGCACAACGATCACACCGTCGATCAGATAACTTCAAACGCATGGACTTAGTATTAAACATGGGCTTTGCTGGCACTTGTTTCAACTACAACAAGCTGTTTGGACAATCATCAACTATCAATAACTTCTGCCTTAATTGAATTAGTGGGTATAATCTTAATATAGCAGAAGTTCGAAAAGTGTGGTTTCCTTGGGTGTTGGTCGATGCGTTTCGATGTAAAACTATGTAATCCGTCAAGTTTTTTGTCGGAAGGTGTTTTCTGGCGAGATATTCAAGATTTTCAAGTGCTCGAATAACACGGGCTCTTACGGGATTACGATTTTTGACCGAGGCCAATCGTGATTAGTCGTTTGCAGTTGGCACCCATGGAGGCTGTAGTTTTCAACCGTTTTGCCCCCTGCATGGGGAATTTAGGGTTTCAATTTTGTAATTCGGGACTTTTCGGTTGGTTTGCAACAATTTGTTCTTGTTTCAAACGCGATATTAAGCGGTTCTTGAGTAGTAATCATACGAAATTGGGGACTTTCACACTTTCCGCTCCTGTAGGAAAACACGTAACACTGTGAAACCGCGTCGCGTTGACCCACCTGTCGCTTCGCCTGCCGCAGCAAAAGCGGCTGGAGAACGAGTCTGCGCTGTCCGGGCTGAGCGCGCACCTGGCCGTGCTGGACGCGTTGCCGTGGAGACGACGGCAGGAGATGCTGGCCACCTCGCTGCTGGCCGGCAACATGTTCGACTGGGGGGCCCGCGAAGTCGCCGCACTCATGGAGAACAAGGGCTTCGGCTTCGAGGAGGCGCGTTCCAAGCTTCAGGGTGAGACACTCTCGCTGAACACTGTTACAACTTACTCTAGTGCTCATTGGCTGCTTGCCGTGCGTCGCACTCTCTCATTGGCTGCTTGCCGTGCGTCACACTCTCTGATTGGCTGCTTGCCGAGCGTCGCACTCTCTGATTGGTTGTTGGTTGCAGCGCGGCCCTGGCTGGTGGACGGGCTCGACGCGTGGGTGGACCGGCTCAAGGGGCAGCCGCATAAATGCGCCGCCGTCTTCGTCGACAACAGCGGCATCGACCTCGTGCTGGGCGTCTTGCCGTTCGCGCGCGAGCTGTTGCAGCGCGGCACCGAGGTGACTCCACCAATAGCAGCTGAGGAGGCTTTGAAGTGACCAATAGCAGCTGAGGAGGCTGCGTGGGGACCAATTGCAAGCTGAGGAAGGAGGGTAGCGACCAATTGCAAGCTGCGGAAGGAGGGTAGCGACCAATAGCAAGCTGCGGAGTCCTGCGGCAGGAAAGCTAGGTTATGTGTCAGAGGAACTTGAGGCCGATTCAAAACCAACTTAGCCGTAGCCGTTCACTTTTACGTAAACTTAATGATAATTCCCACGTCCAAAACAACTGACGTAGACGTAATAAATTCGCCAATCAGATTGCCTCTGAACCAGCGCCATTTTTTCAGCTTGTTTCAATTGCTAATTAGCTCAAAAGTAGACGATGAGCCCGATTGTTGATCGTTGGAAGCCTTGAGAGAAAATATTAGTGTAGGCTAATCTGACAGCTGACTTGAAACAAAAATCCACCGCCACCTTGACTCGACTGACCATCGAAATCCAGCAGGCTGTGGAGAGAATGAATCTTATCTTATTGTTTCTATCTTACGTCAAACTTAGACGTAGACATAAATCTTTGACTCGGTCAAACATTTCGACATTTTCGAGAAAATATTAGTTACGCAGTGAATAACAAATAAATATCCGAACAGGTGCTGCTTTGCGCCAACTCGGCGCCTGCGCTCAACGACGTCACGCACTCGGAGCTGGTCAACGTTTTGCGTCTTGCGGGCGAAATCGACGTCGTGCTGCTAAAAGCGCTGGCCGAGGGCCGGCTGGTCGCCGTCGAGACCGCACAAGCCGGACCCTGTCTCGATCTCAGGTAGAAACCTTGTCTTCTAAGTCATTCTGTTGCATAGCGGCTGCCTTGCTTGGGATGAGCAACAACTTCACTCGCCTTGCTTGTCAACCTCTCGACAGCACGGATTAGCGGAGGAATCCTGTCGTTCGAGTTGCACCGTCCTTCGGAAGGGACGTAAAGCCGGTGGTCCCCTCGGTGCTTTTCGACAGGAGTAGGCTACGTGCCGGCACCGGGTTTCCCCTCCTCCCTTCTAGCCATAGGTTAGGTTCATCATCACCCTTTCATTATAGACCAGCGCCACGGTGCCAGCTGTCAAAACAGTGCGTCGTTAAACACCGGCAATCAATCAATGAATCACCGGGTTTCCCCTCCTCCCTTCTAGCCATAGGTTACGTTCATCATCACCCTTTCATTATAGACCAGCGCCACGGTGCCAGCTGTCAAAACAGTGCGTCGTTAAACACCATAAAACAAACAAATAGAGCACGAACAAATTCACAGAAAAAACATACCATGACTGAGTTGCTTTAATTCCCTGCAAACCAGCTCAACGTTGCTATCTTCCGTAAAGTCTGTTAACTTAACCGTGCATCTCCTTTGCTGCAGTCGGCTGAGCCACAGCCTGTCGGAGCTGCTCAGCGCCCGGGGCGTGGACCTGTTGGTGCTGGAGGGCATGGGTCGCGCCCTCCACACCAACCTCAACGCAGCCTTCTCCTGCGAGAGCCTCAAGGTCGCCGTCGTCAAGAACCGCTGGCTGGCGACGCGGCTCGGCGGCAACATGTTCTCCGTTCTCTTCAAGTACGAGCAGCCGACGATGACGGTCACGTAATCCCGGCTCCACTGGGAGGCAAGCCACGTCAGGTACGCACTGGACGTGCTACCGGTGCGGAAAGAAATGTTAATTAGCTTTGGCTAAGTGAAGCCCCTTTTACACGGTCACATTTTCTGTCAAACCCTTGTACAGCAGTCTGTAATATAAAAATTGTACAAGGTTTTGTGTGACGGATTTGATGAAAAATGGGACGAGCTTTTTACACGATGCAATAATCATTGTATCACATTTATTATCACAGTAGGCCATGGAAGTTATGTCAGCTGACATTTCAGGAAAAAAATGAGAGTGATTTTTATCTTCTTTTGTCAGATGTCAGGTATGGGTGTGATTTCTATTTAAAAATAAACTTTTATCACTTTTAATTCATTTTAATTGCAGCCATTTCAAATTTTGCACTGCTCACTGACATTTGCCGCCACGATTTTTTGAAAAGTTTGACGTCACGCAATCTCTGATCTATGATTGGCTGCATTCCATACAAGATGTGATGGAAATAGAGTCTGGGCTATCCGAAAAAACTGTGCCATAGCCTGGCATACAAGACTTTTGTGTGACGGACTGCCATGCAATGGACTGTTTACACGGTCACATGCAGTTGTACACAAGACTGCTGTGCAAGGGTTTGACGGAATGTGATGAAATATGTGAACGTGTAAAAGGGGAAAGGAAGACGGGGAAATCACAACCCAGATTGCTCTGCCTGGCCTTAGCGAGTGGCTATCATGACGTCGCTTTGATAGAATTTCGATTGAAGGAGCGGAACTGCCCTGCTGTGTACAACAGAAAAATGCTTTCAGAATAACTTTTTAGCAGAATTGTTAAATGTTAAGCTTTGGTTGTTTTGCTACTGATTTGTCAAGTGTCAAAAAATAATCCTTTGACGACTTACGACGTGACTTAAGTCCCTTGATCAAGCAGGCAGCTAAGCCATAGACAGCTTGGCATTGTAAACTTACGTACTAAGATTGGGAAAAGAAACGACGTGGAGAAAGTTAGAAGAATGCTTGTTGGGACGTGATGGAGGCAGCACAAGACAGGAGCAGCTGAACGTTTGCAGGAGATGTTTTCATCACGGAATCGGACATTCCGAATAGTTCCTGGTACTGTCTGCCGGCTTGTTGGTGCTCTGAGCACGGCGGGGGGATTGTGTGAGATGGTCAACGATGAAGGGGTCTCACGGATCTCTCGGTTGTATTTGATGTCGCCTTGCGATTGTGACAGGTGCCGAGTGAAAACATCAGCCATCGTTAGTGTTTCGGCAACCACTGCCTCAGCCTTCTACATTGTCTTACACTTATACTTGCCCTCGTGGCTCGATTCTCTGCCGATAAATAATTAAATGAAGAAGCAGATGAAAATGTTGATGGGTTAAAACAGATTGATACAAACACCAGGCTGTAGGATATTGTAAATTAGCGTTGTTGAGCTGGGGACAGAATTTTCCGCGCTACCTAGGTGGCTTGGTTAGGAAATAATGCAGCACGGCTATCTTGGTACAACTTTGCTTACGTCATCTTGAGAGATATTGTAGGGGCTTTTTAATATGTCCAATCTCAAGCATCAACTGACAGTTGACATACAGAAGAGTATCATTGCAGCAGTGATTACTGCACTTGTTTTATTTAACTTCATCCCAGTTTGCCACAAGCGCTTTTTCATCTATTTGCGCTGAGGGTTTCCTTCATTCTACAGCCTGGTGAGGCGTTGGCTTACGCATTCTGTACAGCCGAGCGGCAGACCCTGCTATCGTTGTTTATTTATCCGCACGAGCCGTTTCTGTTTTACTTCCCGACACAAAAACATGTTGCCAGCGTGTGTCTTCCCTGAGTTCTCCTAGCCGCAGCGTGTGGAGCATTAGTTGTTCCCGTTGTTCCCGTTGTTGTCTTGCTGGGAGACAGGTTTGTCTTAAGATTGATGGACCAGGTAACGATGTTTCAGAAGGTGGCGTGATATGTGAAATAAATTTGTTGATTAATTAAAAACTGTTTGCTATATTTTTAAAATGTGTTTTTATTTTCAGATGATTTGTTTTATAGGTATTTAATTTTGAATTTATTTCGAAACTATATCACAGTGTGCAGTGGCCAGTTCTTTTACGGTGATTAGTTTGCTGTCTGCGGCAGTAGTGTCGTTTTTTTCATGGGCGTCCTAGTGACGTAGCTTAAAACACGGAACCTTCTCATTCCATGGCCATAGAATACTCTACCGAAGGAATATGCTGAGATGTCCCGTGATGAAATACAAGGTAATAAGTTTTACTTTCATTTACTTGTGTCGTTGCTTCTCTCTACCTGCAAATATTCCAAATCCAAAAATAAAAGTGACCATAATATATACCATACCATCTACCTATATATCATTATGTACAGTGTAATCATTGAGTTAGAATGAATCAATCTACAAATTCAAAAGTGCCGGGCAAAACAGGCTCGCCGGCTGGCAGGCACGTGGCTTCCAGCCCTGCTACAGCGATGCCACAGCGATGCTGCAGCGAAACGAGTCTCTGCTCCAAAGATCATCAGGCCAGCCAGTAGCATCGCGGGTACTGTACCGGTATGGTCAACGGGTGGTGACTAGCATAGCCGGCGGCGATTTAAAAAATAGTACTGTTGATTCGACGTAAGAGTGCGTAAGAATGCGCTGCATGGCGCGAGAGTAGCAGCGTTTTGCCTGACGTCAAGTTTGACGTCACAACAGACTCACAGACATAACGGTAAAGTAGCCAAGCGTTCGTTTTCAATCTTGGTTGTATCAACAGAATCTGAAGAAAGAAAAGTGTAATGGGTGGTGGCACAGGCCGAGTGCAAATGATTTGCAGGTATCGAGGCTGTCCCAGCACGCGTGTGAAAAACCCGACACTGTCATTCTTTTATTTTCCTAAAGACCAAGTGCAGAGGGATGCCTGGTTGACTCGTTCTGGTAACGAGATGTTATGCGGATTAAGTTCAGAAGAGTTGAAGTCGAGGGCTTTTCGTTTGTGTGGGCTTCATTTTAAGGACAGCGAATTTAAAAACGATTCAAAAAAAGGCCTGAACTGGAATGCGCTCCCCACGGAGTATGATCCCGTTGCCCAAACTGTCGAAGGCCTTCCAGAAGTTAGGGGCGATGGAAGCAGCGACAGGGACGATGAATTTAACTACGAAGATTACTCTACAGCAGGTGAGTAGGTGCCCGCTGGGTTCCTAACATCATTACTAGTACTACCTACCTACCCACCTGTCGCCGGTAGCTAATTGGACTGGAATTTCAATTCAGAATCATCGCAAGAGGAAAATCCTGGGCCGTCGCAGGTGCTACCACCACTAAAAACGTACAATCCCAGCAAAAGGCACATGCACAGTGGAGGTGAGCTACTTAGTTATATTATGTCATAGTAGAAAATGAATGATACACCTGTTGCCAGCTCTGTGCTAACCTGCACAGTTTGATTTACATTAGTTAGAAAATTGCACTTTAGTTCAAAACAGATCTAGCACCATAACTTGGTTACACATTTATAGATTGATTCCGACAGATTTCTGCATTGTAGGTTGTTATTTTTCCAGTTGCCGTGCCTGAGCCAGCTATGATTGATGCTGTTGGACCATCATCATCAGTGTCTCCTCAGCAGGTTACCCCAGTTGGTAAGTTTCAAATTAATCTAAGCATACAATACTTTAGTACCCAATAGGTACCTTGTTAAATATTAAAACTTGTGGGTATTTTTCCAGTTGCTGTGCCTGAGCCAGCTCTGATTGATGATGGCATGGATGCTGCTGCTGGACCATCATCATCAGTGTCTCCTCAGCAGGTTACCCCAATTGGTAAGTTTAAAATTAATCTAGGCACACAATCCTTGGCTAGTCATGTAATTATAAATTCAAACTTATTAAACACCAATGCCGATAATTACCTATCCATATTGTCATTTTTCATTTTCAATTGTTAGTCATTCGGAAAAGAAGAGGCTCTATTCTGAAAGAGATGGGGTACAGCAAAGGAGAGCGCACACCTAGAAGGAAGTCGCTACTGATGGTATACAAGAAAGCGGTGAAGAGGGTACAGCAGTTGCTAGTACAGACTTCGCAACAAAAAGATAAGTTGAAAGCTGTAGAGAAGCTAAAATCTGCGCCAGCGCTGGAGATGCTAATATCCGACGGCGAGACATTCTCCCCAGCGATGTCATCTTTCATCTTGGGGGAGCTTCGGAATCGCAACCGGCCGATAAATGCTCGCAGGTGTGTAGCAACAAGCGGTAATGAAAAGATTTGGCATTTGATAATCATCTATTATTGGCCTTGTTTTAACAATTCATTTTGGCTTAATAAAGGTGGACATTGCAAGACAAAATCTGGGCCCTTTCCATAATGAAGCGAAGCCCTCGCTGCTATGAATATATGCGCAAAATAATTACGCTGCCGAGCCCAAAAATACTGCGCGACCTCTTAAACAATTTATCGTTTAGGCCAGGCCTTAACCAGAAGATTCTCGCTCATCTTGCTGCACGGACCAGTAAGATGAGTGAGAGGGACAAGTGCTGTGTTGTCCTCTTCGACGAAATGTCACTGCGCTCAGGAATTTATTACAACGAGAGCGAGGACAACGTATCAGGTACAAAGACTCTCCATCAAGTTGTCTGATTCTGTTTCAAGTGGTAAATTTCATGCAAAAAAATATTTAATATGGCTACAATTTCTTTTCAGGGTTTGAAGACTATGGTCACCTTGGAACGACACGAGTTGTCGCCAATCATGCATTGGTGATAATGGTTCGAGGACTGGCAAAACGATGGAAGCAGCCGATTGCATATTATTTCACTTGCGACACAGTTCCCAGTGATATTTTGGCAAAGTTATTGCGGCATGCCATCAGTGCTTTGCTAGGTGCGGGACTGAATGTTGTTGCAACTGTGTGCGATCAGGGCCCCACCAACCGTGGAGCAATCCGGGAGCTATCGGATGCAATGCCTGACGGCTCAAGCGAAGCATTCTTCTACGTTGATGGAAAAAAGATTTTTATAATTTATGATCCACCTCATCTTTTGAAATGTATGAGAAACATTCTCATGAAGAATAATGTAACTTGGTGGGACAAGAACCAAGCATGTTTTAAAACTGCTAAGTGGGACCACCTTGAAAAGTTTTATGAGCTTGACCAGCTTACTGCTAGAATGGCTCTCAAGTTGACAGCTAACCACCTGAAACCAGAGGGGTCTTTCAAGATGCGCGTCAGCCTGGCAGCTCAGGTCCTGAGCCACACCGTTGCTGCAGGAATGCTTACCATGGCCACTTGGGGGGATGGTCAAGTGTTTCCGAAAGAGGCCATGCACACTGCCGAGTTTGTCGAACTCATGGACAAGTTCTTCGACAGCGTCAACGGGTCCACTCTGCACCCTGACCGGGGAAAAGAGATGCGTTGTGTTCTGTCAGAGAGATCGCCGCACCTGCATTTCTGGGAGGAGATGCGAGCCAAAGTCCTTGCGTGGCGATTCACAAACTCAGTCACTGGACGGGTGAGTGTCCTAACAGATACAATACCTAGTCAAGTACCACAGTTTGCCATTTACTTGCCTGTGCTTGTCTATGTAGATATTATAAATATCCATTAAAAGTTTTTTTTTGTTGCAGAAGCTAACCCCGCCAACAGTTTCAGGTATTCTCATAACAATGATTTCCATTGTGAAGTTGTGGGAATACCTGAAGACTGAAAAAGGTTTTCGGTACCTTAACTTGCGGCAACTTGATCAGGATGCGATCGAAAACCTGTTTGGGACCATTCGTCAACATGGCGTGTGCAATGTTAATCCAACAACGATTCAGTTTGCTGCTGCGCTCAAGACTGTAACAATCACCAACCTGAGCAGTTATAGGTCCAGAGGCACAAACTGCGAATCAGACAACGACCGGTTGCTCAGCGACCTTAGGGCTCTCCTACAGGAAAAGGATTCGTCTGTTGCACCGATGAGGGTAATTTTTATGTCTACTTAACAACAATTTGGAATTCATTGCGAGTAACATTTTCATGGGCAGTTTTTTTAAGAGGTGTACTGTTTTCTTGTAGGTTTTGAGAACATCGGACAGGGCCGACACCAATCCTCGACTGCAAGGGGTACCGGCCGTCTCGCGAGAGGAAGACTTGTTGACGGGCTTACGGAGGCTGCCTACGGCATACATTTGCGGCTACATTGCCAAACGGCTATGTTTGACCATGCCGTGCATCGACTGCAAGGCGTTGATTCTGACGAACGAGCTAACCGAAGACCACCTATTCATTTCCTTGAAGGAATATGACCTTCAGAAGGATCACCTGACCTATCCAACAAGGAACATGGTGGACTTCATTGAGGCCCTGTTGGACTCCTTCAGTGCCCACATCTCCGACGTTATTTTCCTTCCTGGAGTGAAGGAGAAGTTGATGGTCAGCTTCGTCAACGAAGTAGATTGTCAATGGCTGAAGTGCCCCATTCACGGTGATGCTCTGCTTGCACCGCTTCTGCAATTGTTCTGCAGGGTGATGCTACACAACCAATGCAAGAGAAGGAACCGCATGATTTCCGGCACGGCGGTCAAGGCAGTCAAGGCCTCAAGGATGAAGATCGTCAAGCACACCTGAACAGTGACGACGTCAAGAGCAATAGTCAGTTTACAAACCATCTTTTTAATATACTTTTGGTGATATTTATGTTGTATGTACATATCTTCATGCAAACACCTGCTAACTACCATCATTAAACATTTTTATATGTCAAAAAATAATACTGAGATTCATATTATTGGATTGCTGCAATTATGTTGTAACACTGAATTTGCCACTTTAATGTCATTGCTGTTTTAGTGACTTATGCAATCTGAGGATAAATATTAATGCTTGTAACAATCGAATGATGTTAAAACATGCATTAATATTTCCTCTCAAATTACAAAGGTCACTAAAACAGAAATGATATTTAGCTGGCAGATTCGAATGAAAACCGCGACTGAATAGGCGAGTAAGGGGGAGGGCGTGCGCGGTGCGGGGGGGTTTTAGTTCTGTTGATTCGATAAGAGATGGCGCTGCCGTCGCTTAATTTTTAGGTTTACCCCTACAACACTAGGTCTCCCCTCTTCCTGACTAGTGCTCTTTGGGTATGGTAACGCATAGGGACGCGTCTCCACATCGTTCTAATTTCAACGGTCACTCATGTTATTTCAATGCTTGGCAATAACGAAAAACTTACAGTCTTTGGCTTTCTTCTTTATATTATGCAGTGTGCAGTTATCAGTTCAGTTGATGCAGAATTGTGCAGTGATAAGTTTGATGTCATCTCGTGCAATGATGGTGTATAGTTCTTTCCATGGGTTCCCTTGCGCTGTCTCGATGGAATATGGTGGAATACAGCAATACCAGGTTAGTAAATGATTCTTTTGTCGATTTGTGTACTTTCTTGTGGCATCAAGGAAGGTGATAAAGGTGTCAGAATAGTTCTATGTTGGCACCTTTCGTGAAATGATGCACACATGACACCAGTGGCATTTGGCCCTCGAGGCATTTCCAGTTTCCACACGTGGTTTATTGGAGTGGGGTTGGCGTGTGCAGAAGCTTTTGAACGCATCCAAGTGCATGTTTCCAAGCTTCACACTGTTCTCTTCACGAATTGTACAAACGGCATGATACACACGGCCATTTCGGAAGAAAAGAAGATTCCAATGAGAGTACCTAACTACAATATTCCTTTATCAATTTGAAACGGTAACATGAATGGGTGGCAATTACTGCGAATTGTTTACAAGCGTAGAAACAATGTCAACATTGCAGCGATGCTTTGACGGCGCGGGTGCTTACAAAGACTAGCAGGTCATAGCTTCTGGGTAGAGAGTCACTTCGCAGCTAACCTAGCTACACGATTGCAGCCTAGGCTGGACTATTTGAGCTATTCTAGGAATAATACATCCAAAGTTTTTCTTCGTCCAAGTCTCGTTGAATGCTGCATCATTTCATATTTTCAAGGAAAGGAATAACACGTGTTTATTGCCTTAAAAACTTTTAGACCAAACCAAACCGCGAGTGTAATTCGATATAATGCAGATTTTGGTAAGTTCCTCGATGTATGGAACCAAGTTAAAATAATAAGTTACCCACTTGAAAAAAATATGCAAGGTATAATGCAACCGCAAGGGCATAAAATGCCATCTTCAGCAGCAGCAGTCTCTATAGCACTTGTCATTGTCGAATGTCGATGCACATTGAGTAGGCCGACTCCAGCTATCAATGCACGTTGAAACCAGGTGACAGCCAGCTTGCAACTTCGTAGTTTGACATTGAGTTACTAACCCGCGGGACGCTGCATCTTGCTTAGCTTACAAGCAGAAATATGCCTGGCGAAATATTGTTTCTATATACATCAGCATTTTTTCATGGAATCCACTCGAACATGCCAGCTGTGAGACTGAGATTCATGACAATCTATCGCGGGACTTCTAAAGCCAAAGCAATCTGATGAATCGTACTTAATCACATCGAAAGGATTGGGGATTAAATTAATCCACGGCGCCAGCAGTTGTCGGTGCAGTTATTTCCAAATGTTTATTTATGATTGAATGCATGGCATTACGCGGATTATAAAGTAGTTCCAGTTGAAATAATATATTGTAAAAAAAATTGCGCTATACACCAGCAAAATCAGAATCGACCGAAATACTTGGAAAGTTGGAATGCAAGCAGAGAGAATTGGCAGCTTCATAATCGCTTGCAGACTCTGCTGCATTTACACCACGGATCAGTATTTATACTATGAACTTTACCAATACAATTAACCAGTTGATTTTAGCCGAAGTATTTTTCACCCTCAATGAAATAGGCGTGCACAGGGTAAGTTTTATCAATGCAGCCGACTCAAACAGGGTTGCATTTGCAGCTGCAATAATTAATAGCTCGACACTGGCATCAGCAATCATTACAGCTAGGGATACTTGGAAGACTTTTCAGTTATTACAGTAAATTGTTTGATGTGCGCGGCGGCTTTTCCCGGCGTCTCGTCCGGCTCGTAAAACATGTCAGCTGTCCGAATTGTTGTAAACAACCGCGTGGGCAAAACGATGCGGCTTGCACTCGGTTCAATGCACGGAATGCAGGCAACGGCGACCCTTGAGCGGGCGAGACAAGAAGGGTATGATTGCTGTAGACACATGGCAAGTTTGACATGAAGCACTACAAAGATCCATCCATCTCATTACCTCTTCAAGGGATGCAATTTAGCGCAGTTTCACGCAGTTTGTTGGATCTGAGAGACAGCGACACCGCTCATTGCGAAGTTCGTTTGACACGCGCCGCCGTGCGTCATGTTTGTTAAACATCAATGCGTCATCTCAGCGAGACTACGTAATGGGCGAGATATTTAAAATTAATCCGGTAATTTTCGAGCTTCTAAGTGTAAATCGAAGACAAAATAAATGACCTGGTGTGCGTTATTTCAATCGATCTCGAATCGCTTCGATGGTTTGTTTTGAATAACCACAAAAACATTATGTAAGAAATGTCTGCTTTCAAAATTTGTGAAATCGGTTGGTAGCTGGGGTCTTCTCGGGACATGCGAAGTCAAGTAATCGGAAGGGTTGCATCCCTTGTAATCATGACCGAACAATCGTGAATTGTGGTGTTTTGCGATGCATATTAGCATGTTAACGGCATATTCTACGTCCCTCATCGACTTCCTTTTAGAGGGAATGCAATTTTGCAGATGACAGTGAAACAGCGATTGTTAGCGGAGATTAAATTTTACGACTTTTAATTGAATGGCTTGGTATTTTAGGTACCTAATCGCAGCTGTATAGTTGAACTTGACTCAGTTAGTTACTTCTAACGTCATGAAAAGCATGTCATACCACAAAGCAACTTTTCGCCAATCATCCCTATTTCTTGCTAAACCCACCCTGGGGGGTTTTAACACCCGACTTTGAAATGTAGGTGACTTGATCCTCTGGCTGCAGCGGCGAGCCTCAAGGAGCTTAGGGCAGCCTCTTTGCAGAGTCAACTCTCAGACAGACTTGCCGCTAGCAGCAGGTAGAGAAGGATTAGAACGGTGATAGCAGCAAGCCAACATTCGGGTACCTACGAGGAATGCTGGATTGTATCCCCTACGCGCTGGGTTACTGTCATCTTTGTGTTGCCGCGATAATCAATTCAACGTTCAAGTGGGTTATTTCCGACGAGAAATCTATGAAACATAAACTGCAACCTTTTTTACCGTCTGAAGTTGTTGGAAACACTGGTTCTCGTGAGTTCGCTGATGTTAAGCAACATTGCGCTGTTGGATGGGTGACCATCATGCACATGATCAGTTCTGTTCGGGAGAGAGGTCGGAGGGTTTGAAGTGGCAACTCCAACTCGACGTGAGAGTGGCACATTGCGCTGACGTCATTATGTGTCCATCAAAGCCATCAATTAGAAAACGATGAACAATTCGATAAAGTGAATGGCTCCACGTTTTCTGCGAAGACGTGCTCGTTCCCTCGGTTGCTAGGCAACTTGTCTTACTCGCACGTGCTCGCGCTCAGAGGCGAGCTTTTCACAGGGTTTCTTTGAAGCCAGTGTCATTTTGCAGACATTTTCTCTCATCAATCGAGGCTGGACTCGATCGCGAAGGAGTTTACATTCGTGAAATGTCCACCAAAAGTCAGCATATCTTAATATGAACTTGATTCAAATCAATTGGCAATCTCTTCACTACGATGATGTTTTAACTTTGCCACATTGAGCTGCTTTGGCTTGATTTCCTGTCTTTCAAAATGTGTAACCGATTAAGTCTGCCGGTCTAAATGTCCTTGTACCTCGATTAGCAAGCCGCAAGAGCTTGACATCCAAAGCTTAGCGATCTGTCAAAATAAACATGGAATCAATAAAATATAAACGGGAGGGTAGCAACTGGTCGAATATCCGACTAGTCGAACTTTCTGACAGAAAAATTCGTAAAATACTTTCGACAAACCAACTGGTCGAACTTTTCGTTGTCCGAAAGTTGGTGGATACAAATGTATTACTCGTTCAGAAAATATTAACCAAAAGAGACTTTAAGAAAAATACTTTCGACAATCCATCTGGTCGAATAAAACGTTGTCCGAAAGAGGAGGGGCACCTAGTCAACTCTCCGGTACTACCGGAGCAAAAACAATCGACCAAATAAAACTTAAACAATTTTTTTTTCGACAAACAATCTGGTCGAATATTTCACTGTCCGAAAAGCATCTCGGCACCCCGACTCACTTCCTAGCAACGCGGGCTGCCTAGCACCAAGGCGTATGGCCTGCTGGGTTGCCGAGTGTCCTTCGAGACACTTACAACCTACCAGGCTCTGAGAGTCCGAGGGCTGTCGAGCGATGCCGGACGATCGAAGTGCACCGCCCGCCAATGAACAGAAGCCTGGGACTTTGAGAATTATGAAATGTGTTATGTGAGCGGTCTTTGAATTAGTTGACGAGGTTTCAGGTATGTTACCTGTTGAATCACGGACACGATGACACCCACCGCTGACGGACATGTTACCGCTCTGTTCTCGTGATATCACCGATGTTAAGCAACAATCGCGCCAAGTCAGGGGTCGGGTGGGTGACCACTCTTTCCGAAACCCAGCTGGTTAGCCGCAAGGCCTTCCAGTTACTTGCAAAGCTCCGACACTGGATTTATCCCATTTTGTATGAAGGCTTTGTTCCAGTGCACCGGCGCCGAGAACTTCACCCCGTCCGAGTCTACAGTCGGGATGCCGAGACCGAGCGGTGCCCAGTGCACCGGCACCGAGAACTTCACCCCGTCCGAGTCTACAGTCGGGATGGCGAGACCGAGCGGTGCCCAGTGCACCGGCGCCGAGAACTTCACCCCGTCCGAGTCTACAGTCGGGATGCCGAGACCGAGCGGTGCCCAGTGCACCGGCACCGAGAACTTCACCCCGTCCGAGTCTACAGTCGGGATGCCGAGACCGAGCGGTGCCCAGTGCACCGGCACCGAGAACTTCACCCCGTCCGAGTCTACAGTCGGGATGCCGAGACCGAGCGGTGCCCAGTGCACCGGCACCGAGAACTTCACCCCGTCCGAGTCTACAGTCGGGATGGCGAGACCGAGCGGTGCCCAGTGCACCGGCACCGAGAACTTCACCCCGTCCGAGTCTACAGTCGGGATGCCGAGACCGAGCGGTGCCCAGTGCACCGGCACCGAGAACTTCACCCCGTCCGAGTCTACAGTCGGGATGGCGAGACCGAGCGGTGCCCAGTGCACCGGCGCCGAGAACTTCACCCCGTCCGAGTCTACAGTCGGGATGCCGAGACCGAGCGGTGCCCAGTGCACCGGCACCGAGAACTTCACCCCGTCCGAGTCTACAGTCGGGATGGCGAGACCGAGCGGTGCCCAGTGCACCGGCACCGAGAACTTCACCCCGTCCGAGTCTACAGTCGGGATGCCGAGACCGAGCGGTGCCCAGTGCACCGGCACCGAGAACTTCACCCCGTCCGAGTCTACAGTCGGGATGCCGAGACCGAGCGGTGCCCAGTGCACCGGCACCGAGAACTTCACCCCGTCCGAGTCTACAGTCGGGATGCCGAGACCGAGCGGTGCCCAGTGCACCGGCGCCGAGAACTTCACCCCGTCCGAGTCTACAGTCGGGATGCCGAGACCGAGCGGTGCCCAGTGCACCGGCACCGAGAACTTCACCCCGTCCGAGTCTACAGTCGGGATGCCGAGACCGAGCGGTGCCCAGTGCACCGGCCCCGAGAACTTCACCCCGTCCGAGTCTACAGTCGGGATGCCGAGACCGAGCGGTGCCCAGTGCACCGGCACCGAGAACTTCACCCCGTCCGAGTCTACAGTCGGGATGCCGAGACCGAGCGGTGCCCAGTGCACCGGCACCGAGAACTTCACCCCGTCCGAGTCTACAGTCGGGATGCCGAGACCGAGCGGTGCCCAGTGCACCGGCACCGAGAACTTCACCCCGTCCGAGTCTACAGTCGGGATGCCGAGACCGAGCGGTGCCCAGTGCACCGGCCCCGAGAACTTCACCCCGTCCGAGTCTACAGTCGGGATGCCGAGACCGAGCGGTGCCCAGTGCACCGGCGCCGAGAACTTCACCCCGTCCGAGTCTACAGTCGGGATGCCGAGACCGAGCGGTGCCCAGTGCACCGGCACCGAGAACTTCACCCCGTCCGAGTCTACAGTCGGGATGGCGAGACCGAGCGGTGCCCAGTGCACCGGCGCCGAGAACTTCACCCCGTCCGAGTCTACAGTCGGGATGCCGAGACCGAGCGGTGCCCAGTGCACCGGCACCGAGAACTTCACCCCGTCCGAGTCTACAGTCGGGATGCCGAGACCGAGCGGTGCCCAGTGCACCGGCACCGAGAACTTCACCCCGTCCGAGTCTACAGTCGGGATGCCGAGACCGAGCGGTGCCCAGTGCACCGGCACCGAGAACTTCACCCCGTCCGAGTCTACAGTCGGGATGCCGAGACCGAGCGGTGCCCAGTGCACCGGCACCGAGAACTTCACCCCGTCCGAGTCTACAGTCGGGATGGCGAGACCGAGCGGTGCCCAGTGCACCGGCGCCGAGAACTTCACCCCGTCCGAGTCTACAGTCGGGATGCCGAGACCGAGCGGTGCCCAGTGCACCGGCACCGAGAACTTCACCCCGTCCGAGTCTACAGTCGGGATGGCGAGACCGAGCGGTGCCCAGTGCACCGGCACCGAGAACTTCACCCCGTCCGAGTCTACAGTCGGGATGCCGAGACCGAGCGGTGCCCAGTGCACCGGCACCGAGAACTTCACCCCGTCCGAGTCTACAGTCGGGATGCCGAGACCGAGCGGTGCCCAGTGCACCGGCACCGAGAACTTCACCCCGTCCGAGTCTACAGTCGGGATGCCGAGACCGAGCGGTGCCCAGTGCACCGGCGCCGAGAACTTCACCCCGTCCGAGTCTACAGTCGGGATGCCGAGACCGAGCGGTGCCCAGTGCACCGGCACCGAGAACTTCACCCCGTCCGAGTCTACAGTCGGGATGCCGAGACCGAGCGGTGCCCAGTGCACCGGCACCGAGAACTTCACCCCGTCCGAGTCTACAGTCGGGATGCCGAGACCGAGCGGTGCCCAGTGCACCGGCGCCGAGAACTTCACCCCGTCCGAGTCTACAGTCGGGATGCCGAGACCGAGCGGTGCCCAGTGCACCGGCACCGAGAACTTCACCCCGTCCGAGTCTACAGTCGGGATGCCGAGACCGAGCGGTGCCCAGTGCACCGGCACCGAGAACTTCACCCCGTCCGAGTCTACAGTCGGGATGCCGAGACCGAGCGGTGCCCAGTGCACCGGCACCGAGAACTTCACCCCGTCCGAGTCTACAGTCGGGATGCCGAGACCGAGCGGTGCCCAGTGCACCGGCACCGAGAACTTCACCCCGTCCGAGTCTACAGTCGGGATGCCGAGACCGAGCGGTGCCCAGTGCACCGGCACCGAGAACTTCACCCCGTCCGAGTCTACAGTCGGGATGCCGAGACCGAGCGGTGCCCAGTGCACCGGCACCGAGAACTTCACCCCGTCCGAGTCTACAGTCGGGATGCCGAGACCGAGCGGTGCCCAGTGCACCGGCACCGAGAACTTCACCCCGTCCGAGTCTACAGTCGGGATGCCGAGACCGAGCGGTGCCCAGTGCACCGGCACCGAGAACTTCACCCCGTCCGAGTCTACAGTCGGGATGCCGAGACCGAGCGGTGCCCAGTGCACCGGCACCGAGAACTTCACCCCGTCCGAGTCTACAGTCGGGATGCCGAGACCGAGCGGTGCCCAGTGCACCGGCACCGAGAACTTCACCCCGTCCGAGTCTACAGTCGGGATGCCGAGACCGAGCGGTGCCCAGTGCACCGGCACCGAGAACTTCACCCCGTCCGAGTCTACAGTCGGGATGCCGAGACCGAGCGGTGCCCAGTGCACCGGCACCGAGAACTTCACCCCGTCCGAGTCTACAGTCGGGATGCCGAGACCGAGCAGTGCCCAGTGCACCGGCACCGAGAACTTCACCCCGTCCGAGTCTACAGTCGGGATGCCGAGACCGAGCGGTGCCCAGTGCACCGGCACCGAGAACTTCACCCCGTCCGAGTCTACAGTCGGGATGCCGAGACCGAGCGGTGCCCAGTGCACCGGCACCGAGAACTTCACCCCGTCCGAGTCTACAGTCGGGATGCCGAGACCGAGCGGTGCCCAGTGCACCGGCACCGAGAACTTCACCCCGTCCGAGTCTACAGTCGGGATGCCGAGACCGAGCGGTGCCCAGTGCACCGGCACCGAGAACTTCACCCCGTCCGAGTCTACAGTCGGGATGCCGAGACCGAGCGGTGCCCAGTGCACCGGCACCGAGAACTTCACCCCGGTCCTTTTCAGGACCACAAGTCAATCCCTTTAGAGCAATACCGCCAAGTACTCACCAAATATTATGAACATACCCCTTGCGTTGAGAGAGTTCGGTACCTTCCTCTTCCTCCCCTCTCCGATTCTGCCAGCCCCCAGGTATGTGGGATGAGAGCGATTCCCATCCCAAAAGCCCCCCCAATCCACTCCTGACCATGGACATACTGTATCAGAAACGCACATCTTTGTGGGGGGGTCCTTCCCCACTCAATTCCCCCCTTTTCCTTTGTGTTGTTGTCGGTATGAATGATTTATGTTTTATGTTTTATGTTCTATGTTTCATGTTTCATGTTTTATGTTGTTCGTTCATTTGTTTGTATTTGTTTACCAGAATTTGACCTTGAAATAATTGGAACTTTTGCAATTAAGGAGTTTTTATACGAGGTGATCTCTTAATTAAATTTGAATTTTGTTTCAATCCTCGCACAACAATGCAGGTAAACATGAATGCTTATTTAGTTGCACTTTTCAATCGCCGCATCACAACGCGACGTACTCGGGCACCCATCCACTCACCGATCGGCCGCGATGTTGCTTAACTACGACGTACGAGTTTGTGAAATTGAGCTTTGAGAGCCGCTTGTCTTAGAAGCGTTATAGATAAGCGTCGTTTGATCGGCGTGGATTTTTATTTATTCGGTTATTATGGCGAAGATTCTTTTTCACAGACGGTAAATCGAATTGAAGCTGCGTCCTAACACCCCACTTACCCCTTTCGTATCAACTCATATTAGGCAAGCCATTGAATACTAGGGGCGGTTTGCCCTACCAAATAGCTCACCCTAATTCTATACGCTAATCATTCAGACCAAACAATGGTTCTCGTGAGATCACCCAAGTTAAGCAACATCGCGCTGAGTCATGTGTTTGATGGGTGACCATCATGCACATGATCAGTTCTGTTCGGGAGAGAGGTCGGAGGGTTTGAAGTTAGTACGACAACTTCACTAACCTCTCGACAGCACGGATTAGTGGAGGAATCCTGTCGTTCGAATTTCACCGTCCTTCGGAAGGGACGTAAAGGCTCTAGGCTATGATGCGCAGACCCAATATAATTGCTTTGTGAGAGAGCGTGAATATTACGCTCATCTACAAGACGATTATATGAGTGTTCGCATCATAGCCTAGTTTAGATTCATATTTATTATTTTATATTTTTCCATCAAGCAGCAGCAGCAGCAGCAGCGCTTTTATTTTATTATAAATTATTATAAGCAATAAAGCCTGCCAGTTTTCAATGTACAACGCATGAATCAAGGAAATGGGTGCGATGGCACCCACACACCCTGAGCCGGTCCGCGCCAAGGCTGTGACTATTTGGATCATCAGGACCTATTTCATAATTCCCAAAGTCCGAGGCTTCTGAACATTGCCGGGCTGTGCACTTCGATCTTCCAGTATCGTTCGACGGCACTCGGACTGTCGAAGCTTTGCAAGTAACTGGAAGGCCTTGCGGCTAACCAGCTGGGTTTCGGAAAGAGTGGTCTCCTATCCGACCCCTGACTAGACGCGATTGTTGCTTAACATCAGTGATATCACGAGAACAGAGCGGTAACATGTCCGTCAGCGGTGGGTGTCATCGTGTCCGTGGTTCAACAGGTAACATAACTGAAACCTCGTCAACTAATTCAAAGACCGCTCACATAACACATTTCATAATTCTCAAAGTCCCAGGCTTCTGTATATTGGCGGGCGGTGCACTTCGATCGTCCGGCATCGCTCGACAGCCCTCGGACTCTCAGAGCCTTGTAGGTTGTAAGTGTCTCGAAGGACTTTCGGCAACCCAGCAGGCCATACGCCTTGATGCTAGGCAGCCCGCGTTGCTAGGAAGTGAGTCGGGGTGCCGAGATGCTTTTCGGACAGTGAAATATTCGACCAGATCGTTTGTCGAATTTTTTTTTGTTAAAGTTTTATTTGGTCGATTGGTTTTGCTCCGGAACGTAAACATGCCATCTTATTATGGCTATAGACGACTTGGCTCTGATGTAAGTGTTTTGGGGGGCCTTGAAAAAGGCCGGTTGTTTGAGGGACGAGCAGGCAAGGATGTCTTATGCCTTCTTCTCGGTCTTCTTGGGCAGAAGCACTGCCTGGATGTTGGGCAAGACACCGCCTTGCGCGATCGTCACGCCGGAGAGCAGCTTGTTGAGCTCCTCGTCGTTGCGGATGGCCAGCTGCAAGTGGCGCGGGATGATGCGTGTCTTCTTGTTGTCGCGAGCGGCGTTGCCGGCCAACTCGAGCACCTCGGCGGCCAGGTACTCCATGACGGCGGCCAGGTAGACGGGCGCCCCGGCGCCGACGCGCTCCGCGTAGTTGCCCTTGCGCAGCAGCCGGTGGATTCGTCCGACGGGGAACTGGAGTCCGGCACGGGACGAGCGCGACTTGGACTTGCCCTTCACCTTGCCTCCTTTGCCGCGGCCAGACATGTCGGTGTTTTTGAAGGGAGCTCGGAGATTCGACTGCTACAACGCTGGTAGCAGAAGCGAATTTGCATGACGTTTGACTCCTTTCGGCCTCCTTTATATTGGCGGCGGCAACCGACAAACGATCCAGCCTGAAGATCCGGAAAATGCTTTGACGCGCCGCACTAGCCAATCGCCATTTCCCGGAAAAGTGCTTTGATGCAACAAGGACCTAACAATCGTTTGGCGGCGCAAGCTGCTGACGTCATCAAGGTGACGAAAATTTTGAATAATTGAGAGTTTGCTTCTTATGCCGTTGTTTCGTAAATTCTTCTTCAACCGCCAAATTTGAGCCACACAAACGATTGGAACGAATTTTGAACAATTTACAACATAAAATAACGGCTCCAAAAAACTTGCCTTCACATTCGAAACACCATGCCTCCTAAGACTAGCGGTAAAGCAGCGAAGAAGGCGGGCAAGGCCCAGAAGAACATCAGCAAGGGCGACAAGAAGAAGAAACGCAAGAGGAAAGAGAGCTACGCCATCTACATCTACAAGGTGCTGAAGCAGGTTCATCCCGACACCGGCATCTCGTCGAAGGCGATGAGCATCATGAACAGCTTCGTGAACGACATTTTCGAGCGCATCGCCGCCGAGGCCAGCCGCTTGGCGCACTACAACAAGCGTTCGACCATCACGAGCCGCGAGATCCAGACCGCCGTGCGGCTGCTGTTGCCCGGCGAGCTCGCCAAGCACGCCGTCAGCGAGGGGACCAAGGCGGTCACCAAGTACACCAGCTCCAAGTAGGACGTCAAGACGTTCCAGCCATTCCTCCCCGCTGACAACAATCGGCCTTTTTCAAGGCCACCCAAGACACTTACATCAGAGTTGATACGTTTACAACCAGCCGGACACCAGCCCGACGGCCTCTAGTCTAGTCGTCCCGGTCACTATCGAGTGTATACCAGCTGGCTACTCCCATGCATTACTTGCTTCCCCGACCAAGAGAAAATCAATATGCGGCTTTGTGATAACTGTGATCATTGTGTGACTGACACGAGATTACAGCTCTGTAGGTAGTTTGCTCTGGTAGTAACGCTTGTGGTCAGGTGTCAGCTTCTGTGGCCACTTGGTACGAGCAAGCGCTCAGTTTGATACAAAATGGTGTGCACAAACCGTTTGGACAACTGTAATGTAACAAAGGACATCTGAAAAAGGCATACGTGGCGTGAACGTGTCGAGCAACACAAGAAGGGTCAATATATCACCTTGCTTGTGTTATTTCTACGTCGTAAAAACGTCGGCGTTGCGTAGTATAAACAAAAAAGTCCCTTTCCTCCTGTGCCTCCTCCTTTGATAAGGAGTACGTGGCTCTAGCAACGCACCTTCGGTTCAATACTTTATGTCGCATTGTTTGTGTGCTTACAACGTATTAGAAAGATATTAGAACTTCACCAAATTTCTTAAGCGATTTGCCATATCACTAAACTTTTTAGATTCAATTGTTCCAATAGTTTTAAAATATTCCATTAACATCTTACATAATTACTTGTATAACAATTTTAGCTAGATAATTATTGTCATTAATGTTATACACCTACCTTTCACAAACTTATTTTTTTCAAACTTCAAAAATTGTATTTTATATTGTTTTGAGTAAGCTGACTTAATGGTCAACCAAGTATTATGGATAGCCGTCATTGTATGAAATTGATTTTCTCTCTATCCTAGTTGGTGACGTACAATGCTCAGATGTGAATAGAATTGGGTGGTCCTGAAAAGGACCTTTGTTGTTTCGTGTGGCGAGGTGTCAAATGGTTTATCCGCCGAATCCGTAGAGCGTGCGTCCCTGGCGTTTGAGCGCGTAGACGACGTCCATGGCGGTGACGGTCTTCCTCTTGGCGTGCTCGGTGTAGGTGACGGCGTCGCGGATCACGTTCTCGAGGAACACCTTGAGCACGCCGCGCGTCTCCTCGTAGATCAGCCCCGAGATGCGCTTGACTCCGCCTCGGCGAGCCAGACGACGGATGGCGGGCTTCGTGATGCCCTGGATGTTGTCACGCAACACCTTCCTGTGTCGTTTCGCGCCGCCTTTTCCCAGTCCTTTGCCTCCTTTGCCGCGTCCAGTCATGTTGAGTAGAGTTGAGAAGTCTCGGCACAATAAGCTCAACATTTTAAAATTGCCACCCTAATCAACTTTGCCACTTTCAAAGCGACCAATCAAATTCTTGGAATCTCAACTGCCCCATCGGCGGCATCCTTTGACGGCGTCCTCAGACGTTTTTTTACTGTCAAAATTGTGGAACACGTGAAAAACATTTCGAACCACTTTTTGGGCCTGATTTGTGTAGCCCTGGTTCTTTTGGGGCTGCAATAAGGGTGGACAAACGCCTCGACCTCGGGTCACCCGATATTTCCACCAATCAACGAATTAACCAATCAGGACGCTCCAAAAGTTAACAAAACGGGCGAAATCCACACTTTCGATTCACAAGCAGCAACAAGCTCAAGCAGCCATGGCCCGTACCAAGCAGACAGCCAGGAAGTCGACCGGAGGAAAGGCGCCGCGCAAGCAGCTCGCCACCAAGGCGGCCCGCAAGAGCGCGCCGGCTACCGGCGGAGTGAAGAAGCCCCATCGCTATCGGCCGGGCACCGTCGCCCTGCGAGAGATCCGTCGCTACCAGAAGAGCACGGAGTTGCTCATCAGGAAGCTGCCCTTCCAGCGGCTCGTCCGCGAGATCGCGCAGGACTTCAAGACCGACCTGCGCTTCCAGAGCTCGGCCGTGATGGCGCTGCAGGAAGCCAGCGAGGCGTACCTGGTCGGTCTCTTTGAAGACACCAACTTGTGCGCGATCCACGCCAAGCGAGTCACCATCATGCCGAAAGACATCCAGCTCGCCCGACGCATCCGAGGGGAGCGCGCCTAAATCGACCCCGATCCATTCAATGCCTGACAGGAAACAAAAGGCCTTTTTCAAGGCCAAGAAATTTTTCACAACGGAGCCACTCGTTCATATTGTCGCGATGGGGTCACTCTCATCCCATCGTTGTGACCGAAAAGACACCCCACCTGACTGGACGCACGCCTAGCATCTCAGCAACCCGGACAACAGCCCAACGACACGGGCTACCTAGCAGCAGGGGTACGCGTAATGCTGACACTGTGATCGACGGCAGCTCCGTCCGTACTTGTTGTCGGTGTTGGTGTGCGAGGAACTCGCACACCTAGCCGAGGATGGGAGGGATTATCCGCATTACGCGTGATTCCCTAAGTGGTGGTTTGGAAAATTCATGTCGGGGTTGTTATATCTTGAAACCGGCAAGCCGGACACGCTAGAGGGGCAGGGCTGCGTGTGGCCTCGGGTACTTGTCATGAGGCATTGTGACGTAGGCAGCTTGGCCTGAGATCAGTGGGTTCTTATTGGAGGGCAGCTCCGCAAAGAAGTCCACGTTCAGCCTGTTGACGAGCTCTTCGAGAGTTTCTACTTCGAGTTCTCGGTGGATATCGTCGGTGCGTGTGAACTGGGGCAGGCCGGCGACTGCGCGAAGGGCCCTGTTCTGCACGCGCTGCATCTTGGCAAAGAGACTTAGCTTGCACATGCACCAGACTGGCGATGCGTAGCTGATGGTTGGTCTGATGATGGTCACGTAAAGTCTTCGTTTTGAATCGATGGACATTGTCTTCGATTTGAACAAAGGCATCAGTGATCCTATCTTGCCGATTGCGCGGTTCCTGACTGTCTCGACATGGGGCTTCCAGCTCAGCTTAGAATCCAGGATGACTCCCAGATACTTGCTGGTGTCTGACCAGGTGATTTGCTGTCCTTGCAGTGTGATGCTCGGAGGGTTGGCTTTGGCACTTCGCTTCCTGGTGAACAGGGTGGCGGTGGTTTTCGCGGTGTTGAGTGCGATACGCCAGTCCTCGTACCACGTGCTCAGACGGTCGAGTGACGATTGGAGATTCTGCTCGACCAGCCGCATGCTGCGAGACTGGACCAGGATGGCCGCGTCGTCTGCGTAGAGTGCTAGCTCGGTCTTGGGCAGGTCCACCGGGATGTCGTTGGTGAACACATTGAAGAGAAAGGGCCCCACTAGGCTCCCCTGCGGCACACCGGCTGCGATGGGTCGGGTGGATGATCGCTCCCCTCCCATGGTGACATGAAAAGATCTCCCGCTGAGATAATTCGACACCAGATTCACAAGGTAGTTCGGAAACTCCATCTTGATCATCTTTCGCAGTAGCCCTGTATGCCACACCCGGTCAAACGCCTTGGCGACGTCCAGGAAGATCGACGGCATTGTCGACCGCCGGGCCAAGCTCAGCCCTCTCGGCACACGACCAGCGAGCAGCGCGGACGTCCCCGGTTTTCCGTCTTCGCGAGCCTCCGTCAAGACGGCCATGTAGGAGCCACGTTCGCGTACCGCCCAGCCCAGGCACTAAGGGGGGTTGCACCACGGTCGGCAATCGGGAGCATCGGGTAAATACCGCACTATTGCCGTATAATTAGGCTCGGCTAAAATAAACACCTACCAACCTTCTAGCTGAAAATCTCATTAAACGATCCCTCACGACTCCCTCTCGCCCTGCTACGCCCCGTTTTAGCAGTCGTGACAATATCTTGTTCCATTTTTAGCGCTGTCAGCTGATGGCTAAATTAGAATCGCGGAGGCAGCGTCGATTTTTAAATAATCGTGTAATAATAATTGTGGCTCATCAAATTCTGGACTCCAAAGTATTTATATATTTAGATCAAATTTTAAAAGGCCCGACATCGATCCCAACATCGATATCCTGACAGACAGACATATTGTCATGCTGGCGGCCTACGTATTTGCCCTGCGTAATGATTTGAATCTTGTCTGTTGCAGTCCTGGGGATCGTCAGCCATCATTCTTCAACACGTCAACAACTTCACCACGGGAGACCGCGCCTTCCTAGGTGTCCGTCAAAGGTCAACTAAGTCTGTTTAGTAAGTAGGTCTGCCAAATCCTTTACTTATATCCTTACTAAGTTATTGTAACGGGATGCATTAGTAATTACAGCAAGTGCAACAATTTCTGCAGCTTGCACCCCTCCTTAGTCGGTATTAGGAGTAAATATTTATAACCTTAACAATCTGTGGCAGCATAAAAAGAAAAAGCGCACACGCATCTGCGACTCTTGCATAACCAAGATTAATCATCAAAATGAATAAATGTGGCTTTTTCTCAATTTTTGTGATTTAATGATTAAAATTTGATTGAATTAAAAATGTGATTTAAATTAAATGGTTGGGTTCATATTTGTCAGCAGATTGTTTTCAAGTTTGAATCAAAGTCCTAGTTTAATTGTTGGCTATTCTGCAGAACATTTTCAATCATGACAAAGAATTGGTGGCACGCCTGCAATCAAACTCTCATTGAGTAGTAGATGCCGAAAACACAAATCACTCAGAATTTGCTTGCGATGCGATTGAATGAGTGTTCGCATAGCCTAGAAAGAAATTATTTAGCTTCTTCCTAATATCTTGTATCTAGAATTTAACATCTGGAACCGAACGGCATTTTAGAAACACCGGTTCTCGTGAGAGTACAGATGTTAAGCAACATCGCACACAATTATATGTTGAATGGGTGATCATAATGCACCATATTGCGTGTTTGCGTTGGTGCTATAGATTGAAAGCATGTGGTGATAGAAGTGAGTAAAGGGTACCTACCCACCTATTGAGGAAAAAAAAGTCTAAATAATAATTCTATTGCTATAAATGGTAAGTATCCACTTTAAAATTTTGATATTCTCTTTGTAGGCCCCAAACAATGTCGGTCTTCGGTCTTCGTGGAAAAGTTGCAGTTTTTCTGCAAAATAAAGCTGTTGATTCCAACGGGGGTTCGATTTTATTGCCGAAAAGTGCATCTAATGTGATAATTTTACTGATGCCGGTAACGAGCTAGACGGTCATTCGAGAAGCTCTTGGGGTTTTGAGGTTTGCTGAACTTCCGGCAGAGCGCGCAGTAAGTCGACTCGGAGACTCCGACAGCTTTTATTTGAAGCGTTCCTACTTCTTAGCTCCTGGTCGGGATTCGTTTTGATTGCCGAAGATTTCCGAAGATTGTCGAGGAAATTTCGACCCGTTGCCTTCACATTTTGTTTTCCTGCCAGACGATTTGGTAATCATGTGACGTCATCATTCATCAAAATGCAACATGTGGTGTGAATGACAATTGCAAGTGCTCTTCTTTTTTGTTCTTATTTGTCAAAAATTTAACATGAAATATCGCCAAAAACTAAAGCCTGTTTTACACGGAAGAAGTTTTCAACCAAGTCTGGTGCAGAAGTCTCCTGCAGAAGAAAACTTCTCCCGTGTAAACAGAAACTTGTATCAAAACGTATTTGGCATGAGTCGGGACAAGTCGTCGAGACAAGACTTTCGCGGAAGTTTTTCAATTAGAGCATGTTCTATTTTGACACAAGTCTTGTGTCAAACTGACCAATCAGAATCACTCATATTGATAACAATTGATGGGAGGCTGAACTGACTTTAAACAAAAGTCCAACCAAGAAAACTTGTCCCATCTAAATTGGTCGCCCAAGTCTTGTGTGGAACTTGTGTGCACAAGTCTTCTATGGAAGACTTGTACACCAGACTTGGTTGAAAACTTCTCCCGTGTAAAAGGGGCTTAAGCTGAGAAAACGGAATGGAGACGAAGGGAAAATGGGAATCGAAGGAATGGAAAGTTCGGAAAATTATTTTAACGGCTGTCTTGTGGCAAAAATTTAATGTATCTCATGTACAAAAATAGAATATCTAACTAGGGCTTCGCGAAAACTCAACATAATCGTGTTGTGGATGAGCATAATACTTGACCTATCCAAAAGTCGATTATTATGTGTTCACATAGCCCAGAAACGTGCAAGATAAATTTTAATGTTTTTGATGGCATTCTTCACTTTAATATATCATGATTTAGCCGTCGTGAAACTGTTGACATATTTGAAAATGTTTAAATCAATCAAAAGAAAAAATATCCGGTTTATTTGCCTCAAAACAACACGGTCTCGTATTAAGACATTGATAACGCACAATGCAAAATTTGCCAACATCGATTGGAGATTATGTTGCTATAGTGCTACAAATAATGATGATACAAATAATCTTCAGGTTTTTATATCTTTAAAGTTTATTAAGATTATATTTAAATGCCTGGCATCTAGAGTGTGAAAGATGTTTAGAAAATTTCTTCAAAATCCTTGGTCTCGTATGGCCTGTAAAGCGCGAAAAAGTAGAAATATATATTGAAAAAAGTGTATTTTTTCAGTATTTATTGTAACAAAGCTGTCAAGAGCCTGCCATATAAATAAGGCATAGGACAAACATATGTTTTACATAAGCTACTCTCGTATCGTATGTGTGGGTTGTTAATTTTGATTTGCACCACTCTGCTCTGCCCAACTTTCAATCGAGGAACAAGCGTCCCTTGACAAACCACGTGTTGGATAACAAACAAACGAACTACGTGTAAAACACCACGTTCACGTCTAAACTTTCCCAGCCCTCGACACCCGACAACCTTCGGCGTGTCACCGCTAAAACCATATCGGCAATTAAACTGTAAATTTACTTTTTTACCAGCAAAAACATTTCAGTTTAAAGGCCAGCGCAATTAAACCTATAGAGTGCTATAGATACTAAGCGTCAAAACGAATTGCTCTCCCATTTTCTTGTCGCACGCTGATCGGATATTAGGCAGCAGCGCAGTACGAACATTTGGTCGCCCCCACCCCCCACGGCCAAAACACGAGACACGGAATGTAAACAAAACACGGCGACAGCTTGACCTTGACAGCTTCGCAATGTCAAGCCAAAGTTAGCAACAAGTCAGCTGGTACATAGACAACCGGTGTGTCTAAAGCCAGTGTGTCTAGCGCTATACAGATTTCAAGATGGCGTGTCTACTGGTTAAGCAACATCGCGGCGGGTCCGCTGGCTGGATGGGTGACCGTCACGGCCTGTTATCGGCATCGGATAAAGAAGGGCGTGACACAAGCCGACTTGCTCGCAATCAGGTGACCTTGACGCTGACCTTGGTGGGTGAAGCACGACCGTCTAGTGGTGGTCACGCTTCCCTAAGCAAGCCAACAGGCCGTGACTGCTAAAGATTACGTGCTTACTTCATTCTGTCAATGCACCAAAGCACATTCTGTCGAGTGCTCCAAAAGTCTGCTCCTCGCTATGTATCCCCCCCCCCCCCCCCGGCCACTAATCCTACCTTTCCTGACCACACCCAACTTCCCAACCCAATTTATGTCGGGTCAGGAAAGGTAGGACTAGAAGGGTGGGCGGGGCTGGTGGAAATATATAGCGAGGAGCAGACTTTCGGAGCACTTAACAGAATGTGCTTCGGAGCAGTTGCCAGTATTCGTTTTAGACCAGTTGCAGAAGGCTTTTCAACATTCGCTATTGGAGCAGTTTACATTGGACGAGTTGCCACTCAGCAAATAGTCTTACAGACTTTAGAGGATTGGATGAGTTGAAATGTATTACAGATACAGCGTTCCCACGTCAATGCTGCCGCCGATTTCTTTTCGCTCTGCCATAATATTTCCCCAGCGAATTGATCCACGCCCCGCGGCGGTATCATAATCTCTTGGCCAGCCAACAAGCAACTCTGTCAACCGCACTAACTGCTATTTGCATCGATTGGGATTCGAACCCTCGAACTCGAATCGAACGACAATCGCGATGAAATACACAGCCTTGTTGGCGCTAGGAAAAGGAATGTCTGTAAGCTTCATTGTCGAGAACCACGGTGTCAATCTCTGACCTTCGCTTAGATGTCATATTAGTTAATTGAACCGTTACGTCACACTCGATCGGTTCCTCATGTTTGTGTTTCAGCAAGAACTGAAACTATTTAAATATATCGTATGACCGAAATGAACTAATTTGTTGTTGCTGCTGCTGCTGCTTCTGCTGCTGCTGCTGCTGCTGCTGCTGCTGCTGCTGCTGCTGCTGCTGCTTGCTGCTGCTGCTGGCTGCTGCTGCTGCTGCTGCTGCTGCTGCTGCTGCTGCTGCTGCTGCTGCTGCTGCTGCTGCTGCTGCTGCTGCTGCTGCTGCTGCTGCTGCTGCTGCTGCTGCTGCTGCTGCTGCTTCTGCTGCTGCTGCTGCTGCTGCTGCTGCTGCTGCTGTTGCTGCTGCTGTTGCTGCTGTTGCTGCTGCTGCTGCTGCTGCTGCTGCTGCTGCTGCTGCTGCTGCTGCTGCTGCTGCTGCTGCAATTACATAATTCGTAGTTAAATATTCCGTTTATGTTCTAATTTGCAATTTCATTAATGAAATGCGATATGGCGACCCTCCTCCCCCCACCCTGCCGTGAAAATCATGCGACGAAGTTGAAAATCTTCAGCTGCTGCCGTATCTAATTTTAGCATTGTGAAATACTGGAGCCCCCCACCCCCCACCCCCCACCCCGGACCCAAAAACCCACAGAAAGTGCGTGAACAACTAAACTAGTGAAACGCAATTCGACACAAACCGGTTGGCGCAAATTTATCAACAAGTCCCCCCCCCCACCCCCCCGCATTACTCACTCTCTCACTCTCACTCTCGCTGCCGAAACCTCGGGGCCCGGGTTCGATCCCATCCCCCCCCCCCCCCGCCCCTCGCCGCACCCCTGCTAAACCCTAGGCTACGCGGCCGGCCGTTGCGGCAGGTACTCGTGCGCGTGCGTGCGAGCGAGACCGCCGACACTTTGCAAAGCACGCGACGCGCGAGACACTCCACTGCCGCTCTGTTGATTCCCGGCCGTCGCTCAAGGTTGCACTTGTTTTGGCAATTCAGGAGGCGGTGCCATGACGTAACACGAAGTAACATGCACCATAACGACGCTAGCTGCTCGATGCTCACGGAACTTTACATATTTGTTGATTGCATTGGAAACCATCAAGAAGCGCGTAGTCAACGATGTCAAGTGAACAAGAACGGACTCGCAATAATTGTTACCGGCCGGGCAGCGATTGCAGCACGTGACAACAATATCGAGCACACCCGTGCGCTAGTGGTTTATCTCGCCCGCTGGCTCTCTGCCCGCCGAGCTTGCCGCCATCTTGCTAGCCGTGCTAGCTGCCAGTCAGTCTGCTGTTTCGTTGCGTCGTGCACGCTCCCGTCTTGCCGTCGCTACCGTGTTATTATCGCTGCTCTCTGCTCGCTGCTCGCTGCCAGGACGACGCCGATGACGCTGTCGCGGTCGACGCCGATCTCTTGGTGAGTCCGTCGTCGATCCGTCCTCCTCTTTGCTGGGAAACTCGCCGGCCGATTTTCACCCGGGAACGCCCCTTTATCGGGCCACTGTCTTGACGTTTGCCAGCCGCTCGCTAGCAGGTCAGCATTTGGAGCCGTGCGGGGGGGTCAACGCACTGCTATCTGTGTCAGGGGTGGCACCGGTTCGGGCCGGCTTGCTTGCAGCCATCGGGGCAGACTCCTGTTTTTGTTTTTGACATGCGAGGAACCGTCTTTGGTTGCGACGGCGCAACAGCGTTGACGAACAAGCCGCTGTCGGTGCTTGACGGCGCACCACCGTTGACGAACAAGCCGCTGTCGGTGCTTGACGGCGCACCACCGTTGACGAACAAGCCGCTGTCGGTGCTTGATGGCGCACTCTGGTTAACGACGGTGTGCTCGACGGGGTCGTTTAGACCGGCGGGTTCGCTGTTAACAAGTCAAGTGTTGCATCAGCCGCAATCAGAGAAATGTAGGGTCGGCTGCTAGTAGAGCTGGTTAGTAGTTGGTGTGGAATGCTCTGGCTGTCGCTATAGCAGCTAGAAATGTCGCAGCTAGCAACAGCTAGCAATGCTGCTGCTGCTGCTGCTGCTGCAGTTAAGGCGAAATATTCAATTGATTATCCTCTAAAATAAACTTTTTATTTAAATGGGCTGAAAAGAGTTGAGGGTTTAGTTTAAGTGATAGGTACAGAGGGTTTCCTGAAATATTCGTCAAATGCATGAAAGCAAGGTGTTCATTTTTCAGTGCCTAGTGTTAAGTTGTTGTGCTGCCGGATAGCTATTTACCTCAGAAGTAGACGATGAACCCGATCGTTGATCGTTGGAAGCCTCAAGAGAAAATATTATTATAGGCTAATCTGACAGCTGACTTGAAACAAAAATCCACCGCCACTTGACTCGACTAACCATCGAAATCCAGCAGGCTATGGAGAGAATTAATCTTATTTTTTCTCCCTTACCTACTACGTCAAACTCACAAGACAAGACAAAATCTTTGGCTCCGTCAAAAATTTCGGCCATGGTGCGTAAAAAAAGTTATCAATTTTATTGTGAACGCTCTCACGGTCATGTGTACTAAATATCTTACGTTTACTTCTAAGTTCACGGCATGAGTTGGTTGTGAATGGGCCTTCAAGCGAAAACCAAATTTCTCAAATGAAGAATGGCTTGCGACGCGATTGTGGCGACGTCGGTGACTCTGGATCGATAAGCGATCGTTCCGAGCAGACAATCTTACCGAGGCCACCACATGCTCCGTGATCTTACAGCCGGGATCTCGGGGTTTGGCGTTAGGCGGAGATGTCACCGGGATATCGGGTCGGTCCATTCTCGTAACACCTAATCGTGTCAGGCAAGCCACCACGGAAATTTGTGCAAATTCTTTGGTATTTTTCCATCTAAATTCCGTTTTGAACTATTTATTTTGATTTCATAGTGTGTGGACTGGAGGATAATAACCAACTAAAGCAAGCAGCATAGTTTGCGAAACGTTGTGAAAAAAAGGAAATCGAAGATAGTCAGTCGCGTTGGTATCGGCTGCAATCACGGAAGGGTTGCCCTCGCTCGACGAAACACTCGATAACGCATTGAAACGCATTTATTGCCAACAAAACGGTTTAATTGTGATAATTGCCATTCGACGTGTCGCCGGCAGATTTTGATGGCACAGTGTTGCGTGGGTGAAATAAGCATGCAGTCAGAGATACGACGTTTTAAATCTCATCATGCAGGAATCGGGTAGCAAGTGGTGGCTTGCTCGGAAGGGTTGCTCGGACCGCGGTTGACCGCCGATGAAGGTGTGACATTCTTCAACAACACGACAACTCGACTAACCCCGATTATAACGTTGGCTACGACTTGTATTAGTGTGAATTTAAACCTAAATCCAGATACTCGTTGCATGTTCGCTAGATATTTATAAAAGGAACGAAATATCCATCCCTAAATCCATTCCTAAATCCATCCCTAAATCCATCCCTAAATCGTAAATGAATTTTATTTTGAGAAGACCCCGTGGCCTTGATCGCCCATGTGCCATGTATCCCTCGTGGTCTGCCCCCCCCCCCCCCCCCTTCCCCACTGGGGAGTGTTTGGGGTGGGTGGGGGGGATTCTACGCACTTGTCAGGCCGTAACGCGCATGCGCCCGGCGCCGGTCGATGCGCCCTGCGCACCCCCTCCCCCTTCCACCCACACCGCGACACCATGGGGCAGGGACACACGATTTCCCGGCTTTCCCCCCGTCCCCGTCCCCTTTGCCCCACATCTCCATGACAACACGGCTTCGCGGACGCGCGTTGGGGATGAGCACAATGTGCTGCGTTGAACAACTATAACCTATATTCCAGGTGATCATTGACGAGCGTAGCGAGTGAAGCGATTTCTTCAATTACACTTTACTGCTTTATAAAACTCGGAATGTGTTTTGGTCGCGCTTTACAGGCCAAACGCCAAAACGGATTTTGACGAAAATTTCTGTGAACATTATTTTTCTCTGTACGTTTTTGCCACGTTTTTGCCACGTTTCTGCCACGTTTTTGAAGCAATTCAGTCAAGTAAATTTTATGTTTTTAAGTTTCTACGAAAATTTTCAGTTTTCCAAAACACGTTTTGCACTCTGGAGGCCAAGCATCTGAATATAATCGGAGTACACTTTCAACTTATGTTTACCCTCACGATTCAATTTTTGTGTACAAATTTCACCAATTTTTTATTGTCATAGTTGAACATGTAAATGTCATTAGACAGTCAATGCTTCAGATTACAATTACAAACACACAGTATTCTTTTACAGAAAAAAAGCAGTTCTCAACTAAAAATTATTTTTTATGCTATTTCTAAGATCGCTTCTTTTAGCCTGCCTTTTGACTGCTAGCGCTGAGCTAAATAAATTAAACACTAAATCAAATAACACTTTTATCTCTGTGCAGGTGAAGCCGCCGCGCCCGGCCCGCCCCCGGCCCGCCCCCATGCTGAACCTACGTCTGGTGACGACGCACTTCCTGAAGCAGCCGTAGTTCGCCCGCCACCCGCCATGTGTCGCGACCACGACATGCGCGCGCACTGACCACGCCCCCCCCCGCCCCCCCGGCCGCCATGTTGCCCCGCGGCTGCTCCATAATGCTGCTCGTCAACATCTTCTACGGAAAAAGAAAGCAGTGACTTTTGCAGCGCGGTTGAACCTGCGCGCGCACTCCCACCACGCCCCCTCACGCCCCTCCCCCCCCCCCGACACCCGGAGAAGCCTGCGTCGAAGAAAAAGAACTTCATTTCAAGATTAAGTGCATCGGTTGTTTCTCTGTGTTCAAACTTTATTTGCCGCGCGTAGTAGCGAGTGTTTTTTCGTTGTCATCGGGATGCTAGTTCGTCGCGTCGCCGCTGCGCGCTGACTGCGCACGCGTACAACTCGGCGGCAACCTGTGGAACATTGCCAAGGACTGCATCGTGAGTACCACGTGATCACTTCAACACCGTAATTGTCCCCATTGTAGAGCCGATAAGCACGATAGTTCACGATAGTTTCAACGGAATACCCAATTGCTTTCAATGACTCTGAAATTGCTAGTTTACCGGTTCTCGTGAGATCACCGAAGTTAAGCAACATCGCGCCGAGTCGGGTGTTTGATGGGTGACCATCATGCACACGATCAGTTCTGTTCGAGAGAGAGGTCGGAGGGCTTGAAGTTAGTGCGACAACTTCACTCGCTTTGCTTGTCAACCTCTCGACAGCACGGATTAGCGGAGGAATCCTGTCGTTCGAGTTGCACCGTCCTTCGGAAGGGACGTAAAGCCGGTGGTCCCCTCGGTGCTTTTCGACAGGAGTAGGCTACGTGCCGGCACCGGGTTTCCCCTCCTCCCTTCTAGCCATAGGTTAGGTTCCGTTCATCACCACCCTTTCATTATAGACCAGCGCCACGGTGGCAGCTGTCAAAACAGTGCGTCGTTAAACACCAATAATCAATCGACAAACAATGTCTAGTTTCGTTTGTGGCCGCGAATGCCATGTCAACTAACTCCACTTGGCGCGGGGTTTCAATGTCAGTTGTTGTCGGTCTGCTGACAACCTCGACGGTCTTGACATTGAGTCGATAAGTTTGTTATCGCGGTGAGTCAACGTCACGGCCTATCGACAGCCAACACAATCGCACTTAGTTCCTATCGGAGCCACGCGACGGAGCTAGCGTGTCATTCACGTTGCAAGGCAGGGCAGCGTTTGTCTCTGACTCCAGCTGACGGAGCTAGCGTGTCATTCACGTTGCAAGGCAGGGCAGAGTCAAATAATGCAGGCCAGATGGCGATCCGCCACTGGATTCGCTAACAGAAGCACTGAACTCAAAAACACGGATAGCGCATCGTATTGAGACAACGGCAAGGAAAGTGAAGCCAGGTTGTCGCCATCTTGGCCGCCCAAATTATGCATTTTTCATGCCGCAATACCGAGATTTGTTAACTGAAAATTATTCTACACCAAATTTACCCTTCATAGAATTTGATTCAAAAGTCTCACCCCGTAGAAATCTGTGGGACGACATGATAAAGTGGCTCAATACGGCATCAAAGTCTCGCTGTGCGAAGCTCTATCCATGGCTATAGAGATCAGTGGGAATACATGATAAAGTGTCTCAATACGGCATCAAAGTCTCGCTGTACGAAGCGCTATCCATGGCTTTAGAGATCTGTAAACAGAAGCCAGCTTCCAAGAGCTGAGATTTGGCGAAGCTATTTCCAGTCATAGCGATGCACGGGTGATAACTTGGCAGTGTTGTTTTTGCTGACTCAACTCGTAATAATCGTTCGACGAAGCTTTCATGAAATGCAACACGATAGCGCATAAGTCACCGGCATTGTTTCAAACATTCTGAGCAGTTTTGTTTCTAATTGTTGTCCAATCAGCGCGCGAGCAGAATGCTTCAAATGACGAGCTACTGAAAATAGAACTCGAAATGTTCTAAACAATGATCTCTCTGAAAAAACGACCTGTCAATTTTCTTATCTCCTCGGCGTGCAAAGCATGACTTGCAAGCGTTGCAAGTGTTTTGTGATCTGAAACTCTAGCATATCAGATGTGCGAAAACACCCGTGTTAACAGCCACTGTCGGTTTTATTAGATATTTAATGCTTATCTTTTTAATGTCTTAAATATGCCAATGCGTGGGGTGCACGGAATGGCGTCTCTTCAACCGATAATGACCGTAATACTATAAATAATAGAGGTTCGCTAGAAATAGGGACACTTGCCCGAGCAGAGTCAAACATCTGAATGGCCGGTGAGAGATGGGCTGGCAGCAGCTAGCAGATAGCAGCTCTCAGCTCTCACAGACAACAACAGCCGCAGGCCGGGAATAGATTTTATAAATACCCGCCATTCCAAAACACCGCCCATGCGCATTTGGCACGCGAAAACATTCGCAACTTGTTTACTTGGGTCACCTTGACAACCCGGGCTAATGTCGTCCAGTGGCGTGCAGCCAGTCTCCATGGCTGTCAGTGGCGTGCAGCCAGTCTCCATGACTACCAGTGGCGCGTGTCTCCACCCATCGTGCAGCTGTTTTACCACCGTGAACCACGAAGCTAACCGCGTTCCCGGCGCGTTTCAGTGTGGCGCTGCGAGCGGCCGACGGAGTATGCGCAGACCGACGTTCTGCGGCGGCGCGGCGGCGGCGGCCGACGACGAGTGCGCATGCCTCGCTGGCCCCGCCCCCTGCAGCCCCGCCTCCTTCGCCGCGCAGGTGCGTAGACACTCCCCCTGGTTCGTAGCCTCCAAACACTGGCCTTATCCCGAGGAGATGTTGAAATATGGAGTTATTTGGATAGTAAACTGTTGCACAGGACAACCTGTCGCCCTGTATTGACGCGGCCGGCCACCTGTTGTCTCAGGGCGAGGGCAGGCTGGCGCGAGTCAAGCGGCTGCTGGCGGACTCGCTGCTGCCGCGCACGCGCCGGCCCCTGGCGTTCGGCGTCGCCATCGGCGAGCAGCCCGTTGCTCCCGACCGGCCGGACGTTCTGCCCGCCGCCGCCGTGCGGCTCTGTGCGTTCATCGAGACACACGGTAGGTTGCCACGACGACGCTTCACCCGACAACGCCTGCTTACGACTCCTCTCTAACGACGCAACGACGCTTCCCTTACAACGCCTCCCTTACAACGCCTCTCTAACAACGCCTCCCTATCCTCGCCAGCAGGGCTCCGCTGCGGCGGGCTGTTCCGGCCGGCTGCCGGCGACCCGAGGGTGGTCGCGCGGCTGCGCGCGCAGCTGGACCGCCGCGGCGACGCCGAGCTCGAGGCTGCCGGCGACGCCCACTCCGCCGCGCGGCTGCTGACGCTGTGGCTGCGCGAGCTGCCCGAGCCCGTGGTCACGGCGGCCGTCGCAGAGCGCTTGCTGCAGGTGCAGCACAGTGAGTACGCCTGTTGCCTCGGACGTGGACGGAGGGTGGCTGGCGGCAGGCGTCGTTAGTGACGGTGCCGTCTTCTTGCAGAGTTCTCTGACGGGCCGCTGGGCGAGTGGCGCGCGGCGGTGAAGGACACGCTGGCAGCGCTGCCGACGCCGCATCTGCGGCTGCTGGCCTTCCTGGCGCGCTTCCTGCTGCGATGCACGGTGAGACAGCGTCGTGGACACCCCTCTAACATCTCTGCCAGCAAACATCTCACCAGGCTGTAGGATGCAGGACACTCTGCCAGCAAACATCTCACCAGGCTGTAGGATGCAGGACACTCTGCCAGCAAACATCTCACCAGGCTGTAGGATGCAGGACACTCTGCCAGCAAACATCTCACCAGGCTGTAGGATGCAGGACACTCTGCCAGCAAACATCTCACCAGGCTGTAGGATGCAGGACACTCTGCCAGCAAACATCTCACCAGGCTGTAGGATGCAGGACACTCTGCCAGCAAACATCTCACCAGGCTGTAGGATGCAGGACACTCTGCCAGCAAACATCTCACCAGGCTGTAGGATGCAGGACACTCTGCCAGCAAACATCTCACCAGGCTGTAGGATGCAGGACACTCTGCCAGCAAACATCTCACCAGGCTGTAGGATGCAGGACACTCTGCCACGCTAAGATTGTGTTGTTGCTAGGTGGCTGCGGGCCAGCGGTGCCGGCACGGAGACAACGTTGCCGCCGCGTTCGCCCCGCTGCTGTTGCGCCACGCGGCGGCCGGAGCTCGCTGCGTCCCCGCCGCCGAGCTCGTGTCTCGGATCCTGCACGACTCGCAGCACTTGTTTCCCGCCGAGCTCGAGCCCGCCGCCAGCAACGACCTTGAAGGACTCCCCAACAACCGGTGAGTGTCCGAGGAGATGTCGTCTCAATCTTCTTGCGGCTGTCTTTCGGAAGGGACGTAAAGCCGGTGGTCCCCTCGGTGCTTTTCGACAGGAGTAGGCTACGTGCCGGCACCGGGTTTCCCCTCCTCCCTTCTAGCCATAGGTTAGATTCATCATCACCCTTTCATTATAGACCAGCGCCACAGTGCCAGTTGTCAAAACAGTGCGTCGTTAAACACCGGCAATCAATCAATGAATCACCGGGTTTCCCCTCCTCCCTTCTAGCCACAGGTTAGATTCATCATCACCCTTTCATTATAGACCAGCGCCACGGTGCCAGTTGTCAAAACAGTGCGTCGTTAAACACCGTCAATCAATGAACGTTTGTTGTCCTGGCAGGCCGATGGAGGGGGAGGCGACGCCAGCGCTGGTGGAAGCCGACGCCGGCGCTGGGAACATGCGCAAGCGCAAGGAGCACGCCGTCGGCGGGGGTCGCGACCTCACCAAGGTCGGCAGGTGAGCATCAAACCGGTACAACTCGAACGACAGGATTCCTCCGCTAATCCGTGCTGTCGAGAGGTTGACAAGCAAGGCGAGTGAAGTTGTCGTACTAATTTCAAACCCTCCGACCTCTCTCCCGAACAGAGCTGATCGTGTGCATGATGGTCGCCCATTCAACTGTGTGATGTTGCTTAACTTCGGTGATCTCATGAGAACCGGTGTTTCCAACGCTTCCAAACCGCTGGGTAAAAAGGAAGGAAAGGCGGGGGGTTTGAACTAAGACCGAGTTGTCCTTGCGGCAGGTCCAGTTCGGAGGAACGAGCGCTGTCTGTCTGCGGGCGCGACAGCTCCAGCATCCGACGGGTGTCCAGCCACGAAGACTTCACCCTCGTCAAGAACTCGTGCAGCAACAACAACAACCACCACAACCACAACAACAACAACAACAACAATAACCACAACAACCACAACAACAACAAGATCAACAACAGCTTCTTGTCAGAGCTGATTGATCCTGCGGCTACCAGTCACGCTGTGGTGAGTTTATCTCGGTCGCTTTGCTGTTCCCTTGTTAACAAAAACCTGCACGGGACAGTAATGGATTCTCAGTCCTAATACATTCTACGCTTGGTACGAATTTGAAGGTTATGCAAGAATTGCCACTAACCCCATTCACAAAGAGTATCAACGAAAAGTATCGGCACAATATGGTACTTATTGTCGGTACCATTCCTGACTGACTGGAAAATACAAGAATATGTAAGAGCCTTGATTATTAAAAAAGAAATATCAATTCCGAAATTTATATCTGTGCCGGGATTCGAATCCGGGTCTTTGCCTGTCCGGGGCACTGCACTTATCCATTATGCTACACGGACAACCAACTGTGGAATTGATGTTAAATGGATGTTAAGTTTAACTCAAATAATTTTAATATCAAGAGCGCAAACAAACACACCGGGTATTTTCATCAGTACACATGTGAACAAGGAAGGTGACACCCGGGTTTGTTTGCAGCTGTCTCTGCGTCCAGGCAGCGAGTTCTGCGAGGAGGAGCAGGAGCGTCGGCGGCGGTCGGAACGGGAATGTCGCGCGGCCGCGCAGACGGGTCGCCGCGCCGCGCAGGCCCGCCGCCGCAAGGCCACGCCTCCCGCCGCCCCCGCCGCCACCGCTGCCACTGCCCCCGTCACATCGCAGCAGCAGCAGCAGGTGAGTCGGATGCTCCGGCACACTCCACGCGGACAGAGAGTGTTTCCAGGGTTTTATTTGCATCTTTTTATCACCGTGGTTAGCTGAAAAAACCCGCTCACGTTTGGACGTGGCTCAAATTTTTGTTGTGGACTGCTTTACGGCATAATTTTGCCTTAAAGCAAGGCGCTATTTCAAAATTTCTAAATCAAGCACTAGAACAGTGGCTAAATGTGTAATTTTCCACTTGCATACCTTTTAGCTTTTTACTTGTAACTTTATTGCTATGGTTTACTTATCAGTTGGAAGAGAAATTCAATAGGTGAAATCCAAATTAGGGTACGTTGCCCTATCGGCTATGGGCTATGGGCGTAGGGTTTACATTTTGAGCATAGTTTTGCCTGATGGGAATAAGGTTATCACTATGGGAAAAGATTTTGTCACATAGAAAATTAAATAATAAGGAGTGAACACACATTGCGGGAGGCACGGGGCTCCGCCGCTAGTTGAGTACTGGTGCTGAGCAGACGAGGTTATTCGTAAATGAAACAGACTCTTCAATGACGTCATACTGTTCCAGTGTTTCGCTGACTGCTTTCATGACGGTGAGATTGCGGTTAAATTGTTGTTTTTGGGCTGACGAGTGTTTGTCATGTTGGCAGGCGTGCAGCCCGCTCAGCCCGGTTTCAAGCTCGACTTCCGAAGACGACGTCGAGCTCCTGCAAAGCCAGGTGAGCGAGGCAAGCCCCTTCGATACAAACCCTCACCATTTTCATGCAAACCGTTGAATGTAAAACAATGAAATTCTTACACAAGCATCATGTCGTGAAGTTTCATGCATCTAGCAAATTTAGTCAAATTATTTTCATATGCATGACTTCTAGATTGTGAAACGTGATTCAATTCAATTCAATTTATTCATAACTTGGGTACAGACAACACCGGTGGTTTGGAATCTTTATTTAAAATTATAAAATAAGTACTAGGACTTAAAAAAAACAGAAAAAATTCGAAAAAACCAATTAAGAAGATTTGATTTAAAACGTGGCAGATCTTTGTTCTGAGAATTTATCAGACAATTTTCTTCAAAATCAGTATCTGTGTTTGGCCTGTAGAGCGCAAACTCACACTTAAAAAATTGCTCACTTAGCAGTGAAGTGTAATTGAAGATTTCTCTTCATTTTCTTCGCTAGCTCATTAAAAATCCCTTCCTGGCTAATAGCTGTCATCTCTAACATGTACATGAGAAATCCACGGCAGTTGCCAATTCCCTGCGGTTGTGACACCGGCATATCAGCATCCCAACGAGGAAGTTATCCTGGCTCAAGGTCGGACCGACTCCTTATCAGCTTATCAGCAGCATGGCCAGACAGCCAGCCTGACAGACAAACAAACAAACAAACATCTTGTTTGCTGTCAGAAGGCTGCTCTTTGCTCCGAGCGTTGCAAATGTGATGGCAAACAATTTCACCGGCTTCCTCTAAGTCTCCTGTCATTTTGCGAATCCTACAAACTTTTAACTGTGTCGGTTAATTCTAAGTCGGCAGACTCAAACTTTTCATCACTATTTGCAAAGCTATGGTGCCTGCTTTATCTACGGTCTAAAATCATGTCCCAGATAATTGAACCACAAAAATATTACCTATCTAGTTTCTCATAGATAAGCCCCCTAAATTCTGAAATCCATTGTATTCCTGCCCAATTCGACTTAGTTGTCCAAGAACTTGGACTCCAAAACAGTATGTCTCTTGGCCTGCTCCTTCCTCCTGCCTCAACCTTTTAAAAAGGTGTTTATGCATCATTAGCAAAAATAAAATTCGATAGCAAAAAACTATCGTCCATGGTTCGAATTGGCCGCCCACAAGCATTTGCTCTCGAATGAAGACGTCATGTAACAATTAGAGTCTCATATCTAATATTTCCTTGACATCAATATATTTGTTTGTCTCTAGCCTGGCCCGACCCGTAGCTAATCTGAATTCTTGTTATCTTTGTTCCAATCTAGTTTTGTCTCGATGTTTGAGACATAAACCAGTCGGAACCAATGTCTCTTGTTTACCGTATGTCAGAATCGGAACGTTGCTCAACGATGTTTGCTTGGCCTACTGCTGCTTCTGCTAGATCCCTTCCTGTGTGCTTCAGTGCTTGTCACTGCTTAGTGATTCAATCGCTTGCATCGCACAATCGTAATCAGGTTCCAGTGCTTGTCACTGCCTAGTGATTCACGATCCTGGCAAGTTTGAGTTTTACATCGGACTGGTCTCGACGAACGCTATGTTAAAAGTAAGTCTTCGATTTCCTGGAATAACAAGCCTCTGATTCCCTGGGAATTTACAAACTGTTAGATATAGCATCGACTCCGTTTGACCAAACAATACACAGGGAAACGCATTTAATAATGAGTAATGAGACTGATCTGAAATTGCAATGAAATCAGCTCCTGTCAAATTAGTACCTTGGTTTGTTTTAGAAACAAGATATCTACCGCAAATGCAACGAGTATTGCATTTATGTCCAATCAATAATAATATTACCCAGCTTTTTAACAAATATCACGGTGGTGAGTTCCTGAGCTGACATTCCTTCCCAGACACTTGCTTTTAATAGGAACTGAGCAAAACTGCGCGTCTTTGTATTTTATTTCAGTCAGTTCGTTGTGTTTTCACTGTGTCGGTTGCCGAGTTGCCAGCATTTCATGGCTCGGGCGCAAGTAGTGGCTCTCTATTAATCGCTGCGATGTTGCTTAACCTGCAGGAGGGAGGGACTCCGCTCCGGGAACTGCTGGAGTCCAACGAACCCACGCCCAGCCAGTGGTCGTTCCCTCCCGCTCAGGTAACGGCTCACTGAACAAGAACGTCTCACTGCGTCCTCGACACTCTCCCGACATCGTAGCACATTCATTGGAAGAAAAACTAATTAAATTCAGGCAGTACGGCTTTCAAACTTTAGGGAAAGCCAGAGCTCTTTATATCTACTTTTTCTTTCATAAACTCCGTTATCCAATATTCCAACAGCCTGGATAGAGCTTCGTACGGTGAGACTTTGATGCTGTATTGAGCCACATTATCATCTCTTCCCACTGATCTCTATAGCCTGGATAGCGCTTCGTACAGTGAGATTTTGATGCCGGTCCCCTCGGTGCTTTTCGACAGGAGTAGGCTACCGGTGAGTGTCCGAGGAGACGTCGTCTCAATCTTCTTGCGGCTGTCCTTCGGAAGGGACGTAAAGCCGGTGATCCCCTCGGTGCTTTTTCGACGGGAGTAGGCTACGTGCCGGCACCGGGTTTCCCCTCCTGCCTTCTAGCCATAGGTTAGGTTCATCATCACCCTTTCATCATAGACCAGCGCCACGGTGCCAGCTGTCAAAACAGTGCGTCGTTAAACACCGGCAATCAATCAATGAATCACCGGGTTTCCCCTCCTCCCTTCTAGCCATAGGTTAGGTTCATCATCACCCTTTCATTATAGACCAGCGCCACGGTGCCAGCTGTCAAAACAGTGCGTCGTTAAACACCGGCAATCAATCAATGAATCACCGGGTTTCCCCTCCTCCCTTCTAGCCATAGGTTAGGTTCATCATCACCCTTTCATTATAGACCAGCGCCACGGTGCCAGCTGTCAAAACAGTGCGTCGTTAAACACCGGCAATCAATCAATGAATCACCGGGTTTCCCCTCCTCCCTTCTAGCCATAGGTTAGGTTCATCATCACCCTTTCATCATAGATCAGCGCCACGGTGCCAGTCGTCAAAACAGTGCGTCGTTAAACAACATTAATCAATCGATCATTGTCTATTGGTTTCTCCCCATTCTAATAAAATAAAATAAAATAATAATAATAATGTATTTTTTTGCTCCAAATTGACACAAAATTAATATTGGTCAAGTGATTGGTAACAGTTTGTTTGTACTGTGCTTGCAGGCGCTGCTGTCTCCGCGTGGGGCGTGTGGCCCGCTGGCGGGGGCGCTGGACCCCAGCGTGCCCCCCTCCCCCCCGCAGGAACACAGCCCGCGCAGCCCGCGCGGCGCGCGCAGCCCCGCGCAGCTCGATGCGCAACTCCGACACCTGCACAAGCAGACCAGCAGGTAGCAGCGCCCACAACTTGCCTTGTTCAATTAACAGCGTTCAAATAATACTTGTCTTCAACGCGATTCCAGTAGGTACGCGTTAACGAAGCCATGCTGCTTGCTGTGATTTTAACGCTTGCCGTGGTTGCAACTGCTTGCCGTGGTTTCAACGCTTGCCGTGGTTTCAACGCTTGTCGTGGTTTCAACTGCTTGCCGTGGTTTTAACGGTTTCCGTGGTTCCAGCGTGAAGCGCAAGCTGAAGCGGTTTGACGAGCGGTTCCAGCGAGAGTTTGGCTACCGCCCGTCCCACGCGGACAAGATGGCCGACCGGGAAGCCAAGAACCTCGGCGCCGAGCTGCTGCGTCTGCGCAAGGAGACAAAGCGTGAGTCCGTCCGTTTGTCCGTTCAACGCTCTCGGGATCTTGGCTGCAGATGGAAGACCAGCTCTTTCAGCGTTCTGCAATCTTTGATCTGCATCAAGATATTTGCTTAAGCCAGATGCAATCTCTCCACTCTGGTGGAGCAGTTCAGAGCCTGTTGGAAGTGGTTTGTTGGAAGTGGTTTGTTTGAAGTGGTTTGTTGGAAGTGGTTTGTTTGAAGTGGTTTGTTTGAAGTGGACGTCTCTGAAGATGATCGCGCCAATCGCGGTGAAAACCTCGGCCGACACCAACCACCTTTCCAGAACCACAAACCACTTCCAACCAAGCAAAACCGTTTCTCCGCTCTATTCAACCCTGAAACTGGTCTGCCTGTAGATTGTGCTAGCGTCCGTCTGATAACGAGTAGCACCGCAGCGGTAACGCGTTTGTTCTCCCGCAGAGCTCAAAGAGGAGAGTCCGTCGGGGGAGGCGGGGGAGGCGCTGGCCAACGGCACCATGGAGGCGGCCTTCCACGAAGTCGAACAGGTGACACCTGCTAAATACCTGATAAACACCTGATAAACACCTTTTCCCCCTGTGGTCCCCTCGGTGCTTTTCGACAGGAGTAGGCTACGTGCCGGCACCGGGTTTCCCCTCCTCCCTTCTAGCCATAGGTTAGGTTCATCATCACCCTTTCATTATAGACCAGCGCCACGGTGCCAGCTGTCAAAACAGTCCGTCGTTTAACACCATTAATAAATCAAGCATCGTCTACAGACTAGGACTAGGACTGGAGTTAGCAAGAGCCCGGCGCTTGCCTAATGCCTTACCTAACGTGACCACGGTCCCCAGCGGCTGGACGCGGCGCGTGCGGCCAGCGGTCGTCCGACGCGGCTGGAAGCGATGACGCCGACGCAGGCGCAGGAAGAGAAGGCGTGCGTGCAGCGCGCGCTGCTCTACCTGGAGGCGGTGGGCGGCCGGCCGGCGGCCAGGGCCCAGCGCGACCTCGTGCGGCCCCTCTACGATCGGTACCGCGCCCTCAAGCGCTCCCTGCTTCGTACCGGCACCGTACGTAACATCTCCTCAATATCTCATGCCCTCAGCAGCAAGTGTCACAGAATGTCTCTCTGTCTAGTGAATAGTCTAGCAGCAAGTATCGCAGGCTATTCTTGAAACCAAACGGTCTGGCAATGTTGTAAACACCGGTTCTCGTGCGATCACCGAAGTTAAGCAACATTGAGGTGATGGGTGACCATCGTGCACACGATCAGTTCTGTTCGGAAAAGACGTCGGAGGGTTTGAAGTTAGTACGACAACTTCACTCGCCTTGCTTGTCAACCTCTCGACAGCACGGATTAGCGGAGGAATCCTGTCGTTCGAGTTGCACGGTCCTTCGGAAGGGACGTAAAGCCGGTGGTCCCCTCGGTGCTTTTCGACAGGAGTAGGCTACGTGCCAGCACCGGTTTTCCCCTCCTCCCTTCTAGCCATAGGTTAAGTTCATCACCACCCTTTCATTCTCCGACGCCGTTAGCCCAGTGCCGTATGCTATTTCAGCAAAGATTCCTACATATTTTTCATTCAAAAGCCTGGCAAGTTAATTTGTAAAAGATAGTCTGTAGTCTGTGTATAGCTTTCAATTTGTTTGCGTAGGCAAGGCACCATTAAGAGATATTTATAATTGCATATTTTTATTTTCATGTGCAAAATTCTTCAAATGGAAGAAATCTATGTAATGTTTGCCATGGACGGAGTTGAATGCTGGACGATGGACGTTGTGTTGTCAGGCGAGCAGCAAGGACAGCATCTCTGAGCTGGCAACGATCTTGGAGCACGAAGCGATGAGCTTCACCAGCGACCCTGTTCCCGCCGCCGCCGTCGTCGATGTCGATGTCGATGTCGGGGGTCCCGGCACAGAAGTGGAGGTGTCGCAGGAGAAACAGGAAACACAGGAAGCAGAGCCACAGGAGGCAGAGCCACAGGAGGCAGAGCCACAGGAAGCGGAGGCACAGGAAGCAGACGCCAGACAAGAACTGGAGAATCTCCACTCGCTGCCGCTGTGAGCATACGATTTCTTGCTACGTTGGTTTGTAGAAACAGAGTAGAGTTACCCGTAAGCTCAGCCACCATTTGATATCACTTTACCCTGTAGGTACACTTCTGGACACTGATAACCGTCCACCTCAATTTCATCTTGCTTGAAAATAGCATAGGTAGCCAGGTAGAGGCTGAGCACATGGCATAGGAAGCCACATGCTTGGGAGGCTGCCTAATGATGTAAAACCAGTTTTCTTGTCGGTGGGGCTTTTAAAAATTCATATCAACCGTGCATTGCAAATATTCGTTCACCAGAGTAGCCCTTTTGGCCATGATCGAGCTCCTGCATTTGTCACAGAGTTGCCGCGGAAGATTTAGACGGTTTGGACGAATTTTGCTGTAACTGCATTTAGGTACCATTGATGTCAATTTTAGTTAAATTAGTCTTTGCTGAATTCAGCTTAGGTAACTAGGCTTTGCGAACACGATTATATTGAGTGCGCATGGTCTAGAAGCGTAAATTTTAAATGTTCAGCGACAATTTAACAGTTTTCTTGATTGCATTCGTTACCTGTAAATAGCATGATTCAGTCGTCATGAAACTGTTCTAATATTTTAAAAGGCAAAAATCGAATAGTTGAGACTCTTTTCAGCACTTAAAATGTACTAATTAAAGATAATAGCTTCACTGGTTACGCTCATCAACGAGTTAAACCCGAAGTTACGAAAACCCCGCTTTGTAAATCCCTGTCCAGGCATGTGACTGTTTCGACACGTTCACCCGCGTGCAGATTTCAGCGACTGTCTCCTGTAACGCTTCGTCGCGCCGCTTGCTCCAGGTGGCGGCTGCTGGAGCAGACGCGCGCCGTGCGCGAAGAGAAGCGCGCCCTGCGCCGCTGGCTGCGCGACTTCGAGACGGACTTCCAGCGCCGCGCCGGGCGCAAGCTGCAGCGCGAGGACCGCGCGCCGCACGAAGCGCGCTACGCCGCCTACAAGCAGGCCAAGGCGCGGCTGCGGCTGCTTCGCGCGCTGGCATCCAAGCACAGCCTGCGCTAGTGCTGGCCTCCAAGCACAGCCTGCGCTAGCCCTTGCGGCTGCTGCCGGCGCCGGCTTCCAAGCCCTTGAGTCTTGAGGTGGCTTCGAGCCGGACGGTTCTGCTCGGACTTGCATTGAAGGCTTCACCGCTGAATGGAGTGCTTTGTCAAGGCCACGTCCACACCCGTGAAGGCCACGTACACACCCGACCTGCTAAGGACCGCTATCGGACGGAAGATGCGTTGGAACGCCGCAGACGGATTCCAGTCCGAGACGCAGAACCGGCAAGTGCATTGAAGACCGGGTAACAGCTCGACCATGTCTGTATATTTTTGTACTTTCTTGTATCGAGGGATGTTGAAACGAGGCCGGGCTCGAACGGAATTCGCCGAGCGAAGCGGCTCTTGCAACTGTGTTCTCGACGGACGTGTTGCCTCGTGCCACGAGCCCGTCGGCTGGCAGCGATCGGGCGACTGCGTTGGCTTTCGGGGCAACCTCTAGGCTCTAGCGGCAGGCTGTCGGGAAGTCCGTTGCCCAGCCGTGAGCATGGCCGACGAGATGCGAGCCGGAATCTGCCCTGGACACGGCCAGCACTCCGTTCCCCGGACAAGATTTTCATTATTAAATAAGAATATCACGTGGTTTTCCCTCGGCACAGGACTGGTGTGTTTCACAACGAGACTTGGTTTGGTTTTTCTCGCGATATGCGTCGCGTCGGAACGTCGGCCCTGGAATCTTTCGCGTAGACCGACGAGGTTGAAGTCGGTACGTTATCGACGCCGACGTCCTTTCTGCCGAAGAAGCGGCCGAAGACCGGAATGTCCGACAAAGCTACACATGATTATCTGGTTCGGCTGCCAGGTAATTGAAACCCTGTCTTTCCCCGACGTCTGTGTGCGTCAAGGCCCGGACGCAATCGAACGTTGCGTCGGCCACTCTCGAATCGTTGCAACGGATCGCTTTCGAAACCAGCCACCGGCTGTTTGTTTATTTTACTTTAGTTTTGTGAAAAAATGCTTTTTGCTTCTGGATTGTGTTGTTTACGTCGCGTGATTTGTCTCCTCGGAGCCGGGGTCCAAGTCGACGGGACTTTCTCCATCCTTGGGCGGCGCTTCTGCCGCCCTTCTTCACTTTGGCTGTATTTTTATCCGTTAGGTTGTCGTTTCTTTGCCAAATTTAGACGAGTTCTTAACTTCTAGTGTCGGGTTTGCTTTGGCCGAAAGCAGGCCATCGCTGGCATCGAACATCTTGGCTCGGGCCAATTTTCATAGAATTTCAGTCAACACTAAAGACTTTTTTTTTTTAACCGTAAATTTAGCGTACATTTTACGAAACGGACCCTACTGAAAAGTTTCAACACGTTTTTCTCGTGTGTTGGGTTGAATATTTCCTCTGGTCATAGGTCTTGTCTTGCTTAGCAATAGCTGGCTGTAAAGTAATCTGTAATTTTAGCGGCCCTGTTTGCAGTGGCTCATTGGTGCGTACTAGAGTAGGTAGTGAGAATAAAGTAGCGTAGGATCGAACTAACCCGTAGTCGATAGCTAGGCGGTTTAGCTGTGATGCATGCAACCTTTGGACTTTGTTGATGAATCCTCTCAGTGATAGTTTTGAACCTCGCGCGGCCGAGGCAAAAACGTCTCGCGAGCCCTCGTGCTACAAACACTTTATTTGGTCGAATCAGATTTCGATGCAGTTGTTTTTTCAAGAGATTGTTGGATGTTATTACGTGTTGAGAGTCTTGTACGTTGAGATTGTGGTAGGTTTAGCGTTCTCGGACGATTTACTTGCGGCGGACGTGTTCGGGATCGAAGGAACGCGGCGCGAGGAAATGTTTTTCGAGGTTTCGTCGCTCGGACGACGCTAGCACGAGTTGGTGGCATCGCGGTGCAAATAACAAAACTTATCAGTACAAAGATAGTAGGCTTTCTGTTCGGTTTGGTTTAGGTTTTACGGTTTGTTTGTTCTTTGTGTCTGGTTTTATGACGGGCTGGCTTCGTAGTGAGGTAACTCGTGCTGGCCGAATTGACGATTCGGCGTCAACGTTTGGTAACTTCTGAAACGTAGTCGGTTTCACTGCAACTAAATCAGCATGTCATCGGACTGGCTCTGTAAAGCTACGTCACTGCGCTTGTTTAGGAGAAACCGTTGCTGCTGTATGATTGTTGTCAGAATCAGACAAGTTACGGGACACTGTGTTTTTTTGTAGAATCTTGGTTAGGTTGGCTTGCAATCTTCGTAGGTTCTTGGGACGTTAGACACGTGCTGTACGCTTCTCATTTGGGATATTATTATTGATAACTTAACGAAAAGATCCAACAAAATATAACTATATATTATAATATAATCAGAGTTTTATCTGTTTTAAGTGAAAATAACTTTTGTCAATATTAGAACTACGTGGCTAATTGTGAATAAAAAATATTTCACTGGATATTTCTTGTTGTTTTGCTTCCATCATTTCAGAATATGCTTCTTAATCGATCTCTATTGCGAGCAAAATATCATTCTTCTAACATTATCTATAAACTAGAAAAATGTATTAATTTTTAATTTTTTGTATCCAGACTTTACAGTTCGGGTTGTTAAAATTTCAGTCATATTCATTTCATAGATTCTTTCTCGTCTCGTAGGTCAATCCAGACATTCAACATTTCCAAATATTGTATTACTTTATTTTACTAGGCGATGCACACTCATATAACCATGTTGTGGATGAGCGTAATATTTACGCTCACCCTCAACGCGATTATACTGCGTCTGTGCAAAGCCTAGAGGCGTGTACGACTAATTTTAAAAGTTGACGAGATGACATTCGAAATTTGTCCGTCGTGAAATTACTCGAAAATTTTAAGCGTAAAAATCGACTTAGAGAAAATCTATTTGTGTGTAAACAGTGTGTGGTAAAACAGCAGCAATCAATGGCTGTGAAATGCCGGGAGATTCATGAACGAGATAGCAACCGTTGTTTGTTTTTCACCGTCAATAAGTGAAACAATTGATGTCGCATGGCAACTGTATTTACTGGACATGACCTACATTCAGAGTCAACAAACATCGGTGTGCTTTGCGCCATCCTTTGTTTGCCCAATGTTTACCCTCCTGTTAATCCTGCAGATCAGCGCATGAAACCCCAGGCAGACCCCCCTCCCTCCCTCCCCCCTCTCTACCAGGGTACCTGCTAGTGAGTACATTGCCTCAGACCCACGGTAATCCTACCCTGAGGGAGACAAATTAAGGAGACAAGGTAGAGGAATTGGGGAGACTAGGGAGTGGAACTGGGGAGACAAAGGGGAGAAGGTCAAGGCAAGGGGGTGAACGGAAGCGGCATGCTGGTGTCGACCATCAAGGAGTACCTGCGCAACTCTTCAATCCACGGGATGCGCTACCTCGCCGAGCCCGGCAGGAACACCTTCGAAAGGTACGTGCCCAGCGTTAAGCTACAGTTAGCCGGTACACGCACTGGATGGGTGACCGCTCATCTCACAATACCTGGCATGTGTCTGATTTCAAGCTGCAAGGTTTCAAGCCGGTGCAACAGCTTCACTCACGATGCTACAGGTGCTTGTAGCTGGTGTTACAGGTGCTTGTGTTACAGGTGCTAGTTGCTTGGGTTACAGGTGCTAGTTGCTTGTGTTACAGGTGTCTGTGGCTGGTGCTGGTCGTGCTGTCTTGGGTCGGAACGAGCATGCTGGTAGGAAACGCCTGGAACGCTTTCCAGAACGACGCCATCAGCTTTGCCGTAGACACAGCCTACTTGGACTGGGACACCGACTTCCCCAGCGTCACGTTCTGCGAAACGGACAACACCGCACGCATCAAGCAGCTGGAACACACGTGCGTGCTTCCTTCACCTTGTTTCGTGAACAACCCGACATCAATCCTTCCCAATGCCACGTAGAAATCTACTTTTCATCTTTTTAACAGCAACGCTCCACTGTAAACAACCCGGCGCTAGTAAAGCCACAACAGCAACGCTCCACTGTAAACAACCCGGCGACAATGACATAAACACAGAGACATTGAAACATAGCCTTAGCATAAAAACAAATAAGGGTAGTAAAGTGGTAAATATTGTACTGCCATCAAAAGCATTCCCTGTTTGGCTGCACGTGACACGACGTGTTAATTCCCTGCAGCGTGTTCAGTGGCGTCAACCCGACGCAAGGCCGAGTGCTCAACCAGGTTGTGTTCTTCCGAACGGACGTCGGCTTTGTGCAAGACCACTGCTACGACCCGATCGAGAAGACGCAGCCGATACCGGGCAGCCAGTGTCCCTTCGACGGGTTGCTAAACATAACGGAGCGGGTGAGTTATCACTGCTGATCACCATAACATGGATAGCACATCGTATTGAGCCCACTGATCTCTATAACATGGATAGCGCATCGTATTGAGCCCACTGATCTCTATAACATGGATAGCGCATCGTATTGAGCCCACTGATCTCTATAACATGGATAGCGCATCGTATTGAGCCCAGTGATCTCTATAATATGGATAGCGCATCGTATTGAGCCCACTGATCTCTGTAACATGGATAGCGCATCGTATTGAGCCAAGGCCACTGATCTCTATAACATGGATAGCGCATTGTATTGAGCCAAGGACACTGATCTCTATAACATGGATAGCGCATTGTATTGAGTCAAGGCCACTGATCTCCATAACATGGATAGCGCATTGTATTGAGCCCACTGATCTCTGTAACATGGATAGCGCATTGTATTGAGCCAAGGCCACTGATCTCTTTAACATGGATAGTGCATCGTATTGAGCCCACTGATCTCTATAACATGGATAGCGCATCGTATTGAGCCCACTGATCTCTATAACATGGATAGCGCATCGTATTGAGCCAAGGCCACAGTGCCAGCTGCACTTTCTGCGGCGCGTTGCAGTTTCGCACGGAATGCGGCGGCGTGTTCAGCGCTTGCTTCTGGAACGACGTTGCGTTGGATTGCTGCCGCTACTTCCGTCCGCTAGCGACCGAGTTCGGCACGTGCTTCTCGATAAACAACCGACAAACCAGCCGTCGGTACGTGAAAACGCTGGGTGCTTTGTCCACTAGCTTGCCGTGCAAAACACCGTGTCCCATTTGTACCGATATGTACCTTTGTAGTTTGTATACCCTTCAATGGGTAGAGTCGTCGTATTTGGACCACGATGACATTTGGATTTTTTAGGGAATTGTAAGCAGCCTTGAAAAGAATCGTAATACGATTTCAGCTTTAACATTTAGCATTTGCTGTAGGTATAGAAATAAAAACATGGATTTTTTCACGGAATCATGGTCATGTGACTGCAAAATTTGCAAAGGTCTGTTACTTTGTCTAATTTAGGCAACCGGTTGCATAAAATAGATCAATGGGGCCCCGTCTGGACTGAATTGCATAGAATAAGGAATTTTATAGATTTTAGGTATACACTATACATATACCAAAAAATTATAAACGCCCAGACATACTTAGGATTCAACTATTATCAGTTTAGTAAACAAATTCAAATGCTCATAAATTTGGTGAAGATGATGAGTATTTTAGTGATTTTTCCGTAATTACCGTTGTGTTTTCATTTTAAATGGCATAAGAAGACGAGTGTTAATTGTTTATGCTGAGCTTGACATCACCAGCTCGGCTGACCGTGTGCTTGTGTCTGTTGCGGCAGCAACGGCCGTTACGAGGAATATCCGCTGATCTCCAACCGCTCCACTGGACCCGGGACGCTGCGCATCGAAGTCTTGGTGCCTGGCGAGGTGAGCCCTCCGCTGCTGCTGCTGCTGCTGCTGCTGCTGCTGCTGCTGCTGCTGCTGCTGCTGCTGCTGCTGCTGCTGCTGCTGCTGCTGCTGCTGCTGCTGCTGCTGTTGCTGCTGTTGCTGCTGCTGCTGCTGCTGCTGCTGCTGCTGCTGCTGCTGCTCCTGCTGCTGTTGCTGCTGCTGCTGCTGCTGCTGTTGCTGCTGCTGCTGCTGCTGTTGCTGCTGCTGCTGCTGCTGGTGCTGCTGCTGCTGCTGCTTGCTGCTGCTGCTGCTGCTGCTGCTTGCTCCTTGCTGCTGCTGCTGCTGCTGCTGCTGTTGCTGGTGCTGCTGCTTGCTGCTTGCTGCTTGCTGCTGTTGCTGCTGCTTGCTGCTTGCTGCTTGCTGCTGCCGCTGCTGCTGCTGCTGCTGCTGCTGCTGCTGCTGCTGGTGGTGCTACTGCTGCTGCTGCTGCTGCTGCTGCTGCTGCTGCTGCTGCTGCTGCTGCTGCTGCTGCTTCTTGCTCCTTGCTGCTGCTGCTGTTGGAACTGCAGCCTGTTAAGATGTTTCCTGTATTCTGCACGTGTTGCAGGTATTCTGGCATTCCAACCTGGAGGTGCCAAACAGGAACACAATCGGCCCCACGTACGTCCCCTGCCGCAAGTTACCTGCGTCGCAGCGATCAAATCCACTTGGCCGCAGACCACGAGCCGAGTGAATTTGTTTGCGTTTCAAGTCTCAGGACATTAGTCTGTAAATTCTTCAAAGTAGGTGGCATCAAATGCTCAAGAAATGTTGCGCATGGCAATCCACAATATGACCGAAGCATTGACAGTCGATGAAAGGGACAATCATTTCTCGAAACAACACCCGTCTGAGTTTAAATTCTTTTTGATCTAAGAATAAACCGTTCCCGTCAGCGCTGGTTGTCAATATGATTACCAACATCATGGCAAATAACCGATTTACCTTTATTTCTTGCTGTATTAGAATAGAACTGTCAAAATAAAGTTGCTTAAGTATAAAGCTAGGTGATATGCCGAGTTATAAATAAAACAGGCACTGTCCAAGTATTTGATTTTGAAATTTTGAATTAGCGCCTAACCGATTTCGTTTCACGCGTTGGTGGAATATAAATGGCTGCAATTCTTAGATTATAATCTATTCTGGAAAGACTATAGCGTTTGTAAAAGAAGGCGTGTGCCCTGCTTTGCGCAGCGAGCGGCTGGTGTTGAAGATGCGCAAACACTACGGCGTGACGTTCCGCGTGCTGCCCACCGACAACGACCCGCGACTGCGCAGCGTCAGCCTCGCGCAGCGCAACTGCCGCTTCCCGGCCGAGAACCCGCTGCGTTCGTTCCCGTTCTACTCGGCCAGCGCATGCGTGGTCGAGTGCCGCCAGCGCCACCAGGTGCACGAGTGCAACTGCACCACGCACCTGATGCCCGCAGGTGCGCCTGTTGCAAGCTGTGTTTCAAGCCCGTAGCACGCTGTGTCTCAAGCCCGTAGCACGCTGTGTTTCAAGCCCGTAGCACGCTGTGTTTCAAGCCCGTAGCACGCTGTGTTTCAAGCCCGTAGCACGCTGTGTTTCAAGCCCGTAGCACGCTGTATTTCAAGCCCGTAGCACGCTGTGTTTCAAGCCCGTAGCACGCTGTGTTTCAAGCCCGTAGCACGCTGTGTTTCAAGCCCGTAGCACGCTGTGTTTCAAGCCCGTAGCACGCTGTGTTTCAAGCCCGTAGCACGCTGTGTTTCAAGCCCGTAGCACGCTGTGTTTCAAGCCCGTAGCACGCTGTGTTTCAAGCCCGTAGCACGCTGTGTTTCAAGCCCGTAGCACGCTGTGTTTCAAGCCCGTAGCACGCTGTGTTTCAAGCCAGTAGCACGCTGTGTTTCAAGCCCGTAGCACGCTGTGTTTCAAGCCCGTAGCACGCTGTGTTTCAAGCCCGTAGCACGCTGTGTTTCAAGCCTGTAGCACGCCGCGTTTCAAGCATGTAGCACCCTGTGTTTTGTAGCCCGTAGCACGCTGTGTTTCAAGCTCGTAGCACGTTGTGTTTCAAGCCCGTAGCACACTGTGTTTCAAGCCCGTAGCACACTGTGTTTCAAGCCCGTAGCAAGCTGCGTTTCAAGCCCGTAGCACGCTGTGTTTCAAGCCCGTAGCACGCTGTGTTTCAAACCCGTAGCACGCTGTGTTTCAAGCCCGTAGCACGATGTGTTTCAAGCCCCTAGCACGCTGTGTTTCAAGCCCGTAGCACGCTGTGTTTCGTGTCTAAAGGAGCGGGGCTGCCGATCTGTGACCTGCGGGGATTGATCTGCGTGTCGCGTGCCAGCACCCGGCTGGGAATCCTGAAGAGCGCTTGGGGCGTCGGCGAGGGCATCCACTGCCCGTGCGCGACAAGCTGCGAGGACGTTGAGATCCACGCAGACCTCCCCACCATGCGCAAGGGGTTAGTCTTGCCGTTGCAGCATCGCAGACCTGAACCTCCTCACCTCTTAAACATCTGCTTCGTCCAGCATCAAGACTTCTTGTTCCTTCTCACATTCGATTCATCGTTTTCATTTTTATTTGTATTCTTGGCTTGCGAAACCTGTAGTTATACACGGATAGATAGCGTAGGTCTTTCAATCAAACCTCCAGAATTGTCTCCCCTTCCCCTTGCTATGCACTTTTCTGTTTCTAATTCAACAGAATAGTGGGTCAATTATTGCTTTTGTTTTCTACACAAAATTTGGAACAAAAGCAGCAGAGTGACTTATTTTTGTAGAATTAGAAAACAGAAATAGATAGTGTTTAGGGGTCCTGGGCCACTACCAAGACCGGCTGCAAGGTAACATTGGTGCAAGTAGCTTCCTCGACGCAACATTTGGCGACGAGCGAACCGGATGTCTGTTTCAGGCTGAAGGGCAAGATCATCGTGGATGTCAGCCTGGCCTTCCTGCCGACGGAACGCTTCAAACGCAACGTGGTGCGCGACGTTCTGGACCTGGTCGGTACGTAGACAGCCCGGTTCTGTGCGGTTCAACACGACGAGACGTGTTCCCAACCGGCGCTACGGCGTTGAAGCCGGGTTGTCGTTTTGTTTACAGTTTCGATGGGCAGCACGGCCGGTCTGTTCATGGGCGCCAGCCTGCTGAGCTTCGTGGAGATTGCGTATTTCTTCGGGCCTCGGGTCTTCGGCAATCTTCGGCCTGAGCGTTCGGCACGGCCGTGACTCGACCTGCCGCTGTCCTCTCTCTCCTCTCTTCACCGAACTCACTGGATTTCATTGCCGACCTTTCTTATCACACTTCTCTACACGACTTATCATCACGGGATTTACATCGGAATGTATCTTTCCATTTAGGTATATGACGTGACACAGTGGCGATTCCATGCCGTGGTTCGTTACCGTGATTACCATGGTACGTAGGTGCGTAGGTGTTTCCTTTCAACTGCCTTATATTCTACAATCTTTTAATGGCTTAAATTCCTAAATTTTCAATATTTCCATCCGAGATTGTGATAAAAAAATTTGGAGTACACGAACACGGAAAATAAGACATACTGATGATTAAAATTTTATTTAAGGTTTTGTGTGTTCGCAACATCTTGCTGCGGTCTCTTGGCTTAATCCCGCGCTCACAGCTGATTCGAGTGTTGTGGCTTCTAGTTCTAACCTGCAACTTTCTACATTCGAGATTCGAGCGGGTTGCATTTTCTCGAATTATCATATTAAATTGAATGAAATTCTGATTATTGTTCACATGTTCATTGATTTCAACTAATAAAAGGGTTTTTCTCATAGAGTTATAAGATTGTGAACATCAGGGCATTTTAAAACTGACTTTGAAGTTCGGGTCTCACTAATCCTCTGCGATGAGGCGGCCGGAGAGAGAAGAATGTGTTAATGATCGGCCATAGGAGCCGGCAAACAAGCCGATTGACACGCGAACTTGACGATGAGCCCGACAAAGAGAGTGAAATGGCAGCCTGCGAGCAGCGTGGCGGAGGCTGCCGAGATGGTGAGACAGGCGGCGGACAACGGACTGACAGTGAAGCACACGTTCGGCCGGTTCCCCGTCAGCAGCGAGCCCGCCGACGTCGCCGTCTCCCTGGCCGGGCTCTCGCGGCTGCTGGGATACGATCCGTTGCGGCAGACCGTCACCGTGGAACCCGGCATCGCTATCTCCGATCTGCTGGCTCGACTAGAGCACTACGACCTGACACTGGACCTGTGAGCTCCCGTCGCTCAATCTCTCTTGTCTTTGACTGGCCTAATCATTTAACCCCTTTTCTAATATCTTGGGAACATATGGTAAAACTGCAATCAACTTAATCTCATCTACTCTTTCTCCACTATCTCTACTTTTTCTACCTGCCTATTGCTTTTCTACTTCATTCTGTCCATCCTGTCAAGTACTCTCCTTATTTCCTTGGCTCTATGGTAATTTTGTTTAAAAGCTTTTCCTTCTCTTCCTGTAAATGCTTATCATCCATCAATCAGCTTAAAACTAGCAACAAATTATCTAGTTATAGTATTGTTTTTCTGAAAACCAACTTGCTAATGTAAGTAAAAGACGTGAATCTTGTCTCATTAACAAACAATTGTTGGATGTTGCTCACACTGTGGTAAGAATTGTGTAGTTGCTTTGTGTTTTTAATCTCTGTTGTGTCTGTGGTGTTGAGGCTCCAATTGGGAATGTATACGTCCTATAAAATATCTAAAAGTAAAATGATTGTTAACGATGCTGTGGCTGCTAATGCCTATTATCTCACAGACTGTGGACCGCAGGAAACTGCTGAGATAGCGTTTTTGGTTGTCATGTCTGTTTGCTAACGGCGTGCCTGTGATTGACAGGCCGGGCTGGGTCATCGACCTGACGGTGGGAGACGCGATCGCGACGGGCTTGCCCGGCTTTGCGGACATCTTGGAGCGCTGCACGCTGCTGACACCTAGAGGGGAGTCCCGGCAGCTCGACTGGCACGATGCCTCCACTGCGCCCTCCATGCAGGCAAGCGTTCGTTTCTAGTCCCGGGTCCCAGGGTCCCCGCACAAGATTTCCTCAGACGTAAAGGTCAACATGATGCAACAACTCTCAGTCTTCTATTGAGCTTGGGTATCAGTGGCTAACCAAGTCCCCTCAATATTATATGTGAGATGACGTAAGAAACGTTGTTCAAGTTGAACCCAGAGCGTTTCCTGCATCCTATAGCCTGGTGAGATGTTTGCTGGCAGAGTGTCCTGCATCCTACAGCCTGGTGAGATGTTTGCTGGCAGAGTGTCCTGCATCCTACAGCCTGGTGAGATTTTTGCTGGCAGAGTGTCCTGCATCCTACAGCCTGGTGAGATGTTTGCTGGCAGAGTGTCCTGCATCCTACAGCCTGGTGAGATGTTTGCTGGCAGAGTTACCTGCATCCTACAGCAGTGTTGGGTCAATTACTTTTGAAAAGTAATTTAATTACATTACCAATTACATGACTCTCAAAATAATTAAATTACATTACAAATTACCTAAAACCAAAAGTAATTCGTTACATTACTAATTACTTACTAAAAATACTCAATTACTTTTCAAATTACTTTTTTTTTTGTATTTTTGCATATCTCTGCATATCTCATACCCATAGCAATATTCGGTTCTTTGAGTAGTTTCGTGTTTTTTACTTTTTTAAGACAATTGCTGCCAAATAAAATGGTTTTCACGTCAAGCCCGTTCAGAAAATTTGCCCAAGCTCACCCCAGAGTTAATACGCGTAATCTGGCCATGGGAGCCTATTTAACGTGGGCCACCTCCACAATATCATCTAGGTTCTAAACAATCGTCTATTTCTGAATCAGACATGTTTGAAGCTGATCACTTGTCACTAGAGATGGGATTTTACGGTTTTCCGTTGGCCCAGCCCGACCTCGGCCCGACCAGTCCCGAATCCGGCCCGACCCGAAGCCCGACAGGCCCCCCAATTTTTTCGGCCCGATCCGGCCCGAAGTATTTTCCCAAAATTTACATCCGTCCGAAACTGTCCGAAGGCCCGAAGCTGTCCGAAACTGTCCGAAAGTCCGAAAATTTTCGAAGATCCGAAAATATGTACGATCCAAACATAAAGAAAATCTGACTCACTGTAGTAGAAGAGCTCATTCACAGCGCAGCAGGTGCAATAAATCCCGATTAGGCAGTTCTCCCTGTCTATTTTTGCTTCACATATCACATTATCACATTGAAAACTACACTAGCAGTGACTGCATCCCGGTCGGCTCTTGGGTGAATACTGAATTAAGGCTGTTCTACCAAGACGCTATGTATAACGGGCCATAAGACCCAAACTTCGAAATATGCAGTTTTGAAAGGAAATAACCTTTGAACCTGAAAAAGTATAACACCTATGTGCAGGATTTATCAAAAAATCATGCTCAAACCCAAATTTCACTGAGATACACGCATTTAAAAGGGTTAGATTTCTGGCGATAGCATCAGAGTAACGGTTGTAGATAGAAATACGAAACTTTTTCACAGCCTCGCCAACAACTTGCTCCTAGGTGTGGGCTATCAAGCAAGTCATTTTGAGCCAAGGGCTGATTAGTGGAATTATTTTTGTCATCCTCTGCATTTTGTTTTCACGAAATACTAGTCTTAGAAACGTCATAGAAGAATTTTGAAAAGACGAGCAGTTGAAGAATGTTACGATTGGTTTGTGGTCTGATTTTCAATAATCTAGTGTTATTGGTTTGGGCAATGCTATCGCCACAAAATTTAACCCGTAAAACCAATACCTGGCTGAAATCGACACCGCCCTTGAATGTCTCGCGATCTTGGCTCGCACTCGTAATCAGTGCGACAGTTAAGTTGTTTATAAACACAATTTATACGTTATAAGCTTATAACTAAGCTTTTCAACGCTCGTGCAATAAGCAAGTGCAAAAGACTGCTGATCACTTGATAGCTTTTCATATAAGCTCTAATCCTTTGCTAAAAGGCAATTATATTTTTAAATCTTGTATGGAGTGTCACGAAACCACAACAATGTTTGTATACTCAATCAGATTAGAGAGAGACGGACTTATGCCCCGTTATGCATAGCGTCTTGCTAGAACCGCCTTAACATCGCATAATATTTACGCATGGAGTGGAAGGCATTCGTAAGAGAGGCAAAATTAATTTTAAAAAACTTAAAACAAGATAACTCGTGACTAATTCTATTCTAATCTCCGAATCCGTCAAAATGCCGACCGGCTGGCTGGCACCAGCGAACTCGAGCATAGTCTGCAAATCTCATGTCGAAAATTCTTCGAACTCATGAAGGACCAAAGGCCTAAAGCCTCGCAAGGCTGCGTGAGATCGGTCTAACAAGCACATGGCATGGGAAAATTTTCACTATCGCTGTGATACAGATACAGACGTAGTACGGCTGTTCGGGAATTAGCTTCGACTGCAAAACGAGTGATAATATTATATACAGAAGCCAGCTGCGAGTAAAAAATATCGACTTGAAAGAAACATTACGGTTTGAGATATTGGACGGGAAAGGGAATTCCAAGTGCACGGGTCACTCCTCGACAACGCGACAGCCCGAACCATCTCTACTTGTCACACTGCATGGAAGAAAATTTCACATGCCTCACCGCGTTAAAGCACGCGAGACTAAATCCCGGCAAACAGCAACAGCAAGGCGCTGGCCGGCCGGTGCGTGCTGGGGAGGAAGCGGACTTTGGCTGACATCTAGACGCCACATAGGAGAGCGGGAATTTTAATTATGCTAAAAATAGTTGCTTAATCCATCCATTGTTATAAAAATAATTTTAGGCAAGGCAAAATGTAAAGTAATTCGGGATTTTTATAACTTTTCAATTACATTACATAAAATAATGTAATTAAATTACATTACTAATTACCTTCTCTTAAATGTAATGCATTACATTACAAAGTACTGAAAAAAGTAATTCATTACAGTAATTCAATTACTTTTACTCAATTACTGCCCAACACTGTCCTACAGCCTGGTGAGATGTGTTGTTGTTGTCCGCCAGGCTGTGGTCTGTGGTCTCGGAACGATGGGCGTGGTCACGTCTGCAACGCTGTCGTGCGTGGCCAACCGCCGGGCGCTGGAGTGTTCCCGCGTCGTCACGGCAGCCGCCGCCGCCACCGCCGCCGCCGCCGGCACCACCGCCATCTGGTTCCCGCTCTCCGGCCGGTAAAACCCCCGCTCCCCGCTCGGCTGAGCATCACCTTCCACGACAGAAACCAGACAACAATTATAAGTAGCTAAATATCGATTCCAAAATTAGTATCCGTCCCGGGATTTGCCTGTCCGGGGCACTGCACTTATCCACTATGCCATTCAGAAAACCGGCTGTGGAATTAACATTTACGGATGGTACGGATACAAATTTTGATAACGTATCCAGCTCTTTCCTCCCGGCTGTCGAACTAAATGGGTGTCGCGTTACCTTTGTGTCCAGGGCGGTGGTTACGACGTTGACGCCGGTGAGACTTGGCAACGCTGCGTTAGCGCCAGGCTGGGTGTCCGTCGGCAGCGCGGCGCTCTCGGTGCTGCAGCGCTTCCTGCGCTTCCTGGCAGCGCCCCTCGTCTGGTAGGTTGCCTCCCTGGACCAACAAAATAAACCATTGTTATTATCCCGTGGTCAAGCTTGAGCATAGTTATAATTTCAACCAAATTAAATAAAATCACATATGTGCGTTGTTAAAATTATCTGGGGATATTTTTTCAACTGTATTCCAATATTTTCTTAGACTTCTAGACACTACTAGACACTGCTAGACACTGGTACACTACTAGACACTGCTAGACACTGGTACACTGCTAGACACTGCTAGACACTGGTACACTGCTAGACACTGCTAGATACTGCTTGACTGACGTAACTTCCCACGCAGGCACTTCCCGTGCCTGGCGCTGCCGGCGTCGGCGCTGCAGCTGCTGGCCAGCGCCGGTCGAGCGCGCCTGCGCCACGGTCGCTGCTTCCCAGCGCCGCCGCTGCTCCCTCCCGGCCGGCACAGCGCTGGCATCCGCTGGGCCGCCAGCGCCCAACACGCACCAGCGCTCCTACAGTCAGTGCCGCTCTCTTGTGTTAGGGTTCTTGTATTAGCGCTCTCGTGTGTTACGGCTCTTGTGCTAGCGCTCTCTTGTGTTAGGGCTCTTGTGTTAGCGCTCTCTTGTGTTACGGCTCTTGTGTTAGCGCTCTCTTGTGTTAGGGCTCTTGTGTTAGCGCTCTCTTGTGTTAGGGCTCTTGTGTTAGCGCTCTCTTGTGTTAGGGCTCTTGTGTTAGCGCTCTCTTTTGTTAGGGCTCTTGTGTTAGCGCTCTCTTTGTGTCTTTCTTATTGTGCATGCATCTTATTTAATTCATATAAAGAATATTATACACGCTATTGCTTATTGCTTAAAACGCAAGGTTCTCAACGCAAGGTTTTCAACGCAAGGTTCTCAACGCAAGGTTTTCAACGCAAGGTTCTCAATGCAAGGTTTTCAAGGCGAGGTTTTCAACGCGAGGTTTTCAACGCAAGGTTTTCAACGCAAGGTTTTCAACGCAAGGTTTTCAACGCAAGGTTTTCAACGCAAGGTTTTCAACGCAAGGTTCTCAACGCAAGGTTTTCAACGCAAGGTTCTCAACGCAAGGTTTTCAACGCGAGGTTTTCAACGCAAGGTTTTAGACGCAAGGTTTTTGACGCAAGGTTTTCGACGCAAGGTTTTCAACGCAAGGCGGTGATCCTCAGGGCGGTGACAGATTGGGCGCGACGCAACCCGCGGCACGTGTCCAGCCCGGTGCGGCTGGACTGGATTTCCCCGGCCGGCCGGGATCGCCGGCCCCTGCTGGAGCCCGGCCCCCCCGCCCCCCACGATGCCGGCCGGGCGCTGCTGCTGCTCTGGGTGGACTGGTTCGGTGCCGCCGCCTTGGACCACGACCTCTGTCTCCCCATGGCCGGGCTGGAGGCTGCCTTGCAGGTGTGGCCTCTGCGCAACTTGCACAACTTGCACAACTTGCACAACACATACACAATAATATGTACAACATGATCACTTTTAGTGCGAATACGGTTCGTAACGCAAAGATAATGCGTTCAAATCCGAGTGGCTTTTGAGCTTTGCTCATGAATTGGAGTGGCGGAGGTACGCCAACTCCTTGTAATTTTAATAAGTGCAAAAGGTAAACAAACCACTTGTAATTCATATGCCTTAAAAATCTCCGTGTATGTATCGTGTCTCAACAGCCGAGTGGTTAAGGTACGAGACTGATAACCCAAAGGTACCGGGTTCGAATCCCGGCTAGAACGGAGATGCGTGAGCTTTTTGCATTTAATTTAGGCAAATGTTATTAAAGATAGTTGCAAAAACACGGTAGGCATTGAATATTAGAAACAAAGTATCAATCCCTAAATTTTTATCCTTGCCGGGATTCGAATTCTGGTCTTTGCCTGTCCCAGGGACTGCACTTATCGATTATGCTACACGGATTTTCCAGGGATGCGGGGGTGTCAAGTGCTGGTCGGCTGGCCCAGCGCCTGCCAGTGCTCTGATTGGTGCCGGCTACGCGGGCTTCCAGCGCTGGCGCACCCAGCGCTGGCAGTGCGACCCCGGCGCCGTCTGGCGCAGCGCTTACGTGGAGGGAGACATCGCCGGCGCCCGCTCCAGTTAGCACCGTGAGTTCCGTTAGCACTCGATACAACATTTGCTCTGGTTTGACAAACACCGGTCCAATTTCGGGGGGTTTATCAGCCAAGTTTGGGCTCAAGGGATTGAAAATTGGTGCCCGTGTAGAAGTCCATTTTTAATTTAAACCCAAATCCTTAAAACGGGGATCCACTTCCCCGGGGACAAAAAAAATAGAAGTGTGTGAAGCTCAATTTAAAATGTTGTAAGTGAAAATATTAAAAACACGTCTTGTCGTAGTCGGATTCCCTTTAGGGGATGTCTTTATCCCCGTAACTTGAAGGCAAGTCTGACTTCACCGGGCAATACCTTCATGGAAGGAAGGTTGAGATGAGCCAGCAAAACCCAACGCTGGGATGTGTTCTCTTGTTCTAGGCTGGAACTAATCATCTCTGCATCGACGCTAAGGACCTAAGACAACAGCTGGAAGATTACCAAAGACAGGAAAAACCAAGAAACCTAGCCGTATAATATTACGTAAAATTATTTTGTAACTTGTTAATTTCTAACTAATTTGTATCATTCAATTTCAAGGTTTTGTTACCAAACATCATGAACCCGGCTCGTCTTGAAAAAATAAAGAATAATAATAAGAACAATAGTTTTTTGAATTCAAGTGAATGTAGTTTTTGACCCATTGTGTACATAATTGATAGAATAATCAACAGATTAAATAATAAATAATGAGATGATTGAGTATTGCACATTGCACAACAAAAATGCATAGGACTGCTCTGACTCGGTAGGTACCTCAGGACTTGTGAATCTTTTACATTTCTAGTTTACATCGTTTGTTTCTAAGCAAGTTGATCTTAGACTCAATTCAAATCCCAAATTACAAGTTTCTTTTCCCCATGCCTTTAATTGATTAGATCAAAGTCCCGCTGTGCTCGTGGGTGTTACGTGGGTGTTACGGTGGGTGTTACGGTGGGTGTTACGTGGGTGTTACGGTGGGTGTTACGGTGGGTGTTACGTGGGTGTTACGGTGGGTGTTACGTGGGTGTTACGGTGGGTGTTACGGGTGGCGGGGCATTTTTTTATCTCAATAAATTGGCGAAGGTACCTGAACTACATGATAGTGACTAACTTCTAGCAAGAGCACTTAGTCCACGTAATCTATGTAGATGCGCGGTCTACCACTCTCAGAGAAGCCGAAAACTCTTCGTGGAATTAACCAGGTCACCATGAACTCTCCCGTTTCGAGGCGCAAAACCGCACCGCCCACCACCAACTTCCCCTCATGCCATAAAGTCATCGTGAACGGCATAAAATTGGGAGGAAGAAACTGGAGAACTCGGAACCCATCTCCCAAACCAAGACAAGATGATAAGTATGATGTCTCATTATTCAGATAGCCATGGTAGTTTTTGTAATCACTAAATAGTGTTATAATTAATGTAATAACGTGCAATTAATTAAATTTAATATTTAATATTTATTCCATTTGCATCTTATGTAATAATAAAATATAAAAGGAAATACAATAAATATATTAGGATATTTTTTTAAAGGAATTCCTTCCATCCCCACATCCCCAATGTTTCAACAAACTGTTGCTAGTTCTGTAAAGCTATCAGAGACTGCGCCAATGTCTAGGAACGCCACTATCACTTGTTTGCGCTCCAACAGACGATTTAATAAGAGGGAGGTGGATTCTTCCTACAAATTACACAGGCATGAGCTTTATGCTCGTCAAATGCCGAGAGCTGGGGAAGCTCCGTGCGCTGTGGACGACGTCCTCAGACTCACTGGACGCTTCACTCGACGAGCAGTGCTCTCACGTGTCAGCATGCAGATCACAGACAAGTAACCCTTCAGGGGGGGATGGATTTAGAAACCAGAATTAGCATGTGCGACAGTGAATATACATTCTGAACATTTAAGCTTCGCATGGTTGTAAATAATCTGGTAAAACGAAGTAGAATTTTAAAAAGTCATAGCTATTAGTCAGATAAGGGACTTTATTACAAGAAAAACTCGTCAGGCGTAATGGCTCGTGGGTTAAGTCGCTTGCTTCTTAAACAAGATTGTGTATGAGCCTGGTTCGAGCCCTGGGGCCCGATTCACGTACATTTGCTTAGTCGCTCTTAACACCCGACTAAGCTATCCCCGGTGTAACACCGAGTGTTAAACTTAACACTCGCTCTATTCACGAAGCAGTGTTAGGGACGATTAGGGAAAGACTAGCGACTGTAGCGCCACCTACCGAGTTCAGTTCGGACTTGAAATGATCAACCAATCAGCGTAGATTATTAAACGTCAAACACTTCCATCGTCATCGCGCGAATTTCGTTCTATCATGACAGGAGCAATTGCGTCAAAATCCTTTCCTGATTCCGCATCTGACAAGTCAGCCAAACGAACGCGACCAAACGCCATCGTCTCCTTGTCGAAAATATCGACTGCTAAAGCTATGGAAATAATTAAAAATGGAAATAAGAAAATATGGAAAAAACTCACAAATATTTAATAAAATTCGTTTCTTAAGCGCACAAAATTTGAGAGCAGAACTACACCATTTATAGTTATAAAAAAGCAAGTTCCTACTCGCAGAGAATCACACATCTATTTGTTCGCAGCAGAAATAAATAAAGAAATAAGTGAGGTTAAGTCTGGCTGTAAAACACTTTATCACAATAAAAACGAGTAATAGAACAATATTACACTTATCAATTACAATGCATAGAAATATATCACTTTTAAAAGCAGTTTCATGCCAATAGGTTGCCAATTAATCACTCTGGATGACACTCAACTTGAAATACGACGCAGAATTCATGTCTTATCCTGGCTCTGGAGCTGGGTTAGACAGGACTACGTCGGACTAAAGATGGCGGCCGGTGTTAACTTTCGAGAATCGTGATTAGCGCTAGTCCCGCCTAGTCGTCCCTAATCGCGCTTAACACTGTTTCGTGAATCGAGCCCCTGTAGCATACAGCTTTTTTACCATTGTAAAGACCTTTCAAAAAATATATATATTGAAAAATATCGGAAACAATCACATCACTCGAATGGCCGAGTGGTTAAGTCGCTTGGTTCATAACGCAAAGATGATGCGTTCAAATCCGAGTGGCTTTTGAGCTTTGCTCATGAATTGGGGTGGCGGGGGTACGCCAACTCCTTGTAATTTTAATAAGTACAAAAGGTAAACAAACCACTTGCATTTCATATGCCTTAAAAATCTCCGTGCATGTGTCGTGTCACAACAGCCGAGTGGTTAAGGTACGAGACTGATAACCCAAAGGTACCGGGTTCGAATCCCGGCTAGTACAGAGACGCGAGAGCTTTTTTGCATTTATTTTAGGCGAATGTTATTAAAGATAGTAGCAAAAATTCTTCGCGCTTCGCGACCTCGGTTTGAATTTTGGGGAAAATTAAACGTCCCACCCTAGCACCCTAAGCTTTTGCACTCAGCTTGGCCAAAATATTGGCTCCAAACAGCCTCGAGTGTGCACAAATTTGGTAGACAGCGCCATCTGGTAGATAAAATTGAACAAATCTGTGACTTAGTATATTTTTTTTTTCACATCACCTTACTACAACTTCGTGGTTTGGCACGTAGCATATTAACATTTTCAAATGAATTGTAAGTTCCAAAAAGCTGGATGCTCCGGGAATCGAACCCACGTCGCTAGAATAGTAGGCAAGTGGGCTATGCAATGCACCACGCTCTCGATGTTTGATCGCCTCGAATTCTCCCTTCACATTGCACATGGTAAGCTGGTGTGCTTTTTTTAAGGGGATTGACTTGTGTGTTTGACATTGCATACGATCAAGTCCTCTTCATCACTGTTGTACAGTGAATATTCAGTATTTTGACAATGCCAGACATTGCCAAAAAGCTGCGCCTGCTGCTGGGATCGAACCCGAGGCGCAACCGGCATTAATTGGAAAGCCAACGTGCTACCCAGAGGACCACGCTGTTGTTGGAATTTCGACTGTTTATATTCCCTTCCCATTCATTGTGTTGAACCAGAGGCTGTAATAAATTGACATCTCAGTTGTTCTTTGGCTTCGTGACGTAAGAACAAGCAAGCATCGTACAGCTTATTGGTTTCAGCCAAAGATTGTTGGACAAAAAGCCACGCCGGCATCGGTAAATAATCTGGTGAAACACTAGAATTTCAAAAATCATAGCTCTAATTGAGATTAGGAACTTTATTACAGGAAAAAGCTGTCAGGCGTAATGGCTTGATGGTTTGGCCGCTTGGTTTAAGGCTAAAATAACTCGGAGCCTGGTTCTAGCCTCGTAGCAACCGACTTTTTTACCATTGTAAGGATCTTTCAAATAATATAAAATATTGAAAAATATCCCCCGAATAGCCGAGTGGTTAAGTCGCTTGGTTCATAACGTCCGGATGACGCTCTCAAATCCGAGTGGCTTGAATTGGGGTGGCGGGGGTGCGTCCTCGCCCTCAACTTTTAACAAGTACAAAAAGCAATCAAACCATTTGTTGTTCATATGGGTTAAAAATCTTCGAAACTGTATCGTGTCTCAGCAGCCAAGCGGTAAAGCAACGAGACTGATATTACCGCGTTCGAGTCCTGGCTTGTACAGAGGCACACGAGGATTTTTGCATTGAACAAAAAAAATGTAGATAGGGAATTTAACGATCCCATCCTAGCCTGCTGCACTTTGCTTGCCAAAAAGTTGTGGTCCAAATGACCACGAGTCTGCATACATTTGATAGACAGATTGTACAAATCTGCGACCGGGCAACAAGAGAAACAATTGTAAGAGATAAATATAATAAACAAATCAATTTTTAACAAATAAAAAAATGTTTATTATTTAGAATCAATTCTAATTGTATGGAGACTTTGTTATAACATGCTTAGTTAAATTGCATAACAATTATGTAGGTACTAAGGCCAGCCGCTTGGCGCACTGCAACAAGCGTTCGACCATCACGAGCCGCGAGATCCAGACCGCCGTGCGGCTGCTGTTGCCCGGCGAGCTCGCCAAGCACGCCGTCAGCGAGGGGACCAAGGCGGACACCAAGTACACCAGCTCCAAGTAGGACGATGACAAGACGTCCCAGCCACTCCTTCCCGCTCACAACAATCGGCTTTTTTAAGGGCCACCCAAAACACCTAAAAGCCACCTAAAACATGCACATCAGAGAACATCCGTTTGCTGTCTAAACGACAAACGAAACGCTATTTCCAAATCCAAAAATTCATATTCCTGATTCTGTTTCCCGTTGTAGTCAGTTGCCATCCTTGAGCAATGTTTGGGGAACCGATTTCGCAACCGATTTTTTTGATTAAAGATTTATCAAGTACTTTGCGGAAAATACCGGAAAATTTAGTGGAAAACTCAAAAATGATGTTTCACTGCCTTCCAGTACATCATGAAAAGTCGTACCGACAAAGGTAGAAAGTAGAAAGTTCGTATTGAGCCATTGACACATTTTATTTCTGCTATTTAAGCCCCTTTCGGAGATGTAGTTTTTTGATTATTTCCAATATTTTACCAAAAACAACGTATTTATTTCACGGGTTGACACAAGTCGACGGCTGCAGCTATAAACAAAATAAACACGTCACAATGTAGTGTAAAGCAAGACAAAGCCGACCATGTAGGTCCCGTGCTCCTCTGACACAGGATGCGTCCCGTGAAGCGGTAGCAAACGAGGGCTTCGTCCAGCAGTACTTCTAATCACCTCAAATTGCATACGCTAAGGCGTTAAAACAGTCCACTGCTTGGTTTGGAACTACTTTTTTCACATGTTTTCACGTAACCTTGGCCCTATCGCTTAGCGCTAAGCCCCACAGCTTATGATAACGAAACGAACTGCATTCCTCGCTCAGTAATGCCAACACATACTGCAAAAATGCATCGCGACAGTCGCCATCGTTTGTTATACACATATTTTAAGGCCATATTCGTCAAACACGACCGACACCTTCCGGATTTTCCACCAATCCCGAGCGCGCTTGGACGGAGAAGCCTGGTCCGATTGAAACGAAGTGACATTGTCTGGCGTTTTGACGACGGAAACACGGCGACATGGTAATCTAGCGAAGCCCGTCGCTCGGCCTCCCATGGTGCCACGAGGGTGCGCGGGGTGCCGTTGGAAAGCGCACATTTCCAAGAACCCGGCAATCAACACGGCACCCCAAAGATTTGCTTAGTGATTTTCTGGCGAGTCTTTCAATTCAAACGACTATTTCACCGATGAACGTTTGGCGCAGTGCTTTGCAAGAAAACGCACAACAGCGTTGCTATGGGTCCAATCGTTGTGAAACTCTCACGATGTCAAGCCAAAAGATGGACCTAGATGCGTACCAAATTTGGTCGTGATCAATAGATCCAGACGCCCAAAATCCGTTATTCTATCGAAGACCACGGTCATTCTTCAGAAATCGATTTCCAACTTCACAAGACTGGAAAACACACTTGTAAAAGGCTTACAGTCGTCCGGTTTTTGAAAAAAACAAGATCAATTCTTTGACTTCACTCTGGAACCAAATCCGTTGCCCGGCGCTTATTCAAAAGTGCCGATATTTCCATTTTTTGACAACCCCAGACATTTTCATGTATTAAAACAGTCCAGGTTTTTCCCACCCGGTCCTGGTTTCTATACGACTTTATGCCTCCCAGAGTCCGTCAACTACATATTCACCCGGTAATCGAACGTATTTCTCCGTCAAACGTACCAACTCACCGCAGCTTTCGAGATGGCAGACACAGCAGCAGTCGCAGCACCGGCGCCCGCCCCAACGGCCGCGGCCTCCCCGGCCAAGAAGGCAGCCAAGTCGGCGGCGGCGTCGAAGCAGGCGCGCGGCAAGCCGGCGCACCCGCGCACCTCGGAGATGGTCAACGGCGCGATCAAGGCGCTGAAGGAGCGCGGAGGCTCGTCCCTGCAGGCGATCAAGAAGTACATCACCGCCAACTACAAGGTCGACGCGGAGAAGCTGGCTCCGTTCATCAAGAAGTACCTCAAGTCGGCGGTGACGAGCGGCGAGCTCGTGCAGACCAAGGGAAAGGGCGCGTCGGGCTCGTTCAAGCTGTCGAGCGCCAAGCCCGCTGCCGGTGCTGCCAGCAGCGCCGTGGTCAAGAAGCCCAAGGCGATCAAGTCCACCGTCGGCAAGGTGGCGGCCGCCAAGAAGAAGTCCGTCAAGTCGGTGACCAAGCGCGCGGCGTCGTCGCCTGCCAAGAAGAAGAGCGTCAGCGCCGTCAAGAAGACGTCGGCGTCGCCTTCCGCTGCGAAGAAGGCCCCGAAGGCTGCCAAGGCTGTCGTCGCAGCGAAGCCGAAGAAGGCTGCCGCGCCGGCCAAGGTGCAGAAGAAGGTGGCCAAGTCGCCCGCCAAGAAGCCGAAGACGCCCAAGCCGAAGAAGGCGGTCGCTCCCAAGGCGAAGCCGTCCCCGGCGAAGAAGGCGACTTCCACCAGTCGCAGCCGCAAGTGAGCTCGCTCGTGCTGGCGTTCGCTGCCGTGTCGAGGAAACAAACGGCCTTTTTCAAGGCCACCAAAACAATCCAAAAAGAGCAGTTGGCGCAAACGACAACCAATTTTCGCCACCCCATTTTTTCACCATATTATCCTATTCCCTAAAATTGATTATTATTATTATCCTATACCTGTCTTCTTGCTACGATGTACTCTGCCTGCTAACCTTTCCCTTGAAATTGGTCACCCATCCACATACTGATTAAATCCGATGTCGCTTAACTTTTGCAATAGGACAAGATCCTGTTTGCCCTTGACGCCCATGAAACCCTTGAAACTAGATGCCAGATGCCTAGATGCTAGAGACTTGATTACTGATTCTTGCTGTTTAACGAGGCATTTTTTGACAACGAGCCCCAACGGCGTCGGTGAATGAAAAGTTGATGAATAATCCAACCTTGCCTGCATCTTGAAGTGATTGTCACTTGAAGGTATCTGCTTTGCTGAAGTGACTTCTGCGTCGGGAAGGCGCACTCTGCTCAAGGGTCGTTTGCTTGCGGCGCCACCTGGTGCCTGCGCAGCGCCGTCTTGCGCTTGAAAGTCTTGCCGCACTTGCTTGCTCGCCCGTGCGAACCTGTGGCCGGGAAACAAACTCTCAGTCTTGCTGTGTGACAGGGACAGGGACAGGTACAATGAGACTGGCCCTGTGGCACTGGTCTAACGGCGCGGGTGAGTGAAAATGTGATGAGCAATCTAACCTTGCCTAGAAGGAAGGAGGCGGCGTACTCCTATCGCAAAGCACCGAGGGGACCACCGCTGTCCCTGCCGGCGTCTCAGCGACGGAGAGTGAAGATTGATGAACGCGTCCCAGCCGCAACCTGGAACAGAAGGCATTCACATGGTTAGAATCAAGCGAGATCTAGGATAATGCGTAGGCTCGCAGCATGACGTGCCTGTGCGTTGGGTTCAATAGACCGTACATAGATCAAGATAGCGGCTCACATGAGCAAAACATGAAACGAAATAGCTCTAAAGTGATAAATTTTATGGCCTTGAAAAAGGCCTTTTGCTTCCCTTCGTGTGGTGTTAAGAAGGGGGGGTAGGGATGGAATTAGGCGCGCTCCCCTCGGATGCGTCGGGCGAGCTGGATGTCTTTCGGCATGATGGTGACTCGCTTGGCGTGGATCGCGCACAAGTTGGTGTCTTCAAAGAGACCGACCAGGTACGCCTCGCTGGCTTCCTGCAGCGCCATCACGGCCGAGCTCTGGAAGCGCAGGTCGGTCTTGAAGTCCTGCGCGATCTCGCGGACGAGCCGCTGGAAGGGCAGCTTCCTGATGAGCAGCTCCGTGCTCTTCTGGTAGCGACGGATCTCTCGCAGGGCGACGGTGCCCGGCCGATAGCGATGGGGCTTCTTCACTCCGCCGGTAGCCGGCGCGCTCTTGCGGGCCGCCTTGGTGGCGAGCTGCTTGCGCGGCGCCTTTCCTCCGGTCGACTTCCTTGCTGTCTGCTTGGTACGGGCCATGGCTGCTTGTGACTTGAAAATGTGGATTTCGCCCTTTTTGTTAACTTTTGGAGCGTCCTGATTGGTTAATTCGTTGATTGGTGGAAATATCGGGTAACCCGAGGTCGAGGCGTTTGTCCACCCTTATTGCAGCCCCAAAAGAACCAGGGCTACACAAATCAGGCCCAAAAAGTGGTTCAAAATGTTTTTCACGTGTTCCACAATTTTGACAGTAAAAAAACGCCTGAGGACGCCGTCAAAGGATGCCGCCGATGGGGCAGTTGATATTCAAGGAAATTGATTGGTAGCTTTGAAAGTGACAAAGTTTATTAGGTAGGCATTTCGGTAATTTTCGGCATATTCACACACCATTTCGTTTTACAACGTGCCGCGTGTGAAATCTCTTACTGCCGTAGTAAACAATAAAAGTGCTGAAAGACAATAGTGTTTTATACACGTCCCTGTGCATTGTGGCGTAAGCCGTGTGCTTAAAAAGTGAATTCCTTCTTTCAATTTAATAAAATGGCCCTCGGCGCCAGTGACATTGATTGATCCAGAACCAGTGAGTGTCGACGCAAAAAGGACCGAGCGCCAGCGATGATTGATCCCGGCGACGCACTCGTTGCTGAACGAGTGGCGAATTCCGCGAATGTCGCAACAACATTCGCCAGACCAGCAGCTCCATCCACGTCAGTGCAAAGCGAGGATATGGAGTACACCCTGGCCTCTACTAAGAGAGGGCGAGAAGCCGATGCAAGGAAGACTGCGAAGCAGCCATCTCGTGATTCCAGCAGTGAGTCTGCATCCAGCCGAAAAAGGAAGAATCCGCGCCCCAAAACTGCCGATCCCGGCTTTGTGGGTGTTAACATGTTCGCGCCGCTGGCCGGTTTCTCGGTACACCCGCTAGATCAGGCAAGTGCGACGCCACCGGCCTCAACTACAACCCAGAAAAAGAAGCCCAGAATACCGCCAGTGATGACACGAAACCAGGCCACACACTCGGCAATGTTGGCGCTGGTTTTGACAGTGCTTGACGAAAATGAGTTCCTCATAAAGCCCCGGCTTGATTTCTCGGCGATTACTGTCGTAAGCATCGAAGCTTACAACAAGCTGACCACCCTGCTCGTAGAGAAACAAATAGACTACTACACCTACTCAGCGCAACCCATGCGCACGCAAACATTTATCCTCCGCGGCTTGCCGATCAACGCGGAAACAGAGCTGATAAAGGCAGCTCTGAACGAGGCCGGCTTCCCAGCCAGGACAGTGACGCAGCTGGTAAATACCAGGGAAGAGAATCGGCCTGCACTTCCTCTCTTCCGCATCACCATGGCACGCAACGTGGGCGAGAAGGCGGCCGAGCTCACCGAGCTCACGCGTCTCCTAAGCTGCACAGTGTCTACTGAAGCGCCGCGCACATCAACCAAAAACCAGACAGCTATTTGCTACAACTGCCAGAAGCCCGGGCATTCGGCGCAGTTCTGCAGGTTACCGCAGAAGTGCTCCCGGTGCGCCGAGAACCATCACTACAAGCAGTGCGGCTTGAAATCGACGGAGCCGCGCGTCTGTGCAAACTGCAATGGGCCGCACCCTACAACGTTCCAGAACTGCCCCTATCTGAAGGAGGTCCGGCAGCGTCGTGCGCTGCAGGCTACCAACGCCCGTCGAACCAGCGGCGCTCTCAACCGAGGAGCCGTGCTCGGCTCCGCTGCGGCCACTGCGCGGGACTCGCCTCGCAACCAGCAACGCCGTCTCGACGCCCCGAAAGCAGCGCCTAGGACATCAACACCTGTCGTAAGCACTCGGACCTTCGCCCAAGTCGCCTCGACCACAATCCCAACTACACAAGAGACCGTTCAGGAGGAAACCGAGCCGAAACAACCGCTTATCTCATCCCCGGACCCAACTGTACCACCCGCAGAAAACAACTTCAACTGGAAAGACCTCGCCCTATCCCTTGCGCAATTTATTGCAAGCTTAAACATTCATCCAATAATCACCATGATCGCGCACAGCGCATTCCAATTCATTTCTTCACTCAAAAATGCCAGTCCCTAGAAATGAAGCCCCTTTCCTCATCAGTTCTTGGAACGCCAATGGAATAACAACCCGCCGGGCCGAATTCCACTCTTTCCTAACATCCTTTGATATTCAAGTAGGACTCCTCTGCGAAACTCGTTTGACTGCGACAAGCAGACTAGCACTGGCCAACTACAGTGTTTACAGAACAGACCGACCCAACGGCACAGGAGGCGGCACCGCCATCGCCATCAAAACTTCCATCAAGCACCACGAGATCGCCCTGCCAGCGCTAAGCCAACTGGAGGCAACGGGGGTGATGGTGGAAACGCACTTCGGCCCGCTGCGCATCATTTCTGTTTACCGGCCACCAAAAGGCCCACTGTGCACCGACGATATCACTGCCTTGATGGACGCCCCCCAGCCCACTATCATCGGAGGCGACCTCAACGCGAAGCATACTGCCTGGAACAGCAGGCTCGTGTCTCCGGCAGGCCGAACACTCCTCAAACTAGCAAGAGAAGCCGGCTTCTCCGTGATGGGCCCAACAGGACATACGTACTTCAAGGTTGGTGCTCGCTGCAACTCCTCCGATGTCCTTGACATATTCCTCACCCAAAACCTGCAAAGTTCAATTGAAATTTCAAACATAACCGCTTTGACCTCTGATCACAACCCGATCCTCGCGACAATAAGCAACACACTCCTCACTGCCACCGAAACAGTTGCACGCAGAAACTTCCGCAAGGCCGACTGGAATCAGTTTCGAACAACAACCGATGAAAACTTAGCTGACTTCACACCAACACTGGACACACCTACCGCCATTGACGAAGCCGTCGAAGCCCTGACAGGAGCCATTCAATCTGCAGTCGAAGCTAGTGTTCCAATGCACAAACCCCGCAGAAATACTCTCTTTGACCTCCCTGCTGGCATTCTACAGTCCATCAAGATGAAGAATGCTGTGAGAAGGAAATGGCAACAGCTTCGAACTCCAGACTTGCGTCGCAGGTACAACGCTATGGTTGCCGAGTTGAAGATCACCATACAAAGCCATCTGTCCGGCCGCTGGGAAGCTGTGCTGGAAAACCTCTCGCCAAACGACGGATCTATCTGGCGCATGACGCGGAAATTGACTCGGCGACCCGAACCCAGCCCGCCCATCCAGGGCCGACACCATCTCGCCTGCAGTGCCCAAGACAAAGCGGAAGTGCTTGCAGAGTCGCTGGAAGCCCAGTTTCAGCCAAATCCAGCCACCGCCGCCAGCGCAGCGATCGAAGCGCACGTGTCCAACTGGCTGTCTGGCGTCCATCCCGAGCAAGCCACCGAACCGTGCACCATCGCCGAGGTGGCCAAGATAGTCAACGCGTTGCCCAACGGCAAGGCCCCGGGCGCTGACGGCATCAACAACCAGACGGTCAAAGAACTCCCTTTCTCCGCCTGCATCCTACTCTTGGACATCTTCAACGCTTCACTGCTTCTACATCACTTCCCGACTAACTGGAAAACGGCGAAGGTCATACTATTTCCCAAGCCCGGAAAACCGCTACGAGAACCAGCTAGCTACAGACCAATCAGCTTGCTGGCTACACTTTCAAAAATTTTCGAAAAGATAATTCTATCCCGACTCCAGAATCACATTGATGGCCATGACCTACTCATTCACCAGCAATGTGGTTTTCGCCAAAACCATTCAACTACCGACCAGCTGCTCCGTGTGGTGAACTTGATATCACACGGATTCAACACAAACCGAAGTACGGGAGTTGTATTTCTGGACGTGGCAAAAGCGTTCGACAGGGTCTGGCACTGTGGTCTGCTCGCAGATCTCATTAAAATGCAATTCCCTCTTCACATGATCAGGCTCCTTCAATCCTACCTTTCTAAAAGATCCTTCTTCGTATCTATGCGTGACCAAAACTCCACGACTAGGCCCATCCATGCCGGCGTACCGCAAGGGAGTGTCCTGGGCCCTGTCCTGTTCAATCTCCACACCAACGATTTCCCAGTCAACATCCCCGGCGTCGAGGTCGCCCTCTACGCGGACGACGCAGCGCTTCTTGCCCGGTCTTTCAGCACGAAGAGGATCGAGAAGCTGCTGCAGACCGCCCTGGACACGATCTCCGCCTGGTACGAGACCAAGCGCATCGCGGTGAACGCGGACAAGACAACTGCCACGCTGTTCTCCTGGAAGGAGTCGGCCAGGACCGAGCCGGTCATCAGGCTGCACGGCACGCAGATCACGTGGTGCCCGCACAGCCGCTATCTTGGGGTGGAGCTCGACCGCCACCTCACGTGGGGGCCGCACGTCAGCCGCATTTACTCAACGGCGGTCAAGAAGATGGCATCGCTTTGGCCGCTGTTGAGGGGGAGAAGACTGGCGCCAAACGTCAAGGCGCGGGTCTACACCACCATCGTAAGGCCCGGCCTTACCTATGCGTCGCCCATATGGGGCGGTTGTGCCGACCACCACCTGGAACAGCTGCAGCGGCTTCAAAACCGCGCACTGAAGGCGGCCCTGTCCCTGCCACGGTTCACGAGAACCGCCGACGTCCACCGCCAACTGGGAGTGGAGCTACTCCGCACTTTCATGTCCCGAATTAATCAGGCTTATCATTTAAAATCAACCGACCACCTAAACCCTCTTATTGCAAATTCAATACAAAATCCTTCTCCATGGGACCGTTTCTATCGGCCCATACACTCCATCCAAATTTGACCGCAGCAGCTACTAACGGCTTGCCGAGCTGCTGCAATCCCTAAAATATCCCAAAAACATGGTCAATAACGGCTTGCCGGACCTCTCCCGATTTCACCACTAAAATAATCTTCGTGCACTAAAAGTCATAAGACTGACGGGCACAAACGAGTCCGACTCATCAGCGGGCCACTCCGTGGCCGCTGCTGCATCGGCCTCCAGCAGAGAGCAGGGATTTTCGGCATATTGTACCGGGACTTCTCATCTTCTCTACTCAACATGACTGGACGCGGCAAAGGAGGCAAAGGACTGGGAAAGGGAGGCGCGAAGCGACACAGGAAGGTGTTGCGTGACAACATCCAGGGCATCACGAAGCCCGCGATCCGTCGTCTGGCTCGCCGAGGCGGAGTCAAGCGCATCTCCGGGCTGATCTACGAGGAGACGCGCGGCGTGCTCAAGGTGTTCCTCGAGAACGTGATCCGTGACGCCGTCACCTACACCGAGCACGCCAAGAGGAAGACCGTCACCGCCATGGACGTCGTCTACGCGCTCAAACGCCAGGGACGCACGCTCTACGGATTCGGCGGCTAAACCATCTGACACCTCGCTACACGAAACAACAAAGGTCCTTTTCAGGACCACCCAATTCTTATCACATCTGAGCTATGTACGTTACCAACTTGGCTATCTGAACGGTCACTGGCGTCTATAATAGGTAGTAAGCAAGTTTTGAAGTATTGAGCTGAAGGAGCGTTGCTAGGTACGCTTTTCCCGCCACGCATCTTCAAAGGAGGCGCAGGAAGCATGGGACATTCAAGTTTATACTACACAGCGCCGACGTTTGTACGATGTAGAAAGAACACAAGCAATGCAACGTTCAAGCCACGTAGGCCTTTTCAGATGGTTACACTTTTGCGAACGACGTTTTGTATCAAACTCAGCGATTGAAGCGTTACTACTTACTACCAGAGCAAACTACCTACAGAGCAGTAATCACGTGAGTCACACAATGATCACAGTAATCACAAAAACTTCATATTGATTTTCTCTCAGCCGGGGAAGCAAATAATTCATGCAAGGTACGAGTTGCGAGCTCGATAGTGACCGGGACGACTAGAGGCCGGCTTGGCATGTCGGGCTGGTAGTAAACGGATCGACTCTGATGTAAGTGTTTTGGGTGGCCTTGAAAAAGGCCGATTGTTGTCAGCGGGAAGGAGTGGCTGGGACGTCTTGTCAACGTCCTACTTGGAGCTGGTGTACTTGGTGACCGCCTTGGTCCCTTCGCTGACGGCGTGCTTGGCGAGCTCGCCGGGCAACAGCAGCCGCACGGCGGTCTGGATCTCGCGGCTCGTGATAGTCGAACGCTTGTTGTAGTGCGCCAAGCGGCTGGCCTCGGCGGCGATGCGCTCGAAAATGTCGTTCACGAAGCTGTTCATGATGCTCATCGCCTTCGACGAGATGCCGGTGTCGGGATGAACCTGCTTCAGCACCTTGTAGATGTGATGGCGTAGCTCTCTTTCCTCTTGCGTTTCTTCTTCTTGTCGCCCTTGCTGATGTTCTTCTGGGCCTTGCCCGCCTTCTTCGCTGCTTTTCCGCTAGTCTTGGGAGGCATGGTGCTTCGAAAGTGATGTCAAATTTTTGGGAGCCGTTATTTTGTGTTGTAAATTGTTCAAAATTCGTTCCAATCGTTTGTGCGGCTCAAATTTGGCGGTTAAAGAAGAATTTACGAAACAACGGCATAAGACGCAAACTCTCACTTATTCAAAATTTTCGTCACCTTGATGACGTCAGCAGCTTGCGCCGTCAAGCGATTGTTAAGTCCTTGTTGCATCAAATCACATTTCCAGGAAATGGCGATTGGCTAGTGCGGCGCGTCAAAGCATTTTCCGGATCTTCAGGCTGGATCGTTTGTCGGATGCCGCCGCCAATATAAAGGAGGCCGAAAGGTGTCAAACGTCATGGATGATTTGGACATCGAGGCCGAAAGGAGACCGACCAACAGGCGTTTGCCTACACCACCACGGCCGGAGCAAGCAACGCTTCGAAACCCAACGACGAACTTAGCTGATAGGAGTTTGAGCGCAATTCTAAGTAGCTTAGGGCAAAGACCGGCGGCCGCTACCACCCACGCGGGACCGCTTGACAGGGCTCCTCCGATAGACTAGGGCCAACTCCGAGCGACCGCCAGCGCCACAGGTGGGATCGCTCCGTTAGGTTCCCTCCCCGAGTCCACTCTTCGGAGTGTTACTCACAGAGCGGTTGTCGTTGACACCTCCCCCCCCGGAAAATGATGTCAGCTCCTGCCCCCTGACCACAGGCAGCTAGCTGAACAACAAAACAGCAAAAGAGGGCACAGCCCCATAGCCTTACCGGCAACCAAAGTTGCCGGTAAAAGACAGCCCATGAGCTCAGGCTACGCTCAACGATGAACACCCGGTTTCGCCAGGCCGCCGCTCTCCCGAGCAAGTTCTCGCCCGAACGGGCCATTGCGTCCAGCAGCAAACTGACCGCCAATGACGTTGCTGATGAAGGCCCGGCCAGCGGCGCCTAGCACGCAGGCCCCAGCCAAGAAGACCTTCGTGACAGCAGCTAACTCCACGCCCCCTGCCGCTCCGAAGAAGCCGGTGACTCGCAACACCGCCGCCACCGCTGCCACCATCGCAGCGCCCGCCAAAACACCCCCCGCACGAGTCGACTCGAGCAGCTCCGACGAAGACTTCGTCACCGTGGCGGCTCGCAAACGAGCCCCTAAACCCAAGCCGGCCAAGAAGACAACGACACCTGTCAAAAACTCTTACGCCGCGCTCTCCGACTCCGAAGGACACCCCTCCGACTCGACGACCAGCAGCGAGGAAGAGGTGGCCACCCCAAGGAAGTACAAGATTCCGCCACTTTTCTTCGAGCCGGATCTCGACCACGAGGACGTCACGGATGCGCTCGACAGTATCACTGTCGACCATTCGTACGTCCTCAAGCCGAAGGGCAAGGGCTACCGCCTGGTGGTGAAAACCCCAGCCGACTACCGGGCCGTCACCGACGCCCTCATCGCCGACCAAATCGAGTTCCACACCTTCCCTGTGGAAAAACCAAGAACCCAAAGGTTTATCATCCGCGGACTCCCGCTCTCCGCCTCAACTGCCAAAATCGCGGCCGAGCTGAAAAGCCTCGGCTTTGAAACCACGGCCGTCGTGCAGCTCGGGCGGAACTCGGGGAGCGAAAAAATCATCTACCCGCTGTTCGCCGTCACCATGGCGATTCCACCCGGAAAAGCAGCCAGGAACGTTTCAACCATCACACGGCTGCTGCGCTGCGCGGTTAAAACCGAAGATCCGCGAAGCCAACGCGGACCAGCGCAGTGCCACCGGTGCCAGCGCGTCGGCCACGCTACCGCCTTCTGTCACCAGGCGCCACGCTGCGTGCGCTGCGCCGGGAACCACCTGCTCGACGACTGCCCCGAGCCCCACGGCACCGACCACCCCAAGTGCTGCAACTGCGTTGACGGCGCTCACCCGGCCAGCTACCGGGGGTGTGTCTACCTCAAAAAGGCCAAGGTAGCACAGCGTGCCACACCTACGGCTGCTACCACCAAGAACAACGGCTGGGAGAAACAGCCAAGAATACCAATCCCACCAGTGACCTCAAAGGCCGAAAACACCACCAGTGGCTTCTCCTATACAGAAGCTACCGCCGGCGCAATGAAACCAACGACCGAAACCAACACCCCCGAACTAACCGCCATTCTCAGCACGCTGATGGAAATAGTGCAGCAAACGAACAAACAACTGGAAATGGTCGCCTCCCTGGTGGAATCGCTGGTAAACACCAACAATGCCAGCAAACGCTAGACTGCAAACACTCCGGCTGCTGAACTGGAACGCCAACGGCATCCAGTCCCGCACCGCCGAACTCCTGGCGCTGATGGCATCCACCGACAGCGCAGTGGCCCTCGTCAGCGAAACGCACCTCCAACCCGGACACCGACTGCGTCTGGCCAACCACACCGTGTATCGGACCGACCGGCCCGGCGGCGCTGCGCACGGCGGCACGGCCGTCATCGTGCGCAACTCCGTGCGCCACGAGCAAATCCCGCTGCCTGCGCTATCTCGCCTCGAGGCGACCGGCGTGTGCGTGCACACGGTGAAAGGTCCGCTGCGAGTGTTTGCCGCCTACTCACCGCCCAGCTGGCCGCTCATCGAGCTCGACATCGAAGCGCTGCTCGACTCACCCCAGGCCACGCTCGTTGCCGGGGACCTGAACGCGAAGCATCCCGACTGGAACTGCTCCTCGATAAACGCCGCCGGACGGAGACTCCGCGCCCTCGGCCAGCGCGCCAACTTCACAGTAGCGGGACCCACCGAACCAACTCGAGTACCGGCGAATGCTCGACAACGACCATCGGTCATCGACATCACCCTGTCGAAAAACATGGCCCAGTCACTCGAGATGGAATCACTCCCTGCTCTTTCATCCGACCACAACCCCGTGCTCATCTCCATCGGCGACGAGCTGGTCACCGTCCAACCGACCAAGCGACTCAACTGGAAACGAGCCAACTGGGATCAGTTCCGAGAAGACCTGGCACCACGGATCGCCTCAACCGAAATCAACACCGCCCAAGACCTGGACACGGCTGTCACCCACTTCACCACGGCCATCCAGTCGAGTATCGAAGCCACCATTCCCAGCTTCACTCCGCCCAGAAATGGCCTGTACGATCTCCCTGAGTCGATACTACAGGCCATTCGCATCAAAAACAAGGCAAAGCGCAGGTTCCAACGATGCCGCACTCTTGACCTGCGGCTGAAATACCGAGAACTCCAAGGCCAGCTAGACATCCTGATCCGCGAGCACCGCCAGGCGAAGTGGGACCAGGCAGTCAGCGAGCTGAACGTCGAGGACCACTCCGTCTGGCGCATGACCCGACGCCTGCTCAACAAGCCGACGCCGAACCCGCCGATGAAAGGCAGGACGCACCTGGCGTGCAGCGCGCGTGACAAGGCCGAGGTGCTGGCAGACTCGCTGCAGCTGCAGTTCCAGCCCAACCCGCCGAGCCGCATCACTGCGCAAGTCAGGGAGGAGACGGGTCACTTCCTGCACGCTCACCGGCACGAAGCGCACGCGCAGGACGCGAGCCTCATCACCCTGGCTGAAATGGAGAAACACGTGACAAAGCTGAAGAACAAGAAGGCCCCGGGCTCTGATGGCATCACCAACCAAGTCATCAAAGAACTCCCAGGGGAAGCCTGCGAGCGCCTTCTTGAAATCTTCAACGCCAGCCTCACTCTCCAGCACTTCCCACGCCCGTGGAAGGAAGCCAGGGTGATCGCCTTCCCAAAACCGGGAAAGATCCTCAGCGACCCCGCCAACTGGCGCCCCATCAGCCTTCTCTCGGGCTTATCCAAGCTTCTTGAGAAGGCCATTCTCACCCGACTCGTAACACACAGCGACTCTACCGGCCTGATCATCAACCAACAATTTGGCTTCCGGAGCGCCCACTCCACCAACCACCAGCTTCTGAGAGTCGTCAACTACATCAGCAACGGCCTCAACTGGAAACTCCACACAGCTGCAGTCTTCCTCGACGTCGCCAAGGCCTTCGACCGAGTCTGGCACGTCGGACTTGTCCACAAACTTGCAAAAACAGGTTTCCCACCACACCTGGTAAACATGATCGCAAGCTACCTCAAGGAACGCAGCTTCCACGTCGCCATGAACGAAGACCGCTCCACCAGTCGGCCGATCGCCGCGGGTGTTCCACAAGGCAGCATCATCGGCCCGTTCCTGTTCAACATCTACACGAACGACATCCCTGTCGACACGGCAAACTCGGCGATTGCGCTCTACGCCGACGACGCGGCCATCCTCGTCCAGTCCAGGAGCCTCGAGCTGATCAAGAAGCACCTCCAGCCCGCACTCGACGCCCTCACCACCTGGTACGCAGACTGGCGGATTGGCATCAACACCGCCAAGACGACAGCCACGCTCTTCGCACACAAGAAAAACATCCATCCTCCCGACACGACACTGCAAGGCCAGCCGATCAAGTGGACGGCGACCAGCAAGTACCTGGGCGTACTGCTGGACGCCAAGCTCAACTGGGAGCCGCACATCGAGGCAACGCGCACCAAGGCAGCCGGGAAACTGGCCGCGCTCAGCCCGCTGCTTCGCAGCCGCTGCATGTCAACGCAGACCAAGCTGCGGCTCTACACCGCCATCATCCGGCCCACGCTCACGTACGGCTCGCCTGTGTGGGCGACCTGCCGGGAAACACTCCTTGCGCGCCTGCAGATTGTGCAGAACCGGGCAATGAAGACCGCCGCCGGACTTCCCATGTTTGCGAGGACGCAAGCAATGCACCGGGAGCTGAAGATCGAGCTTCTCAAAAACTTTGTATTTGCCCTAAATACAAAATTCTTCAACAGTCTAACCGACAATCCCAACCCGGCAATCCGTGACCAACTCCAATTCACTGCCTCTCCCTTTGACAGATTCCCCAGACCAATCAATTGCCTCCTGCCCACAGGAACCACCACCGTGCCACTAACGGCCTAGCCGGGCACGCTGCAATTGAAAACACCAGGTCACTAACGGCTTGCCGGACCCAGAAGCAGATGCACTGACACCTGGCAGCATCAAAAGAAAATCACCGACAACAGACCAACCGACGAACATCCACCCAGCCGCCCGGAGAATACGGGGTAACCCCCGCCCCTCCGAGCCCATCGTCTCGGCTCCGCCGAGACGAAACCGACCGAAGTGAGCGCGTCAAACGTCATGCAAATTCGCTTCTGCTACCAGCGTTGTAGCAGTCGAATCTCCGAGCTCCCTTCAAACACACCGACATGTCTGGCCGCGGTAAAGGAGGCAAGGTGAAGGGCAAGTCCAAGTCGCGCTCGTCGCGTGCCGGACTCCAGTTCCCCGTCGGACGAATCCACCGGCTGCTGCGCAAGGGCAACTACGCGGAGCGCGTCGGCGCCGGGGCGCCCGTCTACCTGGCCGCCGTCATGGAGTACCTGGCCGCCGAGGTGCTCGAGTTGGCCGGCAACGCCGCCCGCGACAACAAGAAGACACGCATCATCCCGCGCCACTTGCAGCTGGCCATCCGCAACGACGAGGAGCTCAACAAGCTGCTCTCCGGCGTGACGATCGCGCAAGGCGGTGTCCTGCCCAACATCCAGGCAGTGCTTCTGCCCAAGAAGACCGAGAAGAAGGCATAAGCCATCCTTGCCTGCTCGTCCCTCAAACAACCGGCCTTTTTCAAGGCCCCCCAAAACACTTACATCAGAGCTAAGTTGTTTCTAGCCATAATAAGATGGTATGTATACGTTCCGGGTCATTCATTGCCCCTAGATCTTCCATCTGCCCTTAACTAGATCCGTATGGCAAGCTGGGTGTTTGCTTCCTTCGACGGAAGTGATGGCATGCATGTTTGTCCAAGATCATTAGGTTCGACTGCACTTGCTAGTTGGTTCCAAGTCCTGGCCAGATATGTCGGTTTCTTATCGAACGAAATGATGAAGGCAGGTTTTAGTTTTACTAGTGTCCGCCAGATGGTAAACTCTGAGGTTAAATTTTCGTTCACCTACAAAAAGCGACTGATTGCTACTCTATGACTTGGTAGCGAGTGCCTACTTTATATTTTATTGATTCCATGTTTATTTTGACAGATCGCTACGCTTTGGATGTCAAGCTCTTGCGGCTTGCTAATCAAGGTACAAGGACATTTAGACCTGCAGACTTAAGCCCGTAGCACACTGGTCTCAAACGTACGTCTGGCACCGAGCGCTCCGTCTGCAGTCCACGAGGAGCGTCAAATCGCCAAGCTAGATACGAAGCGTTTGAAAAGTTCTGCCGAGATTATTTGTCACATTTCTGTCAGCCATCTTTAAAACCGCTCAGCTGCTTGATATTTGACACTGACAGTAGCGGCTCGCATCGAACTTGATATTTAATAATAATGCAGAGAAAGCAGCGTTTGAAGCGAAGAAAAAGACTGTTAAAAATTGCTGCGGCATGTGTATTGTGGTGATGTGGATTTAAAGGAGTCTGGATGACATGTTTCCCACATATATCTTCTTGGCTCCATAAAATCAATCATAAGTATTTCCTTTTCTACTGTCCACACAGGATTTTTTGGAACTTTAGGCATTTCTCTATATTATAATTATTTTCGCCGTTTTGACACAAGAAAATATCTGACAATCGATGCAGTTCCTGTAGATTTGAATAACCGCCACCTATATCCCGTGATATTTTCATGCTCTGTGATTGGCCAATCATGGTCTGTGTGAAACGCACCTACCAAAAAATAGGAAGTTTCCTATTTGAATATTTCACGCGGACCGGCACGGAGCGTGTCGACTTTTTGAAATTGCGCATGCGCATGACGGAGCGCTCGGTGTCAGACGTACGTTTGAGACCAGTGTGCTACGGGCTTTAATCGGTTACACATTATGAAAGACAGAAAATCACTTATCAAGTCAAAGTTTAAACATCAACGTAGTGAAGAGATTGCCAATTTAATTTTCAGGCGGTAAAACAAGGATGCAGTTTATGTTTCATAGATTTCTCGTCGGAAATAACCCACTTGAACGTTGAATTGATTATCGCGGCAACACAAAGATGACAGTAACCCAGCGCGTAGGGGATACAATCCAGCATTCCTCGTAGGTACCCGAATGTTGGCTTGCTGCTATCACCGTTCTAATCCTTCTCTACCTGCTGCTAGCGGCAAGTCTGTCTGAGAGTTGACTCTGCAAAGAGGCTGCCCTAAGCTCCTTGAGGCTCGCCGCTGCAGCCAGAGGATCAAGTCACCTACATTTCAAAGTCTGGCGTTAAAACCCCCCAGGGTGGGTTTAGCAAGAAATAGGGATGACTGGCGAAAAGTTGCTCAGTGGTATGACATGCTTTTCATGACGCTAGAAGAAATTAACTGAGTAAAGTTCAACTATGCAGCTGCGATTAGGTACCTAAAATACCAAGCCATGCAATTAAAAAGAGACTATCAATTAAAAGTCCTAAAATAAATAAATAAATAAAGACTTTTGCTTAGGTGGAAGCCGTAACGACGGAAAAAGGCATCGTGTTTTATTTAAATTTTGCTGCTTCTCATTGTTGACAGTAGTTACTCTTCTCCTGTGAATTGATTTATTTATTTATTTGAGTATAAGTTATGCTCTTGGTCATCTTCACCACGTGAATGGTTATTTGACTTCTTAATCAAAGTCAAGAGCCTTAATTTCCGCTAATCTTAACTAATTGCCGCTTTGCCCGTCCCAGATTAACACGGGGTTCACTGGCTTCCATGAGAACTAAGGAAATGACACGCTGGCCCGATGACACCAACTGAATTGTGCAGACATTTCTTCGAGGAACACGTTCACCGTCGCGTCAAAGCCAAGCCGCTTTGCAAAGCCGCCAGTTAAACTGGCCGTGTGTCAATCAAGCTACTCAGGGTTTCAAGCAGCCTCGCATCTCGACTTCTTATCGACCGAAATGATGAAGGCAGGTTTTAGTTTTACTCGTGTCCGCTAGATGGTGGACTCTGCGCTAAATTTCCCCTCGCCCACAACGAAGGAACATGCCTTGACATTACTTGGAGGTTATTTTTTCGTTCACCTACAAAAAGTGACTGATTGCTACTTTATGAGAATGCTGGCAAACTTTAAGCGTAATGGTTCCTGCGACTTGCTAAACAAGGAACAAGGACGATGAGAATTGCAAACTTTCTCGGTAAAATTAAGCGAATGCCAATTTTATATTTATAAATTTCAGGTTGTTATTTTGACAGATCGCTACGCTTTGGATGTCAAGCTCTTGCGGCTTGCTAATCAAGGTACAAGGACATTTAGACCGGCGGACTTAATCGGTTACACATTTTGAAAGACAGGAAATCAAGCCAAAGCAGCTCAAGGTGGCAAAGTTAAAACATCAACGTAGTGAAGAGATTGCCAATTGATTTGAATCAAGTTCATATTAAGATATGCTGACTCTTGGTGGACATTTCACGAATGTAAACTCCTTCGCGATCGAGTCCAGCCTCGATTGATGAGAGAAAATGTCTGCAAAATGACACTGGCTTCAAAGAAACCCTGTGAAAAGCTCGCCTCCGAGCGCGAGCACGTGCGAGTAAGACAAGTTGCCTAGCAACCGAGGGAACGCGCACGTCTTCGCAGAAAGCGTGGAGCCGTTCACTTTATCGAATTGTTCATCGTTTTCTAATTGATTGCTTTGATCGACGCAGAATGACGTCAGCGCAATGTGACACTAGTCGGAGTTGCCATGGAAACAGGCGCATGCAACTTTATGCGATTGATACTGTCCGAAAAAATATATAAGAAACACATCCTTTTGACAAATTTTAATCCTTGGGAATTGATCAAATGATTTGATTGATGGTACCTGGTGTTTAACGACGCAATGTTTTAACAACTGGCTAAATGGCGCTGGTCTAAAGGCGTCGGTGGATGAAAGGGTGATGATGAACCTAACCTATGGCTAGAAGGGAGGAGGGGAAACCCGTTGCCGGCACGTAGCCTACTCCTGTCAAAAAGCACCGAGGGGACCACCGGCTTTACGTCCCTTCCGAAGGACGGTGCAACTCGGACGACAGGATTCCTCCGCTAATCCGTGCTGTCGAGAGGTTGACAAGCACGGCGAGTGCAGTTGACGTGCTAACTTCAAACCCTGCGACCTCTCTCCCGAACAGAACTGATCGTGTGAATGATGGTCACCCATCCAACAGCGCAATGTTGCTTAACATCAGCGAACTCACGAGAACCGGTGTTTCCAACAACTTCAGACGGTAAAAAAGGTTGCAGTTTATGTTTCATAGATTTCTCGTCGGAAATAACCCACTTGAACGTTGAATTGATTATCGCGGCAACACAAAGATGACAGTAACCCAGCGCGTAGGGGATACAATCCAGCATTCCTCGTAGGTACCCGAATGTTGGCTTGCTGCTATCACCGTTCTAATCCTTCTCTACCTGCTGCTAGCGGAAAGTCTGTCTGAGAGTTGACTCTGCAAAGAGGCTGCCCTAAGCTCCTTGAGGCTCGCCGCTGCAGCCAGAGGATCAAGTCACCTACATTTCAAAGTCGGGTGTTAAAACCCCCCAGGGTGGGTTTAGCAAGAAATAGGGATGTTTGGCGAAAAGTTGCTCTGTGGTATGACATGCTTTTCATGACGCTAGAAGAAATTAACTGAGTAAAGTTCAACTATGCAGCTGCGATTAGGTGCCTAAAATACCAAGCCATGCAATTAAAAAGAGACTATCAATTAAAAGTCCTAAAATAAATAAATAAACAAAGACTTTTGCTTAGGTGGAAGCCGTTACGACGGTAAAAGGCATCGTGTTTTATTTCAATTTTGCTGCTTCTCATTGTTGACAGTAGTTACTCTTCTCCTGTGAATTGATTTATTTATTTATTTGAGTATAAGTTATGCTCTTGTTCATCTTCACCACGTGAATGGTTATTTGACTTCTTAATCAAAGTCAAGAGCCTTAATTTCCGCTAATCTTAACTAATTGTCGCTTTGCCCGTCCCAGAAGGAATTTACACGGGGTTCCCTGGCTTCCATGAGAACTAAGGAAATGACACGCTGGCTCGATGACACCAACTGAATTGTGCAGACATTTCTTCGAGGAACACGTTCACCGTCGCGTCAAAGCCAAGCCGCTTTGCAAAGCCGCCAGTAAAACTGGCCGTGTGTCAATCAAGCTACTCAGGGTCTCAAGCAGCCTCGCATCTCTTGGCACTGGAGACCGGGGAACACCAAAAACACAATTCACTTTAAACAAACCATCGACGCGACTCGAGATCGATTGAAATGTCGAACAGCAGATCAATATTTTGTCTTCGAATGACCGTCTCGGCTTAAAAGCTCGAAAATTACTGGATTTGTTTTAAATATCTCGCCCATTACGTAGTCTCGCTGAGATGACACGTTGATGTTTAACAAACATGACGCACGACGGCGCGTGTCAAGCGAACCTTCGCAATGAGCGGTGTCGCTGTCTCTCAGATCCAACAAACTGCGTGAAACTGCGCTAAATTGCATCCCTTGAAGAGGTAATGAGATGGACGGATCTTTGTAGTGCTTCATGTCAAACTTGCCATGTGTCTACAGCAATCATACCCTTCTTGTCTCGCCCGCTCAAGGGTCGCCGTTGCCTGCATTCCGTGCATTGTACCGAGTGCAAGCCGCATCGTTTTGCCCACGCGGTTGTTTACATCAATTCGGACAGCTGACATGTTTTACGAGCGGGACGAGCCGCCGGGAAAAGCCGCTGTGCAGATCCAAGAATTTACAGTAAAAAACCGATAAGCCTTCAAAGTATCCCTAGTTGCCACGATTGCTGATGCCAGTGTCGAGCTATTAATTATTGCAGCTGCAAATGCAGCCCCGTTCGAGTCGGCTGCATTGATGAAGCTTATCCTGTGCACGCCTATTTCATTGGGAGTGAAAAATACTTCGGAAGATTGTTTATCCATAGTTATATTCTATATAAATACTGATCCGTGGTGTAAATGCGGCAGAGTCTGCAAGCGATTATGAAGCTGCCAATTCTCTCTGATTGCATTCCAAATATTTCGGTCGATTATCGTATTGCAGGTTTTCACAATATATCTCAAATGAAACTATGTTATGATCCGCGTAAAGTCATGCGTTCAATCAGAAATATACAATTGGAAATCCTTCCGATGTGATTAAGTACGATTCATCAGAATGCGTAGGCGTTAAAATTCCCACGACGGATTGTTTCTCAGGATGTCAGTCTCACAGCTGGCATGTTCGAGTGGATTCCATGAAAAAATGCTGATGTATATAGAAACAATATTTCGCCAGGCATATTTCTGCTTGTGAGCTAAGCAAGATGCAGCGTCCCGCGGGTTAGTAACTCAATGTCAAACTACGAAGTTGCAAGTTGGCTGTCACCTGGTTTCAACGTGCATTGATAGCTGGAGTCGGCCTACTCAATGTGCATCGACATCCGACAATGACAAGTGCTATAGAGACTCTTGCTGCTAAAGATGGTGGGTTGGGGATGATATCGTTGCAGATGGCAAGCAGATTGAATATTGCAAGATCAGATTCCTACAGCACGAGCTGATTTCAGGTAGATTTTGTAAGTGATTCAAAGATAACATTCCCCTGCAAAAAGACACAGCCCACATGCTGCCACTGGCGACAAATGAAGTAAAAACAAATCGCACCTTCGCAAATCGAAAGATTCGATCAAATATCTTAGTATTTCCCACACGAGTTTTTCAGTGGCGGCCCACCAACTTCTTAACGTTTCGTTAACGAGTTGTCACCATGGCCACTGCCGATGAGAAGCCTACGTATTGTGTTAACAGACCGTTAAATATTTAACAAGCCACTGACAGGCAGGGCCAAGTTGTAAGAGTAATGTCGAGGTGCATGAATATCATCGCTTGTTGCTTGCTCACAACTTGCAAGCAGGCTTCCAATTGTTGCCTTTGCTATTTCAACAATCAAATCTGCAGACTTGCTGATCGGAATTCACTTCGCGTCGCGTGAAAAGCATTTCACTTCAAGCGACAACAATCGGCCGAGATGCGGCCTCCCTTGCTTTTACGTTTGCTGCGTGTCTGACCATGGTCTGACTGATTCCAGTTGCTTTGTCGGATGCCGGATTGTCAATTGCCTCTTTCAATGCAATTTAGTGGAAACTAATGGGCAAATTTATGAAAAACATTTGTGTCCTGAGGAAGATCTAAAGACTAATGACATATAAAAACTCTTTCAGCATTGGTCTGGCATTTTATGCCCTTGCGGCTACATTATTTCTTGCGTAGTTGTTTTCAAGAGGGTAACTTTTTCTTTTAACTTTGTTCCGTATATCGGGGAACTTACTTAAATCTGCTGAATCGAATCAATTGCACCAACGGTTTGGTTTGTTCTAAAAGTTTTTAAAACAATAAACACGTGTTATTCCTTTCATTGAAAATATGAAATGAGGCAGCAACCAACAAGACTTGAACGAAGACAAACTTTGGATGTCTTATTCCTAGAATAGCTCAAAAAGTCCAACCAAGGCTGCAATCGTGTAGCTAGGTTAGCGTCTAAGGGCGTGTTTTTCAGTGGTCTGTTAAGAAGTTAACGGTCCGTTAACGGCCTGTTATGGCTTCTGATTGGCCGCTGCAAGGGTTAACAGACCGTTAATTTCTTAACGGACCACTGAAAAACCGGCCCTAAGGGCCGGTTTTTCAGTGGTCCGTTAAAACCTCCGTTACGGCCAACAGTTCGTTACGGCTTCTTTTGTGTCTTTCCGTTTCCCGTTAGCGTTAACAGAGTGTTAAAATGACCTTAACGGAGGATTAGTTAACGCGCCCTCTCGAGGTCCATTAGCGCGCTAACGTTCGTTAAGGTGATGCAAAGTGAGGTTATTGTGCCGAGGTTAGTGTTACTTTCGATGTCAATTAGTTCAAATCGGTTCGCAATTTCATCAAAGATATACATATTTAATTAAATTACAGGAATTCAGTTAAATAATTTGCCGTCATCAAGTGATTAATAAGAATAGGAGATGCAAGAGATTTTAGATATCACAGAAGAATCACATTTAAATATCTGCACGTATTAGAAACATAATTTTTGTTTGAAATATAAGTTTTTCAAATAATTTTAACTATCACACATATAAGGTAATTAAATCATACCACAACAGTCGTTTTGACTTATCAATAATGACAAATAAACTATTTATTTATAGTATTTCGTTTGATTTATTTCTTAAGAAAGGAATAATTTGTTACATTCTCTAGGCCGGTAGAAATGAGGATCGGCAAATAATTTGTTTGAAATTCCAGCTATGGACAGCTTATTACAATTTCCTGCAGAAAGGGCTGAGGTCAAGGCACACACAAACAGTTACGTCGCTTTTTTCGTCCTTTGCCCACACTTTTCTTTTTGAATCGGTTTCTTCGCCCAACGCTTTAAATTGTCCAGCTTTGATTTCAAGTTGGGCACCGACCTACGACACTGGCCACTTGTCGAGTTCAATTCCTTGGCAAGGATGGCACACGAATCACCTTTTTCTTTGTTAGTAATCGGTAACGGTTAGTAATCGGTAATTTTTACTCTCTGCTTTATCAATGCATTTTAAAACTAATTCTAGCAACAAATTTTCCTTGCTAGCTACGAAAATTACGGATCGACACCTTTTGACAGATGTCATTTTCCTCCTTTGGAAAAACAAAAGCTGCTGTTTGCAGCGGTCAGGGGTAGGGTGGTTAATAGTCGAACTATCTGTGGCCAATCGTGTGGATCGTTGCAAAACAATTTCCTCCGTTTACTAACGGTGACTTAACTGACAACTGAAAGACACATTTTGCCAAACAGACCGTTAAGCCAACCCGTTAATATTAACAAGCCGTTTACTAACCGAGATTTTAACGGACCACTGAAAAACCGGCCCTAAGTGCCTCTCTGGTCTCTACCCAGAAGCGATGACCTGCTAGCCTTTGTAAGCACCCGCGCCGTCAAAGCATCGCTACAATGTTGATATTGTTTCCACGCTTGTAAACTATTCGCAGTAATTGCCACCCATTCATGTTAGCGTATCAAATTGATAAATGAATATTGTAGTTAGGTACTCTCATTGGAATCTTCTTTTCTTCCGAAATGGCCGTGTGTATCATGCCGTTTGTACAATTCGTGAAGAGAACAGTGTGAAGCTTGGAAACATGCTCTTCGAACGTCGATGCGTTCAAATGCTTCTACACACGCCATTCCCACACTCCAATAAACCACGTGCAAATGCGTCGAGTACCAAAATTGCCGATGGCGTCACGTGAATTATTCAATTTCAAACAAATATTCGACCACATTCACTTTACTTGCAGCCACAAGAAAGTACACAAATCGACAAACGAATCAGTTACTAACCTGGTATTTCATTGTTCCACAATATTCCATCGAGACAGCGCAAGGAAAGCCATGGAACGAACTTCAACATCTTCACACGAGATGACATCAAACTTATCACTGCACAATTCTGCATCAAATGAACTGAAACTGCACACTGCACTGTTGAAACTAGAAAGACTAGCATTCCGTTCTTGCCAAGCACTGAAATTAAATTAAACTCAAGCGAATGTTGAAGTAAAAAGGTTATAACACGAATATTGCGAGCGACCGCTGTGCGCGAAGTTGCCTGTGCCGCAGCCATGCTCGAACTCGAAGTCGAACTGAACAACGACTTGTAGAGAAGAGACTCGCTTCACAGCTGTTGGTAGACACTGCTAGCCACTGCTAGCCAACGAGCCAGTTTCGACCGGCATTTTTGAATTAGAATATTTGTTCATTGTCTCTTTGCTCATTTATTCATCATTTATTTGATTACAATTACAATTACAATTACAATTACATAGTCATTGTAACGTAAGACATACAACTATGAAAAAACGGGCAATTTAATATTAAAGACGATCTAAAAATATTAAAATCTTCTAAAAAATATGTGCCAGGTGCTAGGTGCTAGGTGCTAGGTGCTAGGTGCTAGGTGCTAGGTGCCAGGTGCTAGGTGCTAGGTGCTAGGTGTTAGGTGCTGGGTGCTAGGTGCTAGGTGCTGGGTGCTAGGTGCTAGGTGCTAGGTGCTAGGCAGTAGGTGTAATTGAAGATTTGCTTCACTCGCTCCGCTCGTTACACTCATCATTAAAGTTATACCCAGCACCTAGCACCTAGCACCCAGCACCTAGCACCCAGCACCTAGCACCTAGCACCTAGCACCTAGCACCCAGCACCTAGCACCTAGCACCTAGCACCTAGCACCTAGCACCTAGCACCTAGCACCTAGCACCTAGCACCTAGCACCCAGCACCTAGCACCTAGCACCTAGCACCTAGCACCCAGCACCTAGCACCTAGCACCTAGCACCTAGCACCCAGCACCTAGCACCTAGCACCTAGCACCTAGCACCTAGCACCTAGCACCTAGCACCCAGCACCTAGCACCTAGCACCTAGCACCTAGCACCTAGCACCTAGCACCTAGCACCTAGCACCTAGCACCCAGCACCTAGCACCTAGCACCTAGCACCTAGCACCTAGCACCTAGCACCAGCACCTAGCACCTAGCACCCAGCACCTAGCACCTAGCACCTAGCACCTAGCACCTAGCACCTAGCACCCAGCACCTAGCACCTAGCACCTAGCACCTAGCACCTAGCACCTAGCACCTAGCACAGAGCACCTAGCACCTAGCACAGAGCACCTAGCACCCAGCACCTAGCACCTAGCACAGAGCACCTAGCACCTAGCACCTAGCACCTAGCACCTAGCACAGAGCACCGGTAACCGTGTACTGGTGTACCAGGCACCGGGTACCGGGTACCGGGTACCGGGTACCGGGTACCGGGTACCGGGTACCGGGCACCGGGTACCGGGTACCGGGTACCGGGTACCGGGCACCGGGTACCGGGTACTGGGTACCGGGCACCGGGCACCGGGTACCGGGTACCGGGTACCGGGTACCGGGTACCGGGTACCGGGTACCGGGTACCGGGTACCGGGTACCGGGCACCGGGTACCGGGCACCGGGTACCGGGTGTTGGGTGGTGGGTGGTGGGTACCGGGTGTTGGGTACCGGGTACCGGGTACCGGGTACTGGGTACCGGGCACCGGGCACCGGGTACCGGGTACCGGGTACCGGGTACCGGGTACCGGGTACCGGGTACCGGGTACCGGGTACCGGGTACCGGGTACCGGGTACCGGGTACCGGGTACCGGGTACCGGGTACCGGGTACCGGGTACCGGGCACCGGGTACCGGGTACCGGGTACCGGGTACCGGGTACCGGGTACCGGGTACCGGGTACCGGGCACCGGGTACCGGGCACCGGGTACCGGGTACCGGGCACCGGGTACCGGGCACCGGGTACCGGGTGTTGGGTGGTGGGTGGTGGGTGGTGGGTACCGGGTGTTGGGTACCGGGTACTGGGCACCGGGTGGTGGGTAGGAAGGAGGTCACTGACCTTGGCAACCACGTCGCTAGCGACCTTGGAGGCGTGTTCCTGGGTTTCCACGATCGACTTGGTCAACACTCCGGCGCACTTGGTCGCTTCCGTGGCGGCCGCCTCGACTTTCTGCGCACGATCGGATACACAGCAACAAACAGGTTAAGACAGGTTAAGACAGGTTAAGACAGCCATATTTTGTCTGCTGATTGCCACCCGTGTATTCCCAGAACTCCAGAGCATCGTTTGCTTTTTTAATCAACTTTCAACTGGACGTTTGTCCACCGATCACTAACTGCCTGCCAGGATCTAGTGACAGAAGGTTATTTTCACTCAAACTTTGCTGCAGCTGCTTCATTAAGCCTCACAGAAAATGTAAAAAAATCGAACATCAGCAGGGATGTGAAATCCAATTGATTCCACATCCTCGTTAAACAGTTTTTTGACGAGTAGTTTTGCTGAAATATGTTTCAGCATAATAATCCCGCCATTTTGCTGACGCCAGCCAGCCAATCACGGCAGAAACGTGCGACTTACAAACATGCAATAAAGAGGAGGAGGAATAACTCGTTTTTCTATGCTAGTCTCCTTGGCGCATGCGCTGCTCGGGTCACCTACCTTATTCTTATCGATGATCTCGTCGGCAGCACACTTAGCGTAGTTCCCACCCTTCACGGTGACGCGCGCCACCTGCGCGTCCGCCACGCGCACGCGCGAACTGAGCTGGCTGGCTGCGCGCGCAGCGCTGCGATCGAACGGCAGCTGCACGCGGTCTTGCAGCCGCTTGGCCACGCTTACCGCGACGCGGGAGCCGGCCATTTTGATCTGCGCAGTCGCCAACTCTGAGCGCAGCTCGAACGCAGTCGGCGCAGTCCCTTGACTCAGCGCCACCTATGTGTGACGTCAGAACCCTGTGCGTTAGGTTCAAGGAATCAAGGAAGCTTGATTGATTGCCGGTGTTTAACGACGCACTGTTTTGACAGCTGGCACCGTGGCGCTGGTCTATAATGAAAGGGTGATGATGAACCTAACCTATGGCTATAAGGGAGCCCGGTGCCGGCACGTAGCCTACTCCTGTCGAAAAGCACCGAGGGGACCACCGGCTTTACGTCCCTTCCGAAGGACGGTGCAACTCGAACGACAGGATTCCTCCGCTAATCCGTGCTGTCGAGAGGTTGACAAGCTAGGCGAGTGAAGTTGTCGCACTGACTTCAAACCCTCCGACCTCTCTCCCGAACAGAACTGATCGTGTGCACGATGGTCACCCATCACCACGATGTTGCTTAACTTCGGTGATCTCACGAGAACCGGTGTCCGAAAGGCTGCAGTCATCAGATTGACGCTGGTTTTAGCGGCGTGATTGTTTATCCATCATAGAGTGTGATGATGACTTTAAAATTATAATAACTCGAGGAGATGGATGTTACCTGAACGCCGGCCAGGAGAAGCAGCGCTAGTGTCGGTGATGTCCTCATGATGTCGGTGATGTCTGTTGATGTGGTTGCTGCTGTCTTGTCGAGCCGCTCCTTTATACGCAGCTATCGAGGGAAGGCCTCCCACCAGCCAACGGCGTTGGGAGACGCGGAAAACCGGCCATTTTCTTGGCTTATTTCAAATTGCCCATTTTTTTTATTATTATTTCATGTTCATAAACTTGACACAAATCTTATCGGATTTTGAATAATCGCTTAAGTCTAAAGTAAAAACAAACAAAGGGTAAATTTCTTTTTATAGCTCCTTATCTTTAAAAGCGAGAATAACAAGAATTAACTTTAAAATTGTCTTTACTTTACAGTCTACAGTATTTGCTTCGACAATGGGAAAGATGCGAAAAGTAAGCAAGTCTTACGCATTTCAGTTGAAACCAAGTGAAAATAGTTTGGCTAATTGCCGGGCAAAACAGGCATTTCGCAACCCGCCAAATAGCGCTGTTTTCTGTGATGTTTACAGAGCTACGACTGGCTTATCGGGCTTCCAAGAACGTGACGCAACCACAACAGCTCATCCAACGGCCCCGATGGCGCCGCAACGGATTAAACAGCAGAACCAGAGGTCACAGAGAATCGAGCGAAATTAAACCACTCGCAATTGTCCCAAGGGTAAACCTCGTGCATACCTTCAACCAAGGTATTTGTATTGCATCTAGGAGATCTTTTCTTGGAAGCTTCAGTATCATTGTCAAATATCTGTCATATCCTGCTCCTTGATCCTTGTTTTAACCTTGATCCTGCCCATGGATATAATGCCATATTTAGAACGAGTCACGAGCGAGAGGCGTCGGCGAATTGGAACTGGAACTACTGGTGACTGGAACTACTGGTGACTGGAACTACTGGTGACTGGAACTACTGGTGACTGGAACTACTGGTGACTGGAACTACTGGTGACTGGAACTACTGGTGACTGGAACTACTGGTGACTGGAACTACTGGTGACTGGAACTACTGGTGACTGGAACTACTGGTGACTGGAACTACTGGTGACTGGAACTACTGGTGACTGGAACTACTGGTGACTGGAACTACTGGTGACTGGCCACCATCTAAAATACATCTCAAAAAGTATTCGTAGAAGCTGGAATAAAGCGATTCCTTGTCCAAATTGAAGGGTTTTCAAACAGAAATGAATAGCAGTCGTGACAGGTGAATAAGAACGGAATTTAATGCACCCCCGATGACCGATGACCGACGACCGACGACCGATGACCGATGACCGATGACCGATGACCGATGCCCGAGGTTCGATGCCCGGGCTACTTGCCCCTCATGCTGGCCGGCATCTCGGGAGGTGGCGGTCTCGGGATGCCCAGACTGACTTTGAACGAGTCGTAGATGAACCATTGCAGCCCGGTGAGCGTCCCGATCATGAAGATGCGCATCACGAGGCCCGCCCAGAGGCCGGAGAAACCGATGCGTTTGTAGATCTCCCCGGCGGTCGAGTCCTTCTCCTTGTTCATCTTGGACACCATCGTGTCAGCAGGGTGGCTCACCTGCAACCAACACAGCCGATCAGAAGGCTGCTGCCAACAACCCCTGCCAACAACCCCTGCCAACAACCCCTGCCAACAACCCCTGCCAACAACCCCTGCCAACAACCCCTGCCAACAACCCCTGCCAACAACCCCTGCCAACAACCCCTGCCAACAACCCCGCGCCCGCACTTTCAAATTCCCCGCAACTCCCATAAGAGCCCGTGTTAATTTACCGCCAAACTAAATCCTTTATATCTCTTTCAATTTCAATTTCTAAGGAAAAGGCAATTTGGTATTAAAGAAGCGTGTTTATGAGGGCTATCCATTGATATGCACTTTCATACTTTTCCGCTATCACAACATACAAAAAAAGAAAATATATATATATAATATATATTTTCGGAATTTTCCGAAAAATTTTCTTCGATTTGTTATTTAATCTGCCAAATCACTATACGGATGCACTTATCAAAATTTCAGCTCTATCAGATCATTACTTATCGAGTTATTACTGATTTAGTGGTTTTTATTTTTTTTTTGCCAAATTTTCCAAACGAATTTTCCGACAAATTAATTTTAAGTTAACCTACCTATTTTGTATTCACAGTTAAAATTTTATTCAATTCCGTTCATTACTTAAGAAGTAGTTTTCGTAAAATCGAGATAATCGTCAAGACATAGGTTAAAAGATAGGGATGACATCGGCATGACTACAAGGTTAGTAACGTAAAAACATTTTTATTTTTATAAATTGTTTCTGATGACAGATTTCAATGAAATTGCAAAACCGGACAACTCTTATGGTCTGTTATCTACATGAGAAATTTAAAAAAAATCAAACCATAATTTTCATTTTTATTTCGATTTTTTAGTTTTTTGGTACCTTGAAATCATGATAACGTTTGTAAATTCAATTTCTAAAGAAAAAGCTACCCTTTATAAAAGATGCACATTAACCGGGGCTATCCATAAATATATATTTCAAAACCCCGCAAATGTTCCTCCGTCCGAACTTTGCAATTTTCGGTGCTCCCATAAGCCACCATGTTAAATGACTTGGCCGAAATTTCAACAAAAACACTAAATCTTGAATAACTTTCTTAAAATCAATTTCAAAGAAGAATGCAAAAGAAATAAAAGATTGGCATTTACCAGGGCTATCCATCAACATTCGGTTCGATTCCCGCAAATTGTCCCCACGCCCGCAATTTACCATTCCCCGCCGACTCCCATAAGAGCCCATGTTAAATTACTAAGCCGCCGCAACTGCCACAAAGGTACTATCCGAAGGTAACCACCGCAGAAGACAATGTTATTTGACTTAGCCGAAATTCTCATGAACAACGAGAGAGATCAAGGGGTGGCCAAACACTCGCGACGGCAAACAGGGAGGTCGAGGGGTGTCCAAACACTCTTAACGGCAAACAGGAAGATCAAGGGGTGGCCAAACACTCGCGACGGCAAACAGTGAGGTCGAGGGGTGTCCAAACACTCGCGACGGCAAACAGTGAGATCAAGGGGTGTCCAAACACTCTTAACGGCAAACAGGAAGATCAAGGGGTGTCCAAACACTCACGACGGCAAACAGGGAGGTCGAGGGGTGTCCAAACACTCTTAACGGCAAACAGGGAGGTCGAGGGGTGTCCAATCACTTACGACTGCGCAGAGGATGCCGGCCAGGTAGCCCGAGATGAAGGTGACGGTCAGCTGCTCGCCCTTGGAGCACTGCGCGCGCGGCTTGGGCGTCACGTAGATGTACATCGCCTCGATGATTCGCTCGAACGACGTGAACTTCATCATCGTGTAGGGAACCTGGCGACCCCACAGCGGCAGCAGCCTGCAAGTCACGTGGCCAGGGTCAACTTCATCATCGTGTAGGGAACCTGGCGACCCCACAGCGGCAGCAGCCTGCAAGTCACGTGGCCAGGGTCAACTTCATCATCGTGTAGGGAACCTGGCGACCCCACAGCGGCAGCAGCCTGCAAGTCACGTGGCCAGGGTCAACTTCATCATCGTGTAGGGAACCTGGCGACCCCACAGCGGCAGCAGCCTGCAAGTCACGTGGCCAGGGTCAACTTCAACTTCAACAACTGCAATCGCTGCTACAATCGCTGCTACAATTGCTGCTACAATCGCTGATACAATTGCTGCTACAATCGCTGATACAATTGCTGGTACAATTGCTGCTAAAATCGCTGCTACTTGGCTTTGCGAACACTCATATAATCGTGTTGTGGATGAGCGTGATATTTACGCGCACCCACAACGCGATTATATTGCATGTGCGCATAGCCAGAAGCTTGGTCAATTTAAAATTTATGGCGTTAATTTAGCAGCTTTCTTGTTGATCTTAGTTACCTGGAAGTATCATGATGTAGCCGTCGTGAAATTATTCGAATATTTTAATCCGAAAAAAACTGTAAAGTCACTTTGCGTAGCGAGGGCTGGTAGTAGAGTGACGCCTACCCCTTGTACAGTCCTGCCAACCCCTCCTCGTTGAAGATCTTGGGCAGCGCCTCGCTCAGTTTCGGCGTGAACCCGGGCAGCGTCTGGATTCGAACTTTGCACGCTTCGAACGGGCAGAGCAAGATGTCGGCCAGAAACTCGGCGAACGCCGAGGCCGTCAGGAAGATGGACGTCCGATAGGTGTACGCAGTCTCGGCGCTCACCTGTCGTTGCCAAGAAGTTAGCCACTTTTAGCCACTAGCCACTAGCCACTAGCCACTAGCCACTAGCCACTAGCCACTAGCCACTAGCCACTAGCCACTAGCCACTAGCCACTAGCCACTAGCCACTAGCCACTAGCCACTAGCCACTAGCCACTAGCCACTAGCCACTAGCCACTAGCCACTAGCCACTAGCCACTAGCCACTAGCCACTAGCCACTAGCCACTAGCCACTAGCCACTAGCCACTAGCCACTAGCCACTAGCCACTAGCCACTAGCCACTAGCCACTAGCCACTAGCCACTAGCCACTAGCCACTAGCCACTAGCCACTAGCCACTAGCCACTAGCCACTAGCCACTAGCCACTAGCCACTAGCCACTAGCCACTAGCCACTAGCCACTAGCCACTAGCCACTAGCCACTAGCCACTAGCCACTAGCCACTAGCCACTAGCCACTAGCCACTAGCCACTAGCCACTAGCCACTAGCCACTAGCCACTAGCCACTAGCCACTAGCCACTAGCCACTAGCCACTAGCCACTAGCCACTAGCCACTAGCCACTAGCCACTAGCCACTAGCCACTAGCCACTAGCCACTAGCCACTAGCCACTAGCCACTAGCCACTAGCCACTAGCCACTAGCCACTAGCCACTAGCCACTAGCCACTAGCCACTAGCCACTAGCCACTAGCCACTAGCCACTAGCCACTAGCCACTAGCCACTAGCCACTAGCCACTAGCCACTAGCCACCAGCCACTTTGTAAAAGCGATAGAAGATAGAACTTACCACCGAAGTGAAGTAGACTTTGGCCATCTCGTAGAAGCCGAACTTCCCTGTTCCCTGCAGCGAGTAGCCGATGAGGGTGGGGGCCCAGCCGAGCATCAAACCTGCCACCCCCCCTTCTGCTAAAGTCACCTGCAAAGCCACGAAACGGTTAGCACCAGGTTAGCCTTGGTAAGCACCAGGCAAAGCCTTGGTTAGCACCAGGTTCAGCCTTGGTTAGCACCAGGTTCAGCCTTGGTTAGCACCAGGTTCAGCCTTGGTTAGCACCAGGCTTAGCCTTGGTTAGCACCAGGTTCAGCCTTGGTTAGCGCCAGGTTCAGCCTTGGTTAGCACCAGGTAAAGCCTTGGTTAGCACCAGGTTCAGCCTTGGTTAGCACCAGGTTCAGCCTTGGTTAGCACCAGGTAAAGCCTTGGTTAGCACCAGGTTAAGCCTTGGTTAGCACCAGGTTCAGCCTTGGTTAGCACCAGGTTCAGCCTTGGTTAGCACCAGGTTAAGCCTTGGTTAGCACCAGGTTCAGCCTTGGTTAGCACCAGGTAAAGCCTTGGTTAGCACCAGGTTCAGCCTTGGTTAGCACCAGGTTAGCCTTGGTTAGCACCAGGTAAAGCCTTGGTTAGCACCAGGTTAAGCCTTGGTTAGCACCAGGTTCAGCCTTGGTTAGCACCAGGTTAAGCCTTGGTTAGCACCAGGTTCAGCCTTGGTTAGCACCAGGTAAAGCCTTGGTTAGCACCAGGTTCAGCCTTGGTTAGCACCAGGTTAGCCTTGGTTAGCACCAGGTAAAGCCTTGTTTAGCACCAGGTTAAGCCTTGGTTAGCACCAGGTTCAGCCTTGGTTAGCACCAGGTTCAGCCTTGGTTAGCACCAGGTAAAGCCTTGGTTAGCACCAGGTAAAGCCTTGGTTAGCACCAGGTAAAGCCTTGGTTAGCACCAGGTTCAGCCTTGGTTAGCACCAGGTAAAGCCTTGGTTAGCACCAGGTAAAGCCTTGGTTAGCACCAGGTTCAGCCTTGGTTAGCACCAGGTTCAGCCAGGTAAAGCCTTGGTTAGCACCAGGTAAAGCCTTGGTTAGCACCAGGTTCAGCCAGGTAAAGCCTTGGTTAGCACCAGGTTCAGCCTTGGTTAGCACCAGGTTCAGCCTTGGTTAGCACCAGGTTCAGCCTTGGTTAGCACCAGGTTCAGCCTTGGTTAGCACCAGGTAAAGCCTTGGTTAGCACCAGGTTAAGCCTTGGTTAGCACCAGGTTCAGCCTTGGTTAGCACCAGGTTCAGCCTTGGTTAGCACCAGGTTCAGCCTTGGTTAGCACCAGGTTCAGCCTTGGTTAGCACCAGGTTCAGCCTTGGTTAGCACCAGGTAAAGCCTTGGTTAGCACCAGGTTCAGCCTTGGTTAGCACCAGGTAAAGCCTTGGTTAGCACCAGGTTAAGCCTTGGTTAGCACCAGGTTCAGCCTTGGTTAGCACCAGGTTCAGCCTTGGTTAGCACCAGGCAAAGCCTTGGCTAGCACCAGGTTCAGCCTTGGTTAGCACCAGGTAAAGCCTTGGTTAGCACCAGGTAAAGCCTTGGTTAGCACCAGGTTCAGCCTTGGTTAGCACCAGGTAAAGCCTTGGTTAGCACCAGGTTCAGCCTTGGTTAGCACCAGGTAAAGCCTTGGTTAGCACCAGGTAAAGCCTTGGTTAGCACCAGGTTCAGCCTTGGTTAGCACCAGGTTCAGCCAGGTAAAGCCTTGGTTAGCACCAGGTAAAGCCTTGGTTAGCACCAGGTTCAGCCAGGTAAAGCCTTGGTTAGCACCAGGTTCAGCCTTGGTTAGCACCAGGTTCAGCCTTGGTTAGCACCAGGTTCAGCCTTGGTTAGCACCAGGTTCAGCCTTGGTTAGCACCAGGTAAAGCCTTGGTTAGCACCAGGTTAAGCCTTGGTTAGCACCAGGTTCAGCCTTGGTTAGCACCAGGTTCAGCCTTGGTTAGCACCAGGTTCAGCCTTGGTTAGCACCAGGTAAAGCCTTGGTTAGCACCAGGTTCAGCCTTGGTTAGCACCAGGTAAAGCCTTGGTTAGCACCAGGTTCAGCCTTGGTTAGCACCAGGTAAAGCCTTGGTTAGCACCAGGTTAAGCCTTGGTTAGCACCAGGTTCAGCCTTGGTTAGCACCAGGTTCAGCCTTGGTTAGCACCAGGCAAAGCCTTGGCTAGCACCAGGTTCAGCCTTGGTTAGCACCAGGTAAAGCCTTGGTTAGCACCAGGTAAAGCCTTGGTTAGCACCAGGTTCAGCCTTGGTTAGCACCAGGTTCAGCCTTGGTTAGCACCAGGTTCAGCCTTGGTTAGCACCAGGTTCAGCCTTGGTTAGCACCAGGTAAAGCCTTGGTTAGCACCAGGTTCAGCCTTGGTTAGCACCAGGTAAAGCCTTGGTTAGCACCAGGTAAAGCCTTGGTTAGCACCAGGTTAAGCCTTGGTTAGCACCAGGTTCAGCCTTGGTTAGCACCAGGTTCAGCCTTGGTTAGCACCAGGTAAAGCCTTGGTTAGCACCAGGTAAAGCCTTGGTTAGCACCAGGTTCAGCCTTGGTTAGCACCAGGTTCAGCCTTGGTTAGCACCAGGTTCAGCCTTGGTTAGCACCAGGTTCAGCCTTGGTTAGCACCAGGTAAAGCCTTGGTTAGCACCAGGTTCAGCCTTGGTTAGCACCAGGTTCAGCCTTGGTTAGCACCAGGTTCAGCCTTGGTTAGCACCAGGTAAAGCCTTGGTTAGCACCAGGTTCAGCCTTGGTTAGCACCAGGTAAAGCCTTGGTTAGCACCAGGTTCAGCCTTGGTTAGCACCAGGTTCAGCCTTGGTTAGCACCAGGTTCAGCCTTGGTTAGCACCAGGTAAAGCCTTGGTTAGCACCAGGTTCAGCCTTGGTTAGCACCAGGTAAAGCCTTGGTTAGAACCAGGTTCAGCCTTGGTTAGCACCAGGTAAAGCCTTGGTTAGCACCAGGTTCAGCCTTGGTTAGCACCAGGTTCAGCCTTGGTTAGCACCAGGTTCAGCCTTGGTTAGCACCAGGTAAAGCCTTGGTTAGCACCAGGTTCAGCCTTGGTTAGCACCAGGTTCAGCCTTGGTTAGCACCAGGTAAAGCCTTGGTTAGCACCAGGTTCAGCCTTGGTTAGCACCAGGTTCAGCCTTGGTTAGCACCAGGTTCAGCCTTGGTTAGCACCAGGTAAAGCCTTGGTTAGCACCAGGTTCAGCCTTGGTTAGCACCAGGTAAAGCCTTGGTTAGCACCAGTTAAAGCCTTGGTTAGCACCAGGTTCAGCCTTGGTTAGCACCAGGTTGTTTCTATGCAACATTCTGTCTTTAAGAACGGTGTCCTCCGGTCGCCGGGTACTACCTTGAAGCCGTGTGGTATGTTCTTGTACTTGTTCTTGTCGACCTGCAGCCTGCACTTGACGAGGTCGAGGGGCGTGATGGCCCAGTGCGTGACCCCGCACGCGAGCAGCCCTCCCAAGCCGCAGTACATGAAGTAGAGGGGTGTGGCGAACTGGACCTCTGTTCGACGCCCGGCCCCGGGGACAAGGACACAACGTGTACGTAACACAGTTAATTTCGTGACACTTTCATTACAAACCGAATTTTTGAATAGATGAAGATAAAAGGTAATTAGAGCTGGAGGGCGATTGTGTGACTTTTTTGAGTTGTCGCATGATTATTTTGTTATGCGACAATTTTTTTGCGACAGTTGGGCAATTTTCGCATGACATTGACAACTCTAGCGAAAAAGTTTGACAGTCGCATTCGTGGTAAGAAAATCACGGTCTCACGAATGTTGGTTTAGCCAGCCTAGGCCATTTAGTGTCAGGGTGCGCGCTTGACCTTTGACCTCCGCCCGAGGCCACCCGCATCGTTTCCGGCGATGTACACCGGGTAGGGGTTGTTCCTGGCTGCATGACGGAACTTTTGATACTAGTGTACAGAGCTTGTACTCAAAATGTTTTACGAAATCGTTTTCTAGACGTCAATTTCAGATTGGCTCCATTATAGCATTTGATTGTCGCCGTCGGTCTAAATCTCGACTTTCGAGTGAGAGTTGAGGAAAGAGGGACAGTGTAACAATCAACTTTGATACAGTCAAACTTTTGCCCGATTGTTGAAATGAATTCGACAAGTCTGCACTTTGCAGCGGAATTCGCGTTACTCTGCAATGTTATTGTTACCTCGGCGGCTGTGTGAATGCCTTTTGATCATCGTCTTGCAACAATAAGAAAATATAACTAGGATCTAGTTCCTGGAAACACGGGGCTGTCTCTGGAAATGTAGCCTTGGGCATGGATCTAGCAGAAAACCAGCATCTACTCTTTCATACAGTTCTAGCACATTTGGTCAAGTGGCCAAACCAGTGTCCAGTATCGAGTAATGACCCTTGCTGCCCGATATAATTCCAGGAATCCAGTGCAAATCCAAGAAAAATTGGCATAGCGACATCTTATACCTTAGACTTTTACATTTATAGCCCCTCAAGCGTTCTGTCATCTTTATATCGCTAGATATCACAGCCAATAAATAAAATCTCATGTATTTATATCACTGACCATCTTTAGCAAGCGCCATTATTGTCCTGCCAGCTACGATCCCTCGAGGTCCGATGAACGGAGATGTGAACTGCATCCTCGGGTCCCGGCCGGTGACTGCTGGGAGTGCTGCTGCTGCTGATGCTGGGAGCTTCGAGTAACACGTCGTGGACCCAGCGTGGTCCATCTTGCTGTTGCTGCTTCTATCTCCTCGGTCGGTCTCCATCGTCTGCAAAGTGCGAGACGTGCCGGAGTATGGGAGCAGAGAAAGCAGCTAGCGACGACTCTAGATCTGCCCAGCGAGCAACGAGCAGGAAGCAGGAAGCAGGAAGCAGGAAGCAGCAAGCAGCAAGTATAGCAAGTATAGCAAGCAGCCAGCGGCAAGTAGCAAGCAACGAGCAACGAGTAGCGAGCAACGAGCATCAAGCAGCAAGCAGCAAGCAGCAAGCAGCGAGCAGCAAGCAGCAAGCAGCGAGCAGCAAGCAGCAAGCAGCGAGCATCAAGCAGCGAGCAGCGAGCAGCAAGCAGCGAGCAGCAAGCAGCAAGCAGCGAGCATCAAGCAGCGAGCAGCGAGCAGCAAGCAGCAAGCAGCAGCAGCGATCAGCAGCAGCAGCAGCAAGCAGCAAGCAGCAAGCATCAAGCAGCGAGCAGCGAGCAGCAAGCAATGAGCAGCAATGGACAGACACGCAAAGGTCAGCGGTCGAGACCAGAGTTTGGTGGTAAAATCACCCAGGCTGGGCTAGGGGCGCCGCTTGACGAGGGGTTAGATTTACTGTTTTGATTTCTGAGCTACTGTAGCAGAGGGTAACGATTAAACGTTTTTTAAAAGCAACGTGAAAATACCGTCGCGTGGTTCAATGAACTGTCAGTCTACACTACTTGTTTCTGTGCCTATTATCCGGTGGATCAACACATGAAAGAGTATTATATCTCGTCATATGACGAATAAAGATCTATTAACGTTCAATGTACTCACAGATTCATATTTACTTCTAATCCAGCCAAACATGTTTAATAACAAAAGGAAATAAACTGGTACATTTCTGAGAAGACGATTTAACAAGAAAAAATAAATGAGTTACTTTCGATCTCAAATGACATCAAGCATCAAGGAAGCCTTGTAAAAAATCCAAACGGTTCTGTAAAACGTCAGACTCAGAAATTCTGTTGAAATACGGTTTAATCCCCATAGTTTTATCTTGGTCTTATCATAGACTTAAGGAATATCAAAGTATTTTATAAAGTGATCTTTACTTGGGACTTGTAACACAAAATAAAGAACAGGAATCAATGTAATCAGGTGTTGAACTTTCACCTCCACCTTACCCTTCAGCTGGATGCTCACAGCTTTGTTTCATTCAACTGTACAGGATCAGGATCAGGGATCAGGATCAGAATCAGGATCAGGAAAGCTTTGACAGGTCTTTATTCTATGCTTTGACTGTCAAAAACCCTCATGATGCTGTCACAGATTTCATAATGAGACTCGTCGTTCGTTGGGTAATTGCTAAGAAATTGATATGCCCACTTTCAGACAACATTAGCTTGCAACGCTGATGCTTTCCTATTTTATCAGTTTCTGAGACTTAAGGTTGAGTGGAATTACACGGCGCAAGATTAAACTGTCTCTTACCTTCGATGGGAGCTGTGAAGTCAACCGTTGACTAAACACCAGGACAATCAGTTTTACATGGCCCAACATAAGTAACGTAACTGCAGCTGTTCTTCCTCTGATGGTCTTCAGGAAATACACATTTTAATCTTGACATTCTCCGAGTGCTAAGTTGATCAATTTTGTTGTTAATGTGCCCTCATAACCCCGCCTCTTAGTGTGACGGACCAGAAAAAACAAACAAAAAAGCAATTGCAAATAAAAAAATTGTAATTTATTTCACACTTAGGTCAGAATAATTTCAAAATTCACTTTAATACACTTACGAAAAATAATAAATCACGATAAAAATTATGGAAACAAATTGAAACCCAGCGCTGGTGGCAGGATGGCCTACCAGCGCTGGTGCCGGTCGCGTTGGTAGGGTGTTTCCCGGTGGTCCCTATGGTTGCGGTGGTCTCTATGGTCTCTATGATCGCGGTGGTCGCGGTGGTCGCGGTGATCCCGGTGATCGCGGTGGTCGCGGCCGCGATACCCGCCATCGTATTGCAGGTTCATGCCTTGGTGCCGTCCGCCTGAATGCTGGTCTCTCATCGGCTGCTGCTGCAGCAGACTCCTGCCCGTGTAGTTCTGGACCGCGTAGTTCTGGACCGCATGCCGGTCCGCGCCACCACCCTCCCCTGAAACTCCGTCGGATACAACTCGAGTTACTTTGCTGAAACGTGTGTCACTTCACAGATATATCTTGGAACGCACGTTTAATAAATCTTATGTGGGACATATAAAAAACTTTAATCAGAACTGAGCACAAACTGATAATAGAAGGTGAGCAATATACATCTAACCAATAATATAGCACCCGGTGTAAAATCACCCAGTAGAGATCTAGTAACGTAGAATCACAGTCAGCTCCCCGTTTCATCGCACTGCAGCGATCAGCGAGGGTTTAACTTCGATAATAACTAAATCACCTGCACGCCGTTGTCCTGAGTTGTGACCGGAGTTGCTTCTCAGCGTGATTTCCTGTCCGTCGAGCTTGGTTCCTTGCAGCAAGTGCAGGGTGTAGCCCACCGCGCTCTCGTGTTTGAACTCGATGAATCCAAAGCCGCGGTGTGCACCGTCTTTCCTCGGAAGCCGCACGGAAACCAGCGGCCCCATCTTAGCAAACAGATGCCAGGAATACAGCATCAAAACAGGGTTTATACAGGGGTTTAGCTATCATCACCAAACACTGCATGTGTTTACACCGCATGTTTATAGGTTAAATATTCAGCATTTCTCCAAAATTTCTCGGTTGAGTTATATTGGAACTGAACGGAGGTGGTATGAGACTGGTAAAAAAAGGGTCGAACGTGAAATTACCTGTAAGAAAAGCTCATAGATAATTGCTTCCGTTATTTTGGGACTAATATTTCCACAGAACAGAGTTCTATCGTCGCAGTCGGCCATCGCTGCCTACTGTCGCTGCTCGCTTGTCAGGCTGCGATGTTGCCGGATTGCCAAATTGACAGTTTGCCGGATTCCAGATTTGTTTCTTATAATAATTACGTTCACACAAGAAAACGATTAAATCGAGTGTTCACGAAGCCCAAAAAGCGTTGAAAATAAATTTAAAATGTTCCGTGATAAATTTTAAGAGCATCTTTCATAATGTCATTCGTTTTTAGTGGGAAAATAATTGTACAACGCATAAAAAACGTCATAACAGTGATTTTTTAGAGGTAGTTTTTGCTTAACCTTGAATATTTAAACTTCTTTGAGTAACTAAATACTCAATGGTTATTCTAGGTTTTGGCAACACAGTTGAATTTTATCGCGGGAGGCCACAGCTGGCTGCTAGAATGTCAAATACTTCAAGGCCAAATAAAAGGATCAATAACTTCGAAAGTTCGAATTGCAGCCATATGGCCGGTTGCGAGTTGACACCAGTTGACATGATGGAGTCTTCAAGTTTGTGGCAGTGCAGAGGCTAGGGCTTTGGTCTACAGTCTTGGGAAGCGGATTCTGCGATGGAGCTCGGCAGTCCTACATCCCCGACCGAGCGGACGGGGATCAAGTCACGATCTGTGCTTCAGAATCGGTCTGGGTCAGTCATCCTACCTGCCTGCAGCCTGCCTCCTAATGGTTCAATCGGTTAATTCAACAAGTTGCCAAGCTCGTGCCAGCTGCTTTTACTCGTGGACCATGTTCCCTCTAAAAGCCAGCCTGCCTAACAGCAATACTGAAAGCATTGCTGATTGAGCAGATCCTTTTTACAATCGTGAGCTTTGTTCCGTTGTCCAAGAAATCATAATATGATACCTAGTTTTATTGCCTTGGATTGTTCAGCCCACTTTTTGTGGTTCCGGTTACGGACTGTTTGTTTGTCGTATCTGGTTGTGAACTGGATTTCTTATTTGCTCATCTTTCGGATATCGAGTAGCCAGCAGCTGCCAGCGAGTTAATGGGCATCATCGACGGGTGTTAGTGTGATAAATCCTAAATGCAAATGCTCGATGCATGTACGGTAGACAATAATTATTAGAAACGAAATATCAAATCCAAAATTTGAATTGCTGCCAGGTTTTGCACCTAAGTCTTTCCCTGTGCGGGGCACTGCACTTACCCATTATGCTACACAGTCAACCAACTGTAGAAATGATATTAAGTTTATTTGAGCTGTTGGGCTCCATGGTGATAGATTCAGGACAGTGAATGAACATAGAAGCCGGTGAATCTAGTGACGCTATGCTGCAATCACACACCAACAACTCGACTAACCCCGATTATAACGTGGCTCCATGGAGATAGAAACAGGACTGTGAATGAACATAGAAGCCGGTGAATCTAGTGACGCTACGCTGCAATCACACGCCAACAACTCGACTAACCCCGATTATAACGTGGCTCCACGGAGACAGAAACAGGACTGTGTATGAATATAGAAAGCGGTCAAAGGTCAGGGTGTTGTTCCAGCGACGGCGGTGGCTGGGGGCGGCGGCACCTGGTGACGGGCCTGGCGTTCCTGGGTTTCGCCAACGTCTACGCCCTGCGCGCCAACCTGAGCTTGGCCATCGTCGCCATGACGAGCAACACCACCGACCCCGAACATCCCGACCAGGTGAGACATCGACTTCGCTTTACTCCTCCGTTCTTCCACCGCCTTCTAGACCGCCATTGAGTAAATCAGCGTAAAGCCGCAGCCCGAACGGCAAGCTGGTTGCTCGAGGATAACGGTGACCGCCGGGATCGCTGGTGTCGAACCGGTGTGTACCAAGCCGAGATGCGGCGCCGAGTTTCAACCGTTTTAATGACCGGCACGGAATCACGGCCGCGAGATGTTGCTGTGACAGATTGATTGATTGCCGGTGTTTAACGACGCACTGTTTTGACAGCTGGCCCTGTGGCGCTGGTCTATAATGAAAGGGTGATGATGAACCTAACCTATGGCTAGAAGGGAGTAGGGGAAACCCGGTGCGGAGGAATCCTGTCGTTTGAGTTGCACCGTCCTTCGGAAGGGACGTAAAGCCGGTGGTCCCCTCGGTGCTTTTCGACAGGAGTAGGCTACGTGCCGGCACCGGGTTTCCCCTCCTCCCTTCTAGCCATAGGTTAGGTTCATCATCACCCTTTCATTATAGACCAGCGCCACAGGGCCAGTTGTCAAAACAGTGCGTCGTTAAACACCGGCAATCATCGTCTCAACCGTCAGTCAAGGCGAGAGCGGCAAGTAACGGCAGCGTGTGTTTAACGCAGACGATCCCGGCCGCGTTTGCGTGGAGCCCGGGCCTGCAAGGAGTCGTGCTGTCGTCGTTCTTCTACGGCTACGCGGTGACGCAGATCCCGGCTGGCGTGTTGGCGGCTCGCGTCGGCGGCCGCCGCCTCCTCGGCGCCGGCGTCGCCTTGGCCGCGCTCTTGGCGCTGGCCACACCGGCGCTGGCAGCCACCAGCATCTACATGCTGGCGTTGGGAAGGCTGGCGCAGGGGCTCGCAGAGGTAACGTTTCGACCACGTGGCACAATGCAGCCTTGTCTGTCTTCTAGCCTTGTCTGTCATCCAGCCATGCCTGTCTGTTGCTGTTGCAGCTTGTTGTTTATTGGCTGGTTGTTTCAGGGTGAGGCGTATCCTATAGCCTGTATTTATTTGCTGCTGCTGCTGCCGCCGTTGCCGCTGCTGCTGCTGCTGCTGCTGCTGCTGCTGCTGCTGCTGCTGCTGCTGCTGCTGCTGCTGCTGCTGCTGCTGCTGCTGCTGCTGCTGCTGCTGCTGCTGCTGCTGCTGCTGCTGCTTGCTGCTGCTGCTGCTCCTGCTGCTGCTGCTGCTGCTGCTGCTGCTGCTGCTGCTGCTGCTGCTGCTGCCGTTGCCGTTGCCGCTGCTGCTGCTGCTGTTGCTGCTGTTGCTGCTGTTGCTGCTGCTGCTAAGCTTGCTGCTTGACACTGATTGGCTGGTTGTTCCAGGGCGTGGCCTATCCCAGCATGCACGCGGTGTGGTCCCGCTGGGCGCCGGTGGGTGAACGGAGCCGCCTGGCGACGGCAGCGTTCGCCGGCAGCTACGTCGGGACTGTCGTCGCTCTGCCGGCGTCGGCGCTCATCGCTCATCGGCTCGGCTGGCAGGCCGTGTTCTACGTGTTCGGTGAGTCGAGCAACGCTCCGCCTTTGTGTCCATCTCAACCTTCATGCAAATACTCGTTGGATGTACGGTGGACGGTGGTTATTTTTAACGAAACATCAGTTTCATAAATTGTATCCGTGCCGGGATTCTAACCCGGGTCTTTGTCTGTCCGGGGCTCTGCACTTATCCATTATGCTACACGGACAAACGACTTTAGAATTGATATAAAGTTTATTTAAGTTGTTGTGGGCGTTACATCATTTCAAACCACAGTGGTGCGTGATTTGCCCAAAATGTATGCAGCGATTTGAGAATTAAAGTTAGCCAATAAGTTATGATTATTAGAAACCGATAAGTGAATATAATGAGTTTCAAAAACTTTTAAATTTGTATGGAAAACTGAATATTTTCCTGATGCCGGCATCACAAAAAACCTGATTTTCAAAGATTCTGTCTACGTACAAAAGTTGAAGTTTTTCTGCACAATAACGTGCCAGAACCGGCTAGAAGACTGCTGCTTGAAGACTCTCCAAAAGACGTGATGGCAACTTTTCGACCCTGCTCGAGGCGTTGCGTCGATGTTGATGTGGATGTTGTTGATGTTGTTGCAGGAACGCTGGCGCTAGTCTGGTGCGTGGCCTGGACCCGGCTGGTGGCCGAGTGCCCCGCCGACGATCCCAACGTTTCCTCCGCCGAGCTCGCGTTGATCGGCTCCGTCGTCGGCTCCCACAACCAGGTAGCGTCCGCGTCTCGTACAGCTATCACATCTTCTTACAACAAGACTGTTAGGCAATTGTACAGTTGGCAATTTTGTGGCAATTTCGTGGCAATTTCGTGCCAATTTTGTGCCAATTTTGTGCCAAGGTCATGCCAAATTCGTGCGAAGTTCGTTCCAAGATCGTGCCAATTTTGTGCTAATTTTGTGAAAATTTTGTGCCAAGTTCGTTCCAAGATTGTGCCAATTTAGTACGAAGGTCGTGCCAATTTCGTGCCAATTTATTTCAAATATTGTGCCAAGGTCGTGCCTAATTTGTGCCAAGTTCATTCCAAGATTGTGCCAAATTCGTGCCAATGTCGTGCCTAATTTGTGCTAAGATGGTGCTAAGTTCGAGCCAAGTTCGTGCTAAGTTTGTGTTCTGCGCAGGACCTGGACGTGCCGTGGAAGCGAATCCTGCGCAGCCCCGCCGTCTGGGCCGTGATCGTCGCGCACTTCTGTGAGAACTGGGGCTTCTACACGCTGCTCACCGAGCTGCCGACCTTCCTGCAAGGTCAGTGAACTGCACGTGCTGAAGGTCAACGACCTCCACGCTGCAGCTTTGTCTGACGGAGCGTCGTGTTGTCAGACTCGCTGTCGCTGGACCTGCGCTGGGCGGGCGCGCTGGCGGCGCTGCCGTACCTGACGATGGCGCTGGCCGTGCCCGCCGCCGGCCGCCTCGCCGACTTCCTGCGCGCCGGCGTCTTGTCCACCACGCGCACGCGCAAGCTGCTCAACTGCTCCGCCTTCCTGTGTCAGGTAGCAACGCCCCCCGAGTAGCCACGCCTCTTAGTAGGCACGCCCCTTGAGAAGCCACGCCCCCTGAGAAGCCACGCCCCCTTAATAGCCACGCCCAATAGTAGCCCAACTATTTTAGTAGCCATAATTTTTCTCCATCAATAAGTGAAAAGTAAGATGTCCCAATTAACATATTCCATTTAACAAAAATTCTATCAACGTGACGTCATGACACCCACTCGCTAAAGCCAGGCAGAACAATTCGGGTTGTGATTTCCCTGTCTTCCTTTGTTATTTAGCAGAGATTATTAATATTTATTTACAAACTGGTAGTATGTCCAGTGGGTATCTGACGTAATTGTTCTCTGAGTAAAATATGTCTTTTATAAGCAAACAGGTCTATTTTGCAGGATTGTGTAGAATTCTGTTTTTTCCCTTCTTTCTTAGGAAACAAAACCCAAATTTTTCAAAATTCTTCAGAACTAGAAACAGAAAAAGTTAGTGAATAGAGGGCCAAAGAGCCATGCGCCAAACATTTGACACTGCAATTGATTTGACAGATTAAAGCTTCACAAAAGCCTGCAACTTCCAACACAAAAAAAACACACTTTTCAAACTTCCGCTTTCTTACGATGAAGCCACTCAAAGAGTTGCCTGTCTCAGTGACATGTCCTAGCGAAGCATTTCTCCAGCGGCTGTTAATGCCTGCGTGTCCGAGCAGCCGGATAGCGAAGTGCCGGTCGCTGACGCGTGCGCGACGCTGTGTGTTTGCGCAGGCCGTGTTCCTCGTGGCGGCGGCGCACGCCGGCTCCCCCGCCGCCGTCATCGCCTGTCTCTGCGTCGCCGTCGGCTGCGGAGGCTTCGCCTGGGCCGGCTTCGGGTAAACTAACCTCACATCGCCGCTCGCATGTTCCTCTGTACGCGACTACACAACACCGATTCCGTCCGGCTAATCGACTACGAGTTGTCGGCGTGCGATTGCAGCCTGACGATTCACACCGGCTTCTATGTTCAGTTACAGTCCTGTTTATATCTCCATGGAACCAATGCTCTTCCTATTCAAGCCATTAAGTTTGGAATCCTGAAATTAGTTGGTTACTTTTTCAGCAAGCTGAATATAAATTACACTTTTGTAATTAAATAAACTCTGCCAGCAAACATCTCACCGGGCTGTAGGATGCAGGACACTCTGCCAGCAAACATCTCACCAGGCTGTAGGATGCAGGACACTCTGCCAGCAAACATCTCACCAGGCTGTAGGATGCAGGAAACTCTGCCAGCAAACATGTCGCCAGGCTGTAGGATGCAGGACACGCTGCCAGCAAACATCACACCAGGCTGTAGGATGCAGGACACTCTGCCAGCAAACATCTCACCAGGCTGTAGGATGCAGGAAACTCTGCCAGCAAACATCTCACCAGGCTGTAGGATGCAGGACACTCTGCCAGCAAACATCTCACCAGGCTGTAGGATGCAGGACACTCTGCCAGCAAACATCTCACCAGGCTGTAGGATGCAGGACACTCTGCCAGCAAACATGTCACCAGGCTGTAGGATGCAGGACACTCTGCCAGCAAACATCTCACCGGGCTGTAGGATGCAGGACACTCTGCCGGCAAACATCTCACCAGGCTGTAGGATGCAGGACACACTGCCAGCAAACATCTCACCAGGCTGTAGGATGCAGGACACTCTGCCAGCAAACATCTCACCAGGCTGTAGGATGCAGGACACTCTGCCAGCAAACATCTCACCAGGCTGTAGGATGCAGGACACTGTGGTGCTACAGTGCTAATGCTAACCCTGCGTTGATCCTGTTGTCGGTGGCTGCAGGGTGAACCACCTGGACTTGGCCCCGCAGTTTGCCAGCGTGCTGATGGGCTTGTCCAACACGGTGGCCTCGCTGCCGGGCATGCTCAGTCCGCTGCTCACGGGACAGCTGGTGCAACACAAGGTGGGTGATGCAAGGGAGGATTGCCCGTGGGAAATGGCCATGTGGGAGCATGTTGAGTTTCTAGGCAGGTGTTAAAGTTACTTGTAGAAGTATGTTGAGAAGGAAGGATTGATACGTGGAGAAGGAACACGTTGTTTTTAACGGGAAGTTGCTGTTTTTAATGGAAACGAATTGTTTTTAACGGGAATGTGTTGTGTTTCAACGGGAACATGCTGTTTTTAACGGGAAGGGGTTGTGTTTTTAAAGGGAACTTTTTTTTTTAACGGGAAAGTGCTGCTTTTAACGGGAAGGGTTACTGTGTCTGACGGGAGCGTGTGACTGTGCCAGGCGGTGGGTGAATGGCAGTCGGTGTTCTACGTCGCGGCGGGGGTCTACGTGGCGGGCGCCGCGTTCTACGCAGCGTTTGCGTCGGGCGAGCGCCAGTGGTGGGCGGAGCCTCGCGCCGAGATCTCCAACGAAGCCGGCTCCAGCACGGAGGACCTGTTGCCGCGCCCGCATCGACCTTCAAGCCCGTGAAGGCAAGCCCTTGAAGCCCTTGAAACCCTTCAAGCCCTCTAAGTCCTTGAAGTTGCTCTTTGGTTGCTTGTTTCCCAGCTCACTTCTGTTTTAACGACGGATCTCTTTCTTGAATCTCTTTACCCCGGGCCTCAGTACTTAGCTGCCAAAGATAAGCTAACAAAAGTTACTTGAAAAGCATCATGCAATCTCTCTTCTACGCATATCTCAAGACTCATTTGCTTCCATGTATCTACTTATCTTTCAACTGGAGTACCTAGTCCTACCTACTTTCTATACTTCCCATAACGTTGATGACTTAATGGACTACTTGCATAGCAAATACTTTTTCTTACCGGAAAACAATGGGATGGCCAGCATTTTAAGATGCCTTGAATCTTCTTCGGGGTGAAAGCCACTAAGCAACGCATTCCACCAAAATTCCACTTCTGCCTTTATCTTCTTCTTTCCTGTCTTCCTTTCGTGTTTGTGGATCTCATTATTTTATATACAGATATGATTATTTATTATATACATGTTATTGACTATTGTTAAAATATTACATGCTTAGCATAAAGCGGCAGGCACATTCCAGCCTGTCCCAACTTATCAATCATTGTGTCTCTTGCCGTCTATACCTACGATATCATATTTTACGATATCATATTTACGATGACCGCTAATTCAGGTGTAACGAGCAGAGTCAGTGAAGAGAAATCTTCAATTAAACTTTACTGCTAAAAAAAAACACCAATTTTTTGTTTGTGTTTGTTTCTTGTTTGTGTGTTTGCGTGTTTGTTTGCGCTCTGAAGGCCAAACTCCAAAACCGATTGTGATGAAAATGAATAGGGACCTTTGTTTTCTCTGTACTTGGCAACTGTTCCTATAAGTTATTAGTAAAAACCAGTGAACAGCAATGCTGGAAGAAAATTGTGTTACATGCAAAATGTCTTGATTACAAAACTTTGACCGATAGATATCGTCACAAATAATGTATGGATATGAAAGATTGCTAAAAAAATTACCTCAGCAGTTCACACTTTGAACAGATTCAGCTGATTCTACGATAACTTCATTCTGTATTGCTGTAACTTCATCCTCAAAGCAAATTTGGTTGATCATATGTTTAAAAAATTGATTAACACCAGCACTTGCTGCATAAGAATAACACATTGTGAGAGTTTGAAGCATTATAAATGGTTCTATACTTTATATGCTTTTAAATGTGTTTTTACTCTAAACTCTCAAATAATATTTAATCAGAATCATAATAAAAATTAACGTTTATCCAAAACGCAATTAAAATCAGCGTTTCTAAAGTGTTGTTTTCAATAACAGTTGGCTTTGAATCGGGGAGCTACAAGCTAGCTTTGAATCGGGGAGCTACAAGCTAGCTTTGAATCGGGGAGCTACAAGCTAGCTTTGAATCAGGGAGCTACAAGCTAGCTTTGAATCGGGGAGCTACAAGCTAGCTTTGAATCGGGGAGCTACAAGCTAGCTTTGAATCGGGGAGCTACAAGCTGGCTTTGAATCGGGGAGCTACAAGCTAGCTTTGAATCGGGGAGCTACAAGCTAGCTTTGAATCGGGGAGCTACAAGCTAGCTTTGAATCGGGGAGCTACAAGCTAGCTTTGAATCAGGGAGCTACAAGCTAGCTTTGAATCGGGGAGCTACAAGCTAGCTTTGAATCGGGGAGCTACAAGCTAGCTTTGAATCGGGGAGCTACAAGCTAGCTTTGAATCGGGGAGCTACAAGCTAGCTTTGAATCAGGGAGCTACAAGCTAGCTTTGAATCGGGGAGCTACAAGCTAGCTTTGAATCGGGGAGCTACAAGCTAGCTTTGAATCGGGGAGCTACAAGCTAGCTTTGAATCGGGGAGCTACAAGCTAGCTTTGAATCGGGGAGCTACAAGCTGGCTTTGAATCGGGGAGCTACAAGCTAGCTTTGAATCGGGGAGCTACAAGCTAGCTTTGTTGGATTGCTTTCTGTGCACGTTTAAAACGTCTCTTTGTTAATCAGGTGTCAATTTAAATAAATCTATGAGTGTTGTCTGTTTGACCAAGAAGTCTTCTAGTTTCCTGCCTGGTTTTCTGCACTTTGTCTGACAGAGACAATGTTGGCTTGCAAATCCGAGTGCGTCACTGGTTTGGTGAAGTCGGCAGCTGGAGGACGGATCCTTTCAAGTGACTTCCTGCAGAAAGATGTCCGGCTTCTTTCCTAAGACCATGTCCTCTCCTTGTGCAAAACTTCTCCCAAGGAATGCTACGGGCTTCACACAAGTCCAAGGGCAAACAAAGTTCGACCAAAAAGAACCATAACACTTACCTACGCATCACACGGCTCCTTCCTCTCAAAGCCTAGCTCATCTGTTCATCTCGCTAGATAGCTTTCTCGAAAGTTTCGGGCATTTTTAAATTAATGTTTTTATGCCCGTAACATATTTTTTAAGAACAGTGTTGGTGAAATTTTCAGGTCCAAATCTCCGAAATGATTTCATTGCATTTAATTCACAACTTTTTGTCAACAAACTGACATACAATTACAACAACATATTCTTCTGAAAGTTTTTCGAATAAATAATCTAAAATATTCACCGATCCTGAGTAAATATTGCATATGATTGCTTGCTAACGAAATAAAGCCATTGTGAATTCCAAGGATCAGGATCGTTGTGAAGGATCAGTAGTATGTAAAGGATAAATAAAGGAACACTAGTAATTGTTATGAAAATTGTGACCTCTTTATCTGCCATGTTGGTGGAGAAAGATACAATGACTTGCATTACTCAATCTCTATGTGCTAGTGTAACTTCATAAACGTGATGATGATTGATGACATTCTGTGATGCTTATTGGCTAAGTCTACCGATCTTTGGAAGTGTGATGTAGGAAGAAAAGCAAACCCAGGTGCGCAAAGGAAGAGAGTGAAGAGCAAATGCGTGAAACACCTGACGGTGAAGACAATTCGTGCAGCCGTGTTCCATGTCAGAAACATGACAGCTGACAGCTATCATCATGTCAGCTACATAACATGGTAGTAAATAGTGATAGTACCATACCCTTTAAACCCCGACGGATTTTGAACAATAAGATGATATATTTTTCTGTGATTGTCCATCTTCCTCTTAAGTCATGATAAATTAAAAAGGGGCTACCCCCCTTGTGGTAGCTGTCATCCTTTAAAAACACAGCTTCAATTCAAATATCAAGGGGTCATCATTCCACCTTCTTCCAACCTAAGTTATTTAATACCACACTTGCTCTGTCATGAGTGATAAGGAAAGTGTACAGATGCAATGTTAAAACGTTTCACCCCTCAAAACCGAACTTCGTAACTACAACTATAACAAATATAACTTAATCCAGCACGTAGCATAGCCACACTCAATATAAATATCACCGGGGTTTCAAATTACTGGCTGTTCTAAGTTGCATTGGATATAAAATCACTCTGGTTTGCAAGTCATCTGTCTTTGAAGGCAGTGTCACTTTTGAATCACTGCATCTTGAAGTTAGTGTCACTTGAAGGTGTCTGCTTCGCTGACGTGACTTCTGCATCTGGAAGGCATTCTACGCATTCCACGCAAGGGTCGTTTGCGTGCGGCGCAACCTGGTGCCTGCGCAGCGCCGTCTTGCGCTTGAAAGTCTTGCCGCACTTCGCGCACTTGTGTGGCCGCTCGCCCGTGTGGACCTGTTGCCGGGAAACAAACTCTCAGTTTCGCTGTGTGACAGGGTGATGATGAACCTGACCTATGGCTAGAAGGGAGGAGGGGAAACCCGGTGATTCATTGATTGATTGCCGGTGTTTAACGACGCACTGTTTTGACAGCTGGCACCGTGGCGCTGGTCTATAATGACAGGGTGATGATGAACCTGACCTATGGCTAGAAGGGAGGAGGGGAAACCCGGTGATTCATTGATTGATTGCCGGTGTTTAACGACGCACTGTATTGACAGCTGGCACCGTGGCGCTGGTCTGTAATGAAAGGGTGATGATGAACGTAACCTATGGCTAGAAGGGAGGAGGGGAAACCCGGTGATTCATTGATTGATTGCCGGTGTTTAACGACGCACTGTTTTGACAGCTGGCACCGTGGCGCTGGTCTATAATGAAAGGGTGATGATGAACCTGACCTATGGCTAGAAGGGAGGAGGGGAAACCCGGTGATTCATTGATTGATTGCCGGTGTTTAACGACACACTGTTTTGACAGCTGGCACCGTGGCGCTGGTCTATAATGAAAGGGTGATGATGAACGTAACCTATGGCTAGAAGGGAGGAGGGGAAACCCGGTGATTCATTGATTGATTGCCGGTGTTTAACGACGCACTGTTTTGACAGCTGGCACCGTGGCGCTGGTCTGTAATGAAAGGGTGATGATGAACGTAACCTATGGCTAGAAGGGAGGAGGGGAAACCCGGTGATTCATTGATTGATTGCCGGTGTTTAACGACGCACTGTTTTGACAGCTGGCACCGTGGCGCTGGTCTATAATGAAAGGGTGATGATGAACCTGACCTATGGCTAGAAGGGAGGAGGGGAAACCCGGTGATTCATTGATTGATTGCCGGTGTTTAACGACGCACTGTTTTGACAGCTGGCACCGTGGCGCTGGTCTATAATGAAAGGGTGATGATGAACCTAACCTATGGCTAGAAGGGAGGAGGGGAAACCCGGTGATTCATTGATTGATTGCCGGTGTTTAACGACGCACTGTTTTGACAGCTGGCACCGTGGCGCTGGTCTATAATGAAAGGGTGACGATGAAGCTAACCTATGGCTAGAAGGGAGGAAGGGAAACCCGGTGATTCATTGATTGATTGCCGGTGTTTAACGACGCACTGTTTTGACAACTGGCACCGTGGCGCTGGTCTATAATGAAAGGGTGATGATGAACCTGACCTATGGCTAGAAGGGAGGAGGGGAAACCCGGTGCCGGCACGTAGCCTACTCCTGTCGGAAAGCACCGAGGGGACCACCAGCTTTACGTCCCTTCCGAAGGACGGTGCAACTCGAACGACGGGATTCCTCCGCTAATCCGTGCTGTCGAGAGGTTGACAAGCAAGGCGAGTGAAGTTGTCGTGCTAACTTCAAACCCTCCGACCTCTCTCCCGAACAGACCTGATCGTGTGCATGATGGTCACCCAACCAACAGCGTGATGTTGCTTAACATCGGTGATCTCACGAGAACCGGTGTTTCCAACATGCCAAACTTTTCGGTTTTTTTACCGTAGCAAAGACATTATCAGTGGTTTTTTGAGCAGAAACCAAACAAAACGGGGGATTCTCGCACCCTCCGCCCCTCTAGAAAAATTCCGCCACCTACGGCATGCATCTCACCGCGTTGTGCGACGCGAGGTGGCCGCTCTGGCTGAACGCCTTCCCGCAGACTGCGCAGACGTGTTTGCGCAGGCCCGAGTGCAGCAGCGCGTGCTTCTTGAGGTCGCAGCGGCGCGTGAAGTCGGCGGGGCAGACGAGGCAGGCGAAGGGGCGGGGCCGCGCGGCGGGGGACAGGTGCGTGCGCTTGTGGCTCGTCAGGAACGCGTTGCGCGAGAACGCCAGCGGGCATTCGTCGCAGCGGTACGGGCGGTCCGTCGAGTGGACAGAACGGTGGCTCAGCAGGTGGCCGACCTGCGGGGAAAGCGGCCGGTTGTTTTGACGGTGCGGCTGTTGGATTCAATGGGAATTATATCGAAATGACGTCATGAAATCGATTAGACAGGTGGAGAGATTCAGGTTTCTCATCTTTCCCAACTTGGTTTCAATTCGAAAATCATTCAATCGTTGGGCAAAGTTGGCACTGGAAATGAAAAGGACATCGCTTGGAAATCTTGCTGCTTCAACTATTTTGTGCAGGGATGCGGTTGAGAAGAAGGAAGAAAACCAGAACTTTGAACATGCAGAAAGTTATAAAAAATATGAAGGAATGGCAAGAGTTACAAGAGAAAATCAACAAAGGAACAAACGAAAGAAATGGAAAAGTTTGTTGTGAATGCTCTTATGTGCATGTGCACTAAATATTTCATGTTTGCGTCTAAGGTTGTGAATGGACTTAGGTCCTCTCTAAAGTCACCTGGACAAAGTGCTCCAAAGCCTCACCTGAAAGAACGCCTTGCCGCAGAGCTCACACACGTGCAGCCTCTGCCTGTCCGCGCCGTCGTGAATCTTGACGTGTTTCTCGAGCTCGCCCTTCCGCGCGAACGCCGAGCCGCAGGTTGGACAGACGTGCGGCCGCGCGGTGGCCGCGTGCTCCGCATTTGCGTGTTCGCGCAGCTCCGAGCGTCGCTGGAATCCCGCCGGGCAGTCGGCGCAAGCAAACCGTGCCGTCGTCTCGTGTTCCAGCCGGTGCCGCCGCTGCGCGTTCATCGTGCTGAACCTCTGCAAGCAGCCAAGCGTTGCTGTTGTGGCTTTACTAGCGCCGGGTAGTTTACAGTGGAGCGTTGCTGTTGTGGCTTTACTAGCGCCGGGTTGTTTACAGCGGAGCGTTGCTGTTGTGGCTTTACTAGCGCCGAGTTGTTAACAGTGGAGCGTTGCTGTTGTGGCTTTACTAGCGCCAGGTAGTTTACAGTGGAGCGTTGCTGTTGTGGCTTTACTAGCGCCGGGTTGTTTACAGTGGAGCGTTGCTGTTGTGGCTTTACTAGCGCCGGGTTGTTTACAGTGGAGCGTTGCTGTTGTGGCTTTACTAGCGCCGGGTTGTTTACAGTGGAGCGTTGCTGTTGTGGCTTTACTAGCGCCGGGTTGTTTACAGTGGAGCGTTGCTGTTGTGGCTTTACTAGCGCAGGGTTGTTTACAGTGGAGCGTTGCTGTTGTGGCTTTACTAGCGCCGGGTTGTTTACAGTGGAGCGTTGCTGTCGTGGCTTTACTAGCGCCGAGTTGTTTACAGTGGAGCGTTGCTGTTGTGGCTTTACTAGCGCCGGGTTGTTTACAGTGGAGCGTTGCTGTCGTGGCTTTACTAGCGCCGAGTTGTTTACAGTGGAGCGTTGCTGTTGTGGCTTTACTAGCGCCGGGTTGTTTACAGTGGAGCGTTGCTGTTGTGGCTTTACTAGCGCCGGGTTGTTTACAGCGGAGCGTTGCTGTTGTGGCTTTACTAGCGCCTTGGGACAAACTGAATTTTGGGCACACTGACCTTTGGACAGACAGGGCAGGGGTGTGAAGCCTTGGCGTGAGTGAGACGGTGGTTTTCCAGGCTTCTGCCGGTGGTGACAATCTTCCCGCAGATCTCGCACGAGAAGCGAGGTTCCCCGGTGTGCTGCAGCCGGTGGATGCGCAAACTTGCGCCATGCACAAACGCCTCGCCTGTGCAAACAAGGACAACGTGATAGATAATGAGTTGGAGCAAAAAAATTGCAAATCTTGTTGCATTAAGAGAGAGGTATTTATTATGAGGAATAAAATATCAAAAACCGATGTGGGAATGTTTTCCTTTACAAGAAGAACGGCAAGAGAAAGGAATTTGTTGGAAGACGGAATTAGAATGAAGGGTATAATAGAATCATAGAATTTAAGACCTGACCGCATTGAAAAAAATACACAAATTTCCTTCAATCAAAGCAACGTTCAAAGCTAAAGCCAGGCAGAGAAATTCGGGTTGTGATTTCCCTGTCTTCCTTTGTTATTTAGCAGAGATAATTAATTGTTATTTTCAAACTGGTAGTACGTCCAGTGGGTATCTGACGTAATATTTCTCTGAGTGGAATAGGTCTACTATTGTAAAAGAAAGAGAGAAATGAAAAACTTACCGCACTCGCAGACAAAGTGCCTGGAGAGGATCTGCCTGGGCTGTCCGTCCTTGAGACGGGTCTTGGAGCGGTCCTTCAGTCCGTCGGAACACGAACCACGCCCACCCGACAGATTCCCCGTCCCCCGGTCAACTCCTTCATCTGCGTCGGCAGCAACAGAAGCAAGCTCGTTTCAACATCCCGTTTTCAAGTACCTATGTAAATCACTCTGAGTGAACCGACCTGGTGCCGTCCTCAAGATTGAGGAATCTGCGGAGCCGGTGGTCCATTCTTCCCGTTTGGCGCCGATGAAATCATCGTTGTTAACAACAGTCGAGTCGACATCCCCGATCATCCCGGTCTCTTCTTCTGGAAATGGGAAGTTGTAGATGCAGCCAGATAGGTTCAACAGATAAGCAGCAAACTATTTTCAGTCAAAATTTAATTTGTAGAATATTCCAAGTTCCGTAAGTTCCTAAGTATTTTTAATTTGGGGCATATTCAGTTACTACCTATTCAATTTCATAGCTCATCTACCTTAGTATGCTCATTGTTTAAACAATTACAGGACACCTATCATTTAAATAAGCACTGGAATACCTTCATTGGATTGTGTTGAACTATCAACGTCAAAAGGTTCAGCTTTGATGCTGATCTCGATACTTTCAGTTTCGAAAATAATTTTCCTGTTGTTGAGTCGGTCGTTTATCTGATTCATCTCGGCTGGTTTGCCAATGTTTCCTTGGGAGAGATCAACTGCTGACATGTACTCGCTCTCTCGATCCTGTCCGATGTCGCTGAGCCCGCTTTTTGCAAGATTCTCGGAAGCCGCCGTAAGCTTCTTGTTTTCAACTGTAAGTGGAAACATCAGCGTACTGCCCAAACCCAAGACGATCTGTCATCTCAAGGAGGCACCTGCTTGGCACAAGGCATTTGTTGAGCAGGAGGCTAACACTATCTACAACTGCGCTACTCTCAAACGTAAGCCAAAGCTTCAAATTCTTTTGTCTTTGATCAACCAACCAGAAACTACTAAGAGATTTCTGAAGTAAACAAAGAGGAAGAAATTGAAGCCTCATCAAGCATCATTTTTGTTAATGTCACTTACTTGTCATTGTGTTTGCCTAAGACATCTAGAACCAAATAAAAATGACTTTTTGGGTTGCTTAAACGAAATGATATCAAGAAGATACCAACGAGACCCATCACAGTAGAGCCAGCAGCAAAAACACACTAAACGTACAAAAAAACATCTGAATTCGTGTCGGACATCTCATCTGACATTTCAACAACATGGTTCAGTGACGTCCACCGCCGCGTTTCGTCCTTCAAAGATCTTAATTCCAAACAGACAGAAAGGCGGTGGAAATCGAAATGGCCGCGGTAGAAACTGGTTGTTCAAGAGGAAGCCCTGGGTTTATCGAACAATTCGTTGAAGAAGTAATTCATTTTAGCTCTCAATACGGAAACAGTTCGAGTATATCGTACACGGCAGTTAATTTGATTGGAAAACCCAGAGTATATCCAAATTATGGTGACTCCCACGAAGCGTACTCTCCAGTAAGTGGTCCAGTTTTTTAGTATGCTAATCTGTCAAGCCATACAAATTTAATCCCTTGCAAGCTGATAAGTGTGTTGTAATTTTCAGAGGACTTACGGCCTATGGTGGGATAAGGCCCCATCGGCCAGCAAGCCAATTCAACCGCAAAACATGGCCAGGATTCAAGCCCGGGACTTTGTTGGTATAAAAAATAACCACACTTCAGTGACATGTGCTTAGCCATGTGACTTTAATGTCAGACACACAAAGAACCAATAAATTTCTTCATGTTTAGTACACATTTTCCTTTTATAATGTAAAATATTTAAAATAAAGACAAAAATACTGCTTAATAAGTGCCTTATTTTCGGTAGGTAAATCTAATGAGATTAACTTTTTTCAGACGTTAGATTTGAGACGGCAGTGTTTCCAAGCCAAGTAAGCATCTACGAGACGTTGAATCCCGGCAGCGTTGTCCGAATCTGGGCAGCTCGGGCTCCTCCGATTTCACCCGGCACATTGGCAGCCACTCAAAGCTGGCAGCTGCTTTACGAAGGAGAACCGCAAAATCCAGAGCTGTGCTCAAGAATCTTCCAGCCAACGCTCCGAGCCATTGGGTTTCCTACACGGTCGGTATATAAATGTGCCAGCATCAGCCTGTCTTTTACCAGGATCAGGTTCACCCTCAGCTTGCTGCTAGGCTTGGTTAGCTTCATTATTTTTTAGAACTTGCTTAGTCATTTCAATGAGAACTTTAATTCTTTTAGCACAAGCACAAGCACAAGCACAAGCACAAGTAGTTCGACCCGAGCTGGCTGTGAAACCTTCGCAAGTGAGAAAGATCAACGCTAATTTTCCCTGCAGAGTGCTGAGGATCGAGCTTGACCACCGCCACCTTGATTACCACTGCCAGCTGGACGCTGTCAAGCTGTCGGGGCTGGTGCCGAGCGCGGCGGCCGTCATGGCGACGCTGCGCGTGACAGACCTTGCGCGCGTTGTGCCGCCCCCGCCGCCCCCGTCGCCCCCGACACCGGGCCAGCAACAAGTAAGTCGATGCCAAGCAAAGCCCAACCCCGGTCAATCAATAACAGTTGACATGCACCCTTCCAACGACTAGATCATGATGATTATTTGTAACGAAATGTCATTTCCGAAATTTACATCACACGCCAACAACTCGACTTACCCCGATAGACCTATTTCAGTCAGAGAAAAAATTATAGAATTTTTATCGAATGGATATTATGAGTTATTAATGAAATATCAATTCCAAAATTTGTATCCGTATCCGTAAATTATGACATTGGGCACGGATACGAATTTTATAATTGATATTTTGTTTCTAATAATCATTGTCTACCGGACATGCAACGAGAATTTGCATCCAGGATTAAATTCACACTAGTACAAGGATATCAGTACTAATAAAGTATGAATACTAATATTTAGCATACTAGGGCCCAGTCTTAGCATTTTATTAACTCTGAGTTCAAGTGTTAGTTGAGCTAAACGGCACGGCAACAGCCAACTACGTGCAGTGAAATTCAACTGTTTCTTTTAGTTACATCTCAACTGGGAGTTGAAAAAAATGGCAAAACTGGCCAACGAAAGCGACGGCTAGCAAATCACGGTGTCATCTACAGAACGGAGGGCTGCTGCTGCTGCGGCTTCCCACGGAGCTGCTGGGTCGGATCCTGGCCGAGCTGGACATGCGCAGCCTGGCGCGAGCCGCCCGCTGCTGCCGCCGCCTGCGTCAACTGGCCGCCGACCCGCTGCTCTACCGTCGACTCGACCTGGCCGAACAATGGCGGTGCGCCGACGCCGCGCTAACCGCGCTGGCTCCTCGCTGTGCTGGAATCGCAGACCTGCGCATCGCCGGCGCCGTCGGCCTGCCCGGCTTGGATGCGTAAGTGCACGACGCGCCGTGCGCACGGCAGTTTTACTTCTGATTCTGTTGAATTTGTCTTGAAATGTCTCACGAACTGTCATTTAGAATGGAGGGACTTTAATGAAATAGTCTTGAGGGCTTTGCTGTGCATTTTTACTTCAGATTCTGTTGAATTTTGTCTTGAAATGTCTCACGAACTGTCATTTAGAATGGAGGGACTTTAATGAAATAGCCTGGTTGGCCTCTGCAGTGCATTTTTACTTCTGATTCTGTTGAATTTTGTCTTGAAATGTCCCACCTACGGATCTTTGCTGAAATAGTCTTTTTGGGCTGCTTACAGAAGTATCTGGCGGCTTGGTTAGAAACTAAACCGCTGCAGCCCTACAGATTCAATTCAAAATGACACAGTTTCTTGTTTTCATGATTTTTAACGCACACTGTAAATTTTATTAACATCAGTTGAAGATAAAGTCGCTTTCGTTGCAGTAAATTACAAAAACGCTCAAAAAGTGTCATAAGAGCGCAGTTATCAAGAAAAGTGCTAAACCAACAACAAAAAAATTTGTACAGTGATGTCTAAGTATCGAGTGTAACTCTAGCTCGCTATAAAAAGCTCACTAAACTCCAGAACTTCAGTGAGTACGACTGCTAGCCGACGTCGGTGCGTTTCCGCAGGTTCCTGGCGCAGTGTGGGCAGCGCTTGTTGTCGCTGTCGCTGGACTGGTGCGCCGGCGTGCCGGCCATCCCGGCGCTGGCTCCTCGCTGCCCGGCGCTGGAACGCGTCCGCCTGCGCGGCTGCGCTGGCTGGCCGGCCGCCGGCGCGCTGGCCTGCCTCACGCTGCTCAACACGCTCGACCTCAGCGCCAGCGCCGTTGCCCAGCGTGATCTCCTCGCGGTGCTGGCAGCCAACCCGGCGCTCAGACATCTGCACGTCGGTGAGTTACATGTCAGGTTAGCCTAATATTTTCAGCGCGGATTAGTGGAGGAATCCTGTAGTTCGGGAGAGAGGTCGGAGGGTTTGAAGTTAGTACGACAATTTCACTCGCCTTGCTTGTCAACCTCTCGACAGCACGGATTAGCGGAGGAATCCTGTCGTTCGAGTTGTACCGTCCTTCGGAAGGGACGTAAAGCCGGTGGTCCCCTCGGTACTTTTCGACAGGAGTAGGCTACGTGCCGGCACCGGGTTTCCCCTCCTCCCTTCTAGCCATAGGTTAGGTTCATCATCACCCTTTCATTATAGACCAGCGCCACGGTGCCAGTTGTCAAAACAGTGCGTCGTTAAACACCGGCAATCAATCAATGAATCACCGGGTTTCCCCTCCTCCCTTCTAGCCATAGGTTATGTTCATCATCACCCTTTCATTATAGACCAGCGCCAAGGTGCTAGTTGTCAAAACAGTGCGTCGTTAAACACCGGAAATCAACTTCGGTTGAAATGGAACTAACACACGTCGATGTGTTGCCAGGTTCGTGCGAGGGCGTTGACTCGATGGATGCGGTGGCGGCAGCGTTGGCAACGTTCTGCCCGGCCTTGGCAACACTGGACGCATGGAAGTCTCGCGGCTGGACTCACGCCGGCCTTCGCAATCTCGCTCGCTTGCGGCAACTGCGTGACATCGAACTCGGATGGAGGTCAGCGGGAGTTCAATCCCTTATTCAAATACTCGTTGCATGTGCGGTAGACGATGATCATTTGTAATGAAATATCAATCAGGGCTAGTCGAGTTGTTGGCGTGTGATTGCAGCATAGCGTCACTAGATTCACCGGCTTCTATGTTCATTCACAGTCCTGTTTCTATATCCATGGAGCCACGTTATAATCGGGGTTAGTCGAGTTGTTGGCGTGTGATTGCAGCATAGCGTCACTAGATTCACCGGCTTCTATGTTCATTCACAGTCCTGTTTCTATCTCCATGGAGCCACGTTATAATCGGGGTTAGTCGAGTTGTTGGTGTGTGATTGCAGCATAGCGTCACTAGATTCACCGGCTTCTATGTTCATTCATAGTCCTGTTTCTATCTCCATGGAGCCACGTTATAATCGAGGTTAGTCGAGTTGTTGGTGTGTGATTGCAGCATAGCGTCACTAGATTCACCGGCTTCTATGTTCATTCACAGTCCTGTTTCTATCTCCATGGAGCCACGTTATAATCGGGGCTAGTCGAGTTGTTGGCGTGTGATTGCAGCATAGCGTCACTAGATTCACCGGCTTCTATGTTCATTCACAGTCCTGTTTCTATCTCCATGGAGCCACGTTATAATCGGGGTTAGTCGAGTTGTTGGTGTGTGATTGCAGCATAGCGTCACTAGATTCACCGGCTTCTATGTTCATTCACAGTCCTGTTTCTATCTCCATGGAGCCACGTTATAATCGGGGTTAGTCGAGTTGTTGGTGTGTGATTGCAGCATAGCGTCACTAGATTCACCGGCTTCTATGTTCATTCACAGTCCTGTTTCTTTCTCCATGGAGCCACGTTATAATCGGGGTTAGTCGAGTTGTTGGTGTGTGATTGCAGCATAGCGTCACTAGATTCACCGGCTTCTATGTTCATTCATAGTCCTGTTTCTTTCTTCATGGAGCCACGTTATAATCGGGGTTAGTCGAGTTGTTGGCGTGTGATTGCAGCATAGCGTCACTAGATTCACCGGCTTCTATGTTCATTCATAGTCCTGTTTCTTTCTTCATGGAGCCACGTTATAATCGGGGTTAGTCGAGTTGTTGGCGTGTGATTGCAGCATAGCGTCACTAGATTCACCGCCTTCTATGTTCATTCATAGTCCTGTTTCTATCTCCATGGAGCCACGTTATAATCGGGGTTAGTCGAGTTGTTGGCGTGTGATGCTATGCTTGTGTGCTATGTTTGTGGACTGACCAATGGGTGATGTCCAGCCTGGGGGAGGGGCTAGACGGAGCGCTGCTATTGGCCGGCTGCGGCGGGCCGGGGCTGTGGAGGTTGGGATTGGCTGCTTGCCGAGGGGTCAACGACCGCGACGTGCTCCAGTTGGCCCGCAGCGCGTCCGGCTTGCAGCAGCTCGACCTCACCGGGGTCAAGGGCCTCTCGGAGTCTGCACTCTACAGGTAACACCCCACCCGTAACACTCAACATGTGTCACTCATCATGAGGTAAGGTCCCGCAGCGCAAGCAACCTAACCGCGCTGTGTCTTGCAGCCTGGTCGAGGGATGCCGGCGCCTGCAACTGCTGGACGTGAGCTTCTGCGGCCTGCCACCGGAGGCAGTGTTGCGGCTCCGGCAGGCGCGGCCCGACCTTCAGGTCAAGGTCGTACAGCCGCCGCCGACGTGACCTCCGCGCGGGAAACACTCGACCACGCGAAGGATTCACCGGACGACGGCGTGTCAGTCATACGAGGCTGTCTGGACAAGCGATGTTCCTCTATTATTAATAGTGATTATTATTATTATTTTATTATTGTTACCATAATTTTTATGACTATCACTGTTATTTATCATTGTCAGGGGCGCCGACTCCGTGGGTGCTGAACCATTCCTTGAAACCTTTTCTTTAACAATCGTAAAATTTTAAATAAAAGACAGGGACCAAGACCATTTAATGGGCAAATTCAAGACCCTGGGGCTGAGACTTTTACCCGTTCTTATTAATTAAATTGGGATTAAATCATCATTTTGTTGAATAAACTGTGAAGTCTGTTTGGAATCGATATTTTTTACTTGCAGCTGGCTCTCTTAGCAATATTATTCCTTGTCTTGCAGTCGAAGCTAATTCCTGATCAGCCATCCTCCGTCTGTATCGTAGCAAATGTAAATTTTCCCATGCCGTGAGTTTGTAGACCGATCTCACGCAGCCTTGCGAGGCTGTGGTCCTTCATGAGTTTGAGGAATTTTCGGCATGAGAATTGCAGACTAGGCTTTAGTTCGCTGGTGCCAGCCAGCCAGCCGGCGTTTTCACGGATTCGGAAATTGGAATAGAATTTGTCACGTCAAGCTATATTGATTCTTAGTTTTTTTTAAGAATAAAGTTTGCTTCTCTTGCGAATGCCTTCTGCTCCATGATGCAATATAATGCAAAGTTCATGCAGTGTTCAGCATAGAACCGACCGAGATGCAGTCTGCACTGCCGGTGTTGTATTCAATGCGATGATGTGAAACGTGCAGCACGAATAGACAGGGAAAGCTGCCTAATCACGATTTATTGCATCTGCTGCGCTGTGAATGAGCTCATCTGCTACAGTGAGTCAGATTTTCTGTATGTTTGCAGCATCTTTCACTCAAAAGTCAAAAGAAATTCCTTCACAGAAACAGACACACATTGTTTGCAAGCATCGATTGCATGAGTCGAGAACGATAATATGCTTTTACGATGACATCAGCAATTTCTGCAAAAATATGACCTTTTTTGGGGTCAGTTTTGTTTTGTTTCGGGAAAAACCTTAGCGATCTCGCGTCATTGTCCATTAAGTTTTCGAACAATTACGGATGATAACGATTGTGCAATGAAGTCGCTATTAAATTTATTAGAGTAACAGCATTGAGAATAAACACATTTGCCAGGCAGTGTAGTACTTGGAATTTTGGAAGTTTCTATTAAAAATTCTAAAAATTAGAAATTTATTTTCTTGAAAACCAAAACGCAAATAATTTTTAAATGAGAAGAAACTCAACCGAAGAATAATTTTATATCTTTTACCCAGTTCATCTTTAATATTATACCGAACTTTTAAGCATGTCTTTTGTTACAATAAAAGCAATGCTGAGAGCAAAAATACAAATTTGAAACTGACGGGCAAAACAGGCTCGCCGACTGGCAAGTGTCCACCAACAGCTGTGAAGCGAGTCTCTGCTCTCCTTGCCTTTCACTTCAGTTCGAGCGTGGTCACAGACCCGTCGAGCTCGTGTCAGCTACATGCTGTCGTTCTAACCTTTTAGGCTTTTAACATTCGAGAATCGAGTTCCGTGTGATTTCAATGCTTGGCATCAACGAAATGCTAGGGTTAATTGTCTTTATACTTTCTATAGTGATCAATCAGAATAATTACTGTGCAGTGATTATAGTTTGATGTTATCTTGTGAAGTGTCCATGTCCTTCGTACCATGGTACCATGGCTTCCATTGCGCTGTCACCGATGGAATTTCCTGGAATATTCATCTAGCAGGTTAGTAATTGATTCGGTTGTCCAACCGTGCTGTTTCTTTTGGCAACAGCTAAGGTGGTAAGGTTGGTGACTTCCCACGCTCGTCGTATGCAATTAAAAGCTCTTTTTGGGATAGCTGCGCAATGTTTTCTTCAAGAAATGTAGAAACCAAATGATTCTCAATTTCACACTCTTGGCCATTTCTGAAGCAAAGAAAATTCTGATGAGACTTCCTGGAAAATTCTTCAATTACATTTTATTCGCCGATAGAAGGATCAGGGAAATTACGGCGAATTGAATACGATCATAGAAGCAATATCAACATTGTCGCATTCCTTTGTCGGTGCTGTCTAACAAAGGGAAGCAGGTCACATGGCTTCTATGCAGAATATTCCCGGTATACTTCTAGGAATCTAGGAAATAGCATTCATACATTCAAAATCTAATTGTAAGTATATACTATCCTACACTACAGGCCTCAGTCCTCACAGATTTCTACCTCCTACTGAATGTTCACATCACATGTTTCTTGAATTCAAAACCAGCAGCAAAGTAAAGGCGGTGACACTCGCAATTAGGCAGATTTGTTGTTGCATGATTTCAAATGCAACTCAAATGTTGCGAAGTTAATTCCCGCCAGCAAGCTAGTAGATTTTATTGTTGAAATTTCATCACATTCAAATTGCGAATTGGCTTGAAAGTAGAAAGCGAGCAACAACCTAAGTGCACGTCTACGCATGTTTGTTAGCACTATGGAGGGTGAGGGGGTGAGAAAACCCAGGCTAACCACCAGCTGCGTTGTTGTCAGTGTGTGCCATCAAGGAATCCTAGGTTCCAAGCTGCTCAATGGTGCATGATGGTGTTATGATAATACCCAACAATGGTATTCTAACAATATACTTTGAAAGCCAATCGGTTTTTTACAGTAAACTGTTAAACTGTTAAACTGTAAACTGTCGTAAAACAGTCAGCTGTCCGAATTGATGTAAACAACCGCGTGAGCAAAACGATGCGGCTTGCACTCGGTACAATGCACGGAATGCAGGCAACGGCGACCCTCGAGCGGGCGAGACAAGAAGGGTATGATTGCTGTAGACACATGGCAAGTTTGACATGAAGCACTACAAAGATCCGTCCATCTCATTACCTCTTCAAGGGATGCAATTTAGCGCAGTTTCACGCAGTTTGTTGGATCAGAGAGACAGCGACACCGCTCATTGCGAAGGTTCGCTTGACACGCGCCGCCGTGCGTCATGTTTGTTAAACATCATTGCGTCATCTCAGCGAGACTACATAACGGGCGAGATATTTACAACAAATCCAGTAATTTTCCAGCTTTTAAGCCGAGACTGTCAATCGAAGACAAAATAATTGACCTGCTGTTCGACATTTCAATCGATCTCGAATCGCGTCGATGGTTTGTTTAAAGTGAATTGTGTTTTTGGTGTTCCCCGGTCTCCAGTGCCAAGAGATGCGAGGCTGCTTGAAACCCTGAGTAGCTTGATTGACACACGGCCAGTTTTACTGGCGGCTTTGCAAAGCGGCTTGGCTTTGACGCGACGGTGAACGTGTTCCTCGAAGAAATGTCTGCACAATTCAGTTGGTGTCATCGGGCCAGCGTGTCATTTCCTTAGTCCTCATCGAAGCCAGGGAACCCCGTGTTAATCTGGGACGGGCAAAGCGGCAATTAGTTTAGATTAGCGGAAATTAAGGCTCTTGACTTTGATTAAGAAGTCAAATAACCATTCACGTGGTGAAGATGACCAAGAGCATAACTTATACTCAAATAAATAAATAAATCAATTCACAGGAGAAGAGTAACTACTGTCAACAATGAGAAGCAGCAAAATTTAAATAAAACACAATGCCTTTTACCGTCGTAACGGCTTCCACCTAAGCAAAAGTCTTTGTTTATTTATTTATTTTAGGACTTTTAATTGATAGTCTCTTTTTAATTGCATGGCTTGGTATTTTAGGCACCTAATCGCAGCTGCATAGTTGAACTTTACTCGGTTAGTTACTTCTAGCGTCATGAAAAGCATGTCATACCACAGAGCAACTTTTCGCCAATCATCCCTATTTCTTGCTAAACCCACCCTGGGGGGTTTTAACGCCCGACTTTGAAATGTAGGTGACTTGATCCTCTGGCTGCAGCGGCGAGCCTCAAGGAGCTTAGGGCAGCCTCTTTGCAGAGTCAACTCTCAGACAGACTTGCCGCTAGCAGCAGGTAGAGAAGGATTAGAACGGTGATAGCAGCAAGCCAACATTCGGGTACCTACGAGGAATGCTGGATTGTATCCCCTACGCGCTGGTTTACTGTCATCTTTGTGTTGCCGCGATAATCAATTCAAAGTTCAAGTGGGTTATTTCCGACGAGAAATCTATGAAACATAAACTGCAATATTTTTTACCGTCTGAAGTTGTTGGAAACACCGGTTCTCGTGAGTTCGCTGATGTTAAGCAACATCGCGCTGTTGGATGGGTGACCATCATGTACATGATCAGTTCTGTTCGGGAGAGAGGTCGGAGGGTTTGAAGTGGCAACTCCAACTCGACGTGAGAGTGGCACATTGCGCTGACGTCATTCTGTGTCGATCAAAGCAATCAATTAGATAACGATGAACAATTCGATAAAGTGAACGGCTCCACGCTTTCTGCGAAGACGTGCGCGTTCCCTCGGTTGCTAGGCAACTTGTCTTACTCGCACGTGCTCGCGCTCGGAGGCGAGCTTTTCACAGGGTTTCTTTGAAGCCAGTGTCATTTTGCAGACATTTTCTCTCATCAATCGAGGCTGGACTCGATCGCGAAGGAATTAACTTTCGTGAAATGTCCACCAAAAGTCAGCATATCTTAATATGAACTTGATTCAAATCAATTGGCAATCTCTTCACTACGTTGATGTTTTAACTTTGCCACTTTGAGCTGCTTTGGCTTGATTTGCTGTCTTTCATAATGTGTTACCGATTAAGTCTGCCGGTCTAAATGTCATTGTACCTTGATTAGCAAGCCGCAAGAGCTTGACATCCAAAGCGTAGCGATCTGTCATAATAAGATGCGTCTAATTGCGCTTAAATGTGTTACCGATAAAGTTTGCAATTCTCAACGTCCATGTTCCTTGTTTACCAAGTCGCAGGAACCTTAACGCTATAAGTTTGCCAGCATTCTCATAGAGCAGCAAACAGTCGCTTTTTGGGGGTGAACGAAAAAATAACCCCCAAGTAATTTCAAGGCATGTTCCTTCGTTGTGGGCGAGGTGAAATTTAGCGCAGATCCCACCATCTAGCGGAAACGAGTAAAACTAAAACCTGCCTTCATCATGTCGGTCGATAGGAAACCGAACATCTGGGCAGGACTTGGAAGCAACCAGCAACTGCAGTCGAACCTAATGATCTTGGGCAGACATATTAAAAGCCATCATTTCCGTCGATTAGGAAGCAAACACCTTGTTTGGCAAAGGGAACTCCGGTTAGAATGAAGGTACGTCGGGCGGAGTCAAATTGGAAGTTTCATCGGGATGCCACTCGCTGAACTGAAACTAGAGTCGAAGCTGATCAATCGGGAATGCATCAGGAACGTATAAACGTCATAACAAGGCTAGAAACGACTTGGCTCTGATGTAAGTGTTTTGGGGGGCCTTGAAAAAGGCCGGTTGTTGGAGGGACGAGCAGGCAAGGATGGCTTATGCCTTCTTCTCGGTCTTCTTGGGCAGAAGCACTGCCTGGATGTTGGGCAGGACACCGCCTTGCGCGATCGTCACGCCGGAGAGCAGCTTGTTGAGCTCCTCGTCGTTGCGGATGGCCAGCTGCAAGTGGCGCGGGATGATGCGGGTCTTCTTGTTGTCGCGAGCGGCGTTGCCGGCCAACTCGAGCACCTCGGCGGCCAGGTACTCCATGACGGCGGCCAGGTAGACGGGCGCCCCAGCGCCGACGCGCTCCGCGTAGTTGCCCTTGCGCAGCAGCCGGTGGATTCGTCCGACGGGGAACTGGAGTCCGGCACGGGACGAGCGCGACTTGGACTTGCCCTTCACCTTGCCTCCTTTGCCGCGGCCAGACATTTCGGTGTGTCTGAAGGGAGCTCGGAGATTCGACTGCTACAACGCTGGTAGCAGAAGCGAATTTGCATGACGTTTGACTATACACATCTCGGGACGTGGATGACGCGGCGAAGCCGCGTCATTGAGGGGTTTGGGAAGAAGGGTATTGCTCCCTTATCTCCCTGGTGTCTGGATGGATACTTTTTATTGAGGGAATGTTTTGTTTCGATGGAGCACCGGTCCGTCGAGCCGTTAGTGACCGGTGTTAAGGGATTCGACAGGATACAAGAACCTGTCGAAGGGCGTTGGGATAAAGGAAAGCTGATGGCGGATAGAAGGATTCGGATTGTCCGATAGGTGGGAGAAGAAGTTCGCGTTCAGGGCCAACACGAACTCTTCGAGCGTTTCGACCTGGAGGTCGCGGTGGAGAACTCCCGTCCTCGTGCAGTTGGGCAGCCCAGCTGCACGCTTCAGCGCCCGGTTTTGCATCACCTGGAGTCGCTCCAGCATGGACCACCGGCAAGTGGCCCACACGGGCGACCCGTAGGTGATGCCTGGCCGGACGATGGCGAGGTAGAGCCGCAGCTTTGCGTCCAGCGACATCCATCTGCTTCTCAGCAGCGGCGAGAGAGCAGCGATCTTGCCGGCAGCCTTGAGCCGAGTCGCATCGATGTGGGCGCGCCAGGACAGCTTGTCGTCCAGGATCACGCCCAGGTACTTGCTCGTGCGCGTCCAGGAGAGGCGGTCACCCAAGAGCAGCGTGTCGGGTCGCTTAACCCTGCTGAGGGTGAACAGCGTGGCGGTGGTCTTGGACGCGTTGATGGCGATGCGCCAATCGCTGTACCACTCAGCGAGCACGTTGAGCGACAGCTGCAGCGACCGGGCGACGATCTTCGCGCTCCTGGACTGCACGAGCACGGCGACGTCGTCGGCGTACAGGGCCACCACGGTGTTGGCGATCCTGTCAACGTCCTGGACCCTGTGCTGAAGTGGTAATCGTCCGTGGTTTTCACCGCGCCATTGCCCCCTAAGCAACCCCCGCTCCCCGAGCAGCCCTGCCGCGACCGTCGCTGACGGAAGCAACCCTTCGGCCCCCCGACTGCCCGTGGTTTTCACCGCGCTGTCTAAGGTCACACAGCCATCCTTGCGATCGGACTGAAAAAGAGCGTTGTCACGAGTTTCACCGAAGAACTGGCCGAGTCTCTACCGACTACACTGAGTAAGATTCAGCCAGGAGAAGCAAGAAGAGCCTAGCGGCGAAAAAGTCAGAGTGGGTTCGGTCTCTTCAAGACCCAGGCACAACGCAAGATTACTCTCTGACCGGCTTAGCCACCACCTAAAATCCCGCACTCGCAAGGGCATCAATTTCGATTGAACTGCACGTCCTTGCGTTTCGCCTCCTTTGCGTCCCTGACCTTGGTTTAATCAACCCTGATAGCAAGGCAGATCCCGACTCGTCAGAGAAAGTCAACCGACCCCGGGTCGGCGGTCAGCTCTGCACGAGGTCCCGAGCATTGTGCTCAACGTTAGGTAGGGTTAAACCGCCGAGAGGCCGTCCCTCCGCGTCAGACCCACGCCCTAGTGTACCGCAATAGCGAAGCTACGGAGTGACTGCACGCCCCCCGAAACCACGAGTTGCACTCAGAAGCACGGTGTACCACTCCCAGTGAAGCCGCCCGCTCTTGTGCATCCCACGAACCCAAGCTACGATTTGGTGGCCGCACCAGCGAAGCCATCGAGTAGCCTTGCCGTTCCCCAACTAGTGCCTAAACGCTGTTCACCTTAGCTCATTGCCCGGAATCGGTGCGTGTCTAACTTTCAGCAAACAAGCACTTAGCCCACCCAAAGACGCGCGGTGTACCACTTCCAGTGAAGCCGCACTCCCCTTGAATTTCGCCATGAACTCTCCACTATCGTGGCGAAAATCCCCACCCACCAACGGGAACTTCCCACCACGCCGCAAGGTCACGGTAAACGGGATTAAGTATGTGTATGGAAAGAACCCGGTGGAGAACCCCCGACCCTCCCAAAAACCCCCCTCCCCGACCCCTTCCCAGAGTAAGGCTGCTACCGCCTTACAGCCCAAGTTCGCTGGCTTCCCCGAGCCAACGCCTGAGCCCCCCGCTGTGTTCCCGTTCGTGGCTGCGTCCGGCGAACCCAGCACCCCGAAGGCCAAGCGTCCCGGTGACGGACCGGGCGCCAACCCCTTCACCGAGCCGAACAAGAAGAGGTCGCGGCAGCGTGCCTCTCCGGCGGCAGTCGCGTCGACTTCGGTCGACACGACAAACCGGTTCTCGGCCATCGCCGACTCAGCTGTCCATCCTATGGACACTGCTTCGGCTACCACCCAACCCCCGGCCAAGGCCTACAAGATCCCGGCGATCGTGGTGAAGACGGAGCTTGGCCACGATGCGCTCCTAAAACTCCTGGATGCCCACGTCACGGACAAGGGCTATTTCACCAAACCGACGGGAGGGCTCACGAAAGTGACCCTGAAAAACATCGATGATTACAGGGCCGTAACCACGATGCTAAAGGAGAAGAACGTGCTTTACCACACGTACGCGCTGACGAAGCAGCGTTCGCAACGCTTTGTCGTTCGCGGCCTGCCAGCCAGCGCCTCTGCGGTGGCGATCACTGACGAGATCACGGGTCTTGGCTTTAAAGTCAAGTCCGTGGTCCAGCTCATGTCGTCAGCTGACCCCGGCAACAACAACAGCCGCAAGCCGTTCCCCCTGTTCACCGTCACCCTTGAACCCAACCCCGGCCAGCCACCAGTGGACGTGTCGACTATCAGTCGACTCCAACGCTGCGTGGTGAGCACCGAGGCTGCGCGCACTCGCCGAGGCCCGGTGCAGTGCTACCGCTGCCAACGCGTCGGCCACACGTCGGCGTTCTGCCACCAGCAGGCCCGCTGCGTGCGCTGCGGAGGCGACCACCGCGCCTCCTCCTGTCCCCGCGACACTGCAACCAAGTGTTGCAACTGTCCGGACGGCAACCACCCGGCAAGTTATCGTGGCTGCGCTTACCTAAAGCGCGCCATGAAGAACGATACCGGCCCCTCCAGGCAGACCCAGCCAGCCCCGAGACCGACCATGCGTCCCCGTCTCGAAGTGCCACCCCCCGCCGCGAGTACGAGCAAGTCGGCTGACTGGCCTGCTCTTCGAGCAAAGCTGGCCGCCTCCACAGCACGACCCAAGCCCACTCCGGTCCTGCCGGTGTCCTTCGCCACGGCGGCGAAATCACCAGCAGCAGCCCCTGCCGAGGAGGAGTCCTCGGCTACGGACCCCACGGCTGCCCTGCTGTCTCTCTTCGCTAAGTTGATGACTTCGATGTCAGAAACGATGGCCTCACTTAACCAAGTGATCCCGGCCCTTCTCCTCACCCTGACCAAAACCCAGAATGCCAGCAAGCCCTGAACAGCGCAGCATCAGAATCCTGAATTGGAACGCGAATGGCATTCGCGGCCGTACAGTTGAACTGCTCGCACTGCTCGAGGCAACCAAGTGTTCTGTGGCACTGGTCAATGAGACGCACCTGTTACCAGCACATCGGCTCCCCCTCGCAAACTTCACTGTTTACCGAACGGACCGGCCTGGTGGTAACGCCCACGGCGGCACGGCAGTGCTGGTGCGATCCACAATCCGCCACGAAGAGATCCCCCTCCCCCCCCTGCAGTTGCTTGAAACGACCGGCGTGCTCCTGCACACGGCGACAGGCCCCCTGCGAGTCTTTGCAGCATACTCAGCACCTAACACCCCTCTGCTGCCCGGCGATGTTGACGCTCTGTTCGACTCGACACAGGCCACTCTCATCGCCGGAGACCTGAACGCCAAGCACGCCGCTTGGAACAGCCCGACCGACAACAAGAAGGGCCGCTTGCTTCTCGCACACTCGATGCGCGCAGACTTCACCGTGTCCGGCCCCCTTGAGCCTACTCGTGTCCCCGCTAGCCACCGCCACCGGCCGGCCGTTCTAGACATTGCACTGTCAAAGAACATGACGCAGTCACTAGAGCTCGAGACGCTGACAGCCCTGTCTTCCGATCACAGCCCGGTGCTGCTGACGGTCGGCGACGAGCTAAACACGGTTCGCCCACCACCCCGAAGGAACTGGAAGCGCGCGGACTGGGAGCTTTTCCGCGAGGAAGTGGGTAGACGAGTGGCTTGCACGCAACTCGACTCTACCGGAGCTCTAGACCGCGCAGTCGACGAGCTGACAGTTGCCATCCAACAAGCGATCGACATCAGCGTTCCCCTCGCAAAGCAGACTCGAAACTCCATCTTCGACTTGCCCCCGGGCATTCTGCTTGCGATCGCTGCCAAAAACAAGACACGCCAGGCTTGGAACCGACTCCGAACCGCTGACCTGAAGCTGGCCTGGAAAGCGCAGCAGCGTGCAGTTGACGAGCTGATCAAACAGCACCGGCGAGACCTCTGGGACGAAGCAGTCGCCAAGCTGCAGTTTGCTGACAACGCGGTCTACCGCATGACACGCAGGCTTCTAAACAAAGCCACGCCAAGCCCGCCCATCCAGGGAAAGACTCATCTCGCCTGCAGCCAGAGAGACAAAGCAGAAGTTCTTGCCGAGTCACTCGAAGCGCAATTTGAGCCAAACCCCCCGAGTCGCACAACACCGGCAGTGGAGACGGAGGTCGCCGACCACCTGGCTGCACATCCCCCGGCCGAGCAAGCTTCTTTCGCGGTCCCGACCACGGCTTCTGAAGTGCTACACTACCTGCGCAACCTCCCCAACGGCAAGGCGCCCGGGGAGGACGGTATCACCAACCTTGTGCTGAAGGAACTGCCATCATCCGCAGGCACAAGGTTACTCGCTATCTTCAACGCTAGCTTGAGTTTACAGCACTTTCCACGGCCATGGAAGGAAGCCAAGGTGATTGTGTTTCCAAAGCCAAACAAATCGCTAAGAGATCCAGCAAACTATCGTCCAATCAGTCTTCTGAGCGGACTTAGCAAACTGCTCGAAAAGGTCATGCTAACACGGCTCTCAGGCCATTGTCAGAACAGGGGGCTGCTAATCAACCAGCAGTTTGGATTCCGACCCGAGCACTCGACTAACCATCAGTTGCTGCGCGTGGTCAACCACATCTCACATGGTTTCAACTGGAAAAAACACACCGGCGTCGTCTTCCTGGACGTCGCCAAGGCGTTTGACCGGGTGTGGCATACAGGGCTACTGCGAAAGATGATCAAGATGGAGTTTCCGAACTACCTTGTGAATCTGGTGTCGAATTATCTCAGCGGGAGATCTTTTCATGTCACCATGGGAGGGGAGCGATCATCCACCCGACCCATCGCAGCCGGTGTGCCGCAGGGGAGCCTAGTGGGGCCCTTTCTCTTCAATGTGTTCACCAACGACATCCCGGTGGACCTGCCCAAGACCGAGCTAGCACTCTACGCAGACGACGCGGCCATCCTGGTCCAGTCTCGCAGCATGCGGCTGGTCGAGCAGAATCTCCAATCGTCACTCGACCGTCTGAGCACGTGGTACGAGGACTGGCGTATCGCACTCAACACCGCGAAAACCACCGCCACCCTGTTCACCAGGAAGCGAAGTGCCAAAGCCAACCCTCCGAGCATCACACTGCAAGGACAGCAAATCACCTGGTCAGACACCAGCAAGTATCTGGGAGTCATCCTGGATTCTAAGCTGAGCTGGAAGCCCCATGTCGAGACAGTCAGGAACCGCGCAATCGGCAAGATAGGATCACTGATGCCTTTGTTCAAATCGAAGACAATGTCCATCGATTCAAAACGAAGACTTTACGTGACCATCATCAGACCAACCATCAGCTACGCATCGCCAGTCTGGTGCATGTGCAAGCTAAGTCTCTTTGCCAAGATGCAGCGCGTGCAGAACAGGGCCCTTCGCGCAGTCGCCGGCCTGCCCCAGTTCACACGCACCGACGATATCCACCGAGAACTCGAAGTAGAAACTCTCGAAGAGTTCGTCAACAGGCTGAACGTGGACTTCTTTGCGGAGCTGCCCTCCAATAAGAACCCACTGATCTCAGGCCAAGCTGCCTACGTCACAATGCCTCATGACAAGTACCCGAGGCCACACGCAGCCCTGCCCCTCTAGCGTGTCCGGCTTGCCGGTTTCAAGACATAACAACCCCGACATGAATTTTCCAAACCACCACTTAGGGAATCACGCGTAATGCGGATAATCCCTCCCATCCTCGGCTAGGTGTGCGAGTTCCTCGCACACCAACACCGACAACAAGTACGGACGGAGCGTGGCCATCGTCACAGGGATGTCGTTGGCAAAGATGTTGAAGAGCAGGGGCGAGAGAATGCCTCCCTGCGGCACCCCTGCAGCGATCGGACGGGTGGTCGAGCGCTCCCCGTCCTTGGCCACGTGGAAGCTGCGGCCTCGCAGGTAGCTGGTGACAATGTTGCACAAGTAGGGGGCGTAGCCGGCCTTCGCCAGCTTGTGGAGTAGCCCGTCGTGCCAGACTCGATCGAACGCCTTGGCAACGTCCAAAAACACCGCTGCCGTGTGCTTCCGCCAGTTCAGCCCTCGCGTGATGTGATTCACCACTCGCAGCAGTTGGTGGTCTGTCGAGTGGTTCGCGCGGAAGCCGAACTGTTGGTCGATCAGCGGGGCCTGAGTCGAACAGTGTCCTTGGAGCCGCGTGAGGATGGCTCGTTCGAGCAGCTTTGACAAGCCGCTCAGCAGGCTGATCGGTCGCCAGTTGGCCGGGTCACGCAGGGACTTCCCTGCTTTCGGCAGCACGATGACCTTGGCCTCCTTCCACGGTCTTGGGAAGTGCTGGAGTCGGAGGCAGGCGTTGAAGACGTCCAGCAAGCGGTCGCATGCTGCCGTCGGCAGTTCCTTGATCACCAAGTTCGTGATATCGTCAGCGCCGGGCGCCTTCCTATCCTTCAGCTTGGTTACGTAGCTGAGAATCTCATCCCGGGTGATCGGTGATGCATCTCCTGCGTGGGCGACCGGAGGGTGTTCGGCAGTGAACCTCTCCACGTCGGCGTCGACGGCTGCAGTGATGCGGCTCGGCGGGTTCGGCTCGAACTGCAGCTGCAGCGAGTCTGCTAGCACCTCTGCCTTGTCCCACGCGCTGCAAGCCAGGTGCGTCTTGCCCTGGATCGGCGGGTTTGGTGTCGACTTGTTGAGAAGTCTGCGAGCCATCGACCATGTTGAGTTGTCGTCGAACCGGAGGTCGGCGACGGCTTCATCCCACTTGGCCGAGCGGTGGGTCTTGATAAGCAGGTTCACGGCGGTCTGCCGGGATCGCCACTCGACTCGCGTGTCCGCCATGCGCCGCCGCTCCCAACGACGCTTGGCCTTGTTTTTGATGGCGATGGCTCGAAGGATGTTCTCTGGCAAGTCGAACAGCGCGTTCCGCGGGGGTCTCGACTTCGGCACGCTGGCCGCGATCGCTGCTTGGATGGCCGTCGTGATGTTGTCGACGGCGGCGTCCACCGCGTCGGCGCTCTCTAGCGGCGTCTTCTCGACTCGCGGTTCGAGCTCCTCGCGGAACTTCTGCCAGTCAGCACGCTTCCAGCACGGCTTCTTGGGCGGCAGCGAGAAGACCAGGTCTTCCCCGACGGTGACCAGCACGGGGTTGTGGTCTGACGAGAGGGCCTGCAGCGTCTCGAGCTCCAGCGACTGTCGCATGTTCTTGGTCAGCGTGATGTCGAGCACTGCCGGCCGGTGACGTGCGTTCACGGGCATGCGCGTGGGCTCCAGCGGGCCAGACACTGTGATGCCTTCTCGGGTTGCCAACTCCAGGAGACGGCGGCCCTCGTAGTTGGTCGTCGGGCTGTTCCACGCGGAGTGTTTGGCGTTTAGGTCCCCGCCGAGAAGTGTGGCCAGCGGCGAGTCGAACACGGCTTCGATGTCGAGCTCGACAAGTCTTGCCTTTGGTGGCGAGTACGCAGCGAACAGGCGCAGCGGACCAGCCGCGGTCTGCACGCGAACCCCGGTCGCTTCGAGTCGGAAGAGCGGCGGTGGCGGGATCTCTTGATGGCGCACTGTGTTGCGCACGATGACGGCCGTGCCGCCGTGCGAGCTGCCGCCGGGCCGGTCGGTCCGGTAGATCGTGTGGTTGGCGAGGCGCACTCGGTGCCCGGGCTGCAGGTGGGTCTCGCAGACTAGCGCCACGCTAGCGTCAGTCTCGCGCATCAATTCGGCGAGCTCGTCAGTACGTTGTCGGAGGCCATTGGCGTTCCAACACAGGAGGCGGAGGGATCGCTCTCTACGGTTTGCAGGCATTTTGGGAGCTCTGGGCGATGATTATGGTGAGCGATTTGGTAAGAAGGGCCATGGTCTCTTGCGTCTGATTTATCATGGCTTGGATTTGTGCCATGAGTACGGACCATTGCGGAGGAGTGTTTTCCACCGTCTGGATGGAATTGAGGAGTTGGGCGGCGGTTTGGGCGACGTCTTGGATGGGAGTCTGATTTTGAGGGGAGGTGCCTTGGACGGCATTTGCGAAACTCTTGCCTGGCTGTATGGTTGTAGCAGGCTTCGGCATCTCAATGCGCGGTCGCATCGTCTGCCGTTGCTTCGGCCAAGACGTCGAAGCAGGCTTCGTCCAGCCCTCGGCAGCGTCGCGGCGCGGCGTCAAGTTCGCCTGCTTGGCGCGCTTGAGGTACTCACAGCCGCGGTAGCTGGCCGGGTGCTGGCCGCCCTCACAGTTGCAGCACTTGCAGCTGGAGGCGTCTCCACGCGGCGTCGGGCAGTCGGCGACGCGGTGCGCTCCGGCACAGCGCACGCAGCGAGGAGCCTGATGGCAGAACTCCGTGGCATGCCCGACGCGCTGGCAGCGGTGGCACTGCGGAGGGCCACGGTTTGATCGTGGGTCCTCAGTCGACACGACGCAGCGCTGTAGCCGTGTGATGACGCTCACGTCGCGAGGTGGGCTGCCCGACGTGGCCTCCAGCGTGACGGCGTACAGCGGGAGAGCTACCCGCTCGGCGCCGTTGGATCGGTGCAGCTGCACCACGGCGGTGGTCGCGAAGCCAAGGGCAGCGAGCTCAGCGGCGATTGCGTCGGTCGACACCGACAACGGGAGCCCGCGGATCACGAAGCGCTGCGAGGTTTTCTTCGTGACAGCGAAAGTGTGGTATTCGATACCCGAGATTTCAAGGCCGTCGGTGACAGCACGGTAGTCTGCAGGGTTCAAGACCTGCAGACGGTAGAAATCTCTACCGGCCGTCTTGATTGTGTAGCCCTTGTCGGTGACGAGGGCGTCAATCGAAACCACAATGTCGCTGTGGTCACTCTCGCGGCGGAAAACAATCGGAGGCACCTTCACCTTCTTGGGTGGAGGGGGCAGGTCCGCACCGGTCTCGCTCTCCGAGTCGGCGTCCATGTCGGAGAGGGCGTCAAAACGGTTGGAGGTGGCGGTTTGGATGACGGTTGCGTTGGCACGTCGTCTTGGTTTTTTGGCCTTGCGCGGCTTGCGCGTGCTCACCGTCGTGAAGGAGGCGTCCTTCGGGGGAAGACCCTCTTCAGCGCTCGAGGAGCTGATGGCAGCTCGCTTTGGCGTTGGGGGAGTTTCCACTGTGGAGGGCAACTCGGAGCTCGACGCTGTCGGGGCAGCAGGCGGTGGTATGCGCTTTCTAAAAGCAGGCATAGTGGCAACTTCGCAGGCCATGATGGTTCGAAGCACCAACAGTAATCACTACACTAATGCACACAATATGCGTTTCGTGCCGAAGCACTCGAGTTCCTCACGGTTTTACGCACATGAACTGATTACACAAGTTTCACTGAGATAAAACACGCACGCGATTCGTGCCGAAGCACTCAAGTCCGTCACCGTGATATACACATACACTAGCGAAAAGATTTGAACGATTTCAAGGTCACTCGACCGGCGTGAAACACAACTCTCAAAGAGCACTAGTCAGGAAGAGGGGAGACCTAGTGTTGTAGGGGTAAACCTAAAAATTAAGCGACGGCAGCGCCATCTCTTATCGAATCAACAGAACTAAAACCCCCCCGCACCGCGCACGCCCTCCCCCTTACTCGCCTATTCAGTCGCGGTTTTCATTCGAATCTGCCAGCTAAATATCATTTCTGTTTTAGTGACCTTTGTAATTTGAGAGGAAATATTAATGCATGTTTTAACATCATTCGATTGTTACAAGCATTAATATTTATCCTCAGATTGCATAAGTCACTAAAACAGCAATGACATTAAAGTGGCAAATTCAGTGTTACAACATAATTGCAGCAATCCAATAATATGAATCTCAGTATTATTTTTTGACATATAAAAATGTTTAATGATGGTAGTTAGCAGGTGTTTGCATGAAGATATGTACATACAACATAAATATCACCAAAAGTATATTAAAAAGATGGTTTGTAAACTGACTATTGCTCTTGACGTCGTCACTGTTCAGGTGTGCTTGACGATCTTCATCCTTGAGGCCTTGACTGCCTTGACCGCCGTGCCGGAAATCATGCGGTTCCTTCTCTTGCATTGGTTGTGTAGCATCACCCTGCAGAACAATTGCAGAAGCGGTGCAAGCAGAGCATCACCGTGAATGGGGCACTTCAGCCATTGACAATCTACTTCGTTGACGAAGCTGACCATCAACTTCTCCTTCACTCCAGGAAGGAAAATAACGTCGGAGATGTGGGCACTGAAGGAGTCCAACAGGGCCTCAATGAAGTCCACCATGTTCCTTGTTGGATAGGTCAGGTGATCCTTCTGAAGGTCATATTCCTTCAAGGAAATGAATAGGTGGTCTTCGGTTAGCTCGTTCGTCAGAATCAACGCCTTGCAGTCGATGCACGGCATGGTCAAACATAGCCGTTTGGCAATGTAGCCGCAAATGTATGCCGTAGGCAGCCTCCGTAAGCCCGTCAACAAGTCTTCCTCTCGCGAGACGGCCGGTACCCCTTGCAGTCGAGGATTGGTGTCGGCCCTGTCCGATGTTCTCAAAACCTACAAGAAAACAGTACACCTCTTAAAAAAACTGCCCATGAAAATGTTACTCGCAATGAATTCCAAATTGTTGTTAAGTAGACATAAAAATTACCCTCATCGGTGCAACAGACGAATCCTTTTCCTGTAGGAGAGCCCTAAGGTCGCTGAGCAACCGGTCGTTGTCTGATTCGCAGTTTGTGCCTCTGGACCTATAACTGCTCAGGTTGGTGATTGTTACAGTCTTGAGCGCAGCAGCAAACTGAATCGTTGTTGGATTAACATTGCACACGCCATGTTGACGAATGGTCCCAAACAGGTTTTCGATCGCATCCTGATCAAGTTGCCGCAAGTTAAGGTACCGAAAACCTTTTTCAGTCTTCAGGTATTCCCACAACTTCACAATGGAAATCATTGTTATGAGAATACCTGAAACTGTTGGCGGGGTTAGCTTCTGCAACAAAAAAAAACTTTTAATGGATATTTATAATATCTACATAGACAAGCACAGGCAAGTAAATGGCAAACTGTGGTACTTGACTAGGTATTGTATCTGTTAGGACACTCACCCGTCCAGTGACTGAGTTTGTGAATCGCCACGCAAGGACTTTGGCTCGCATCTCCTCCCAGAAATGCAGGTGCGGCGATCTCTCTGACAGAACACAACGCATCTCTTTTCCCCGGTCAGGGTGCAGAGTGGACCCGTTGACGCTGTCGAAGAACTTGTCCATGAGTTCGACAAACTCGGCAGTGTGCATGGCCTCTTTCGGAAACACTTGACCATCCCCCCAAGTGGCCATGGTAAGCATTCCTGCAGCAACGGTGTGGCTCAGGACCTGAGCTGCCAGGCTGACGCGCATCTTGAAAGACCCCTCTGGTTTCAGGTGGTTAGCTGTCAACTTGAGAGCCATTCTAGCAGTAAGCTGGTCAAGCTCATAAAACTTTTCAAGGTGGTCCCACTTAGCAGTTTTAAAACATGCTTGGTTCTTGTCCCACCAAGTTACATTATTCTTCATGAGAATGTTTCTCATACATTTCAAAAGATGAGGTGGATCATAAATTATAAAAATCTTTTTTCCATCAACGTAGAAGAATGCTTCGCTTGAGCCGTCAGGCATTGCATCCGATAGCTCCCGGATTGCTCCACGGTTGGTGGGGCCCTGATCGCACACAGTTGCAACAACATTCAGTCCCGCACCTAGCAAAGCACTGATGGCATGCCGCAATAACTTTGCCAAAATATCACTGGGAACTGTGTCGCAAGTGAAATAATATGCAATCGGCTGCTTCCATCGTTTTGCCAGTCCTCGAACCATTATCACCAATGCATGATTGGCGACAACTCGTGTCGTTCCAAGGTGACCATAGTCTTCAAACCCTGAAAAGAAATTGTAGCCATATTAAATATTTTTTTGCATGAAATTTACCACTTGAAACAGAATCAGACAACTTGATGGAGAGTCTTTGTACCTGATACGTTGTCCTCGCTCTCGTTGTAATAAATTCCTGAGCGCAGTGACATTTCGTCGAAGAGGACAACACAGCACTTGTCCCTCTCACTCATCTTACTGGTCCGTGCAGCAAGATGAGCGAGAATCTTCTGGTTAAGGCCTGGCCTAAACGATAAATTGTTTAAGAGGTCGCGCAGTATTTTTGGGCTCGGCAGCGTAATTATTTTGCGCATATATTCATAGCAGCGAGGGCTTCGCTTCATTATGGAAAGGGCCCAGATTTTGTCTTGCAATGTCCACCTTTATTAAGCCAAAATGAATTGTTAAAACAAGGCCAATAATAGATGATTATCAAATGCCAAATCTTTTCATTACCGCTTGTTGCTACACACCTGCGAGCATTTATCGGCCGGTTGCGATTCCGAAGCTCCCCCAAGATGAAAGATGACATCGCTGGGGAGAATGTCTCGCCGTCGGATATTAGCATCTCCAGCGCTGGCGCAGATTTTAGCTTCTCTACAGCTTTCAACTTATCTTTTTGTTGCGAAGTCTGTACTAGCAACTGCTGTACCCTCTTCACCGCTTTCTTGTATACCATCAGTAGCGACTTCCTTCTAGGTGTGCGCTCTCCTTTGCTGTACCCCATCTCTTTCAGAATAGAGCCTCTTCTTTTCCGAATGACTAACAATTGAAAATGAAAAATGACAATATGGATAGGTAATTATCGGCATTGGTGTTTAATAAGTTTGAATTTATAATTACATGACTAGCCAAGGATTGTGTGCCTAGATTAATTTTAAACTTACCAATTGGGGTAACCTGCTGAGGAGACACTGATGATGATGGTCCAGCAGCAGCATCCATGCCATCATCAATCAGAGCTGGCTCAGGCACAGCAACTGGAAAAATACCCACAAGTTTTAATATTTAACAAGGTACCTATTGGGTACTAAAGTATTGTATGCTTAGATTAATTTGAAACTTACCAACTGGGGTAACCTGCTGAGGAGACACTGATGATGATGGTCCAACAGCATCAATCATAGCTGGCTCAGGCACGGCAACTGGAAAAATAACAACCTACAATGCAGAAATCTGTCGGAATCAATCTATAAATGTGTAACCAAGTTATGGTGCTAGATCTGTTTTGAACTAAAGTGCAATTTTCTAACTAATGTAAATCAAACTGTGCAGGTTAGCACAGAGCTGGCAACAGGTGTATCATTCATTTTCTACTATGACATAATATAACTAAGTAGCTCACCTCCACTGTGCATGTGCCTTTTGCTGGGATTGTACGTTTTTAGTGGTGGTAGCACCTGCGACGGCCCAGGATTTTCCTCTTGCGATGATTCTGAATTGAAATTCCAGTCCAATTAGCTACCGGCGACAGGTGGGTAGGTAGGTAGTACTAGTAATGATGTTAGGAACCCAGCGGGCACCTACTCACCTGCTGTAGAGTAATCTTCGTAGTTAAATTCATCGTCCCTGTCGCTGCTTCCATCGCCCCTAACTTCTGGAAGGCCTTCGACAGTTTGGGCAACGGGATCATACTCCGTGGGGAGCGCATTCCAGTTCAGGCCTTTTTTTGAATCGTTTTTAAATTCGCTGTCCTTAAAATGAAGCCCACACAAACGAAAAGCCCTCGACTTCAACTCTTCTGAACTTAATCCGCATAACATCTCGTTACCAGAACGAGTCAACCAGGCATCCCTCTGCACTTGGTCTTTAGGAAAATAAAAGAATGACAGTGTCGGGTTTTTCACACGCGTGCTGGGACAGCCTCGATACCTGCAAATCATTTGCACTCGGCCTGTGCCACCACCCATTACACTTTTCTTTCTTCAGATTCTGTTGATACAACCAAGATTGAAAACGAACGCTTGGCTACTTTACCGTTATGTCTGTGAGTCTGTTGTGACGTCAAACTTGACGTCAGGCAAAACGCTGCTACTCTCGCGCCATGCAGCGCATTCTTACGCACTCTTACGTCGAATCAACAGTACTATTTTTTAAATCGCCGCCGGCTATGCTAGTCACCACCCGTTGACAACTCTGTCATGACGTTTGACTCCTTTCGGCCTCCTTTATATTGGCGGTGGCAACCGACAAACGATCCAGCCTGAAGATCCGGAAAATGCTTTGACGCGCCGCACTAGCCAATCGCCATATCCCGGAAATTGATTTGATGCAACAAGGACCCAACAGTCGTTGAACGACGCAAGCTGTAGACGTCTTCGCTGTGACGTCAGAATTTGCATAAGTTAGAGTTTGCTTCTTATGCCGCTGTTTCGTTAATTCCTTTTTAACCGCCAAATTTGAGCCGTACAAACGATTGGAACGAATTTTGAACAATTTATAACACAAAATAAAGGCTCCAAAAACAAGACATCACTTTCCAAGCACCATGCCTCCCAAGACTAACGGAAAAGCAGCCAAGAAGGCGGGCAAGGCCCAGAAGAACATCAGCAAGGGCGACAAGAAGAAGAAACGCAAGAGGAAAGAGAGCTACGCCATCTACATCTACAAGGTGCTGAAGCAGGTTCATCCCGACACCGGCATCTCGTCGAAGGCGATGAGCATCATGAACAGCTTCGTGAACGACATTTTCGAGCGCATCGCCGCCGAGGCCAGCCGCTTGGCGCACTACAACAAGCGTTCGACCATCACGAGCCGCGAGATCCAGACCGCCGTGCGGCTGCTGTTGCCCGGCGAGCTCGCCAAGCACGCCGTCAGCGAGGGGACCAAGGCGGTCACCAAGTACACCAGCTCCAAGTAGGACGTTGGCAAGACGTTCCTGCCACCTCTTCCCGCTGACAACAATCGGCCTTTTTCAAGGCCACCCAAAACAATTACATCAGAGTTGATACGTTTATTGCCAGCCCGACAAACGTCACCCTAACCATCACACTTCTAAAATACGAACGGTCGTTCCCCTATGTATAATATGTCCAGAGAGCATTTCGCCACAAGTTGCAACGCAACTCTATGAACAGACCGCTTCTTCGTCCCCTTACTGTTTTGGGATTGATATGAAACGCTGTTAGCCTGTGAAACTGTGACTTGTGAGTCATTTATTTATTCCATTATCTCGACTGGGTCGCAGTCGTAGTATTCTTTTCAATTTATGTTACGCCAGGAAAGCCAGGAACAGTATGCGGTCAGTGATAGATAGATAGAGAGATATGGATGTAAATGGAGCGTCGGGAAAAGGACCTTTGAAGGAGTACGTGGCGTAAAAAGCAGAACGAGCAACACACCGATGATTTCAATATTAGTTTTAATACCTCGGATATTGTTTGGGTGCTTACTACGTACTAGTAACTTTACTACAAAGATTTTATTTTCAAAGCCCTTCATTGGGCAATTCCTAATCATTTTCCCCCCACGCCGGTCTTATACACCACGACGTACTTCATATTTTGTTCGCGTCGGCGAACGTTCAGTTATCCAAGTTGGTAACGGACAAAGCTCAGATGTGAGTAGAATTGGGTGGCCCTGAAAAGGGCCGTTTGTTTCGCGTAGCGAGTTGTCTCCGGGTGGTTTAGCCGCCGAAGCCGTAAAGCGTGCGTCCCTGGCGTTTGAGCGCGTAGACGACGTCCATGGCGGTGACGGTCTTCCTCTTGGCGTGCTCGGTGTAGGTGACGGCGTCGCGGATCACGTTCTCGAGGAACACCTTGAGCACGCCGCGCGTCTCCTCGTAGATCAGCCCCGAGATGCGCTTGACTCCGCCTCGGCGAGCCAGACGACGGATCGCGGGCTTCGTGATGCCCTGGATGTTGTCACGCAACACCTTCCTGTGTCGTTTCGCGCCGCCTTTTCCCAGTCCTTTGCCTCCTTTGCCGCGTCCGGTCATGTTGAGTAGAGTTGAGAAGTCTCGGCACAATATGCTGGAAATCACATCTCGGGACGTGGATGACGCGGCGAAGCCGCGTCATTGAGGGGTTTGGGAAGAAGGGTATTGCTCCCTTATCTCCCTGGTGTCTGGATGGATACTTTTTATTGAGGGAATGTTTTGTTTCGATGGAGCACCGGTCCGGCGAGCCGTTAGTGACCGGTGTTAAGGGATTCGACAGGATACAAGAACCTGTCGAAGGGCGTTGGGATAAAGGAAAGCTGATGGCGGATAGAAGGATTCGGATTGTCCGATAGGTGGGAGAAGAAGTTCGCGTTCAGGGCCAACACGAACTCTTCGAGCGTTTCGACCTGGAGGTCGCGGTGGAGAACTCCCGTCCTCGTGCAGTTGGGCAGCCCAGCTGCACGCTTCAGCGCCCGGTTTTGCATCACCTGGAGTCGCTCCAGCATGGACCACCGGCAAGTGGCCCACACGGGCGACCCGTAGGTGATGCCTGGCCGGACGATGGCGAGGTAGAGCCGCAGCTTTGCGTCCAGCGATATCCATCTGCTTCTCAGCAGCGGCGAGAGAGCAGCGATCTTGCCGGCAGCCTTGAGCCGAGTCGCATCGATGTGGGCGCGCCAGGACAGCTTGTCGTCCAGGATCACGCCCAGGTACTTGCTCGTGCGCGTCCAGGAGAGGCGGTCACCCAAGAGCAGCGTGTCGGGTCGCTTAACCCTGCTGAGGGTGAACAGCGTGGCGGTGGTCTTGGACGCGTTGATGGCGATGCGCCAATCGCTGTACCACTCAGCGAGCACGTTGAGCGACAGCTGCAGCGACCGGGCGACGATCTTCGCGCTCCTGGACTGCACGAGCACGGCGACGTCGTCGGCGTACAGGGCCACCACGGTGTTGGCCATCGTCACAGGGATGTCGTTGGCAAAGATGTTGAAGAGCAGGGGCGAGAGAATGCCTCCCTGCGGCACCCCTGCAGCGATCGGACGGGTGGTCGAGCGCTCCCCGTCCTTGGCCACGTAGAAGCTGCGGCCTCGCAGGTAGCTGGTGACGATGTTGCACAAGTAGGGCGCGTAGCCGGCCTTCGCCAGCTTGTGGAGTAGTCCGTCGTGCCATACTCGATCGAACGCCTTGGCAACGTCCAAAAACACCGCTGCCGTGTGCTTCCGCCAGTTCAGCCCTCGCGTGATGTGATTCACCACTCGCAGCAGTTGGTGGTCTGTCGAGTGGTTCGCGCGGAAGCCGAACTGTTGGTCGATCAGCGGGGCCTGAGTCGAACAGTGTCCTTGGAGCCGCGTGAGGATGGCTCGTTCGAGCAGCTTTGACAAGCCGCTCAGCAGGCTGATCGGTCGCCAGTTGGCCGGGTCGCGCAGGGACTTCCCTGCTTTCGGCAGCACGATGACCTTGGCCTCCTTCCACGGTCTTGGGAAGTGCTGGAGTCGGAGGCAGGCGTTGAAGACGTCCAGCAAGCGGTCGCATGCTGCCGTCGGCAGTTCCTTGATCACCAAGTTCGTGATATCATCAGCGCCGGGCGCCTTTCTATCCTTCAGCTTGGTTACGTAGCTGAGAATCTCATCCCGGGTGATCGGTGATGCATCTCCTGCGTGGGCGACCGGAGGGTGTTCGGCAGTGAACCTCTCCACGTCGGCGTCGACGGCTGCAGTGATGCGGCTCGGCGGGTTCGGCTCGAACTGCAGCTGCAGCGAGTCTGCTAGCACCTCTGCCTTGTCCCGCGCGCTGCAAGCCAGGTGCATCTTGCCCTGGATCGGCGGGTTTTGTGTCGACTTGTTGAGAAGTCTGCGAGCCATCGACCATGTTGAGTTGTCGTCGAACCGGAGGTCGGCGACGGCTTCATCCCACTTGGCCGAGCGGTGGGTCTTGATAAGCAGGTTCACGGCGGTCTGCCGGGATCGCCACTCGACTCGCGTGTCCGCCGTGCGCCGCCGCTCCCAACGACGCTTGGCCTTGTTTTTGATGGCGATGGCTCGAAGGATGTTCTCTGGCAAGTCGAACAGCGCGTTCCGCGGGGGTCTCGACTTCGGCACGCTGGCCGCGATCGCTGCTTGGATGGCCGTCGTGATGTTGTCGACGGCGGCGTCCACCACGTCGGCGCTCTCTAGCGGCGTCTTCTCGACTCGCGGTTCGAGCTCCTCGCGGAACTTCTGCCAGTCAGCACGCTTCCAGCACGGCTTCTTGGGCGGCAGCGAGAAGACCAGGTCTTCCCCGACGGTGACCAGCACGGGGTTGTGGTCTGACGAGAGGGCCTGCAGCGTCTCGAGCTCCAGCGACTGTCGCATGTTCTTGGTCAGCGTGATGTCGAGCACTGCCGGCCGGTGACGTGCGTTCACGGGCATGCGCGTGGGCTCCAGCGGGCCAGACACTGTGATGCCTTCTCGGGTTGCCAACTCCAGGAGACGGCGGCCCTCGTAGTTGGTCGTCGGGCTGTTCCACGCGGAGTGTTTGGCGTTTAGGTCCCCGCCGAGAAGTGTGGCCAGCGGCGAGTCGAACACGGCTTCGATGTCGAGCTCGACAAGTCTTGCCTTTGGTGGCGAGTACGCAGCGAACAGGCGCAGCGGACCAGCCGCGGTCTGCACGCGAACCCCGGTCGCTTCGAGTCGGAAGAGCGGCGGTGGCGGGATCTCTTGATGGCGCACTGTGTTGCGTACGATGACGGCCGTGCCGCCGTGCGAGCTGCCGCCGGGCCGGTCGGTCCGGTAGATCGTGTGGTTGGCGAGGCGCACTCGGTGCCCGGGCTGCAGGTGGGTCTCGCAGACTAGCGCCACGCTAGCGTCAGTCTCGCGCATCAATTCGGCGAGCTCGTCAGTACGTTGTCGGAGGCCATTGGCGTTCCAACACAGGAGGCGGAGGGATCGCTCTCTACGGTTTGCAGGCATTTTGGGAGCTCTGGGCGATGATTATGGTGAGCGATTTGGTAAGAAGGGCCATGGTGTCTTGCGTCTGATTAATCATGGCTTGGATTTGTGCCATGAGTACGGACCATTGCGGAGGAGTGTTTTCCACCGTCTGGATGGAATTGAGGAGTTGGGCGGCGGTTTGGGCGACGTCTTGGATGGGAGTCTGATTTTGAGGGGAGGTGCCGTGGACGGCATTTGCGAAACTCTTGCCTGGCTGTATGGTTGTAGCAGGCTTCGGCATCTCAATGCGCGGTCGCATCGTCTGCCGTTGCTTCGGCCAAGACGTCGAAGCAGGCTTCGTCCAGCCCTCGGCAGCGTCGCGGCGCGGCGTCAAGTTCGCCTGCTTGGCGCGCTTGAGGTACTCACAGCCGCGGTAGCTGGCCGGGTGCTGGCCGCCCTCACAGTTGCAGCACTTGCAGCTGGAGGCGTCTCCACGCGGCGTCGGGCAGTCGGCGACACGGTGCGCTCCGGCACAGCGCACGCAGCGAGGAGCCTGATGGCAGAACTCCGTGGCATGCCCGACGCGCTGGCAGCGGTGGCACTGCGGAGGGCCACGGTTTGATCGTGGGTCCTCAGTCGACACGACGCAGCGCTGTAGCCGTGTGATGACGCTCACGTCGCGAGGTGGGCTGCCCGACGTGGCCTCCAGCGTGACGGCGTACAGCGGGAGAGCTACCCGCTCGGCGCCGTTGGATCGGTGCAGCTGCACCACGGCGGTGGTCACGAAGTCAAGGGCAGCGAGCTCAGCGGCGATTGCGTCGGTCGACACCGACAACGGGAGCCCGCGGATCACGAAGCGCTGCGAGGTTTTCTTCGTGACAGCGAAAGTGTGGTATTCGATACCCGAGATTTCAAGGCCGTCGGTGACAGCACGGTAGTCTGCAGGGTTCAAGACCTGCAGACGGTAGAAATCTCTACCGGCCGTCTTGATTGTGTAGCCCTTGTCGGTGACGAGGGCGTCAATCGAAACCACAATGTCGCTGTGGTCACTCTCGCGGCGGAAAACAATCGGAGGCACCTTCACCTTCTTGGGTGGAGGGGGCAGGTCCGCACCGGTCTCGCTCTCCGAGTCGGCGTCCATGTCGGAGAGGGCGTCAAAACGGTTGGAGGTGGCGGTTTGGATGACGGTTGCGTTGGCACGTCGTCTTGGTTTTTTGGCCTTGCGCGGCTTGCGCGTGCTCACCGTCGTGAAGGAGGCGTCCTTCGGGGGAAGACCCTCTTCAGCGCTCGAGGAGCTGATGGCAGCTCGCTTTGGCGTTGGGGGAGTTTCCACTGTGGAGGGCAACTCGGAGCTCGACGCTGTCGGGGCAGCAGGCGGTGGTATGCGCTTTCTAAAAGCAGGCATAGTGGCAACTTCGCAGGCCATGATGGTTCGAAGCACCAACAGTAATCACTACACTAATGCACACAATATGCGTTTCGTGCCGAAGCACTCGAGTTCCTCACGGTTTTACGCACATGAACTGATTACACAAGTTACACTGTGATAAAACACGCACGCGATTCGTGCCGAAGCACTCAAGTCCGTCACCGTGATATACACATACACTAGCGAAAAGATTTGAACGATTTCAAGGTCACTCGACCGGCGTGAAACACAGATTCCCGCTCCGTCCGTACTTGTTGTCGGTGTTGGTGTGCGAGGAACTCGCACACCTAGCCGAGGATGGGAGGGATTATCCGCATTACGCGTGATTCCCTAAGTGGTGGTTTGGAAAATTCATGTCGGGGTTGTTATATCTTGAAACCGGCAAGCCGGACACGCTAGAGGGGCAGGGCTGCGTGTGGCCTCGGGTACTTGTCATGAGGCATTGTGACGTAGGCAGCTTGGCCTGAGATCAGTGGGTTCTTATTGGAGGGCAGCTCCGCAAAGAAGTCCACGTTCAGCCTGTTGACGAGCTCTTCGAGAGTTTCTACTTCGAGTTCTCGGTGGATATCGTCGGTGCGTGTGAACTGGGGCAGGCCGGCGACTGCGCGAAGGGCCCTGTTCTGCACGCGCTGCATCTTGGCAAAGAGACTTAGCTTGCACATGCACCAGACTGGCGATGCGTAGCTGATGGTTGGTCTGATGATGGTCACGTAAAGTCTTCGTTTTGAATCGATGGACATTGTCTTCGATTTGAACAAAGGCATCAGTGATCCTATCTTGCCGATTGCGCGGTTCCTGACTGTCTCGACATGGGGCTTCCAGCTCAGCTTAGAATCCAGGATGACTCCCAGATACTTGCTGGTGTCTGACCAGGTGATTTGCTGTCCTTGCAGTGTGATGCTCGGAGGGTTGGCTTTGGCACTTCGCTTCCTGGTGAACAGGGTGGCGGTGGTTTTCGCGGTGTTGAGTGCGATACGCCAGTCCTCGTACCACGTGCTCAGACGGTCGAGTGACGATTGGAGATTCTGCTCGACCAGCCGCATGCTGCGAGACTGGACCAGGATGGCCGCGTCGTCTGCGTAGAGTGCTAGCTCGGTCTTGGGCAGGTCCACCGGGATGTCGTTGGTGAACACATTGAAGAGAAAGGGCCCCACTAGGCTCCCCTGCGGCACACCGGCTGCGATGGGTCGGGTGGATGATCGCTCCCCTCCCATGGTGACATGAAAAGATCTCCCGCTGAGATAATTCGACACCAGATTCACAAGGTAGTTCGGAAACTCCATCTTGATCATCTTTCGCAGTAGCCCTGTATGCCACACCCGGTCAAACGCCTTGGCGACGTCCAGGAAGACGACGCCGGTGTGTTTTTTCCAGTTGAAACCATGTGAGATGTGGTTGACCACGCGCAGCAACTGATGGTTAGTCGAGTGCTCGGGTCGGAATCCAAACTGCTGGTTGATTAGCAGCCCCCTGTTCTGACAATGGCCTGAGAGCCGTGTTAGCATGACCTTTTCGAGCAGTTTGCTAAGTCCGCTCAGAAGACTGATTGGACGATAGTTTGCTGGATCTCTTAGCGATTTGTTTGGCTTTGGAAACACAATCACCTTGGCTTCCTTCCACGGCCGTGGAAAGTGCTGTAAACTCAAGCTAGCGTTGAAGATAGCGAGTAACCTTGTGCCTGCGGATGATGGCAGTTCCTTCAGCACAAGGTTGGTGATACCGTCCTCCCCGGGCGCCTTGCCGTTGGGGAGGTTGCGCAGGTAGTGTAGCACTTCAGAAGCCGTGGTCGGGACCGCGAAAGAAGCTTGCTCGGCCGGGGGATGTGCAGCCAGGTGGTCGGCGACCTCCGTCTCCACTGCCGGTGTTATGCGACTCGGGGGGTTTGGCTCAAATTGCGCTTCGAGTGACTCGGCAAGAACTTCTGCTTTGTCTCTCTGGCTGCAGGCGAGATGAGTCTTTCCCTGGATGGGCGGGCTTGGCGTGGCTTTGTTTAGAAGCCTGCGTGTCATGCGGTAGACCGAGTTGTCAGCAAACTGCAGCTTGGCGACTGCCTCGTCCCAGAGGTCTCGCCGGTGCTGTTTGATCAGCTCGTCAACTGCACGCTGCTGCGCTTTCCAGGCCAGCTTCAGGTCAGCGGTTCGGAGTCGGTTCCAAGCCTGGCGTGTCTTGTTTTTGGCAGCGATCGCAAGCAGAATGCCCGGGGGCAGGTCGAAGATGGAGTTTCGAGTCTGCTTTGCGAGGGGAACGCTGATGTCGATCGCTTGTTGGATGGCAACTGTCAGTTCGTCGACTGCGCGGTCTAGAGCTCCGGTAGAGTCGAGTGGCGTGCAAGCCACTCGTCTACCCACTTCCTCGCGGAAAAGCTCCCAGTCCGCGCGCTTCCAGTTCCTTCGGGGTGGTGGGCGAACCGTGTTTAGCTCGTCGCCGACCGTCAGCAGCACCGGGCTGTGATCGGAAGACAGGGCTGTCAGCGTCTCGAGCTCTAGTGACTGCGTCATGTTCTTTGACAGTGCAATGTCTAGAACGGCCGGCCGGTGGCGGTGGCTAGCGGGGACACGAGTAGGCTCAAGGGGGCCGGACACGGTGAAGTCTGCGCGCATCGAGTGTGCGAGAAGCAAGCGGCCCTTCTTGTTGTCGGTCGGGCTGTTCCAAGCGGCGTGCTTGGCGTTCAGGTCTCCGGCGATGAGAGTGGCCTGTGTCGAGTCGAACAGAGCGTCAACATCGCCGGGCAGCAGAGGGGTGTTAGGTGCTGAGTATGCTGCAAAGACTCGCAGGGGGCCTGTCGCCGTGTGCAGGAGCACGCCGGTCGTTTCAAGCAACTGCAGGGGGGGGCGGGGGATCTCTTCGTGGCGGATTGTGGATCGCACCAGCACTGCCGTGCCGCCGTGGGCGTTACCACCAGGCCGGTCCGTTCGGTAAACAGTGAAGTTTGCGAGGGGGAGCCGATGTGCTGGTAACAGGTGCGTCTCATTGACCAGTGCCACAGAACACTTGGTTGCCTCGAGCAGTGCGAGCAGTTCGACTGTACGGCCGCGAATGCCATTCGCGTTCCAATTCAGGATTCTGATGCTGCGCTGTTCAGGGCTTGCTGGCATTCTGGGTTTTGGTCAGGGTGAGGAGAAGGGCCGGGATCACTTGGTTAAGTGAGGCCATCGTTTCTGACATCGAAGTCATCAACTTAGCGAAGAGAGACAGCAGGGCAGCCGTGGGGTCCGTAGCCGAGGACTCCTCCTCGGCAGGGGCTGCTGCTGGTGATTTCGCCGCCGTGGCGAAGGACACCGGCAGGACCGGGGTGGGCTTGGGTCGTGCTGTGGAGGCGGCCAGCTGTGCTCGAAGAGCAGGCCAGTCAGCCGACTTGCTCGTACTCGCGGCGGGGGGTGGCACTTCGAGACGGGGACGCATGGTCGGTCTCGGGGCTGGCTGGGTCTGCCTGGAGGGGCCGGTATCGTTCTTCATGGCGCGCTTTAGGTAAGCGCAGCCACGATAACTTGCCGGGTGGTTGCCGTCCGGACAGTTGCAACACTTGGTTGCAGTGTCGCGGGGACAGGAGGAGGCGCGGTGGTCGCCTCCGCAGCGCACGCAGCGGGCTTGCTGGTGGCAGAACGCCGACGTGTGGCCGACGCGTTGGCAGCGGTAGCACTGCACCGGGCCTCGGCGAGTGCGCGCAGCCTCGGTGCTCACCACGCAGCGTTGGAGTCGACTGATAGTCGACACGTCCACTGGTGGCTGGCCGGGGTTGGGTTCAAGGGTGACGGTGAACAGGGGGAACGGCTTGCGGCTGTTGTTGTTGCCGGGGTCAGCTGACGACATGAGCTGGACCACGGACTTGACTTTAAAGCCAAGACCCGTGATCTCGTCAGTGATCGCCACCGCAGAGGCGCTGGCTGGCAGGCCGCGAACGACAAAGCGTTGCGAACGCTGCTTCGTCAGCGCGTACGTGTGGTAAAGCACGTTCTTCTCCTTTAGCATCGTGGTTACGGCCCTGTAATCATCGATGTTTTTCAGGGTCACTTTCGTGAGCCCTCCCGTCGGTTTGGTGAAATAGCCCTTGTCCGTGACGTGGGCATCCAGGAGTTTTAGGAGCGCATCGTGGCCAAGCTCCGTCTTCACCACGATCGCCGGGATCTTGTAGGCCTTGGCCGGGGGTTGGGTGGTAGCCGAAGCAGTGTCCATAGGATGGACAGCTGAGTCGGCGATGGCCGAGAACCGGTTTGTCGTGTCGACCGAAGTCGACTCGACTGCCGCCGGAGAGGCACGCTGCCGCGACCTCTTCTTGCTCGGCTCGGTGAAGGGGTTGGCGCCCGGTCCGTCACCGGGACGCTTGGCCTTCGGGGTGCTGGGTTCGCCGGACGCAGCCACGAACGGGAACACAGCGGGGGGCTCAGGCGTTGGCTCGGGGAAGCCAGCGAACTTGGGCTGTAAGGCGGTAGCAGCCTTACTCTGGGAAGGGGTCGGGGAGGGGGGTTTTTGGGAGGGTCGGGGGTTCTCCACCGGGTTCTTTCCGTACACATACTTAATCCCGTTTACCGTGACCTTGCGGCGTGGTGGGAAGTTCCCGTTGGTGGGTGGGGATTTTCGCCACGATACTGGAGAGTTCATGGCGAAATTCAAGGGGAGTGCGGCTTCACTGGAAGTGGTACACCGCGCGTCTTTGGGTGGGCTAAGTGCTTGTTTGCTGAAAGTTAGTCACGCACCGATTCCGGGCAATGAGCTAAGGTGAACAGCGTTTAGGCACTAGTTGGGGAACGGCAAGGCTACTCGATGGCTTCGCTGGTGCGGTCACCAAATCGTAGCTTGGGTTCGTGGGATGCACAAGAGCGGGCGGCTTCACTGGGAGTGGTACACCGTGCTTCTGAGTGCAACTCGTGGTTTCGGGGGGCGTGCAGTCACTCCGTAGCTTCGCTATTGCGGTACACTAGGGCGTGGGTCTGACGCGGAGGGACGGCCTCTCGGCGGTTTAACCCTACCTAACGTTGAGCACAATGCTCGGGACCTCGTGCAGAGCTGACCGCCGACCCGGGGTCGGTTGACTTTCTCTGACGAGTCGGGATCTGCCTTGCTATCAGGGTTGATTAAACCAAGGTCAGGGACGCAAAGGAGGCGAAACGCAAGGACGTGCAGTTCAATCGAAATTGATGCCCTTGCGAGTGCGGGATTTTAGGTGGTGGCTAAGCCGGTCAGAGAGTAATCTTGCGTTGTGCCTGGGTCTTGAAGAGACCGAACCCACTCTGACTTTTTCGCCGCTAGGCTCTTCTTGCTTCTCCTGGCTGAATCTTACTCAGTGTAGTCGGTAGAGACTCGGCCAGTTCTTCGGTGAAACTCGTGACAACGCTCTTTTTCAGTCCGATCGCAAGGATGGCTGTGTGACCTTAGACAGCGCGGTGAAAACCACGGGCAGTCGGGGGGCCGAAGGGTTGCTTCCGTCAGCGACGGTCGCGGCAGGGCTGCTCGGGGAGCGGCGGTTGCTTAGGGGGCAATGGCGCGGTGAAAACCACGGACGATTACCACTTCAGCACAGGGTCCAGGACGTTGACAGGATCGAACAGCAGCTCCGCTCTCCCAGTCGAGTGTCGATCAATGACACAGATTCTAAGAGGTACCGGGGAGTAATCTTGCGTTACATGGTGCTATCCACCCCGGTTTCTGTAGCAGCGTCCTGGTCTTCCTCGTCATGTCATGCTGGAAATTTTAAATTTGCCACCCTAATTGGAAATTTTAAATTTGCCACCCTAATTAACTTTGCTACTTTCAAAGCGACCAATCAAATTCTTGGAATCTCATCTGCCCCCTCGGCGGCGTCCTTTGACGGCATCGTCCTGACGTTTTTTGACTGTCAAAATTGTGTAACGCGTGCACAGCATTTTGAACCATTTTTGGGGCCTGACTTGTGTAGCCCTGGTTGTTTTGGGGCTTTAAAAAGGGTGGACAAACGCATCGATCTTGAGGTCAACGGATATTTCCACCAATCAACGAATTAACCAATCAGGACGCTCCAAAAGTTAACAAAAAGGGCGGAATCCAAATTTGGAAGTCATAAACAGCATCAAGCAGCCATGGCCCGTACCAAGCAGACAGCCAGGAAGTCGACCGGAGGAAAGGCGCCGCGCAAGCAGCTCGCCACCAAGGCGGCCCGCAAGAGCGCGCCGGCTACCGGCGGAGTGAAGAAGCCCCATCGCTATCGGCCGGGCACCGTCGCCCTGCGAGAGATCCGTCGCTACCAGAAGAGCACGGAGCTGCTCATCAGGAAGCTGCCCTTCCAGCGGCTCGTCCGCGAGATCGCGCAGGACTTCAAGACCGACCTGCGCTTCCAGAGCTCGGCCGTGATGGCGCTGCAGGAAGCCAGCGAGGCGTACCTGGTCGGTCTCTTTGAAGACACCAACTTGTGCGCGATCCACGCCAAGCGAGTCACCATCATGCCGAAAGACATCCAGCTCGCCCGACGCATCCGAGGGGAGCGCGCCTAATTCTACACCTCTTCTCATCACCCCTCAAAGGGAAACAAAAGGCCTTTTTCAAGGCCAAGAAATTTGTCACAACGGAGCTACTCGTTAATATCATCATCCAGTTACAGCGCCGTCGGCTGTCGGTTTTATTAGAATCACTATTAAGATCGGCTTATAAGTAAAGTTTGACGCAACAGTCGGAATTTCATAGCCCTACAATTTATTTATCATTATCCCTTCATCAAATTCTGGGCTCCATAAAATTTTTATATTCTTTGATGACATTCTTAAAAGGCTTTCATCGCAACATCGATATCCTGACAGGCAGGCATGTCATGCTGGCAGCCTACGTATCTGCCTTGCGTAACGATTTGTATCTTATCTGTTGCAGACCTGGGGATCGGAAACCATCATTCTTCAACACGTCAACATCTTCACCACGGGAGACCGCGCCTTCCTAGGTGTCCGTCAAAGGTCAACTTATTCGGTTTAGTAAGAAGGTCTGCCAAATACTTTGCTTACATCCTTACTAAGTTATTGTCACTGGATACATCGATAATTACAGCAAGTGCAACAATTTCTGCAGCTTGCATCCCTCCTTAGTCGGTATTCGGAGTAAATATTTATAACCTTAACAATCTGTTGCAGTATTAAAAGTTAAAAGCGCACACGCATCTGCGACTCTTGCATAACTAAGGTTAATCATCAAAATGAAAAAATGTGGCTTTTTCTCAATTTTTTGTGATTTAATGATTTAAATTTGATTGAATTAAAAATGTGATTTAAATTTCACGTTTGGGTTCATATTTGTTTCAAGTTTGAATCAAAGTCCTAGTGTACTACTTGGCTATTCTGCAGAACATTTTCAATCATGACAAAGAATTGGTGGCACGTCTGCAATCAAACTTTCATTGAGTAGTAGATGCCAAAAACACAAATCAATCAGAATTTGCTTGCGATGCGATTGAATGAGTGTTCGCATAGCCTAGATAGAAATTAATTAGCTACTTCCTAATATCTAGTATCTAGTATTCAACATCTGGAACCGAACGGCATTTGAGAAACACCGGTTCTCGTGAGAGAACAGATGTTAAGCAACATCGCACACACATATGTGTTGAATGGGTGACCATAATGCACCATATTGCTTGAACGCTTCTTAACAAAGTGGAATTTTCTTAATGTGTTGGTGCTATAGATGGAAAGCATGTGGTGATACTAGTGAGTAAAGGGTATCTACCCACCTATTGAGGACATAAAAAAAGTCTAAATAATAATTCTATTGATATAAATGGAAAGTATCCACTTTAAATTTTTGATATTCTCTTTTTAGGCCCCAAACAATGCCGGGTCTCTTTACTAAAATTACAAGTGAGGCCACAGCTTGGTTTTGTTGGCTATTTGCGATGCTGATTATCGTCTAATGATTGTCTATTGATCATTATTCATGTTTATCGAGCAACATGCGATATTTGACCTCGGAGCATGGACTACTTGGCAGAAGAGGCAAGCAGGTCTTGTTTAAGCATCTTTGTTTTCAATTAAATCTTTTTTAAACCCATAATAAGAGATTGGGTGAGGAAGAACTATGACATTGAAGGAATAAAAAATTTAAAGTGAAACACTTAAGATTTCGTCGGTATTTTTTGTTTTTATTTTTTTTCAAGAATCGGTCCCATATTCCGCTTCGAAAATCAAATCGTGCAACTTCCGTCGAAGCACGGCGGCAGCTCTGGGTGGTAACCTCTTAAGAACGTGGACCACCATGCCGCCGCAATGGTCGTTCTCGTCCAGGCTTGGTGGTTGAGGAGGCGTCGAGGCAGCAGCCTGCAACGCTTTCAGCGCTTCGTCTATTGCCTGCTGCATGACTGAAACAGATCATTGATGAGCTAACGAGCGTAGCGAGTGAAGCGCAATCTTCATTAACACTTAACTGCTAGAAAACTCCGGAAAGTTTTATTTGGTTGTTTGTTATTTGTTTCTTTTGTGTTTGTTCGCGCTCTACAGGCCAAACGCAAGAACGGATTTTGATGAAAATTTTAAGTTACCTTCGTTTTCTTTTAACTTAAATCTGCTACTTTTTTGAAGCAATTTGGACGAGTAAATTTTATGTTATTTAGTTTTTACGCAATTTTTATGTTTTTACAAAACACGTTTTCCAATCTAGAGGCCAAGGATCAGAATATAATTTGACGAAACTTTCCAGATATGTTGACCCTAACGATTTATTGTTTGTGTACAAATTTCATTGTTTTATGCTTGGCACTTTTCTTTAAAATGGCGCCTTTTTAGCGATTTTGCAGTTTTTTGCAGCTAAATCAACTTTATCTTCAACCGATTTAAACAAAATTTACTGTGTGCATTAACAATCTTACAAAGAAGATACTATGTTAATTTCAAGCAAATCAATCGAATATTTTGTCTTTAAATCGATTTTTACATTTTGAAAACTACTCATGATATCTATCATCTTATTCACATAAGCCTCTAGGCTATGCGCACACGATTATATGAGTATTTTTTTTTAAATATTTATTTAAAAACATCGAACTCTATCAAGTAATTATTTCACCAACCTTTCTTTGATGGTTGGATGCTGGACATCGACAAAGTGGCAGCTGTAGAAGAGTCGGATGCTGAAGAGCCTGGTCTCGCTGTTTCAACACACACCCGCTTTGCCGGTGGAGTGAGAAGCACTCCTGTCTTGCTATCACTCGCATTGTCCCCGACATCCTCCGCCTCCAGCAAGACTTCGATGTCTTCTTCTTCCACCCCATAGCCGACAAGCCTCATGGCAGCCGGAGGCTCGAATTTCACCGACGATCTTTAAAAACAATAGAGCGCTCAGATTAGTACAGACTAGGCTTAGAACATTCAAAGAAGGTAATTACTACAAAGCAGTCGTTTTGCGGCCAAATTCTTTTTCATCTTTGTCGGAAGATACTTACTTTCTTCCTCCTTTGAAGGTCCCTAAAAAGTCAAGGACTTTTTCCAGCGCCCACGGAGCCACATCGGGTTTGCCGGAACCGCTCGGCAGAGCTTTCCTGCGTCGCTGCAGCTTGTTTTTGATGGATTTGAATCGCACCATGCACGCTCTCACGCCTCTATCTATTAACAAAACGACAAAGAAAAAATTAAATTATGAATTTACAAAATATAATCATGTTCGTCTGGAACCCTGGCGCAATTTATGTTAACTCTCGTTAGGAAGTACTTACCACCACTACAATGACGGGCGACCCTTGCCCATGCAAGAGCCTTCGCATCCTTAATTTTGTACCGTGGGCTTGACACATCCCACATTTCTCACATTTAATCGCACTAACTAATTCAAAATCAAACTCCGACTCAAGCTTGTCCGCCATTACCGTACTTGCACTCTTGCCACAGTTAACACGGAACCGCGGTCGGTTTACAGCTTAGCGAGATCTCTACTGAATAGGAATCAACATTTCTGGCGCAGCGCAAGCAGCGATCGTAACGCTCGCAACGCTCGAACTCGGACTCTGATTGGAGAACGCTCCCAGCGTGACGTTTCAAACTCGGACTCTGATTGGAGAATGCTCACAGCGCAACGCTTGCAAAACTAAACAGTGAACGGGGCATAAGGTTAAGCGACATCAGATGTGATCAGTCCTTGGATGGATGACCGATCCAAGAGGAAGGTGAGGTTTGTCAGATTCCACCATATGAGCAGACCGTGGTATATCGTAGCAGGAAGACAGGATGTGGTTAAAATGGGGTGGAGCACATTAATTGTCGTTTGCGCCAACTGCTCTTTTTGGATTGTTTTGGTGGCCTTGAAAAAGGCCGTTTGTTTCCTCGACACGGCTGAGAACGCCAGCACGAGCGAGCTCACTTGCGGCTGCGACTGGTGGACGTCGCCTTCTTCGCCGGGGACGGCTTCGCCTTGGGAGCGACAGCCTTCTTCGGCTTGGGCGTCTGCGGCTTCTTGGCGGGCGACTTGGCCACCTTCTTCTGCACCTTGGCCGGCGCGGCAGCCTTCTTCGGCTTCGCTGCGACGACAGCCTTGGCAGCCTTCGGGGCCTTCTTCGCAGCGGCAGGCGACGCCGACGTCTTCTTGACGGCGCTGACGCTCTTCTTCTTGGCAGGCGACGACGCCGCGCGCTTGGTCACCGACTTGACGGACTTCTTGGCGGCCGCCACCTTGCCGACGGTGGACTTGACCGCCTTGGGCTTCTTGACCACGGCGCTGCTGGCAGCACCGGCAGCCGGCTTGGCGCTCGACAGCTTGAACGAGCCAGACGCGCCTTTTCCCTTGGTCTGCACGAGCTCGCCGCTCGTCACCGCCGACTTGAGGTACTTCTTGATGAACGGCGCCAGCTTCTCCGCGTCGACCTTGTAGTTGGCGGTGATGTACTTCTTGATCGCCTGCAGGGACGAGCCTCCGCGCTCCTTCAGCGCCTTGATCGCGCCGTTGACCATCTCCGAGGTGCGCGGGTGCGCCGGCTTGCCGCGCGCCTGCTTCGACGCCGCCGCCGACTTGGCTGCCTTCTTGGCCGGGGAGGCCGCGGCCGCGGGGGCGGGCGCCGGTGCTGCGACTGCTGCTGTGTGCCATCTCGAAAGCTGCGGTAGGTTGGTACGTTTGACGGAGAAGTACGTTCGATTACCGGGTGAATATGGAGTTGACGCTCCGTCCGTACTTGTTGTCGGTGTTGGTGTGCGAGGAACTCGCACACCTAGCCGAGGATGGGAGGGATTATCCGCATTACGCGTGATTCCCTAAGTGGTGGTTTGGAAAATTCATGTCGGGGTTGTTATGTCTTGAAACCGGCAAGCCGGACACGCTAGAGGGGCAGGGCTGCGTGTGGCCTCGGGTACTTGTCATGAGGCATTGTGACGTAGGCAGCTTGGCCTGAGATCAGTGGGTTCTTATTGGAGGGCAGCTCCGCAAAGAAGTCCACGTTCAGCCTGTTGACGAACTCTTCGAGAGTTTCTACTTCGAGTTCTCGGTGGATATCGTCGGTGCGTGTGAACTGGGGCAGGCCGGCGACTGCGCGAAGGGCCCTGTTCTGCACGCGCTGCATCTTGGCAAAGAGACTTAGCTTGCACATGCACCAGACTGGCGATGCGTAGCTGATGGTTGGTCTGATGATGGTCACGTAAAGTCTTCGTTTTGAATCGATGGACATTGTCTTCGATTTGAACAAAGGCATCAGTGATCCTATCTTGCCGATTGCGCGGTTCCTGACTGTCTCGACATGGGGCTTCCAGCTCAGCTTAGAATCCAGGATGACTCCCAGATACTTGCTGGTGTCTGACCAGGTGATTTGCTGTCCTTGCAGTGTGATGCTCGGAGGGTTGGCTTTGGCACTTCGCTTCCTGGTGAACAGGGTGGCGGTGGTTTTCGCGGTGTTGAGTGCGATACGCCAGTCCTCGTACCACGTGCTCAGACGGTCGAGTGACGATTGGAGATTCTGCTCGACCAGCCGCATGCTGCGAGACTGGACCAGGATGGCCGCGTCGTCTGCGTAGAGTGCTAGCTCGGTCTTGGGCAGGTCCACCGGGATGTCGTTGGTGAACACATTGAAGAGAAAGGGCCCCACTAGGCTCCCCTGCGGCACACCGGCTGCGATGGGTCGGGTGGATGATCGCTCCCCTCCCATGGTGACATGAAAAGATCTCCCGCTGAGATAATTCGACACCAGATTCACAAGGTAGTTCGGAAACTCCATCTTGATCATCTTTCGCAGTAGCCCTGTATGCCACACCCGGTCAAACGCCTTGGCGACGTCCAGGAAGACGACGCCGGTGTGTTTTTTCCAGTTGAAACCATGTGAGATGTGGTTGACCACGCGCAGCAACTGATGGTTAGTCGAGTGCTCGGGTCGGAATCCAAACTGCTGGTTGATTAGCAGCCCCCTGTTCTGACAATGGCCTGAGAGCCGTGTTAGCATGACCTTTTCGAGCAGTTTGCTAAGTCCGCTCAGAAGACTGATTGGACGATAGTTTGCTGGATCTCTTAGCGATTTGTTTGGCTTTGGAAACACAATCACCTTGGCTTCCTTCCATGGCCGTGGAAAGTGCTGTAAACTCAAGCTAGCGTTGAAGATAGCGAGTAACCTTGTGCCTGCGGATGATGGCAGTTCCTTCAGCACAAGGTTGGTGATACCGTCCTCCCCGGGCGCCTTGCCGTTGGGGAGGTTGCGCAGGTAGTGTAGCACTTCAGAAGCCGTGGTCGGGACCGCGAAAGAAGCTTGCTCGGCCGGGGGATGTGCAGCCAGGTGGTCGGCGACCTCCGTCTCCACTGCCGGTGTTATGCGACTCGGGGGGTTTGGCTCAAATTGCGCTTCGAGTGACTCGGCAAGAACTTCTGCTTTGTCTCTCTGGCTGCAGGCGAGATGAGTCTTTCCCTGGATGGGCGGGCTTGGCGTGGCTTTGTTTAGAAGCCTGCGTGTCATGCGGTAGACCGAGTTGTCAGCAAACTGCAGCTTGGCGACTGCCTCGTCCCAGAGGTCTCGCCGGTGCTGTTTGATCAGCTCGTCAACTGCACGCTGCTGCGCTTTCCAGGCCAGCTTCAGGTCAGCGGTTCGGAGTCGGTTCCAAGCCTGGCGTGTCTTGTTTTTGGCAGCGATCGCAAGCAGAATGCCCGGGGGCAGGTCGAAGATGGAGTTTCGAGTCTGCTTTGCGAGGGGAACGCTGATGTCGATCGCTTGTTGGATGGCAACTGTCAGTTCGTCGACTGCGCGGTCTAGAGCTCCGGTAGAGTCGAGTGGCGTGCAAGCCACTCGTCTACCCACTTCCTCGCGGAAAAGCTCCCAGTCCGCGCGCTTCCAGTTCCTTCGGGGTGGTGGGCGAACCGTGTTTAGCTCGTCGCCGACCGTCAGCAGCACCGGGCTGTGATCGGAAGACAGGGCTGTCAGCGTCTCGAGCTCTAGTGACTGCGTCATGTTCTTTGACAGTGCAATGTCTAGAACGGCCGGCCGGTGGCGGTGGCTAGCGGGGACACGAGTAGGCTCAAGGGGGCCGGACACGGTGAAGTCTGCGCGCATCGAGTGTGCGAGAAGCAAGCGGCCCTTCTTGTTGTCGGTCGGGCTGTTCCAAGCGGCGTGCTTGGCGTTCAGGTCTCCGGCGATGAGAGTGGCCTGTGTCGAGTCGAACAGAGCGTCAACATCGCCGGGCAGCAGAGGGGTGTTAGGTGCTGAGTATGCTGCAAAGACTCGCAGGGGGCCTGTCGCCGTGTGCAGGAGCACGCCGGTCGTTTCAAGCAACTGCAGGGGGGGGAGGGGGATCTCTTCGTGGCGGATTGTGGATCGCACCAGCACTGCCGTGCCGCCGTGGGCGTTACCACCAGGCCGGTCCGTTCGGTAAACAGTGAAGTTTGCGAGGGGGAGCCGATGTGCTGGTAACAGGTGCGTCTCATTGACCAGTGCCACAGAACACTTGGTTGCCTCGAGCAGTGCGAGCAGTTCAACTGTACGGCCGCGAATGCCATTCGCGTTCCAATTCAGGATTCTGATGCTGCGCTGTTCAGGGCTTGCTGGCATTCTGGGTTTTGGTCAGGGTGAGGAGAAGGGCCGGGATCACTTGGTTAAGTGAGGCCATCGTTTCTGACATCGAAGTCATCAACTTAGCGAAGAGAGACAGCAGGGCAGCCGTGGGGTCCGTAGCCGAGGACTCCTCCTCGGCAGGGGCTGCTGCTGGTGATTTCGCCGCCGTGGCGAAGGACACCGGCAGGACCGGGGTGGGCTTGGGTCGTGCTGTGGAGGCGGCCAGCTGTGCTCGAAGAGCAGGCCAGTCAGCCGACTTGCTCGTACTCGCGGCGGGGGGTGGCACTTCGAGACGGGGACGCATGGTCGGTCTCGGGGCTGGCTGGGTCTGCCTGGAGGGGCCGGTATCGTTCTTCATGGCGCGCTTTAGGTAAGCGCAGCCACGATAACTTGCCGGGTGGTTGCCGTCCGGACAGTTGCAACACTTGGTTGCAGTGTCGCGGGGACAGGAGGAGGCGCGGTGGTCGCCTCCGCAGCGCACGCAGCGGGCTTGCTGGTGGCAGAACGCCGACGTGTGGCCGACGCGTTGGCAGCGGTAGCACTGCACCGGGCCTCGGCGAGTGCGCGCAGCCTCGGTGCTCACCACGCAGCGTTGGAGTCGACTGATAGTCGACACGTCCACTGGTGGCTGGCCGGGGTTGGGTTCAAGGGTGACGGTGAACAGGGGGAACGGCTTGCGGCTGTTGTTGTTGCCGGGGTCAGCTGACGACATGAGCTGGACCACGGACTTGACTTTAAAGCCAAGACCCGTGATCTCGTCAGTGATCGCCACCGCAGAGGCGCTGGCTGGCAGGCCGCGAACGACAAAGCGTTGCGAACGCTGCTTCGTCAGCGCGTACGTGTGGTAAAGCACGTTCTTCTCCTTTAGCATCGTGGTTACGGCCCTGTAATCATCGATGTTTTTCAGGGTCACTTTCGTGAGCCCTCCCGTCGGTTTGGTGAAATAGCCCTTGTCCGTGACGTGGGCATCCAGGAGTTTTAGGAGCGCATCGTGGCCAAGCTCCGTCTTCACCACGATCGCCGGGATCTTGTAGGCCTTGGCCGGGGGTTGGGTGGTAGCCGAAGCAGTGTCCATAGGATGGACAGCTGAGTCGGCGATGGCCGAGAACCGGTTTGTCGTGTCGACCGAAGTCGACTCGACTGCCGCCGGAGAGGCACGCTGCCGCGACCTCTTCTTGCTCGGCTCGGTGAAGGGGTTGGCGCCCGGTCCGTCACCGGGACGCTTGGCCTTCGGGGTGCTGGGTTCGCCGGACGCAGCCACGAACGGGAACACAGCGGGGGGCTCAGGCGTTGGCTCGGGGAAGCCAGCGAACTTGGGCTGTAAGGCGGTAGCAGCCTTACTCTGGGAAGGGGTCGGGGAGGGGGGTTTTTGGGAGGGTCGGGGGTTCTCCACCGGGTTCTTTCCGTACACATACTTAATCCCGTTTACCGTGACCTTGCGGCGTGGTGGGAAGTTCCCGTTGGTGGGTGGGGATTTTCGCCACGATACTGGAGAGTTCATGGCGAAATTCAAGGGGAGTGCGGCTTCACTGGAAGTGGTACACCGCGCGTCTTTGGGTGGGCTAAGTGCTTGTTTGCTGAAAGTTAGTCACGCACCGATTCCGGGCAATGAGCTAAGGTGAACAGCGTTTAGGCACTAGTTGGGGAACGGCAAGGCTACTCGATGGCTTCGCTGGTGCGGTCACCAAATCGTAGCTTGGGTTCGTGGGATGCACAAGAGCGGGCGGCTTCACTGGGAGTGGTACACCGTGCTTCTGAGTGCAACTCGTGGTTTCGGGGGGCGTGCAGTCACTCCGTAGCTTCGCTATTGCGGTACACTAGGGCGTGGGTCTGACGCGGAGGGACGGCCTCTCGGCGGTTTAACCCTACCTAACGTTGAGCACAATGCTCGGGACCTCGTGCAGAGCTGACCGCCGACCCGGGGTCGGTTGACTTTCTCTGACGAGTCGGGATCTGCCTTGCTATCAGGGTTGATTAAACCAAGGTCAGGGACGCAAAGGAGGCGAAACGCAAGGACGTGCAGTTCAATCGAAATTGATGCCCTTGCGAGTGCGGGATTTTAGGTGGTGGCTAAGCCGGTCAGAGAGTAATCTTGCGTTGTGCCTGGGTCTTGAAGAGACCGAACCCACTCTGACTTTTTCGCCGCTAGGCTCTTCTTGCTTCTCCTGGCTGAATCTTACTCAGTGTAGTCGGTAGAGACTCGGCCAGTTCTTCGGTGAAACTCGTGACAACGCTCTTTTTCAGTCCGATCGCAAGGATGGCTGTGTGACCTTAGACAGCGCGGTGAAAACCACGGGCAGTCGGGGGGCCGAAGGGTTGCTTCCGTCAGCGACGGTCGCGGCAGGGCTGCTCGGGGAGCGGCGGTTGCTTAGGGGGCAATGGCGCGGTGAAAACCACGGACGATTACCACTTCAGCACAGGGTCCAGGACGTTGACAGGATCGAACAGCAGCTCCGCTCTCCCAGTCGAGTGTCGATCAATGACACAGATTCTAAGAGGTACCGGGGAGTAATCTTGCGTTACATGGTGCTATCCACCCCGGTTTCTGTAGCAGCGTCCTGGTCTTCCTCGTCATGTCATGCTGGAAATTTTAAATTTGCCACCCTAATTGGAAATTTTAAATTTGCCACCCTAATTAACTTTGCTACTTTCAAAGCGACCAATCAAATTCTTGGAATCTCATCTGCCCCCTCGGCGGCGTCCTTTGACGGCATCGTCCTGACGTTTTTTGACTGTCAAAATTGTGTAACGCGTGCACAGCATTTTGAACCATTTTTGGGGCCTGACTTGTGTAGCCCGGGGGGGGGGTCGTTGACAGGAGGGGGCTTTTGCCCCCTCCGGGTCAATATTCCAGTACCGAGATTTAATCTCTTGCCTGGTTGTCTGGATGTTTACACGTGGTGTTTTTTTTCTTTTGTTTGTTAAAGAACCGTTGTCACCGTTTTTTTTTTTTTTTTTTTTTTTTTTTTTTTTTTTTTTTTTTTTTTCCTAAAAAACCTTTTACTTAAGTCTACCTTGCCCCGAATTTCTTTGTCAATTTAAGCCGGCCAAGATGGCCTTTGGTCTTTTGTAACGATTCTTTGCAGAGTCGTAGTCGCCTAGCTCCTGAATAAGCTTATTCGGGGCCTTCCTTGCTGCCTCGTAGAAAGTCCTGGCATTTTTTACTATAATGTCCCGAATAGGCAAAAAGTCCAGTTGCCTATGGATGTCGGTGTTACGGACATACCATGGACTTTTGGACACTCTCCTAAGCGCGATGTTTTGCGCCCTCTGCAGCTTGTCCAAAGAGGCGTCAGAAGCCGTGCCCCAGACGGAACTGGCGTATGTCATGATCGGAAGGATCAGAGCCTTGTAAAGCGTCAGTCCGTTGTTGATGCTAAGGGCACTTTTTTTGTTTACCAATGGCCCGAGCATGCCGAGTCTTGATCTTGCCTTCGTGGCTGTGTACTGCACATGGGAGCTCCATGTCAATCTCTTGTCCATGAAAACTCCCAAGTACTTGGCTTTGTCTTGCCACGGGATCTCCTCGCCGAAGAGAGTGATCTCTTCGGTTTGGATTTTCTGCCGTTTTTTCCGCCTGGTAAACAGGACGGCGCAGCTTTTTGAGACATTGATCTTGACCCGCCACTGCTCGTACCAGAGTTCCAGCGCCTCTAGGGCCGACTGCAGATAGCGGCTGGTCAGGTAACCACGTCTGGACTGGGCAATCAACGCAGTATCGTCCGCATACAGCGCTACCTCCACCCTTGGTGTACGCGGCATGTCATTTATATATATGTTGAATAGGAGGGGCCCCAGGAGCGACCCCTGCGGTACTCCTGCCTTGATTTTCCGTGTTGAGGACATCGCCCCACCGTGGCTGACTTGAAACGTCCGCCCTTTAAGATATGATCTTATTAGGCGGATCAGATAGGGCGGGAAGTTACCCTTCATCAGTTTGTATATCAGACCACGGTGCCAAACCTTGTCAAAGGCTTGAGCAATGTCCAGGAAAACTATGCCAGTATCTACCTTCTCGTTGAAGCCCTTGGTTATCTTTTCCGTCAGCCTCATTAATTGGTTCTCAGTCGAGTGTCCTTCCCTGAACCCGAACTGCTCATCGCAAATAATGTTGTTCCCCTTTACATGCTCCATCAGTCTTACCAGGATTGCTCGCTCGAACAGTTTCGAGATACCTGTGAGGAGGCTGATAGGCCTGTAATTTTGGGGGAAGGCGTGATCTTTGCCAGGCTTCGGAAACAGAATAATCTTGGAATGCTTCATATAGCTCGAGAAGTAGTTGAGCCTGAACATGGTGTTAAACAGGCAGGCCAGTACATCTAATGCCTGCGGGGTTAACCTCTTCAACACAATATTTTGGATGTCATCAATGCCCGGTGCTTTCCGATCCTTAAGCCTATGGATAGCCTCCATCAGTTCCTTGGCATTCGTCTCTGGCAGCTCCCCCGCCGGCGTCTGAAGTGCACTGAGCGTCCGAGTGAACCGCTCCACTAATTCAATGTGGTCTACGTCACTCGGATCGTCATTAGGCACAAACGCCGACTCCAGGGTATCCGCCAGAGCCTCGGCCTTCTCCCGACCGCTGTACGCCATGCCGTACCGCCCGTGCAGAGGGGGCACCTTGGTAGGTAGGCGAAGCAGGCTCCTTGTTGTTTGCCAAATTGACTTGTCGTTGACATTTAATTTGGCTAGCTTTTTTGCCCAGGATTCATTAAAGAATTCCTGTATGTCTTTCTTTAAGTCCAGGCGCATCTTGTTGAGCCTTCGCTTCACCTCCGGGTCCCTGTGCCTCTGCCAGGTCTTCCTGAGGCAGTTTTTGGCCTTGATGGCGTGCAGCAATCGAGGAGGGAGGCCGAGTTTGTTTACAGCCTTGGCCGGGCCGGCCGGAGCGCTCACCGCGCTGTTCACTGCTTGCGTAATCAGCCCAGTGAACTCCTCCAACCGAGCATCAACATCGGCCTCGGACGTCGCCGTCATATCGGTGTTACTGAGGAGCTCATCCAACCGAGTCTTGAAGACATCCCAGTTGACATGCTTAACGCTCAACCTGGACGGAGGGCGTTCCTCGACAACAGCGTTCCCATACTTGATGATAACCGGGTTGTGGTCCGAGTCCAACTCTCGGACCACTGACAGGCCCACCGAGCAACTGATATTTCTAGCCAAGACGATGTCCAGAACATCCGGCCTTGCCCCTGAGTCCGGATAGTGGGTTGGTTGGTCTGGACCCATAACCAGGTAGTCGGTGGCAGCCAGGTGTCTGTACAGTCGTCTGCCATCCGTGTTTGACACTCGCGAATTCCACGAAAGATGCTTGCAGTTGAAATCCCCTGCTAAGATGGTAGGCATTGGGTCTGCAAAGAGTGCATCTACATCTCCGAGGTCTAGCGGTGTGTTTGGTGGTTTGTACACTGAGATCAGCCTCAGCGGGCCCGTCGCGGTTTGGATAACCACAGCTGTCGCCTCCAATGACCGAAGGATGGGCAAGACAACCTCATGATGGGTGACATTTCGGCGTACTATAGCTGCCGTGCCACCTCCCTGCCCAACCCTATCGGTCCTGAAGGTGTTCATGTTGAACATTTTGAACTTGTGATGCGGTTTTAAGAAGGTCTCCGAGATAAGTGCAACCTCACACCCGTTGACCCTCATGAATTCACCGAGTTCCGCCTTCTTAGAGATAACACTGTTGGCATTCCACATCATGAGTGTCAGGGACTTGTTTTCCTGTCTAGGGTGCACCGCCATGTTGATTGTTTAGCATGGCCGTACTTATCATAGAAATGGGGAGCACCCTCGACAGGATGATCTGCACCCTCATCTGGGGGGGGGCTGCCATGATGTCGTTTAGGAATTTATTTGCCCAGTCAATCCAGGGGTTCAAATTTTGTACCGGGGCTGGCCGCCGCGACTGCGCGGGCGCTTGTTGCGAGACCTGTGGCCCCTGCCAAATCCATGGCTGAGGTTGCGCTAATGCCTGAGGCAGTCCGCTGTTTGGGGTACTCTGTTCCAATTGGCAGTGCTGATCCACCTCGACGGGCGATATACTCACACCACCGGCCTCAGGGACGGAGGTAGTGTTTGCCTGTCTTGTGCCTTGACTAGCTCCTGGGGAGATGTAGCCAGCTTCGTGGAAGGAGGGCAATAATTGGTCTTGAGGGTCGACAACCCTCTCCCCAACCGCACCGGTATCCGATGCACCGTGGGGGAACCGGACACCGCCTGTACTTCCGTGCCCTGGTGCCGTGCATAGCGGGCTGAGGTTGGAGGTAGCCCTCGCCGCCCACACATTGACAGTTTGCCTGGATGGGGGGACGTTGTCAGCCAGGCTCTCGGCTGTGCCTTCCCTTTGTCGGGTTTGAGCGGCATTGGCAGTCGTAGACCCTGTGCCCCTGCGGTTTGTGGCCGCGCTGGACTGGGGTCGGCCGCCTATCTTGGTGCCGGCATTGGAATGGGCCGAGGTTGCTGGTGTTGTTGCACCTCTTCGGCCCCCCATGCGTTTTTGTGCCTCCATGTAAGCAGGGCACCCACGGTAGTTAGCCGTGTGCGCCTGCATACAGTTGGCACACCTGGCTGGTTCAGTCCGTACCTTCCGGCATTCGGCTGTCGGGTGGTTTTTTGCACATTTAAGGCATCTTGACTTCTGGGCACAGAAGCTCGACGTATGTCCAAAGCCCTGGCACCGGTAACACTGGACCGGCCCAGCTGGGGGGCGGAAGTCGTCTACTGAGGTGATCCGGCAGAAGCACAGACGTTTCACCTCCTTTATCCTCCTCGCCACATCTCTGTCTCTTGCATAGACCACAAAGAGTGGGAGGGGGACCCTCCTTGGCTGACCCTCTTCATTTGTGTCGCTCAAATGTCCTCTAGGCGAGGATAATTGGGAAACCTTGTCCACTGCTAGCCCATGCTCCTCCATCAGAGCAGTCTTGACTTCATCGACGGGTATGGAGGCATCCAGTCCCCTGATGACCAGTTTAATGAGCTTGTCTTCTCTAAGCTCAAAGGTGTGGTATTCGATCTGTTTACCCGTGAGGTAGGCAGTGACCGTACGAAAGTCGGCAACACTGCCACATTTAAGCCTCTTTGTATCTCTTGAAGAGGTGGCAAAGGTGAGCTGCATGGAACAGAGCCCCTGCAGGGTTCTGGCCAAAGGCATGAAGTCCGCAAAAATTCTCAGGATAATTGGCGGTGGTGGGGCAACCTTTGCGGCTGTAGTGGCGCCCGCCACAGGGGCAGCAGCAGCAGCCACGTCCCGATCAGTATCCGGCAGACTCGCCAGCACCGCGAAGGAGTTTCCCGTCGGGACTGTGGCCTGGACTACTATGGGGTATTTCATGATTGGCAAAGGAGGAAAGTCCTCCATTTGCAGGGCATCATTGCCCGAGGCGTTTGGAGACAGCTTCCTTTTCTTAGTCTGTCTCCCGCGGTTTGGCCTCGTTGCAGGGGATGGCTTTTTAATGGTCAGAAAGTCCCTAGCCTGAGCTAGTGGCTTCGCAGCCTTCTTTTTCTTTGCGGCTTTAGGTGCCTTGGATTTTGCTAGCACCTCCATGTCTTCCCCGTCGTCGACCGAGGTACACGATTCCGCGTCGTCACAGAGGGACGGCATATCGGGAAGCTCGGCCGACACCTTCTCCACTAGCCTCTCCAGCTCCTCTAATCCCTTGTTAGGGGCTGGTATAGGGCCGGTACTGCCGAAGGTGAAGGGGTTTATTTTTGCATGTATTGAGACAGTAGGTCTAGCGACGTCACTACTGTGTTTCAACGCCTCTTTTGAGCCTGGTTCAGCATGCCGAGCGGCCAGCTGCCGAATTTGTTCCTTCATTCTCCGCGGGGAAGAGAACAGGTCTATAGTGATCTCTGGCTGCGGGAGTGGGGAACACTGCCTTCCGCCAGCACACTGAGCTGGCGGGGGGGTGCGATGAACGCCCCCAGTACGCTGGGCTGTATTGTCGCTTGCTTTCTGCCTTCGCAGAGAGGCAATGTCATGGTCTCGGGTTGACGACTCGTCAACCCTCGTCAGCTTGTCGTTTCTTGCGTTTGCAAGTTTCGTCAAGTTTTTTGACAGCCCTCGCTGGGGGAAGTCAGCTGCATTATTTTTTAAAAATTCGGTAACTAGTCGACTACTTTCCTCTTTGCTGCCAGGCTTTCCGGCTAATCCTTCCAGCTGGTTCCGGGGAGGTGTTCGCAACATCCCTGTGGCACATGCATTAACTGCCTTGTCAATATTGAATTTGTGTTATCTTACGTGAGTTAACCGGTCCTGATGTATTTAACGATGCTGACGAGCAGCCTTCCGGCGTCACCCACGTGACCCGTTGATGATCGGACAGCCTCCCGGCTGTCACGCACGTGACGGGTCCCTCAAGCCTGAGACCGGTGATGTGAAGTGGTGGGCCAGAGAGTAATCTTGCGTTATGCCATGCTCTTAAGAGCGAACTCTTAAGAGCGAACCCACTCTGGCCTTCGCGAACCCACGCCGGCGATGAAGCGTATGCCCGTCAGTCGATGTTGCTGTCGGCTCTTGACTTCTTCTGTCTCCACTCTCAGTCCAGTGGTTTCTGGACCTGGAGATCCTCGATCAGTCAGTGATGTCGTGTCTTGTCTGATGATCACTTGTGTAGCCCTGGTTGTTTTGGGGCTTTAAAAAGGGTGGACAAACGCATCGATCTTGAGGTCAACGGATATTTCCACCAATCAACGAATTAACCAATCAGGACGCTCCAAAAGTTAACAAAAAGGGCGGAATCCAAATTTGGAAGTCATAAACAGCATCAAGCAGCCATGGCCCGTACCAAGCAGACAGCCAGGAAGTCGACCGGAGGAAAGGCGCCGCGCAAGCAGCTCGCCACCAAGGCGGCCCGCAAGAGCGCGCCGGCTACCGGCGGAGTGAAGAAGCCCCATCGCTATCGGCCGGGCACCGTCGCCCTGCGAGAGATCCGTCGCTACCAGAAGAGCACGGAGCTGCTCATCAGGAAGCTGCCCTTCCAGCGGCTCGTCCGCGAGATCGCGCAGGACTTCAAGACCGACCTGCGCTTCCAGAGCTCGGCCGTGATGGCGCTGCAGGAAGCCAGCGAGGCGTACCTGGTCGGTCTCTTTGAAGACACCAACTTGTGCGCGATCCACGCCAAGCGAGTCACCATCATGCCGAAAGACATCCAGCTCGCCCGACGCATCCGAGGGGAGCGCGCCTAATTCTACACCTCTTCTCATCACCCCTCAAAGGGAAACAAAAGGCCTTTTTCAAGGCCAAGAAATTTGTCACAACGGAGCTACTCGTTAATATCATCATCCAGTTACAGCGCCGTCGGCTGTCGGTTTTATTAGAATCACTATTAAGATCGGCTTATAAGTAAAGTTTGACGCAACAGTCGGAATTTCATAGCCCTACAATTTATTTATCATTATCCCTTCATCAAATTCTGGGCTCCATAAAATTTTTATATTCTTTGATGACATTCTTAAAAGGCTTTCATCGCAACATCGATATCCTGACAGGCAGGCATGTCATGCTGGCAGCCTACGTATCTGCCTTGCGTAACGATTTGTATCTTATCTGTTGCAGACCTGGGGATCGGAAACCATCATTCTTCAACACGTCAACATCTTCACCACGGGAGACCGCGCCTTCCTAGGTGTCCGTCAAAGGTCAACTTATTCGGTTTAGTAAGAAGGTCTGCCAAATACTTTGCTTACATCCTTACTAAGTTATTGTCACTGGATACATCGATAATTACAGCAAGTGCAACAATTTCTGCAGCTTGCATCCCTCCTTAGTCGGTATTCGGAGTAAATATTTATAACCTTAACAATCTGTTGCAGTATTAAAAGTTAAAAGCGCACACGCATCTGCGACTCTTGCATAACTAAGGTTAATCATCAAAATGAAAAAATGTGGCTTTTTCTCAATTTTTTGTGATTTAATGATTTAAATTTGATTGAATTAAAAATGTGATTTAAATTTCACGTTTGGGTTCATATTTGTTTCAAGTTTGAATCAAAGTCCTAGTGTACTACTTGGCTATTCTGCAGAACATTTTCAATCATGACAAAGAATTGGTGGCACGTCTGCAATCAAACTTTCATTGAGTAGTAGATGCCAAAAACACAAATCAATCAGAATTTGCTTGCGATGCGATTGAATGAGTGTTCGCATAGCCTAGATAGAAATTAATTAGCTACTTCCTAATATCTAGTATCTAGTATTCAACATCTGGAACCGAACGGCATTTGAGAAACACCGGTTCTCGTGAGAGAACAGATGTTAAGCAACATCGCACACACATATGTGTTGAATGGGTGACCATAATGCACCATATTGCTTGAACGCTTCTTAACAAAGTGGAATTTTCTTAATGTGTTGGTGCTATAGATGGAAAGCATGTGGTGATACTAGTGAGTAAAGGGTATCTACCCACCTATTGAGGACATAAAAAAAGTCTAAATAATAATTCTATTGATATAAATGGAAAGTATCCACTTTAAATTTTTGATATTCTCTTTTTAGGCCCCAAACAATGCCGGGTCTCTTTACTAAAATTACAAGTGAGGCCACAGCTTGGTTTTGTTGGCTATTTGCGATGCTGATTATCGTCTAATGATTGTCTATTGATCATTATTCATGTTTATCGAGCAACATGCGATATTTGACCTCGGAGCATGGACTACTTGGCAGAAGAGGCAAGCAGGTCTTGTTTAAGCATCTTTGTTTTCAATTAAATCTTTTTTAAACCCATAATAAGAGATTGGGTGAGGAAGAACTATGACATTGAAGGAATAAAAAATTTAAAGTGAAACACTTAAGATTTCGTCGGTATTTTTTGTTTTTATTTTTTTTCAAGAATCGGTCCCATATTCCGCTTCGAAAATCAAATCGTGCAACTTCCGTCGAAGCACGGCGGCAGCTCTGGGTGGTAACCTCTTAAGAACGTGGACCACCATGCCGCCGCAATGGTCGTTCTCGTCCAGGCTTGGTGGTTGAGGAGGCGTCGAGGCAGCAGCCTGCAACGCTTTCAGCGCTTCGTCTATTGCCTGCTGCATGACTGAAACAGATCATTGATGAGCTAACGAGCGTAGCGAGTGAAGCGCAATCTTCATTAACACTTAACTGCTAGAAAACTCCGGAAAGTTTTATTTGGTTGTTTGTTATTTGTTTCTTTTGTGTTTGTTCGCGCTCTACAGGCCAAACGCAAGAACGGATTTTGATGAAAATTTTAAGTTACCTTCGTTTTCTTTTAACTTAAATCTGCTACTTTTTTGAAGCAATTTGGACGAGTAAATTTTATGTTATTTAGTTTTTACGCAATTTTTATGTTTTTACAAAACACGTTTTCCAATCTAGAGGCCAAGGATCAGAATATAATTTGACGAAACTTTCCAGATATGTTGACCCTAACGATTTATTGTTTGTGTACAAATTTCATTGTTTTATGCTTGGCACTTTTCTTTAAAATGGCGCCTTTTTAGCGATTTTGCAGTTTTTTGCAGCTAAATCAACTTTATCTTCAACCGATTTAAACAAAATTTACTGTGTGCATTAACAATCTTACAAAGAAGATACTATGTTAATTTCAAGCAAATCAATCGAATATTTTGTCTTTAAATCGATTTTTACATTTTGAAAACTACTCATGATATCTATCATCTTATTCACATAAGCCTCTAGGCTATGCGCACACGATTATATGAGTATTTTTTTTTAAATATTTATTTAAAAACATCGAACTCTATCAAGTAATTATTTCACCAACCTTTCTTTGATGGTTGGATGCTGGACATCGACAAAGTGGCAGCTGTAGAAGAGTCGGATGCTGAAGAGCCTGGTCTCGCTGTTTCAACACACACCCGCTTTGCCGGTGGAGTGAGAAGCACTCCTGTCTTGCTATCACTCGCATTGTCCCCGACATCCTCCGCCTCCAGCAAGACTTCGATGTCTTCTTCTTCCACCCCATAGCCGACAAGCCTCATGGCAGCCGGAGGCTCGAATTTCACCGACGATCTTTAAAAACAATAGAGCGCTCAGATTAGTACAGACTAGGCTTAGAACATTCAAAGAAGGTAATTACTACAAAGCAGTCGTTTTGCGGCCAAATTCTTTTTCATCTTTGTCGGAAGATACTTACTTTCTTCCTCCTTTGAAGGTCCCTAAAAAGTCAAGGACTTTTTCCAGCGCCCACGGAGCCACATCGGGTTTGCCGGAACCGCTCGGCAGAGCTTTCCTGCGTCGCTGCAGCTTGTTTTTGATGGATTTGAATCGCACCATGCACGCTCTCACGCCTCTATCTATTAACAAAACGACAAAGAAAAAATTAAATTATGAATTTACAAAATATAATCATGTTCGTCTGGAACCCTGGCGCAATTTATGTTAACTCTCGTTAGGAAGTACTTACCACCACTACAATGACGGGCGACCCTTGCCCATGCAAGAGCCTTCGCATCCTTAATTTTGTACCGTGGGCTTGACACATCCCACAGACATTTCTCACATTTAATCGCACTAACTAATTCAAAATCAAACTCCGACTCAAGCTTGTCCGCCATTACCGTACTTGCACTCTTGCCACAGTTAACACGGAACCGCGGTCGGTTTACAGCTTAGCGAGATCTCTACTGAATAGGAATCAACATTTCTGGCGCAGCGCAAGCAGCGATCGTAACGCTCGCAACGCTCGAACTCGGACTCTGATTGGAGAACGCTCCCAGCGTGACGTTTCAAACTCGGACTCTGATTGGAGAATGCTCACAGCGCAACGCTTGCAAAACTAAACAGTGAACGGGGCATAAGGTTAAGCGACATCAGATGTGATCAGTCCTTGGATGGATGACCGATCCAAGAGGAAGGTGAGGTTTGTCAGATTCCACCATATGAGCAGACCGTGGTATATCGTAGCAGGAAGACAGGATGTGGTTAAAATGGGGTGGAGCACATTAATTGTCGTTTGCGCCAACTGCTCTTTTTGGATTGTTTTGGTGGCCTTGAAAAAGGCCGTTTGTTTCCTCGACACGGCTGAGAACGCCAGCACGAGCGAGCTCACTTGCGGCTGCGACTGGTGGACGTCGCCTTCTTCGCCGGGGACGGCTTCGCCTTGGGAGCGACAGCCTTCTTCGGCTTGGGCGTCTGCGGCTTCTTGGCGGGCGACTTGGCCACCTTCTTCTGCACCTTGGCCGGCGCGGCAGCCTTCTTCGGCTTCGCTGCGACGACAGCCTTGGCAGCCTTCGGGGCCTTCTTCGCAGCGGCAGGCGACGCCGACGTCTTCTTGACGGCGCTGACGCTCTTCTTCTTGGCAGGCGACGACGCCGCGCGCTTGGTCACCGACTTGACGGACTTCTTGGCGGCCGCCACCTTGCCGACGGTGGACTTGACCGCCTTGGGCTTCTTGACCACGGCGCTGCTGGCAGCACCGGCAGCCGGCTTGGCGCTCGACAGCTTGAACGAGCCAGACGCGCCTTTTCCCTTGGTCTGCACGAGCTCGCCGCTCGTCACCGCCGACTTGAGGTACTTCTTGATGAACGGCGCCAGCTTCTCCGCGTCGACCTTGTAGTTGGCGGTGATGTACTTCTTGATCGCCTGCAGGGACGAGCCTCCGCGCTCCTTCAGCGCCTTGATCGCGCCGTTGACCATCTCCGAGGTGCGCGGGTGCGCCGGCTTGCCGCGCGCCTGCTTCGACGCCGCCGCCGACTTGGCTGCCTTCTTGGCCGGGGAGGCCGCGGCCGCGGGGGCGGGCGCCGGTGCTGCGACTGCTGCTGTGTGCCATCTCGAAAGCTGCGGTAGGTTGGTACGTTTGACGGAGAAGTACGTTCGATTACCGGGTGAATATGGAGTTGACGCTCCGTCCGTACTTGTTGTCGGTGTTGGTGTGCGAGGAACTCGCACACCTAGCCGAGGATGGGAGGGATTATCCGCATTACGCGTGATTCCCTAAGTGGTGGTTTGGAAAATTCATGTCGGGGTTGTTATGTCTTGAAACCGGCAAGCCGGACACGCTAGAGGGGCAGGGCTGCGTGTGGCCTCGGGTACTTGTCATGAGGCATTGTGACGTAGGCAGCTTGGCCTGAGATCAGTGGGTTCTTATTGGAGGGCAGCTCCGCAAAGAAGTCCACGTTCAGCCTGTTGACGAACTCTTCGAGAGTTTCTACTTCGAGTTCTCGGTGGATATCGTCGGTGCGTGTGAACTGGGGCAGGCCGGCGACTGCGCGAAGGGCCCTGTTCTGCACGCGCTGCATCTTGGCAAAGAGACTTAGCTTGCACATGCACCAGACTGGCGATGCGTAGCTGATGGTTGGTCTGATGATGGTCACGTAAAGTCTTCGTTTTGAATCGATGGACATTGTCTTCGATTTGAACAAAGGCATCAGTGATCCTATCTTGCCGATTGCGCGGTTCCTGACTGTCTCGACATGGGGCTTCCAGCTCAGCTTAGAATCCAGGATGACTCCCAGATACTTGCTGGTGTCTGACCAGGTGATTTGCTGTCCTTGCAGTGTGATGCTCGGAGGGTTGGCTTTGGCACTTCGCTTCCTGGTGAACAGGGTGGCGGTGGTTTTCGCGGTGTTGAGTGCGATACGCCAGTCCTCGTACCACGTGCTCAGACGGTCGAGTGACGATTGGAGATTCTGCTCGACCAGCCGCATGCTGCGAGACTGGACCAGGATGGCCGCGTCGTCTGCGTAGAGTGCTAGCTCGGTCTTGGGCAGGTCCACCGGGATGTCGTTGGTGAACACATTGAAGAGAAAGGGCCCCACTAGGCTCCCCTGCGGCACACCGGCTGCGATGGGTCGGGTGGATGATCGCTCCCCTCCCATGGTGACATGAAAAGATCTCCCGCTGAGATAATTCGACACCAGATTCACAAGGTAGTTCGGAAACTCCATCTTGATCATCTTTCGCAGTAGCCCTGTATGCCACACCCGGTCAAACGCCTTGGCGACGTCCAGGAAGACGACGCCGGTGTGTTTTTTCCAGTTGAAACCATGTGAGATGTGGTTGACCACGCGCAGCAACTGATGGTTAGTCGAGTGCTCGGGTCGGAATCCAAACTGCTGGTTGATTAGCAGCCCCCTGTTCTGACAATGGCCTGAGAGCCGTGTTAGCATGACCTTTTCGAGCAGTTTGCTAAGTCCGCTCAGAAGACTGATTGGACGATAGTTTGCTGGATCTCTTAGCGATTTGTTTGGCTTTGGAAACACAATCACCTTGGCTTCCTTCCATGGCCGTGGAAAGTGCTGTAAACTCAAGCTAGCGTTGAAGATAGCGAGTAACCTTGTGCCTGCGGATGATGGCAGTTCCTTCAGCACAAGGTTGGTGATACCGTCCTCCCCGGGCGCCTTGCCGTTGGGGAGGTTGCGCAGGTAGTGTAGCACTTCAGAAGCCGTGGTCGGGACCGCGAAAGAAGCTTGCTCGGCCGGGGGATGTGCAGCCAGGTGGTCGGCGACCTCCGTCTCCACTGCCGGTGTTATGCGACTCGGGGGGTTTGGCTCAAATTGCGCTTCGAGTGACTCGGCAAGAACTTCTGCTTTGTCTCTCTGGCTGCAGGCGAGATGAGTCTTTCCCTGGATGGGCGGGCTTGGCGTGGCTTTGTTTAGAAGCCTGCGTGTCATGCGGTAGACCGAGTTGTCAGCAAACTGCAGCTTGGCGACTGCCTCGTCCCAGAGGTCTCGCCGGTGCTGTTTGATCAGCTCGTCAACTGCACGCTGCTGCGCTTTCCAGGCCAGCTTCAGGTCAGCGGTTCGGAGTCGGTTCCAAGCCTGGCGTGTCTTGTTTTTGGCAGCGATCGCAAGCAGAATGCCCGGGGGCAGGTCGAAGATGGAGTTTCGAGTCTGCTTTGCGAGGGGAACGCTGATGTCGATCGCTTGTTGGATGGCAACTGTCAGTTCGTCGACTGCGCGGTCTAGAGCTCCGGTAGAGTCGAGTGGCGTGCAAGCCACTCGTCTACCCACTTCCTCGCGGAAAAGCTCCCAGTCCGCGCGCTTCCAGTTCCTTCGGGGTGGTGGGCGAACCGTGTTTAGCTCGTCGCCGACCGTCAGCAGCACCGGGCTGTGATCGGAAGACAGGGCTGTCAGCGTCTCGAGCTCTAGTGACTGCGTCATGTTCTTTGACAGTGCAATGTCTAGAACGGCCGGCCGGTGGCGGTGGCTAGCGGGGACACGAGTAGGCTCAAGGGGGCCGGACACGGTGAAGTCTGCGCGCATCGAGTGTGCGAGAAGCAAGCGGCCCTTCTTGTTGTCGGTCGGGCTGTTCCAAGCGGCGTGCTTGGCGTTCAGGTCTCCGGCGATGAGAGTGGCCTGTGTCGAGTCGAACAGAGCGTCAACATCGCCGGGCAGCAGAGGGGTGTTAGGTGCTGAGTATGCTGCAAAGACTCGCAGGGGGCCTGTCGCCGTGTGCAGGAGCACGCCGGTCGTTTCAAGCAACTGCAGGGGGGGAAGGGGGATCTCTTCGTGGCGGATTGTGGATCGCACCAGCACTGCCGTGCCGCCGTGGGCGTTACCACCAGGCCGGTCCGTTCGGTAAACAGTGAAGTTTGCGAGGGGGAGCCGATGTGCTGGTAACAGGTGCGTCTCATTGACCAGTGCCACAGAACACTTGGTTGCCTCGAGCAGTGCGAGCAGTTCAACTGTACGGCCGCGAATGCCATTCGCGTTCCAATTCAGGATTCTGATGCTGCGCTGTTCAGGGCTTGCTGGCATTCTGGGTTTTGGTCAGGGTGAGGAGAAGGGCCGGGATCACTTGGTTAAGTGAGGCCATCGTTTCTGACATCGAAGTCATCAACTTAGCGAAGAGAGACAGCAGGGCAGCCGTGGGGTCCGTAGCCGAGGACTCCTCCTCGGCAGGGGCTGCTGCTGGTGATTTCGCCGCCGTGGCGAAGGACACCGGCAGGACCGGGGTGGGCTTGGGTCGTGCTGTGGAGGCGGCCAGCTGTGCTCGAAGAGCAGGCCAGTCAGCCGACTTGCTCGTACTCGCGGCGGGGGGTGGCACTTCGAGACGGGGACGCATGGTCGGTCTCGGGGCTGGCTGGGTCTGCCTGGAGGGGCCGGTATCGTTCTTCATGGCGCGCTTTAGGTAAGCGCAGCCACGATAACTTGCCGGGGGGTTGCCGTCCGGACAGTTGCAACACTTGGTTGCAGTGTCGCGGGGACAGGAGGAGGCGCGGTGGTCGCCTCCGCAGCGCACGCAGCGGGCTTGCTGGTGGCAGAACGCCGACGTGTGGCCGACGCGTTGGCAGCGGTAGCACTGCACCGGGCCTCGGCGAGTGCGCGCAGCCTCGGTGCTCACCACGCAGCGTTGGAGTCGACTGATAGTCGACACGTCCACTGGTGGCTGGCCGGGGTTGGGTTCAAGGGTGACGGTGAACAGGGGGAACGGCTTGCGGCTGTTGTTGTTGCCGGGGTCAGCTGACGACATGAGCTGGACCACGGACTTGACTTTAAAGCCAAGACCCGTGATCTCGTCAGTGATCGCCACCGCAGAGGCGCTGGCTGGCAGGCCGCGAACGACAAAGCGTTGCGAACGCTGCTTCGTCAGCGCGTACGTGTGGTAAAGCACGTTCTTCTCCTTTAGCATCGTGGTTACGGCCCTGTAATCATCGATGTTTTTCAGGGTCACTTTCGTGAGCCCTCCCGTCGGTTTGGTGAAATAGCCCTTGTCCGTGACGTGGGCATCCAGGAGTTTTAGGAGCGCATCGTGGCCAAGCTCCGTCTTGACCACGATCGCCGGGATCTTGTAGGCCTTGGCCGGGGGTTGGGTGGTAGCCGAAGCAGTGTCCATAGGATGGACAGCTGAGTCGGCGATGGCCGAGAACCGGTTTGTCGTGTCGACCGAAGTCGACGCGACTGCCGCCGGAGAGGCACGCTGCCGCGACCTCTTCTTGTTCGGCTCGGTGAAGGGGTTGGCGCCCGGTCCGTCACCGGGACGCTTGGCCTTCGGGGTGCTGGGTTCGCCGGACGCAGCCACGAACGGGAACACAGCGGGGGGCTCAGGCGTTGGCTCGGGGAAGCCAGCGAACTTGGGCTGTAAGGCGGTAGCAGCCTTACTCTGGGAAGGGGTCGGGGAGGGGGGTTTTTGGGAGGGTCGGGGGTTCTCCACCGGGTTCTTTCCATACACGTACTTAATCCCGTTTACCGTGACCTTGCGGCGTGGTGGGAAGTTCCCGTTGGTGGGTGGGGATTTTCGCCACGATACTGGAGAGTTCATGGCGAAATTCAAGGGGAGTGCGGCTTCACTGGAAGTGGTACACCGCGCGTCTTTGAGTGGGCCAAGTGCTTGTTTGCTGAAAGTTAGTCACGCACCGATTCCGGGCAATGAGCTAAGGTGAACAGCGTTTAGGCACTAGTTGGGGAACGGCAAGGCTACTCGATGGCTTCGCTGTTGCGGTCACCAAATCGTAGCTTGGGTTCGTGGGGTGCACAAGAGCGAGCGGCTTCACTGGGAGTGGTACACCGTGCTTCTGAGTGCAACTCGTAGTTTCGGGGGGCGTGCAGTCACTCCGTAGCTTCGCTATTGCGGTACACTAGGGCGTGGGTCTGACGCGGAGGGACGGCCTTTCGGCGGTTTAACCCTACCTAACGTTGAGCACAATGCTCGGGACCTCGTGCAGAGCTGACCGCCGACCCGGGGTCGGTTGACTTTCTCTGACGAGTCGGGATCTGCCTTGCTATCAGGGTTGATTAAACCAAGGTCAGGGACGCAAAGGAGGCGAAACGCAAGGACGTGCAGTTCAATCGAAATTGATGCCCTTGCGAGTGCGGGATTTTAGGTTGTGGCTAAGCCGGTCAGAGAGTAATCTTGCGTTGTGCCTGGGTCTTGAAGAGACCGAACCCACTCTGACTTTTTCGCCGCTAGGCTCTTCTTGCTTCTCCTGGCTGAATCTTACTCAGTGTAGTCGGTAGAGACTCGGCCAGTTCTTCGGTGAAACTCGTGACAACGCTCTTTTTCAGTCCGATCGCAAGGATGGCTGTGTGACCTTAGACAGCGCGGTGAAAACCACGGGCAGTCGGGGGGCCGAAGGGTTGCTTCCGTCAGCGACGGTCGCGGTAGGGCTGCTCGGGGAGCGGCGGTTGCTTAGGGGGCAATGGCGCGGTGAAAACCACGGACGATTACCACTTCAGCACAGGGTCCAGGACGTTGACAGGACAGGACGTCTCCTGTCGTATCTCTTGTCTCTTCCATGGAGTTGACGGACTCTGAGGCATAAAGTCGTATTAAAACCAGAACCGGGTGGGAAAAACCTAGGCTGCTTTTAAACATGAAAATGTCTGGGGTTGTCAAAAAATGGAAATATCGGCAATTTTGAATCTCCGCCAGGCATCGAAGTAGGGACTAAATGGTAGACAAAGAATTGAACTCTTTTTTGTCGAAAACCAGAAGACTGTAAGCCTTTTAAAAATGTGTTTTCCAGTCTCGTGAAGTTGGGAATCGATTTCTGGAGAATGACCGTGGTATTCGATAGAATTACTGATTTTGGGCGTCTGGCTGGATTGATCACGACCAAATTTGGAACGCATCTAGGTTCATCTTTTGGCTCGACATCGTAAAAGTTTCAAAACGATTGGACCCATAGCAACGCTGTTGTGCGCTTTCTGGCAAAGCTCTGCGCCGAACGTTCGTCGGTGAAATTGTCGTTTGAATTGAAAGACTTGTTGGAAAATCACTGAGCAAATCTTTGGGGTGCCGTGTTGATTGCCGGTTTCTTGGAAATGTGCGCTTTTCAACGGCACCCCGCGCACCCTCGTGGCACCATGGGAGGCCGAGCGATGGGCTTCGCTAGATTACCATGTCGCCGTGTTTCCGTCGTCAAAACGCCAGACAATGTCACTTAGTTTCAATCGGACCAGGCTTCTCCGTCCAAGCGCGCTCGGGATTGATGGAAATTCCCGAAGGTGTCGGTCGTGTTGGACTTAATTAAGCAATCAATTTTAAATTTCCGACGGTTGGAGCGGATTTAGTGGGTTGGAGAGGAACTGTAAGGTCAGATGTGATTAGAATTTGGTGTCCCCAAAAAGGACTTCTGCATACCAGCAGTCAACTCTTCGCCCCTAACCATTACTTGCTATGACCGGTCAAGAGAAATGATCTTATTTGTGGGAATTAACATGCGCTTAGAAACGCCAACATGGTTTAATCTTTGTGATCATTAGGTGACTTAGTGATTACCATACCGCCGGTAGTTTCCTCTGGTAGAAACGTTCGTGGCCTGGTGTCGGCCACACCGACGAGAAACTCGAAGAGCAAGATCGCTGAGTCATTTACAGAACAGTCTGCTCTAACCGTTCGCAAACTAATGACATAAAATATAATATTTATATTTTATTGTGAGCTAGGAAGGCGTAAAAACACCTAGTTCGCATGCAACCGCCGACTTTTGCCCTTCCGACCAAATTTGGGAAAGACATTTTTTCGTTCCCAACGACCCTGTAAGTATCGGCCGACCGCCCATCATCGCCCGCCACTTGCGACATCGTTGGGACAAATCAATTCACCCAACGCTCACGCCAGTACCACGCGACGCGAGCTCGTCGCCCGGTACTTTCGTTTTTACTCGGAAGGAAATCGTCGTCCCATGAGCCACCGTGATAAATGACTTAGCCGCAATTTCCGTCCGAAACGCTAAATCACACCCAACACTAAGGCTTTCTCGACGGCAATCGAATGCTTACGCCTTTGAAAGTTCGGTTTGCCAAGATGGTAACGTACAAGGCTCAGATGTGAAGAAAATTGGGTGGTCCTGAAAAGGACCTTTGTTGTTTCGTGTAGCGAGGTGTCGGATGGTTTAGCCGCCGAATCCGTAGAGCGTGCGTCCCTGGCGTTTGAGCGCGTAGACGACGTCCATGGCGGTGACGGTCTTCCTCTTGGCGTGCTCGGTGTAGGTGACGGCGTCGCGGATCACGTTCTCGAGGAACACCTTGAGCACGCCTCGCGTCTCCTCGTAGATCAGCCCGGAGATGCGCTTGACTCCGCCTCGGCGAGCCAGACGACGGATCGCGGGCTTCGTGATGCCCTGGATGTTGTCACGCAACACTTTCCTGTGTCGCTTCGCGCCTCCCAGTCCTTTGCCTCCTTTGCCGCGTCCAGTCATGTTGTGTAGAGGTGAGAAGTCCCGGTACAATATGCTCAAAATTTTAGAATTGCCACCCTAATTAACTTTGCCACTTTCAAAGCGACCAATCAAATTCTTTGAATCTCAACTGCCTCATCGGCGGCGTCCTCTGACGGCGTCGTCCAGGCGTGTTTGACTGTCAAAATTGTGTGACGTGTGAAAATCATTTTGAACCTTTTTTTGGGCCTGAATTGTGTAACCCAGGTTCTTTTGGGGCTGCAAAAAGGGTGGACAAACGCCTCGACCCTGGGTTCACTTGCTATTTCCTCCAATCAAGTAATTGACCAATCAGGACGCTCTAAAAGTTAACAAAAATGGCAAAATCCAAATTTTTCAATTCACAAGCAGCATCTAGCAGCCATGGCCCGTACCAAGCAGACAGCGAGGAAGTCGACCGGAGGAAAGGCGCCGCGTAAGCAGCTCGCCACCAAGGCGGCCCGCAAGAGCGCGCCGGCCACCGGCGGAGTGAAGAAGCCCCATCGCTATCGGCCGGGCACCGTCGCCCTGCGAGAGATCCGTCGCTACCAGAAGAGCACGGAGCTGCTCATCAGGAAGCTGCCCTTCCAGCGGCTCGTCCGGGAGATCGCGCAGGACTTCAAGACCGACCTGCGCTTCCAGAGCTCGGCCGTGATGGCGCTGCAGGAAGCCAGCGAGGCGTACCTGGTCGGTCTCTTTGAGGACACCAACTTGTGCGCGATCCACGCCAAGCGAGTCACCATCATGCCGAAAGACATCCAGCTCGCCCGACGCATCCGAGGGGAGCGCGCCTAATTCCACCACGACCCCACCCCGCCAGGAAACAAAAGGCCTTTTTCAAGGCCACAACATCTATCACTTAAGAGCCGATTGCGTTTGCATGCTGGTACAACGGACGGGGCCAACATAGCGTCCCATATTTTCTAAATTTTCAACAGTCAACATTGGCAACCCATCCGAAATGCTATCTTGCCGACAGCCTCCGAAACTGCCAGTGTTGTTGATACAAGTTATGGCATGACGGTAACATTAGACCACAGAACGAGAAGAATGGGGTTGGTGAATTGTGCGAGGTCATTTTGTAAAATCTTTTCTCCGGGACTTATATTCATATTCCTATTTTAATTTCTGTGTTGTGCAATTTGCAACTTATAATTGCAGCTTTATACTGCGTTGTCTTTCGAGGGTCCTCTCGTTAAAGCAGCTAAAACGTTTGCAATATCCTAGAAACTAACGATGGGAACGCTTTCTGTTCCATGCTGCGTGTTCGAGGCCGAGGGCGTCGTGAGGCCGAAGGTGGCTGCCGGGACGCCGGCAGGAGCAGCGCTAGGTGAATCTCAGTTCTATTCAACGGCAACACCCGGTCCCTGCTTTATTAGCTACACATTTCCTATCTTTTATGGTTGGAGGTGCCGGGTTCGATTCCCCGGACTGGTTGGTTTGCTCGATCAATAAAGTTAAGCAACATCGGGCGTGTTCAGATCTAAAATGGTGACAATATGATATTGTAAATAATTAATCACAGAAGATTATAAAAATAATTCAGAAACTTGATAACAATTCAACTTTGAACAGCAAATATTCCACAAATGAATGAAACAATGTTTCTTGGCGAGGGTCCTGCTCTCAGAATCTTATTTGATATTTCCCTTTGTTAAGCAAACAGGAAACCCACGTTCACTTTAAAAGATAGCCTTAATTTTTTACGGTTAAAACTATCAACTAGAGCCGATTTCGTTGATGTGTTTTTTATATGCCTTGGCGATTTGGCATGCGATACTTGATATTGTTCCTCATAGCATCATCATTGCAATCTACTTGACACATGATCCAGCATTCAGTGCAATGTGTAACATCATTCTCCACCCTCTAGATGTTTCCCCACCTGGCGGGGACGATGCAATGTCTCGATGCAGTGTCACGATCAGCATCTTGTCTGTTGCAGGCCCGGCGATGAGAAGCCGTCATCCTTCAACACGCATCGGTGCGTTGGTTGCGCCTGACATCGCGGCCACGCGCGCTACACGCATGTCTTGCAAATCCTCGGCGGCCGGGCGCACTTCGCTTCGAGTATCAACTCGACCAGCTCCTCGTTCCTTGGCTGCCGTCGAACGCGGCCGCTGGAATAGCTTCATAGCTTCATAGCTTCATTGCTTCATTGCTTCAATGCTTCATAGCTTCATTGCTTCAATGCTTCATAGCTTCATTGCGTCAATGCTTCAATGCTTCATAGCTTCATTGCTTCAAAGCGTCACAGCTTCTTAGCTTCAAAGCTTCATTGCTTCATTGCTTCAATGCTTCATAGCTTCATAGCTTCATTGCTTCATAGCTTCATAGCTTCATAGCTTCATAGCTTCATAGCTTCATAGCTTCATAGCTTCATAGCTTCATAGCTTCATAGCTTCATAGCTTCATAGCTTCATAGCTTCATAGCTTCAAAGCGTCACAGCTTCATAGCTTCATTGCTTCATAGCTTCATTGCTTCATTGCTTCATTGCGTCATAGCGTCACAGCTTCATAGTTTCATTCGTTCATAGATTCATTGTGCAAATACCGACCCTAATAAAACTTCCCGATGTTTGTGTGTGTGTGTAAATAAGAGGGTTGTTAAAGACAGTTGAATGATATAACAGAATGTATTTCGCACTATGCTTGGTCGGCATAGAAGTGTTGCTCTGTTGGCTTCCAGGCCATGCAGGAATTGCTGGCAATGAGATGGCCGACAGAGCAGCTAAGGACGCCACGACAAAAGCCGATGTTGACTACACAGCTGTTCCTGTGAGTGATCTTAAAGCCGCATTCAGGGCCGAAACAAAGAAGTGCTGGCAAGCGACATGGGACACTGTGTGTTAGTCAACAAACTGAAGCCCATCAAGGCAGCTATCGACCCCTGGCAATCTTCTGCCCGACACACTCGACGCGAGGAGGTTGTAACAACGAGGTTGCGCATCGGTCATAGCCCGCTCACCCACGTCTTCATCCTGAAGCGAGAAGAGCCACCGATGTGCACCTCCTGTGATCAACCTCTCTCGATTAAACATCTCCTTGTCGAGTGTGCCGTTCACAGGCAACTGCGTAACACCCTGCAGATTCCCGGAAGTTTGCCAGAGGCGTTGGGAGACAACGCCGTGTCGATAGATCGAGTAATTCGATTTTTAATTAAAACTGACTTTTTTAAACTTATCTAGTTTTTAGTAAGTTTTTAAAGCAGTTTATGTTCCAGGCGCAAGTATTTATAAAAACTGCGTCTGGACATGACAACTGGTTTTTTAGCATTGTTTTTATTGCTTTTTAACTATTGACAATATTTTACACATCTAACTTGACTCAATTTTATTTGTTTTTAGTTGGAGAGTTGTTTTTTATTGTCTTTGTTGTCTTTTTATTTTTAAATTAGGACTGCCATTTTATAAACTGATCTATTTTAGAGAAGTTTTAAAATCAGTCTTAAATTCCTGGCGCAGGTATTTATAAAGAATGCGTCAGGAAATAATAACTAGTTTTTTAACCTAGTTTTTGTTTTTTAACTAATGACATTATTTTATCCAACTGATCGATAGTTTTATCTATTTGATTTTTTGTTGTTAAATGTTTTGTCATTGTTTTGTTTTTAACCATTTGACCGGCGCAAATAGCCAAAGCTGCTGACGCGCCGTAAAACCCCACAAATCAATCTACTGCTGCCGATTCCTGATGTTGCATAAAACCTTTTTAATTAAGAAAAGCAACTTATTATAATAGAAAAAAGAGATAATAAAGAAAGAGCGATGGATAGAGATTAACAGAGATTTAACTGAAAAACAAAAATGGCATTTAATCCATATTGATTCCAACCTGTTTTTAAATATCAAGCACACAAAAACTCCAAGAACAGTAAGAATGATTTCTCAATAAATTTTTGTAATTGTAATCTATGTTGGCCGGACTCTTATCCCAAATGGGTAGAAGGAAGGGAATATTTTCACATTGAAGGCATAAAATACTAATGAAAGTTGCAGATTTCAATCGATTTTCTACGATTTTGATGAAAAATTTTAACACAGGCTTCCTGCAAACATTGCTTAGTTGTCAGTCCAATGTTCTTGAGCCAGCAATGCTATGGCATTGAACATGTCGAGCCAAGCATAAACCCTTAAAGTACAGAGTAGTTGATGAGCGTAACGAGCGTAGCGAGTGAAGCGAAATCTTCAATTACACTTTACTGCTAAAAAAATCTCCAATGTTTTTTTTTTTTGTTTGTTTTTTTTTTTTTTGTGTTTGTTTTTTTGTGTGTTTGTTCGCGCACTACAGGCCAAACGCCAAAACGGATTTTGATGAAAATTTCTGTGAACCTTCGTTTTCTCTGAACTTAGATCTGCCACGTTTTTGAAGCAATTCGGACGAGCAAATTTTATGTTATTAAGTTTTTACGAAATTTTTCAGTTTTTCCAAAACACGTTTTCCACTCTAGAAGCCAAGCATCTGAATATAATTTGACGAAACTTTCAGGATATGTTGGCCCTCACGATTTAATGTTTGTGTAAAAATTTCATTGTTGTATGTTAAGCACTTTTCTTGAAAATTGCGCTTTAATGACGTTTTTTTGCGATTTTTTTAGCGTTTTTTCAGTTTTTTGCCACTAAAGCAACTTTATCTTGAACCGATGTTCACAAAATTTACTGCGTGCATTCAAAGTCGTAAGAAGAAGATATTGTCTTAATTTTAAGCAAATCAATTGAATAGCTTTTCTTTAAATCGATTTTTACGTTTTGAAATATTCCAATAATTTCACAACGACTACATCATGATATTTTTTTCAAGTAACGAATGTCATTGACAAAGCTGCTAAATTATCACTGGACATGTTAAATTGATCATAAAAGCCTCTAGGCTATGCGGACACGCAATATAATCGCGTTGAGGGTGAGCGTAAATGTTACGCTCATTCACAACACGATTATATGAGTGTTCGCATAGCCTAGTCTGGTAGAAATGTCGATTGGTAGAAGCAGTTTGAACGTGAGTCAAGCTACGAAGCAATCGAATTTTTCAAACTAAAAATCTTATTTCATATAATAATTATTCCATTTGCATCCTACATCTTATAATCATCATCAAATATAAAAGATAATATAATAAGCAATCATGGCTTTGTTGATGAGCGTAACGAGCGTAGCGAGTGGAGCGAAATCTTCAATTTCATTTTACTGCTAAAAAAAACCCGGAATGTTTTTGTTTGTTTGTTTGTTTGTTTTTGTTTTTTTGTGTGTTTGTTCGCACGATTCCGGCCAAACGCCAAAACGGATTTTGATGAAAATTTTGGTGGACATTCGTTTTCTCTTAACTTAGATCTGCCACGTTTTTGAAGCAAATCGGACGAGTAAATTTCATGTTATTAAGTTTTTACGAAATTTTTCAGTTTTTCCAAAACACGTTTTGCACTCTGGAGACCAAGAATCTGAATATAATTTGACGAAACTTTCTAGATATGTTGACCCTCACGATTCAATGTTTGTGTTAAAATTTCATTGTTTTACGGTAAGCAGTTTTCTTGATAATGTCACTTTTATGTCACTTTTTAAGCGTTTCTGCAGTTTTTTGCAACTAAAGCAACTTTATCTTCAACCGATTTTAACAAAATTTACTGTGTGCATTAAATATCGTAAAAAAAGATACCGTGTTAATTTCAAGCAAATCAATTGATGAGTTTTTCTTGAAATCGATTTTTACGTTTTGAAATATTCAAATAATTTCATCATGATATTTCCAGGTAACAAATGTCATTGAAAAAGCTGCTTAATTAACACCGAACATTATAAATTGATCATAAAAGCCTCTAGGCTATGTGCACGCGCAATATAATCGCGTTGTGGGTGAGATTAACACGATTATATGAGTGTTCGCATAGCCTAGTGTATACAACAGACACGTTACCTAGCATCACTCGACTGAAGCATCGAAAACCAAGTGGTCTTTGGTTGAAAAAAAAAAGCTGACGTTTTCCGACTGTCTCTGCCGTTGCAGGCGACGTGGGCGAGACAGGAATTTGAAACGAAGCAGCAACAGCTGGCAGTGGGACAGCGAGCTTCGAAGCCGGCACCTCGGCGATCCACCAGTTGTCTGCAAGCTGTTGACGTCGGCGACTCGAACCCGGGACCGACGCCGGCTGCTGCGCCTGCGTGTTCTTGTTATCAAAGCCCGGCTACTAAATACACTCAACCTTAAAATGCGCAGGGTTCGATGTTCGATTGTTTATTCCAACCCTGTGAGAATTTCCATCATCATGTCTTGTCTTGTCACATTTTCGCTTTTTGCTTGTCATTAAAGGAGGGTGAAGCAGAGTAATTTTACTGATTTAATTTGCCACCCGCGAACAGTTTACATATCCAGGTTTTCAGGGAAGTTTCCATAATTTTGGCAATTCTAACACGGATCGCAAGAGAATTTGATCTGAGACTCACTAGTATTCGAATAAGAAGCTTAATCTGATCATAGCCCAACATCGAAGCAGTGGTCCAGTGGTTAGCGAGCTCGCCGCTGACGACTGGGATTTGAAGGGCTCGGGTTCGATCCCCGTTTCATGCGCAGCTTTTTGGCATTGCCCTTAATGTGACTACTTCGTCGTCAATGTTAACATTGACAAAGACATCTCTGTATTATCGACAGTAGCGTAGTTCTGGACTTTACGGAGAATTACTGTCCTAACCTAGTGACAGCGTGGTGCATTGGATTGCACGCTGGCCTTCTAGCCAGGGACAGAGGCGTCCCGGGTTCGATCCCAGTCTTCCACGTGGCTTATTGGCAACGTTGAGCCCATGCAAACATCTCGACACAAGGACGCTGAACAGAGAACGTCGACTTCGGCATCAGCGACGCAAGCAGCTCACGTCGGCAACTTCCCTAAAAGATCACAACTACTGACCATGTGCAAAGAGTTGGTAGAATGCAGAGCGAGCTAGCATCGATGGCGTGGTGTAGTGGATAGCACTCGTGTCTGGCAAGCTGGCGGCACGGGTTCAAAGCCCGGCGCCTCCGCTTTTTGGAACTTCCAATTCAATTGGACTTGTATAATTGAACCGGTCTCTACTGAGATATCGTAGAAAGAGCAAGGAACAGGAAAAAAATACCAAGTCACAAATTAATTTTAATTTAGCTAATTGATGGCGCTGTCTATCATGTTCTGTTATCACTAATTTACGTTTCGAGCAAACTGTTTGGTTGAGTCTAGTGAAGCTGTCTAGGGTGTTAGGGTGGGACGTATAATTCCCACGATATAATCCAGATCGAGATAGCGAAGCATCTCTGGTTTGTGGAACCTAACATTCAATTGAACTGGTATACTAGTAAAAGTATTTCAGTTGAGATATCGTGAAAGAGTAAAAATCACGGGAAAAAAATGCTAAGTCACAGATTAGTTCTAAATTAGCTAACAGATGGCGCTGTCTATCATGTTTTCTTATCACTAATTTGCGTTTTGAGGTATCTTTTCAGCTAAGGGGAGTGCATTTCCTTAGGGTGTTAGGGTGGGTCGAATGATTCCCAGCAACAATCCGAACCGAGGTCGCGAAGCGACCGAGGTTCGGATTTTTGCTCGACTTATTTAATTCATTCGCCCAATTAATTGCAAAAATGTCTCCACGCGCTTCTACCCCGACCGGATTTGATCCCGGGACCTCTGTGGTGGGATCCAAGCACTCTAGCCGCTCGGCTATGCAGTCGTCCTGCATCTCAGAAGATTTTTAGAGTACATGAACTACACGTTTCGGGGCGGATTTTCGTACTTATTAAAAATTCGATGATTTTTTTTGAAAACCCCGCCACCTGATCGGACCGCTATGATAATAGCGACCCGATCAGGTGACTTGTACCCGGCCATCCGGGAGAGACGTCTGCTGCAGACATCTCAGCAACCCGAGCGGGATTCGAACCCAAGTCCTCTGTGTTGTCAGTCAAGCACCTTGGCCAAGCGGCTGAGGTGGTGACATGTTCGTCGATACGTTAGTAGAGTATGTGAACTTCTCGATCTGCATTCGAGACATAAGTCCAAAATGACGAGAAGCAAACCCAGTGCAACGGGATTTGATCCCGGGACCTCTGTGTTAGTATCCTAGCACTCAATCCGCTCGGCTATGCAGACATCGTGCAGTAAAGATGATTTTTTGAGGACTTGAACTACACGTTTCGGGGCGGATTTTCGTACTTATTAAAAATCGGTGGTTTTTTTCAAAACCCCCGCCACCTGATCGGACCGCTATGACAATAGCGGTCCGATCAGGTGACCCCGGCCATCCGGGAGAGACGTCTGCTGCAGACATCTCAGCAACCTAGGCGGGATTCGAACCCAAGACCTTTGTGTTGCCAGTCAAGCACCTTGGCCAAGCGGCTGAGCTGGTGACATGTTCATTGCTTCTTTAGTAGAGTGTGTGAACTTCTCGTTCTGCATTCGAGTCCAAAATTCGACCCTCTAGACTCTATTCGAGAGTCCAAATTATAGACATGCCAACCCATCACGAAAGGATTTGATCCCGGGAACCTCGGTGTAGAGTTCCAGCGCGCTAGCCTCTCGGCTATAGTGCCGACATGTTGATTGATGGTTACTTACAGTATGAACTACAGATTTCGAGTACCATTTCGTATCTGTTCAAAGTTCGTTGCGTTTGGTTAAAGCCAAAATCGGTACAAAAGAAATTAATTTTGCGATGAGGTGACCAATCATCAATCATCAATCATAAATCATCAATCATCAATCATCAATCATCAATTCGGTCGGTTGAGCTTTTCGTTGCTCGGCAATCGCGCTCGCAACGCGTCCTTTGCTTGCCAAGCTGTTATTTGAGTGAAGGTAGTACATGGTCATGTAAGATATTGCTCGCAATGAAGCTGTATGCAACCGGCTTCTAACTTCGATCTTGCAGACAAGTCCGCCTAGCAGCCTGCTGCATTGAGATGCTACGATATCTTAGTGCTCTTAAAGAGCTTCAGTGAGCGTTGTGTTCCTTTGGGTAATCTTGAAGTTAGCAAGCAAACATAAGCCCGGGGGGATGCGAGGCGACGCCAGTTGGATATGGAATGTCCGGCCCCGCTTCACGTTGGTAAACCTTGCTTCAAGTTCACCCAACACCTCGGCACCGGCCAGCCGTGGTGTATTTCAACACAGCTGCACATCCACTGAAAACAGTTAGGTATCCAAGTTGAAAGAAAATAAGCGTATTCTTCATGATAAAATCAGTTAAATTGCTTATAGATACAGAGAAAAAAACCATACACAAAAATACATTTGAATCTTTCAGCAGTGAGTGTTACAAGTATCCCACAACGAGACACGGGCAAGACCTGTCGCATCGTCCCAGGGTACATCTACTTACAGTTCCTAGCTGCTCCTAGCTGCTCCTAGCTGCTCCTAGCTGCTCCTAGCTGCTCTTAGCTGCTCCTAGCTTGATGCTTGCTGCTAGCTTGAAGCTTGCTGCTAGCTTGCTGCTAGCTTGAAGCTTGCTGCTAGCTTGAAGCTTGCTGCTAGCTTGAAGCTTGCTCCTGCTGCTCCCAGGCATCATCATCAATTGTTGTGCCCATGTTGCACTCACCGCGTCGCACGACCGGCTCGAGCTGCGACGGCGTCTCGTCGCCAGCCGGCTCGCAACAAGGGCACAAGTTGTCCTGCCTTGGAGACACAAGGCTTGGAGATAGATCCAGGGGTACAGTATCAGGGAGGCGTTGGAAGCGGGAACAAGTGACAGGCCCCAGTCACAAAATCCCTGGCTTGACCGACCTTGCTACCTAACTGTCCAAGCATACAATTAAGTTTAACCATACACACATGAAAAATCACAAATCGTCACAAATTCACTGGGAGTCGATCTTCTGTCGTGTATAGTTGCTAATTATTATCTTAGGTAGCTACTCTCGCAACTAGGTATTTATTTACGTATATTATTTCTTACTTGATTTGAAAACGGTAATTTTAATATTTGTGACATAATTTATTGCATCCAAAGGGAAAGAAATGTGCTTTATGTACTCATTGTCAAAAGTTGTAAGCTGCTATTCAATTCTATTACTTGGCCGCGGCAAGCGGGCATCCATTCGTTACCTAGATTTTTTACAATAGGTTCCTATGTCACGTTGATTGATTGCTATTTGATAGTGTCGGCAGCTTGGTGCTTGCGATGACCTACAGGCTTGCTGCTGGGTAAAGTTGAGTAAAGTTGAGTAAAGGTTCGTGTCACCTCACCACCCTCTAACTGCATCCGTCAAAACACTCGACAAATACAACCTCGTATCTTGGAAACTTGCTCCTTTGCAATCGTCAAACAGACGTTGGTGTGAATTCAATTCCTAAATTAACGTCCGTGCCGGGATTCGACACCGGGTCTTTGTCTGTCCGGGGCACTGCACTTATCCATTACGCTACACGGACAACCGACTGTGGAATTGACCACACAGGAGACGTTGAAGAGGTTATTTTCTTTGTATTCAAAGATTGAGGATTACTTTTTTTTGGTTGTGTGAAATCACTTTCTTTTTTGCTTTCAAATTTCATTATTATTTTCAAGACATTATATTTGCTCGTTGTTTCGTCAACTTTGCGTGTCTGGTAAACCCGGCCCCTCCACCCGTGTGCCGTGACCTTCTGACATAGCTGGAGGACTCAGCGCCACGACAAGCTTCACTTTCAAACACGCTGAAAACTTATTTGACAATTAGACTTATTCCATACAATAACAATTTCATGAAAATCACGTCATGATACCCACTCGCTAAAGCCAGCCAGAGCAATGCGGGCTGTGATTTCCCTGTCTTCCTTTGTTATTTAGCAATTGACTTTAGAAAGCTATTTGGTTAGAATCTTCTTTATTCAACTATTCAATTAGTTTAAGTACATGAGATTCATGTTTCACGCTGGAAGCTTTGTTAGCTTCGGTTACAACGCTCATCGATAAAACTGTTCACCCTTCAATCAGAAAATTTGTTTTATGATAAATGTCTCGGCATTTGTTTCGGTACCTGCTGGGAATCGTGCAACTCCTGATGTTACAAATTTAGGTTTAAAAAGCAACAAGTAGGGATGAGTTGAGCCAGTGAAACACTTGTAGCTGAGGAAGTCTTGGCTTTAATCTCGTCTCGGCAAGTGTCGATGGTCCGGTGCAGCAAGCAACTGTCAATCTTCACCAGCACTTGTCTTCACCAGACACCTGGAACAAGCAGAAACAAGCGACGGCTTCCCTTCGCGGGGAACAACAAACAACTCGGCATCAACGATCTCAGTTAGTCGCCGAATAAAGAGAGACCAGGAACAGAGATGGGGAATTGTTAGCATTTTACTATGAGGATGGGAAGGGATTGGGAGATGGAATAAAGAATAATGATGAGAAAATTATTACAGAAAAAATTAGTACTTACTAAAGCATCAAAAGATACAAATTTTAGTAGAAAATAAAATAAATAAAATAATAAACTTTAAAATAAATCAGTGTTTATTATTTAGAATCAATTCTTAATGTATAAATAGTTTATTTTAAAATGCTTTGCTAAATTTCAGAACATTAAACTAGGTACTAGGTGGTAGAAGTAAACAATAAACATATAATATCAGTGTCATAAACAAGTTTCCTGTGGATATGATGGGTCAGTAGATTTCCCTGATTTTCAGTAGATTTCCGAAGTTGGAACTTTCGTGGGACGTCCGCGTTCGCGAAGGCGTGGGCTCGCTGAAGGGACGTCATCCACTGCAGGGCAAGGAACTCGTTGAAGGGACTTCATCCGCTGCAGGGCAAGGAACTCGTTGAAGGGACGTCATCCGCTGCAGGGCAAGGAACTCGTTGAAGGGACTTCATCCGCTGCAGGGCAAGGAACTCGTTGAAGGGACTTCATCCGCTGCAGGGCAAGGAACTCGTTGAAGGGCGTCATCCGCTGCAGGGCAAGGAACTCGTTGAAGGGACGTCATCCGCTGCAGGGCAAGGAACTCGTTGAAGGGACGTCATCCGCTGCAGGGCAAGGAACTCGTTGAAGGGACGTCATCCGCTGCAGGGCAAGGAACTCGTTGAAGGGACTTCATCCGCTGCAGGGCAAGGAACTCGTTGAAGGGACGTCATCCGCTGCAGGGCAAGGAACTCGTTGAAGGGACGTCATCCGCTGCAGGGCAAGGAACTCGTTGAAGGGACGTCATCCGCTGCAGGGCAAGGAACTCGTTGAAGGGACGTCATCCACTGCAGGGCAAGGAACTCGCTGAAGGGACGTCATCCACTGCAGGGCAAGGAACTCGTTGAAGGGACGTCATCCACTGCAGGGCAAGGAACTCGCTGAAGGGACGTCATCCGCTGCAGGGCAAGGAACTCGTTGAAGGGACGTCATCCGCTGCAGGGCAAGGAACTCGTTGAAGGGACGTCATCCGCTGCAGGGCAAGGAACTCGTTGAAGGGACGTCATCCGCTGCAGGTCAAGGAACTCGTTGAAGGGACGTCATCCGCTGCAGGTCAAGGAACTCGTTGAAGGGACTTCATCCGCTGCAGGGCAAGGAACTCGTTGAAGGGACGTCATCCGCTGCAGGGCAAGGAACTCGTTGAAGGGACGTCATCCGCTGCAGGTCAAGGAACTCGTTGAAGGGACGTCATCCGCTGCAGGGCAAGGAACTCGTTGAAGGGACGTCATCCGCTGCAGGGCAAGGAACTCGTTGAAGGGACGTCATCCGCTGCAGGGCAAGGAACTCGTTGAAGGGACTTCATCCACTGCAGGGCAAGGAACTCGTTGAAGGGACTTCATCCGCTGCAGGGCAAGGAACTCGTTGAAGGGACGTCATCCGCTGCAGGGCAAGGAACTCGGCTCCCGTGCCTGAAACACCGAAACACGGTCAAGTGAGCTCGGGTGAAACTCAGACAGGAAAAGCTTGCTTCGTTTGCGTCTCATTCTCCCTCCGAGTTCAGAGCAGCGAAGATCTGACTGTAATTAAGAATGTTGTGTTAATTTCAGAGGGGAGAGGCAGTCACGAAAAGGCAGAAAGTTATACGCAAGCAAAGCTACAAACAAAATTTGCTTGCTTTATTCAATGATATTCTTTCGTTCGAGGTTGTTCTTTATTAAAAGCAGAATACGCGATCAAAAAATGTGTTAATTCCTTTATTTTTAATCATTCACCAAATGCAGGCTCTTTTCCCTAGTAAATATACAATTTTTAAATTAATAAGTATATTTTTCTAAAAAAAATGAAGCAGACTTCTTGGTTTGGACGTTTGAACACAAAATCCCAGGGATTTGAACAGCAAATGTTAAGTATCAGCAACCAAGGAAAGTATTTAGCAGAGCTACTTACTAAACTGACTTAGTTGCCCTTCGCCGGACACTTAAGGAAGCGCGGTCTACCGTGATGAAGATGTTGACGTGTTGAAGATTGATGGCTTCTGATCCCCAGGTCTGCAACAGATAAGATACAAAGCGTTACACAAGACACATACGTAGGCTGCCAGCATGACGCGCCTGTCTGTCGGGTTGCCTATGTTGGCACAGGGAAGCCACTTGAGAATGTAATGTAAGAATATACGGAAATTACGGTGTCCAGGATGTGAAGAGCTGTAACGTTAGACACGATTGTGGGACGTAAGAATGCCGACCGACCAAGACCATTGCTGATGCCTAGTTGTCATTATTAGTCGGTAGTAGTAGCATATTTGCGTGTGCTTACATCAACATGTCTTAGTAAATACTTTTTAAACATATAAAAATACCCGATTGGTGGAATTACTTGATTGGTGGAAAGAGCCAGTGTCGTCAAGGTCGTGGCGTTTGTCCACCTCTGGTTCGCACCCAAAAGAACCAGGGCCACAAAAAATGGGCTTAGAAAAATTTTCAAAATACTTGGTACGCATTACAAAATTTTGACAGTCAAACACGCCTGGACGACGCCGTCAGAGGACGCCGCCGATGAGGCAGTTGATATTCAAGGAAATTGATTGGTCGCTTTGAAAGTGACAAAGTTTATTAGGTAGGCATTTCTGTGACCAGGACGCTGCTCATAGATTTTCGTTTTACAACGTGCCGCGTGTGAAATCTCTTACTGCCGTAGTAAACAATAAAAGTGCTGAAAGACAATAGTGTTTTATACACGTCCCTGTGCATTGTGGCGTAAGCCGTGTGCTTAAAAAGTGAATTCCTTCTTTCAATTTAATAAAATGGCCCTCGGCGCCAGTGACATTGATTGATCCAGAACCAGTGAGTGTCGACGCAAAAAGGACCGAGCGCCAGCGATGATTGATCCCGGCGACGCACTCGTTGCTGAACGAGTGGCGAATTCCGCGAATGTCGCAACAACATTCGCCAGACCAGCAGCTCCATCCACGTCAGTGCAAAGCGAGGATATGGAGTACACCCTGGCCTCTACTAAGAGAGGGCGAGAAGCCGATGCAAGGAAGACTGCGAAGCAGCCATCTCGTGATTCCAGCAGTGAGTCTGCATCCAGCCGAAAAAGGAAGAATCCGCGCCCCAAAACTGCCGATCCCGGCTTTGTGGGTGTTAACATGTTCGCGCCGCTGGCCGGTTTCTCGGTACACCCGCTAGATCAGGCAAGTGCGACGCCACCGGCCTCAACTACAACCCAGAAAAAGAAGCCCAGAATACCGCCAGTGATGACACGAAACCAGGCCACACACTCGGCAATGTTGGCGCTGGTTTTGACAGTGCTTGACGAAAATGAGTTCCTCATAAAGCCCCGGCTTGATTTCTCGGCGATTACTGTCGTAAGCATCGAAGCTTACAACAAGCTGACCACCCTGCTCGTAGAGAAACAAATAGACTACTACACCTACTCAGCGCAACCCATGCGCACGCAAACATTTATCCTCCGCGGCTTGCCGATCAACGCGGAAACAGAGCTGATAAAGGCAGCTCTGAACGAGGCCGGCTTCCCAGCCAGGACAGTGACGCAGCTGGTAAATACCAGGGAAGAGAATCGGCCTGCACTTCCTCTCTTCCGCATCACCATGGCACGCAACGTGGGCGAGAAGGCGGCCGAGCTCACCGAGCTCACGCGTCTCCTAAGCTGCACAGTGTCTACTGAAGCGCCGCGCACATCAACCAAAAACCAGACAGCTATTTGCTACAACTGCCAGAAGCCCGGGCATTCGGCGCAGTTCTGCAGGTTACCGCAGAAGTGCTCCCGGTGCGCCGAGAACCATCACTACAAGCAGTGCGGCTTGAAATCGACGGAGCCGCGCGTCTGTGCAAACTGCAATGGGCCGCACCCTACAACGTTCCAGAACTGCCCCTATCTGAAGGAGGTCCGGCAGCGTCGTGCGCTGCAGGCTACAAACGCCCGTCGAACCAGCGGCGCTCTCAACCGAGGAGCCGTGCTCGGCTCCGCTGCGGCCACTGCGCGGGACTCGCCTCGCAACCAGCAACGCCGTCTCGACGCCCCGAAAGCAGCGCCTAGGACATCAACACCTGTCGTAAGCACTCGGACCTTCGCCCAAGTCGCCTCGACCACAATCCCAACTACACAAGAGACCGTTCAGGAGGAAACCGAGCCGAAACAACCGCTTATCTCATCCCCGGACCCAACTGTACCACCCGCAGAAAACAACTTCAACTGGAAAGACCTCGCCCTATCCCTTGCGCAATTTATTGCAAGCTTAAACATTCATCCAATAATCACCATGATCGCGCACAGCGCATTCCAATTCATTTCTTCACTCAAAAATGCCAGTCCCTAGAAATGAAGCCCCTTTCCTCATCAGTTCTTGGAACGCCAATGGAATAACAACCCGCCGGGCCGAATTCCACTCTTTCCTAACATCCTTTGATATTCAAGTAGGACTCCTCTGCGAAACTCGTTTGACTGCGACAAGCAGACTAGCACTGGCCAACTACAGTGTTTACAGAACAGACCGACCCAACGGCACAGGAGGCGGCACCGCCATCGCCATCAAAACTTCCATCAAGCACCACGAGATCGCCCTGCCAGCGCTAAGCCAACTGGAGGCAACGGGGGTGATGGTGGAAACGCACTTCGGCCCGCTGCGCATCATTTCTGTTTACCGGCCACCAAAAGGCCCACTGTGCACCGACGATATCACTGCCTTGATGGACGCCCCCCAGCCCACTATCATCGGAGGCGACCTCAACGCGAAGCATACTGCCTGGAACAGCAGGCTCGTGTCTCCGGCAGGCCGAACACTCCTCAAACTAGCAAGAGAAGCCGGCTTCTCCGTGATGGGCCCAACAGGACATACGTACTTCAAGGTTGGTGCTCGCTGCAACTCCTCCGATGTCCTTGACATATTCCTCACCCAAAACCTGCAAAGTTCAATTGAAATTTCAAACATAACCGCTTTGACCTCTGATCACAACCCGATCCTCGCGACAATAAGCAACACACTCCTCACTGCCACCGAAACAGTTGCACGCAGAAACTTCCGCAAGGCCGACTGGAATCAGTTTCGAACAACAACCGATGAAAACTTAGCTGACTTCACACCAACACTGGACACACCTACCGCCATTGACGAAGCCGTCGAAGCCCTGACAGGAGCCATTCAATCTGCAGTCGAAGCTAGTGTTCCAATGCACAAACCCCGCAGAAATACTCTCTTTGACCTCCCTGCTGGCATTCTACAGTCCATCAAGATGAAGAATGCTGTGAGAAGGAAATGGCAACAGCTTCGAACTCCAGACTTGCGTCGCAGGTACAACGCTATGGTTGCCGAGTTGAAGATCACCATACAAAGCCATCTGTCCGGCCGCTGGGAAGCTGTGCTGGAAAACCTCTCGCCAAACGACGGATCTATCTGGCGCATGACGCGGAAATTGACTCGGCGACCCGAACCCAGCCCGCCCATCCAGGGCCGACACCATCTCGCCTGCAGTGCCCAAGACAAAGCGGAAGTGCTTGCAGAGTCGCTGGAAGCCCAGTTTCAGCCAAATCCAGCCACCGCCGCCAGCGCAGCGATCGAAGCGCACGTGTCCAACTGGCTGTCTGGCGTCCATCCCGAGCAAGCCACCGAACCGTGCACCATCGCCGAGGTGGCCAAGATAGTCAACGCGTTGCCCAACGGCAAGGCCCCGGGCGCTGACGGCATCAACAACCAGACGGTCAAAGAACTCCCTTTCTCCGCCTGCATCCTACTCTTGGACATCTTCAACGCTTCACTGCTTCTACATCACTTCCCGACTAACTGGAAAACGGCGAAGGTCATACTATTTCCCAAGCCCGGAAAACCGCTACGAGAACCAGCTAGCTACAGACCAATCAGCTTGCTGGCTACACTTTCAAAAATTTTCGAAAAGATAATTCTATCCCGACTCCAGAATCACATTGATGGCCATGACCTACTCATTCACCAGCAATGTGGTTTTCGCCAAAACCATTCAACTACCGACCAGCTGCTCCGTGTGGTGAACTTGATATCACACGGATTCAACACAAACCGAAGTACGGGAGTTGTATTTCTGGACGTGGCAAAAGCGTTCGACAGGGTCTGGCACTGTGGTCTGCTCGCAGATCTCATTAAAATGCAATTCCCTCTTCACATGATCAGGCTCCTTCAATCCTACCTTTCTAAAAGATCCTTCTTCGTATCTATGCGTGACCAAAACTCCACGACTAGGCCCATCCATGCCGGCGTACCGCAAGGGAGTGTCCTGGGCCCTGTCCTGTTCAATCTCCACACCAACGATTTCCCAGTCAACATCCCCGGCGTCGAGGTCGCCCTCTACGCGGACGACGCAGCGCTTCTTGCCCGGTCTTTCAGCACGAAGAGGATCGAGAAGCTGCTGCAGACCGCCCTGGACACGATCTCCGCCTGGTACGAGACCAAGCGCATCGCGGTGAACGCGGACAAGACAACTGCCACGCTGTTCTCCTGGAAGGAGTCGGCCAGGACCGAGCCGGTCATCAGGCTGCACGGCACGCAGATCACGTGGTGCCCGCACAGCCGCTATCTTGGGGTGGAGCTCGACCGCCACCTCACGTGGGGGCCGCACGTCAGCCGCATTTACTCAACGGCGGTCAAGAAGATGGCATCGCTTTGGCCGCTGTTGAGGGGGAGAAGACTGGCGCCAAACGTCAAGGCGCGGGTCTACACCACCATCGTAAGGCCCGGCCTTACCTATGCGTCGCCCATATGGGGCGGTTGTGCCGACCACCACCTGGAACAGCTGCAGCGGCTTCAAAACCGCGCACTGAAGGCGGCCCTGTCCCTGCCACGGTTCACGAGAACCGCCGACGTCCACCGCCAACTGGGAGTGGAGCTACTCCGCACTTTCATGTCCCGAATTAATCAGGCTTATCATTTAAAATCAACCGACCACCTAAACCCTCTTATTGCAAATTCAATACAAAATCCTTCTCCATGGGACCGTTTCTATCGGCCCATACACTCCATCCAAATTTGACCGCAGCAGCTACTAACGGCTTGCCGAGCTGCTGCAATCCCTAAAATATCCCAAAAACATGGTCAATAACGGCTTGCCGGACCTCTCCCGATTTCACCACTAAAATAATCTTCGTGCACTAAAAGTCATAAGACTGACGGGCACAAACGAGTCCGACTCATCAGCGGGCCACTCCGTGGCCGCTGCTGCATCGGCCTCCAGCAGAGAGCAGGGACCAGGACGCTGCTACAGAAACCGGGGTGGATAGCACCATGTAACGCAAGATTACTCCCCGGTACCTCTTAGAATCTGTGTTTCACGCCGGTCGAGTGACCTTGAAATCGTTCAAATCTTTTCGCTAGTGTATGTGTATATCACGGTGACGGACTTGAGTGCTTCGGCACGAATCGCGTGCGTGTTTTATCACAGTGTAACTTGTGTAATCAGTTCATGTGCGTAAAACCGTGAGGAACTCGAGTGCTTCGGCACGAAACGCATATTGTGTGCATTAGTGTAGTGATTACTGTTGGTGCTTCGAACCATCATGGCCTGCGAAGTTGCCACTATGCCTGCTTTTAGAAAGCGCATACCACCGCCTGCTGCCCCGACAGCGTCGAGCTCCGAGTTGCCCTCCACAGTGGAAACTCCCCCAACGCCAAAGCGAGCTGCCATCAGCTCCTCGAGCGCTGAAGAGGGTCTTCCCCCGAAGGACGCCTCCTTCACGACGGTGAGCACGCGCAAGCCGCGCAAGGCCAAAAAACCAAGACGACGTGCCAACGCAACCGTCATCCAAACCGCCACCTCCAACCGTTTTGACGCCCTCTCCGACATGGACGCCGACTCGGAGAGCGAGACCGGTGCGGACCTGCCGCTCCGTCCGTACTTGTTGTCGGTGTTGGTGTGCGAGGAACTCGCACACCTAGCCGAGGATGGGAGGGATTATCCGCATTACGCGTGATTCCCTAAGTGGTGGTTTGGAAAATTCATGTCGGGGTTGTTATGTCTTGAAACCGGCAAGCCGGACACGCTAGAGGGGCAGGGCTGCGTGTGGCCTCGGGTACTTGTCATGAGGCATTGTGACGTAGGCAGCTTGGCCTGAGATCAGTGGGTTCTTATTGGAGGGCAGCTCCGCAAAGAAGTCCACGTTCAGCCTGTTGACTAACTCTTCGAGAGTTTCTACTTCGAGTTCTCGGTGGATATCGTCGGTGCGTGTGAACTGGGGCAGGCCGGCGACTGCGCGAAGGGCCCTGTTCTGCACGCGCTGCATCTTGGCAAAGAGACTTAGCTTGCACATGCACCAGACTGGCGATGCGTAGCTGATGGTTGGTCTGATGATGGTCACGTAAAGTCTTCGTTTTGAATCGATGGACATTGTCTTCGATTTGAACAAAGGCATCAGTGATCCTATCTTGCCGATTGCGCGGTTCCTGACTGTCTCGACATGGGGCTTCCAGCTCAGCTTAGAATCCAGGATGACTCCCAGATACTTGCTGGTGTCTGACCAGGTGATTTGCTGTCCTTGCAGTGTGATGCTCGGAGGGTTGGCTTTGGCACTTCGCTTCCTGGTGAACAGGGTGGCGGTGGTTTTCGCGGTGTTGAGTGCGATACGCCAGTCCTCGTACCACGTGCTCAGACGGTCGAGTGACGATTGGAGATTCTGCTCGACCAGCCGCATGCTGCGAGACTGGACCAGGATGGCCGCGTCGTCTGCGTAGAGTGCTAGCTCGGTCTTGGGCAGGTCCACCGGGATGTCGTTGGTGAACACATTGAAGAGAAAGGGCCCCACTAGGCTCCCCTGCGGCACACCGGCTGCGATGGGTCGGGTGGATGATCGCTCCCCTCCCATGGTGACATGAAAAGATCTCCCGCTGAGATAATTCGACACCAGATTCACAAGGTAGTTCGGAAACTCCATCTTGATCATCTTTCGCAGTAGCCCTGTATGCCACACCCGGTCAAACGCCTTGGCGACGTCCAGGAAGACGACGCCGGTGTGTTTTTTCCAGTTGAAACCATGTGAGATGTGGTTGACCACGCGCAGCAACTGATGGTTAGTCGAGTGCTCGGGTCGGAATCCAAACTGCTGGTTGATTAGCAGCCCCCTGTTCTGACAATGGCCTGAGAGCCGTGTTAGCATGACCTTTTCGAGCAGTTTGCTAAGTCCGCTCAGAAGACTGATTGGACGATAGTTTGCTGGATCTCTTAGCGATTTGTTTGGCTTTGGAAACACAATCACCTTGGCTTCCTTCCATGGCCGTGGAAAGTGCTGTAAACTCAAGCTAGCGTTGAAGATAGCGAGTAACCTTGTGCCTGCGGATGATGGCAGTTCCTTCAGCACAAGGTTGGTGATACCGTCCTCCCCGGGCGCCTTGCCGTTGGGGAGGTTGCGCAGGTAGTGTAGCACTTCAGAAGCCGTGGTCGGGACCGCGAAAGAAGCTTGCTCGGCCGGGGGATGTGCAGCCAGGTGGTCGGCGACCTCCGTCTCCACTGCCGGTGTTATGCGACTCGGGGGGTTTGGCTCAAATTGCGCTTCGAGTGACTCGGCAAGAACTTCTGCTTTGTCTCTCTGGCTGCAGGCGAGATGAGTCTTTCCCTGGATGGGCGGGCTTGGCGTGGCTTTGTTTAGAAGCCTGCGTGTCATGCGGTAGACCGAGTTGTCAGCAAACTGCAGCTTGGCGACTGCTTCGTCCCAGAGGTCTCGCCGGTGCTGTTTGATCAGCTCGTCAACTGCACGCTGCTGCGCTTTCCAGGCCAGCTTCAGGTCAGCGGTTCGGAGTCGGTTCCAAGCCTGGCGTGTCTTGTTTTTGGCAGCGATCGCAAGCAGAATGCCCGGGGGCAAGTCGAAGATGGAGTTTCGAGTCTGCTTTGCGAGGGGAACGCTGATGTCGATCGCTTGTTGGATGGCAACTGTCAGCTCGTCGACTGCGCGGTCTAGAGCTCCGGTAGAGTCGAGTTGCGTGCAAGCCACTCGTCTACCCACTTCCTCGCGGAAAAGCTCCCAGTCCGCGCGCTTCCAGTTCCTTCGGGGTGGTGGGCGAACCGTGTTTAGCTCGTCGCCGACCGTCAGCAGCACCGGGCTGTGATCGGAAGACAGGGCTGTCAGCGTCTCGAGCTCTAGTGACTGCGTCATGTTCTTTGACAGTGCAATGTCTAGAACGGCCGGCCGGTGGCGGTGGCTAGCGGGGACACGAGTAGGCTCAAGGGGGCCGGACACGGTGAAGTCTGCGCGCATCGAGTGTGCGAGAAGCAAGCGGCCCTTCTTGTTGTCGGTCGGGCTGTTCCAAGCGGCGTGCTTGGCGTTCAGGTCTCCGGCGATGAGAGTGGCCTGTGTCGAGTCGAACAGAGCGTCAACATCGCCGGGCAGCAGAGGGGTGTTAGGTGCTGAGTATGCTGCAAAGACTCGCAGGGGGCCTGTCGCCGTGTGCAGGAGCACGCCGGTCGTTTCAAGCAACTGCAGGGGGGGGAGGGGGATCTCTTCGTGGCGGATTGTGGATCGCACCAGCACTGCCGTGCCGCCGTGGGCGTTACCACCAGGCCGGTCCGTTCGGTAAACAGTGAAGTTTGCGAGGGGGAGCCGATGTGCTGGTAACAGGTGCGTCTCATTGACCAGTGCCACAGAACACTTGGTTGCCTCGAGCAGTGCGAGCAGTTCAACTGTACGGCCGCGAATGCCATTCGCGTTCCAATTCAGGATTCTGATGCTGCGCTGTTCAGGGCTTGCTGGCATTCTGGGTTTTGGTCAGGGTGAGGAGAAGGGCCGGGATCACTTGGTTAAGTGAGGCCATCGTTTCTGACATCGAAGTCATCAACTTAGCGAAGAGAGACAGCAGGGCAGCCGTGGGGTCCGTAGCCGAGGACTCCTCCTCGGCAGGGGCTGCTGCTGGTGATTTCGCCGCCGTGGCGAAGGACACCGGCAGGACCGGAGTGGGCTTGGGTCGTGCTGTGGAGGCGGCCAGCTTTGCTCGAAGAGCAGGCCAGTCAGCCGACTTGCTCGTACTCGCGGCGGGGGGTGGCACTTCGAGACGGGGACGCATGGTCGGTCTCGGGGCTGGCTGGGTCTGCCTGGAGGGGCCGGTATCGTTCTTCATGGCGCGCTTTAGGTAAGCGCAGCCACGATAACTTGCCGGGTGGTTGCCGTCCGGACAGTTGCAACACTTGGTTGCAGTGTCGCGGGGACAGGAGGAGGCGCGGTGGTCGCCTCCGCAGCGCACGCAGCGGGCCTGCTGGTGGCAGAACGCCGACGTGTGGCCGACGCGTTGGCAGCGGTAGCACTGCACCGGGCCTCGGCGAGTGCGCGCAGCCTCGGTGCTCACCACGCAGCGTTGGAGTCGACTGATAGTCGACACGTCCACTGGTGGCTGGCCGGGGTTGGGTTCAAGGGTGACGGTGAACAGGGGGAACGGCTTGCGGCTGTTGTTGTTGCCGGGGTCAGCTGACGACATGAGCTGGACCACGGACTTGACTTTAAAGCCAAGACCCGTGATCTCGTCAGTGATCGCCACCGCAGAGGCGCTGGCTGGCAGGCCGCGAACGACAAAGCGTTGCGAACGCTGCTTCGTCAGCGCGTACGTGTGGTAAAGCACGTTCTTCTCCTTTAGCATCGTGGTTACGGCCCTGTAATCATCGATGTTTTTCAGGGTCACTTTCGTGAGCCCTCCCGTCGGTTTGGTGAAATAGCCCTTGTCCGTGACGTGGGCATCCAGGAGTTTTAGGAGCGCATCGTGGCCAAGCTCCGTCTTCACCACGATCGCCGGGATCTTGTAGGCCTTGGCCGGGGGTTGGGTGGTAGCCGAAGCAGTGTCCATAGGATGGACAGCTGAGTCGGCGATGGCCGAGAACCGGTTTGTCGTGTCGACCGAAGTCGACGCGACTGCCGCCGGAGAGGCACGCTGCCGCGACCTCTTCTTGTTCGGCTCGGTGAAGGGGTTGGCGCCCGGTCCGTCACCGGGACGCTTGGCCTTCGGGGTGCTGGGTTCGCCGGACGCAGCCACGAACGGGAACACAGCGGGGGGCTCAGGCGTTGGCTCGGGGAAGCCAGCGAACTTGGGCTGTAAGGCGGTAGCAGCCTTACTCTGGGAAGGGGTCGGGGAGGGGGGTTTTTGGGGTGGGTCGGGGGTTCTCCACCGGGTTCTTTCCATACACATACTTAATCCCGTTTACCGTGACCTTGCGGCGTGGTGGGAAGTTCCCGTTGGTGGGTGGGGATTTTCGCCACGATACTGGAGAGTTCATGGCGAAATTCAAGGGGAGTGCGGCTTCACTGGAAGTGGTACACCGCGCGTCTTTGGGTGGGCTAAGTGCTTGTTTGCTGAAAGTTAGACACGCACCGATTCCGGGCAATGAGCTAAGGTGAACAGCGTTTAGGCACTAGTTGGGGAACGGCAAGGCTACTCGATGGCTTCGCTGGTGCGGCCACCAAATCGTAGCTTGGGTTCGTGGGATGCACAAGAGCGGGCGGCTTCACTGGGAGTGGTACACCGTGCTTCTGAGTGCAACTCGTGGTTTCGGGGGGCGTGCAGTCACTCCGTAGCTTCGCTATTGCGGTACACTAGGGCGTGGGTCTGACGCGGAGGGACGGCCTCTCGGCGGTTTAACCCTACCTAACGTTGAGCACAATGCTCGGGACCTCGTGCAGAGCTGACCGCCGACCCGGGGTCGGTTGACTTTCTCTGACGAGTCGGGATCTGCCTTGCTATCAGGGTTGATTAAACCAAGGTCAGGGACGCAAAGGAGGCGAAACGCAAGGACGTGCAGTTCAATCGAAATTGATGCCCTTGCGAGTGCGGGATTTTAGGTGGTGGCTAAGCCGGTCAGAGAGTAATCTTGCGTTGTGCCTGGGTCTTGAAGAGACCGAACCCACTCTGACTTTTTCGCCGCTAGGCTCTTCTTGCTTCTCCTGGCTGAATCTTACTCAGTGTAGTCGGTAGAGACTCGGCCAGTTCTTCGGTGAAACTCGTGACAACGCTCTTTTTCAGTCCGATCGCAAGGATGGCTGTGTGACCTTAGACAGCGCGGTGAAAACCACGGGCAGTCGGGGGGCCGAAGGGTTGCTTCCGTCAGCGACGGTCGCGGCAGGGCTGCTCGGGGAGCGGCGGTTGCTTAGGGGGCAATGGCGCGGTGAAAACCACGGACGATTACCACTTCAGCACAGGGTCCAGGACGTTGACAGGATCGAACAGCAGCTCCGCTCTCCTCTCCTGTCGTCGGTGCGGACCTGCCCCCTCCACCCAAGAAGGTGAAGGTGCCTCCGATTGTTTTCCGCCGCGAGAGTGACCACAGCGACATTGTGGTTTCGATTGACGCCCTCGTCACCGACAAGGGCTACACAATCAAGACGGCCGGTAGAGATTTCTACCGTCTGCAGGTCTTGAACCCTGCAGACTACCGTGCTGTCACCGACGGCCTTGAAATCTCGGGTATCGAATACCACACTTTCGCTGTCACGAAGAAAACCTCGCAGCGCTTCGTGATCCGCGGGCTCCCGTTGTCGGTGTCGACCGACGCAATCGCCGCTGAGCTCGCTGCCCTTGACTTCGTGACCACCGCCGTGGTGCAGCTGCACCGATCCAACGGCGCCGAGCGGGTAGCTCTCCCGCTGTACGCCGTCACGCTGGAGGCCACGTCGGGCAGCCCACCTCGCGACGTGAGCGTCATCACACGGCTACAGCGCTGCGTCGTGTCGACTGAGGACCCACGATCAAACCGTGGCCCTCCGCAGTGCCACCGCTGCCAGCGCGTCGGGCATGCCACGGAGTTCTGCCATCAGGCTCCTCGCTGCGTGCGCTGTGCCGGAGCGCACCGTGTCGCCGACTGCCTGACGCCGCGTGGAGACGCCTCCAGCTGCAAGTGCTGCAACTGTGAGGGCGGCCAGCACCCGGCCAGCTACCGCGGCTGTGAGTACCTCAAGCGCGCCAAGCAGGCGAACTTGACGCCGCGCCGCGACGCTGCCGAGGGCTGGACGAAGCCTGCTTCGACGTCTTGGCCGAAGCAACGGCAGACGATGCGACCGCGCATTGAGATGCCGAAGCCTGCTACAACCATACAGCCAGGCAAGAGTTTCGCAAATGCCGTCCACGGCACCTCCCCTCAAAATCAGACTCCCATCCAAGACGTCGCCCAAACCGCCGCCCAACTCCTCAATTCCATCCAGACGGTGGAAAACACTCCTCCGCAATGGTCCGTACTCATGGCACAAATCCAAGCCATGATTAATCAGACGCAAGACACCATGGCCCTTCTTACCAAATCGCTCACCATAATCATCGCCCAGAGCTCCCAAAATGCCTGCAAACCGTAGAGAGCGATCCCTCCGCCTCCTGTGTTGGAACGCCAATGGCCTCCGACAACGTACTGACGAGCTCGCCGAATTGATGCGCGAGACTGACGCTAGCGTGGCGCTAGTCTGCGAGACCCACCTGCAGCCCGGGCACCGAGTGCGCCTCGCCAACCACACGATCTACCGGACCGACCGGCCCGGCGGCAGCTCGCACGGCGGCACGGCCGTCATCGTACGCAACACAGTGCGCCATCAAGAGATCCCGCCACCGCCGCTCTTCCGACTCGAAGCGACCGGGGTTCGCGTGCAGACCGCGGCTGGTCCGCTGCGCCTGTTCGCTGCGTACTCGCCACCAAAGGCAAGACTTGTCGAGCTCGACATCGAAGCCGTGTTCGACTCGCCGCTGGCCACACTTCTCGGCGGGGACCTAAACGCCAAACACTCCGCGTGGAACAGCCCGACGACCAACTACGAGGGCCGCCGTCTCCTGGAGTTGGCAACCCGAGAAGGCATCACAGTGTCTGGCCCGCTGGAGCCCACGCGCATGCCCGTGAACGCACGTCACCGGCCGGCAGTGCTCGACATCACGCTGACCAAGAACATGCGACAGTCGCTGGAGCTCGAGACGCTGCAGGCCCTCTCGTCAGACCACAACCCCGTGCTGGTCACCGTCGGGGAAGACCTGGTCTTCTCGCTGCCGCCCAAGAAGCCGTGCTGGAAGCGTGCTGACTGGCAGAAGTTCCGCGAGGAGCTCGAACCGCGAGTCGAGAAGACGCCGCTAGAGAGCGCCGACGTGGTGGACGCCGCCGTCGACAACATCACGACGGCCATCCAAGCAGCGATCGCGGCCAGCGTGCCGAAGTCGAGACCCCCGCGGAACGCGCTGTTCGACTTGCCAGAGAACATCCTTCGAGCCATCGCCATCAAAAACAAGGCCAAGCGTCGTTGGGAGCGGCGGCGCACGGCGGACACGCGAGTCGAGTGGCGATCCCGGCAGACCGCCGTGAACCTGCTTATCAAGACCCACCGCTCGGCCAAGTGGGATGAAGCCGTCGCCGACCTCCGGTTCGACGACAACTCAACATGGTCGATGGCTCGCAGACTTCTCAACAAGTCGACACAAAACCCGCCGATCCAGGGCAAGATGCACCTGGCTTGCAGCGCGCGGGACAAGGCAGAGGTGCTAGCAGACTCGCTGCAGCTGCAGTTCGAGCCGAACCCGCCGAGCCGCATCACTGCAGCCGTCGACGCCGACGTGGAGAGGTTCACTGCCGAACACCCTCCGGTCGCCCACGCAGGAGATGCATCACCGATCACCCGGGATGAGATTCTCAGCTACGTAACCAAGCTGAAGGATAGAAAGGCGCCCGGCGCTGATGATATCACGAACTTGGTGATCAAGGAACTGCCGACGGCAGCATGCGACCGCTTGCTGGACGTCTTCAACGCCTGCCTCCGACTCCAGCACTTCCCAAGACCGTGGAAGGAGGCCAAGGTCATCGTGCTGCCGAAAGCAGGGAAGTCCCTGCGCGACCCGGCCAACTGGCGACCGATCAGCCTGCTGAGCGGCTTGTCAAAGCTGCTCGAACGAGCCATCCTCACGCGGCTCCAAGGACACTGTTCGACTCAGGCCCCGCTGATCGACCAACAGTTCGGCTTCCGCGCGAACCACTCGACAGACCACCAACTGCTGCGAGTGGTGAATCACATCACGCGAGGGCTGAACTGGCGGAAGCACACGGCAGCGGTGTTTTTGGACGTTGCCAAGGCGTTCGATCGAGTATGGCACGACGGACTACTCCACAAGCTGGCGAAGGCCGGCTACGCGCCCTACTTGTGCAACATCGTCACCAGCTACCTGCGAGGCCGCAGCTTCTACGTGGCCAAGGACGGGGAGCGCTCGACCACCCGTCCGATCGCTGCAGGGGTGCCGCAGGGAGGCATTCTCTCGCCCCTGCTCTTCAACATCTTTGCCAACGACATCCCTGTGACGATGGCCAACACCGTGGTGGCCCTGTACGCCGACGACGTCGCCGTGCTCGTGCAGTCCAGGAGCGCGAAGATCGTCGCCCGGTCGCTGCAGCTGTCGCTCAACGTGCTCGCTGAGTGGTACAGCGATTGGCGCATCGCCATCAACGCGTCCAAGACCACCGCCACGCTGTTCACCCTCAGCAGGGTTAAGCGACCCGACACGCTGCTCTTGGGTGACCGCCTCTCCTGGACGCGCACGAGCAAGTACCTGGGCGTGATCCTGGACGACAAGCTGTCCTGGCGCGCCCACATCGATGCGACTCGGCTCAAGGCTGCCGGCAAGATCGCTGCTCTCTCGCCGCTGCTGAGAAGCAGATGGATATCGCTGGACGCAAAGCTGCGGCTCTACCTCGCCATCGTCCGGCCAGGCATCACCTACGGGTCGCCCGTGTGGGCCACTTGCCGGTGGTCCATGCTGGAGCGACTCCAGGTGATGCAAAACCGGGCGCTGAAGCGTGCAGCTGGGCTGCCCAACTGCACGAGGACGGGAGTTCTCCACCGCGACCTCCAGGTCGAAACGCTCGAAGAGTTCGTGTTGGCCCTGAACGCGAACTTCTTCTCCCACCTATCGGACAATCCGAATCCTTCTATCCGCCATCAGCTTTCCTTTATCCCAACGCCCTTCGACAGGTTCTTGTATCCTGTCGAATCCCTTAACACCGGTCACTAACGGCTCGCCGGACCGGTGCTCCATCGAAACAAAACATTCCCTCAATAAAAAGTATCCATCCAGACACCAGGGAGATAAGGGAGCAATACCCTTCTTCCCAAACCCCTCAATGACGCGGCTTCGCCGCGTCATCCACGTCCCGAGATGTGATTTTCGGAATATTGTGCCGGGACTTCTCATCTGTACTCAACATGACTGGACGCGGCAAAGGAGGCAAAGGACTGGGAAAAGGCGGCGCGAAGCGACACAGGAAGGTGTTGCGTGACAACATCCAGGGCATCACGAAGCCCGCGATCCGTCGTCTGGCTCGCCGAGGCGGAGTCAAGCGCATCTCGGGGCTGATCTACGAGGAGACGCGCGGCGTGCTCAAGGTGTTCCTCGAGAACGTGATCCGTGACGCCGTCACCTACACCGAGCACGCCAAGAGGAAGACCGTCACCGCCATGGACGTCGTCTACGCTCTCAAACGCCAGGGACGCACGCTCTACGGATTCGGCGGCTAAACCACCCGGAGTCGACAACTCGCTACGCGAAACAAACGGTCCTTTTCAGGACCACCCAATTCTATTCACATCTGAGCCTTGTACGTTACCAACTTGGTTACCATCCAACGTTAACCGACGCGAAGAAAGTGTAGAATGGAGTTCCTTGCAGCATCCAGCCGCCGTATAATCAATCTAAATGTCGTCATGATACCCACTAGCTAAAGCTAGACAGAGCAATTCGGATTGTTATTTATCTTCCTTTGTTATTTAGACCAAAGATACCGATATGCACTTCGTAGCTAAGGGACGAACAATCACGTCAAGATGTCAACAGCATTATCATCCCGACTATTCGGGAATTGCTAATAACAGAAAGGATACAGTTATTCCAGGGGATACATGTAAGTATACGTCGTACGTGCAGAACCCAGCCGAAGCACCGACGATACTTCATCGTTTTTGAGTGATAGCGTGTATATAGTCGACAGGCGTATTTTTGACAAAGGATATCAGATATCGACATGATACCACAAATCCTGATCCGGCTAGGTGATCAATTACCTGAGCAGGAATGGCTAGGATTTAATAAGGTAAACCTTATTCGAGGAATAACGTGTTCATCAGAGAAACACTGCTTAGGGAGGATGCCGGCTAATGCATTTTGGAGGTGGTATGCATGCGGAAGGGTAACAACAACCTTGTAATAATCATAGTACGTAGTTGATTGATTATTGGTGCTTAACGACGCACTGATTTGACAACTGGCCCTTTGGCACTGGTCTAATGGCGTCGGTGAATGAAATGGTGATGATGAGGGTGATGATGAACCTAACTTAGTGTAGAAGGGAGGAGGGGAAACCCGGTGCCGGCACGTAGCCTACTCCTGTCGAAAAGCACCAAGGGGACCACCGGCTTTACGTCCCTTCCGAAGGACGGTACAACTCGAACAACAGGAATCAGGATTCCTCCACTAATCCGTGCTGTCGAGAGGTTGATTAGCAAGGCGAGTAAAGTTGTTGTACTAACTTCAAACCCTCCAACCTCTCTCCCGAACAGAACTGACCATGTGCATGATGGTCACCCATCAAACACCTGACTCAGCGCGATGCTGCTTAACTTCAGTGATCTCAAGTACGTAGTTAAGCTGGCAGTAAACGTATCAACTCTGATGTAAGTGTTTTGGGTGGCCTTGAAAAAGGCCGATTGTTGTCAGCGCGATGCAGAGGCTGGGACGTCTTGTCAACGTCCTACTTGGAGCTGGTGTACTTGGTGACCGCCTTGGTCCCCTCGCTGACGGCGTGCTTGGCGAGCTCGCCGGGCAACAGCAGCCGCACGGCGGTCTGGATCTCGCGGCTCGTGATGGTCGAACGCTTGTTGTAGTGCGCCAAGCGGCTGGCCTCGGCGGCGATGCGCTCGAAAATGTCGTTCACGAAGCTGTTCATGATGCTCATCGCCTTCGACGAGATGCCGGTATCGGGATGAACCTGCTTCAGCACCTTGTAGATGTAGATGGCGTAGCTCTCTTTCCTCTTGCGTTTCTTCTTCTTGTCGCCCTTGCTGATGTTCTTCTGGGCCTTGCCCGCCTTCTTCGCTGCTTTTCCGCTAGTCTTGGGAGGCATGTTGCTTCGAGAGTGATGTCACTAAATCACATCTCGGGACGTGGATGACGCGGCGAAGCCGCGTCATTGAGGGGTTTGGGAAGAAGGGTATTGCTCCCTTATCTCCCTGGTGTCTGGATGGATACTTTTTATTGAGGGAATGTTTTGTTTCGATGGAGCACCGGTCCGGCGAGCCGTTAGTGACCGGTGTTAAGGGATTCGACAGGATACAAGAACCTGTCGAAGGGCGTTGGGATAAAGGAAAGCTGATGGCGGATAGAAGGATTCGGATTGTCCGATAGGTGGGAGAAGAAGTTCGCGTTCAGGGCCAACACGAACTCTTCGAGCGTTTCGACCTGGAGGTCGCGGTGGAGAACTCCCGTCCTCGTGCAGTTGGGCAGCCCAGCTGCACGCTTCAGCGCCCGGTTTTGCATCACCTGGAGTCGCTCCAGCATGGACCACCGGCAAGTGGCCCACACGGGCGACCCGTAGGTGATGCCTGGCCGGACGATGGCGAGGTAGAGCCGCAGCTTTGCGTCCAGCGATATCCATCTGCTTCTCAGCAGCGGCGAGAGAGCAGCGATCTTGCCGGCAGCCTTGAGCCGAGTCGCATCGATGTGGGCGCGCCAGGACAGCTTGTCGTCCAGGATCACGCCCAGGTACTTGCTCGTGCGCGTCCAGGAGAGGCGGTCACCCAAGAGCAGCGTGTCGGGTCGCTTAACCCTGCTGAGGGTGAACAGCGTGGCGGTGGTCTTGGACGCGTTGATGGCGATGCGCCAATCGCTGTACCACTCAGCGAGCACGTTGAGCGACAGCTGCAGCGACCGGGCGACGATCTTCGCGCTCCTGGACTGCACGAGCACGGCGACGTCGTCGGCGTACAGGGCCACCACGGTGTTGGCCATCGTCACAGGGATGTCGTTGGCAAAGATGTTGAAGAGCAGGGGCGAGAGAATGCCTCCCTGCGGCACCCCTGCAGCGATCGGACGGGTGGTCGAGCGCTCCCCGTCCTTGGCCACGTAGAAGCTGCGGCCTCGCAGGTAGCTGGTTTTTTGGGTCCGTTATTTTGTGTTGTAAATTGTTCAAAATTCGTTCCAATCGTTTGTGCGGCTCAAATTTGGCGGTTAAAGAAAAATTTACGAAACAACGGCATAAGACGCAAACTCTCACTTATTTAAAATTTTTGTCACCACGATGTAGTCTGAAGCTTGCACAATAAAACGACTGTTGAGTTCTTGTTGCATTGAAATAATTTTCTGGGAAATAGCGATTGGCTAGTGCGGCGCGTCAGAGCATTTCCTGGATCTTTGGTTGGATCGCTTGTAGAAAGCAGCTATCTTTAAACTGGAGTTTTCCAGGGCCCGAGGTATCGTTCACCACTGCTACTAGCGTTGTAGCAGAGTTGAATCTCCGTGCTTCCTTCACACATCGACATGTCTGGCCGCGGCAAAGGAGGAAAGGTGAAGGGCAAGTCCAAGTCGCGCTCGTCCCGCGCCGGACTCCAGTTCCCCGTCGGACGAATCCACCGGCTGCTGCGCAAGGGCAACTACGCGGAGCGCGTCGGCGCCGGGGCGCCCGTCTACCTGGCCGCCGTCATGGAGTACCTGGCCGCCGAGGTGCTCGAGTTGGCCGGCAACGCCGCTCGCGACAACAAGAAGACACGCATCATCCCGCGCCACTTGCAGCTGGCCATCCGCAACGACGAGGAGCTCAACAAGCTGCTCTCCGGCGTGACGATCGCGCAAGGCGGTGTCCTGCCCAACATCCAGGCAGTGCTTCTGCCCAAGAAGACCGAGAAGAAGGCATAAGCCATCCTTGCCTGCTCGTCCCTCAAACAACCGGCCTTTTTCAAGGCCCCCCAAAACACTTTTATCAGAGCCAAGTTGTTTCTAGCCATATCATGGCATGAATGTTAATATACTAGCTTCGTTTCCCGTCACCGTTCTGCTCGAAGGCGTCCGCTTGCTTATCGACCGAAATGTCGTCAGAGTTGTGGTTTCATGCATGTCCGCTAGGTGGCCGCTAGGTGGCCGCTAGGTACAGTAAGAAGTCATATCGGCTCCAGGTTCGGCCGCCTACAAAGAACACACCTGTCTATGAATTTGACGACTCGCCGCGAGTTAATTCACGTACATTTCATGAAGATGGATACTTTTCTACAAGGTACTATACAGTAAAGATTACCAAAAATACAATACAAATTTAAGACGCGACTTAAAGATATATAATAAAACAAAGAGCAGTGACAATATGTAAGTGGTAGGCCTAAAAACAACCACGAGCTTTATTCTATTGCGCCACCGTGCATTTATTTACATATCACTGACTCTTATTGTTTGCATTCATAATTACTTCCTTCGTGAATTCGTGCTATTCAAACTGATTGCCGCTTTGCCCGTCCTCGAAGGATTGACACGGGGTTCCCTGGCTTCGATGAGGACAGGGGCGGATCTAACGGTCAGCATTTCAGCAAATGCTGACTGGGCCCCTGCCTTCTGGGCCCCTCTGGGCCCCGGCTTGTGCGTCGATATTTTTTACGACAAGAAAATAAATGTTAATAAATTTGATATCTTAATAATATAATATTTTCACGTACACATAACTACGAAAAATACGAGACTAACCACTAGGGCCCCAAATAGCTACTACATAATATTGTAACGTTAGCTTGGCTAAGAGTGTATTCGTAGATTCTCTAGAATATCCATATCTAGTGCTCCGAGTACCGACGACTCGCTTGTCGCGCCGCTATACCCTTTGCCGGTCAGCGCCGACAAAGGGTTGCGACAGTGGAAAGAAGTACTATGGAGGTATTGGGTGGAAATTGTTTCTAGTTACTGAATCTGATATAAGAGGCAAATGTAGAACTAGGAAATTTGCTCGAGTTTTGCGCACATAGAAATAAAAAAACCATGCAGTCAATTCGGGTTAGAATTCCACCTCGTGCGGACGTTGTTTCAAGTAGGCCAGGAAGCTGGACTTTTCGTCGCTAATAGATACCTTTGCCAAGGCAAAAAGCCGCCGCTGTGCCACATTCAAGTAGATGGGGTGAGTCAACGAATTTAAATAAATATAACATTTAATATTATGAAATAAATAAAATTTCCTCGTCCGACAAATTTTATGTTTTCAAATTAAAACTAGTAATACTAAACAATATTATAAGATTTTGCGTGACAGTTCTCCCCCCCCCCCCCCGCAACACCAACACCAACCCAACTAAGAGGGCCCCTTGGAGGGCCCCGTTTGAGTCTTAGATCCGCCCCTGGATGAGGACTAAGGAAATGACACGCTGGCCCGATGACACCAACTGAATTGTGCAGACATTTCTTCGAGGAACACGTTCACCGTCGCGTCACAGCCAAGCCGCTTTGCAAAGCCGCCAGTAAAACCGGCCGTGTGTCAATCAAGCTACTCAGGGTTTCAAGCAGCCTCGCATACCCTTCTTGCCTCGCCCGCTCAAGGGTCGCCGTTGCCTGCATTCCGTGCATTGTACCGAGTGCAAGCCGCATCGTTTTGCCCACGCGGTTGTTTACATCAATTCGGACAGCTGATATGTTTTACGAGCGGGACGAGCCGCCGGGAAAAGCCACCACGCACATCAAACAATTTAGGTACCTACTGTCATAATCCGATAAGCTTTCCAAGTATTCTTAGATGTAACGATTGCTGATGCCAGTGTCCAGATAGTTATAATTGCAGCAGCAAATGCAACCCTATTTGGTTTTTATGAATAACTTCAATTGAAACTACTTTATAATCCGCGTAATGTCATGCATTCAATCAGAAATAATACAAATTTGGAAATAACTGCTGAAACTGCTGGCGCCGTGGATTAATTTAATCCCCAATCCTTGCGATGTGATGAGATAATTCATCAGAATGCTTTGGCCTAGAAACCCACAATGGATTGTTTCTCAGTCTCACTGCTGGCATCATTGAATTTGGTAGAAGCTTCAGAACTGTTACCCTTTGAAAGGCAGAGCCGACAAAGCAATGCGACAATGTTGATATTGTTTCTAGCCTTGTAATCAATTCGCAGTTTTCCCCCTTGAACGGTGTACCTACTACACACTGCTTTCAGCTTAACAAATTGTATTAGGCATTTTCTAGGAACTCCCATCGGATGTTTTGTAGCTTTAGAAATATACCAAGAGTGCCCATTTATGGCATGTCGCTTGGCATATTACTTATCGGATCTAATTTTGCAGGATCTAATGTGAATCATGTCGCTTACAAAATTCTAGACGAAAACTATGTGTAACTTTCTCAAAAACTGCTCCGAAATGCGTAAAAAGGCTTCGCTGCGCAAGATATTCCCAGACTCTGTAAAATAGGCCTTCGCAGGGAAAATGCCACTGGTGTCATGTGTGCATCGTTTCAAGAAAGATGCTAACATAGAACTATTCTGACACCTTTATCACCTTCCTAGCTGCCACTAGAAAGTACACAAATCGACAAACGAATCATTTACTAACCTGGTATTGCTGTATTCCACCATCTTCCATCGAGACAGCGCAAGCGGAGCCATGGAACAAATGACAGTATCATTTTGCCCGAGATGACATCACACTAATCACTGCACACTGCACACTGCACTGAGACAAGGAAGATGATAGTTCGATACGATTGTTTGTTGACAGCCTAGCATTGAAGCCACTACGAAACGGAATGAAACGTTGGAGATGCTGGCGGTAGCTGCAGCTGGTTGCACCCGCCCGACGTGGTCGCGGCTAGACTGACTAAACCCTGTTTACTGAGTGAGCATGGAGCCACAGAGAAGCGAGCTGCTTGCCCCGGGAGTAGGCCAGCTGACATCAACAACAACAAACCATTGACAACATTCAGAAAAAATACTTCAGAAGAGCAATAAGAGCAAGTCAATTATTGCAGTGTATGTCATTAGAATTTCTTGAGCATGATTTTACTTAGATTGACTTTGCTGATTTTGTATCGATAGTTACTATTAATTACTGTGATTCGTTTACTATTTTAATTCCTGACAATGTAGTACATACAGAAGATACTGTTCAAGTCAGATCAATAAATACAATACAGTCCTACTTTTCTCTATAATTCGTTATCTTTGCTGTCGCCTTGCTGGGTTCATCTCGGAGGCAATTTACTTAATATTGTTGTGTTATTGAAAAATGATTTTTGACCCTCAGCCATGTAAAAATGTCCAGAAGGAAGGACCTCTCTTTCCTCTCTCCTCTCGAGGAAGCCATTCTTTACTCTATGGAAGGACCATTGATTGCATGCCGAAGTTGTCGAATCAATTTTGACATTTTTGCAAAACACCACCATTCACAATTTGCAATATTTGCAATACTGAATTAGAATTATAATACCAAAAACAAGGAAAATAATAGCGTGTAGTTTTTCATTTTAATTTCATTATACAATAATTTCTAAATGTGTTTTACTTTTCATTAAATCTTAGTTGTCACCAGAGCGAACATGACGTATGACGTGCATGACGTATGACGTGCATGACGTATGACGTGCATGACGTATGACGTGCATGACGTATGACGTGCATGACGTATGACGTGCATGGCGTGCATGACGTATTAATATGTACAAATAATGAATTGCACCATATTAATAAACAAGGCTATAGATTATGTTGAGTGTGTGCACAGCCTAGGAGCGTGTTAGGTAGATTTTTCGGCGTTCGGCGATAATTTAGCAGCTTTCTCGATGAAATTTGTTAGGTAGTACCTGCAAATATTATTACTAGGCGTCATGAAATTATTTGAATATTTTAAAACGTAAAACTAGATAATAAGATAAATTATTCAACAGATTTGCTTCACAATAACACATTATCTTATAAATAATGCTATAACTATTCCAAAATTAACATCCGACCAAGGAGTATTTGCATTAAGAATTAAATTCACACTGATAAATTACATTATTTTTAAAATTTATAACACAACGTCTAATTTTTTTTAAAGATCGGTTGAGCTCGTTCTGATCATTAATCAGCATGATATATCTACATCACCCCGATCTAACTGCACGAAATCACTTATAACATTATCAAAAATGCATCTTTTTTGCCACACTAGACCATTGGTCAAGCAAACACTTTCATCCATTGATTATTGGTGCTTAACGACGCACTGTTTTGACAACTGGCCCTTTGGCACTGGTCTAATGGCGTCGGTGAATAAAATGGTGATGATGAACCTAACCTAGACTAGAAGGGAGGAGGGGAAACCCGGTGCCGGCACGTAGCCTACTCCTGTCGAAAAGCACCGAGGGGACCACCGGCTTTACGTCCCTTCCGAAGGACGGTACAACTCGAACAACAGGATTCCTCCGCTAATCCGTGCTGTCGAGAGGTTGATAAGCAAGGCGAGTAAAGTTGTTGTACTAACTTCAAACCCTCCAACCTCTCTCCCGAACAGAACTGACCATGTGCATGATGGTCACCCATCAAACACCTGACCCAGCGCGATGTTGCTTAACTTCGGTGATCTCACGAGAACCGGTGTTTCCAACATGCCAAACCGTTCGGTACTTTCATCCATGATATATCTACACTTCCATGACCAACGCATCAAGTGACGCCGTTTAATAATTGATTTACTCGCAAATCATTTTAAAACGACGAGTTTTACAATGATTACTCTCAAAAAACCAAGATGGGACTTCCTGTCGGATACCGATGGGACTTCGGCCAGGATACTCGGCCGAGATTCCGACATACATGTAAGTCCGTGTGTCCATCACCGCCGACACCAACAACATCACCAAACATACGAAATACGAGGATGGAATTGGGAATTGAGATGGGATACCCGGTCATCTTTTGCTCGCCACGTGCGGGCAACCGAATGCTTAGGGTAGAGGGAGGTGTGAGGCTTGTTGGTTGAGAGAGGGAACCCACCAAGCCTCTACTTCTAGCAACGATATGCAAGGGGGTATTGGTGGATTATTTTGTCGGAACGTTTATTATTGATAGATAAGGATGCTGGTCGATTGATTAACAATCAGCAAACTCTGTCGGCCAAATCAGCAGCAGCAGCAGCAGCAGCAGCAGCAGCAGCAGCAGCAGCAGCAGCAATGCCAACAATCGTAGCAGCGTAGCAAGACTAGCAACAGCAGTGACACCGGTGTTTGCTGGCATTAGGCAAGGCACATAGTAATGCCAACAATCGTAGCAGCGTGGCAACACTAGCAACAGCAGTGACACCGGTGTTTGCTGGCATTAGGCAAGGCACATAGTAATGCCAACAATCGTAGCAGCGTGGCAACACTAGCAACAGCAGTGACACCGGTGTTTGCTGGCATTAGGCAAGGCACATAGTAATGCCAACAATCGTAGCAGCGTGGCGACACTAGCAACAGCAGTGACACCGGTGTTTGCTGGCATTAGGCAAGGCACATAGTAATGCCAACAATCGTAGCAGCGTGGCAACACTAACAACAGCAGTGACACCGGTGTTTGCTGGCATTAGGCAAGGTTCATAGTAATGCCAACAATCGTAGCAGCGTGGCAACACTAGCAACAGCAGTGACACCGGTGTTTGCTGGCATTAGGCAAGGCACATAGTAATGCCAACAATCGTAGCAGCGTGGCAACACTAACAACAGCAGTGACACCGGTGTTTGCTGGCATTAGGCAAGGCACATAGTAATGCCAACAATCGTAGCAGCGTGGCAACACTAGCAACAGCAGTGACACCGGTGTCTGCTGGCATTAGGCAAGGCACATAGTAATGACAACTATCGTAGCAGCGTAGCAACACTAGCAACAGCAGTGACACCGGTGTTTGCTGCAGGCATTAGGCAAGGCACATAGTAATGCCAACAATCGTAGCAGCGTGGCAACACTAGCAACAGCAGTGACACCGGTGTGTGCTGGCATTAGGCAAGGCACATAGTAATGCCAACAATCGTAGCAGCGTAGCAACACTAGCAACAGCAGTGACACCGGTGTTTGCTGCAGGCATTAGGCAAGGCACATAGTAATGCCAACAATCGTAGCAGCGTGGCAACACTAGCAACAGCAGTGACACCGGTGTGTGCTGGCATTAGGCAAGGCACATAGTAATGCCAACAATCGTAGCAGCGTAGCAACACTAGCAACAGCAGTGACACCGGTGTTTGCTGGCATTAGGCAAGGCACATAGTAATGCCAACAATCGTAGCAGCGTAGCAACACCAGCAACAGCAGTGACACCGGTGTTTGCTGGCATTAGGCAAGGCACATAGTAATGCCAACAATCGTAGCAGCGTGGCAACACTAGCAACAGCAGTGACACCGGTGTTTGCTGGCATTAGGCAAGGCACATAGTAATGCCAACAATCGTAGCAGCACGGCAACACTAGCAACAGCAGTGACACCGGTGTCTGCTGGCATTAGGCAAGGCACATAGTAATGCCAACAATCGTAGCAGCGTGGCGACACTAGCAACAGCAGTGACACCGGTGTTTGCTGGCATTAGGCAAGGCACATAGTAATGCCAACAATCGTAGCAGCGTGGCAACACTAGCTACAGCAGTGACACCGGTGTTTGCTGGCATTAGGCAAGGCACATAGTAATGCCAACAATCGTAGCAGCGTGGCAACACTAGCAACAGCAGTGACACCGGTGTCTGCTGGCATCAGGTGGTATTTAGCATGAGTATAACATTGATTAATCCGAGTTAATCGACTCTGAAAAGTGGGAAAGCATTTCTGTCCATCCCGAAGGCAGCAAGTGGGAATCATGACCCCCCCCCCCCTTCCACCCTCACCCCATACAATCCGGGTGCTTTCATTGGCTGACGTCCCACGAAAGGGCGTCGGCGCTGGGGGTGTTGCGCACCCCCACGTTGGGGGGGGGAGTTGCAAGATGGCGTCGGGGTGGCCGGTGCGCGGGGTCATTCGTGGCAGGGAAGGGTCAACCAGCGGGTCATCTGGGGCGTGCAAGTGATGGGTAAGTGTCGGAACGACGCTGAGGCTTCCAGACCTGTTGTTCACGACGACGGGGAACATGCTTTCACTGCGGGCTGCCTTATTTCGGGTGTTATTTTTTGTTGTTTTTCTTTGAGAGAAAACCTAGTTTCAACATTAAGAAACTATTTGAATTAATGTAAAAAAATACATGAATAACCTATTTATCTCTTAAATTTATTTATTATTGACTAGGACTTGCGCAAACACTTATTTTAATCACTTTGTGGATAGTGAAATTATGCGAAAAAACGACAAAATCATTTTTTAAAAACCATCGTTTTTATGCGAAGCGTTTTATTTAAAACTGGGGGAATCCACGTCCCCAGGGAGTTGCCGAGGGCAAGAAACATCCAAGGCTCCGGGGAGGGAGTCGATTGTTGTGACAAACATTGTTTCTTGTGTTTCTTCCTCGAGCCACGATTCTGACAAGACGTGTTTTTGATCATTTTTACTTTTCTACATTTCAATTAACGAGCTTCACTCGACGTGTATTTAATTTCATCAAATAAAATGTGTTTACAATCAGAAATTGCGTTAATCGCTGACGACGCGACAAGACAATTACATTTTTACCACAAAGTCATTGTCTTCAAAGGATTGCCACCAGTGACAAAGTCGTGTTTTCAAGAAACATGTAAAAAGAAAAGTTGTCAAATTAGCTCACCCGCTTTTGCGAAGAAACTATAATACAGCAATATTCTTGCCAAATTTCGCACGGAGATGTGACTTCTAAGTTAACCTGTACGCTTACATTTTTTTGAAATTCTTAAACTTTATCGCCATTGTTGCCAAATCTAAAGTAATGCGAGAATGTATATTTTGTAACGAAGCGACGTTGCCGCAGGTCGCAGTCTGCCTGTGGGCGTGGCTTGTCGCGTGTGCGGCGACAAGGCTTTCGGCAAGCACTACGGCGCAGTCTGCTGCGATGGCTGCTCCTGCTTCTTCAAGCGCAGCGTCCGGCGCAGCATGCGATACACTTGCATCGGTAGGAATTGTTGTTACAATAAACTGTCATTGCCGATGCTACAGTTGTATCGGTAGGTTGTGATACCTTCGAGCAAGGCTAGGTTGGGATACATTCCAGCAAGGCTAGGTTGGGATACCTTCGAGCAAGGCTAGGTTGGGATACCTTCCAGCAAGGCTAGGTTGGGATACCTTCGAGCAAGGCTAGGTTGGGATACCTTCGAGCAAGGCTAGGTTGGGATACCTTCCAGCAAGGCTAGGTTGGGATACCTTCCAGCAAGGCTAGGTTGGGATACCTTCGAGCAAGGCTAGGTTGGGATACCTTCCAGCAAGGCTAGGTTGGGATACCTTCCAGCAAGGCTAGGTTGGGATACCTTCCAGCAAGGCTAGGTTGGGATACCTTCCAGCAAGGCTAGGTTGGGATACCTTCCAGCAAGGCTAGGTTGGGATACCTTCCAGCAAGGCTAGGTTGGGATACCTTCCAGCAAGGCTAGGTTGGGATACCTTCCAGCAAGGCTAGGTTGGGATACCTTCCAGCAAGGCTAGGTTGGGATACCTTCCAGCAAGGCTAGGTTGGGATACCTTACAGCAAGGCTAGGTTGGGATACCTTCCAGCAAGGCTAGGTTGGGATACCTTCCAGCAAGGCTAGGTTGGGATACCTTCCAGCAAGGCTAGGTGGGGATACCTTGGAGCAAGGCTAGGTTGGGATACCTTCCAGCAAGGCTAGGTTGGGATACCTTCCAGCAAGGCTAGGTTGAAAGGCCAAAAACCTTTTGACAATGTAACTGGTCGTAAAAAGTCCGAAAGTGTGTAAATAAAAAAGTATTATTTAATAAGAAACGGTTAAGCAATTGAGTGATTGCTCTCAGTTGAATATAACAGCAGCTACAAAGTGCTGGTTGCTGGTTCCAGCCGAGGCAGGCCGCTGTGTGATCGACAAAGCGCGGAGGAACTGGTGCCCGCACTGCCGCCTGCAGAAGTGCCTGGCGGTGCACATGAACATCACAGGTACGTGCAACCACTTGCTGAATGCACGCTGCACATTGTTACTGACGTCAGGGGTCCCAACACGGATCTAAAAGCACTAAGAATTAACATCAATGACGGACAACCGACTTTCAAGTGGATATTATAAACAGGACATATGAATGAACATAGAAGGTGGTGAATCTAGTGACGCTACGCTGCAATCACACGCCAACAACTCGACTAACCCCGATTATAACGTGGCTCCATGGAGATAGAAACAGGACTATGAATGAACATAGAAGGCGTTGAATCTAGTGACGCTATGCTGCAATCACACGCCAACAACTCGACTAACCCCGATTATAACGTGGTTCCATGGAGATAGAAACAGGACTATGAATGAACATAGAAGGTGGTGAATCTAGTGACGCTATGCTGCAATCACACGCCAACAACTCGACTAACCCCGATTATAACGTGGCTCCATGGAGATAGAAACAGGACTATGAATGAACATAGAAGGTGGTGAATCTAGTGACGCTACGCTGCAATCACACGCCAACAACTCGACTAACCCCGATTATAACGTGGCTCCATGGAGATAGAAACAGGACTATGAATGAACATAGAAGGTGGTGAATCTAGTGACGCTACGCTGCAATCACACGCCAACAACTCGACTAACCCCGATTATAACGTGGCTCCATGGAGATAGAAACAGGACTATGAATGAACATAGAAGGTGGTGAATCTAGTGACGCTATGCTGCAATCACACGCCAACAACTCGACTAACCCCGATTATAACGTGGCTCCATGGAGATAGAAACAGGACTATGAATGAACATAGAAGGTGGTGAATCTAGTGACGCTACGCTGCAATCACACGCCAACAACTCGACTAACCCCGATTATAACGTGGCTCCATGGAGATAGAAACAGGACTATGAATGAACATAGAAGGTGGTGAATCTAGTGACGCTATGCTGCAATCACACGCCAACAACTCGACTAACCCCGATTATAACGTGGCTCCATGGAGATAGAAACAGGACTATGAATGAACATAGAAGGTGGTGAATCTAGTGACGCTACGCTGCAATCACACGCCAATAACTCGACTAACCCCGATTATAACGTGGCTCCATGGAGATAGAAACAGGACTATGAATGAACATAGAAGGTGGTGAATCTAGTGACGCTACGCTGCAATCACACGCCAACAACTCGACTAACCCCGATTATAACGTGGCTCCATGGAGATAGAAACAGGACTATGAATGAACATAGAAGGTGGTGAATCTAGTGACGCTATGCTGCAATCACACGCCAACAACTCGACTAACCCCGATTATAACATGGCTCCATGGAGATAGAAACAGGACTGTGAATGAACATAGAAGGTGGTGAATCTAGTGACGCTATGCTGCAATCACACGCCAACAACTCGACTAACCCCGATTATAACGTATAAATATCTACCGTGCCAGCACCGAGTATTTGCATTTGGGTTCGAATCACCACCAATCAATGAAACTGTTTCACTATTCTGACAAAGGCGCAATCAACAAGTTAAGTGCACTCCACTTGCTTCTAAAAACTCAAAGGTGATAAGTAACCCCTTCCACCCCCTTCCACCCCCGCCACCCCCTCGACGATGAAGTTTAGCCACACAATGTACCCCCATGATTGATGGCTGGCGAGGGGTTGGGGGGGGGAGGGGGGTACGTTTAGGGGTTGTTATGCAGGTGTGCTTAACGTTGATCAACCAGAACCGACCAATGCCGGCCCGTGACGCAATCTGACACAGAGAGCATTGGTAGCCAGGGAGTGGCCAACTCCGTGCTGGGCTATTGAAATTCATGTCGGCGTACTTTACCATTTCATTACATGTGCTCTAGATAATTTAAGAATAATTCTCTCGGCTCAGCGCTTAGTATACAATATTGGTATCAAAATCATACGAGTATAAATATTCAGTCCCCACGTACGACCTTTATTGCCAACTGCTTTAGTTGATAAGTGTAATAATAAAGTAGCTAGTAAAATGCTAGAAGCTATGCGAGTGTTAAATAAAACGTGAAGCCACTGTTTTCTAGTGTTTGATGCTGACATCTTGAAACACCGCCGCCTGGATCTAGTTTCATGAGTCTATGCAACGTAAATGGCGGCCATGTTTCTAGCATGACCTTTCCCTGGGCAAACAATACAACTTACAATTTCTAATCGAGAAATAGAGTAAATTTTTTAGTATAATGTTTAGAATGGGTACGACCTAGTAAGCAGTCAGGAGACCATAACGCGGAACGAGTTGTCATCTCCCGGTCAGCGATCAGCCCTCCGAACGACACCGATGTCGATTCAACTCGGCTCAGCCTCATCTATAATTCACGCTGAAGCAAAGTGGAGTTGTGGGGGGTGGGGGGGGGGGGGGGGGGGGTCAAAAGACAACGTCGATCACACGACGAGGGCAAGACGTAACGATCACCGCGTCACTGCGGTTGTTACACCTGTCTAGCGCCGGACCCCGGCGAGCAGAGAGTACTTCAAGGTGACACCACACCACCTGGGTCAGAGAACAACAAAGCACAGCGCCTCGCGGTGTTCCCCCTGATACGTGCTATACTCTGTCTCAGCGCCGGTTGCAGTAGCCAAGTATCTCACCAGGCTGTAGGATGCAGGACACTCTGGTAGCAAACATCTCACCAGGCTGTAGGATGCAGGACACTCTGCCAGCAAATATCTTACCAGGCTGTAGGATGCAGGACACTCTGCCAGCAAACATGTCACCAGGCTGTAGGATGCAGGACACTCTGCCAGCAAACATCTCACCAGGCTGTAGTATGCAGGACACTCTGCCAGCAAACATCTCACCAGGCTGTAGGATGCAGGACACTCTGCCAGCAAACATCTCACCAGGCTGTAGGATGCAGGACACTCTGCCAGCAAACATCTCACCAGGCTGTAGGATGCAGGACACTCTGCCAGCAAACATCTCACCAGGCTTTAGGATGCAGGACACTCTGCCAGCAAACATCTCACCAGGCTGTAGGATGCAGGACACTCTGCCAGCAAACATCTCACCAGGTTGTAGGATGCAGGACACTCTGCCAGCAAACATCTCACCAGGCTTTAGGATGCAGGACACTCTGCCAGCAAACATCTCACCAGGCTGTAGGATGCAGGACACTCTGCCAGCAAACATCTCACCAGGCTGTAGGATGCAGGACACTCTGCCAGCAAACATGTCACCAGGCTGTAGGATGCAGGACACTCTGCCAGCAAACATGTCACCAGGCTGTAGGATGCAGGACACTCTGCCAGCAAACATCTCACCAGGCTGTAGTATGCAGGACACTCTGCCAGCAAACATCTCACCAGGCTGTAGGATGCAGGACACTCTGCCAGCAAACATCTCACCAGGCTGTAGGATGTAGGACACTCTGCCAGCAAACATCTCACCAGGCTGTAGGATGCAGTACACTCTGCCAGCAAACATCTCACCAGGCTGTAGGATGCAGGACACTCTGCCAGCAAACATCTCACCAGGCTTTAGGATGCAGGACACTCTGCCAGCAAACATCTCACCAGGCTGTAGGATGCAGGACACTCTGCCAGCAAACATCTCACCAGGCTGTAGGATGCAGGACACTCTGCCAGCAAACATCTCACCAGGCTGTAGGATGCAGGACACTCTGCCAGCAAACATCTCACCAGGCTGTAGGATGCAGGACACTCTGCCAGCAAACTGGCAAAAGGCAGTGAGACATAGTTGTGTGAATCGCCGGCAACTTGTAACAAACCACTTGTGGTTGAGGGGTTGGTGGTGTGAAGGGTGGGTGGGGGTGGGTGGGGGGGGGGGGTGGTGGCTGTGACATGACGGCCATTAGGCCTGAAGGCTGGGTAAATGGAATCGCACCTGCGCATTGATCGATTCCAATTGTAATTGACATGTCAGAAGTAAGGTAACATGTCCAACGCCCTGCTGGACGTTTGATTGAGATATGATCAATGGGGCCGTGGGAATAATTCCAGGCCTGAGCGCACGCTGGTCGTCATCACGTTGAATCACGTTGCGGATGCGCGTTACAAAAGACAAAATAAAAACGTCGTTTTCAGGAAAACTATTTGTTTGACAACAATTAATTTTTTATCCAGTCGTCGTGTTGTAAGGTTTGTGTAACCATAGAGAAAACATTCCGAAAAGTTTGGTCGAAATGTTTTGAATGTTTTGAACTCGAGGCCAAAACATTTCTAGGGCTGATTTGATTTTTTTTCTATAAACTATTTTAGAATAAAGTTTGTTGAGTGGAATGAGCTGAAAATAGTGCAGAATCGCACTTTAGAGTGCCAACGATAAGAGAAAATCTTATGTTTAGTGCTCCTGAAGTCCTTCGTGCGAAGTCCTGCTCCTGAAGTCCTTCGTGCGAAGTCCTGCTCCTGAAGTCCTTCGTGCGAAGTCCTGCTCCTGAAGTCCTGATCCTGAAGTCCTGATCCTGAAGTCCTGCTCCTGAAGTCCTTCGTGCGAAGTCCTACTCCTGAAGTCCTGATCCTGAAGTCCTGATCCTGAAGTCCTGCTCCTGAAGTCCTTCGTGCGAAGTCCTGCTCCTGAAGTCCTGCTCCTGAAGTCCTGATCCTGAAGTTGTGTCCTGTCTGCAGCGGTTCAGGAGGAACGAGGCCCGAGGAAAGCCAACGCCAAGATGGCCGCCAAGCAGTCGGCGGTGTCGGGAGCGGTGGAGGCGTCGGGGGCGGTGGGGGCGGGGGCGGCGGGGGCGGTGGTGCAACATGCAGACGACAGTCCCTTCATGTGAGTCACTAGTCACAGGAAATGTGAATTGGCATTCTACGCGATACCCATTCCATTCAAAGAACAATTACGTCAAATACCCACTAAGAAAAGCCACCTGGATTTTGATTTCCCAATATTCTTTGGTTGAAAAGGTTCACAAAAAAATATTATTGGCTCTGCAATTTAACCAGGGAAGACAGGGATATCTCAATCCAACTGGCTTCTCTTAGTGGGTAGATGACGTCATTTTTCCATGAATGGAATAGGTCTTGGTGGAAAACTCATGGATTGTTTTTCTTCATTTGAAAGACGCTTTACGACGATTTTTCCGTTTGAAATAATTGACAAGTGTGGCGAGCGAAGGGAGTGAAGCGATTCTACGACTACATTACAGCAGGAAGAAATCCGGTGTGTTTTTTTATGTATTTTCCTTCCACAAAGGCCTAACAGCAACACTAAAATTGAAAGAATGTTCAGAACAACTTTTTCAGCTATAATATTTTGCAAACAACTAAATGAGCCTTTAATTCAAAAAAATGCACACAAACCCTGAAAATTAGATCGAAATTTGTTTTGTTGGCAGTACAGTGCAAAGAGAGCGACATTAAAAGTTTAAAACACACACGAAACACAAAGCCGTGAGTGTATTAAGCAAGTGTGTAAGAATATTGCAACATAAGGGCTGTAGGATATTCCCCGCGCCGGGTCACTCAGCTCGGGCTACCTGCAGCGATGCGTTCCCCCCGTGTTCCACCAGGCGCGTGGTCCCGCGGTGTGCACAGGGCGTGTTTCGCAGCCCCGGCTCGCTGCCGCTGCCGCTGCCGCTGAGGGCGCTGCGTCTCACCGGTGAGTACCACCGAACATCAAGCCCTGCCTCCAGCTCAAGTCTTCCTTGATCATTAGCTCGTTCAATCAGGCCTGTAAACTCACTCCATGCTTCATGCCCCGTTGTTGTCTTGTGCATGGCTAAAATAGGACGACCATTTAGTGACAAGGTCAATGAATCTAATATGTGTCAATATGTGTAAACTCATCTTTAAATGGAAAAAAAAACACAATTTTTGTTCCGATTTGTCGGAATTTGGCACTCGAGTTTAGACCGTTGACAAAGCAGGCAGCACAGCTTCGCGATACGTCAGGAAAACGTTTGAGTTTTTGGGACTCGGCAATCAATAACCCAGTAAAATAGATTTTCTGAAAAGTACAGGATCTAATTTGTGAGAAAATAAAGCTTCGTTCGTAACGCTGCTCTGTCTCGTCGCAGGGGAGTTCCGGCACGAGGTGGCGGCGCAGGTGCTGCTGGTGTCGCTGCGACAAGCTCGCCGCTGCGACACGCTGGCTGCGTTGTCTCGCGGCGGGCAGGACCGCGTTCTCGGCCGCTGCTGGAGCCAGCTGTTCGTGTTGCACGCCGCTCACTGGCCGGTAACATACTCCGTTCGTCGCATGAACTAGCGTTTAGTTGATTGAACGCTCCGCTGTTAACAACCCGGCGCTAGTAAAGCCACAACAGCAACGCTCCACTGTAAACTACCTGGCGCTAGTAGAGCCACAACAGCAACGCTCCACTGTAAACAACCCGGCGCTAGTAAAGCCACAACAGCAACGCACCACTGTAAACAACCCGGCGCTAGTAAAGCCCCAACAGCAACGCTCCACTGTAAACTACCTGGCGCTAGTAGAGCCACAAAAGCAACACTCCACTGTAAACAACCCGGCGCTAGTAAAGCCACAACAGCAACGCTCCACTGTAAACAACCCGACGCTAGTAAAGCCACAACAGCAACGCTCCACTGTAAACAACCCGGCGCTAGTAAAGCCACAAAAGCAACACTCCACTGTAAACAACCCGGCGCTAGTAAAGCCACAACAGCAACGCTCCACTGTAAACAACCCGACGCTAGTAAAGCCACAACAGCAACGCTCCACTGTAAACAACCCGGCGCTAGTAAAGCCACAACAGCAACGCTCCACTGTAAACAACCCGGCGCTAGTAAAGCCACAGCGCAACACTCCACTGTAAACAACCCGGCGCTAGTAAAGCCACAGCGCAACACTCCACTGTAAACAACCCGGCGCTAGTAAAGCCACAACAGCAACGCTCCACTGTAAACAACCCGGCGCTAGTAAAGCCACAACAGCAACGCTCCACTGTAAACTACCTGGCGCTAGTAAAGCCACAACAGCAACGCTCCACTGTAAACAACCCGGCGCTAGTAAAGCCACAACAGCAACGCTCCACTGTAAACAACCCGGCGCTAGTAAAGCCACAACAGCAACGCTCCACTGTAAGCAACCCGGCGCTAGTAAAGCCACAACAGCAACGCTCCACTGTAAACAACCCGGCGCTAGTAAAGCCACAACAGCAACGCTCCACTGTAAACAACCCGGCGCTAGTAAAGCCACAACAGCAACGCTCAACTGAAAACAACCCGGCGCTAGTAAAGCCACAACAGCAACGCTCCACTGTAAGCTACCCGGCGCTAGTAAAGCCACAACAGCAACGCTCCACTGTAAACAACCCGGCGCTAGTAAAGCCACAACAGCAACGCTCCACTGTAAACAACCCGGCGCTAGTAAAGCCACAACAGCAACGCTCCACTGTAAACAACCCGGCGCTAGTAAAGCCACAACAGCAACGCTCCGCTGTAAACAACCCGGCGCTAGTAAAGCCACAACAGCAACGCTCTGCTGTAAACAACCCGGCGCTAGTAAAGCCACAACAGCAACGCTCCACTGTAAACAACCCGGCGCTAGTAAAGCCACAACAGCAACGCTCCGCTGTAAACAACCCGGCGCTAGTAAAGCCACAACAGCAACGCTCCACTGTAAACAAGCCGGCGCTAGTAAAGCCACAACAGCAACGCTCCAATGTAAACAACCCGGCGCTAGTAAAGCCACAACAGCAACGCTCCACTGTAAACAACCCGACGCTAGTAAAGCCACAACAGCAACGCTCCACTGTAAACAACCCGGCGCTAGTAAAGCCACAGCGCAACGCTCCACTGTAAACAACCCGGCGCTAGTAAAGCCACAGCACTATGCCAGACACTTAACTTAGCTTTAGGTCAAGTAATGCCACCGCCAGGTTTTTCCGCGTTTCAGGTTGAAGTGTCGACGTTGGCGGCTGACGGGAAGGCGGGCTCGGTGGGAGGAGCCAGCGTAGTGGGCGGGGCGTTGAGCCGGGCGGTGGGCTTGTGCCGCGCGGCGCGGCTGGACGCGGTGGAAGTCTCGCTGCTGCAGACGATGGTGCTCTGTCGCAGGGGTAAGCGTCGGCAGCGCCAGGGCCGTTAGCGGTTCTGCGGGCTTCAGTAGTTTCGTTACTTGTTTCTAAGGAGGCAATTTGCTTTGAGTTTGAGCGTGGCGGACGTCTTGAAGTTGTTGCCGTGCGTTGAGAAGTGGTTTCCAATTTCGACATTGGTTGTCGTGGAGACAAGTTGATTTTGTTGATACTTCTTGCTGTGTTCAAGTGTCTAGTTTGACACCTGTCAATGTGCAAAACTTATTTTTCGATAATTTTACGTTATTTAAGTTGAAATTTCTTGAAAATTTAACCGAAATCGGTACGCAAACAAACAGACATTTAAACAAAGAAACACACTTGTGAATTGAATAGCTTATTTTCACATCAGCTTTCTAACTATGAAGACCAAACCATTTTATAAAATTTTACTTGTAAAACAATTACAAAAAATAACTTTCCAGATTTGCTAACCACCAAAATGTGAAGATTGTGTAAGAATTAATTGTTTTCTACTGAGAAATTCTCTTGAAAATAATGGTTTTATGCAACATGCATGCGATTGAACCAGGTTACAAGCCTCTTCCTCTTGTCAATTACAGCTTACTGAAATGTCATGCGTCAGCGTATTCTTGTTGATTCTATCCACAAACGCGGTTAAAATAACCATTCCCGAAGCCCTAGTAAAAGCCGTAAGAAAGGTACAGATTGCCCAATGGATATTACTATCATAATGGGAAAGAGGTTTAGGGGTTTTTCTTGAATCTGAACAAAACTCTTAATAGATAATTTACGTTTTTATCTTTATTAATAAATTTCCGAAATTTTACCAACGCATTGATATAATCATTGATGAGCGTAACGAGCGTAGCGAGTGAAGCGAAATCTTCAATTACACTTTACTGCTAAAAAAATCCGGAATGTTTTTTTTTTTGTTTGTTTTTTTTTTTTTTTTTTTTTTTGTTTTTTTGTGTGTTTGTTCGCACGATTCCGGCCAAACGCCAAAACGGATTTTGATGAAAATTTCGGTGGACCTTCGTTTTCTCTGAACTTAGATCTGCCACGTTTTTGAAGCAATTCGGACGAGTAAATTTTATGTTATTAAGTTTTTACGAAATTTTTCAGTTTTTCCAAAACACGTTTTCCACTCTAGAGGCCAAGGATCTCAATATAATTTGACGAAACTTTCCAGATATGTTGGCCCCTACGATTTAATGTTTGTGTACAAATTTCATTGTTGTATGTTTAGCGCTTTTCTTGGAAATAGCGCTTTTATGACGCTTTTTTAGCGATTTTGCAGTTTTTTGCAACTAAATCAACTTTATCTTCAACCGATTTTGACCAAATTTACTGCGTGTATTATAAATCGTAAGAAGAAGATACTGTGTTAATTTCAAGCAAATAAATTGAATAGTTTTTCTTTAAATCGATTTTTACGTTTTGAAATATTCAATGTCATTGAGAAAGTTGCTAAATTAACGCCGAACATTTAAAATTGATCTTAAAAGCCTCTAGGCTATGCGCACACGCAATATAATCGCGTTGTGGGTGAACGTAAGTATTACGCTCATCCACAACACGATTATATGAGTGTTCGCATAGCCTAGTGTTATCCAGTGATCACTTTTGCCTCTTGATGCTTAAACAACACATAGGTAAAGATAACGGATGCCAAGTATTATCATGGTATTATGCAAATTACTCAAACTTACTTAGGGCCGGTATTACAACTTTTATCAACTCTGGGTTAAGCATCTAACCCCTAGAAACAAATGAATTCCACTGCATCCCATTGGCCATAACAAATAACTTAACTCCCACTTTAACCTGGAGTTGGCAAAATTGTAAAATCGGGTCTTAGGTACCTACACCTACCTACTCAAACTTATCACTTAGGTATCACTGCTATCGTCCATGTCCCTTCACACCACTTATTCGGTGACTAGCAAACTCAAACAGCCATTGATTCAGATGCTGATCAAAATTAATCAAACTTTCAAGGGCCATCACAACTAAATGTTCCGTGAACCATAGCATAGGTAATCCACTCAGAATTCATCAAAGAATCTAGGAATACCTACCAATTTTGTAACATCCGATAAGTATTAACTGTGTGGCGGTATATCTCAGAATTACCAAATTGGCAGTAAAATGAGAAGCCGTAATTCAAATATCGTCTCTCAGACTCAAGTCAGCATGCCTTCAGCAAAAACCTAGTGCATCTGACAAGCCCGAACGGCAATCAGCTGCAGCAGCACAAACACCGGCGACAGAAGCTCAGAAAACTCGAGAGCCGTACGTCCGGACAGCTTCCGACAGAGCAGCAGCTTAAAGACGAGAAGCAAAGCGAGCTGCAGCAGACTCCACGTGGCCCGTAGCAGAGACGCCTTGCGCATACCTTCGAGATGCATCCGAATAAAGACGATGGCGCAGAAGTAAGCGTTGAGGGCGTCGCTGACAAACAACGGGATGAACACGGTGGTCCACGAGTGGACGATGCCGTCGACGCGGAGGGCTAGCAGGACGGAGGAGGCGGTCAGGGCACCGACGTGGATGCAGAGCTCGAACAGCGTGACACCCAGCCACTGGGACAGCTCGTAGAGTGTGAAAAACATTGCGGCTGGAAAGAATGTTGGTCGTCGGACGTTAGATTTGGCGAGGCGAGTCGCTGTTTCATTTTTGTTACAGCTTGTTCAGTTTCATTTGCCAAACTTACATTGGATTGCAGATAGGATTTACTAGTTTGAGGTTAATATCTTCCGAACTCTCACTGCGAAGATCAATAAGAGAGTAATCGACTCACATATTTGCACTAGGTCGCAGCAAGAACTTTGCCTCGTAGTAAATCGTAGAGACATGAAAAACTGAAAAGATATTCGGGCTCTTTCAGGTTTAACAACATTTGAATCCAACCTCCCATTTTGGCCAATGCCAACTTCAAAAGTTCAACTTCAAGGTTCAAGGCCATCGCATCTGATCCATGGCGGTCGAGATCAAATTTTCAGTACAATTACCTTTATTTATTAATTAATTAATTGCAACCGTAATTGGGATCTGATACTATATGTATAGCTTCAAGATTACCTCCTTATCAATCTTAAACTGAAGTTCAACAAAATAAAGAAACGGAAGCATTGCACAATCAATTGTTAGCTTCTCACTTCTCTAAACTCTCCTCTCAATGAACAACAACGAACGATTCCCTTTTAAGCACTCTTTTAATTCGCACACAACTCTCTTACCACACAACACAATCCTCTCTCAATAACTCACGCTCCCTCTCCGCTCTCTCTCACAACAACCGCTCCACCCCGAGTCTCTCACTCGACTACTTGTTGGGGTGAACTCTCATGGTTCACCCAACCTAGCTAAGCGCTTCCGCTCGCCTAGCGCTTCCGCTCAGCAATGGCGCTTCCGCTCATGGCGGACAACCCCGCTATACATTTGAAATATAAATTAACCTATCAAATAAATACATCGCTAACATCGGCCATTCTGCAAAACAATTGTCCTCAATTGACTATAAGCTTAAGAAATACAAAAATACAATAATACAATGAAATACATGACAACAATCGACTGCAATTAAACGCAGATCAGCGACTCTCTCTGGGACGACTCGAAGAATCCCTCCGCAGGTTTATCCACCGCTCGGTCATCCTCTCTGTCAGCACGGTAGTTGTCAGCGTTGTCTCCGGGATTCCACTGTACGCTCCTCGTCTTCTTCCATCCAACGGATCTCGGTCTCGTCCTGGGTCTGCGGGATCTCTTCATCCGTGTCTTCACAGACTTCCGTTCGTCGAGAATCTCCTTGATGTTGGCACGCTCCGCTGCAGTGGTACGGTATGGTTTGCAGGCGACTGGCTTGGCTCCCGGCGTCTCCTTTATTTCCATTTCCACAAGATCAGTGCAGCCTAGCTCTGCCATGGTGAGGGCGAAGCCATCGCGATACTCGCACACCAGGTCGTGGAGTTTGCTCAAGTCTGCGGGAGCGATGTTCGGCTCGACGAGCAGGTCTTCCCTCTTGATCGGCGTCCACGATGTTGGTTGCGGTCTCCTTGGAACAGGTCCGATGGATGCAGCACGCTCCAAACAGGCTCCCTGATGCAGCTGCACATCCTCGTTACCTCTCACCTCAACTGTAAGCATAGGACTATGTTGGTCGCTAGCCGGTGCATCCCCTGTCGCGCAAATCTCCACGAAGTTCACTGTATTCTGAGACAGTAATTGCTCATGCTGGGCACTCAGGGTGACACTAGTTGTCAGAGGCGGGAGTTGCAGGTCCCGGAAAGGAAGCACATCCTTTTCCCCTATCACAAGTCGATTGTCTATCTTTACATAGGCCACGTGTGGCAAGTCTATATACGAACGGCCAATGATCATTGCGGTACTCTGGGCATTATCCGGCACTACCCACACTGTTAAAGGGCCACCTAAAACACCGTCAATTGTCAGACTTGCAGAGAAACTGCCAATTGCCTTCACGGCAGGGGTGACTGTATCCCCAAACCCGTAGAACTCGCATGTTGGGGTATCTAAAGCAAAACCACCTGCACATGCAATGCTAGCCTGGATGGTGCAGCAAGAGCTACCACTGTCGACAAGTCCCATTACACTCAAGTCCCCATTTACCATCACTTGTTTTAGATACTTTGTCGGAGGCGTGCTGGCGACGTCTGCTATGACGCTCTGCGTGTGACTGCTGGGCACAACTAGCTGCTGACTAGTCGTCGTCGTGACTGAGGAGCAGTTCCTCGCTAGATGACCTTCATGGTTGCACTTAAAACACACTGGCGGGCGACGAGGTTTCGGGCAGTCTTTGGATAGATGACCACTATTGTTGCAGTTGTAGCACTTGATGCCTTCTTGTATTGGTACAACTGTTCTCGCTGGCCCTCGATTGTTACGCCATGACTCTTGCTGCTGAGGTTGGCGTTGCTGCTGTTGACGTCCACCTCCTCTGCTCGGAAAAGCTGCTGCTAGTGGTGGTACAGCCGCGCTCGTGGTCCTCTGGCCGAAGTTCTCACTTCTCTCCACCTCGAATTCTTCGAACCTTCGCAGATCGTTGAGTAACTCGTTTAGGTCTATGTGGCGCTGCGCCATCAAATGACTGCAGGCCTGGCGCGACCACAGTCCCGCCACAATCTGTTGCTTCGTGTCACTGAATCCCAGATCCAGGTCACGGCAGTATCGAACCTTCTGGTGGAAGTAGTCGTGGGTGTTGTCGCCTTTCCTTTGTACAAGTTCAGTTAGTCGTCTCCACTTCAGGGGGAGACCGACTGACGTCGCGAAGGTCGCGCGAAAGTTTGTGCAGAACGTGGCCCACGTGGTCACGCCCTCCCCACATCCCGCGAACCAGTGGTGAGCGGCACCCACAAGATGCGTTCGTGCTGACTCCAACATGAATGCTTCTGGCCATTTGTGCAGGTTGGCCACAGACTCTATCTGCCGCAACCACTCCGAACTATTCATTCCATGGCCGTCACCGGAAAACACACTTATCGACTTGGCGAGGTCGGGCATGATCTGGTAGTCCACGCTGCTGGGTCCTGGAGTTCCACGTCCACTCGATGACGATGCAGCGTCACGCTGGTGCAAGGTGGCAATAAGGTCAGCCATCTGCTTGCGATTCTCTTCATCGCGGCGGCGGTTTTCTTCATCGCGGCGGCGGTTTTCCTCACGCATGAATTGAAGCATCGTTTCTATCATGCTGCCGTCGGTGTGTTGTGGCAATTGGTTCAGGCGACGCGACGCGATGACCGGAATACTCCCAAAATTCTCGGTAAAATCAGATGTCCCTGGGGCCACTGGTTCCCCGTTCGTGGACTCTTCGAACTCTCCTAACCCGAATCGGTTAAAACCATCCATTTCGACGATGTACTTCGATTCTTTGTCCTACGCCCTGCGCGCGAGCAAATGGCGCACCGGAAGTTGCAACCACGAGGTTACAATAATTCGCTTATCTCGTCACAAAGCACAAAAATTATCGCATCACTGTCTCTTACACATAGTTAACACTAACAATAACACAAGGTTGCTCGAGTCTTTCAATTTGTGGTCGCAACAAACGCACTAAAACACGAGAACACTTTGTCCGCGCTCGCTGCCTCGTGGCGACGCAAAAACACACTCACAAGTCTCTCTCTCGTCGGGCACGCGTAGATAGAAATAATCCCACTTCTGATATGTTAGCTTCTCACTTCTCTAAACTCTCCTCTCAATGAACAACAACGAACGATTCCCTTTTAAGCACTCTTTTAATTCGCACACAACTCTCTTACCACACAACACAATCCTCTCTCAATAACTCACGCTCCCTCTCCGCTCTCTCTCACAACAACCGCTCCACCCCGAGTCTCTCACTCGACTACTTGTTGGGGTGAACTCTCATGGTTCACCCAACCTAGCTAAGCGCTTCCGCTCGCCTAGCGCTTCCGCTCAGCAATGGCGCTTCCGCTCATGGCGGACAACCCCGCTATACATTTGAAATATAAATTAACCTATCAAATAAATACATCGCTAACACAATAACAATTTGTTTGAAAGACAACATTCAACTTAATTCTTTTAACAAATTAGAGGTTGATTATATTATGTTCACTTTATTAAGATGCATTAGCGAAGTTAGCACTAATTGCCTTTGATATTCGTACTTTCGGTCAGTTAATCGTTGTCGGTACTGTATTTCAAGACGTAACCTTACCCGGTGGTTTGCAGATGTGGTGGTGAGCAGCGAAGAACGCCGGCATCTGGACGCTTGCCAAGAACGCAGCCAGGCGTCGCTGAGCCAGTACACGAGCCAGTCGACAAACCAGACGATACGCTTCGGTCGGCTGCTCCTGCTGCTGCCCATCCTGACCAATCCGTGCGCATCGAGTCTACACGACGCGCTGTTCCGACCAATCATCGGCGATGTTTCCATCGAGCAAGTCATCAGCACGATCTAGTCTAGTTTATCTAGTCACTGCCAGCAGCTGGCAACGAGCAGTTGTCCACAATGTGCGCTTTCTGCAGCTTTTATTGAGCCTGATTTATTAAAGTACGTTTGCTGTTTGGCTCTGCTATCGTTGTGAAGTTCTCCGATCAGAGCCTGAGTTCGGAGCGTTGCAAGCGGCGTTTGCAACGGTAAACAGTAAACATAGCTTTACTTATCCCTAAATAGAATTTCATTAGGTATTCTTGTTGTGATGCTTTTGTCAAATTTCATTGATGTGTGTAACGATTATTTATAATTTTGTATTTATTGGCACAAGATATTGTGAGATTTTATCATGAGAGCTAAGAATGTGATCCTGAAGCTTTGTGTGTCATTCTTGCCAACAATCTATCATGGAGGTATATCCCTCTGGTTCTAGTTTACTGTGGTAATAACAATAGCAATCAAAACTTTGTATCTATAATATTGATTTTATTTTGCAATGAATGTGTATAGGTATCTTTCACTGGACTTAACATGTGTTACCTGTCCATCAATCGAGATACAATAAAATTCATTAAACTTGCAACTTTTACGCGAGGTTCTCCCGATTTGCCGGGTGTTTCCCACGAATAGTCACAGCTAGTAACACAGTCGGCAGTGTGCGGTTATGCGGCCGAGTGCTTGCAAACGAAGGGCAGGACACCGGTACCCGTGTGCGTCCACAATCCCCACATCATGGGCTGCGGACGAGCCTTGAGAGCGACAAACGGCCGAGAGGTCGAGTCCCCGTACGGGAACCCCTCTTCCCACGCGGCGAAACCCGTCGCGTTCAGCGGCTTGCCTGCAAAGAACGTGCGATGTCGCCGTCGATTCACGCGCAACCGACGGCAGAGGTTCTAGGGGCGGCTTTTCGTTCCTTAAAACGGTTCTGTGGTGATTATTAATCCTTGCATGTAGCAAGCACAGTAAGTACGTTAAAATAGCAATTACATAAACTTAGCAAGCATTGTAACGCACCCAGAAGAGAATTGCAAACGCATGAGAAAAGCAAACCCAGCTTTGCATGAAGCAAGCAAAATAAGTACGCTAGCGTAGCAAGCATTGTAACGAACCCAGCACGGTGGTGAAGGCGTCGACCCCGGAAACGCGATGCACGCCGATCCACACGTCTGTGATCTGCGGGAACACGGAGCCGACGGCCCTCGCTTCGGCCTCGCTGTCCACCGTCCACAGGTTGGCTCCTTCGCGCACGCAGACTTCCCACGCGGCGCGCCACCCGCGCGCTTCGGGGTGCATGTTGAACGAGCCGTAGCCGCCGATGGGGACGTAGCTCTCCCTGGCGGTGGGCGGGGGAACCGGGGGATAGAGTCACTCGCAAGGTTGGATGTAGCGACGGTGTCTCATTCGTGAGATTGGTTTCGCGTGCTTGATGCAGCGGCTCTCGTGAGATTACCGAAGTTAAGCAACATTGCACTGATGGGTGACCATCATGCACATGATCAGTTCTGTTCTGAGAGGTCGGAGGGTTTGAAGCAGTGTTGGGTCAATTACTTTTAAAAAGTAATTAAATTACATTACCAATTCCTTGGCTCCCAAAGTAATTAAATTACATTACTAATTACCTAAAACCAAAAGTAATTCGTTACATTACTAATTACTGATAAAAAATACTCAATTACTTTCCTAATTACTTTCATTTATTTTTCACTGTACTTTTATAATTTTAAAGACACACCGTTCTTTGACATCAAAACTTCTGAAAATCAACGACCCCGGTTTCAATCAACCCTTGAGTCAAGGATGCATATAGGAAGATACTGGAGTACAATTAATTTGATTTTAGATAATAATTATTAGTTTTTTAATTAATTGGCACAATTTGAATAGACTCGTAACAACATGGCCATTGGTAGTAGCTATAAACTCAATATATAGTTTCCTAAACATAACAGAGCACGGGTATAACTTAATTATACCACGCATTAACAAATAGATGCTAGCCTACTCTTTAAGCAACTTGCGATCTTGTTTTGAAAAAATTATGATAATAAAAGTTTGCTTAAAGTTATGAAATTTCGGTTACTTTAAAAACAAATGGAAAGCGATTTAATAATTAAAGATTTGTAGTTGTGAAGTGATCATACGCGAAATTGTTTATTTACTTTCAGTAGCATCTGACGCTCGAAGTTGGCGTCTGAAATGTTACCCCTTTTGCGTGAACAAACCTCTCCGCCTACACTAAACAGTCGCTCAACAGCAGCACTAGAGGGTAGCCCCGTGTTAAATTTAAGAAAAGCCCCTTTTAATGTGTCATGTGTTGTTAACTCTTTTCTGATGTCGTCCGTCACGGCGGATTCAAGATAGCGCGTGAGCTGCGTTCGCCACAAGACATCTGTTTGTGGAAAGGCCCGGGCGGCACCGAAGAGAAAACTGTCCACAGCGCTCACGTCGTTCGCTGGACCCGATGTAGAAGGCTCGTCTTGGCTTGCCACCACAGTTGCTTGATCGAGACATACTGCTTCAATCATCCAAAGCTTTACATCATCCTTTCTTGTTGCAGAGGGTATCCAAACAAGCTTGAACTTAGGGTGGAATGCTGCAGCTAAGATCAATTTCTTGTCTTGTATCATTGAATCAAACCTGGTAAATTGCCACGAGACATTTAAATATTAGTAAACAGCTAAATTAACGTAACTAAATTACAGCCTCAATTATCCGGTCATATGATGATAGTGTAAATTGCAAAACATTTGTGCCTAACCGTTTATTTATGCCCTCTTCAAGAGCCCTTTTCAGGGGCTTGCAGTACACCAAAAGGTTGTTCTGCATTTCAGACAGGCTCCTTTTTAAAGCCGTAATTGTGGGCACCAAAAAGCCCATGTACATATTATATTTCTCTCCTTGTAGGATGTCGAGAGCCAAGGCCACTGGCTTCATAACCTGAGTGAGAATCAGATATTGATTTATAAGGTTTAATCGCGAATACCACAATAGATTATAATCATAATCGTCAACAAGATAAATTATCCATTACCTGGCAATATTCTTGTAAGAAAACAATATCCTCAGTATTGAAGCGCCGGATTTGAAGGGTGTCGCATATTTGTTCAACTTCTTTCTTTTTCAAAGAAAATATCTGAACGAGACAAGCCATTGAGTCGTACCATGAATTCCAGCGTGTATCATTGGGGTAAATTAAGGATCGGCCTAGTTTTTCTTTGATAGTGTCAGCTGCTGCTACCGATTGGTTTTGCTTATTCCAAAGACCTTTGCATTTGGAAATGGTTGCCCGGTATAATCTTTTGAAGTGCCTGTTGACTTGAGCTGAAAGTGCCGCCTCAACATCGGCCGAAGCTACCAAGTTTAGCGTATGACTGCAGCAGCGTTGATGGGGTGGAAGATTGTATAAGTCGTCGATTTCATCGGGTTGGTCGAGGATTTCAGTGACCGCCACTGGACGTTCATCGTCGTGGTCGTCGCCGTCGTCCTGGTCCTGGTCATCTGCATCCTCGCTTAGAGGATCTAGCACTGCACTAGCCCCCGTGTCTTTTGCGCTATAAACTCTAAAATATGCATGTCTCGTGTAAGGATGCAAATAGTATTCTCAGATATTTTAACACATAACATGCAATATAAAATACATACCGGAATGCTTTAACAAAGTTTGAACCGTTGTCTGTCACTGTTAGGACAACTTTGTTTTGTATATGATACTTCTTGTTGACATTATCCATTGCCTTAGCTAAAACGTCATACGTGTGACGTCCCTTCAATCTACTACAAGCAAGGCCTGCTGACAGTCGCGTTAGCGTAGCTGGATCAATCCAATGCGCTGTTATTCCGATAAATCCGCTAAAATATCAGAATCATTATCACTTAAAAATGACGGATCTGTTTGTATTTGTAGAGAGATATAAAAATGTATATTTAAACCCCAAATAATATACTAACCGATTGTACACAGTCCAGCAGTCAGCTGTGGTGCAAACAGCCAGTGCATTTTGCAGAGAAACGGTGAGATTTTGGACCATCTTTTCATAAGCAATATCCAATCTTGACATTAAGGTCTTGCGGCACATCACTGTCCTTTCTGGGTGGCATTCCGTAATAAGTGCCTTGAATGAGGGGGCTTCCACCACTCTAAAACTTTGAACTTCGTCAACAACAAAGTCAACAATTAGCGTGTCAAGCTTGGCTTGCGAAATCCCACTCGATGTTCCTCGCCCGAAGAATGTTTTTTTAACATCGGTTTTGTCAACAGTAATGTCCTTTCTTTTCAATGAAGGAGCATTTTTAATTTTTGCATCGATATCCTTAAGTTTGCTGGGATGAAGTTTCTACCAACAAAATATAAAATTATTGATTGGCATATGAAATACAATGCTAACACGAAACATGCGACCTTCATTAGGTAGGCAAGACCCTAATTTACTGTAATATTTTTTGGGTTTATTTTGCTACATTCTTGAGTGCAATTAGTCATATTATTGACACCGAGAGCGTCAGTACGTTTGTTTACCGGTAAACAGCTCTGATGCTGAAGCGCCTTTGAGCACCACAAACCAATCAGCCGGCGTGTATTTTAACATGCGCGTGCTTGGAACTACATCTCTGCCACAATACTAAGGGATAATATATATAGAACTTGTATGGGTTTTTAATTCTATTCATGGTAGTTTGTTTTTATCTAAGAGCTTCCATACGAGCGATTAATTTCTTGTCATTTCGAGAAAAAGACGGGCGTGTCAAAAGAAAAATAACAAAAACATCTCGTCCAGTGTGGTAGTACTTGTGTGGCATTTTGGTTATTGTTACTGTTTTTGTCTTTACTGCGAATTCTATTTATTGGAAGCGGGTTTGCCTCTGTGGGTTTGCACCGCGGTGCGAGTACGTTAAAGCGCTACCGACTTCCAAAAGTGATAACTTAACAGTAATGTTATTATTATTATTATTATCCTCGTACGCGGCTTGGTTAGCCTAACCCCTTTTGTCGCGAGTCGCGACGCCGACAGAGAAACATCTTACTCATACTACACATACAGGTTCATTATGGGTAGGTTACGTGGATTACTTCGAATCGAACCCTCAAATTGGATTTTTTTGTCTTGAAAATAAAGAATTGCACGACATTTCGAATAATTATAATTTAATACAGCGTACCCGTGCGTACACCCGCGTTCCTTCGATATTTCAAAGTGGGGGTACGGACAAACATTAAAATAATAGTGAATGGAATGCGTACACCCGCGTGTATAGCCCACTAAATTACTGTGTTTTAGTGAGATTGGTGCTGGTGTGAGAGTTTAAGATGGTCTTACTCCGAGAGAAACGTATTGGGGGTTGTGTCCACATCTCCCATGTCGCATATCATCAATAATCTGCTGTCTCATTGCCGAGGAGTGTTTTGTTGCGAGGCAAAACCCATCTGGCTTGTCTGCATTCTGTACAAGATCGCAAATAAGGAGTATGAAGATTTTTCCCGACAAAATTTCCTTCGATATCGTTTATTTCTTATCTCCGCATTGTTTTGATTTATGAGCTTAGTCCTACAATGGTAGGACTACCTACCATTACATAAACGCTCGCAAACCCTTTTTCCGCCGCAAATTTCCACTCGTTTGAGTCGAGTTTTACAAATAGCAGCACAATGGATTCGATCACGTTCGATGGATTTGGTTGAATCTTTGGCATCATTGCCAAATGAAATTTTAGCATGCTTTCCGTCGCCTGTTCTTCAGACTCTTCTGAGAATTACAACTACGGTGACAATTAAAATGATAGTTTATGGTTTATTAATATTATTGCTTACCCCCAGATGCTTCCTTAAGTTGGAGGACGCGGACTTCGCCACAGATAATAATTTTACCGTTGGGAGGCACGATTTACACTGCACAGAAAGGTTTTTTCCAATTGTTCCTTTAACAATAAAGTAATCTGCATAATCAGGCCATGGGAGCTCTTTAATCTCCGCCTCCACAATGTCATCCAAGCAATCGTCAATATCTGAATCTGACATGTTTGTCAATTGTCACTTGTTGCCCCGCAAAGAAGAAAATATCACTTGCCCTCTCCTTGTCACAAGCACGCGAGACTAAATCCCGGCAAACAGCAACAGCAAGGCGCTGGCCGGCCGGCGCGTGCTGGGGAGGAAGCGGACTTAGGGTGACTTGACATGTGGACGTCACGTGCAAGTCACGTGAAGCAGAGTGGGAATTTGTTTTTTGAAAAAATAGTTTGGTACATCCATCCATCTATCGTTAGCAAAATATTTTTCGGGAAGGCAAAAAGAAAAGTAATTAAGGATTTTAATTACATTCTAATTACATTACATTTATAAAGTAATTAAATTACATTACTAATTACCTTCTCTCAAATGTAATGCATTACATTACAAATTACTGAAAAAAGTAATTAATTACAGTAATGCAATTACTTTTACTCAATTACTGCCCAACACTGGTTTGAAGTTAGTACGACAACTTCACTCGCCTTGCTTGTCAACCTCTCGACAGCACGGATTAGCGGAGGAATCCTGTCGTTCGAGTTGCACCGTCCTTCGGAAGGGACGTAAAGCCGGTGGTCCCCTCGGTGCTTTTCGACAGGAGTAGGCTACGTGCCAGCACCGGGTTTCCCCTCCTCCCTTCTAGCCATAGGTTAGGTTCGTCATCACCCTTTCATTATAGACCAGCGCCACGGTGCCAGCTGTCAAAACAGTGCGTCGTTAAACACCGGCAATCAATCAATGAATCACCGGGTTTCCCCTCCTCCCTTCTAGCCATAGGTTAGGTTCGTCATCACCCTTTTATTATAGACCAGCGCCACGGTGCCAGCTGTCAAAACAGTGCGTCGTTAAACACCGGCAATCAATCAATGAATCACCGGGTTTCCCCTCCTCCCTTCTAGCCATAGGTTAGGTTCATCATCACCCTTTCATTATAGACCAGCGCCACGGTGCCAGCTGTCAAAACAATCTTTGAAAGTAACACTCGTCTACTATGGAATTAAAAACGGAGTGTTGTGTAGAGTGTATGGAGTGAATCGAGTGGTGTGTCAGCTGACCAGGAACGCAGCTGGCAGATGGTGGGCTGGACGATGGAGCAGTCGATGTCGCGAAGCCCGGCGGCGGTGAAACCTCCGCAGTTGGCGTCTGCCGAGTTGAGAGGGTAACCGGTCTCCCAGTTGGCCGAACCGGCTTCCACCGGCAGCCCTGCCGCCAACACGAGAACACATCGCTCGTCACATTACACTTCTAGAAATATTTGTAACACTTTATACTGTTAATCTTGCTTCCATAATACAACGGGTCAAACTTGATACAGTATCAAATAAGGAGAATAAATTTAAAAATTGTATTTTCATAAGCGAAACAATTTCAAACACGGCGAATTTTCAAAAGACATATTCCACTCAGAGAAAATGAAGTCAGATACCCACTGGACGTGCTACCAGTTTGGAAAAAAATATTAATTAGCTCTGCTAAATAACAAAGGAAGACAGGGAAATCACAACCCGAATTGCTCTGCCTGGCTTTAGCGAGTGCGTAACATGACGTTGCTTTGGTTGAATTTCGATTGAATGGAATTGGTGAATTTGCAGATGATAACTGCACTTGTTCACTATAGCGTCAACGCTCCCGATTTTGCTGGGAGTGTCCAGCATCCTATGCAGACAGGTGAGATCATGTTTTGTTAGATAAGCGACCGATCGTAGAAAGGTACCGTCGATCGTCGTGTAGACCGCCTCAACGAACTGGTCGTGCAGCCCGACGTGCACGGACGACTGTTGGAACGTGGTGAGCAGCTCCACGAGTGCGTCCTTCTGCTCGGCCGTGGAAACCACCGCCATCTGACCTCCCTCTCGCGCGCAATACTGTCCAAAACAACGCAAACGCAAACAGTTCGGAAACAGAATTGTAGAATAGGAAACATAGTCGGTAAAAGTGAGCCGGATTAGATAAGCAGGCTGGAAATAGTTGGTCGATGACAGAATATGGTAAGTTGGGTAATTTTTTACAGACCAACGTTTATAGAAGACTTCTTCTATTGACCTTGCTCAGAGACCTTGCTCAGAGACCATGCTCAGAGACAGAGTCAAATAGTTTGATCTGGTTTTAGTCTTTTGGTAAACTAGGAGGCTTAGATACGTGTTGTGGTTATTTTGTTTAATTTTTTTTAAGCCTGGGACTTGTGGAAACTGACGTTGCAAAAAACCTTGCAAAAAGTTCAAGTTTGGTGCTAGCTTCGTCAATAACTTTGTTAACAATTTAGCCATCTTCCCACGGTTTCACCAATCCATTTAAATATGCGATATGTTGTACACAAATTGAAAAAACTTTAGACTTTCACTTTTTTGCCCGCCTAGTAAAATAGTACTAGATATCCAAGAAAGCTGTTGTTGAAGATTGATTATCTCGGGTAGATTAAGGGCTGTGGTGTCTTTACGTTCATTCCTTCGAACCAGGTCGTGTTTTGTTCGTAGAAGAAGTACTGGCCGCTGTCGGCCACAGCAACAAAATCCAGCCGAACTTCCGGCTCCACTTCCTGCGCCACCGCAGCCAGCGCCACCGCAACCAGCGCCAGAAGCAGCGTGCGGTAAAACATCCCGGCTGCCGAAACGATAGCATCTTTATAATTACGATTAGCTCTGTAGTTATTAGTTACACTGCTAAAGCAACTATTTAACAGCATTGCCTGTAGCATTTTCTCTTAATGCCTGCTATTTTATAATAATAACTCATCCGATTTTTACCTATTTTTAAAAACCTGATCAACTCTCCACTCAATTGGTAAAAATCCTGGTCCAACCAATTCCTGTAGAAGTATTTTATTTGAAATGTCACAAATTCGACACGATGATCTCTTAATTTGAATTTGATTAATGACAATGGAGGGTTAACCCGATTACTTTAAGTTGAAACGCATAAAAATAAGACTTACAATTCTCTAAACTCAAGTCAATAGCCAATGTCTGTCTAGTGTCTACACCTTTAGAAATACATTTGCTATTTAATTCTATGTGAACCAATCCATGGCTGCAACTGTTTATAGCTACTAAATCATATGTTCTAGGCAAGCCGTTAAAGGTGGTTGTAGGTAATTATTTGTTCCAATTCCGTACCTTCTTCAAGTCCTAGCGTCACAGATGGAAGCAAGCCAACAACTAGAGCACTCTAGCAGAGCTGGCCGCTCGTCAACTGGAATCTCTTATCCAGCGCTTATCAAGATAAGGCGCAAGATGGTTTAGAAACCAGATTAATCTATTGATTAGTAATTGTTAATAAAGACTATGAGATGGAGACTTGACTGATAAGAATTCTTTCAGGATTATCAACATTGGAAATGTGATTTGTCAAACTTCAAGGATAAGTACTCTTCATTGCCACTGTATGACGTGGAGAAGAGATCCCATTATGTGACCGGGTCACGTTGCTTGAATGGAATCGGTGTATTGACTCTGCTTATTCAACCAAGGAAGGCAGGGGAATCTCGTGGCAACTGGCTTTTCTTAGCGGGTGTCTGACCGCGTCACGTTGCTTGAATGGAATCGGTGTATTGACTCTGCTTATTCAACCAAGGAAGACAGGGAAATCACGTGGCAACTGGCTTTTCTTAGCGGGTGTCTGACCGCGTCACGTTGCCTGAATGGAATCGGTGTATTGACTCTGCTTATTCAACCAAGGAAGACAGGGAAATCACAAGCCAACTGGCTTTTCTTAGCAGGTGTCTGACCGCGTCACGTTGCTTGAATGGAATCGGTGGTATTGAATTCAAAAGGTAGGAGAAGATCCAAGCACGGATAACGACATAGAAAGCACGGAAATTGTGATTGAAAGTTTTATTTAAAGAGATGACAGATAAAAAGCAGCGAGATTTCAGCGCTTAGAACTGGATCATCTGCCCCTTCCTCTTCTTGTCGCCTCCCAGCTCAAAGTGTTTGCATCGTTTCAGCGGGATCTGCTTGCGAATCTTGCAGTCAGTGCACTCCATCCTCAGCACGATCTTCTTCGTCGTCTTCGCCTTCTTCCTGAAGATGGGCTTCGTTTGCCCGCCGAAACCTTGCTGTTTGCGATCGTATCTGCCGGACGGAGAGAGATGTTGTAGAGCTGTCACTTTCTCGACACTCGTCTGTCCCCAATCTTAGCATGTTAGTTTCCCGGAATAATGTTTTACTGGGTCATGAATGCTACGTTCCAAACTCAAACTTTTCACGAAGTTTCGCTAAGTTATGCTGCCTGCTTTATCAACGGTCTAAACTCAAGCGCCAAATCCCGACAGTTGTGTTTTAGAGTTTGCTTGATTCACCTGATTGAAACCCAATTGGACCAGAACATTACACTTTCAAATAGCGTATTTCTATTTAGCTTCTTACAACACGGAGGCTACTGTCTAAACCTAGGTTTCAACTCAAGTGATCAATTCACCACTTTTAGCACTTTTATCGATGGTTTGTCACAGAACACAAGTAAACGAGCTTGTGACAAGGATATCTATACAGGCACCAACTGATTACTACAACGACTTAATTGTCCAGCCTATATATCAGTTATAGTCAGTTCTTGTTTTTTTAACAGAAAGTATGCAAATTTTATTTTGTTTTACACAAAACCCCCAAAAAATTATTTGGAACAAAATTAAATTGATGGAAATCCACCACTAATTAAATTTAAGAAACTACACAACACCTAAAACAAGAGCAGTTCAATCAAAAATACACACAATGTCACCAACTGCCACATACGACTAGCTTCAGTCAACGATCGTAGCCCCACGTTAATTGAGGCACAGAAATCTTAAATAAGTCGCCCACCAACAAAAGAACTAAACAGCTTACAATGACCCACACCAACACGCATTGACTAACAAAAGACACACACTCTTCGAATTCTGCTAAACTAGGATTTTACCCAGCGTTTACATGTCGTTCACATTTATTTAGATGGGCTAACGATTTACCTCCGACGACCCTGGGCAGCCTTGCGTTCCTTCGACTTCTTGTACTGGGTCACTTTGTGCAGCTTGTGCTTCTTGCACTTTTGGCAGTACGTCTTCCTCTGTTTGGGTACGTTCACCATCTTCGAGCTGCTATCTGAAAGCAAGGTGCATGGTCGTTAGATGCATGCTCATGGTGCAGACTCAATATTAGCTGAAATTCACGATTTTCAGAATTGAGAAAGATAGAAGGGTGGTTATGCATTAGATTTCAATTACAATTATGTTATAATATGATTGGTTAGTAAGCTAGATTCTAAATTTGAAGTAATTTGGTGAAAATATTGTTTTTTAGAGAATAGGCCACGATACAAGTAGGGTTAAACGCGTGTCAAGTAACGAGATTTAAGAAACGTGATTAATATATAATTAACTGTGCTCCAATGCTGAATTAATGAAATCATATAAGAAAATAAACGTCGGATACTATCTATTATGATTCGTCATGCGTACTTGGGGACGAACGTACACGATTGTAGTTAGAAATATTTTACTTACACAATCTAACAAAATGGGAAACGACTCGTTTCTTCAAGAAGAGTTGCGAACTTGACTCACTTCCTCCCAATTTCGTTATCCGATTAGTTGCGAGCTTGAGTCAAGCTGTCAGAAATTTGAGGGAATAAGCAAAAATGTGAATTGAATAAATTATTATTATATTTTCGCTACAATATATTTTAAGGGGTTTTCTCAAAGTATCTGCATCAAATTTTTTCACCCAATTTTGATTTTATATTTATTTATTACTGCAACAATTTCAGGGTCAGCTTCACGCGTGATCAGCACGTGACACAACAAATGACCAAACCTAAATCAATGATGGCGGCACGTCATATTGTCACGAAATTACTACCTTTCTTAATATTGTTCTTAGTATTTTCACAACCAGTAGAAGCCTTCAACTCGTAAGTGTCTTTAAATCACAACTTTAACACAAATAAATTCAAAATCAAAACGAGAGTTGTTTATCTACAGAAATAGATAGTGACAGTGACTCATAGGTCCAGGATTCAATCATTGCCATAATGTCAACAATGATTTTGTCAACTCTGCTGCAGATCTGATGTGGGCGACGATTGCAAGTCGCTTCTGGAGAATTTCGCGACAACCGTCGAGCTGTTCATGTTTTGCGCAATCAGCCACGCTCGTCCCATCCGCTTGTGCGAAGCTTGCATACTCGAGTATGTAAACGTGCAAGGTTGTCACGACCAGATCCTCAAGGTAAATCATCGACTTGAAATTGCCGTTGCTTTCGGGGGTGCTTTCGAGGGAATACACAGGGAAATATCTCCACCCGGGAGATTCCATCCAAGACATCTGTTGAGTGAGTTGCAAGCAGCGTGCTACGTGCAACCAACGGTAGTTTGTTGTTGCAGCTGGGAGATAGCGGAGGCAAGGCGTGTCAGCTAGAACTGATCAACCTGGACCGGCTCGAGATCATTGAGTCGACTTTCAAGAACGTCGTCGACCTGTGGAACCGCGGCCGCTGCGACAGTGAGTTGAAACCGATTGAAGTCTGTCAGACCGCCGCCAAATATCTTACTATTCCAATTTAGGAAACTGCCAAAATCGCATGGTTGAGCTGGTGACAGATTTGTCACAATTGTTAATAGAAAGATATATACCTTCGCCTAGACTAGCATAAATTTCAGTTTTAATTTGAAGCATTTCAGGTTAGTTTTGAGATTCCCAATAATTCCTGTAAAAGTGCATATTGTTATAGGTAGGTACCTACCTACCTCCTAATTTTGTGTTGTGGGCAAGTAGCGTTTAACACGTATTGCAAGCGTTGAGTTAATTGGTTGCGATTGCGGCGCAGACTGCCTGGCCCGCAATGGCAGCGGCGTGCGGCCAGCGCCGAGCAACGCGACGCGGCGGTTCCGCGAGCTGGGCGACCGCGGGGACGCGTGCTTCGCGCGGAACAACGGCTCCGAGTGCGGGCACTGCGCCGGCGAGTACCGCGATCTCAACCAGGCCTACGAGCAGATCAAGATGGAGGGCGGCGGCGGCGACGTCTGCATCGATCTCGTTGACACTGTGGGTGGGCGGCGGCTATCTCCGTGTCGTAGTAAAACGTAGTAACGTATTAACATAGTAACAGCTGTGCTTGCGTTTTTCGCGCAGATGAACTCGACACGCAACAAGTGGAGCCGAGAGTTCGGCTGCTTGTCGAGCCACCGCCACCCGGACCTGTCATTCCTGTTGACGGCGGCGGCCATCGCCACCGCCACCTTGCTCTTCTACCTCACAGCCTTCTGCACGAAAAGTGAGTAGCCATTCGACTGTTTCACTCAGTCAATGCTTCAATCACACGCCATCAACTCGACCTACCCCGATTATAACGTGGCTCCATGGAGATAGAAACAGGACTATGAATGAACATAGAAGCCGGTGAATCTAGTGACGCTACGCTGCAATCACACGCCAACAACTCGACTAACCCCGATTATAACGTGGCTCCATGGAGATAGAAACAGGACTATGAATGAACATAGAAGGCGGTGAATCTAGTGACACTATGCTGCAATCACACGCCAACAACTCGACTAACCCCGATTATAACGTGGCTCCATGGAGATAGAAACAGGACTATGAATGAACATAGAAGCCGGTGAATCTAGTGACGCTATGCTGCAATCACACGCCAACAACTCGACTAACCCCGATTATAACGTGGCTCCATGGAGATAGAAACAGGACTATGAATGAACATAGAAGCCGGTGAATCTAGTGACGCTATGCTGCAATCACACGCCAACAACTCGACTAACCCCGATTATAACGTGGCTCCACGGAGATAGAAACAGGACTGTGAATGAACATAGAAGGCGGTGAATCTAGTGACGCTATGCTGCAATCACACGCCAACAACTCGACTAACCCCGATTCTGACGTTGGCTATGCTTGTACCAGTGTACCAAATGTAAATATCGACTTTATGTATGGTAGATACTTACCATCAGCAATGAACTAACCCTCCTATAATTCACCGTGTGATCGACTAAATCAAGACTAACGTAGCGTCGTGTTTCAGAACGTGCCCGGCTTGAAATGGTGTCCGATCCCGGGCCCAGCTGGGAGGCGGGAGCGCAGCGTTCGTAGCCCGGCTGCTATCGGCTCGCACTCGCGTGGTGAGCTTCTTACAGACTTGCCGACCGTTGACAGACAACACAGACATACAGACATGTAAACGACTATCTTTAGTAGGTAACTCTGTTCGAGAGTTTCCTGCATCCTAGAGCCTGGTGAGATGTGTGTTGGTACCAGACCACATGAGCAAGTCAGTAGCATACAAAACAAAGCCAATGATCTAGGAATGTTCCTGCTATTTGAAAACTTCATCAAACTTGTATCTAAAAAAGGTGCACGATTAAGAAAAATATTCTTTGCACGTAGGTATATTTGTAGACATCTCGTCGGGTTGTTTACCTTTTGCTCCCCGCATCCCCGATTGGACAGGAAGGTACAAGGAAGGCACAGACTGCGAAGCTTTTAAGTAACAGTGCTTTATTGGGCAAGAAACAGTCGATGCCGGTCAATTCGTGAACAATCGTTGCGTTCCCAACACAAAGTCGCTGCCACAAATCGAATCAAGTCATTTTGCTCGTCGCTATTCGAGGAAGCTGCCAAACGGCTGTGCCAAATGACCAGGCATCGAATTTCCGGTTTGTCGGATAATCATACTATAATAATTACACTATATAATATAAATACGGGCGATCGTACTCGATAACCTGTGCCGCCGTGAAATAAAGTGATAGCGTGCATCGGTTCCTTCGCAAGCATTGAACGAAGTTGTCGTTTTGTCTCGCAGCGACATCGGTTATAGAATACGAGTCCTGCAGGGTGGTTGCGTGGAAGTTTTGAAAAAGATATCACTGCTTCTTGTATCATGCATCCCAGAAAACATTCGGAAGTTATTTCTACCAAAAAGTAGGGGTTTCAAAAAGAAGATTTTAACAAGATCGTGTTCGGGTTTGTTGGAGTCGCGCTGCCAGTTTCTTAACAGTTTGTTAGCTGTTTGTAAGCGCGGCCACTGCAGACGAGATGTCTAGATAGTGTTAACATACCGTTAAATAGATAACAAACCGCTTAAAAACTGGACCTAACAACGAATCAAGCTCCGCCAGCCTGCCATGTCAATTATCAGCTGCCGCAAACGACCCTGTCAAAAGTTATTCCCGTTTCACGAGTATCGCTTCCCCTAAATGCCGTAAGGGCCGGTATTTTTGCAAGTCCCTTAGCTATTTAACAATCGGTTTGCTTGGTTTATTTCACGGACACAAACACTAAGATGCCCGATTTGTGAAGTTGTTCAATGCCGGTGTAGAAACGTGAAGCACCTACTACCCAGCCGAAGCTTGCGTAAAACCGAGGCAGCCTAGAAGTCAGAGTAGCAAGCGTCATCAATAACAGAGACGTTTCGGCCGTTAGCCTTGTTTCTCTCTCTTTTCATCTCTCTGCCGGGATGAAGACGGATGCTAGATCTCGTTCAAGTTGTGCCTCCTTTGCGTCTCCTTCTTCACTACATCAAATCAGATCCATTAGCAAGCCAACGGCAAGCCGCGTTCCCTTCGGAATCCCAGCTTTCGACGAGGCAAGTCCTGGCACGTCTTCAAAACAACGCTTTGGTCAAACTCGAGGCCGGCAAGGTCATCTACACAGCCTCTCCTACGACGGGAGAGGTAAAATAATACACGAGGTTAAAGGTTAAGCTCTCACTCAATCAGTCTTTTATCGCTTACACAGAGTACGCTAAAAATAACGCTGCGCCCGTTTCTTCGCCGCTAGAACACCATGCAATCGTCGAATTCGTCGTCGAAAGTACATCGAGGCGTGCTATCGAAGATCGGCCGTGTCCTAATGTCTATCTAGCGTCTAGTTAAATTACCTAATCGGGGGTCCGTACGTAAAATCTATCGGCAAACGTCACGCCAGCGACGCAGCTAAAAGTTTCAGGGTTAAACTATCTCTAAGTCCCGCCGCATCGAGATAACAGCTAGAGAGTCGAGCGAAGCCGGGGTTCATCGCTTCACCCAACGCTACCCAGGGCAAATACTAAATATAACGCAACATCTACGTCCAACTTTCCCCACAGCTAAAACTACTAAAACTTTAAAAAAGGTTTCTTGTCGCGGCGCTAGCGGGGTCGTGCCGCTCCGAGATCCGCGATCCCGGAACCGACCCCGCCGCTCGTTGCAGACCCGGCCGTCGACGTCGGCCGTTCAGACTTCGCAGGCGCCGCGTGCCGTCATGGCGACCGTGGCCGTCGCGTCCGAGTTGTTGTTCTCGTAGTACGAGACCTTGTCTGCGGGCGGCAGCAGCGGGCTGTCTTCGCGGTCGCGGCTGCGGTCGCGGTCCTGGTCCCGGTCTTCCGGGTCGCCGTTGACCAGCAGGCCGGGCGGGCCGTTGGGCCCGTCGTCGGGACAGCAGCACGAAAACATGGCCGCCGCCGCGCCCTGCGGGAGAAAGGGTGGATTCGTGTCTCGTTACCGGGAACGACGGAGGGTGTCTTCGTTACCGGTCGGATATCTGGCAATGCCATTTCGGACCAAACATTGTGATATTTTGACAGTTCTTCCAAGATTTATTTTGATTTTTCCAAGATGGTGGATAGTGTTGATTGCATCCAGGTATGAAACAAACAAGTGGAAGTCTTGAAAACCACATTATTGTATATCCTAACGGAGCCTTGCTGGAAGGTTTTACCTTGCTGTTTGCACAAACCTGAGGGTTACAAAGTATAGTCAAATGTGCAATGTGGCGCGTTGTCAAAATAACAAGTTTGTATACCAAACAGTCGTGGGTGATTCCTACTTGCCTAGAAATGGTGCGTTAATGCATCTCCCTGTGCTGTGATTTTAAGTAGGAATGACAACTTTACTGAATGTTAGCGTTGATTTGAACCTAAATGCAAACACTCATGCACACAAGGTATTTGTTATTACTTTGAAGTAAGAAATCCATGTGAAATTTGTGCCGTGATTGCGTACTGGGATACTGCGTTTCCAATCATGATTATTATTTTAAAGTGAAATGTATGTAGGTACCTTCAACAATTGAATTCAAATGTGATGGATCTGAGATATCTAGTGCAAGCATCTAGCTACAAGGGTTCATATCTTACTGTTCAATTAGCTTTTTGTTAACCAGAGAACTATAATAAAAGACTCGGAAACCGACTTTGCGTCTTACTGAACCGATGGAGAACCATGCCACACTTTCCACTTAAAGGTTGATAGTAACAATCTTCATCCTAGACTTGACATCTGTGAGAATGCCAGCAGCAAGTTCCCAGCCAATCCAGCCTTTGCCAAAGACACTCACTTAAATCTTGATGTTTGGTGTTATGTGGAACCAATTGACCCATTATTACATTCAAAGAAAATTTATGTAAAATACCCACACAGAAAAGCCAATTTGGGTTTTGATTTCCTTCCACAAAAAGATATTGCTGGCTCTGCGATAAAACCAAAGAACGTAGCGAAATCTCAGTCCAACTGGCGTGTCTCAGTGAGAATGTGACGTCATTCTTCCACAAATGGAATACGTCTCTAATCGAAACTATATTGAGTATGGCAGAGTAGTTCAGAGCCACAGAAAGATGGTCGTGTAGATGGTTTTGTCCTTTTCAGGACCAAAAGTCTGTCAAAGCATAGCAAAATTGACAACTACACAACGATGAATTGCATCAGACGAAGGCATGGCCCCACCAGCGCAACGTTATGAGTTCCAGGGCAGCGTAGCAATCCCAGTAGCAGAGAAATGCGTACCCAGCCCTGCCGTCTGCTACGCCAGGGTGAATAGCATCGAACAAATGCGTGGACTCACCAACGCAACGTTAGCCAGCGCCATCACGGTGCAGCACGCAGGGAAGCCGAGGAACTGCACCAGCACGCCACCCAGCCCGGGACCGATCACCTCGCTGCCGGGAAGCAACAACAGCCGGTCAGGAACAACGTCACGCTCGGGAACAACGTCACGCCAGTAGCACACTACACGGGAAATACACGCGACTGCTCTGTCAGAGGTGAGCTCAAGTTCACATTCGGCTTTCAATGTGCGTAAAGAGGAAATGGAGTGAAGCGAATCTTCAATGAAAAACACTGGTGAACTTAACCATGTCGCGGCCAACGTTTCGGTGCTAAGGTGGTGCTACAGGTATTACATTACAGGATTTCAGTATTATTCAGTATAACAAGTAGCACCAGGTGTTACAGGTGTTAAAAGGAAAGGGAAACCCCCGGTATTTCACTAGCACCGCCGTAATACCAGCCAGTTGGCCGCGCTAGGTACGGGCCCAGAGCTCTACAGCCGAACTTTGGGAGTGACTTTGATGCATGACTGACGAACTCACCCCAGCGAGTACATTGCAGACCAGAGACCAGCCACCATGGCACACGATGCTCGGTCGCCGGGACTGCTGCCTTCCCTACAGACAAACAACACTTTGTAAGTCTTCACCGTTAGGGGTTCCATGGTAACTTGCTCTGATTTGACGAGTTTCAACTGCCTAAGAAGGACCATGAAGGACATTGAAGGACCATAAATCATTCCTCTTTCATTCACAGTCCTGTCAAATCAACTCAACATCGATACCAAAGCCTGTCGTCTGAGTGTCATGACTCCATGCTACTAATGTTTCGTCTCAGCAAGCTGAAACACTCTTCGCAAGGAAACAATTTTAAAATGGATATTTTCTAAGGGCCATTTTTTGCCATTTTTTCCAACTCTCAGTAGAGATAGAACTGAGAGAAACAGTTGAATTTCACTGCACGTCGTTGGCTGTTGCCGTGCCGTTTAGCTCGACTAACACTTGAACTCAGAGTTTATAAAATGCTAAGACTGGGCATATTCAGTGAATCTCACGCAATCGGCAAAATTCATCGTTTGATTGTAAGCGAAGTTGAGAGCAAGACACTCACGATCCGGCTTCAAGCAGGCACTGGAAGGTTGGCAGCAGAGTGAGCGCCACCGAGACACCAAGCAGAGACAGCGCGACCAGCGACAGCCACAAGCAGCTGCAGGACAAACAACAGACACGGGTTGGTACTGGATTCTGTCTCCAGCTCCACAATGCTATTGGCAGAGTGTCCTGCATCCTACAGCCTGGTGAGATGTTGGCTGGCAGAGTGTCCTGCATCCTACAGCCTAGTGAGATGTTTGCTGGCAGAGTGTCCTGCATCCTACAGCCTGGTGAGATGTTTGCTGGCAGAGTGTCCTGCATCCTACAGCCTGGTGAGATGTTTGCTGGCAGAGTGTCCTGCATCCTACAGCCTGGTGAGATGTTTGCTGGCAGAGTGTCCTGCATCCTACAGCCTGGTGAGATGTTTGCTGGCAGAGTGTCCTGCATCCTACAGCCTAGTGAGATGTTTGCTGGCAGAGTGTCCTGCATCCTACAGCCTGGTGAGATGTTTGCTGGCAGAGTGTCCTGCATCCTACAGCCTGGTGAGATGTTTGCTGGCAGAGTGTCCTGCATCCTACAGCCTGGTGAGATGTTTGCTGGCAGAGTGTCCTGCATCCTACAGCCTGGTGAGATGTTTGCTGGCAGAGTGTCCTGCATCCTACAGCCTGGTGAGATGTTTGCTGGCAGAGTGTCATGCATCCTAAAGCCTGGTGAGATGTTTGCTGGCAGAGTGTCCTGCATCCTACAGCCTGGTGAGATGTTTGCTGGCAGAGTGTCCTGCATCCTACAGCCTGGTGAGATGTTTGCTGGCAGAGTGTCCTGCATCCTACAGCCTGGTGAGATGTTTGCTGGCAGAGTGTCCTGCATCCTACAGCCTGGTGAGATGTTTGCTGGCAGAGTGTCCTGCATCCTACAGCCTGGTGAGATGTTTGCTGGCAGAGTGTCATGCATCCTACAGCCTGGTGAGATGTTTGCTGGCAGAGTGTCCTGCATCCTACAGCCTGGTGAGATGTTTGCTGGCAGAGTGTCCTGCATCCTACAGCCTGGTGAGATGTTTGCTGGCAGAGTGTCCTGCATCCTACAGCCTGGTGAGATGTTTGCTGGCAGAGTGTCCTGCATCCTACAGCCTGGTGAGATGTTTGCTGGCAGAGTGTCCTGCATCCTACAGCCTGGTGAGATGTTTGCTGGCAGAGTGTCCTGCATCCTACAGCCTGGTGAGAGGTTTGCTGGCAGAGTGTCCTGCATCCTACAGCCTCTAGGGCCCAGCACGCACCTGGGCAGGCCGGGCAGCCAGGGGGAAGGTCCCAGCAGCAGCAGCCCCAGCGCAGACAGCAAGCTGCCGACGGCCATCATGGTCCAGTGGGATCCCCACGCGTCCGAGAGCAACCCCCACAGCGGCGAGCTCAGGCCGTAGAGGGCGGCAAACAGCAGGAACACGAGCCCCACGCGCTCGGGAGACAGCGAAAACTGAAAATCCATTCATTGCCGGTGTTTAACGACGCACTGTTTTTGACAGCTTCGCCCTGTGGCGCTGGTCTATAATGAAAGGGTGATGATGAACCTAACCTATGGCTAGAAGGGAGGAGGGGAAACCCGGTGCCGGCACGTAGCCTACTCCTGTCGAAAAGCACCGAGGGCACCACCGGCTTTACGTCCCTTCCGAAGGACGGTGCAACTCGAACGACAGGATTCTTCCGCTAATCCGTGCTGTCGAGAGGTTGACAAGCAAGGCGAGTGAAGTTGTCGTACTAACTTCAAACCCTCGGACCTCTCTCCCGAACAGAACTGATCGTGTGCATGATGGTCACCCATCCAACAGCGCCATGTTGTTTAACTCTATTGATCTCCGAGCCGCGGATAGCGTATCGATTGTCAACGGCAAGTGTTCGGTGGCGCGATGCTTGCCTGTCGCAGATGTGGCTCCAGCGTCGGGTCCAGGAAGCCCCAGGTGCAGGAGACGGTGACGATGATCACGCTCGTCATGGCGACGCGAGGGTTCTGCGCTAGAAGCAGCCAGGACGCCGCCTTGCGGTTCACCGGGCTCACTGCAAGCATCCCGCCGGTCACGTCACATGCAACGTTAGAGACTCAGGCAGGGATTGGAGACGCAAAGCTCGCAACGCTCCAAACTCAGGCTCTGATTGGAGAACGCCACAGCGCAAAGCTCGCAACTCAGGCTCTGATTGGAGAACGCCACAGCGCAAAGCTCGCAACGCTCCGAACTCTGTCTCTGATTGGAGAACGCCACAGCGCAAAGCTCGCAACTCAGGCTCTGATTGGAGAACGCCACAGCGCAAAGCTCGCAACTCTGTCTCTGATTGGAGAACGCCGCAGCGCAAAGCTCGCAACACTCCGAACTCTGTCTCCGATCGGAGAACGCGGCGGCAACGACAAGGCAACTCACCGGGGTTGTCGGGAAGGAGGCAGAGGCAGAGCGGGACAGCGGCCACCATCACGACGCCCAGCACGTAGAACGGCAGGGAGAACCCGCCCACCTGCAACCGGCCGCAACGCCACATGTCACATCATTTCTCAGTAAAAAAAGTCACAAAATCGCCATTTCTGTTCGTGCGAATTTAATCCTTGATGCAAATACTCGTTTATAATTCCAAAATTTACATCCGTGCCGGGATTCGAATCGGGACAGGCAAAGATCTGGATTTGAATCTAAATTTTGAAATTGATATTTCGTTCATAATAAATAATAATCACCGGCCTTCTGTTCTGATATTTAATCATGATAGTTGTTACTAGTTTAAATGCAAAGGCTTAGGGAGCGTGCAACAGAGAAGGGGGTGACTTCAACAGCCCGTTGCTCACCGAGTAGAGGAGTCCTCCGATGGCCGGACCCATGCTCATCCCGAGTCCGACAAACGTCTCCAAGATTCCCTGGCGGACAGACGGAAGCAGGCCGATTGGTCAGCGTTCAACGCGGCGCGACGCTCAGCGTTCGCACAAGAATCCGGCAAACATCTTACCGGGCTTCAACTACCACTTCGAGTATCTGTCTAGGGCACATTCTATTGAAAACCCTTTTTAAAAATCAGTTTTTATAAAGAATTTCAGTTTTTTTAAATCACGTTTTTCACCCTAGAGGCCCGACCATTTCGTAGATTTCGACGAAACTTTCCAGAAATGTTAAAACTTTTATCACGACGTAGGTGTACAAATTTTACTGATGTAAGTTAAGAAATTCTTGTGAAAATTACGTTTTTACAATACAATACACCTATTCCATCCAATCAGACTTCTATGAAAATCATGCGAAGCATTAGCTACGCTTCTTTCAAGGTAAACGTAGATTCTTTCGAGCGGCGGGCATCGAGCTTCGGGGGCGACGGGGGCGGGAATCTCACCAGCACGGTGCCGATGTTGTCGGGGAAGATCTCGGCGACGAAGACGTAGCTGGCGGTGGCGTACGCGCTGGCTCCCACCGCCTCGAGCCCGCGCAGCGAGAAGCACAGCGCCGTGAAGCCCGCGTAGCTGTCCACGCGAGACAGCACGCTGGAACCACGCAAACACACAGTCATGCCGCAGTGCAGACAGGGTAACGAAGGGTTCAAAACATGGCAGACATTCACGATCTTGCGATACCGTAAAATGGGGATACTTTGCCCGGGCAAACTTTACCCCAAGCATATTGAATAGCACAAAAATCATTCTAGAAACACCGTTTAGGCAAAGTTATTGGTACCCAGGATAAGGCGACTTTGCCTGGCTGTCATGATGCCTAAAGTTTCCGTCGGTAAATCTATGAAAAAAGTGTGATATTGTACAAATAACACCATGGCCAAGATCAGTCAGTAAATTTTTCAGCTTATAATTCTGCACAATACACCGATTCCATTCAATCAAAATTCTATCAAAGCAACGTCATGATACCCACTCGCTAAAGCCAGGCAGAGCAATTCGGGTTGTGATTTCCCTGTCTTCCTTTGTTATTTAGCAGAGATTATTCATATTCCCATGGGCTTTAGCAAGTGGGTATCAACTGCCATTTAGATTGAATGGAATCTGTGTATTATCTAATATACACAAGCACAGCTTGTAGAAGTGTACACTAGGGTAGATAATGATTATTAGAAACGACATACCCATTCCAAAATTTACATCCGTGCCGGGATTCGAATCCGGGTCTTTGCCTGTCCGGGGCACCGCACTTATCCATTGTGCTACACGGACAACCGACTGTGGAATTCATATAACGGATGTAAATTTTGGAATTGATATATGGTTTCTAATAATCAGCACAGCTTGTGTTGTTCAGCATATTCCTTGTAAAGGAATTCGATTCAAGCGACGGGAAGGAGATGTGTTTTTACCCGAAGAGCAGGGAGCACGTCCCCGCCAGCAGCATGCCCGCCGCGATGACGAACCTGGCGCCCAGCTGCGGCAGCTGCAACATCCACGTGACGCTCCGTTTAACCAACACCCAGCGTTTCACTTCATTCAACGCCCGTTCACAACAAACTCGTGCCGGAAACTAAGTCGTTAAAGTAAAGTATTTAGTACACATGCACGTAACAAACTTAATAACTTAAGCTTTACGCACCGAAGTCGAAATGTTTGACCGAGACAAAGATTTACGTCTCCGTCTAAGTTTGACGTAAGGGAAAACCAACAAGATAAGATTCATTCTCTCCACAGCCTGCTGGATTTCAATGGTTAGTCGAGTCAAGGTGGGGGTGGATTTTTGTTTCAAATCAGCTGTCAGATTAGCCTAAGCTAATATTTTCTCTTGAGGCTTCCAACGATCAACGATCGGCTCATCGTCTACTTTTGAGCTAATTACCGATGGAAACAAGCTGGAAAATGGCGCTGGTTCAGAGGCAATCTGATTGGCGAATTTATTACGTCTAGGTACGTCAGTTGTTTTGGGCGTGCGAAGTTTCATTAAGCTTACGTTAAAGTGAACGGCTACGGCTAGGTTGGCTGTGAATCGGTCTTGAAAATCGTTGCTCTTCCAAATCTCAGCAGGTTATCTCTAAGAAAAACTATTAAACTCTCTAATAGAGTGCTTGGTCCTTAACTCAAACTCAAACTAACTTCAGATACAACTACAGGACTCATGGGAGCCAATTGCCAATTTCAGCACTAACTTTATCGTTAACTTCAGCACTAATTCAGCACTAATTCAGCACTAATTCAGCGCTAACGGGGGACTCACCAGCCGGCCGCAGAGTGGAGACGCAAGGAACATGACGAGAGCGTAGAAACTAAATACGAGGCCAGCCTCCGTTGCTGACATCCCCTTCACTGCTGCCTGCAACAGAAACAATCGCAGCCAGAATCATTATCCAATATCCATGACCATGCGGTCTGAATCAATATTAATAGAAGTAGGAATCATTCGAATGATTTAGGTAAGTGATCCTTTCGGAAATACCGGAAATACGTGGTTTCCTACCCAAAGACCCGCGTACTCGAAAGCATCGCTGGATGATATTGCAGTCAAAATCCTTGTCATTGAAATGGGACCTAAACTGTCCGAAGTGTAACGGTCCATCAACTGTGTCTTACCATTTGAGGAATTCTAGTTCCTGGATTACATGGAGATTTAGCATTGGTGTAAATATGACAGTTTTGGGCACCAGCCTCAAAATTTTAACTTTGGATTTACAGAAGTTATCCAAAACTCGAATGTCTTGTAAGAATTGTAATGAAATAGCAAACTTCAAGAATCTTATCTTGGGAAATATAATTATCTTTGTTTAAAATTATAAAATCAATAAATAACGCTAGTCATTAAATGGAAGTTTACCGCTACACGTTTCAATTGTTTCAAATTATTACGATTGCAAACCAATTGCAAAAAACATGCTAATAAAGAACCATTATTACTGTGTTAAAGTTTGTGATCCGATGGAGTGATGTCGCTGGCTTGCATTGGCAGCAAATTACATTGCAAACGGACGGAGTAACTAGGAATTACTACGCAAGTACTCTCGTCCAGCAATTACTCAAACAGGCATTCAATTAAACCTTGCTCGTAATTCAAACCAATCACCTTCACAATGAACCGGTGTCGGTTGATTTTTATGACACAATAGCTACATAGAAGAAATTTCAATAGAATATAAAAGAAATTTCCCTGGTGCTCTACCAGCCTATGAATCATGACTTTGCTAATGGAATATTTGAGTTATGAAATCTCACAATTTCAAGGCTGTTTACAAATAATAGTACCTTACTAATGGAAGGGATGGTAATTGCAGATTGATTTAAATATTTAATCACCATTTCCTTGGATCATTGCTTGATTCTATCCTCCTCAATGCTATGTCAAATGACTGCCAATTGAAGAATGTACCTTGATAACATTCATTAGCACATTTTATGTTTAATTGATAAACAACATCTGCTTCTGATAGGTCATTGAGGTATACTATGCTGGCTACATTATGGCTTTGTTGAAAGAAATACCTATTAGCTTCTAATTGCAGCTATGACCTAAAGAATAAATCAACTACATTAGTAATATTATTATCCTGTCCAGTGTTATGTGTGGTGTGGTATGTCTGGTATGTTGATATATTGACATATCCTCTTGGATATGGCTCTGATAAAAACTTAATGATGAGATTATTAATTAATTGCCCCAAGAACCTTGACAATATTTTTGGGTTACCATGCAACAAATTTCATCTGAATCAAGGGAAGCTAATTGTCTTGGCTGGGAAACAGTTGCATAAATTAACATCTAAATTTAAAAGCTGTGAAAAAAAAACCATGGCATGATTAGGCATCTTACCAAGGTTTTGTTGACAAGGGAATGGTTCGACACAGAACTCAGCCAAACTTTACAGAACACTGCAGCTGTTCGAGTAGCAAGGAATTGTGTACCGAGGCATGTCTTGAGCTAGCTCAATCCCACCAAAAATATTGTATACTGTCATAAAGTGTCACTGTAATGTTATGGTGCCGGTACATATATGTCAAGATATTGTAGGACAAAATAATGAACAATATTATGGATTAGTTACCTCTCTAGGAAAGAATGGTGCCATCACAGACATAGATGCAAAGCTGACAAAATCCACAATAGCCAAAGCAGCGAGTGCCATTTTCTGTGCAGTTGTCAAACTCCGAATGCTTCCCGATTTCGTGCCGGTTCTTATACGGCCCAGCCGCTCCCGAATGCGGCTGATTTCCCGGGCGGTGAACCGGTCTGTGCCGGAGACCGACTGTGATCTTGTGTCTCTCCTGCGGTCCCGGTCGCGGTCGCAACTCCGCCGCCACGGTGTGTCGAACTGGCCCAGCGAATCCACATCCATCGGCTTGCGACAACGGGATCCTGCAAAATCGACCATCTCCATTATCCACCCCACTCTCGAGGCTAGCTCACACAACACTCAGCCAGAATCGAGTGAGATAATTACTTATTCAATGGCAAATACTATAAAATACACAGTTAGGCTTAACTTGTTGCAAATACATAGCAAAATGTTGGCACAACAATCGTGTTAAAAATAAGAACAGCTGGGCCAACCAATCGAATAGCATATGTCAGTGTGATGAGCCAATCACAAGGCAGGTTACATCAAGACCAATCGAAACGTTCACTCGGATCGCGTGCGCTCATTGCGGTAGATTTGCGAAGCAGCTGTCAACGACGACGTTATCAAAGATGGCTGACTTGCAGACGTGATTTAACTTGCTTGCAAACACAACTATGAGTCACGTTTTCTCGACAATATCGTTATAAAATCTTTTGTTACTGTGTGAAGAAACGCATATCAAGCTATGTCTTCGTTGCATTTTGTTGTCCACCCGTTGCCGGGGACAGAAGATCAACTGAACGACAGGCAAGTGCTTTTGGTTAGGCCTAGCGATGCAGACGCAACATCCTGGCTATGGCCGACCACGATGCCGATTATTCACATTCCAGCCTCCTTCAAAACACACAAAAACAAACAAAAAACAAGCAATGGATGTATCCTAGCTCATGTGAAACATTCCGACCTTAAATCAGCGCAAGCTGACTGTAAATTAGCCTCGCTATGCCTCTGTTCATCCATGAGATTCCTGGCGAGGGATGGCAAGCATTAGGCCTAAAGCCGACTTCCCGTGTAACAATTACCGCAATTAGGCCCGAAGAATTTGTACAAGATTTTCGTTTAGAGACGGCTTTAATTCATCCCTACCCCTCGGAATACTCTTCGTTCGTCATGAACTTCCATCCTGTAGCCCTTAGCTAGAGTAGGCATTCCATTACCTTAAATTTACCATTTCCTTCATGATCCTATAGCCGACTTCTCTGGAAGCATCTAGAATGACTCTGATGAGCAATTATCTCGTGGTCACATGCCTTGTCAAGTGTCTTGTGAGCTTTTCCCATTCATGACCAGTCTCCCTAAATGTTTGATTGCCAAGTTCCTTCCATCTCCAAGCATCTGCCCCAGTTCAACTTGAGGGCTGCAACCCTCATTACATGCCTGCCGTGCGGCAGCCATACCCAATTCCTCCCCTGCCAAAATGTTGGGTTTTTCACCCAGTACTCACCTGGGATAATCTCGACCATCCTTCACACTGTCCTAGCACCGAGTTGCAACCCCCGGTGACAGCAACTTGCTAAGATAACTTCCTTGTCTTGGGGAGAAAGTGTGTTGTTTGCTTTGCGACGACTGCGTTATGCAAGCGCCCTTCACTATTGCCGGGTGCTTCTTGCACCACGGATGTCTCAAGCTTTAGTCACCCTGGGCCAGGGTTCAGGAAAGATATCAAGTCCCTAGTACTTCTGTGGGTACCTATGTCTACAATAGCTGCATCAATCCCAATCCTCAAATAATATCATGGAAAAGTATTAGCTATTTGGGATAAACGTTAGTACTGATTCTGAATGGTGTCATCAGAGCTAATACTCTCATGCGATAGTGTAAGATAGTTAATTTCTGAAATATTATTTGGCAGACAGGAACCACGCAGTTGATTATCGATGGCAGCCATTGCACTTTGCATTCGATTTAAAAGTTGAGTTTATTCCGTGGTTCCGACTTCTCTTGGGTACCTATTAAAGTTAGGTACAAATTTTAGTTTATGAGTTTAAAATTAATTTGGTTATGAGTTGAAGTTCATAATTTCATAAGAACAAAGTTTGATCCTTGAAATTGAATGCTGTTGATTCATCCCAGATTTTGGTGCAAATATCCATTAGAGCCTAGTGCTACACAAAACCTGTTACGAATTTATGACCCTATGTTTTATCAAATTAAACTCTGGTGCCAGGTACCAGGTACCAGGTACCATGCACCATTCATCATGATTAATGACTAATTATAATGGGACTTTCCATTGTTACTTTGGGTTATCATTGAATTCAAGCTCATTTTTCTAGGTAATTTAATGACACACTGGCTCCCAAGTAAATATCGTGTTTAAATCATTTCAAGAATTGCTTTGGCTTTTATAGGCTGGGGATTTACAAACATTTTTATGAATGCTTAGTTTGCAGCTACTGTCTGCATTTAAATGGAATTTTCGGTTTAGAGTTTCCACATTTAGCCAATGCTGAACTTTTCCTTACCTGATTGTTGTCAGTGATTGATATAATAGTCTCAAAAACTTGACCTGGCTCACCAGTATGTCAGTGACCGTTTCATGGACCAGTTAGAGCAGAAAAAAACACTACCTAGTTACCTACAAATTATAGAGTCAAACCTTCACTAGATAACTTGACTAGACACATTGCCTAGATGGAACATTAGTCAGTCATTACCAATTATGCTACATGGACAACTGGCTTTCGAAAGGGCATTAATTTTATTTGAGTTGGGCTCCATGGAGATAGTAACATGACCCTCATAGAACATCCTGAACCTATGCTCATGTATGGGTACTGCTTTCAAATCAATGCAGTTTGGTTGGATCCTGCATCCACCTAGGGATGTATCTAGTGCTTCCCCTGTTTTGCACAGAAATCAACTAGGCTAATTTTCATCCAAGTTGTAATTGCTTGGATTGATTGCAAGACAGCATTGCTGAAATAATGACACACCTACCAGCATCAGCAAAACAGCTGACGTGAAACAACAAATATATGGAATTAGATTGCTAAGAAATCTATCCAACTTCCCAACTAATAACTATTTTCCTGTGTTCACTTTGCTTCACTACACTCATCATCTACAGAAGGGTTTTTCCAAGTTTGCCACATCCTTAGATTGCTTCAGCCACAAGATTTAATTTAATTACCAACGGGTGTAGCCGCCGTTTGATTCCCATTCACTCTTCTATTGTTTTTCACTTGTCAACACACCAATTCCTTCCAATCAATATCCTATCAAAATCACGTCATGACTCATGATACCCACTCGCTAAAGCCAGGCAGAGCAATTCAGGATGTGATTTCACTATCTTCCTTTGTTATTTAGCAGACCTAATAAATATTTTTTTCCAAACTGGCCAATACCTAGGTATCTGACGTCATTTTTCTCCGAGTGGAATAACTCTGTTACAAGTGATGCCCTTTCAAGTCTTAATCTTTAACCATCATCATCATAATCCAGTTGATTATAAGTTGTGCATGCATTTGGCTGAAAAATACCTCGGAGGCCCTCAATGCTTTACGCCAAATGCTCAGACTGACAAATCGTCAACCACCACACATCCCTCGGCGCCGTGCAGCAGCGACACACGTCGAAACGGAGATGGTTCCGAGTCTTAACGCGGCTGTGTGTTTGTGTGCAGGCTGCGCGAGGTTGCGGAGCGGCTGAACCGGCTGGGCCCGACGACGCCGGCGGCACTGGCCGGGCTCAAGGTCGCCGTCAAGCGCATCCTCGTCGGGCCGAACCACTTCGCCCTGCTGCTGGCCGACGGGCGCGCCTGCCGCGTCGCATTCTCCATCATCTCCGATCGGCTCGACCTGAGTCGCTCCGACCCGGCTAAGAGGTAACCCTTCAGTCTTCCGTTGATTACCGATGAAGTTGAACGGTCTTCACTTGAAAATTCTATCAAAGCAACGTCATGATGCCCACTCGCTAAATCCAGGCAGAGCAATTCGGGTTGTGATTTCCCTGTCTTCCTTTGTTATTTAGCAGAGATTATTAATATTTATTTACAAACTGGTAGCACGTCCAGTGGGTATCTGACATAATTTTTCTCTGAGTGGAATATAGGTTTGTCGCGTGGTCAAGTTATAACACACTTTGTTTTGTTACACGTTTATTAGAAGAAAAGCTCGTTATAAAAGGTTGTAAATGAAAATAGCAAAAACACGTCATGTCGTAGTCGTCGTTTGAAGTGAAGTGCAGTAAAACAAAGTCGCTCGCAACAATCCACACCCCCGGGACTTGGATTCTTCTTGCCCCCGGGGAAATGGATCCCCACAGGTCAATCAGGCAACTGTTTCCACACCCAACGCCACAGATGGGAACTTATGTCGGTGTTTGTAACGCAACCAAACACAAGCTCTGAACTCGCCTCACGTTTGCAACCTTATTGTTGGCCGCCAAGTTGCTTAACAACGGTGTCCCGTGTTTCCGACAGCGGTGGCGGCGCGGGGGGTCCGGCGGGGGCGGGCGGCAAGGGCGGCGGGGGGCGGCAGCTGACTCGGCAACGCGCGCGCATCATGCGCACCAACACGGCGCTGCGCGGCGGCGGCGGCGGCAGCAGCGGCAGGCCCGCGGGGGTCATCATGGGCGGAGGCGGGGGCGGCGGCGGCGCCAGGGCCCTCGCCCCACAGCTCTACGTCCCCGAGGAGCTGGTCGCGCAGGCACAGGTCGTGCTGCAGGGGAAGTCGCGCAACCTCATCATTCGCGAGCTGCAGGTATGGATTTTCGGTTGCGTCGATGCTTTGGGTTCGGCACAAGATACACATGTGTCGTACGCGCAGACGATCCGGTTGCGAATTTTCGGTACAGTTTTTCGGTGCCGCTTGTTTCAACTCGGTGTCGTATCTTGGCTAGCAACGCTGACGGTGGGCTACACGCTACGAGCAGCCTGCTTGCCGTTAGCGCTGTAGCCCAGGGTCCTTGTCTAGTGCCAGCCAAGGCTACATGACTAAACGGTCTGGCAACGCTGGAAACACCGTTTCTCGTGAGATCACCCATGTTAAGCAAGTTCGCGTTGATGGGTGACAGTCATGCACACAATCAGTTCTGTTCGGGAGAGAGGTCGGAGGGTTTGAAGTTAGTACGACAACTTCACTCGCCTTGCTTGTCAACCTCTTGACAGCACGGATTAGCGGAGGAATCCTGTCGTTCGAGTTGCACCGTCCTTCGGAAGGGACGTAAAGCCGGTGGTCCCCTCGGTGCTTTTCGACAGGAGTAGGCTACGTGCCGGCACCGGGTTTCCCCTCCTCCCTTCTAGCCATAGGTTAGGTTCATCATCACCCTTTCATTATAGACCAGCGCCACGGTGGCAGCTGTCAAAACAGTGCGTCGTAAAACACCGGCAATCAATCGATCAAGGCTGCACCTGTGTTGCCTACGACATGGAGGTGATTGCGTCGCGCCTCGCGACCCTAACCGCTTTGTCCTTTCCGAGCAGCGCACCAACCTGGACGTGAACCTGGCGGTGAACAACCTGCTGTCGCGCGACGACGAGGAAGGCGACGACGACGCAGACCCGCCCGACTCGTACGTCCCCGAGGATCTCATCTCGCTGCTCGACTCCGGCTTCCACACGGACCACTCGGTGATCATCGACGCCGACGCCATGTTCTCGGAGGACATGTTCGGATACTCGGCCATCCGCAAGTACGTAGCCGGTTGGCGTGGACGCGACGCGACTTACTACTTACGAACATACTTAATTAGGGCTTGAGGATAAGATTTAAGACCTACAAGAATATGAAGGTAATCGCAGCTAAACCTTCCGCTTGAATCTCCAGGAATTAATAGCTGAGAATCATAAAAAATTGTCAGAAAAATGCAAATAAAAAATGAACCAGATAAGCAGAGCCAGGAGTTTCTCGTTTTCGCGATAAACGCGACTTGTTAAAATAGTGCCTTTTTCTTGCAGATGTTTACGAATTAGGTACCCAAGGTCCTAAAAATACCCATGAAATTTCCGCGAATTTTCGCGAATTCCCATGTTTATCGCGATTTTCACTGTAAGTCGCGAATTTCCGCGAATTTGTCAAAAAGTACGCTTTTTAACTGTTTTATGTAGATATCGTAAATCTTTCCACTTCAATTCAATGCAAGTAGCAGGTTCTGAGAAATTGAAGCAGGTTCCGAGAAAAAGGGTCTGCTGTTAGTGTGAATTTAATCCTAAATGCAAATACTCGTTGCATGGACGGTAGATGATGATTATTAGAAACGAAATATCAATTCCAAAATTTACATCCGTACCAGGACAAAGATCCGGGTTCGAGTCCTGGTACGGATGTAAATTTTGGAATTGATATTTCGTTTCTAATAATCAGGGTCTGCTGTTGTTGTTGAGAATAGTTGAGAAACTGTTATCCCGACTTAGCTGAAAAAAGCAGGGGGTCTAAGTTGAGAACAAAATACGGTTTCCTGAAATTTTCATCAAAATCGGAGCAGACGTTTGGCCTGTAGAGCGCAAACAAACATAAAAAAAAAAGGGTGTTTTTTTTATCTCCACTAAGTGACATGAATCTGTTCCAGCCGCGGCTCCACGGGCTCGCGGCGGCTGACGGCGGAGCGCGAGGAGCGCGACCGCGACAGCTTCTCGCGCTGGCGCGACCGCCAGTACTTCGGGCCGCGGCGCTGGCTCGAGTCGGCGCTGCGCGACTCGGCCTGGGACAAGGACCCCGAGGGCAAGAAGAAGGCAAGCGCCGGATTCCCCGTCTGTACCACCATGCACACTTCTTACTTCTAACAAGCCCGAGATTCGTTGCCCGATTCACGTCCGCGTCCGCACCCCGCGGTTCACAAGGAGTCGCGAGGGAAACTTAGTAAACGTGGGAAAAGTTCCTCGGCAAATGACGTGATATTGAATGACTCGTTGCACTGTCTGCGTAGGTTTTATTCCCTGGCTCTCCCCTCTAGTTTTTTAATAATGAGGGAGCATCATCAAAGGTTTTTTTCCTATCCGGATAATATCCGAAGGCATCTTATCAAAGGCAACCATTTTTTAACCTCTTCCGCTGCGCTATGCTTGTGCATTATGCGTGTTCAAGACCAGACCAGGCAGATTGCAACGGTGGAATTTCCTTGAGCGAATTGCGCCGGCTTCCCAGTACCATGCACACTTCTTACTTTAAGATACCAAAGACTCGTTGCACGATGAACATTTTGTATCTGTCCCGGGATTCGAACCCAGACCTCTCGCCCGCCGTACAAGCTGACCCTGCATCCTCCGTCCGAGCAAGACGTCGTGTTTCTGCGTGCGGGATCCCCGCCCTTGGGCGCCAGCGAACGGCGACGGCTTTACGCTTGTGTCTGCGGCTTGCAGGAGACGGCCAGCCCGCTGTGGATGTCGGACGAGCTGGAGTGGTGGCCGGGCGCCGAGAACTTTGTGCAGATAGCGGCGCTGCACAGCGAGCTGGTGGCGGTGTCCGCGCAAGGACACCTGCACCAGTGGCGCTGGGCAGACAACGAGCCGTACAGGAGCGCAGAGGTGGGTGCCGATGACCTTTCTTACGACGTTAACCTTGTGTAAAATCCCTATTTTGGTAGCTTTCAACTTCAGGCTGGCTCTCTGCTGCTCACTTTTCCAACGGTTTTCTTCTGGATTTGACGTGTCTTCAGCGATTCAACCTTATTCACGCTTGAATTCGGACCCTTCCACTGGGAGAATAATGTGTAGGATTCCACGACACGTCTTACAGGCTATATATCGTGAGAATCCGTCAAGTAATTCAAGGTGGAAAATTAAAAGAACTGGCGATTTTCAACGTGTCTTCCATTAAAATTTCAACATTTCTAAAAATCTACTCCGATTTCCAATTTTTTTTCACTGGGGCTGTTTCAGGGTTGATTTATCAAATAAAACTAAAGGTTCCCACCGAAAATATGTTGCGCCGAGATTTTTATCACTAAAACCACGTAGTTTTTCCGTGTGGGCGTATAGGTATGCCTTATGGCCGGGCATCGTCACAGCACGTGATTCAATTCAAGCAAGGGCAGTCGAGTGACTTAAAAACCTATAAATTTTATACCGCTTTAAAACCTATAAAATGTGGAAAAGTTGTAAGACCTGTTCGTGCCTGTCCGGCAGGGCTGGACGCACCCGAAGACCCCGACGCTGGGCCTGTCGACGGAGAAGGTGACGCAGGTGTCGGCCAGCATCCTGCGCTGCTCTGTGTCGACCGAGTCGGGCCGCGTGGCCACCTGGCTGGACGAGAGCGTGACGCACGCGGCGGCGCGGCTGGAGCACGCCGCCATGCCGCTGGTGGACCCCGCCGTCGCCCCCGCTGCCGCAGTTGCAGCCGCCGCGGGGGGCGTGGCGCCGGCAGCCGCCGCCCCCGCCGCAGTCGACCCGATCGTAGCGCTGCACACAAACACGCTGTACACCGTTGCGCAGACCGACGCTGGCGCACTCTATTGGTGGTACGTTGGAACCGGTGGCCGACACCGGTTGCTGGAACCGGGTTGCTGGAACCGGGTCGCTGGAACCGGGTTGCTGGAACCGGGTTGCTGGAACCGGGTTGCTGGAACCAGGTTGCTGGAACCGGGTTGCTGGAACCAGGTTGCTGGAACCGGGTCGCTGGAACCGGGTCGCTGGAACCAGGTTGCTGGAACCGGGTTGCTGGAACCGAATTAAGGAAATGACGAAAAACTGTGAGGAAGTTGTGGAGCGCTAAAAGCGTTAAGTTCAGAAGCCTCTAAAGTTTAAAGTTAAGCTTAGGGTCAGTTTTACCAATTATGTCTTTGAATGGGGATGCCTTGGGTTAGTTTAACTGTAACCTGATATACTAGAGCGATGTAGGATGATGACAAAGGTTAAGCAGGCAAAATGCATCAAAACTCTGCAACAGGGGTCTGATGATCGACCTTTTTTTAACTTCTGCACGATGCTTATGTTTATGGGACGAACCAAGTGATCCGACCTGAAACGTTGCAGGGGCGTCCTGCCGTTCGGACAGCGCAAGCGGCTGTGGGAGAAGCACCGCGCAAAATCGCGCAAGCAGCGTTTCCCGACTGCGCGGGCCGCCGACGTCGTGCAGGGCAGCCTGGTCTGCATGAAGCACAGCCCGATGTACCAGCCAGGAGCCGTCGGTGAGTACCGAGTCTCATGCGTCACAAGCCTTGATTGATTGCCGGTGTTTAACGACGCACTGTTTTGACGACTGGCACCGTGGCGCTGGTCTATAATGAAAGGGTGATGATGAACTTAACCTATGGCTAGAAGGGAGGAGGGGAAACCCGGTGATTCATTGATTGATTGCCGGTGTTTAACGACGCACTGTTTTGACAACTGGCACCGTGGCGCTGGTCTATAATGAAAGGGTGATGATGAACCTAACCTATGGCTAGAAGGGAGGAGGGGAAACCCGGTGATTCATTGATTGATTGCCGGTGTTTAACGACGCACTGTTTTGACAACTGGCACCGTGGCGCTGGTCTATAATGAAAGGGTGATGATGAACTTAACCTATGGCTAGAAGGGAGGAGGGGAAACCCGGTGATTCATTGATTGATTGCCGGTGTTTAACAACGCCCTGTTTTGACAGCTGGCACCGTGGCGCTGGTCTATAATGAAAGGGTGATGATGAACCTAACCTATGGCTAGAAGGGAGGAGGGGAAACCCGGTGATTCATTGATTGATTGCCGGTGTTTAACGACGCACTGTTTTGACAACTGGCACCGTGGCGCTGGTCTATAATGAAAGGGTGATGATGAACCTAACCTATGGCTAGAAGGGAGGAGGGGAAACCCGGTGATTCATTGATTGATTGCCGGTGTTTAACGACGCACTGTTTTGACAACTGGCACCGTGGCGCTGGTCTATAATGAAAGGGTGATGATGAAGCTAACCTATGGCTAGAAGGGAGGAGGGGAAACCCGGTGCCGGCACGTAGCCTACTCCTGTCGAAAAGCACCGAGGGGACCACCGGCTTTACGTCCCTTCCGAAGGACGGTGCAACTCGAACGACAGGATTCCTCCGCTAATCCGTGCTGTCGAGAGGTTGACAAGCAAGGCGAGTGAAGTTGTCGTACTAACTTCAAACCCTCCGACCTCTCTCCCGAACAGAACTGATCATGTGCATGATGGTCACCCATCAAAGACCTGACTCAGCGCGATGTTGTGACCTCTTATTTGTTCTTGTTGAAGATATCTTTAGCCCGTAAATATAGTTAAAAGCATATATATATGTCCGAAGGATCCACCTTTGCAGTTAATAATTGAAAATCTAACAACAAAAGCGCAAACAGAAATCACAGCTACTTTTGACATCAGATTGCGCGCATGTATTTGCCGGCTGTGACAGCTGTCAAAACACAGCCGACGACCGACAGGTTCCCCGTCAACTCGTCAATCGCAGACACCGAGTTCCGTCCCGGCCGTTTGCCGGTCACCCGTCCGCCGGCGCGACGTTGCTTAACCCCGGCCGATCTCCGCAGGTTTCACTGTGTCGGGCGGCGCGCCGAAGGTCGGCCAGCTGCTGACGGCGGCGTGGAACCTGACGGACGTCTGCCGCTTCAAGCTCCTCCCCCCGCCGGCGGCGGCGGCGACGGTCTCGTCGCGCGATCCCGGGCCCGGCCCTCCCGGGGGCGGCGCCGGGGGCGGAGCCGGGGGCGGGGGCGGCGCCAAGGCGAGCCACAAGGAGACGGCGGACCGGCTGGACATGCCGCCGCCCCCGTCGCCGGCGTCGTCGACGTGCAGCGACACCGGCTCCACCAGTCACAGTGAGTTGTTGCTGTTTGTTTTATGGTGTTTAACGACGCACTGTTTTGCCAACTGGCACCGTGGCGCTGGTCTATAATGAAAGGGTGATGATGAACCTAACCTACGGCTTGAAGGGAGGAGGGAAACCCGGTGCCGGCACGTAGCCTACTCCTGTCGAAAAGCACCGAGGGGACCACCGGCTTTACGTCCCTTCCGAAGGACGGTACAACTCGAACGACAGGATTCCTCCGCTAATCCGTGCTGTCGAGAGGTATACCCGACTATAACGTGGCTTCATGGAGATAGAAACAGGACTATGAATGAACATAGAAGCCGGTGAATCTAGTGACGCTATGCTGCAATCACACGCCAACAACTCCACTAGCCCCGATTATAACGTGGCTCCATGGAGATAGAAACAGGACTATGACTGAACACCGAAGGCGGTGAATCTAACGACCACGCCACGCTGGTCCAACTAACGCCTGCTTGCCCCGCGCAGAACGAGCCAAGCGTGCGTCCGCGCCGCGGGGGGAGGGCGGCGAGGGCGGAGGGGCGGCGCCCAAGGGCGAAGAGGAGTGGCAGCTGAAGGACGTGGTGTTCGTCGACGACGTCCGCGCCCTGCCCGTCGGACGCGTGCTCAAGGTGGACGGCGCCCACGTCGCCGTTCGCTTCCCAGGTGCATTCCCTACCAGTTACTAGGTGCATTCTGTCCATTTTGCTAATGCTTCTGCCTGTTACAAGGTGCCTTCCCTATGTTTAGTTGTGTTCCCTCTGTTAAGGCCCGTTCTCTTCTATTTCCTGGGTGTGTTCTGTCAGTTTCGCTAATGCTTCTGCCCGTCCCAAGGTGCCTTCCTTCCTTTGTTCCTAGAGGCTAGTGTCTACCAGCACCAATTTCATCTGCCAGAAAAACAAGTTGAAACCTTTGCAGGTGTCTTAAGTGCAGTGGAACTTGTGCCGATGGTTGGAACCTCGTTACCTCAAGCTGACAGACGCGGAGCTGATAGCTTGTTAAACCTTCCTTAAAACTCGTAACAACTTGAGATGTAGGAACATCAATCTCACCAAGGATCCATGTCTGATTTCGACTGCATCGGCGGTACACTAACCTCGCTTTGTCCCGTCGCCCGCGCAGGCACGAAGGAGACGAAGACGGAGGTGAAGGAGGCGGCGGCCGGGGCCGGAGCTCCGGGAGGGGCGGGGCCGGCGGGGGCGGGGCCTGGCGACGACACCGCCGCGCTGCTCGTCGACTGCCGCCTGATGCGCAAGGACGAGCTGGCGGTGATCAAGTCCGGAGCAACGTCGCGCTCGCCAGACTGCTTCCAACGCGTCCCGCGCAAGGTAACCTCCCCCGGCTCTCTGCCAGCAAACATCTGACCTGGCTGTAGGATGCAGGACACTCTGCCAGCAAACATCTCACCAGGCTGTAGGATGCAGGACACTCTGCCAGCAAACATCTCACCAGGCTGTAGGATGCAGGACACTCTGCCAGCAAACATCTCACCAGGCTGTAGGATGCAGGACACTCTGCCAGCAAACATCTCACCAGGCTGTAGGATGTAGGACACTCTGCCAGCAAACATCTCACCAGGCTGTAGGATGCAGGACACTGCCAGCAAACATCTCACCAGGCTGTAGGATGCAGGACACTCTGCCAGCAAACATCTCACCAGGCTGTAGGATGCAGGACTTTCTGCCAGCAAACATCTCACCAGGCTGTAGGATGCAGGACACTTTGCCAAGCTAAGAGTAAGGTTATGTTCTGCTACGTTATGTGTGCAGGTTGTTGTGGGCGAGGGCGGGCAGCTGCTGGCGGTGACTGTGGACGGGCGCGGCGTGCACGCGGTGGTGAAGACGGCCGGCAAGCTGAGCTACGTCGTGTTCAACCTCGGCACGAACCGCGCGGACACTGACAGCCCGTTCCCGTCGGACGTTGCATCGTTCCTCGGGCTGCGGCCACGGGACATCAGCCTGACGTCGGCCGGCGAGGTACGATAACCGCGCTTGCGTGCCCTTGTTGAAGGCCTCTTGTTGAACCGCTCGACAATTTGGCGGAGTGCGATGTCGAATTCGTGTGGCTTTAATGTCGGCCTGAGTAAACTGTGCCTGGAGTCTGTTTTGAAAGGCAATTGACCTAACCTGTTAACTTCTAGCTAAATTTGCACTAATTTTCCTAGTCCATAGTAGATTCAATGGTTTTTTCATCAGAAAATTTTAATCGTAGATAAAATGAGAGAAAAGTACCCTGTTTTACCAGAAGCGTGATTCATTGAAGACCAGTTTGACCATCTTGCTAACTCTGTGTTCAAGTGAGAGTTATATCCCACCGCAAAGGCTAACCTATGCAGTGAAATTCAGTCTTTGCTGTGCGATATCTCCCATCTCGGACGTGATAAACCTTGCGAAACCGCGGCCGCGAATAGTGAAGGCTCCGACGGTCCTGACTTTGTGTGTCTGCGCGCGCAGCCGAGCGAGAGCGTGCTGATTCTGCGCGACGGCAACTCGACGCTCTACCCGCTGGCCAAGGACTGCGCCGATTCGATCCGGGACCCGTCCTGGCTGGACCTGCCGCCCGTTCAGTGCATCGGCGCCGGGACCCACGCGCTGGGAGGCTCCTCCCTCAAAAACCAGGTGCGTTACCAGTCGGTGTCTGTCCCTGTCTCAGTCCCTGTCCCTGTCCCTGTCCATGTCCATGTCCCTGTGTCCCTGTGAAATTTTAAACTTCACCAAATTCACCTATTCCATCAATAAAAATTCTACCAAAATGACACACGATACCCACTCGCTAAAGCCATGTAGAGCAATTCGGGTTGTGATTTCCCTGTCTTCCTTTGTTATTTAGCAGAGATTATTAATGCTTTTTCCCAACTGGTAGCACGTCCAGTGGGTATCCGACGTCATACTTCTCCGAGCAGAACAGGTCTATTGGCAGAGATAACCACAAAAAGCACCCCCCCGGTGTGGAGCTGCGAGTGCAAGCGCGCGTTTGTCTGCGCAGGTTGCGCTGGTGGTGCTCGCGGTGGAGACGCAGCTGCTGATGCCGCGGCTGCTGCGTTGCGACGTGGACGGGGTCCGGCAGGTGCTTGCGACGCTTGAGCAGGACGCCAGTGAGTGCCACCGCCTAACTCCTTGACCGCCCGTCTTACCTTTCGTTTAAACTCTCAGTCGAGATGTAACTAGAAGAATTGTTTAGCTGTTAAGCTTCTGTTTAGCTTGAAACAGCTTTGGCTTGTTTAGCACTTGAACTCAGAGTTAATAAAATGCTAAAACTGGGCCTTACTTGCTTCCCCTGGGACCCTAGGACCCTAGGACCCCATCTTCATGCCAGTAACTAGTCACGTTTTTGCATTGTAACAACATCAAGGAATTATAAAATATAACCATCTCTTGCGCTCTGCGTGCTGCACGCTACATCTACGGCAATTTAAGACAGCGCCATCTGAACATGAGACGTTAATTCCTTGCGCGTTGCGCGCCATCGCAGTGCTAGCATCGATGGGTGGACCTCAAAGCGACGCGGATGTTTCAGAGTGCCTGGGCGGCGGCGTGGAGAGCGTGCTGGCCGAGCGATGCGACGGCAACCGCAACATCTTCCACGCTTGCGTCAGCGCGTGCGCGCCCACCTCGAACAAGGACGGCGACCAGGGTGGGTACACGCTTAAAGGAACAAAATATCACTGTCTTCCGTACATGCTACGAATATTTGCATTTTGTATGCAACAAGGACGGCGACCAGGGTGCGTACACGCGCCCCCTGTCCCCTTGAAGTGTGGTGTTGGGACTCGAACCTCAACTGCGTCCGTGGATTGGGAATTGCTCAACACTCGTGTCTTTTTCTAATCAAAGCATGGTGGTTTTCAGAAATATTTATTAACTGGGGTTTGAATGCTTTGGTTACGAATAATGTATACTATGATCGATCATAGTCATCATGATCGATGAGTCGAATGATTTGAATGAATACTTTGGGAATAATTTGGGTTGGGGGAACAGATGGGGTTTGGGACTTAGCAATTAGCAGTCAATACCCAGTTAATTTGTTTGTCTGAGAAATTTACGGTGGATATTGATTATGAGAAGCAAAGTATCTCGTTCCAAATTTTCAACCTTTTCAACCTTGTCAAACCGTATCAAACTGATTCTCTGATTCTGCCGCCAGCTCGTTAATGCTCTTTGCGGCAGAGTTTCCTGTTTCCTGAGTTTCCTGCCTGGGTCCCAATTCACAAATTTTTTCATTTTCCAATTTTGCAGAGTTAGGAAATTTTTGGCTTTTGTTTCTGTTAGAAGGTTAGGAAGCAAAAGCCTGCTGCAGTATTCTGCAGAATTAGAAAATAAAAAAGTTTTTGAATAAAGGTCCCTATGAGGTCAGGCTCTCCTAAATCTAGGCCTCCAACTTTATTATCTCTGCTGCCTGAACGGGAAAAGCTACATTCAAGTCTAGACGTACTTCAACGGCTAGAAAACTCTCGGTTTTCTAACCTCCCTCGTTCGTTGTTGGTTGCGTCAGAGAGCGGAGGCAGCTCGGGACTCGAGTCTATCAACGTGATAACTAACGCGCTGGGATCGCGCTCGGTGTCGCTGCGCGAGATGATGCGCCGTGCGACCGCCGCTGTTCGTTCCAGTGCCCTGGGTGAGTCGTTCGTTCCAATTAAAGAGTTGTTTGTTGCACTGGACGTGTTGTTCGTTGCGTACCGTTGGCGTGCTCTTGGTTATTGCCAGCTGCTGGCAAAGGCCACTTGCTATGGAGAAATGACCACTGTTGTAAATAAAGGGGAGTAATACCAACATCGGGAAGAACTCCTTTTTGTCAACGGCAGCAGCCAGGTGGAACAAACTAGCGGAGTGGGTAATAAGCCCATGGCCGGAACATGTAAAGGTTTGAGATCCAGACAAAAAAAAATTTATTTAATTATGTTTCATGTGAAACTACGTATGATATTTGTACCCGTGGCAGAATGCTGAAAAAAATCTAGAAACCAACTAGCTAAATAAATATCCACAATCAATGCGAGCAAATCTAAATCTCCGTTCCTGCGTCGCAGAACGTGAAGGCGGCGGCGGGAACGTCGGTGACGCTCGGTCGGCGCCGGCGCCGGCGGAGGATGAAGCCGGCCCCGCGCTGGGCTGGCCGCCCGAAGCCTACGACCCCGCCTCGGACGAGGACTCGGCGCTGAAGGCGGCAGCCGCCGCCGCCGCCGCCGTCGATCCCGCCGAGCGACGCAACAACGCGCACGCAGCGCTCCGGCTGCTCGGAGACAGTCCCGCGTTGCAGCCGCATCTCATCCAGCTGTTGCAAGCCAGGTATTTAAGTCTGGTTTGCACGGTTCAATTTTTTGTTCAAGTCATTGAGTTCAATCTTGAGCTTAACCGAAATTGAATGAAAAAGCTGAAACGCCATTTAAACGAATCAATTTAATGTAATTATTTCCACCTACAAACTTTGAATGTTCAGCTCGAACCACTGCTTAGAAGGCAGTGAGTTATGAAAAACAATATGGCGTCTGCAACTGCCAGTAATTTGAAAAGCTTTGAGTTTGTCATTATTTTGATGGGGGCTGCTCAAAAACATGACCAGCTGGCAGATACATTTTGCCACATTGAAGATCTTTGACAATCTCAATGGTATAGTGGTAAGGTGTAGTGGCATGGCATGGTGATACCACTATTCAGTAAACAGGATTTTCGTTGCTGCAACTCAAAGCCTAGGAAGACTTTCACGCAGGTGTCCTCTGATTGGTTGATTATTGCTCAAGCTGAATGAAAAATAGTTTGTGTACTGATCAAAACTTGTGGCAAAACTTGAATTCAAGTATTCAGTTCGACTTTTCTTGATCAAGTTTTGTGTTTACACCGGTAACCTTTGGTTGAGCTCGAGACTAGAACGAAAAATTGAACCGTGTAAACCAGGCTTAAGTTGCTGCAAGCCAGGTACTTAGCTGTCTAAGCCTAAGTTTTTTAACTAAGGTTGTTCTTAAAGCCACCATTTACGTTTCACTTACTCATGAATCTAAATCTGCATGACACTATTTCAAGACATCAAACACTAGAAAACAGTGGCTTCACGTTTTATTTAACACTCGCATAGCTTCTTGCATTTTACCAGCAACTTTATTATTATATTTATTAAACTGATGCAGCTTTAATGCAAATTGGTGACAGCAAGTTTAATTCGTATAACGTTGGTGTTAGCATTAACTATTATTGCAGAACGCACAAATTATTTTGTGCGTTAATAATAACAAACCCTTGTTGCATGGACGGCACTGTATTTATTATAACAACCAAACCCCGAGCGTCGGTGGACGAGAGCTGTATCCTGTAATAGTTGCTAACGTCGACGCCCACTTCCCCAGAGACGCGCTTGGCCACACGCCCCTGATGCTTGCCGTGTCGGTGCGCGCGTACCAAGCGGCGCTGACGCTTCTCAAGGCGGCGCAACGCGTCGCCGCCGGCGCCGAGCTTGCCGCCATGCTCTACCCGCCCGGTGCCGCTCCCGACGACAGCCCGTTGCACGTCCTCTGCTGCAACGACACGTGCAGCTTCACCTGGACCGGCGCAGAGCATATCAACCAGGTGAGTTGCCGTTGCCAGACACCGGTGTCACTGCTGTGGCTAGTGTTGCCACGCTGCTACGATTGTTGGCATTACTATGTGCCTTGCCTGATGCCAGCAAACACCGGTGTCACTGCTGCTGCTAGTGTCGCCACGCTGCTACGATTGTTGGCATTACTATGTGCCTTGCCTAATGCCAGCAAACACCGGTGTCACTGCTGTTGCTAGTGTCGCCACGCTGCTACGATTGTTGGCATTACTATGTGCCTTGCCTGATGCCAGCAAACGCCGGTGTCACTGCTGTTGCTAGTGTTGCCACGCTGCTACGATTGTTGGCATTACTATGTGCCTTGCCTAATGCCAGCAAACACCAGTGTCACTGCTGTTGCTAGTGTTGCCACGCTGCTACGATTGTTGGCATTACTATGTGCCTTGCCTAGTGCCAGCAAACACCAGTGTCACTGCTGTTGCTAGTGTTGCCACGCTGCTACGATTGTTGGCATTACTATGTGCCTTGCCTAGTGCCAGCAAACACCAGTGTCACTGCTGTTGCTAGTGTTGCCACGCTGCTACGATTGTTGGCATTACTATGTGCCTTGCCTAATGCCAGCAAACACCGGTGTCACTGCTGTTGCTAGTGTCGCCACGCTGCTACGATTGTATGCCGATTGCAGGACATCTTCGAGTGCCGCACTTGCGGCCTGACGGGCTCGCTGTGCTGCTGCACCGAGTGCGCCCGCGTCTGCCACAAGGGCCACGACTGCAAGCTGAAACGCACGTCGCCCACCGCGTACTGCGACTGCTGGGAGAAGTGCAAGTGCAAGGCGCTGGTCGCCGGCCAGCAGGCTGCGCGCTTCGAGCTGCTGTCTCGCCTCGTCGCCGACACCGACCTCGTGTCGAAGCCAAACGCAAGGTGCGTAGGTTATGTTTGCCGCGGCTGTCGTTTTAGGTTATGTTTGCTGCGACGTTACTTGTCGAGCTGGCAACAGAATCGTCAGCTTGTTTAGGAATTAAGGCATCACAGCCATCTAGGTACAAGTTAACACAACGTTGCTTACGTCATCTCACGTAATATCGAGGAGGCTTTGTTTGCCACTGATGCTCAATCTCAAGCGTCAACTCACAGCTGACAGATAAAAGAGTAGGGTCAGGCGGGGTAAATATGAGACATTCAGAACAAGGGGCAAATATGAGACAGAGGTAAAATCAATTAGACCACTTGTCATTTTGATTTAAGAAAATATATTACTGGAAGTATGTACTTTGAACTTCATTAATATATCAATCACCCACATAATTATGTCTAAAACAATGTGTAAAAAAAATCTGAAAAAGTCACTACGGAATCTGCCTGCAAATCTTTTCGCACGTTCATACAGACATTTGTGTGCAGCTCCTAGAGTTTTAGCTCTAGCCCAGTGTTTTTTTTTTTCAAAGCTGGCTAAATGATCAGGGAATGCTGCTGTGTTGCTACTCCAGTGCCATCTATTGGCAGCTCGTGTAAATTCTTGTTTAAAAACGCGGGGTAATTATGAGACGGTATTTGGGGCATTTATGAGACAGCGCGCCAGAATGCCATGAGTGTGATTCGGTGATTCCCTGCAAGTGAACTCGAAAAAAGGTATGAAAACATGATTGAATTGCTTATTACAAGGTGTAGCATCACTATTACACATTTAATGCAATATTTAAAAAAATCCTGGACATAAGCAATTAAAATTTTGCTATAATTAACATTTTCTTTCCGGGTTTTTCCATCATGGTAAGAGTTTATCAACGGAAGGGGAAGGCAAACACGGAGGACAAATTAAAAGATGCACTGAGACTTCTAGAGTCTAGGGAGCTCTCAATTAGAGCCGCTGCGGTGCGTTTTAAGATCGACAAGTCCCTATTGAGTCGGCGAATTAGAGGAGTGAACTGTTCAGCGCAAGGCAGGAAGACGTCGCTAACTAAGCAGCAAGAGGAGAGCTTAGCGAGCAACATTAAGGTGATGGCTAAGTGGGGTTTTCCTCTAAGTAAGTGGGTTTTTCCTCTAAAAAAATCCCAAAGAAGCGGGGTAAACCCAAAGAGATTCCGATTGCTGAAGAAACCGATTCTGACATCAACGATCCAGATGCACCACCGAGTCCTGGCAACCAGAAGCTGGCTGTTGTGGTTGGCAATTTTGTAAACTTGTCATTTATATTCTACTATTCAATTGTTCTGTTTCCATGTCTATAAACCTGCCATTTAGTGCTAAAAAGGCTGCGTCTCATTTTTTCCCTGCGCTGTCTCACAATTGCCCCAAACGCGGGTAAAAAATGAGACGCCTTTTTTTTTAAATAGCTTCCTATGTATTTGCAAAATATATTATCTATAAGGTTGGATATGATGGTAAACAGTACATCTACTAATATTGACCTTGTATTTCACTCCAATTCATCAGATAGGCTTTGTATTCATGAAAGTTTAGAAAAGTGTCTCATATTTACCCCGCCTGACCCTAAATTAAACAATTTTAACAAGCTTTCAGAAAGAAATATTCAACTGTGTAGTGAATGCTTAGTCCCAAAACTAGAACTTTCCTCAAAACTCGACTCAAACGCCGGGAACAGCTTGAGATTTGGAACTCGGCTCTCATGACCCGGTATGGTTTTTCTAAACACTAAGGCGGTAAGATTAGTGATAGACCCGAGTCTTAACAAAGTCATGACTCAACGAGCCGCTTTGCGCCGTGTGCTTGAACGCCGGATTCCCGCGGTTCTGCGGCTTTGCGTGCTAACGACCGTGTGTTTGTCCGACAGGGGGGAGAGCATCCTGCTGTTCCTCGTGCAGACGGTGGGCCGCCAGTCGGTGGAGCAGCGGCAGTTCCGAGCGGCGCGGCCTCGAAGCGCGTCCGCCGCCAGCCGCAAGACTCCCTCCAGCGACATCGGTAAACGCCCTCTGTTCTAACCTTACCCAGAGTCTCCTTCTGAGTGACGAAGTTGGTCCAAGACTCCCTCCAGAGACATTTTTATCGCACACCAACCATTCGACTAACCCCGATTATAACGTGGCTCCATGGAGATAGAAACAGGACTATGAATGAACATAGAAGGTGGTGAATCTAGTGATGCTATGCTGCAATCACACACCAACAACTCGACTAACCCCGATTATAACGTGGCTCCATGGAGATAGAAACAGGACTATGAATGAACATAGAAGGTGGTGAATCTAGTGATGCTATGCTGCAATCACACGCCAACAACTCGACTAACCCCGATTGTAACGTGGCTCCATGGAGATAGAAACAGGACTGTGAATGAACATAGAAGCCGGTGAATCTAGTGATGCTATGCTGCAATCACACGCCAACAACTCGACTAACCCCGATTGTAACGTGGCTCCATGGAGATAGAAACAGGACTGTGAATGAACATAGAAGCCGGTGAATCTAGTGATGCTATGCTGCAATCACACGCCAACAACTCGACTAACCCCGATTGTAACGTGGCTCCATGGAGATAGAAACAGGACTGTGAATGAACATAGAAGCCGGTGAATCTAGTGATGCTATGCTGCAATCACACGCCAACAACTCGACTAACCCCGATTATAACGTGGCTCCATGGATATAGAAACAGGACTATGAATGAACATAGAAGCCGGTGAATCTAGTGACGCTATGCTGCAATCACACACCAACAACTCGACTAACCCCGATTATAACGTGGCTCCATGGAGATAGAAACAGGACTATGAATGAACATAGAAGCCGGTGAATCTAGTGAAACTTTGCTGCAATCACACGCCAACAACTCGACTAACCCCGATTATAACGTGGCTCCATGGAGATAGAAACAGGACTATGAATGAACATAGAAGGTGGTGAATCTAGTGACGCTATGCTGCAATCACACGCCAACAACTCGACTAACCCCGATTATAACGTGGCTCCATGGATATAGAAACAGGACTATGAACAAACACCGAAGCCGGTGAATCTAGTGACGCTACGCTGCAATCAAACACCAACAACTCGTCAGCTTGACCCAGCATTGCGTTGATCCTTGCAGAGCCCGACATGCCGGAACACGACCTCGAGCCGCCGCGTTTCTCGCGCCGCGCGCTGGAGCGGCTGCTCTCCGATTGGCCGGCGGTGCGCGGGATGGTGGACTCGGGGGCGTCGGCTTCGCGGGGCCCGCCCGACTCGGAAAGACACGCCTACCTGGACACGCAGACAGGTGAGTCCGTCGGTCCGAACGTGAAACACTCGCTGTGTCGACGCTACGTCCTCGCTAGCCGGAACCTGATATCGATTGTGGCTGGATCATCGTTTGTCTGACGGTTGCAGGCAGCACGCAGCTCGACAAGTTCACCTACTGCCTGCTGGTGAAGTGCAGCGCCGAGATGCTGGACACGCTGCTGGCGACGCTGATCCGCGAGATGCTGGACGAAGCGACGCCCGGCCGGGCGGCGGAGGCGACGGCGGCGTCGCGTCGCTTCGTTCGATCCGTCACCCGGATCTTTGTCATCTTCAGCGTCGAGATGGCGCCCACCGCCAAGCGGAGGAGGTACGCGGGTTGATGCAATGCAGGACACTCTGCCAGCAAACATCTCACCAGGCTGTAGGATGCAGGACACTCTGCCAGCAAACATCTCACCAGGCTGTAGGATGCAGGACACTCTGCCAACAAACATCTCACCAGGCTGTAGGATGCAAGACACTCTGCCAGCAAACATCTCACCAGGCTGTAGGATGCAGGACACTCTGCCAGCAAACATATTTACGTGGAACATATTTTGAGGTCTCAATCCTTCTATCATCGATGTTGAAGCCGGTGTGTGTGTCTCACCTGTTTGCTCGGTTCGGTTTGGCAGCGTGAGCAGCCTGTCGCAGCCGCTGGCCAAGTGCCGGCGCGTGTTCTCGGCGCTGGCTGCGCTGGCGGTGCAGGAGCTGTGTGAGACAGCGGACGCGCTGGTGGCTCCCGTGCGGCTGGGAGTCGCCCGGCCCACGGCGCCCTTCTCGCTCGCCTCGAACACGATCGACGTCATTCAGGTGAGTTACTGTTGTCACGGTTTCCATGCAGACGGTGTTGAGAAACGGTTGAAACGTTCTTGTAACTTAACTCTTCGATAACTACCTCCTAAGAGGTTAGGTGACATCAACGATACACCGTGCTGCGTGATTTGCTCAATGTCGTGGCCAGCGATTTGAGAATTCATGTTTTCATACAGATGGTATGATGGAGTTTGGTAGATGAAACTTGCTGCCACCAGAGGCAGAAGCCTCTAAGGTAGAAATCGAGCGGTTAGGAGATGTTATGATGTTTCAAATTGCGTTTCGGTGCTTCATCAGCGAATTGACTCCGTTTCCCCAGTCAGTTGAAACGAAGCCAAACGAAACAAAATAACCGTAAAAAATTGTTCCCTTAGAAGCAATACACTTCAGCAATTGTTCAATGCAATACAAATACTTAATACATGCTATACAATGCATAATACGTACAATACAAGGCGTAATACGTACAATACAATGCGTAATACGTACAATACAATGCGTAACACGAAAACAAATAATAAATATGTCCCGTAAAGGCAATGAATATTTCATAATTTCCTTTTTTATTTCGAATCATCAGATATTTGCTATCAATCAGATATCTGTTGAAACCCCACGCTGGGACAAGCCACCAGTGCCTTGTCCCTGGATTCCGCCGCTGGTCTGTAACCCGAGCGCGTTGCTTTGCGGTGTCGCAGGGCTCTGAGGAGCTGTTCTCGGTGGAGCCGCTGGCGCCGCAGAGCGCCAACCCGAGACCTTCCGGCCGCGGCGGCGGCGGCGGTGGCGGCGGGCCGGCAGCCGGCTCCTCGCGGCAACACGGTCGCCAACTGCACCAAGCCGCCATGGACATGGACGACGCAGACACCGTCATAGGTACTGTCAACGATCCAGCGAAACAAGTACCTTTCAAACGGAAACAAGATGCACCGGCTCTTACGTTTAAGCTAACGAAAGTAATATTGATTGCCGGTGTTTAACGACGCACTGTTTTGACAACTGGCACCGTGGCGCTGGTCTATAATGAAAGGGTGATGATGAACCTAACCTATGGCTAGAAGGGAGGAGGGGAAACCCGGTGATTCATTGATTGATTGCCGGTGTTTAACGACGCACTGTTTTGACAAATGGCACCGTGGCGCTGGTCTATAATGAAAGGGTGATGATGAACCTAACCTATGGCTAGAAGGGAGGAGGGGAAACCCGGTGATTCATTGATTGATTGCCGGTGTTTAACGACGCACTGTTTTGACGACTGGCACCGTGGCGCTGGTCTATAACGAAAGGGTGATGATGAACCTAACCTATGGCTAGAAGGGAGGAGGGGAAACCCGGTGCCGGCACGTAGCCTACTCCTGTCGAAAAGCACCGAGGGGACCACCGGCTTTACGTCCCTTCCGAAGGACGGTGCAACTCGAACGACAGGATTCCTCCGCTAATCCGTGCTGTCGAGAGGTTGACAAGCAAGCCGAGTGAAGTTGTCGTACTGACTTCAAACCCTCCGACCTCTCTCCCGAACAGAACTGATTGTGTGCACGATGGACACCCATCAGCGCGATGTTGCTTAACTTTGGTGCTTGTCCGTGCAGTGGACAACGCGGGGGAGGAGGGGGACGGCGAGGCGAGCGAAGGGGAAGACGGCGGCGGGGGCGGCGGCGGGGGCGGCGGCGGGGAGGCGGAGGGCGGCGGGGCCGGCGCTGAAGGCGGGGACGCCGACACCGACACCGAGCTCGACATGCTGGCCGAGGCGGACACGGAGTCGGACTCGGACGACAACGCCAGCAACCAGGACGGCGCGCCGGGCGGCCGGCAGCCGCTGTCGCAGGCGGGCGTCGCGGTGGCGTCCGACACGGGTGAGTTGCGCCGGCTCGACGGGACGTCGACACGGTGATAGTCATGGTAACCAGGCCATGCAAACAATCGTCTTACCGTGTCATATAATATATAGCACGATTATATTGACTGAGTATGCGCATTGCCTTGGCCCTAGAGGCTTTTATGATCAATTTAAAATGTTCGCCGTTAATTTAGCAGCTTTCTTGATGACATTAGTTACCTGGAAATATCATGATGTAGTCGTCGTGAAATTATTTGGAATATTTCAAAATGTAAAAATTGGTTTAAAGAAAAACTACTCAATTAATTTGCATCAAAATCCCACAGTATCTTCTTTTTATGATGTTTAATGAACACAGTAAAATTTCTCGACATTAGTTGAGAAATGATTGGGAAAATAAAGAAGCGTGGAAAGCGTTGGTGGAAATGGAAGAAGAGAAGAGAAGAGTGGAGAAGAAAAGGAGGAAGAAGTATCGACAGGCTTGGCCAGCCGGATGTCTTTGAGAGAGCGTTAATTTTTGTTTTTGTGTAAAACTCATTCACCCTAACGGACGAATAAAATTGATTACTGTTATTATTATTATCAGTTGAAGATAAAGCTGATTAAGTTGCAAAATACTGCAAAATCGCTCAAAAAGCGTCTTTTAAGCGACATTTTTAAGAAAAGTGCTGAACAAACAACAGTGAAATTTGTACACAAACATTGAATCGTGGGGTTCAACATGTCTCGAAAGTTCATTCGAATTATATTCAGATGCTTGGCCTGTAGAGTGCACAACGTGTTTTGAAAAAACCTAATTACTCAAAGTCTCCCCGTCCGAATTGCCTAGAAACCGTGTCGAATCTAAGTCCTGGCGAAGTGACGACCCGGATCTCACGAGCTGCCTGCGTTTCAGACGAGTCGGGCGACAGCTCGCCGCAAGAAGAAGACGAATCGGAGGCGGGGGAAACGGACGAACCAGACGCACACGACGACTTCTCCGTCGACGAACAGCTGGAACGCAGGAGGTACAAACACCGACGCAAACACTAACAGTCACAAGCTTCTCGCCTTCACGCAAACAATCCGTGTCTTATAGATATTGGATATTGGCAGCCGATTTATTGATTCTTATATAATACGTTTAAAACAGTTATTTGTCATTTCATTTATTGATTTCTAGTAGATGGTTTCACTCTGGTGTTATGGTGGTATGAGATTGCCAGGAAACATCACAGCATCCCATCACAGCACTCCCACGAAACTATCTACTACATCTAACAACGCCTCATCATCATCGAATTTTTTTTCTAATAATACTACATCTATGCCGTGATATCTTGCATATGTTTGTATGTTTCTTTCTTTGCGCCGCTTTTGCTCATTTACAGTATATATAATTAGTACTTTCTCACTAAAATACATAGAAGTTGTTAAAGCTAAGGAAACTAAGTACCTAAGTGACACGATGCAATATGTCACTTTGGACTTACTAACTTCAGTAAAGCGATTCGAATCTCCGATTGTAGTTCCACGGAAGGGAAACTTTGCTACATTAGAATCACATCCTCGAATGACTAGTTTAAAGCAATGGTCATGTCTCCTTAATCATTTTCTCGTTGAATCAGGCCTGTCAACTCCATGCTTCGTGCCTCGTTGATATCTTGTGCATGGCTAAAAGCGTAAATGTAGTGCACTTGATGCGACTGGACGCTGATTGTTGACGTGTTTTGTCGACAGCGCTGCTGCCGGCCACGGTGTCCGCGGCAACCTGGCACCGCAGTCGATGCAGTGGGCCGTGCGAAGCCGAGACGCGGTGACGCGCGGCGCTGGCCGCACCGGTGAGAACACGCCACCACAAAAACACACGTTCCCAGCCGTCTCTGTTTCCACTAAACGTCCCGTTTTCTCAGCATAGTCCCTGAGAGTCATTTTTTTGTGGTTTGTTCCATTAACTCCCTACTTTTAAAATTTCTGTGCTATTTTCAATCTGAGGACAAATTTTCTCTAATATTTGAGCTCCAAACCCTTTTCTTTCGTTAATCACGTTCACGTTGGTAGCGTGTTTTTGAATTTATTTTGCGAGAGTTCCTTTTTGTTCGATGCAACACAAAAGATTGGGAGACAAAATAATATTTTTGCTAACATATGAAAACTTAGCGGAAGCTTCCGGCACCCATGTTGCTAGGAATGTACCCAGGAGCGCAGCGCGCAAGGAATACGCTCTTTACCGCAGCCAAATTGTTCAAAATAAAGTTTTCTACTCCTGATATGCTTGGAAAATAGTCACTAATTGGTCCTTTTTTAAGAAAAAAAGTCCCTAAACTCACCTTTTTAAAGCCCTTAAACTGTTGTGAGCCCCGGACACCCGATGCACGCGCCGCGAGACATTGTGCTGACGCCCCCGCTCTCCCGGCAGCAGGCTCGCTGGTGTTCATCGACCCGTCGACGCTGCGCCGTTCGGCGGCGGCCGAGCCCGTCACCATGGCGACCACCGCCAGCTGCCTGGCGCGAGCGTTCGGCATCGCCGTCCGCCAGATCGCCGACCTCCTGGCCGCGTTGCAGGACAGCGCGCCGTTGGCTCCACCGCTGCCACGTGCCCTGCCCGTCTCACAGCAGGTACGTTGCTGCTGCCCGTTGCTGCTGCTGCTGCTGCTGCTGCTGCTGCTGCTGCTGCCCGTTGCTGCTGCTGCTGCTGCCCGTTGCTGCTGCTGCTGCTGCTGCTGCTGCTGCTGCTGCTGCTGCTGCTGCTGCTGCTGCTGCTGCTGCTGCTGCTGCTGCTGCTGCTGCTGCTGCTGCTGCTGCTGCTGCTGCTGCTGCTGCTGCTGCTGCTGCTGCTGCTGCTGCTGCTGCTGCTGCTGCTGCTGCTGCTGCTGCTGCTGCTGCTGCTGCTGCTGCTGCTGCTGCTGCTGCTGCTGCTACTGGCTTGCTTGCTTGCTTGCTTGCTTGCTTGCTTGCTTGCTTGCTTGCTTGCTTGCTTGCTGCTTGCTTGCTTGCTTGCTTGCTTGCTTGCTTGCTTGCTGCTTGCTTGCTTGCTTGCTTGCTTGCTTGCTTGCTTGCTGCTTGCTTGCTTGCTTGCTTGCTTGCTTGCTTGCTTGCTTGCTTGCTTGCTTGCTTGCTGCTTGCTTGCTTGCTTGCTTGCTTGCTTGCTTGCTTGCTTGCCTGCTTGCTTGCTTGCTTGCTTGCTTGCTTGCTTGCTTGCTTGCTTGCTGCTTGCTTGCTTGCTTGCTTGCTTGCTTGCTTGCTTGCTTGCTTGCTTGCTTGCTTGCTGCTTGCTTGCTTGCTTGCTTGCTTGCTTGCTTGCTTGCTTGCTTGCTTGCTTGCTTGCTTGCTTGCTGCTTGCTTGCTTGCTTGCTTGCTTGCTTGCTTGCTTGCTTGCTTGCTTGCTTGCTGCTTGCTTGCTTGCTTGCTTGCTTGCTTGCTTGCTTGCTTGCTTGCTTGCTTGCTTGCTTGCTGCTTGCTGCTTGCTTGCTTGCTTGCTTGCTTGCTTGCTTGCTTGCTTGCTTGCTTGCTTGCTTGCTTGCTTGCTTGCTTGCTTGCTTGCTTGCTGCTTGCTTGCTTGCTTGCTTGCTTGCTTGCTTGCTTGCTTGCTTGCTTGCTTGCTGCTTGCTGCTTGCTTGCTTGCTTGCTTGCTTGCTTGCTTGCTTGCTTGCTTGCTTGCTTGCTTGCTTGCTTGCTTGCTTGCTTGCTTGCTTGCTTGCTTGCTTGCTTGCTTGCTGCTTGCTTGCTTGCTTGCTTGCTTGCTTGCTTGCTTGCTTGCTGCTTGCTTGCTTGCTTGCTGCTTGCTTTCTTGCTTGCTTGCTTGCTCGCTGCTTGCTGCTTGCTTGCTGCTTGCTTGCTTGCTTGCTTGCTTGCTTGCTTGCTTGCTTGCTTGCTTGCTTGCTTGCTGCTTGCTTGCTTGCTTGCTTGCTTGCTGCTTGATGCTTGCTTGCTTGCTTGCTTGCTTGCTTGCTTGCTTGCTTGCTTGCTTGCTTGCTTGCTTGCTGCTTGCTTGCTTGCTTGCTTGCTTGCTTGCTTGCTTGCTGCTTGATGCTTGCTTGCTTGCTTGCTTGCTTGCTTGCTTGCTTACTTGCTTGCTTGCTTGCTTGCTGCTTGATGCTTGCTTGCTTGCTTGCTTGCTTGCTTGCTTGCTTGCTTGCTTGCTTGCTTGCTTGCTTGCTTGCTGCTTGCTTGCTTGCTGCTTGCTTGCTTGCTTGCTTGCTTGCTTGCTTGCTGCTTGCTTGCTTGCTTGCTGCTTGATGCTTGCTTGCTTGCTTGCTTGCTTGCTTGCTTGCTTGCTTGCTTGCTTGCTTGCTTGCTTGCTTGCTGCTTGCGTGCTTGCTTGATGCTTGCTTGCTTGCTTGCTTGCTTGCTTGCTTGCTGCTTGCTTGCTTGCTTGCTTGCTTGCTTGCTTGCTTGCTTGCTGCTTGATGCTTGCTGCTTGATGCTAACTCCGTCCCACCCTGCTTCCAGGAATCTGCGCGTCTCCACGGATACTTGGAGCGGGAACTGCGACCGACGTGGGACTGGCTGCTGACGGTGATGGACTCGACGGAAGCACAGCTCCGCTTCGGCGCGTCGCTGACGCAGTCCTCGGACCCGGGCCACCCTGGCCACCCGCTGCACCCCCCCGGGGGCGGGGCGGGGGGCGGCGGCGCCGGGAGTTCGACGGCGGGCGCCGGCGGCCTGCTCAGCTCGGCGGCGCTCTCGCTGTCCGGTCTCGGGCCGGGAGCTGCGGCGGCGGCGGCGGGGGCGGCAGCAGCGGCCGCGGGGGCGGCAGGGGTCAGGGCCGGCACCCGCGTCACGTCGAGCTCAGCGGGACAGGTAGGGCCATGCCGGCGGTTTTTTTGCGGAGAGTATTCGTCCACGACGCGCTGGCCTTGTTGAGGCTCGATCGCTGCTTCTCTAAGGGGATAGGTTACATCATCGATACACCGTGGCGCGTGATTTGCACGGTGACTTGCGCAGCGATTTGATGATTGTCATCTCTAGGGGACAAGGACAAGGGCAACAATTTAACACGGACACTGTTCTGTTCTGGTGATCGCTCGCTGATTTTATACAAGTTCAGTTTAGATAGACACAGGTAGCGCTGTTGTTCGTGAAAAACGTTTCGAGAAGAAGTTGAAGTTATTCTGTTTTTCTGCGCTGTTGGCGGCATCTCTGTGCCGCGGAAGTCCTCTTACGATAATTTCAGTGTTGCCAATTCCGCTAGGGCCGGTATTACAACTTTTGTCAACTCTGGGTTAAGCATCTAACCCTTAGAAACAAATGAATTCCACTGCATCCCATTGGCCGTTGCCATAACAAATAACTTAACTCCCACTTTAACCTGGAGTTGGCAAAATTGTAAAATCGGGTCTAAGGCTTTTTAGTGATCAAAGGTCGAACTTTATTTTTTTTAGCTCTAAGCTTAGAGATAGCTCGTGGAAAATATAGAATTTCAAATCACGTGGCTGACGGTTGCGTTGGAGTTCAACCCGGCCCGCACTTTAACCCGGGGTTAACTTAATGTTGAGACTGGCCGGTATGTATTCGCTATGTTTCTGCTTTGTCTACTTTGTTATGTTCGTTACTATTCATAAATGGCTGGATCGTAACGACAGGTTGATCAGGTCTTCACTGCCAATACACCCTCCATTATCTCGCCAGAACAAATATTGGAGTCTAGAATAAGTCAATAAACCGGAGAGAAAAACGGAAAAACACTATTTGCGTAACGTGCTAGGGCTTAGTTCAATGCAAGTGCTTCATGCCGATGCTAACGTCACTCCTTTTAGTTTTCTTAGGTTTTAGTTTTTTGAAAAGCAGGGTCATTTGATTGGCTGGTTGTTGGGTTTCTGGGGATTTTTAGTAGGTTCAGGTTTCTTGGATCTTTTGTTTCTATTCTTTGGATTTGTCACTCGAGTTCAGGCCGTTGATAAAGCAGCTGCAGCACAGCTTCGCAAAACACCGTGTAAAGTTTGAGTTCTTCACTTGGATCTTAGCATTCACTAATTCAGTTAAATCAACATTATACTAAAATCCGGTTTTATGATGCCATGACAAAAATATACCTATATATACTGGGTTCTCGGTGGCACTTTTTCAATTTGCAATGTTTCCAACACCTTTTGTGAAAGTTACGCACGATATCGGAACTTTTTAATGCATGAATAATGTGTGGAATTTCAACGTGCAAACTACAGGCCATGTCTCGTGTGAATCGGTCAATTATTTCTGTGTGAAAAATGCAAAAAACTTGCCAATTTCACCCTGTGTCTTGCCATTATAAACAAAAACAAGTAGAAGGCGGTAACACATGGTGGCGACGGCACGGGCCTCCGCTGCTAGTATTTATCCTAAACACGAACGTGCTAAGATTAGCACAAAACACAAGTCTCAAGAAAGTAACATCGTGACGGCTCCCCAGGGTGCTGCTGGCGCTGGCGCGCGCATGGTTGGCTTTGCGGCGGGCGGCGGCGGCGGCGGGGAAGCCGGCCGCGGCCTGCGCGAGGACCCGCACGCGTCCCGCCGCGAGTTCCTCTCGTACTGCCTGTCGCTGATGCGCGCCCACAACGCAGAGCACCTCGACTCGCTGCCGGTGCTCGACGTGTCCGCCTTGCGCCACGTAGCCTACGTCCTGGACGCGCTCGTCTACTTCATGCGATCCGGCTCCGAGCAGCAGCAGCCAGCAGGATGGACGGAACAGGTCGGTTCGCTGTACAACCTTCTACCTGCTTGCTTCTACCTGCTAGCTTCTACCTGCTTGCTTCTACCTGCTAGCTTCTACCTGCTAGCTTCTACCTGCTTGCTTGCTTGCTTGCTTGCTTGCTTGCTTGCTTGCTTGCTTGCTTGCTTGCTTGCTTGCTTGCTTGCTTGCTTGCTTGCTTGCTTGCTTGCTTGCTTGCTTGCTTGCTTGCTTGCTTGCTTGCTTGCTTGCTTGCTGCTTGCTTGCTTGCTTGCTTGCTTGCTTGCTTGCTTGCTTGCTTGCTTGCTTGCTTGCTTGCTTGCTCGCTTGCTGGCTTGCTTGCTTGCTTGCTTGCTTGCTTGCTTGCTTGCTTGCTTGCTTGCTGCTTGTTTCTTGCCTGCTTGCTTGCTTGCTTGCTTGCTTGCTTGCTTGCTTGCTTGCTTGCTTGCTTGCTTGCTTGCTGCTTGTTTCTTGCCTGCTTGCTTGCTTGCTTGCTTGCTTGCTTGCTTGCTTGCTTGCTTGCTTGCTTGCTTGCTTGCTTGCTTGCTTGCTTGCTTGCTTGCTTGCTTGCTCGCTTGCTTGCTTGCTTGCTTGCTTGCTTGCTTGCTTGCAACGTTGCTTTGACTGTAACTTGAAGCGACGCTACGTACCGCAGTGCATGGTAACATAACCCTACGCAAGTCGACGCATCTCGAGCTAACGGCGTCTCGTGCGATCTGCCGACAGGACGAGAACGACAACGAGGAAGGCGACGACGAAGCGGCCGGCCCGGTGCCGATGGAGATGGACTTGACGGAGGAGTCGGAGCCGCCGCCCCCCGCCGCAGCCCCGCCCCCGGCGCCAGGTAACCAGGCAACGCGATAACGAAAAACTTGTGGCTCGGTACACGCGTCCCGAGCAAGTCGTGACCCCTCCTCCTTCCTCAGGGGGCGCCGGGAAGGGTCGGAGGCACCCGTTCCTGCAGCGTTCGGAGTCTACGCTGTGCCTGGGATGCGCGGCGCCCGACCCGTTCGACACGCCGCTGCACGTGGCGCTGCCGCTGGCCGACCAGCCGCACCTGCTGCAGCCCAACGCGCGGCGCGAGGACCTGTTCGGCATGCCGCGCCAACCGCTGGCCGTCGGCTCGCTCTCAGGTTGGTGCAACGGACGCCACGACCGGCGGAACGTGTCCTGTGCCACGCGGCTCGAACAGTTGGCATTCTGCGATTTTTTAAATGTCTTGGAGCTGGGTCGAAGGGTTTCCATTATGCCGTTTGGAAAGTCTTGGAGCTAGAGGCTCCTCGAGCTGGGTGGAACAGTTTCCACCCCTTTGTGTTGCCCATCCCCCAGCAGCTATGGCTGAAGCTATGCATGTCTTGATTCATGATTCATTCAATAAAAATTCTATCAAAATGACGTCATGATGCCCACTCGCTAAAGCCAGGCAGAGCAATTCGGGTTGTGATTTCCCCGTCTTCCTTTGTTATTTAGCATTTCTAATTAATATTTTTTTCCTAACTGGTAGCACGTCCAGTGGGTGTCTGAAGTCAGTTTTCTCCGAGCTGAATACGTCTTTTGAAATGCAGTAAAACAGTGCCCCAAAGTAAAAAATGACGGGATGTTTGGTTTATCGAATATAATCAAGCTTAGACTCCTCCGATGAACGCGAACCTGTGAAGAGTTGACGGGCAGCGGAACGCGGCGCTAGAAGAATGTTGGTGCGGTGCGAACTAACGGGTCGTCCCCGCGGTGTGTTTCTGTAACAAGGGTTACATTTGGTCATTATTCTTTCTCTAGCATGTAGCTACATCTCGAGCATTCCAGCAATATTGCATGCACTATGATCGGATATGAGTTAGCAGTTCACAGGTGCCGACTATAGCAATTGTAAGGCTCGGTGGTACATTTCCCAGGCCCCGGACCGCTGGGAGCGTGCCGTCCGCTGGAGCCGCTGCCGACGCGGCTGGGACTGTCGCAGCGAGCGCGCGAAGACACGGAGGCGTTGCCCCGCGACGTGCCGCAGGACCTGTCTTGCAAGGAAGCCGCCGCCGCCGCAGCAGCAGCGGCCGCAGACGCGGGACACGGTACGATCGCTGCAACGCAGGCCACAACTTGTCATTCAGTGTGTCAACAAGAGGAGAAAAATAACTATTTTACTCTAAATAAATGCTGAGTAGACCCAAAAACTCAAACGTTTTCTCGACGTTTCGCAAAGCTGTGCTGCAGCTGCTTTGTCAACGGTCTAAACTCAGGTGCCAAATCCCAACAAATCGAAACAAAAATTGTTGGTTCTTTTTCCATTTAAAAGATGAGTTTACACATATTGACAAATGTTAGATTCATTGACCTTGAAGCACAGAAAACTCGGGCACACACTTGAGTTTGGACGGTTGATAAAGCAGGCGGCACAGCTTCGCGAAACGCCAGGAAAAGTACGAGTTCTTGGGACTTGGCATTCGTTACCCAGTGTAATAGTTTTAATGAAAACTAACGAGCTAAGATTAGGATAAGCCACGAGTCTTAGGGAAGTAATAGGATAAAAATAATTTCGTGGCAAGCGCCCCCCACAGCCACCGATTGATTTTTTTCTTGCGTTGGCATTTGAGTTGGAAAAATGGTTATTTAGCAGATCTAATTAATATTATTTTTCCAAACTGGTAGTATGTCCAGTGGGTATCTGACGTCATTTTTCTCTGAGTGGAAAAAGGTCTAATAGAAATAAATGTGAATTGTTTACTGCAAACTTCTTTTGCATCTTGTTTGTACGAACACCATATCATGCCGAGAATAATAACACAGCGCAGTAGGCAAAGCAGCCAACAAGGGATAGGGTTAAGGCTGACCGTTAATGACAGATCTGTCCCGTGCAGACGTGGACGATTCGATGGGATCGTCGGAAGACGGCCGCGCGCCGATCATCGTGGGTCCGCGCAACCCTGCGTCTCCCAACAAGAGCGTGATCGTGCGGGCGCCACCGCCGCCGCCGCCGCCGCCGCCGTCGTCCGGCCGTCCGGGACAGGAGCCGGAGCCGGGCCGACCCGGGCCGGAGCTGCTGCTAGCAAGGTGACGCATAACCTCACTTTCCCGTCTTGTCGGGCCCGACATTCTAGGACACTCTCGCTTGGCAACAAAGCACCGCTGGCGAAACCCACGGGGTAGATAGACGTTGGTGTTGCTTGTTGCTTGCTTGCTTGCTGGCTTGCTTGCTTGCTTGCTTGCTTGCTTGCTTGCTTGCTTGCTTGCTTGCTTGCTTGCTTGCTTGCTTGCTTGCTTGCTTGCTTGCTTGCTTGCTTGCTTGCTTGCTTGATTGCTAGCTTGCTTGCTTGCTTGCTTGCTTGCTTGCTTGCTGCTTGCTGCTTGCTGCTTGCTTGCTTGCTGCTTGCTTGCTTGCTTGCTTGCTTGCTTGCTTGCTTGCTTGCTTGCTGCTTGCTGCTTGCTGCTTGCTTGCTTGCTGCTTGCTTGCTTGCTTGCTTGCTTGCTTGCTTGCTTGCTTGCTTGCTTGCATGCTTGCTTGCTTGCTTGCTTGCTTGCTTGCTTGCTTGCTTGCTTGCTTGCTTGCTTGCTTGCTTGCTTGCTTGCTTGCTTGCTTGCTTGCTTGCTTGCTTGCTTGCTTGCTTGCTTGCTTGCTTGCTTGCTTGCTTGCTTGCTTGCTTGCTAGCTTGCTTGCTTGCTTGCTTGCTAGCTTGCTTGCTTGCTTGCTTGCTTGCTTGCTTGCTTGCTTGCTGCTTGCTGCTTGCTTGCTTGCTGCTTGCTTGCTTGCTTGCTTGCTTGCTTGCTTGCTTGCTTGCTTGCTAGCTTGCTTGCTTGCTTGCTTGCTAGCTTGCTTGCTTGCTTGCTTGCTTGCTTGCTTGCTTGCTTGCTGCTTGCTGCTTGCTTGCTTGCTGCTTGCTTGCTTGCTTGCTTGCTTGCTTGCTTGCTTGCTTGCTTGCTTGCTTGCTTGCTTGCTTGCTTGCTTGCTTGCTTGCTTGCTAGCTTGCTTGCTTGCTTGCTTGCTTGCTTGCTTGCATGCTTGCTTGCTTGCTTGCTTGCTTGCTTGCTTGCTGCTTGCTTGCTAGCTTGCTTGCTTGCTTGCTTGCTTGCTTGCTTGCTTGCTTGCTTGCTTGCTTGCTTGCTTGCTTGCTTGCTTGCTTGCTTGATGGTATTGTCTAACGATAACGTTGTGCAGGTGGCGTCTGGCTCTCGGCTTGTTTGGCCGCGTCTTCACGGAGGATGTCGGCTTGGAGCCGGGTTCGGTGGTTTCCGAGCTCGGTGGGTTCCCCGTCAAGGAGGCAAAGTTCCGCCGCGACATGGAGAAGTTGCGCAACGCACAGCAGCGCGACCTCACGCTGGCCAAGGTGAGGCCCCTGGACCCTGACCCCTGGACCCTGTTTCTCAGTCTGCGGGATTGGGTAAAATTCGGCCTTTGTATCGAGGGAAAGTATTGGCAACATCAGCCAAAAGCCACCGTGTTCCGCAGAATTAGAGATTGGAAAAGTTTGTGAATGGGGGCCGAGCCCCTTTAAGGCTATCCTCGTTATTTTATTTTGGCGGCCGGAGGCTGCAGGGGCAGAGCCCATAGTTCCTTATTAATAGCCCAGTCCCCTTAGTGCTAGTCCCTATCCCTATCCCTATCCCTATCCCTATCCCTATGCCTATCCCTATGCCAATATTATCCTTGTGCTTTGTTATGTTTTCACCACTTTCGTAGAAGTCTCTACCAGCTTTCAATTCTTTTCCTATTTGTACGAAAATTTGGGAATGCACTCGATCCTACATTCTGCAACGCAACTTTGGGGTCTCGCCATAGTTTTGCCAAAAAGGGCCCCTTTTTTGGGAGGGTTACCCACCAAATTTAGACATAGAAAATTAGAAATTTGTACCAGTGTAGAAGCAGCCATTCATAACTCAAACTATGACTGTAAAATGAGCCAGCCCAAAATCGGGTCCTTTTGGGGGAATCATTTTGCAACAACTTGCGACTCTGCACGTGCATCTTCGGTGCATTAACGATACTCCGGTCGGCGGCGCGTTTGGCAGGTTGAACGCGAACGCACGCAGCTGATCGTGGCGTCGTTCAAGGAGCTGAACACGCAGTACAACAGCTACCACCGGCGGGCTTCCAGCGCAGCCCCCGCGCTGGCCGTCAACCGGGTCAAGGTCACCTTCAAGGACGAGCCTGGGGAGGGGTCGGGCGTCGCCCGATCGTACTACACGGCCATCGCCGAGGTGAGTACCATCCGTACCGTTGACATCTAACATCTCGCCAGCTGCTGTAGGATGCAGGACACTCTGCCAGCAAACATCTCACCAGGCTGTAGGATGCAGGACACTCTGCCAGCAAACATCTCACCAGGCTGTAGGATGCAGGACACTCTGCCAGCAAACATGTCACCAGGCTGTAGGATGCAGGACACTCTGCCAGCAAACATCTCACCAGGCTGTAGGATGCAGGACACTCTGCCAGCAAACATCTCACCAGGCTGTAGGATGCAGGACACTCTGCCAGCAAACATCTCACCAGCTGCTGTAGGATGCAGGACACTCTGCCAGCAAACATCTCACCAGGCTGTAGGATGCAGGACACTCTGCCAGCAAACATCTCACCAGCTGCTGTAGGATGCAGGACACTCTGCCAGCAAACATCTCACCAGGCTGTAGGATGCAGGACACTCTGCCAGCAAACATCTCACCAGGCTGTAGGATGCAGGACACTCTGCCAGCAAACATCTCACCAGGCTGTAGGATGCAGGACACTCTGCCAGCAAACATCTCACCAGGCTGTAGGATGCAGGACACTCTGCCAGCAAACATGTCACCAGGCTGTAGGATGCAGGACACTCTGCCAGCAAACATCTCACCAGGCTGTAGGATGCAGGACACTCTGCCAGCAAACATCTCACCAGGCTGTAGGATGCAGGACACTCTGCCAGCAAACATCTCACCAGGCTGTAGGATGCAGGACACTCTGCCAGCAAACATCTCACCAGGCTGTAGGATGCAGGACACTCTGCCAGCAAACATCTCACCAGGCTGTAGGATGCAGGACACTCTGCCAGCAAACATGTCACCAGGCTGTAGGATGCAGGACACTCTGCCAGCAAACATCTCACCAGGCTGTAGGATGCAGGACACTCTGCCAGCAAACATCTCACCAGGCTGTAGGATGCAGGACACTCTGCCAGCAAACATCTCACCAGGCTGTAGGATGCAGGACACTCTGCCAGCAAACATGTCACCAGGCTGTAGGATGCAGGACACTCTGCCAGCAAACATCTCACCAGGCTGTAGGATGCAGGACACTCTGCCAGCAAACATCTCACCAGGCTGTAGGATGCAGGACACTCTGCCAGCAAACATCTCACCAGGCTGTAGGATGCAGGACACTCTGCCAGCAAACATCTCACCAGGCTGTAGGATGCAGGACACTCTGCCAGCAAACATCTCACCAGGCTGTAGGATGCAGGACACTCTGCCAGCAAACATCTCACCAGGCTGTAGGATGCAGGACACTCTGCCAGCAAACATCTCACCAGGCTGTAGGATGCAGGACACTCTGCCAGCAAACATCTCACCAGGCTGTAGGTTGACACGACAATGTTTCAATGCTCCGTGTTATTCATGCGCAGGCCCTGCTGTCGAGCGAGCGGCTGCCCAACCTGGAGCCTGCGCAGGTGGGAACAAAGTACGCGCAGTACAACCTGTTGCAGCGGCTACGAACGCGCGAACGCGAGACTCTGCGCAGACACAGCCAGGTGAACAAACGCCTCGCCGTCCGTGGGGGGGGGGGGGGGGGGGGTGTGTGTTACTGCTTAACACAAGGTTCCCAACAAGGTTTGATAAAGAGGGTCTAAAAAGGTCTTGAAGGGTCTGAAGAGGAACTGCTATCGACCATGCTTAGAAGGTGTTAACCAAGCAGGGGTTAGACATCGTTTTGCTGACTAGTTGTTTGCTAGCAATGATGATGAGGGGTTTCTAAGAAGTACCAGCGTCCTTTTATATTGACAGGTAAATTTTTGATGTAGCTTTCGTTGATGTTTGAGAGGGTCGTCGTAAGTCGTAGCTAGTCGTTGCTAGCTAGTGTCTGCTGACGAGGGGTTTCCACGAAGTACCAGCGTGCTGCTGCGGCCTTGGCGCTAACGAGTGTTTCCCCGCGGGAACAGATGCAGTCCCGGCGGTGTCGAGACTCCCGACGTCTGCTGACGACGGAGGCGCGGGCGTTTGCCCCGCCCACCGGCGGCGGGGTGGGGGCCGAGCCCGGCAACGACCATCTGACCCTGCACCAGCAGCAGCTGGGAGAACGACTCTATCCCAAGGTACGTCGAGCATCGAGCAAAACACCTTGCCATGGGTATTGCTAAGCAATAATACAGCAAAGCAAAGGTATCCCAAAGCAAAGGTATCCCAAAGCAAAGGTATCCCAAAGCAAAGGTATCCCAAAGGAAAGGTATTCCAAAGCAAAGGTATCCCAAAGGAAAGGTATTCCAAAGCAAAGGTATCCCAAAGCAAAGGTATCCCAAAGCAAAGGTATCCCATAGCAAAGGTATCCCAGAGCAAAGGTATCCCAAAGCAAAGGTATCCAAAGCAAAGGTATCCCAAAGCAAAGATATCCCAAAGCAAAGGTATCCCAAAGCAAAGGTATCCCAGAGCAAAGGTATCCCAAAGCAAAGGTATCCCAAAGGAAAGGTATTCCAAAGCAAAGGTATCCCAAAGGAAAGGTATCCCAAAGCAAAGGTATCCCAAAGCAAAGGTATCCCAAAGCAAAGGTATCCCAAAGCAAAGATACACCAAATCATGATACACCAAATCATCATAGTGCCAAATTTGATCAAAATAGGTAGTAGCACATGGCCTGTAGAGCACAAACAAGCAAAAAATATATTAAATCAATAAATTCAGCAGCAAGTGTAAACAACGATTCCATTCAATCAACATTCTATCAAAGCAACGTCATGGTACCCACTCGCTAAAGCCAGCCAGAGCAATTCGGGTTGTGATTTCCCTGTCTTCCTTTGTTATTTAGCAGAGATTATTAATATTTTTTCCGGACTCTTAGTTCGTCCAGTGTGTGTGTGACGTTGTGTTATCGCTAGCGTGTTATCGCTAGCGTGTTATCGCTAGCGTGTTATCGCTAGCGTGTTATCGCTAGCGTGTTATCGCTAGCGTGTTATCGGTAGCGTGTTTTAACGCGGATGTATTGCGTGCAGGTGCAGGCGCTGCGGCCCGTGTTTGCCGGGAAGGTGACCGGGATGCTGCTGGAGCTGACTCCCGCGCAGCTGCTGATGCTGCTCGCCTCGGAAGACGCCCTGCGGCTCAAGGTGGACGAAGCCGTCGAGTTGATCCTCGGGCAGGAGGCTGCCCCGGACGCAGCTCTCGCCGGTAATTTACTCCTTCTCTCTCTGTACTTCTCTCTTTCTTGCCTTCTCTTTTCCTGTCCTTCTTGCCTTCTGTCATTCTTGCCTTTTCTCCTTCTCTCCTTCTTGCCTTCTTGTTTTCTGTCCTTCTCTCCTCTCCTTCTGTTCTCTCCTTCTTGCCTTCTTGTTTTCTGTCCTTCTCTCCTCTCCTTCTGTTCTCTCCTTCTGTAATTCTCTACTCCTGTCCTTCCTAAGAGTGAAGTTTTGCTATGCAATGTGCAGTACTTAATTGCTGAAGACAAATTATTGACTCTCTTGATGGTTGAATGTTTCAACTCGACGCATCAAAGTCAAAATAGAGAGGGCTGAGAAAGGTTAAGCAATAAAACACGGCAACAAAGTTAGAGGTGAAAGTGAACAAGTGCAGTTATCATTTGGAAAAGACACTATTTTATATTATGTCAGACTTCCAGCAAGCTTGCTTTTCTGTGTGCTGACGTGGGTTTTTTTTGTTTTGTGTTTGGCAGACCTGGACGTGTTCAGCGTCGTCGGCGGCAACAAGAAGGAGGAGCCGGCGTCGCCGACGGCAACGGCCAGCGGGGAGTCGCCGGCCGCCCCCGACGACGCCCCCCTCTTCTACGCCCCCGGCAAGCGAGGGTTCTACGCCCCCAGACAAGGTACCTCCGTCTTACCGTCGCGCTTCTCTCGCTCGGAATGTCTCGTGTGTAATTGCATTCCTTTTGTAACATCTTGCAATGTCTCGTGAAATTAAAAGCTACGTAGTGATATAGTATTTCTTGGATAAGGTCAGTCTGTGACCTTTTAGCCTTATAGGTCTGTATTAGCATAGCCAACTGAAATCACATATTTTTTACTATACCAGCCCTCTCCAATTCACGACAATAGCATAGAGTAGTGGGAATCAACTTTCCCGGTATTTGCAGTTCTAAATTTACTCACTGCGGCGCGCTGCACGTACCTTGGAGATGACTGATGAATTTGTTTTAAAAATGGCGGAATTTTTAGAATATTTGTCTATTTTTCTGTATTTTTCTTGAAACTCCTTTTCATTACGTCCTAAAATCGTAAGTTTTTAATAATTTAGTGAAGCGGGAATTGTTTATACATATTGAATTGCATTCTTACCTCAATTTCCAGCAATTTATGAAATAGAAACTCTAATGACGAATTTGGTGGGCCATTTGTTGGGCCACCGCTCACTGAATTTTGCTGGACGGATTGACATTCAGCACGCGGTGGTTTGACCCGCCATGCGCTGCCACCTACCAGCTTTAAAATAGAACTAGGATTCCTTCAAAGAGTCGAATTGGAGAGGGCTGGTATAGTAAAAAATATCTTATTCCAGTTGGCTGTGGTATTAGTCTGTTAAAGTCTCTACGCTCTACTGTTTACCAGGGTTAGAACTTTTACACTTCAATAAATGAATAAAATAAATAAAGAAATGGCTATCATTACATTTCACTAAGTCATGATACTAAATCCACGCGGCGGTGTTTGGAAATATCAAAATCACACACTAGAACAGTGGCTTCACGTTTTATTGAACACTTGCACGTCTTGAAGATATTTACGAGTAACATTATTAAGACGTTTGTTATCCAATGCAGTTAGAAACGAAGGTAAATCGGTGACTGCGAATTCATTTTCATCACGTTGGTGGTGGTATCGACTGCTAGCGCCGTGCGGACAAGATATTTCATTAATTAAATGGATTTAATGGAAGGGCGCTGGCTAACGGCAAGGTTCCAGCGTTGTTTCTAACCGCGTGGTTGTCCCCCCGGCGCAGGACGAGCCGGCTTCGAACGGCTCAACGCGTTCCGCAACGTGGGCCGCCTCATCGGGCTGTGTCTGCTGCAGAACGAGCTGTGTCCGATCTCGCTGACTCGGCACGTTCTCAAAGCGCTGCTCGGCCGGCCAATCAGGTGCGTGGCTTCGTCTCGATGCAACGGCCAGGCAATCGGGACGCTTGGCTTCCAGCGTTTCGTCGATGCTTCTTTCAGTGTTTGATGGCTACTATTTGTGATTGGGGTCTTTATGTTTTGGAAGCAATCGACTTTGTCATTAGCATCTGCCTTCCACAACGATTCGCAGTTTCGCGCATCACCACATACAAAATTAGACAATTTTTTACACGACCACTATTTTTGTCCTGCGACTGAATTTTTGTCGTGATTATAGTTTTACCACGATTTTATATTGTAATATTTTCCTCTATATGACACTTTTATTGTTTGACTTGTTAGAAACAATGCACGTACGAATAAGTATCTGTATTCCTATGGATTTTCACTGTCGCATTGTCTTTGATTTGCCACCGATTCAAAAATCACCGGAGACTTATGCCACTTTACGGGTAGTTTATAAATCCAAAAACAAGAAATTAACCCTGGGCTCATAACAACGCATCGTTAGGAGATCGTAATGCACGTATAAATGACGAGAAATCGATAAAAACCAAGAAACAAACGGTGACAAGTGCCAGCCACGTGACAGCGACCGTGACAACGTGACCGTGACCTGCTCCGATAGCCGTGCGACTACCATACAGCGTGCATCCTCGCGACTGATTGCCGTCGGTCCGTCCTGCCGCCAGGTTCCACGACCTTGCGTTTGCCGACCCGGCGGTCTACGAGTCGCTGCGGCAGCTGGTCCGCGACGCCGAGAGCCGAGACTCGGCCGGACTGTTTGCCGCGCTTGAGCTGACGTTCTCGCTGGACCTGGCCCCCGAGGAGGGCGGCGGGACGGCGGAGCTCTGCGCAGGCGGCCGCGACCTCGAGGTGAACGCCACCAACGTCTACGACTACGTGCGCAAGTACGCCGAGTACAGGATGGTGCGCGCCCAGGACAAGGCCATCACTGTGAGTTGGTTTGTTAGCGGGAGATGCTTGCTGTAGGACCAGTTGAAACTGTGTGAACATGGACAAGACCTTATTAGAAACAAAATATCAATTCCAAAATTTACATCCGTGCCGGGATTCGAATCCGGGTCTTTGCCTGTCCGGGGCACTGCACTTATCCATCATGCTACACGGACAACCAACTGTGAATTGATATTAAGTTTATTTGAGTTGTTAAATTCACACTATGGACAAGGCCATTACGGTGGGTTGGTTTTTGGTGCTAGTGGCTTGGTTATGGCTCAGTCTTAGCATTTTATAAACTCCGAGTTCAAGTGTTAGTCGAGCTAAACGGCACGGCAACAGCCAACGACGTGCAGTGAAATTCAACTGTTTCTCTTAGTTATATCTCTACTGAGAGTTGGAATAAAGTGGTAAAACTGGCCGTTATTACAGTTGAAATTGTGTACACATTAACGTCAATGGTTCAGACCCAGAGCCAGGAGTTTCTCGTTTCCGCGATAAACGCGGCTTGTTAAAATAGTGCCTCTTTTTTGCAGGTGTTTACGAATTACGTAGCCTAGGTACTAAAAAGTAAAGACACACGTGATATATCCGTGAATTTATCTCATACTCCCATGTAGCATATTATTGTATCCATCCAGAGCATAATTTTTTGCATGGTGGTAATCTAGCTTCTAATTACCATGTATACATGACTAAAATCCAGGAACGACCAATCATTCACGTGCAGTACATACGTATTTGACGATGATTTTGTCAATCGAGTGTTTGACGTGCTGCCGACTGGTCTAACGGCGTCGGTTAAATAGTTGATCTAAACATCCCACCTCTACGCTGCCGTTAAACGCTGCCTGCGTGTCCATCCTTTCAGGCCCTGCGTACCGGAGTGTTTGACGTGCTGCCGACTGGTCTAACGGCGTCGGTCAAATCGTTAAACGCTGCCTGCGTGTCCATCCTTTCAGGCCCTGCGTACCGGAGTGTTTGACGTGCTGCCCACTGGTCTAACGGCGTCGGTCAAATCGTTAAACGCTGCCTGCTTGTCCATCCTTTCAGGCCCTGCGTACCGGAGTGTTTGACGTGCTGCCGACTGGTCTAACGGCGTCGGTCAAATCGTTAAACGCTGCCTGCGTGTCCATCCTTTCAGGCCCTGCGTACCGGAGTGTTTGACGTGCTGCCGACTGGTCTAACGGCGTCGGTCAAATCGTTAAACGCTGCCTGCGTGTCCATCCTTTCAGGCCCTGCGTACCGGAGTGTTTGACGTGCTGCCGACTGGTCTAACGGCGTCGGTCAAATCGTTAAACGCTGCCTGCGTGTCCATCCTTTCAGGCCCTGCGTACCGGAGTGTTTGACGTGCTGCCGACTGGTCTAACGGCGTCGGTCAAATCGTTAAACGCTGCCTGCGTGTCCATCCTTTCAGGCCCTGCGTACCGGAGTGTTTGACGTGCTGCCGACTGGTCTAACGGCGTCGGTTAAATCGTTAAACGCTGCCTGCGTGTCCATCCTTTCAGGCCCTGCGTACCGGAGTGTTTGACGTGCTGCCGACTGGTCTAACGGCGTCGGTCAAATCGTTAAACGCTGCCTGCGTGTCCATCCTTTCAGGCCCTGCGTACCGGAGTGTTTGACGTGCTGCCCACTGGTCTAACGGCGTCGGTCAAATCGTTAAACGCTGCCTGCGTGTCCATCCTTTCAGGCCCTGCGTACCGGAGTGTTTGACGTGCTGCCGACGGGCGCGCTAGACGGGCTCACTGCCGAGGACCTGCGGCTGCTGCTAAACGGCGTGGGCGACATCAACGTCGCCGTGCTCATCTCGTACACGTCGTTCAACGACGAGTCCGGGGAGTCCGCCGACCGCCTGCTCAAGTTCAAGCGCTGGCTGTGGTCCATCGTCGAGAAGATGTCGCACCTCGAGAGGCAGGACTTGGTGAGCTTCTGTCGACATCCCTTGCGGTGGAATCGCACGGTGGTGCCGTTTCCTACAAGCCGGCTTCCTGCGATTTTCACCTCGTTTCGTCTCCCGACTTTTCATGAAGGATTTCATTCCTTTCCCATCATCCTCCTCGAAGCTTGTGCGCTCAAACCTTCCGCTGATAAACCGAACGGTTTGGCAACGTTGGAAACACCGGTTCTCGTGAGAACCCCGTAGTTAAGCAACATCGCGGTGTTGGATGGGTGACCATCATGCACACGATCAGTTCTGTTCGGGAGATAGGTCGGAGGGTTTGAAGTTAGTACGACAACTTCACTCGCCTTGCTTGTCAACCTCTCGACAGCACGGATTAGCGGAGGAATCCTGTCGTCCGAGTTGCACCGTCCTTCGGAAGGGACGTAAAGCCGGTGGTCCCCTCGGTGCTTTTCGACAGGAGTAGGCTACGTGCCGGCACCGGGTTTCCCCTCCTCCCTTCTAGCCATAGGTTAGGTTCATCATCACCCTTTCATTATAGACCAGCGCCACGGTGCCAGCTGTCAAAACAGTGCGTCGTTAAACACCGGCAAGCAATCAATGAATCACCGGGTTTCCCCTCCTCCCTTCTAGCCATAGGTTAGGTTCATCATCACCCTTTCATTATAGACCAGCGCCACGGTGCCAGCTGTCAAAACAGCGCGCCGTGAAATGCGGGCAATCAATGGAGCTGCCGCTGACCGATAACCGCGCTGTTGCAGGTTTACTTCTGGAGCGGCTCGCCGGCGCTGCCGGCCAGCGAGGACGGCTTCCAGCCGATGCCGTCGGTGACGATCCGACCGGCTGACGACGCCCACCTGCCCACCGCCAACACGTGCATCTCCCGGCTGTACATCCCGCTCTACTCGTCGCGTGCCGTGCTGCGACACAAGCTGGCGCTCGCCATCAAGACCAAGAACTTCGGCTTCGTCTAGCTCGGCTCTACGTCGCGCTGTAGTCGTCCCGAGTCCGGATGTCGCAGAAGTGCGGTTAGGAGCCGGACGTTGGTTTCCTCGGGACTCCAAGCTTTGTCTGGCCGCCTCGGTTGCATCGCGGCTGAATGCGAGTAATGCATCCCGCCGCCGTCTGCCGCGTCATTGAGACCCTGGGCTTCGGCTCCGACGTCGCTTAAGCGCGTTTAGAACGGTCGACGAGGGACGGCGATTTCGTCGAGAAGCGGGGAGTCGGACATTGTCTGGCCGCCGCGTCGATTTCCCGGTTAGAGTGACGCACGACGATTTCGTCGGGACTTTGGACTTTGTCTAGCGTCCGTCTCAGAAGCGCTGTCAGAACGGGAACTCTTCGGCTTTGTCGCAGACAACGTAACGAGATCCGTCTCGTTGATCCGACCCCGGACACTTTGGATTAAGTTATTTCCTAGTTGTATTTGTAAACGATTCTTGCCGGCGGCGTTGGCGCCGTCTGAGGCTCGCAGACGCCGCGGTTTCCCGCAACGCTCGTCCGTTGGCTCGTCAAATCGGAGCCCGGCTTGCCGCAGGCGAAGGATTCCGAGAGCCGGCTACGTCCAGCCAGCGTCTGTGGTTATTACTTATTAGTTACTTTCTTAGCTAGCACCTACACTTAAATAAATCCGCTTCCGTTGCTACGCTGGTGTTTTGTGTTGCCACGTTCCTTGCAGGATGCAACGCGCCTCCCAGTTCTTGATGTTTCAGACGAGGAGGTACCTTGTAATGCAATGCTGATGTGCTATCAATATCATTACAATTGCATTTGATGCTTATGTTAATGCAGGTGGTATTTTGAATTGACCTTGCCAAACAGGATTCCTATGTCATATCACGTACCCTTTCAATGTCGAGTGTGTTCCTATCCTGATCCATGGAAGATGGGGCATCTGCGATGCTGCTACTAGTATCTAGATGGGTTAGCATTTGCTGAATGTGAAATCATGTTAACGATCAAATCAAAGAGGTGGGTGTTACATTTATTTATGTCTTAGATGTTACGTCTTATATGTGAGGAAGCTATCAAGCAGCAGGCTGAAATGTTTGACCAACAGTGCTCCTGGGAACGCAGCAACAGACCTGTTTCACTCGGAGATAAGTGACGTCGGATACCCACTGGACGTACTACCAGCGTGGAAAAAATATTAGTAATCTCTGCTAATTAACAAAGGAAGACAGGGAAATCACAACCCGAATTGCTCTGCCTGGCTTTAGCGAGTGGGTATCATGACGTAATTTTTATTGAATGGAATTTGTTGATTGGGGCTTCTTACTTTTCACTTATTGATGGACATTGCTTGTGTAAAGACGGTTCTTAGCTAACTTACGTTTAAGCCGAGGTGTGCCTAGCTGGTTGTGTCGGTCACCTTGCAAGCGTTCCCCACCAACTATCGAGTTAAAATAAGCAAGTCTTACTGGACATAAGGAAACCTTGGTGTGAACACAAACAGATACCGTAGCAGCTTGCTCTGCTGCTAGCCACGTAATCAGTACACTGCTGCTTTGTTACCTAGAACTTTTACGTTATTAATAAGGGCTTATTGCATGTGATTTTAAAATGTAAAGAAAATGCTCATCTGACCACAACAGATGTACCGCAGTGAATTAACTTATTGGTCATCAATCATCGTCAATTAAAGTTAAGTACACCTCGGTTTAGTAAGTGGAACCACAGTTGCAATTTGCCTCGTGGTCAAAGGTAAATATCTTATTCATCTTCTTAAATTCGTAGATATTGATCTTCGATCGCGATAATCATCATCAGTCATAAGTATTCGGTTTTCCTGATGGGTATTATGAGTAAATTGTGTTCTAACATTTTGGTGACCTGTTAGTCATGAAAGACGCCAGCAAAACCATCAAATTTGTAAAACAGTAGAATTTGTGTGATATTGAAGACTCGCTTTTTATGACATAGCTATGGCAAGCTATTGGAATTTCCAATCAATAAGTGAATTAATGTTTTAATACCTTAGATACCTTTGAGCAAGGCTAGCTTGAGAAGTTGAGATACCTTCCAGCAAGGCTAGGTTGGGATACCTTCGAGCAAGGCTAGGTTGGGATACCTTCGAGCAAGGCTAGGTTGGGATACCTACGAGCAAGGCTAGGTTGGGATACCTTTGAGCAAGGCTAGGTTTAGATACCTTCGAGCAAGGCTAGGTTGGGATACCTACGAGCAAGGCTAGGTTGGGATACCTTGGAGCAAGGCTAGGTTGAGAAGTTGAGATACCTTCCAGCGAGGCTAGGTTGTGATACCTTGGAGCAAGGCTAGGTTGGGATACCTTCCAGCAAGGCTAGGTTGGGATAAATACGAGCAAGGCTAGGTTTAGATACCTTTGAGCAAGGCTAGGTTGTGATACCTTTGAGCAAGGCTAGGTTGGGATAAATACGAGCAAGGCTAGGTTTAGATACCTTTGAGCAAGGCTAGGTTGTGATACCTTTGAGCAAGGCTAGGTTGTGATACCTTGGAGCAAGGCTAGGTTGGGATACCTTGGAGCAAGGCTAGGTTGTGATACCTTTGAGCAAGGCTAGGTTGTGATACCTTGGAGCAAGGCTAGGTTGGGATACCTTGGAGCAAGGCTAGGTTGTGATACCTTGGAGCAAGGCTAGGTTGGGATAAATACGAGCAAGGCTAGGTTTAGATACCTTCGAGCAAGGCTAGGTTGGGATACCTACGAGCAAGGCTAGGTTGGGATTCCTACGAGCAAGGCTAGGTTGGGATACCTTCGAGCAAGGCTAGGTTGGGATACCTTCCAGCAAGGCTAGGTTGGGATACCTTCGAGCAAGGCTAGGTTGGGATACCTTCCAGCAAGGCTAGGTTGGGATACCTTCCAGCAAGGCTAGGTTGGGAAACCTTCCAGCAAGGCTAGGTTGGGAAACGCATCGAGTCGAATAGATAATAATAATAATATTCAAATAATTTTATTTAATATAATTTGACTAAAATTTCCAGTATGTTCACTCTGTGATCACCGTAGTGTACATGTTTTACTGTTTTACGTTCAGCCCCATAACTCAATTGAAAACCCAGCTTTTCTACGGCTTTATTAACGTGTAGCCTGTTTTTTCCCCAATGATTCAATGCCAGCCTGAACCCGTTGACCCTTGCAGACCGTCCAAGCATGCATCATCCAAGCGACACTCATCCGCGACGCGATTAAACTGCACATTCGCGAACCGATCAACCCCCGTCCTGATCTCCACGATAGCGATACAGCGAGTGATTTCAACGCTTGCTTATCGCTGCTCGCGGTTGCTAGCGGCAAGTTGACCGACACACGCTATCACAAGTCCAGCACTCCGTGTTATCGGTGCCGAGATCGACCCTTGGCGACCCGGCATCGTGGAGCCCGCGGACACGACGCGCTTCAAACAAGCAGCGCCAGTTGCAAGCTGGCAGCGAGCAAGCAAGCAGCAAGAAGCAAGCAGTGAGTAGTGAGCAGTGAGCAGCAAGCAGCGAGCAGCAAGCAAGCGAGCAGCGAGCAGCAAGCAAGCAAGCAGCAAGCAGCGAGCAGCGAGCATCAAGCAGCAAGCAGCAAGCAGGCAAGAAGCAAGCAGTGAATAGTGAGCAGTGAGCAGCAAGCAGCGAGCAGCAAGCAAGCGAGCAGCGAGCAGCAAGCAGCAAGCAGCGAGCAGCGAGCATCAAGCAGGCAAGAAGCAAGCAGTGAATAGTGAGCAGTGAGCAGCAAGCAGCGAGCAGCAAGCAAGCAAGCAGCAAGCAGCAAGCAGCAAGCAGCGAGCAGCGAGAATCAAGCAGCAAGCAGCAAGCAGGCAAGAAGCAAGCAGTGAATAGTGAGCAGTGAGCAGCGAGCAGCAAGCAGCGAGCAGCAAGCAGCAAGCAGCAAGCAGCAAGCGGCAAGCAGCGAGCATCAAGCAGCAAGCATCAAGCAGCAAGCAGCAAGCATCAAGCAGCAGTCAGCAGTTATCAGTGTTCAGCTATAACCCAACGGACAGCGACCCGGCTCGAGTAACAAGCGGGCATTTGCTCGCAAACAGCCGCCTGGCCGTGGTTCAATCAAGCCGACCGTGTCTAGATCGTCCAGAACGTGCTAGAAGCCACCTGCAGGCTCGTTGCAGCAGGGTGCAGCAGCATCGCGGTCCAGCGACCCGACACCCCCCGGGGGCAGGGGTGCGATGGTCGACTTCACGCGGAGGCAGTGGCTCACGCTGGTCGTGTTCGGCATCGCGGACTTCTGCAACGCCATCTGTGTGTCGCTGCAGGCGCCGTTCTACCCGCAGGAGGTGAGTACGTTGCCTTGGCGACCACTAACCACCCGTTAACTAGACTTTAACCAGTCACTAACCAGCCGTCGCCAGGCAACATAATATCTAGAATGTTTCTTGGCCTCCAGAGTGCAAAACGTGTTTTGGAAAAGCTGACCAGTCGTTTAGCAGTCTCTAGTCATGGCTTAAGTGTTGCTTAGCGACCGACTAGTAACAGACACGCACTTAAGTCCAGTTTTTCAATGACTTGTTAATATTTAACGGTCTGATTAACACAAATCTAAGCATCTCATTGGCGGTCGCCAAGGGAATAAGACGCTAACGGTCCGTTAAGAAGGAAACAGGTGCTAACGGAAGGTTCATTGAAGTGTGGCATGACTTTCCAATGTTTTAACGCCGGTCACCGCTGGAACCGGGCCACGTGACCAGCTCTCAGACAGTTTCTGCTGCTGCTTTTGTTTCGGTCGGTCCCACGGGGCTGCGACCAGGAAGTGTGTCGTGGGTTTCGAGGAGGGCAGGGGAGGGCAGGGGAGGGCAGGGGAGGGCACGGTGAGGGCACGGTGAGGGCACGGTGAGGGCACGGTGAGGGCACGGGGGGAGGGCACGGGGGGAGGGCACGGGGGGAGGGCAGGGGAGGGCACTGCGTCGTGGCGACGCGGGTCGCGGGTCAGCGCAAGGATGGCGTGAAATTGCTGCCTTTTTTCCCAAGTGGAGCGCGGAAATTAGCGAGGTCAGAGTTCGTCGATCTGACGACGCGACGGCCGCGCGATCGACTCGGAGATAAGACGCTGGCTGGACCCTGACTCAGTGCTTGACTCAGCCGGGCCGTGCATCGCGTCCGTGCGACAGAGATCATCTCGAACACCGGCCCCGGCCCTCTGGATCCAGCCTCCTAAACTCTCCCCGATTTCTCATGTCTTCAACCCGGGCAATGGCCGGCGAAACGCACGATCGCAGCATCCAGCTGCAGATGACGCAACACTCGACAGAAAGACATCAACTGGACCGTGGTGCAAAAATAAACTTTTATCTTTCTGGGAATTGATGGTTGATTGCCAAGTTGAACACCTAACTTCTAATCTCTGCTCGCTTGGGCTTGTGTCGAGTCTTATCGGATTAGACGATGTCGCATACAAATCATTTTGCGAAACTGCTGCTGCGTTCATGTTTTATTCGATAGGGACGAGTAAAAGCTTATTTTTTGACATCAGAGTGCAGGCAACAGATTCATCTCTCAAGTCTCAAGGTCAGACAAGAGAGAAGGACTGAGCAAGAGTTGTCATGTTAGGTTTTTGCTTCAATTTTTGGAAAAATTGCTGTTTTAATAAACAAATGGAAAGTTTTTAATCATATTTTCCATTTTCTTTGGCGACTTTGTAACTAAGATCGCGGCCATCTTGTGTTAAGGCCGAGCGGAAAGGCGCGACGGCCACCGAGTATGGCCTCGTCTTCGGAGTCTTCGAGCTGGTCGTCTTCGTGGTCAGCCCGTTCTACGGCCAGCACGTGAGTACCGACCTGTTGCTTGCACGCCTCAGCCTCACCATCTTGAAATGCAGACATGCAGACATGCAGAGTGACGTAACACTCGATTGTTTTCTGCGCGCAGCTGAACCGAATCGGTCCGAAGTTCCTCTTCAACACCGGGATCTTCACAACGGGATCCTGCGCCATCTTGTTCGGGTCAGTGCTCACTTGTCTATTTCATTACAAAACAAATTGTCTATAATTTTATATATATTTTATATATATTTATTTTATAACTCGGCACGCGGGTGAAGGACGTCCCTAGGAGACGATACCGCCAAGGAAATTAGGATCGGAAAATAATTGTGGATTTTACAGCCATTTTTCGGTGTTTGAATGAACAAGGAGGCGGTCGTGGCTGGATTTGGGTTGATGTCAGGTTTCGTATCTCGGCGACCGCGAGTCCGACGGGGCTGAAACTCGGCACGGGGGTAAAGGACGCCCGGCGAAGACGATTCCGACAAGGAGGCTGCGATCGGATGGTAACCGAGGCTGCTAGAGCCTCAGACGAGTGCGAGTGCTGACGTGTTCTGGGTGTCTGCAGGATGCTGGACAAGGTGGATGGCCACGCGGCGTTCATCTCGCTGTCCTTCATCATCCGCATCATCGAGGCGATGGGAAACGCTGCCTTCCTCACCGCCTCGTTCGCCATCATCGCCAAGGAGTTCCCTGACAACGTCGCTATCACATTCGTAAGGACACGCTTACCACTCTTTGTACTTACCACTCTTTGTACTTAACACTCTTTGCACTTAACACTCTTTGCACTTAACACTCCTTTGCAAAAGATTCTACTTGTTGAGCCAGAATTGATTGACAAGGGAAGAAACTAGAGAAAGTTCAATTGATTGATTGCCGGTGTTTAACGACGCACTGTTTTGACAACTGGCACCGTGGCGCTGGTCTATAATGAAAGGGTGATGATGAACCTAACCTATGGCTAGAAGGGAGGAGGGGAAACCCGGTGCCGGCACGTAGCCTACTCCTGTCGAAAAGCACCGAGGGGACCACCGGCTTTACGTCCCTTCCGAAGGACGGTGCAACTCGAACGACAGGATTCCTCCGCTAATCCGTGCTGTCGAGAGGTTGACAAGCAAGGCGAGTGAAGTTGTCGTACTGACTTCAAACCCTCCGACCTCTCTCCCGAACAGAACTGATCATGTGCATGACGGTCACCCATCCAACACCTGACTCGTCGCGATGTTGCTTAACTTCGGTGATCTCACGAGAACCGGTGTTTCCAACGTTGCCAAACGGCTTTCTCCTAAAATCGAAGTATTTGAGTGAAAGACAACAAATAAATTAGTACCAAGTGGCTGTGTTGTGCGGTCAAATGTCTCTGAAACTTTGAGTCGCATTGAATTGCCATGTTTCCCCTGACTGTCATCCTCCTTCACACAAACATCTCGCCGTGTTTCCCCTGACTGTCATCCTCCTTCACACAAACATCTCGCCATGTTTCCCCTGACTGTCATCCTCCTTCACACAAACATCTCGCCATGTTTCCCCTGACTGTCATCCTCCTTCACACAAACATCTCGCCGTGTTTCCCCTGACTGTCATCCTCCTTCACACAAACATCTCGCCGTGTTTCCCCTGACTGTCATCCTCCTTCACACAAACATCTCGCCGTGTTTCCCCTGACTGTCATCCTCCTTCACACAAACATCTCGCCGTGTTTCCCCTGACTGTCATCCTCCTTCACACAAACATCTCGCCATGTTTCCCCTGACTGTCATCCTCCTTCACACAAACATCTCGCCGTGTTTCCCCTGACTGTCATCCTCCTTCACACAAACATCTCGCCATGTTTCCCCTGACTGTCATCCTCCTTCACACAAACATCTCGCCGTGTTTCCCCTGACTGTCATCCTCCTTCACACAAACATCTCGCCGTGTTTCCCCTGACTGTCATCCTCCTTCACACAAACATCTCGCCATGTTTCCCCTGACTGTCATCCTCCTTCACACAAACATCTCGCCGTGTTTCCCCTGACTGTCATCCTCCTTCACACAAACATCTCGCCGTGTTTCCCCTGACTGTCATCCTCCTTCACACAAACATCTCGCCATGTTTCCCCTGACTGTCATCCTCCTTCACACAAACATCTCGCCATGTTTCCCCTGACTGTCATCCTCCTTTACACAAAGATCCCGCTCATACAAACGGCCACTAAAGTTAAGCAACAACGCGCGAGGTCCGCTAACCCACCTCCCTCCCGCGCAGGCGTCGCTGGAGACGTTCTTCGGGCTCGGTCTGATCGTCGGCCCCACGGTCGGCGGCGCCCTCTTCGAGGTCGGCGGCTACACGACGCCGTTCGCCGTGATGGGCTCTCTGCTCTTCCTGTCCGCCGTGATGACCGCCTTCGTGTTGCCGGCGCACGCGCAGCCCGACGCCGACTCCAAGGAAGCCGGTACGTTCAGCTAGCCCCGACCCGGGGGCGTTTAACAGGCTGCGTGCATGCCCAGCGCGTAGCACGCTGGGTGCGATGCGGACGGCTGGGAACGTGCGACGCGTTCGGTGGGACGTTGAAGCGCGTAGCACGCTGGCTGCGAGGCGGACGGCTGGGAACGTGCGACGCGTTCGGTGGGACGTTGAAGCGCGTAGCACGCTGGCTGCGAGGCGGACGGCTGGGAACGTGCGACGCGTTCGGTGGGACGGTGAAGCGCGTAGCACGCTGGCTGCGAGGCGGACGGCTGGGAACGTGCGACGCGTTCGGTGGGACGTTGAAGCGCGTAGCACGCTGGCTGCGAGGCGGACGGCTGGGAACGTGCGACGCGTTCGGTGGGACGTTGAAGCGCGTAGCACGCTGGCTGCGAGGCGGACGGCTGGGAACGTGCGACGCGTTCGGTGGGACGTTGAAGCGCGTAGCACGCTGGCTGCGAGGCGGACGGCTGGGAACGTGCGACGCGTTCGGTGGGACGTTGAAGCGCGTAGCACGCTGGGTGCGATGCGGACGGCTGGGAACGTGCGACGCGTTCGGTGGGACGTTGAAGCGCGTAGCACGCTGGCTGCGATGCGGACGGCTGGGAACGTTGAAACCTCTGTGCATTGTCTGACGTGGTTTGATTCAACATTCAACAGGCAGCCTGCTGCAAGTGCTGCGGATCCCGGGCGTTTTGTTGGCTGCGGCCAGCATCATCGTGACGTCACTCAGCATCGGCTTCCTTCAAGCGACGCTGGAGCCTCATCTCCGACAGGTGGGTGACAGGCACACAGCCAATGCACGCCTAGGACACGACGTGTCTGCATCCCGGCTTTGAGACGGTCAAGCACACAGCCAATGCACGCCTAGGACACGACGTGTCTGCATCCCGGCTTTGAGACGGTCAAGCACGCAGCCAATGCACGCCTAGGACACGACGTGTCTGCATCCCGGCTTTGAGACGGTCAAGCACACAGCCAATGCACGCCTAGGACACTAATTAATTTTCACTAACTATTTGCGTGGTTAATTGTTCGTAGCTTCGCACGAAGCCTGTCTAACGCCCTCCCCCCTGTCTAGTTCCACCTGTCGCCGATGGTGCTCGGCCTGATGTTCGTCATCAACGGCGGCACGTACGCGCTGACTGCGCCTGCGTGGGGCTGGCTGTGCGACGCCAAGATCCACCCGAAGGTCGCCACCGTCGTTGGCTGCTCCCTCATCATCGTCGGCTTCAGCCTCGTGGGCCCAGCGCCCTTCATCCCCGGCGAGACGTGAGTCCCTTCGTGCTGCCAGCAAACATCTCACCAGGCTGTATGATGCAGGACACTCTGCCAGCAAACATCTCACCAGGCTGTAGGATGCAGGACACTCTGCCAGCAAACATCTCACCAGGCTGTAGGATGCAGGACACTCTGCCAGCAAACATCTCACCAGGCTGTAGGATGCAGGACACTCTGCCAGCAAACATGTCACCAGGCTGTAGGATGCAGGACACTCTGCCAGCAAACATCTCACCAGGCTGTAGGATGCAGGACACTCTGCCAGCAAACATGTCACCAGGCTGTAGGGTGCAGGACACGCTGCCAGCAAACATCTCACCAGGCTGTAGGATGCAGGACACTCTGCCAGCAAACATCTCACCAGGCTGTAGGATGCAGGACACTCTGCCAGCAAACATCTCACCAGGCTGTAGGATGCAGGACACTCTGCCAGCAAACATCTCACCAGGCTGTAGGATGCAGGACACTCTGCCAGCAAACATCTCACCAGGCTGTAGGATGCAGGACACTCTGCCAGCAAACATCTCACCAGGCTGTAGGATGCAGGACACTCTGCCAGCAAACATCTCACCAGGCTGTAGGATGCAGGACACTCTGCCAGCAAACATCTCACCAGGCTGTAGGATGCAGGACACTCTGCCAGCAAACATCTCACTAGGCTGTAGGATGCAGGACACTCTGCCAGCAAACATCTCACTAGGCTGTAGGATGCAGGACACTCTGCCAGCAAACATCTCACCAGGCTGTAGGATGCAGGACACTCTGCCAGCAAACATCTCACCAGGCTGTAGGATGCAGGACACTCTGCCAGCAAACATCTCACCAGGCTGTAGGATGCAGGACACTCTGCCAGCAAACATCTCACCAGGCTGTAGGATGCAGGACACTCTGCCAGCAAACATCTCACCAGGCTGTAGGATGCAGGACACTCTGCCAGCAAACATCTCACCAGGCTGTAGGATGCAGGACACTCTGCCAGCAAACATCTCACTAGGCTGTAGGATGCAGGACACTCTGCCAGCAAACATCTCACCAGGCTGTAGGATGCAGGACACTCTGCCAGCAAACATCTCACCAGGCTCTAGGATGCAGGACACTCTGCCAGCAAACATCTCACCAGGCTGTAGGATGCAGGACACTCTGCCAGCAAACATCTCACCAGGCTCTAGGATGCAGGACACGCTGTCAACTGTCTTTGTCTGTCTGCAGCGTGCTCTGGCTGAGTATCGTGGGTCTCGTGTGCCACGGGTTGGGAATCGCTGCGCAGTTGGTCGCTTCTTTCACCGACGCCCTGCGCACCTCAGTGTAAGTACCCACCCCCCACCCCCCACCCACCCCACCCCCTGACCACCCTTGTCAATAGAGATCTGGTTCCGGATTGGTAGACACAACTACTCTTATACTATAAGACTACGAGTCTGTCGTCAGGCCGACGATATGTAGAATGCGACATTGTGTTCCTTCAATCAATTATAGTTATACCTAACCAGATTTAAATATCAGTATCGCTTAGGACACAAGTAGGGGAGACTGCGGATACTTGAGACACTTGTTCTTTAAATCTCTATAATTAATTTCCATGACAATCTAAATTAATAATTTTTCTCAGTGTATTAGATGTGACCTTGGTCTTCATCTGCAAACTGTAAAAAGTATGCCTAGCATGGTATTTTAAAGTATAAAAATTATTTAAGAAATGTTTGCATAGTGTCTCAAGTATCCCTAAGCAAGGGATTCTTGAGACACCGAAAGGTCAAAGGGTCAATCTGCAGGCGAGACCACGTAGAAAAGTTGGGTGTGTTGTTTTCTATAATAAGCTTCGATCAATTAATGTATGCATCCTACACAAAACATTATCTGAATGAATTCTACCTTCTTAAGCATGTAAATATTTGAGTAACAGGGAAAAACTTACTTTGTGAGGTTAAAAACCAAAAATAATTCAATTATCAATCTGAAATAGGACTCCAGGCCGAGATATCTTGGTTTCTTTGTAGCTTCAACAGGTGAGACTACAGCAAAAAAATATAGGAACGTTAGAAAATTATTATTTGGTTCCTATTTTGCTGGTGTATCAAGTATCCCTCTGTATCAAGCATCTCTCTGTATCAAGCATCTCTCTGTATCAAGCATCTCTCTGTATCAAGCATCTCTCTGTATCAAGCATCTCTCTGTATCAAGCATCTCTCTGTATCAAGCATCCCCCCTCAATGTAACTCAATGCTTACATCTTGGCTTGCTGGTCTTCGACATTCATGAATTATTTAATTCATCTCTCAAAGGCTGTTCTTACATCACAGCTGCAGTGATCGGCATCGGGCAATGTTGTGGTCGAGTGCACAGCATCGCTGTTTCCCACCAGGAAGGCCGGGGTTCGATTCCCGATGCCGGCGTGGCTTTTTGTCCAACAATCCTTGGCTGAAACCAATAAGCTGTGCGATGCTTGCTTGTTCTTACGTCACACAGCCAAAGAACTACTGAGACGTCAATTTATTATAGCCTTTAATTCAAAAAATGAATAGGGTAGGAAATAAGGGTAAAGGAAGGAATAAGGGATAAGGAATAGGAATAAGGGTATAGGGTATAATAAGGGTAAGGGTAGGAAATATTACTCCCGCAATCCCAACAACAGCGTGGTCCAGTGGATAGCACGTCGGCTTCCGAATGAGAGTCCGAAACGATCCGGGTTCGATCCCAGCAGCAGGCGTAGCTTTTTGGCAATGTCTGGCATTGTCAAAATACTGAAAATACACTGTACAACAGTGAAGTATAGGACTTGGTCGTCTGCAATGTCAAACACACAAGTCAATCGCCTAAAAAAAGCACACCAGCTTACCATGTGCAATGTGAAGGGAGAATTCGAGGCAATCAAACATCGAGAGCGTGGTGCATTGGATAGCCCACTTGCCTAGCAATCTAGCGACGCGGGTTCGATTCCCGGAGCAGCCGGCTTTTTGCAACTTAAAAAAAAATCAATTTAAAGTATTAATATTTATTGTGCAAAACCACGAAGTTTTAGTAAGGTGATGCAGAAAAAAAAATATACTAAGTCACAGATTTGTTCAATTTTATCTACTAGATGGCGCTGTCTACCAAATTTGTGCACACTCGAGGCTGTTTGGAGCTAACATTTTGGCCAAGCTGAGTGCAAAAGCTTAGGGTGCTAGGGCGGGACGTTTAATTTTCCGCAAAATTTAAACCGAGGAATTGAAGTTTCATTTTTTGCTACTATCTTTAATTACATTCGCCTAAAATAAATGCAAAAAAGCTCTCGCGTCTCTGTACTAGCCGGGATTCGAACCCGGTACCTTTGGGTTATCAGTCTCGTACATTAACCACTCGGCTGTTGAGACACGATATACACACGGAGATTTTTAAGGCAAATGAATTACAAGTGGTTTGTTTACCTTTTGTACTTATTAAAATTTCGCGAGGTTGGCGTACCCCCGCCACCCCAATTCATGAGCAAAGCTCAAAAGCCACTCGGATTTGAACGCATCATCTTTGCGTTATGAACCAAGCGACTTAACCACTCGGCTATTCGAGTGATGTGGTTGTGGCTGATATTTTTCAATATATATATTATTTGAAAGATCTTTACAATGGTAAAAAAGCTGTATGCTACAGGGCTTGAACCAGGCTCATACAGAATCTTGTTTATGAAGCAAGTGACTTTACCAACGAGCTATTACGCCTGGAGAAAAATGACTGTTATAAAGTTCCGTACCTACCTTAAAAAAAAAAAAAAAAAAAAATCCGTTTTATTTCACCTTACAACTGCATACCACTCGAAGTTTAAATTTTCAGTATTCAATTCATAATTAACACAAGACTAAATCGTGTTTCTAAAACTTTCCCCCCTGCAGGGGTACTTGTCTGTGATCTGCATGCTGACACGTGACTTGTGTCTTATAAGAGCACTGCTCGTCGAGTGAAGCGTCCAGTGAGTCTGAGGACGTCGTCCACAGCGCACGGAGCTTCCCCAACTCTCGGCATTTGACGAGCCTAAAGCTCATGCCTGTGTAAATTTCGGCTCGAATCCACCTCCCTCTACTAAAAACTCTTGTACGATCGCAAAATAGTGATAGCGGCGTACTTTTGACAACAGCGCAATCTCTGATTGGTTGCCTCAACTATCAACAGACTATAAATACGTAAATAATATATTTATTATATATTTAAAAATAAAAGTATATCTTCATGGGACAAAATAAAAAATTCCTACTGGCTCCTTGTTCATTAGCAGAAATTTACCCAATTCCTGACATTTAGAAACTGTGAAAGTAAGTGCAAGCTTTATTGTGTTTTCCAGTGAGACCCTAGAACTCCTGAATTTACCCCAAGTTGAGATATCTCGTTGAGATATCTTTGCTTTGGGTGCAAAGAACGCTGTTCAGAAACTTAACATCATTGAATGTATTGTCTGCAGAGCGTACGGCTTCCCCAACAACCTGGAGACGTACGGCCTGATCTCCGGCCTCTGGACGTCCACCTTCGCGCTCGGGGCGTTTGTCGGGCCCAGCGTCGCCGGCGTCCTCTACGACTCCATTGGTTTCCGTCACGCGACGATGTTCGTGGTCGCGCTCAACGCCCTCGTCGTGAGTACCCCGCGCCTCCCGACGCGATGCCGTTGTCGGCGTCGTCTTCGCCGGGCGTCCTTCACCCCCGTGCCGAGTTTCAGCCCCGTCGGACTCGCGGTCGCCGAGATACGAAACCTGACATCAACCCAAATCCAGCCACGACCGCCTCCTTCTGTGTTCACTTCATAAAAACCGTTTTAAAACCCACAACTATTTTCCCATCCCTCTGTAATTTTCGGCATCGTCTTTTAGGGGTGTCCTTTACCCCCGTGCTGGGTTGCCCGAATAAAGAACACACCAACCCTCATCAAGCCACTGACATAAACAAATTATCACAAATATCAACCAGACACATCAAGATGTTTGGTACAATGTTCTGAAAAGAAGCGATTGACACTATACGCCCACTGTCCCGGTAAACGCCTTCCCTACTGATAGAACCCGCCAAAAGCCTCCTTCAGCTATTCGAGCCGAGAAAACGACGAGAAAAGCCGAGAAAGCGCTTCTCCGAACTAACCAAGACGGTGAAACGCCCCCCCCCCCAAGCTAACCAAGCCCAGCAAACGTCTCCTCCAACCAACTAAGCCCAGCGAACGCCTCTAACCAAGCCCAAAAAACGCTTCCCTAAACTAACCAAGCCAGTTAAACGCCTCCCCCCAGCTAACCAAGCCCAGAAAAGGCCTCCCTTAGCTCACCAAGCCCAGCAAACGCTTCCCCCAACTAACCAAGCCTGTAAAACGCCTCCTCCCCAGCTTACCAAGCCTGTGAAACGCCTCCCCTAGGGCTTCGTGGTGCTGCTGTTCATCTGTTGCGGGCAGCGCGCGCCGAGCTTCAAGGTGACTCAACACGGCGGGGGAGACGACCGCGTGCCGATGGTGGGGGGCGATGAGGGGGGCAGGGGGGCGGGGCCCTCCTCCCCCTCCGCCGCCGGCATCGTCATCGAGCGCCCGCCGGGAATGTCGGGCCTCATCGCAACCAACAGCTACAAGAACCGGCTGGGCACGTGGCATCGCAAGGAGGGCGGCAAAGCCATCGCAGGTACCCACCCTCTGTCCTCCGGCTCTTTTCCTTGTCGGCATCGTCTTCGCCGGGCGTCCTTCACCCCCGTGCCGAGTTTCAGCCCCGTCGGACTCGCGGTCGCCGAGATACGAAACCTGACATCAACCCAAATCCAGCCACGGCCGCCTCCTTCCCTGATGTTACCAACTTTTCACCCAAGCACGCTGGCACGTTGAAATTCACTCTGCATGTCCAACTTTTCATCCCCTACACGCCTGTCTTGTCGGACTTTAATTCAGACTCGCGGTCGCCGAGATAGAAAAAGTCATATCAACCCAAATCCAGCCTCGGCCGCCTCCTTCTGTATTAAAACCCTTGAATCTAGCAGCACGCTGCTGTGGCCTTGGGCGGGGAAACCGGAAGGCGGGGAAACTGGAAGGGGAGGAGTTAGTTTTCAGAACAAATATTCAATTGGGCAGTGATTGCCGAGCCCCAAACTGTTTACGTTACGCTTCACAAAGATGTGAATTATCACATTATCCTTTACCACCCTTGACCCTAGACCCTTTATCAAGGGTCTTAACTCGAGCTTCTGAAAACGTGCTGAACAAGACAGGCTTGGCTGAGAACAAGAAACAAGTCTTTGAGTTGGAAATATATTTAATACTGAGTCTTATCGAACACAAGCGAGCTGTGAAGTAGGCACGCTGACTTGACCAACACAATCGAGCTGTGAAGTAGGCACGCTGACTTGACCAACACAATCGAGCTGTGAAGTAGGCACGCTGACTTAACGAACACAATCGAGCTGTGAAGTAGGCACGCTGACTTGACCAACACAATCGAGCTGTGAAGTAGGCACGCTGACTTAACGAACACAATCGAGCTGTGAAGTAGGCACGCTGACTTGACCAACACAATCGAGCTGTGAAGTAGGCACGCTGACTTAACGAACACAATCGAGCTGTGAAGTAGGCACGCTGACTTGACCAACACAATCGAGCTGTGAAGTAGGCACGCTAACTTGACCAGCGCTAGTCGAGATTTCTCACTAGATTCAACAAGCGCCGCTAGCGGGGCAGACTTGCGCATTGCACACTCGATACAGAAGCACGGACATCGCATGCGCACCGTTACCGACCTCGACACCTTGACAACGCCTTAACGAGTGTTTCCATGGTTTCGCAGGGCCGTACAGCGCGAGCTACGGGAGCCTAGAGACGCGCGGCTTCCTGGAGAGCATCACGTAGCAACGGCACGTGGCAGCCTAGCAACGGCACGTGGTAGCCTAGCAACGGCACGTGGTAGCCTAGCAACCAGCCGGCGAACCCGTGCGCGCCGTCTTGTACATAGTCAATCAATAAAGCGAGTCCGAGTTTAAACACCCCGTGTCTGGTTCAATCGCTGCTATGGCGACACCAAACCAAACACTCCCCTTCCCAAGGCGACGGGCCAAGGTGACATGACACCCAACGAAAGACCCATGTCGTTTCAATTATATTACTTGCAGTAAGGGTGCTATTTCTGAAAGTTGCAGGTGTCAAAGGTTTGCAAATTAACACCTTAGGTGTCAAAGATTTGCAAATTAACACCTTAGGTGTCAAAGGTTTGCCAAGTGACACCTGCAATTTCACCCAATCACAAGTCAAGTTCAACTCCCCGCACTTCGGAGGCCACCTGACAGCCGACAAGTTTGCAGACACCGATCCTGGACCACGGATAATCCTGTATCATCCAGGATCACTAATCCTGGATTGCAAGGCCCAGTGCAGGAACGTCTTTCCGCGGTGTCTCGTTGTATACAATGTGTCAAGCAGGCTAGGTCGGCGATAGTAACGACCGACGCCTTCACTGCAAGGCTAGGCCGGGCTGCAAGGCGTGGACTCCGCCGTGGCGAGGCTCGGCGGGGACAGCGACCCGTAGCGTCCATTGCGCGGGCGCAGGTCATCGGCGACCCAGGACGCTGATAGGCTGAGCATGTTCTTGTCGGGCGGCGGGGGGCGGCGCGGGGGCGGGCGGTGCACGCAGATGAAGGTCGTCATGCAGGCCAGCTGCGAACAGGGAGGTAGGGTTGTGTTAACACCAGGCCAGCTGCGAACAGGGAGGTAGGGTTGTGTTAACACCAGGCCAGCTGCGCACAGGGAGTTAGGGTTCTGTTAACACCAGGCCAGCTGCGAACAGGGAGTTAGGGTTCTGTTAACACCAGGCCAGCTGCGAACAGGGAGGTAGGGTTCTGTTAACACCAGGCCAGCTGCGCACAGGGAGGTAGGGTTCTGTTAACACCAGGCCAGCTGCGCACAGGGAGTTAGGGTTCTGTTAACACCAGGCCAGCTGCGCACAGGGAGGTAGGGTTCTGTTAACACCAGGCCAGCTGCGCACAGGGAGTTAGGGTTCTGTTAACACCAGGCCAGCTGCGCACAGGGAGGTAGGGTTGTGTTAACACCAGGCCAGCTGCGCACAGGGAGGTAGGGTTCTGTTAACACCAGGCCAGCTGCGAACAGGGAGTTAGGGTTGTGTTAACACCAGGCCAGCGAAGATACAATCCGGACGGGAAACATGTCCCAGGAGATGTTCAGGACATCAGGAGCTGGTTGGTTGACTCTGATGAACATTGGCGAGAAGCTAGCGCCAAATTGGGTGCTGACCCCTTTGTTCCCTCCGGTTCACCCTCTTTTAGGGGTGGTTTTCTCTGAAATCGTTAATATTGTGGGCGCTACGGGAGGTGTCGACGTTGAAGTGTTTTCATCACACGTCCATTAATATGGACTTTGCAGGACAAACGATTTTGACGATCTTTTAGGTACACCTTCGTTTCTTTTAGGACCACGCAATGTTTCAGGACGTCTCGCTAACTACTTTTCTAATAAATACATTTTTATGAAAATTTACAGCTTTTTAAAATCAGTTTTCTCACTCTCCAAACGAAACCGTTTAGCAAATTTCAACCAAACTTTCCAGATCTGTTGAACCTTCTAGCACGACTACTGTGAACAAATTTCACGGCTCTATGAAAAGTAATTCTCTTCAAAATGACGTGTTTATATTTTATGTGTAATTGTCAAACTCTTACCTAACTTTTCCCACTAAACAACTCGAACCCAACCTTTTAAACAAATTTCATTGATCAAATTTGCGTACTTGTCTTCAAAATGACGTTTTTATATTTTATCTCACTTTTCAACGTAATTCCCACCATTTCCCACTGAATCAACCCTAACACACCCTCCCGGCCTCCCACGTCGCGTCTCACCAGTGTCAAGTGGACGGCGATGACGAACAGCGTGCCCGACCGGAAGCCCACCACGTCGAACAGGACGCCGGCGACGCTCGGCCCGACGAACGCCCCGAGCGCGAAGGACGACGCCCAGAGGCCGGACACGACGCCGTAGGTCGTGATGTCATCGGGCAGGCCGCACTCGCTGCCGGGGTGAAGGTCAGAAGGTCAACTTGTGTAACTTGGCTAGTGCCAAGGCTGGAGGGTGCAGGACACTCTGCCAGCAAACATCTCACCAGGCTGTAGGATGCAGGACACTCTGCCAGCAAACATCTCACCAGGCTGTAGGATGCAGGACACTCTGCCAGCAAACATCTCACCAGGCTGTAGGATGCAGGACACTGCAGGACACCCATCCGACCGCTGCCCTCGGGAAATGTTGCTTAACCGGCCACCCATCCGACTGCTGCCTTGAGGAAATGTTGCTTAACCGGTGACCCATTCGACCACTGCCTTCGGGGAATGTTGCTTAACTGGTGACCCATTCGTTCTCTTCCTTGGGGAAATGTTGCTTAACCGGTGACCCATCTGACTGCTGCCTTCGGGAAATGTTGCTTAACCGGTGACCCATCCGACCGCTGTTTTCGGGAAATTTTGCTTAACCGGTGACCCATCCGCTGCTGCCTTGAAGAAATGTTGCTTAACCGGTGACCCATTCGACCACTGCCTTCGGGAAATGTTGCTTAACCGGTGACCCATTCGACCACTGCCTTCGGGAAATGTTGCTTAACCAGTGATACTTAACTAGTGACCCATTCGATCACTGCCTTGGGGAAATGTTGCTTAACCGGTCACCCATCCGACTGCTGCCTTGAGGAAATGTTGCTTAACCGGTGACCCATTCGACCACTGCCTTCGGGAAATGTTGCTTAACCAGTGATACTTAACCGGTGACCCATTCGTTCACTGCCTTGGGGAAATGTTACTTAACCGGTGACCCATCCGAATGCTGCTAAGGTGAATGTTGCTTAACCGGTCACCCATCCGACTGCTGCCTTCAGGAAATGTTGCCTAACCGGTGACCCAATTGATCACTGTTAAGCAACATTTCCCGAAGGCAGAAGTTGGATGGGGCACCGGTTAAGTATCACTGGTTAAGCAACATTTTCCGAAGGCAATGGTCGAATGGGTCACCGGTTAAGCAATATTCCCCGAAGGCAGTGTTCGAATGGGTGACCGGTTAAGCAACATTTCCCCAAGGCAGTAAGCGAATGGGTCACCGGTTAAGAACCACTGGTTAAGCAACATTTCCCGAAGGCAGCGGTCGGATGGGTCACCGGTTAAGCAACATTTCCCCAAGGCAGTGATCGAATGGGTCACCGGTTAAGCAACATTTCCTCAAGGCAGCAGTCAGATGGGTGACCGGTTAAGCAACATTTACCTAAGCAGCAATCGGATGGGTCACCGGCTAAGCAACATTTCCCCAAGGCAGTGATCGAATGGGTCACCAGTTAAGTATCACTGGTTAAGCAACATTTCCCGGAGGCAGTGATCGATGGGTGACTGGTTAAGCAACATTTCCTCAAGGCAGTGATCGAATAGCTCACCGGTTAAGCAACATTCACCTAAGCAGCGGTCGGATGGGTGACCGGTTAAGCAACATTTCACGAAGGTAGCGGTCGGATGGGTGACCGATTAAGCCACATTTCCGGTAAATGAAAATTTCCCCAAGGCAGCGATCGCAACCGGTGGGTTAAGCAACATTTTATCAAGGCATCGGTCGGATAGGTGACCGGTTAAGTAACATTCCACCAAGGCAACGGTCGGATGGGTCAACAGTTAAGCAACATTTCACCTAAGCAGGATAAGCAACATTTCACAAAGGCAGCGGTTGGATGGGTGACCGATTAAGCCACATTTCACTATGGCGGCTTTCAGGAAGTTGACCGGTTAAGCAAAATTTCACCAAAGAAGCGGGTACCCATCCGGCTAAGCATAATTTCGCCTAGTTATATGAAATAAATGTGACTAGGTGACCCAGCACGTGTGGTGTACCCGTGGAGGTGCCGGATTGACGCATCGAAATCACATTTTTGTCTCTATTTTTGTCGCAATGATAGCTTCACTTAAAGGTTGTAAATTTACTGTGTGCTTTCAGAAATCGAAAATACTGCAAATATCGAAGAAAAGAATATTTTGTTTTTGATGAGCAACGTTAAAAGCAATCACAAGGAAATCACGTTAACATAATATTTGTCCTTCCTTCTTATTCTTCTTTCAGAAAAAACATCTTTTAGAACCAAGCAGTAGTATCTTTTGAGTCCTTTTTTCCTGGCGTTACTTTCGACCAAAGGCATATCCAGTCAATGCTATGGAACAGACAAAATTATCGATGGTAACTATATCGACATTCATTAGAGCTTCTTGCAACCGACCACTGAGTACGCTGTTGTAGAAATCGGTGTGTTTTGCACCACTCCGAGAAGCTCCTATCCAACTTTTCTTGCTGACAGGGCAAATATTTTATGTATCCACCCTGTGTCACGGGCTAACGCACCGCAACGCCGGTTGAGCTGAAAAAGTATGGTGTCTGAACATTGCCTGAACACCTGAACATTTTTGTCCACTTAATGATAGTTGTATTGTATGCTCAACCACAACGCGATTATATTGCGCGTGCGCAAAGCCTAGAGGCTTTTATGATCAATTTATAATGTTTGGTGTTAATTAAGCAGTTTTTTCAATGACATTCGTTACCTGGAAATTTCATGATGAAATTATTTGAATATTTCAAAACGTAAAAATCGATTTCAAGAAAAAATAATCAATTGATTTGCTTAAAATTAACACAGTATCTTCTTTTTACGACCTTTAATGCACGCAGTAAATTTTGTCAAAATCGGTTGAAGATAAAGTTGCTTTAGTTGCAAAAAACCGCAGAAACGCTTAAAACGTGACATAAAAGGGACATTATCAAGAAAACTGCTTAACATACAACAATGAAATTTGTACACAAACATTGAATCGTGAGGGTCAACATATCTAGAAAGTTTCGTCAAATTATATTCAGATTCTTGGTCTCCAGAGTGCAAAACGTGTTTTGGAAAAACTGAAAAATTTCGTAAAAACTTTATAACATAAAATTTACTCGTCCGATTTGCTTCAAAAACGTGGCAGATCTAAGTTCAGAGAAAACAAAGGTCCATGTAAATTTTCATCAAAATCCGTTTTGGCGTTTGGCCTGTAGAGCACGAACAAACACACAAGAAAAAAACAAAAACAACAATAACAAAAAAAAACATTCCGGATTTTTTAAGCAGTAAAGTGTAATTGAAGATTTCGCTTCACTCGCTACGCTCGTTACACTCATCAAAAAAAAATTCGCGCCAAATACGCGCCAGACACAAGACATATTTTGCATGACGATGTTTTCGAAAACAAAATCAATACATGAAATTATCTAGATGATAAGGTTTAGATAAAAAATATATCTAGAAAATTTTCTAGATAAGTCACAACACTGGTGCTCAATCTCAAGCGTCAACTGACAGTTGACATTATATAAGAGTGTCTTTTAAGGTGATTATTTCACGTTTTTCCTTTATTTTCAGCCCGGTTCGTCGAGAGTTTCCTGCATCCTACAGCCCCTACTCCTTGAAGCACAAATAAACGTTTTCTCATCAACTACGATCATTGAAGGGCTCATGTTGAAGGTTTGTAGACCGATGATATAAAAGAAGCTACTCACACGGCCGAGCGGATGGCGTCGATGAAAGCAGGAACCAGGAGGCACGCGTTAGCGAACCCGTGGACCACAAGTCCCAAACAGCAAAGCCAGAGCGCGCTGTCAACGAAACAAAGTCACTGTCACTAGTTGCCTTTCCGGGAATTCACGATTACAACCGTCCGAAACACCCACTAAATACTGTGACCCCCTGGTCATGGTGTCACTCGGGTCACTGGGTCACAGTGTCAAGAGGTCAGAGGGTCATGGACTAAGACTCACGAGGGCAGCTGCGTGTAGGGCAGCGGTCCGACCAACGCGAAGCTCAGCACGACGAGCGCGGTGCCTGCGCAGATGACCTTGCGCGGCGAGACCAGCGTGTCACAGAGCCGGCCCACCAGGGGCGCTGAGAGCGCGTACGTCGCGCCGCTGATGACGAACATGCCGCCCATCGCTAGCGGCGACAGCTCGAACTACGAGCATTGAGTGGCGTTAGGCAATAGACTAGTGACGTCAGATACCCACTGGACGTACTACCATTTAAAAATAAAAATAAATTAGCTCTGCTAAATAACAAAGGAAGACAGGGAAATCACAACCCGAATTGCTCTGCCTGGCTTTAGCGAGTGGGTATCATGACGTTGCTTTGATAAAATGGAAATGGGTGTATTGCTTGTGTTTATCCTGTATAGACTTTGTGCATCTCTGTAATCTAGGCATTACTTTTTTGCATCACGTCACCGGCACGGGCGAAAATAATCTTGTTGATCAAACGTTGTGAAACTTTGAACTAATGTTCATAAAAAAATTACACAATTGAACTTCTACCTTGACAAACAGTCCTAATCAAGGTGAAAATCTGTCTGCGTTATGTATCATTGGATGTTTAAGACATCTTCTGTACTTTAAACCTTTGGACTTCTACTTCCTGCAACTGTCAATATTTCTAATCTATGGCAAGAGAAACAATTGAAACGTTGAATGAGCCTCTTGGAGAGTGTTACCGAACCTAACCAAACAATGGCAGAGCGTGGTTTTCCCTGCGGCGCCGTCTTCTTTGCCTATCACGTGTCAGCGCACTGTTAAGCGGGTTTCATCCAACAAACCGGATTATTATTTTGAATTTACCAACAAATAAATAGACATAGAATCAGATATTCCTGTTCCTCCCTCTACCCTCAGCTTTCTTCAAAGGTCACTTGCCCTTGAGCCCTTCAGCACGTAGGAAAGACCGGGACCCACCTGTCGCAGGTGAGGCTCGAGCGTGGCCGAGTAGAAGCCGGTGCCGATGGCGGCGGCTGCGACTGCGCAGGAGTCGAGCAGCACCGGGGTCAGGCGCAGGTACGACCACAGCTGCACTGCAAACACAAGCACACGCTGTGACGCGTTGCCGGGCAACCGTCCGGTCGACGGGGCTGAAACTCGGCACGGGGGCGAAGGACACCCCTAGGAGACGATGCTGACAAGGAAAATAGGATCGGAAAATAATTTTGGATTTTACAGTCATTTTTCGGTGTTTGAATACTGACGAAGGTGGCGGTCGTGGCTGGATTTGGGTTGATGTCAGGTTTCGTATCTCGGCGACCGCGAGTCCGACGGGGCTGAAACTCGGCACGGGGGTGAAGGACGCCCGGCGAAGACGATGCCGACGAGGAAAATTGCATGCTAAGAAATTTGTGGCTTTGCACAGCGTCGAGGACGTACCTTGTGGCCGGGGGTCGGCTTCTTCCAGGGGGGGCAGGAGGCAGCAGATCACCGAGCCGACGCCGAGCAGGAAGGCGCCCATCGCCATGAAGGGCGCCATGAACCCGCCGACCTGTGCCCAGCGAAACGGTCAGTTCCACAAGTTCCTTGCAGTTCCTTGCAGTTCCTAGCAGTTCCTAGCAGTTCCTAGCAGTTCCTAGCAGTTCCTTGCAGTTCCTTGCAGTTCCTAGCAGTTCCTAGCAGTTCCTAGCAGTTCCTAGCAGTTCCTAGCAGTTCCTAGCAGTTCCTTGCTGTTCCTTGCAGTTCCTAGCAGTTCCTATCAGTTCCTAGCATTTCCTAGCAGTTCCAAGCAGTTCCTAGCAGTTCCTATCAGTTCCTTGCTGTTCCTTGCAGTTCCTAGCAGTTCCTAGCAGTTCCTAGCAGTTCCTATCAGTTCCTAGCATTTCCTAGCAGTTCCAAGCAGTTCCTAGCAGTTCCTAGCAGTTCCTTGCAGTTCCTAGCAGTTCCTAGCAGTTCCTAGCAGTTCCTAGCAGTTCCTAGCAGTTCCTAGCAGTTCCTTGCAGTTCCTAGCAGTTCCTAGCAGTTCCTAGCAGTTCCTTGCTGTTCCTAGCAGTTCCTAGCAGTTCCTAGCAGTTCCTTGCTGTTCCTTGCAGTTCCTTGCAGTTCCTAGCAGTTCCTAGCAGTTCCTAGCAGTTACTAGCAGTTCCTTGCTGTTCCTTGCAGTTCCTTGCAGTTCCTAGCAGTTCCTAGCAGTTCCTAGCAGTTACTAGCAGTTCCTAGCAGTTCCTAGCAGTTCCTAGCAGTTCCCGTATGACTTTAGTACCACAACCAGCCACCTCTACAAGTCTTTGAGCGCAAGTGCCGAGCCTGGCGGCAGGCTTGTGAACTCACCGTGAAGAGCAGCGCCCCTACCGTCGGACCCACGATGTAGCCGAGGCCGTACAACACCTCCAGCGTCGCCTGGCAACCAGAAAAACAACCACGCGCGGGATCAGCAACAGGCTCACTTACATGTCAAAGTTTGCACCACAGTATGGCTTTTCTATCATTTAAAGCATTTGATAGTTTAACTCCATCTATCGGAGGACTCACGAAGGTGGTGGCGACGCTCAACGGGAAGACGGCGGCGACCAATGAGAAGGAGGCAGTCAGAGCCGCGGCTGCGCCCAACGACTCGACGATGCGCACGGCGAAGGAGAGCCCGATGAACGCGCCGTGTCCCGGAACCAGGTGCAACAGGCTGCAATGCAACACGGAACCAGGTGCAACAGGCTGCAACGCAACACGGAACCAGGTGCAACAGGCTGCAACGCAACACGGAACCAGGTGCAACAGGCTGCAACGCAACACGGAACCAGGTGCAACAGGCTGCAACGCAACACGGAACCAGGTGCAACAGGCTGCAACGCAACACGGAACCAGGTGCAACAGGCTGCAATGCAACACGGAACCAGGTGCAACAGGCTGCAACGCAACACGGAACCAGGTGCAACAGGCTGCAACGCAACACGGAACCAGGTGCAACAGGCTGCAACGCAACACGGAACCAGGTGCAACAGGCTGCAATGCAACACGGAACCAGGTGCAACAGGCTGCAACGCAACACGGAACCAGGTGCAACAGACTGCGACGCAACACGGTTCTTATGCCAGGTGTGCCAGCCAGGAGGGTGTTTGCTGGCAGAGTGTAGTGACCTGTTGACTCACCCGAAGAGCATGGAGCTGACGCCGGCGACCAGCACGCCTGCGCGCAGCAAGAAGACTGCGCCCAGCGAGTCCATCTGACGCAAGACACCACGGGTTAAAGCAGCGAGCAAAGAGTCATCAAGTCCTTAAAACCCTTCTCGGGACTGAATGTTTCTCTTTTTGATTGATTGACATGCATTTGAAGAAACCGCGGGGTGGCTTGGTATCCCTCGAATGGCTACTTCCTGGTAGCTAGCATTGCTCTAAGGCAGATGGCTTCCTCTAGGATTTCAACACAGATCCAGTCAGGGCTGCTGGTTTGCGATATCGGTTCTATCTGAGTCTCGTACTGTCTTAGGACACGGCAAGACTTCCGTGTTTTGACACACAATTCGATTTCCCTCAAGCAATTAAATAAAAGGTAAAAATAAATATAATTTTAACGGTCTTTAAAGCAACCCTTTAGGTCAACGCCCTTCCATTTTCTCGTTTCGTAAGTTTGAATTATCAGGTTATCAGTTGCGGAAATCTACGAAGCTTGGATGACGTTTGATAAACACGAAGAAGAGATAAAATGTTTGTAGCTCTGTCTTTATCTGTGTGTCTAGTCACTAGTGATCAGTTAAATCGTGACACGGTTGAAGTTAGACTCTTTAAAGTGAACCTAATATCCTAGCAAAGCTGGAGGTTGAAGGGAGGTTAAAGAGAGGTTGGAGGGAGGTTGGAGGGAGGTTGGAGGGAGGTTGGAGGGAGGTTGAAGGGAGGTTGGAGGGAGGTTGGAGGGAGGTTGGAGGGAGGTTGAAGGGGGGTTGAAGGGGGGTTGGAGGGAGGTTGGAGGGAGGTTGGAGGGAGGTTGAAGGGAGGTTGAAGGGAGGTTGGAGGGAGGTTGAAGGGAGGTTGAAGGGAGGTTGGAGGGAGGTTGAAGGGAGGTTGAAGGGAGGTGGAAGGGGGGTTGGAGGGAGGTTGGAGGGAGGTTGAAGGGAGGTTGGAGGGAGGTTGAAGGGAGGTTGGAGGGAGGTTGAAGGGAGGTTGAAGGGAGGTTGAAGGGAGGTTGGAGGGAGGTTGGAGGGAGGTTGAAGGGAGGTTGGAGGGAGGTTGAAGGGAGGTTGAAGGGGGGTTCAAGGGAGGTTCAAGGGAGGTTGGAGGGAGGTTGGAGGGAGGTTCACTCACGTATTTGCCGAGTATGGGACTGCTGACAAACGCGACGAACTCGAAGACGCCGAACACCAGGCCGTATTCCGTCGCAGTTGCTCCCTTGGACTCGGCCTGCGACGAACATTCCCGAACATTCTCGAACATGACAAACACAAAACATGCTGGCAACTGAGTGTGAGACGGACTAGCATCAGTTCTTTGATTGGGATTTCAGTTGTTAACAATTTTTCTTTCATCAATTGGTGAAAACATGAGAATATTATTAGCAAAATTGCGGCCACTTGTTGTCGGCCATGCAAAATGATTGATTGTCGATTGTTTGTCAAATTAACTCCGAGTCAAGTCAAGTGTTAGTTAACCCGGGACTAGCAACAAGTCGCGAGTCTTAAGGAGCCTGCACCGTCTCGTTGACTCTCTCGATCTTAAATACTTCCAATAGTTTCATAGAACTCATGTTTCTTGAGTCAATGGTTCTGAGGTAGATTTTTTGAAGGACAAAGGTCAGTTTAGTTGGGTATTACAAGAGATTACGCAGATAATTTTCAGTTTCCTGAAGTTTCCTGAAAGTAAGGTCACATACTTTTAAAATACTTCAGTAAACTAAATACGCAAGACGCTAGTATTCAAAATATCAAATTTAAACTCAAGCAGTGCTCAGGCAACTTATTTACCACCCGCATGTCGACTTGCATGAAACTAACAACTTATTCTTACAGTTTTTGACAAATGCAGTTGGAAATCAAGATGAATCGGTGACTGAAAGTTTATTTCTAATGATGTTGGTGTAACTGTTGACAACTAGCGCTGAGCGGGAAGACACTCACCTCCTGAGGGTAGAACGGCGCTTGCAAGGAAACACAGACGGCCGTGCCGAAGTTGACAGCACCGATCGCCCCCAGGGTGCTCCACTCTCGCCGCGTGAAACGCGCCGCCATCTTGCAACGCCCACGGCGTCGCTAAGCGACAGACAAGCTGGCTGGATCAAATAAATCAACAAAACATTAGAATCCGTGCTGTCGAGAGGTTGACAAGCAAGCCGAGTGAAGCTGTTGCACCGGCTTGAAACCCTGCAACCTCCCAGCAGACACAGAACAACTCCAACAGCAGGATTCCTCCACCGATCCGTGCTGTCGAGAGGTTGACAAGCAAGCCGAGTGAAGCTGTTGCACCGGCTTGAAACCCTGCAACCTCCCAACAGACACAGAACAACTCCAACAGCAGGATTCCTCCACCGATCCGTGCTGTCGAGAGGTTGACAAGCAAGCCGAGTGAAGCTGTTGCACCGGCTTGAAACCCTGCAACCTCCCAGCAGACACAGAACAACTCCAACAGCAGGATTCCTCCACCGATCCGTGCTGTCGAGAGGTTGACAAGCAAGCCGAGTGAAGCTGTTGCACCGGCTTGAAACCCTGCAACCTCCCAGCAGACACAGAACAACTCCAACAGCAGGATTCCTCCACCGATCCGTGCTGTCGAGAGGTTGACAAGCAAGCCGAGTGAAGCTGTTGCACCGGCTTGAAACCCTGCAACCTCCCAGCAGACACAGAACAGCTCCGACAGCAGGATTCCTCCACCGATCCGTGCTGTGGAGAGGTTGACAAGCAAGCCGAGTGAAGCTGTTGCACCGGCTTGAAACCCTGCAACCTCCCAGCAGACACAGAACAACTCCGACAGCAGGCTTCCTCCACCGATCCGTGCTGTCGAGAGGTTGACAAGCAAGCCGAGTGAAGCTGTTGCACCGGCTTGAAACCCTGCAACCTCCCAGCAGACACAGAACAGCTCCAACAGCAGGATTCCTCCACCGATCCGTGCTGTCGAGGGGTTGACAAGCAAGCCGAGTGAAGCTGTTGCACCGGCTTGAAACCCTGCAACCTCCCAGCAGACACAGAACAACTCCGACAGCAGGCTTCCTCCACCGATCCGTGCTGTCGAGAGGTTGACAAGCAAGCCGAGTGAAGCTGTTGCACCGGCTTGAAACCCTGCAACCTCCCAGCAGACACAGAACAACTCCGACAGCAGGCTTCCTCCACCGATCCGTGCTGTCGAGAGGTTGACAAGCAAGCCGAGTGAAGCTGTTGCACCGGCTTGAAACCCTGCAACCTCCCAGCAGACACAGAACAACTCCAACAGCAGGATTCCTCCACCGATCCGTGCTGTCGAGAGGTTGACAAGCAAGCCGAGTGATGCTGTTGCACCGGCTTGAAACCCTGCAACCTCCCAGCAGACACAGAACAACTCCAACAGCAGGATTCCTCCACCGATCCGTGCTGTCGAGGGGTTGACAAGCAAGCTGAGTGAAGCTGTTGCACCGGCTTGAAACCCTGCAACCTCCCAGCAGACACAGAACAACTCCAACAGCAGGATTCCTCCACCGATCCGTGCTGTCGAGGGGTTGACAAGCAAGCTGAGTGAAGCTGTTGCACCGGCTTGAAACCCTGCAACCTCCCAGCAGACACAGAACAACTCCGACAGCAGGATTCCTCCACCGATCCGTGCTGTCGAGAGGTTGACAAGCAAGCCGAGTGAAGCTGTTGCACCGGCTTGAAACCCTGCAACCTCCCAGCAGACACAGAACAACTCCGACAGCAGGATTCCTCCACCGATCCGTGCTATCGAGAGGTAGTGTCACATGGTGCATGCTGGCTCATGGCCACGCGGAGTCTGCAGCAGCCAGATCTCTTGCAGTGACTCTCCGTCCCGTGCGTCGCTTGTCTCGCCGGCGGGCGCTTGAACGCATCCAATGACGCAATCCACGCACCGGTTTGTTCTCTGTACGCTCGCTGCGTGTTCCTTCCTGCAACTGGAGACCCTCCCGTCGAAGTGACCCTCGCCGGGTGTCGGACCCTCCCGTCGAAGTGACCCTCGCCGGGTGTCGGACCCTCCCGTCGAAGTGACCCTCGCCGGGTGTCGGACCCTCCCGTCGAAGTGACCCTCGCCGGGTGTCGGACCCTCCCGTCGAAGTGACCCTCGCCGGGTGTCGGACCCTCCCGTCGAAGTGACCCTCGCCGGGTGTCGGACCCTCCCGTCGAAGTGACCCTCGCCGGGTGTCGGACCCTCCCGTCGAAGTGACCCTCGCCGGGTGTCGGACCCTCCCGTCGAAGTGACCCTCGCCGGGTGTCGGACCCTCCCGTCGAAGTGACCCTCGCCGGGTGTCGGCTTTCATGCGGCGAGACGCTTAACTCTCAGATCGGCTCACGTCGCACGCGGCTCTTTGTTTCCTTTTGCTGGAAATCAATCCTGGAAGTCGGAGATTCGATAACTTGATCAGAGCTCGCTGCAGCGAACTATGGAGACACTAGGCTGTGTCTCACCGCCAGTTGGCAGCTGCTACACTGTGTCTCATCGCCATTTGGCAGCTGCTACACTGTGTCTCACCGCCAGTTGGCAGCTGCTACACTGTGTCTCACCGCCAGTTGGCAGCTGCTACACTGTGTCTCACCGCCAGTTGGCAGCTGCTACACTGTGTCTCACCGCCAGTTGGCAGCTGCTACACTGTGTCTCACCGCCAATTGGCAGCTGCTACACTGTGTCTCACCGCCAGTTGGCAGCTGCTACACTGTGTCTCACCGCCAGTTGGCAGCTGCTACACTGTGTCTCACCGCCAGTTGGCAGCTGCTACACTGTGTCTCACCGCCAGTTGGCAGCTGCTACACTGTGTCTCACTGCCAGTTGGCAGCTGCTACACTGTGTCTCACCGCCAGTTGGCAGCTGCTACACTGTGTCTCACCGCCAGTTGGCAGCTGCTACACTGTGTCTCACCGCCAGTTGGCAGCTGCTACACTGTGTCTCACCGCCAGTTGGCATGGCAACGGATCCAGGAGGCTGTCTTGTCGGTCGACGAGGTTTCACCGGCGCCGTGATTTTTATCTCGGGAAAACTAGGTCGTGGAGTGGAGGGGGGGGGGGGGGGAGGAGAGGGGGGGGGGGCTGACCAGAATTTCCACTTGTTGCGGTGTGTTCTATCAATTTCATCTCAATAAAAAATACATGATGCTGAAAGAAAATAGTACCTTGACAGTTATTAGCAGTAAATAATTCAATTACAAAATGGATTTTTAGGATGGATATCTGGTTTCTGATTGAGAATGTCCATCGTAGATGCAACGAGTATTTATAGCTGTTATAATCATGCAGATTCGCGGCGCCCGTTACACTCGTCGAAAATAGCAACATCTATTTATAAAAAGTTATATTTTAAGATAAAATATTTGCATATTTATTATTTTCACCGTCGATGGAATTAATTTCACGCTCCATCAGGTCCACGAAGGTCACATTCCACTCATTAAACAGCGCAAAGAGTTCCGAAACCAAACCCCGGTGAAAACACTGTCTGTCATCGTCGCTAATCCAAGCTAACTGAAGATGTGCACGCAGGAACCGAGCTGGGAAATGCGAGCCGGAGGAAGCCATCCGGGTCTCGCGAGGAAGCTGCCTAACTGACCGAAGTTACACGTCTTGAAGAGGGATGTTGGCCACCCCCGACCGCGTGGGTCACGTGACACTCAATCAATAGAAAATCATTCTCTCAGAGAAGGGTGTACGCAATTTGCCAAAACCATTAATCATGCGTGTAGCAGTTAACATAATCCAAATCTTATGTCTGCTGGGAGGCTGCAGGGTTTCAAGCCGGTGCAACAGCTTCACTCGGCTTGCTTGTCAACCTCTCGACAGCACGGATCGGTGGAGGAATCCTGCTGTTGGAGTTGTTCTGTGTCTGCTGGGAGGTTGCAGGGTTTCAAGCCGGTGCAACAGCTTCACTCGGCTTGCTTGTCAACCTCTCGACAGCACGGATCGGTGGAGGAATCCTGCTGTTGGAGTTGTTCTGTGTCTGCTGGGAGGCTGCAGGGTTTCAAGCCGGTGCAACAGCTTCACTCGGCTTGCTGTTCAACCTCTCGACAGCACGGATCGGTGGAGGAATCCTGCTGTTGGAGTTGTTCTGTGTCTGCTGGGAGGTTGCAGGGTTTCAAGCCGGTGCAACAGCTTCACTCGGCTTGCTGTTCAACCTCTCGACAGCACGGATCGGTGGAGGAATCCTGCTGTTGGAGTTGTTCTGTGTCTGCTGGGAGGCTGCAGGGTTTCAAGCCGGTGCAACAGCATCACTCGGCTTGCTTGTCAACCTCTCGACAGCACGGATCGGTGGAGGAATCCTGCTGTTGGAGTTGTTCTGTGTCTGCTGGGAGGCTGCAGGGTTTCAAGCCGGTGCAACAGCTTCACTCGGCTTGCTTGTCAACCTCTCGACAGCACGGATCGGTGGAGGAATCCTGCTGTTGGAGTTGTTCTGTGTCTGCTGGGAGGTTGCAGGGTTTCAAGCCGGTGCAACAGCTTCACTCGGCTTGCTTGTCAACCTCTCGACAGCACGGATCGGTGGAGGAATCCTGCTGTTGGAGTTGTTCTGTGTCTGCTGGGAGGCTGCAGGGTTTCAAGCCGGTGCAACAGCTTCACTCGGCTTGCTTGTCAACCTCTCGACAGCACGGATCGGTGGAGGAATCCTGCTGTTGGAGTTGTTCTGTGTCTGCTGGGAGGCTGCAGGGTTTCAAGCCGGTGCAACAGCTTCACTCGGCTTGCTTGCATCATTTCGAATGCAAATAAAATTTATCTTAATTTTCAGCCAAATTCCTCAAAAATTTGGCAGGAATAAAATAAAAATGGTTAGCATTAGCTACCTACGGTCAGTTTTGTGTTAGTTACACGGTTAGCGGTAGCTTAGCAACCAACAGCATGGTTAGCGGTAGCTTAGCAACCAACAGCATGGTTAGCGGTAGCTTAGCAACCAACAGCATGGTTAGCGGTAGCTTAGCAACCAACAGCGTGGTTAGCGGTAGCTTAGCAACCAACAGCGTGGTTAGCGGTAGCTTAGCAACAGCGTGGTTAGCGGTAGCTTAGCAACAGCGTGGTTAAGAACTCACGTGTCAGCGATGAGTGACAGGTGTCCGGCGCTAGCAGCACTGTCTTCTGCGTTCACCGGCGTCACAAGATGACCATCGTCGTCGACGTATCCTTGGTAACTGACGCCGGCCGGCTCCCTGGCAACCAAGTGCTAGGCAACGCAGCACTGGCAAGCATCGCTGCTAGCAACCGTTACCTATTACATAATCAAGCACTCTGTTTGACGGACTAATCTCTCAGCAAACATCGACCGGCAGAGATAGACAACCTTTGACCTGTTGATATCGGCGTTTCATCGACAACAGGTAAATATGGAGATATTTACTTCCGGCATCTTTGTTTCATGTGACACATTACGCCTGTCACTTATCTGTCTCTTTTTTTTAAATCGCTGAAACTTAATTTAGAGATTTCTGTGGCCAGGTATTAAAGGAGGCGGTCGTGGCTGGATTTGGGTTGATGTCAGGTTTCGTATCTCGGCGACCGCGAGTCCGACGGGGCTGAAACTCGGCACGGGGGTGAAGGACGCCCGGCGAAGACGATTCCGACAAGGAGGCTGCGATCAGAGGGAAGCTGCGGCTCTGAGAGCTAGGGGAAGGGCACGTTGGGGAGCCGGAGGTTGACTTCCTAGATGGGAGGCGCTGGTTCGGCGGTCGAGCGGGATCCTGACATCGAGTTGGTCGCAGCGCGTCACAGCGAGCCAGTGGGCAAGGGTAGCAGGTTGTTGCGTAACCATAGCAACCAGGAGATCGCGAGGTGAACGGCTAGTTTGAATGCAGCGGTTATGTAACTTTCTTTGGATCGAATGTTAGCTTGCTATTGTTTTCTTCGGCAGGACTGGACCAATCTCGTGGAAATAAGGTACTTGCTTTATTGACGAGCGTAACGAGCCAAGTGAATGCTGCGAATCTTCGGTCGGTTGTACTTACAACGGGAACGGTCGAAGTTTTTCGAAGTTTTTCTTCCTTTGTTATTTAGCAGAGCTAGTTAATACTTTTCCCCAACTGGTAGCACGTTTAGTGGGTATTAGACGTCACTATTATCTGAGTGGAATTGGTCAGTTAAGACTCACAGACAACCAACTGCGGAATTGATGTTAAGTTTGTCTGAGTTTTTGGGCTCCGTGGAGATAGAAACAGAAGCATTAGCATCATTGTATTGTGCATAGTATAGAAAAGTTGTAGTATTGAAGAAGGTTTTTCTCCAGTTCTGGCGCAATCGATTTTTCAGTATCAATCAATGAAGTGTGTAGCTGAAATCTGCATCATAAGATACCTATACTGTGCGATTTTGAAGAATTTATCGATTTTTTTTGTCATGACTTAAAAGTTTTAAAATATTGATTGTGTTGCTGCCGGTTCTGCTCTGTTTTGACGGACTTTCGGTCCTGCGAGGAGCGTGCTCGATGGCGAGGACATCTTCAGGACTAGTTGATGAGCGTAACGAGCGTAGCGAGTGAAGCGAAATCTTCAATTACACTTTACTGCTTAAAAAATCCGGATTGTTTGTTTTTTTTTGTTTTTTTTTGTGTGTTTGTTCGCGCTCTACCGGCCAAACGCCAAAACGGATTTTGATGAAAATTTCTGTGAACCTTCGTTTTCTCTGAACTTAGATCTGCCACGTTTTTGAAGCAAATCGGACGAGTAAATTTTAAGTTATTAAGTTTTTACGAAATTTTTCAGTTTTTCCAAAACAAGTTTTCCACTCTAGAGGCCATGGATCTGAATATAATTTGACGAAACTTTCCAGATATGTTAAACCCCACGATTTTATGTTTGTGTACAAATTTCATTGTTGTAAGTTTAGCGCTTTTCTTGGAAATGGCGCTTTTATGACGCTTTTTTAGCGTTTTTGCAGTTTTTTCCACTTTTAGCAACTTTATCTTCAACCGATCTTAACAAAATTTACTGTGCTCATTATAAATCGTACAAAGAAGATACTGTGTTAATTTCAAGCAAATCAATTGATTAGTTTTTCTTTAAATCGATTTTTAAGTTTTTAAATATTCAATGTCATTGAGAAAGCTGCTAAATTAACGCCGAACATTTTAAATTGATCATAAAAGCCTCTAGGCTATGCGCACACGCAATATAATCGCGTTGTGGATGAGCGTAAATATTACGCTCATCCACAACACGATTATATATGAGTGTTCGCATCGCCTAGTTATTATTATTATTTATTTTAACTCATCATGTTATAATCGGTGTACACTTTATGGGAATCTTCTCGAAGACTTGGACACGTCTAGAGCTAGACACGACACATGATATGCAGGCGAAGAAAGCCACTACACATGAAAAATACGAAGAAATTACTAAAAACGGGTTTCGTGTAAAAATACAGGAGTGATTTTGTCGGCAGATTTGCGCTCGGAGCTCGGAGCTCCAGTCGATAGCAGAAAATCCCACGAAGCAGTATCTATTAGCAAAGTGACGCTATGCTATCTCGGCTACCTAATCGAACATCTTGCTCACCGCCAGCCAGCAACGACCAACAACTTGCATCGATCTTTCTTGACCAGCGAGGTAATCGAGCGATAATCGGAATCACATTCTTTAACACCTTCGGACACCTCAACAACTAGGGTAATTGTCTGATCATAAATACTGCATTCAGATGCAGCCTAAGGCCCCGGCGAGTGCAGGACGGTCTCTCTGCAGTCTGCAAATATAAATATTAGCAAACACTTCTGGATACTGAAAACCAACAACTCGAAATGGCCCAAGAAGGCTCTTGCAGACATTGCAGATGTCGCCAAAAGCTCCTGGTTACGTCCTAAGGACACAAAGGTGTGGCTTGACGTCCCTTCGCCGTGCTGACAGCTTGCAGATATTGCCGCTGTCGCCAAAAGCTCGTGAGGACCTCCTTAAGACCTCCTTACTACCTCCTGAGGACTCAATAGTGTGGCCAAGACGTAGTCAGGCCTTGTTGACAGCTTGCAGACATTGCCGTTGTCGCCACCAGCTCCCGAGAGCCTTCTTAGGACCTCTTGAGGACACAAAGATGAGACCAAGAAGTTTACGGGCCTTTCAGACAGATTTCAGACAATGCCGTTGCAAAAAACAGCTCCTGTGGACATCCTGAGGACCTCCTGAGGACACAATGTTGACGCGTCGGTGTCAACGTGCCTTGCAGACAGGCTGACTGCGTTGGCGCGGCCTGCGCATGCTCCTGACTGCGTTGGCGCGGCCTGCGCATGCTCCTGACTGCGTTGGCACGGCCTGCGCATGCTCCTGACTGCGTTGGCGCGGCCTGCGCATGCTCCTGACTGCGTTGGCGCGGCCTGCGCATGCTCCTGACTGCGTTACTGTCGCCATTGAGAAACACACGTCCTCGTTTGCCCCTGTTCGTTGTTGCTAGGCAACCCTTGCTACACGTGTGTACGGCGGGCTAGCAGTGCGCAGGGGTCAAAACTCGGCATGCTTTGTACATGCAACGCGCTCTGGCGACAGCAGGGTGAAGTGTGACACCTTACCGGCAGAGACGACGATGAGAAATTAGCTAGGAGTTTTTTAATTTATCAGTGTGGAGTCTTTTACTAATTAATTATTTAATTAACCACACCAGTGCTGTACGGACGCTTAATTTAATCACGTTGAGGATGAGAGTTTAGGTTTCGATAGGCTGTGACAGAATTTACATTTAAAGAAGAATTACTGGTTAAAAGTCGGTCCTCTAGATAGTTTCAGTCAGATGTCATCACGGCCTTCTAGACGCAATTTCAGCAGAAGGCTTATGAATGTCGAAGCGAAATTCTCGCTTGTTTTTTTTTCTACCTTTCAAATATAATTTAATTGTAAACTCTGAGTGGATATAAAAGCCGTGGCCTTTCGAAGAGATAAAACAAATCGGTTCGTTTCATCGAGTTCACGCTCGAACTGGGGTGAATTTTAGGAAAACCCAGATGTGATTTGCATTCGAAATCTTGGCGCCACGACTTGTCTCGACGAATTGTTAGAATCATGCTCGGCTGTCATCTTCATCCGAGGTAAGAATTGATCTTGGCTAGGTTCAAGATATTAGATAAAAACATTATTCCAAGGGTGGTGACTCCCGAAACAATCTCGTTTCCAAGAATTCTCGCATAAATATTCCGGAGAGCGCTTCTCGAAATTTCGTGTCCGGACTTTCTCGTGTTTTAACGACCGAGAATCCTCACCAGCTGTTTTGTGCACGAGATTCGATTTCGTTGACGAGAATTTGACATGAGAATCACAAAATGTAAAATGGACCACGGAGCTTTGCAAGTCTCGGTCGAGATGGAATTTGAAGCAAGAAGACAGACTAGAGCACCAAGAGTTTAGGCAAAGAATAGCCGCTCTTGAGATGCAAGAGCGAGCTTCTTCAGCGAGATTTAGACCGACTAAAGCCGTTGTAAGAACGCCGATAGTGAATTAGCGTCCCAGCGCCACTGGTCTTCTTCGCCGGAAGGCTTCCCCCTCGGCGGGCAAAGAAGCAAGCACGCTGGCTAGCAACCAACCCGAAGCTTTGCCTGACCGCAGCATAGCAACCAACCGGCTACAGGTAACCTGCTACCTTCTCCCCAGCAACAGCCGGTCGCCAGCCGCTAACCAGCCAGCCAGTCGCATAGCAACCGCGAAACGCTTCGGTCAGCGCAATGTCCCACGGTTAGCACGTAGCAACCGCTCGCCCGTCCGTTGCCAAGACAACAGAGTGTTAGTGTAGTGGACGCAGGACACAAGACACCGCCTCTAGGATTAGCCGTGGATGCTGTGTTGAGGTGAGTCGCGTGGGAGGACGCCGTTGTGGGGAAGGCGTTGGGAGGAGGCGTTGGGAGGACGCCGTTTAGAGGTTGGTCTCCGGGTGGAGGCGTTGGAAGGACGCCGTCGTGGGGGAGGCGTTGGTAGACGACGAAGGGAGGTCGGCGTCCAGGGCGGGTCGAGCCGTGCAGAAAGCGGCCGGGCGAGAAAGCTAGTCTAACCATGTTCGACGCGTTGCCAGGCTGCAAGAGAGAGACAAGTGAAGGGAGGTTCGTGTCCCACAAAGATATTTGCGTTCACATTTCACATTCACCGCCGCCTGGACCCGCGCTGGCTGCGCTAACCAAGGTGGCTGTGGCTCGTTGCTCCGTGCGTTCAAGTCTCCCTGCTTGTCCCCACGTAGCCTTCCGTCCCGACCCGACCCGACCCGACCCGACCCGACCCATCCCGACCCGAAGACAGTCCGGTCTGTGATCGTCGTGCGGGGAAGTCACTCGATTTCTCTGCATCTGACTGTTGGATGACTCGGATATAAACGTGTGATGTTCGCTGTGCAGTGTGTGCAGTGCACTGCTTGACGTGCTGGGGAACAAGTGATGGCTGTTACTGCATGTAGTGTGCAGTGTCCGGCCACGGCGCTGATCACTGCCCGCTGGATGCTGGACGCTGGCAATGGCGGAGGAAAGTGAGAGTGTCTGGCGGGCGGGCGACGGCTGAAGGTGAACCGGTCGCCGGACCGTTCTTTGCCAGGCGGCGGTGGCAGCAGCAGCAGCAGCAGCAGCAGCAGCAGCAGCAGCAGCAGCAGCAGCAGCAGCAGCAGCAGCAGCAGCAGCAGCAGCAGCAGCAGCAGCAGCAGCAGCAGCAGCAGCAGCAGCAGCAAGCACTAGCTGAACACCGTCAGCTTCATTTTCATTTTTGGAGATAAGTTGCGAATCGATTTCGCAGAAAATAGGATGCGGTCCACGTAGAGTGATCCCGAAGGTTTCCTGAATGTATCGTCAGGATCGTGTCGGTCGTTTGGCCGGCAGAGAGCGAACAAGCCGAGAACAACAGATAAAGAACCACACCCCTCGGTACTTTAGTTCGCTGTTTGGTCGGAACTCGGAACGTGGATTCGCTCCTCGTGACACGATTCGGGATGCTGTGAAGCTGCGCACGCATCGCATCGCATCGCATCGCATCGCATCGCAACACAACGCAACGCAACGCATCGCATCGCAACGCATCGCATCGCAACGCATCGCAACGCATCGCAACGCAACGCATCGCAACGCATCGCAACGCATTGCATCGCATCGCATCGCAACGCAACGCAACGCAACGCAACGCAACGCAACGCAACGTGTTAACGCTTCGGCCGATCTCGGCAAGTGTCGTGGAAGGTCGGTACGCTGGACGTGACAGCGCGGTGACAGTTCCAGGGGGCTGTGGAGCCACGGGCACGTGTTCACTACCTTGTGGAACGCCGGGAGAGTTCGATGCGTGGGGAACAGAATAGAAAATACTGGCAAAGGCTGGAAAAGCTTGGTAAAGGCTGGCATAGTCCTGGAAAAAGCTGGCAAAGTCTGGCAAAGGCTGGCATAGTCCTGGAAAAAGCTGGCAAAGTCTGGCAAAGGCTGGCATAGTCCTGGAAAAAGCTGGCAAAGTCTGGCAAAGGCTGGCATAGTCCTGGAAAAAGCTGGCAAAGTCTGGCAAAGTCTGGCAAAGTCTGGCAAAGGCTGGCATAGTCCTGGAAAAAGCTGGCAAAGTCTGGAAAAGTCTGGCAAAGGCTGGCATAGTCCTGGAAAAAGCTGGCAAAGTCTGGCAAAGTCTGGCAAAGTCTGGCAAAGGCTGGCATAGTCCTGGAAAAAGCTGGCAAAGTCTGGAAAAGTCTGGCAAAGGCTGGCATAGTCCTGGAAAAAGCTGGCAAAGTCTGGCAAAGTCTGGCAAAGTCTGGCAAAGGCTGGCATAGTCCTGGAAAAAGCTGGCAAAGTCTGGAAAAGTCTGGCAAAGGCTGGCATAGTCCTGGAAAAAGCTGGCAAAGTCTGGCAAAGTACGCGTCTAAATTCCCACTTCCCAAACACGGTTTAATAACGACCCGGAGTGTGAGCATCAAGTCGAGTCAAGCGCCGAGTGAATCCTCCTCGCTGATGAAGCCCGCTCCATCGCCCGTGTCAATCGGCAAAGTTTGCCACCCGACACAATGGCCGGCCACAATTCGCCAAAATACGCCGCGTTTCGGACAAGTCCGGCAAAGTCCGGCAAATTCCGATACAGGAATGTAGCGGCGACGGCAGCGACGACGCGATGCTCGCTGCGGGGCCGCGTGTCTTGACGAGCAACCGGCCGTGACTGACCGACTCAAGGTCCCTTGGACGGCGAGCGCGGTCCTCGGCGGCGACCAGCTGGCTCCAGCCACGCGACGCGCTCCAGCGTCCACAGTTTCACTCAGATCGCAACCTCCTTGTCGGCATCGTCTTCGCCGGGCGTCCTTCACCCCCGTGCCGAGTTTCAGCCCCGTCGGACTCGCGGTCGCCGAGATACGAAACCTGACATCAACCCAAATCCAGCCACGGCCGCCTTCGTCCGAATTCAATCACCGAAAAATGGCTGTAAAATCCACAATTATTTTCCGATCCTAATTTCCTTGTCGGAATCGTCTTCGCCGGGCGTCCTTCACCCCCGTGCCGAGTTTCAGCCCCGTCGGACTCGCGGTCGCCGAGATACGAAACCTGACATCAACCCAAATCCAGCCACGACCGCCTCCTTCGCTAACAGAACAATGCATCTAAAAGTAAAGTCCACTGTGATATTTATTCCTATCTCTCCTCAACTTGGGGAGGAGGAGGAAGCAACCAGTCAATCGTACAATCAGTCGCTACAGTCATTGTAGCGCCACCGAGACTGCTGGGATGTCGAGTCTTGATATTTAGGGGTTGGGGGTTGTTAAAAGCCAAAGCCTGTAAGGGTTGGTATCGCGCGCTGCGCCAGACACCACGAGACACGCTCCGGCTTTCAACTCAGCGCCAACAAAGCGTGGGCTGGCAGAGAGTCGTTCTGCAAAACCATTGTTGTCGACGCCGGGTACGGCCGAGGATCGGACGTCGAGACTGCGGAAGAATGTCGACGACGGCGACGCCAGTGGAGACACGGACAAAGCCTGTGCAACGCCCCAGACACTTGACCGTGGGCTAGGGTCGCCCCAGTTGGCGCCCGGCAAGTTGCTAACAGCTAAGAGCGAGGTATAAAACATGTCTTCGAGGAAACGGCGGTGAATGGATGGGTCTTAGGGTCGGTGGAATTGGATTGAGCCGAGTTTTGTTCGGCGATTGTGAGAATTTCGGCAGAGCGTGTGAGCTGGAAAGTAGAGCGTTGTCAGATGCTTTCTGGGCGCGCGGAATTGTTGCATGAAATAAATAGGAAAGAAACCATGTTTTAATTTCTTAGGGAATGTCTGCCCTCGCCGGGACTCGATTCCTGGACTTCGGTCGTCGGCGTTGAAGTAGAAATGAGCCGAGCTAAATGGACGGGGACCCTTTGGCAGTTGAAGCTACAAAATTAACCGTGGATTTCCGAAGCTACGCTGAACATAACACGCAGCGAAACTTAGTGTTGTCACACGTGTACATACATCGTACACGTGACTTGTGTCACTTGACATGTGACTACATTTTTTGCTCGCGCTGTGTACAGACCAAAATACGAAAGTGATTCCGAAAAAAAATTAAATATAAATAATCTCTGCTAAATAACAAAGGAAGACAGGGAAATCACAACCCGAATTGCTCTGCCTGGCTTTAGCGAGTGGGTATCATGACGTTGCTTTGATAGAATTTTGATTGAATGGAATCGGTGTTTTGGTGACTGCTAGCGCCGAGCGTACCGGGTTATTCTGAAGACAAACAGAGTGTAGACGGTTGCCATGGGAGACGGTTGCCATGGGAGACGGTTGGCAAGGCGGCGCGCGGTTCCCAAGACGACGGCTTGCTAACGTCCGCCCCCCCCCCCCCCCCCTCACAACCCGGACAGGGAGGAAGTGCGAATGCTAAGTGTTCGGTGCGAGGCAACAGGTGCAGCTCAACGAGCGACCGACGGCTAACAAAGACACGCATCGCAGCTTAGAATTAGCACGAGATTTGTCTCCACTATGCTCATCTTCGACGAGAGTTTTAGTGCGTTGCTACGCTGCTAGCGTTGCTACGCTGCTAGCGTTGCTACGCTGCTAGCGTTGCTACGCTGCTAGCGTTGCTACGCTGCTAGCGTTGCTACGCTGCTAGCGTTGCTACGCTGCTAGCGTTGCTACGCTGCTAGCGTTGCTACGCTGCTAGCGTTGCTACGCTGCTAGCGTTGCTACGCTGCTAGTGTTGCTACGCTGCTAGCGTTGCTACGCTGCTAGCGTTGCTTCGCTGCTAGCGTTGCTACGCTGCTAGTGTTGCTACGCTGCTAGCGTTGCTTCGCTGCTAGCGTTGCTACGCTGCTAGTGTTGCTACGCTGCTAGCGTTGCTACGCTGCTAGCGTTGCTTCGCTGCTAGCGCTGCTACGCTGCTAGTGTTGCTACGCTGCTAGCGTTGCTACGCTGCTAGCGTTGCTACGCTGCTAGCGTTGCTACGCTGCTAGCGTTGCTACGCTGCTAGCGTTGCTACGCTGCTAGCGTTGCTACGCTGCTAGCGTTGCTACGGTGAATTTTGATACGGTTGTTATGATGATTATGACGATGATGATGATGATGATGATGATGGTGGTGATGATGACGATGATGATGTTGCTTTGTTACCAATGTGTAAGGAAACAGGAGGCGGTCCAGGCTTGTTAAACAATCAAAGTTTTAGTAGTTATTTTCACCACCGCCTGCTTTCATTTGCTAACTTGTTTAGGACGTCCTGGTTCCACCTCCGTTGTCATGACAACAGCTAAACACCGTGTCTCACCGCCAGTTGGCAGCTGCTACGCTACGTCTCACCGCCAGTTGGCAGTTGGCAGCTGCTACACTGTGTCTCACCGCCAGTTGGCAGCTGCTACACTGTGTCTCACCGCCAGTTGGCAGCTGCTACACTGTGTCTCACCGCCAGTTGGCAGCTGCTAAACTGTGTCTCACCGCCAGTTGGCAGCTGCTACACTGTGTCTCACCGCCAGTTGGCAGCTGCTACACTGTGTCTCACCGCCAGTTGGCAGCTGCTACACTGTGTCTCACCGCCAGTTGGCAGCTGCTACACTGTGTCTCACCGCCAGTTGGCAGCTGCTACACTGTGTCTCACCGCCAGTTGGCAGCTGCTACACTGTGTCTCACCGCCAGTTGGCAGCTGCTACACTGTGTCTCACTGCCAGTTGGCAGCTGCTACACTGTGTCTCACCGCCAGTTGGCAGCTGCTACACTGTGTCTCACCGCCAGTTGGCAGCTGCTACGCTGTGTCTCACCGCCAGTTGGCAGCTGCTACACTGTGTCTCACCGCCAGTTGGCAGCTGCTACACTGTGTCTCACCGCCAGTTGGCAGCTGCTACACTGTGTCTCACCGCCAGTTGGCAGCTGCTACACTGTGTCTCACCGCCAGTTGGCAGCTGCTACACTGTGTCTCACCGCCAGTTGGCAGCTGCTACACTGTGTCTCACCGCCAGTTGGCAGCTGCTACACTGTGTCTCACCGCCAGTTGGCAGCTGCTACACTGTGTCTCACCGCCAGTTGGCAGCTGCTACACTGTCTCTCACCGCCAGTTGGCAGCTGCTACGCTGTGTCTCACCGCCAGTTGGCAGCTGCTACACTGTGTCTCACCGCCAGTTGGCAGCTGCTACACTGTGTCTCACCGCCAGTTGGCAGCTGCTACACTGTGTCTCACCGCCAGTTGGCTGCTATGCTGACAACTGAGCGTGAGACGTATCGCCATAGAGCTTAAACGTCGGCTGTTGCACTAATTTTAATTACTTAATTAATTACCTGTTGCTAAGGTATTTCGGAAGGCGCGTGGAATGTGTGGATGTAATTAGGTGGAAGCAAAACATTGGCTGATTGCAGCAACCTTAGCAACCGTAACAGTCTTAGCAACCGTAACAGTCTTAGCAACCGTAACAGTCTTAGCAACCGTAAGCCTTGATACATAACCACGGCACGGGTGTGAAACTTCACAAGAGCACTGGCTTGTAAACAAGTGATGCATTGCTGGTTGATTGCCAAAACAGGCTTTCTAGATTTCAAGCCGAGCGCAAGGCTGCACCGATATCATCCTAGCGGCAGTGATTTCTGATCGATTTAGACAGGGAAATCACGTGGCAACTGGCTTTTCTTAGCGGGTGTCTGACCGCGTCACGTTGCTTGCATGGAATCGGTGTATTGACTCTGCTTATTCAACCAAGGAAGACAGGGAAATCACGTGCCAACTGGCTTTTCTTAGCGGGTGTCTGACCGCGTCACGTTGCTTGCATGGAATCGGTGTATTGACTCTGCTTATTCAACCAAGGAAGACAGGGAAATCACGTGGCAACTGGCTTTTCTTAGCGGGTGTCTGACCGCGTCACGTTGCTTGAATGGAATCGGTGTATTGACTCTGCTTATTCAACCAAGGAAGACAGGGAAATCACAAGCCAACTGGCTTTTCTTAGCGGGTGTCTGACCGCGTCACGTTGCTTGAATGGAATCGGTGTATTGACTCTGCTTATTCAACCAAGGAAGACAGGGAAATCACGTGGCAACTGGCTTTTCTTAGCATGTGTCTGACCGCGTCACGTTGCTTGAATGGAATCGGTGTATTGACTCTGCTTATCTAAGTGAAAAGTATACAGTGTACAGTGTACAGTGTACAGTGTACAGCGTACAGTGTACAGTGCACAGTGTACAGTGTACAGTGTACAGTGTACAGTGTACAGTGCACAGTGTACAGTGTACAGTGTACAGTGCACAGTGTACAGTGTACAGTGTACACTGTATACTGTACAATGACCCAAATCTCGTTTTTCTTCTCCGATTTTGATGCTGAAAAATTTCCAACGAGAAATCAGCTGCTCAATAAAATATTCTAATTTAGATTTCATGCTGAGTTCTCCTCAACTTCTGCGGCTTCATTTGATTCACTGCCCACTGGCAGAGCAGCTCTTCGAAAGTCTCGTGAAATTATGCAAACATTCGTGTTTTTTACCGGTGTTTTTTGTTATTTGCTACAGGGTTCGGTAATCGATGAGATTTGGAATTAAGGCAAAGGCAGTCAAGGACTTGACTGGGTCAGAAAAGCCTACCTCTTTTTGTACCTGAATTCTCCTGAAAGCCGTGGTGACCTTGGACCGATGACGACATCATTGTCTCACGCTTCGAACTTCCACGATTTGAAATTTATCAAATTGACAAAAATAACTGAAAACGCACGATTTTATTGAAAAGTGGACTTTATAAATAGTATCAATTACAGTAATTGGTAATATAAATCAATTACTTTTAAGAATGAATGTACTACATTCCGCTGGTCAATTTTATAGGATAAACTTTAAATAGTGTTTTATATTTAGACAGTCCTACAATTTGCACGTATAGCTTTGTCAGTCAATTTCCTTCCTCCATTCCGGTCACCGTGTTTTGTACAGAACGCATTGCTTGCCCGCATGGCGCATGACGCATGACGCGCGGTCCAGGAAGCTGTGGCGAGCAGATCGGCGATCCGAAGGGCGGGGCCGACCGTCGGACAAAAGCGCGCGAACCCCGAGCGTGGTGACGTCACGTGACACGCTGGACACGGCCCCGTGGACACCCGAAATCGTCCGAAATCGTCAGATGTCTTAATTGCTGTTAACTT